>JADMNL010000022.1:126112500-127516250 GCA_016271365.2 Neoceratodus forsteri | reverse complement strand
CACCCACCAAGGTACTAAAAATACTTTGGTCACTAAATTCCACCAAAGGAAAATGCCCCTCAGGCCTTGACTCCAAAATGCTCCTTCTTTCTGCCCCAGCCATAGCCAACCCATTAGCTGCTTTTTATAACCAGTTATTCAGACTTGGTACCATCCATGCAAAATGGAAACATGCCACAGTCATACCCCTCACTGAAGGAGGCAGCCCTTCCTCCCTGAGCAACTATCGATCTATCTCACTGCTCCCCATCCTAGCCAAAATTCAGAAGTGCCTTGTACTAGCCCAGCTCTCCCACTTCCTTGACTCCATCTTCTGCTTCACTCCTTACCAGGCACGGTTTAGGAAAATCACTCTACCATCACCTCGCAACTCCGACTTACTGACACCATCCTCACAGGCATGGATAAAGGGGAGATAACCACGGCTATCTTTATCGACCTGGCTAAGGCTTTCAACATGGTCTCTCATGCTCTGCTACTGTCCAAACTCACCCAAGCTGGACTAACTGTGACTGCCACCATTTGGTTCCAGTCATACTTGGCAGGCAGGTCCCAATCAGTCCATATTGGCTCGGCCATCTCCACCTCACTCCCTGTTACCACCAGGGTCCCTCAAGGCTCTGTCCTAGGCCCCTTGTTGTTTCCTATCTTCTTCAATGATCTGCCTGCAGCATGCCCTCATACATCTATCCACATGCATGCAGACAACATGGTGCTGTATGCCTCTGGGTCATCCCCCCTCTGCCATGGCAGCCTGCCTACAACAGGATTTTGACTCTGTCCAATGTTGGTTCTGTTCAAATCAACTATTTCTAAACCCTAAAAAAACTGTCTCCCTAGCATTCGGCACTCGGGCCAGACTTTTCCATTTCCCCGCCTCCCCAACTTTCCATACATTAGATGGCTCCCCCCTGGAGGTCTGCACTTCCTTCAGATACCTCGGGGTCTGGTTAGACCAGCATCTTGACTTCACTGTGCATATTTATGCTATACAATAAGAAGCTACATCCCATGTTAGGTGCGTTATACTGTAATAAAAGTTGCATCCCCCTGCCCACATGCCTGGCAATCATTCAAAAGATGATCCTCCCAATAATGGACTACGGGGACGTAGTCTACTATGTTGTCCCCTAAATCCTCCCTGACCAGACTAGACCCTCTCTTCCACTCATTCTGTCATTTCTCCCTGGACTGCCCTCCCAGTACACATCATTGCAACCTCTACCATTCCCTAGATCTCCCTTCTCTCCAGAATCAGAGATTGGTACACTGTGCTAGAACCGCTGTGAAATTCTGGTCACAGTCCCATCCCTCCTACCTTGCGACCACCCTTAATGTTCTTCCTCCGACAGTCTACTTGCTCAGGAACTTTGATTCTTATCTACTTCACATCTCTCACAGGTCCACCGGGTCTGCATTTAATAAACTGGTTACCCACCATATGTGGCATTTAAATATTTCTCTATTGAAAGAGCAGCTTATTTGAATGGTGGTTCAGGAACTTTTGGAGGCCAGGCATTCCATATATATGCTATATGAAAACTTGGTGCAATGGTGGGTGGATTCCAAATTTGATATGAAATCTTTGTTTAGGATTTGGGCTAAATATCAGCACACAACCAAATATGTTCATTTCCTTGAACTAGAGCAACATTTATAGTCCCTGATTTCAAGATCCTTTGAAAGAGGGTTTGATTATACTGCCCAGATCTCTAATATTAGGAAAGAACTATGTGAGGCACAGTATGATTGGGCTGCCTCACTAGCTGCGTAGCAAAAGTATGGGACACAGGGCAACAGGGAACAAATAAATCCTTATAATAGCTGTAGGGAGAGAACTGAGATGAAATATATGTCTCAGTTGTCACACCCGGATGGATCTTTTATGTCACATAATTTGGACATGGCAAATATAGTCTACCAGCATACCGTGCAGCTGTTTTCCAATAAGGAGGGTGATCTTGATGGGGCATCAACTTTTCTTAATGGTCTTCTTATCCCGGAGTTGCCACAGGAGGTTATGGAAAGTTTGGTGGTCCCTATCTCGAAAAGAGAAATCCGGAGGTTGGTGGCATCATGTAAAGGGAGCACGGACCCTGGACCTGATAAGCTAACCACTGAGATTTATAAAAAACTGTTGGAAGGTCCAGTACAATTTCTTGTTCTGCTGCTTAATGACATTGTGCAGGGACAAACAATAATACCATCAGAGTTGTCAGAAGATTTTCTGATATACCTCTTTATGAAAGGAGATAGGACTGATTTGCAGAACTGGTGACTATTGGTCTACTGAATGTAGACTGAAAAATTCTTTGTAAAATTTGGGGTAGCAGGTTGCGTGATGTAGCTCACATATTGATTACTCTGACACAGGCAAGTACAGTTCTGAAAATAACTGCACAAGGTAATTTATTTCTCTTGCTTGAAATATGTGTGGTGCCTGATGCACAAGGGTATATTTTAAGTTTGGACCAGGCAAAAGCCTATGATGCTGTGAATCATGAGTTTTATTTACTGCATTATTACATTATGGGATACTGGCTAACTTTGTGGAGTGGAGTGGATTAGGTGTCTTTATGAAGGAATTACCACTAGGCCAGTGGTTAATGGTCTCCTGGGAGCAACTGTATGGATTGCAAAGGTGTGCAACAAGGGTGTCCTCTGAGCTCCTTATTATATGTTTTTAGTATTGATCTGCTCATTCAGAGGATTGAGCAACAAACTGAAATAGAGCATATTGGGGGGTGCTGGGAGATGACATTTCCCTGTGTGATGGCGTATGCAGATGATATCTGCCTTATGGTAGCCAATAAACAGTCTGCTTCTGTGGCTTTGGAAATTATTTCTGAGTTTTCAATTCTATCAGGGGCAGCACTGAATAAGGAGAAGATTAAGGGCTTCATTCTGAATAACACTTTGGGAAATCATGGTGGAGTAATTAGAGGGATCCAGATTGTTCCAGTCTGGTAAAGGTGCTGGGAATGTTATTTGGGGTAGTAATTTGGCCTTACAAAATTGGGAAGAAGTTCTTAGTATAGCGGGAACTAAAATTGAGAATTGGAAAGCATGGCCCATAACAAAAAAGAAAATTATATTTTTGTTAAAAACTTTTATTCTTCCAATCTTATTATATGTGAGTTATAATTTTCCCTTACCTACGCAACTAGAGAAAAAGGTGTACAGTATTTTGTTAAGACTTCTATGAGGCAGTAGACTGAATCCCATTAAAAGAGCAATTACATATCAGCCAATTAAATCTAGTGGCCTCAATATGATAAACCCAATTGTCTTTTTTTCTTTTCTATTTATGTATATGCAAATTTTTTGTCAGTGCTAAAAGAGCAGCAAAAACATGGATTACATTATTTCAGGATAGATGCCAGTATTTGTTTTCTGAAATGGACTGAGAACTTGGGGTGTTTTGGAACTTACCAAGAGGGGTGGAAGACTACTTGGTTTCACAGTTTAGGAAATTAAAGACATGGAATGTCACTATGGTAACCGTTCTTCATACCAGTAGGAAGGACTTCTACAGGCAAATTGTGCAGATGAAATTTCCTAGTGATCCCTGTATTAAATGTCATTCCCTAATCCAAGAGAAGTGTTTATTGGATCAAATTTTGGAACCCTGGGTAACTCCCAAATTGTGGGATGCAGTATGGTTAAGTTGCCATGAGGAAATGAACGTCAGGAGTAATCACCATCATAAATCCATGGAGAAGAGATACTGCTTATGAGAAGACTGTCATCTACAGGAGGAAACTAGGATACATTTATTTTTCTATTGTCATATGTCCTGGGTTGGCAACACAATGGAGGATACCTATATTCCAAAATATATCTTATGATGTCTTAGTTTATGGTGTATTTAATGGTAGATGGAAAATGTTTTATCCTGGCCTGGTACTTTGAGACTAGTTTTAATCTGCATTAAACAGAGTTTTTGGCAGGTACAGTGTCAGTACTGTTTACAAAAATATATATTTCTTTTGAAGGATTAATAGGTATGATTAACATGGAAATAAATTAGTTTTTTCAAACAAATAAGAAAGTGTTCCCCAGTAAAATTGTTGAGACATGGTGGAGACATTTTCCATGGCTGAGCCCTTAGGTTAGGACTGTATGTGGGTGGATGTGTGTGTTTAGTATAAATAAGTCAGTGGTTATTACATCTGACTTGTTTTTGCACTGAGGTGGTGGTGTTTTAGTGGAGGTGGTAGTAGATGATAGGAGTACAATATTTGGGGGTCACGTGAGATGTTGTATACTATTTTTCCTGACTGTTAAGAATTTATTATTGTTTTTGTAACTTTTAGTTTTGTGCAAGTCTTTGATTATAGTTTTTGCTTAAAACAAATTCCCCTACTCTGCTTTAGGGGGCATGGAGACTGGTGCTGCAATGGCCAGTCAACCCTAGACAGAGTACAGGATGGACATCTGTGAGGCTGAGGAGCACATCTCCTCCTCAGTCTTGGCAACTTTAGAGGCTAAAATGGAAACGGGCACAGAGAATCCCTTTGTGCTAGCCAGAGAAGAATTAGTGGAGCTGATATCAGGCTTACCTGAGTGATGAGAAGTTTCAATGAGAGAAGGAAGTGAAATGAGGACATGGCTAGTGCCCACACAGCACTAGAAATGCAACAGATGATAGAAGATGAGGAGCTGGCTAGGCAGAATCAATATGTTACTAGAGCTACAGCAGAAGGGAAACATAAGAACAACGGATTCCATGGTGCACCCATTGAATTCATTGGGCACTGGAGAAGAAGAAATGGAGACCAAAAAGGAAATAGAAGAAATATGCACTGCGTCTGAGGAAAGCGACTCTCCAGTGACACAGGTAACTGGGAAAATTGTTACTGTGGAGTCGGATGGGAGCAAAGAGAAAAAAAGGGGAAAAGTAAAAGAAAGAACAACAGCAGGGCTATAGAAGGAAAATGTGAAGAATGTGGGGATATGGAGAAAGAAAGCTCTACCTCTGTTATAAAAATGGCAGGACAAATACAAGGTGCAATACTGCAACAGAAACAGATTAATTTTACAATAGAAGTTTTAATAGGGGTTACAGGCAAAAAGGTGGTAGCCCAAGATGGAGCAGTAAAAGGAAGTAAAACAGGGTGAGCATTTCCTAAGGAAGGAGGGCCCCAGAATAAAGCACAAACTAAAATAGATTTTTCAGGCCCAGCAGCAGGCCTAACCTTAGGCACTGCAGGATGGATGATGAATGCTTTAGAAAAAGCCGGATTGGTTAAAAGTCTTGATGACTATAGACTGGGATGCCAATCTCCCCACAACCCTGGAGGGGAGGACAGAGACTCCGCTAGTAAATGAAACAGAAAATGAAGCTATCCACTCAGGGAGTAAAAGTAAGCCATTGCAAATCACTCCTGGGCAAAAACTATAACAGATAATAACTAGGAAAAGCAAACCAAAACAGGTCAGCAAGGAATGATGAAAACAATAATGGCAATAGAAGGGGAAAGAGAAGAAGAAAATAATGTGGGTGTAGAAGAAGAGTCCCCACCCAACATACAGAGCTATGGATGGATAATGACCATGAGATAGATAAAGTGGCACAAGGGCAGGAAAAAAGAACAACAGAACCTATGGGGTCAGCAAGTACAAACGAGCAAAATACCACAGCTTGGAACACTAATGTTAGAGAAAGGCTGTTTTTAGAAAATGTAAGACTGGCATCTGAGTCAGCCACATGGCAAAATGCATTCCCTTAAAATACACAGGGGACATGGCAGACATGCCTGATCAATTGTTTTTAGGTTGTGCTCTACTGAAAAACAGTATGAAATATTACACATATTAAATCTATGCATTTATTCATATGCCCGGGGACAGTGTATGATGTAAGTTTCAAGCACCCTGCAGGATTAGAAAGATTCTCAAAGCAGTATCAATTACTAAAGAATACTGCTCTATGGAAGCCCTTTTTGGCTGTCCCCTTAACTAAGCCAACATATAAGAAAACAACAGTCCTCTTTAGAAACGAAGGTGTGAATGTGGCAGACATTACCCGATGATTAAATCAGCACTGTACAATAAATGGATATTGAGAACCTATACTAGATGGTGAACACCTCTAGACTGGGGGCTGGAGGTACAAAATTACCCTAAAGCATGAAAATCAGGGAATCAAGCATCTCCCAGATAGATTTTTCTCAGGGAGAGACAGAGGAGTCATCTTCTATGCAGGGCAGCCATGCACCTGCTCTAGATCTGGGGATGCGTGGCATCTGAGCAACATATGTGATAAACAAAAGTGAGGACTTTGTGGGGGAAATGGGGCGCATTAGTGCACAATTTACACAACCCATGAAATGTAATTAGTGTGAGGAATAAGGGCGCACATTCAGAACATGCACATGGGCCTCGCATAACAATCTGGATCGAGCACTAAGAGCAGAACAAGTCATCTAAGTGGCAATGGCAGAAAAAGAACATCTGAGATTTCAAGAGCTGGTAACCCAGGCAAGTACATCATATTCAAAATCCCAAAGAGTTGTCAGAACAAGAATAGAAAGCAAAATATCAGAGGTAAGAACCCCACATACAGACCCCCTCCTCCAGAAGCTCCAGAAAAAATGCAACATGGAGTGTCAATCTGCAGTACTTCTTTAGACTCAGAAGGTCAGTCACCTGTACGCTTGGTACAGGAAAAAGAGTCTGATAATGAAACAAACTTTGCCCCCCCAGAAATAATAAAAGAAGTGAAAGAGGAGATGGCAACTGCTAAAGATATGCCTCCTCCTGTTGTAGTACTAGATCCTCCATACAGAAGGGTGACAAGATCAAAGACCTTGTTAAAAACTTCAAGCCCTCAAATGATAACCGGAGAAAGAGAGCCCATACCAACACAAAACTCGTACAAAGTGCTGATGGACATAGAGGAGTATGAGATAGAAGGAGAATCAGATGTCTCCTCTGCTGCCTCATCCCAGCCAGAAACAGCAGGAGAACTGATAATGTGAGACAAACCGAAGCCTAGGAAAAAGAAAAAGAAAAAGTGAATGGAAGGTAAAATTTTGCTGAGACACTAAATATACACTAACGGATCTATGACACTGTCGAACGACCAAATAGCGAAGCCTTTATGTCGACCGCTTTTGTGGTCATCATAAAGAATCTCACCGCCTACTATGCTTTTTTGGGGGGAGCTTGCACCCCAACTTCCCACACTGGGAACTGTGTCCCTGCACCCCCCCAATTAGGGAAGGGGGGTGTATGACCACTCAAAAACAGTGCCAGGGTCCAGAACCGACACTATAGTGATCTGGCACTATAGTTGCTGTAGTGTTGGTCGATGTCAAAGTTTTGAAGTCAAGTTGGTATACCTACGCTACTAATGGATAAAGTTATAACAATAATAACATTTAATTTTAATAGCATTAAAACAAATAAGAAAAGACAAGTAACTTTTCTTAGCTTGAATAATGAAAAAGGTAATATCATCTTTTAGCAAGATATGAAGTAGAACACAATACAGTACCTGAAATAACTGAAGCTCAAAAAGAATGGAGGTGGGGCCTGTCAGTATGGTCAATAGAAAAGGAACAATGTGCTGGATTAGGCATTCTGTTTGCTGGGATACAATTAGATATTTTTAAAGTAAATGACATACGTCCAGATAGAACGTGTTAATGGGTGTGGTAATTTCAAATACTTCACATAGATTAATAAACACATATACCCAACAGTCAAAGGCAGATAGAAAAACTTTGTTAAAAGACACAGCCATATTTAAGCACATCCAAAATAATATTACAGGGAGGGGATTTTAATTGCAGATTGACAAGTAGGGACTTGGGGAGAAGAACAGAAAAGAGTATTTTGACACAAATTTGCTACAGAATATATTAGGTAGAAACGGTTTGAGAGATATATATGATGTATTAGGAATAACTCCTTCACACACTTTCCACAAAGGAAAGTTATCAACTAGAATTGATTTTTAGTTTATAACAGAGAGAATACAAGGGAATAAGGAAGATGTGATACCTCTTGAGACCTTTTAAACATAGAAACATAGAAGCTGACAGCAGATAAGGACTGCAAAGTCCATCCAATCTGCCCATTTCTTTTTCTACCTTATCAATGTGCCATCAGCCTTTGCTCTGTCAATGACCTATCTATACATTCTCATCTGTATTGCTCCCTTATGCCTATCCCATGCCTGTTTGAAGCCCTGCACTGTATTCATATAGACCACTTCTTGAGGTAGGCCGTTTCATGCATTCACCACCCTTTCTAAGAAGAAGAATTCCTCACATTACCCCTTAATTGGCCTCCCTCTCATCTCTTGCTGTGTCCTCTTGTCCTGCTATTTTTCTAATACTGAAACATGTTAGACTCATTCACCTTGTAATGCTTTTAAGGTGTTTGAATATTTTGATCATATCACTTCTCTCCCTCCTTCGCTCTAGAGTATACATATTGAGCTCTGTTAATCTGCCTGCATATGTTTTCTGATGCAGTCCCTGCACCATTTTAGTTGACCTTCTCTGGACTGCCTCAATTTGGTTAATGTCCTTGTGAAGGTGTGGCCTCCAGTACTGCATGCAGTACTCCAGATGGGGCGTAGCCAGTGTCTTGAAAAGAGAGATTATTAGCTCCCTCTTCCGACTCGTGATACCCCTACTAATACACCCCAACATTCCCCTACCCTTACCTACTACTTTAGTAGTCTGCTTGGATGATTTCAGGTCATTTGTGATGATGATGCCCAAGCCTCTTTCTTCCCTTGTGACTGTCAGCAACTCCCCTCCCAGCCTATAGGTGGTTTCAGGGTTTCTCTTCCCTATGTGCATGATCTTGCACTTCTTTGCATTAAACTCCAGTTCCCACTCTTCCAACCATTTTGCTAGTTTATCCAGATCTCTTCCCATTCTGACCACCCCAACTGGATCATCTACTCTGTTGCAGATCTTGGTGTCATCTGCAAACTGACAAACCTTACCCTCCAGTCTGTCTGCAATGTCACTGATGAACATATTGAAGATGACTGGCCCCAGGACTGAACCCTGAGGTACTCCACTTGTGACTTACATCTCTTCTGACTGTAACCATTTACCACCTGTGACAAGCTGGCCTATGGTAGATGGAGAGGCAACATGCTGGGTTTAAAGTTCACAGAAGAAAATGTAATGTTATTGCTTCAAATATAAGTTGTTGCTCCAGAAAAGCATAATCAGTCAGTTCAACTTCTCCAGCCTGGTCAGGTAACATAAAGGTTAACACAAAACAGTTCTTTCAGGAAGATGTGACAAAGGAATCTTTGAACCACCTATGAAGGCCAGCAGTTTGTTCAATATACAGTCTCAAATAAAACAAACAGTTTGTGGGCCTGCAGTTTTGAATGCACAGTCTCAAATAAAACACATACAGTTTTCCCTTTTTGCCTTATTTGTAGGCTGTTATCAGCAGTACATTGCACTAACTGTTTTTAGCCTAGCTGGCTAGACTGATCCTTTACCTCAGGACTGTCTGCTCTAGAACTGGTCTATTGCTCAGTAGCAGGTTTCAAGTTTTTCCCAAAGGATCTCTCCAATACTTAATCATTCTCCTTGGCTTTCTGCTCTGGTTCCTGTCACACAATCCATCCTCCATCTTGCAGCACTCTTTGCATAGGAATCTCTGCTCAATGCAGCCGTTTCCAACCTCTAACTAACTCCTTGCTGGATTCTCTCTCTGCCTTTTAGCAATCCCTCTAATTAGCCACACCTAGGGAGGCACCCCCCCTTGCCTGTTCATGTTGCATTCCCTGCATTTCCTCAGCCTCAAACAAGAGATTAGCCTCTTGTTTCCCAGTGTAGTGTTTACACTGTAACATACCTCCCCCCTTTGTGTGATGGCACAGTTGGGTCTGCCCCTGACCATTCCCCTCCCGGGACAGGAAGTCCACGTTTCCATTCTGGGTCCTGGCCCAGTGGTACACCATAAAGGAAAATGGCTGGAGGGCCAAGTACCACCTGGTGATGTGGGAGTCATCATCCTTCATCACCTGTAGCCACCTCAGAGGGGCATGATCTGTGACCAGGATAAACTGCTGGCCATGCAGGTAGTAGTGAAGGGGGTCCACAGCCCACTTGACTGTGAGACACTCTTTCTATATCACCACATAGTTTTTCTCTTGAAGAAAGAGTTTTCGACTGAGGTAGAGGATAGGATGTACCTCCCCCTCAAACTCCAGGAAGAACATGGCTCCTAGCCCAACTTCAGAGGCATCCCTCTGCAGGATAAATGTCCTTTTGAAGTCAGGACTGTGTAACACTGCCTATCTGCACAGTGTCACTCTGAGTTGTGTGAAGGCCTGGTCACATTCCTCTGACCATTGGACCTTACTGGGGGCAGATTTCAAGGTGAGGTCTGTAAGAGGGCTGGCAAAGTTAGAGAAGTGCAGTATGAACTGGCGGTAATACCCTGCCAATCCCAAGAAGGTCCTTACCTGGGTTTTTGTGGTGAGTACTGGGCACTCGGCTATGGCTTGGACCTTACTAACCATGGGTCTTACCTGTCCATTGAATATACAGCACCCTAAGTACTTTGTTTTAGCTTTGGCCAAAGCACACTTCTCTGGATTGGCCATCAGCCCTGCTTCTCATAAGGACTGTAGTACAGCTGCCACCTTGGATACATGGAACTCTCAATCAGTGCTGTGCATCACCACGTCATCTAGGTAAGCAGCTGCATAGTGGGCATGGGGTCTCAGGAAGTGATTTATGAGCCATTGAAAGGTTGCAGGTGCTCCATGTAAGCCAAAAGGCATGGTACAGAACTGGCATAGTGCAAAGGGGGTAGCAAATGCTGTTTATTCCTGAGACTCTGGGGTCAAAGGAATTTGCCAGTACCCTTTCATTAGGTTCAAAGTCATGATGTACTTGACTTCCCCATGTCTATCCAACAGTTCGTCTACCTGGGGCATAGGGTAGGCATCGAACTTCGAGATAGTATTGACCTTGCAGAAATCAATGCAGAAGTGGGCAGCACCACCTTCTTCTGGTATTAACACTATGGGGCTACACCAATCACTGCTGGATTCCTCAGTCACCCCCCAACTCTAGCATGTCCTGTAACTCCTTCTTAACAGTGTCTTGTATGGCTTATGGCAAGTGATACAGTCACTGCCACACCTTCTCCCCTGGCTCTGTTTCTATACGATGAACTATCATCTGGGTTGTCCCCAGGAGGAAGAAGAAAACATACAACTGGGCCCACCCTCCGGGTAACTTCATAAGGCCCCTACCATTTGGCTAGAAGCTTATTCTGGCTGCTCAGCAACAAAACTAGTACCCGATCCCTTGGTTTATATTCCCTCAACCATGCTCCATGATTATAGTAGTACTCTTGTCTTTGTTGAGCCTTCACCAGATTTTCTCAGGCAAATTTCCCCACCTGATCTAATATTTCCTTCAGTTGCAGGACATATTGCACCACATTTTCAGCCTTGGGGCTGGGTTTCTCCCATGTCACTTTTACTACATCAAAAACACCTCATGGGTGGTGCCCATAGAGGAGTTCAAAAGGAACAAACCCTGTAGAAGCTTGAGGGACCTCCTGCATTGCGAACATCAGTAAGGGAAGTAACTTGTCCCAGTCACTGACCTCAGTGGTTTTGAACTTTTGAAGCATCTTTTTAAGGGTTTTGTTGAATTGCTCCATGAGGCCATCCATCTGGGGATGGTAGATCGAAGTCCTTATGGAGCTCATTCCCAATAAAGTACAAACCTCCTGAGTCAGGCAGGAGATGAAGTTAGTTCCCTGGTCAGTCAACATTTCCTTTGGTATGCCCATATGACTAAAGACCTTTAATAGCTCCCCGACTACAATTGTAGCCAAAATGCTTCATAACGGGAATGGCCTTGAGGTACTGGGTAGCATAGTCTACAATCACAAGAATGTATTAGTATCCCCCCTGCACTCTTTTGAAGGGGTTCCACTATATCAACCCCAATCCAGTCAAAAGGTGCCTCCACAACAGGTAAGGATACTAAAGAGTCCCTTGGATTGTTCTTTGGAGCTATTAACTGGCACTCAGGACAGGATGCACAATAATCTTTTACTTGTTGATAGATTACCAGCCAAAAGAATCATGGCAACAGTTGGTCTAATGTACTCTCTACCCCACCGTGCCCTGCCACAGGAATAGAGTGGGCAAGGTGGAGTAATTATCCCTGAAAGACACGAGGGACTAGCAACTGATGCCAGGTATCCCCCATCTGGCCTCCTTACTGACTTGATACAGGATACCCCCTTGTAACTCAAAATGAGGATAGCATCCTGCTCAATTCTCATCTACCCCTTCCCCTTCCCGAAGAGCCAAGTTGGTGTATACCCAATTCAGTATACCATCAGCCCATTGTTCTTTGGCAATGTTCAGGCAGTGCTTAAACACATCTTGCTCAGATGGGGACAGCCTTCCGGGACTTTGGTTAGGTGGGCCAGCATTAGTGTCGGGCTGTGGGACTGGACCTACTTTTGCCTTCAATTCACTTCCCTCCTGTGCACCTGATCCTTCGGGACCCCTTTCCTTTGCTGCCCTATGTTCTCACTTAGATTTGCAGGTTCTTGTCTGGGCATTAAAAATCCCTGGATTCAGGAAAGGAAAAACTTCCCCCAACTGCAGGTGGCTGGCCCCCCTTCCTTCATGATCCTGAGACTGGGTAATTACCAAAGATAAGTCTGCTTTCCATAAGTCATCAAACCATTTCCAATCTCTCCCCAATAACACCAGATAGGGTAACCCCAGGGCAACCCCCACCTATATAGTCTTTGTTTGGCCCCCCCAGAGTAAGTGTAACCATAGCACCAGAGTAAGCCTTTACATCCCCATGCACACATCATATAGAGGTGGGGTTCTGGTCCTGCCAACGACGGGGGTTCACAAGGGCCACCTTGACTAGGGTCTGGTGTCTTCCTGAGTCCACAAGAGACTCTGTCTCTATCCCTTCTACCTCAACAAGGATCACAAAATCTTGGGATTCAGACCCTACTCCCACTGTACAGTGAATACACATCTTTAAACGTGCAGTCTATGAAGGTACAGTCAATGTGGGGGCAGTTCTTTGCAAAGTGACTCTTGTGTCCACATAAGAAGCATGCCCATGTGTCTCAGCTACAGGGTGAGCCTCAGGGGTTTAAGCAGCAGGCCCTCAGGAAATGTCTACCTGGTCTTCTGGGTTGTCATCTTTCCCAGAGTCTGATCCTTATTTGGCCCATAACACCCACCTCCCTACATGCCCCAAGTCCCTTCACTGTTTTAGTCAATATTCTTTCAGCCTGGCTTCTGGGATGATTCTCCATCTTCCCAGGTGGCCTTGTAAGCTGGATCATGAGGCAGGAGAAGAGTTCAGCATCCAACACTTGTTCTGTGATCTGCATAGCTTCTGCTAGCATGGTGATCTTCTGTTTGCAGACCCAGCTCTGAATTCCCAGGGGCAGGATGTTCAGAAATTATTCCAAGATGTTTAACTCGGCTGCCTCAGGGCCACAGTGTCCTTTGGGTTTTAGCCAACCCCAACACAGGTCCTGCAATTGTTGTCCCACTGCTCTAGGTCATGCACCTGCTGCAAATTTGAGTCTCTGCTCCCTGCAGCAGTTTCCAGCCTCTAACTAACTCCTTGCTGGATTCTCTCTGCCTTTCAGCAATCCCTCTAATTAGCCACAACTGAGGAGGCACGACCCCCTTGCCTGTTCATGTTGCATTCCCTGCATTTCCTCAGCCTCAAACAAGAGGTTAACCTCTTGTTTCCCAGTGTAGTGTTTATACTGTCACACTGCCACTTTCTGTTTTCTGCCCATCAACCAGTTTGCCACCCAGTTGACCAACTTCTGGACCACCCTGAGCCTACCCAGATAATTAATCAATCTTCTATGTGGAATAGTATCGAAAGCTTTGCTGAAGTCAAGGGACTAGGTAGGTGACATTAACTGCTCCCCCTTGGTCCACCACTCTGGTTACCCAGTCAAAGAAATCTATGAGATTAGTTTTACAGGACCTTCCTTTTGTAAACCCATGCTGTCTTGGATCCTGTGCTCCTATGGATTCTAGGTTTTGCACTATCCTTTCCTTAAGGAGTGCATCCATAATTGTGCCCACTACTGAGGTAAGACTGACTGGTCTGTAATTCTCTACCTCCTCTCTGCTACCACACTTGTAGAACAGGATATCATGAGCTCTTCTCCAGTCTTCTGGGACCTCTCCCGTGCTTAGAGACTCAATAACTGGTTCTGATAATGCCCCTGCAAGTTCCATCCTTAGCTCCTTTAGTACCCTGAGATGTATGCCATCAGGCCCCATTGCTTTGTCTACCCTGAGCTTATCAAGCTCTTGTAGGACCCTTTCTTTTGTGAAGGGACTAGTGCACACCTCCCTCCCCCCTGTGTCCATGGTGCTGAGCTCTGGGGCCTGTCCTTTCTCTTCAGTAAAGACTGAGCAGAAGTATCTAGTTAGGATAGATGCTTTTACATGGTCCTCCTCCTCACATGCCCCCTTATCCCCTTTGATCTTAGCAATACCCCATCTGGACTTTCTCCTTTCACTAATGTATCTATAGAAAGTCTTGTCACCTTCTTTTACTGTTTGTGCTAATGTTTCCTTGGTTTGGGCCTTTGCCTGCCTTATTGCCTTCCCTGCTTCCCGTAGGGAAGTTTGATATGCCTCCCTGTCTTCATCCCGCTGTTTTCCCTTATATTTCCTGAAGGCCAGCCTTTTGGCTCTGACCTTTTCTACTACTGTTTTTGAGAACCAAAGTGGTTTCCTTTTTCTTTTGCACTTCCTTTTCTGTCTAACACAATGGGATGTTGCTTCAAGTATTGTATCCTTAATGCTTGCCACTTTGCCTGTACCTCCTCACCTGTATTTCTTTTTGCCAGGGCTAGCTTAATTCTTTTGGCCATCTTATCAAAGTCAGTTCCTCTGAAGTCCCATATTTTTGACTTGGAGTAGGATGATTTAGTTCTAGTGGCTAAATTGAACCATACCATTTGATGGTCACTGGCCCCCAGGTGACCTTCTACCTGGAGATATGTGTTCCTTTCCCTGTTAGTCAGTACTAGATCTAGGATAGCCCTGTCTCTTGTGGGTTGTTGTACCAGTTATTTGAGGCCCTCCCCCTACAGGGAATCCACCATGTGTCTAGTTCTGGCAGATGTTCCTGCTGGTGTTGACCAATCTGTATCTGGCATGTTGAAGTCTCCCATTATCAGAATCTCCCCTTTAACTGTCATGTTTTGTATATCTTCTAACAGTAATGTGTCTATGTCCTCCCCCTATCTGGAGGCCTGTAGACAACCCCAGTTATTATGGCTGTCCCATTTTCTTTTTCCAGGGTGACCCACAGTTCTTCTGGATCCTTATATGTATTCTGAATTTCTGTAGCTTTGATATTTTCATTGACATACAGGGCCACTCCACTCCCCCTTTTTGGACCTCGGTCTCTTCTGAACAGTACATAGCCAGGTACTGAAGTCTCCCAAGTTTGTTTACTGGTAAATCCTGTCTCACTAATTGCTACTATGTCCAGTTTAGCCTCTGTCATTATTGCCTGCAGGTCTGGAACCTTGTTTCCCAGACTGCGAGCGTTTGTGTACATGGTTTTTCATCAGCCAGATATTGATGTGTTAGTTGTTAGGTCAGGTCTGGCATTTCCTCTGTGTATTGTATGGGGAGCCAGACCTGTTTCCTTACTTGTTGATGCAAATAAACTACAAACACGCTGAACTCCTGTTTGACCACTAGCTGAGGGGGGAGGAGTGTTTTTCCCATTCGACGTATGGGGTGCTGCACCCCTCTACCCATTTGCTAGTTTAAATATTCTGCAAAGATGTCAAACTTCTGCCCCAATGCACTGACTCCCTCCTTAGTCAGATGCAGTCCATCAAATTTAAAGAACTTTTGCTGCCAAAATTGTTGCCAGTTACCTACAAATTTGTGTCCTTTTTCCTGGCACCAGCCCTTGAGTCACATGATTATCTCCCCTCTCTTCCCTTCTCTGACCTTCTGTCCATCTGCCCCATTCTCCCAGACTGGCAGGATCTCAGAGAAGGAGATGCCAGATGAAATGGATGATAGTTTGTTACCCAGCCTGGTCAGGTGTTCTTTGGTCTCCACAACTGACATACTGGCGAGATCGTTAGTCCCTATGTGTGCCAGTACGTCAATGTTTTCTCCTGCTTCCTGAACAATTTTAGCAATCTGGTCAGTATCTCTCCACTCTGATGTGCCTGGGAGACATCTGACCATTACCCCAGGCTGGAGATAGGTATCAACTTCATCCAGGGGTAAAGCCTTAATAGGAACAAGTCAAAATATAACTGTAGGAAGAGGTTACTGGAAAATGAATACTTCCATTTTAAAAGAAGATCAATACAGGGCAGAAATTCAGTCTTTACTGGAAGCCAGGCATGAAATAAGATTTTTATGTGATAACCCATAAACTGGTGGGAGGACACAAAAATATATATAAAAGACCTACTAATTAAGCTGACAGGTAATACAGCAAAAACAGGAAATATTAGATATCTAGGACTTAGGGCAAAATACTTAAAAATATAAACTCAGATGAGACAGACAGGAGTGAACTTAATGGAAAAATGTAAAGAAATTAAAGAGCATGTACTTAGTAGGGTGCATATCATGTATTTCAATTAGAAACTACAAATCTGTTTTCAGATTTTTATGGAGAAATAACACTTCCTGCCACCAAAATGTTATATATTTAATAGAAATATGTGATTTTTGATAACGTTATCTTTTTTCCTAATTTAGCAGGTGGCATTTTCTTTATAACCAGATTTTACTTGGAAAGAAGTAAAGAGAAGCCAATTATTGTATTCAAAAATGTAAACTCATACAGATGGAGCACTATAGTGCAAACATATAAAGGCATACTTTGTTGATGAAATAAGTATTAATTTCTTTTGAAAAAGATAGAAATATATATTTAGTTTCTCTTTGAAATATACTGTTCTCTTAAGTAGTTGGCAGTTTCTGAGATCACAATAATAGCATTCTACTGAATTCTTTTTTACTACTAGTGTGAAAAGCAAAGGTGAAAATCCACTTGTTTCACTGCACCAGCAAATATTCCTCTGATCTGTTCACTGTCACTTTTGGGATCAGCTATGGACCAGGGCAGACTCTCTGGTGCCATCTTTATTGATCTCTCCAAGGCCTTTGACCTAGTTGACCATATCCTACTTTGCTCTCAACTTAGGTCCTTTGATCTGTCCCCTCCTGTGTTTAGTTGGTTCTCCAATTACCATCAGGGTAGGCAGCAACTCACTAGATATAGTACGGTGCTCTCGAACACCACTTCCATGTCCTCAGGAGTTCCCCAGGGGTCTGTCCTCGGGCCCCTACTCTTCTCCATATTTGTCAACAATCTTCCCTCCTCCTCCGCCTACTGCAGGCCCATCCTTTATACTGACAACCTTGTCATCCTCACTCTTTTCTGGGACACTGAAGTCATTAACCTCCAACTGAGTGAGGACTTCAGGAGTATCCAATCCTGGACATCGACCCACAAACTGGTCTTGAACCTTAAGAAAACTCATGCCATGCTCTTTGGGTCCATGGCCAAGTTAAAGGCCTCCCCTATCTCTCTGTGCATCACTGGTCTTGATGATGCTCCTGTCCTTATCCCTGACTCTGTCAAATATCTTGGGGTGACACTTGACCCTCAACTTGATCTTGGACACCACATCCAAAATGTGTGCCGAACTGTTAACTGCAAACTGGGTCTGGTTTACAGGTCAATGAATAATCTCACTTCAGCTGCTCACCTTGCTCTGGCCAGAGGTGCATTTCTCCCCTCTCTCTGCTATGGGCTCCTCCTGTTTGCTTATACTTCCAAAGTCCACCTTTCTAGGTGGACCGTAGCCTACAACGACATTTGCCATTTTGCTCTTGCTGCCCCTCTCCTCACTTACCACTGTGATCTATATAGCAAACTTAATTGGCTCTTTCTCTACCCAATTACTTAAACTTAATCTTGGTCTGTTTCACGGGCAAGGTTCTGGGCACTGGCACCCCTTCTGGACTGGTGAAGCTCCTTTTTCCTGCTGCCTCCTCTTCCTAGTCCCTCAGGTCTCTGGGCCCTGCTGTTCTTAAGGTTCCTGCTACTTGTATTCAAATGGGGGACAGAGATTTCACCTTGTGTGCCTCCAGATTGTGGAAGTCTTATCCTGTCCAGGTCCATTCCTTCCCTCCCATGCATGCCTTTGAATCTCCCTGTGGAAACACTTGAAGCTCTCCTCAGTATGTCACTGTCTCAAACCTTCATGATTACTTCTGGTCCCCTGCACTGGACTTGAGTGTACCATTTCCTGAACCTTTGCATGGGTCCTGCTGAGGTAGCCTGCCTGCTTGGGTATGGCCTTGTATAAAATGTTTCCACTCTTTTGTTCTTGCATTAGCTTTTACTGTGATTCTACTAGGGGTCCCGAATTGCATATATTTGTGAATAATACACTGCACTTTGCCTTGGTGACACACTCACACTCTCTCTCTTTATCTCTCTCTCTCTCTCTCTCTCTCTATATATATATATATATATACATATATATATATATATATATATATATATTATATGACTATGCCATTTGTGTAACTGTGTTAACTTGCTAAACATGTTATGCCTCTCCTGATACTGTATAACTGCCTTACTTGTATCATGTTGTCCTCTGTATTGAACTCATAATTCCTGTACTTTCCTGGGCTGTACCTGAAAATAGACATATGTTTCGTCTAGTGTACTTACCTGGTTAACAAAAGCTAAATAAATAAATGTTATTATAAAACTAGAACATGATTACTAACACGTCAAAATACAATAAATAAACTAGTAAATTTTCAATTTATTAGAAGTGAACACCTACTCATTAACAGCCTAGCGTATTTCAATGAGAAATATCATTTATATTTTTCAATCTTTAAAACAAAATATGATTTTACATGTTTGAATACAATAATTAGCATCTCTTTACATCTTTCCGAGCAAAATCTGGTTATAAAGAAAATGTCACCTGCTAAATTGTAGCAAAAGATCACAAGTTATCAAAAATCACATATTTCTAATAAATATATAGGCCCAGATATTCAAAAGGGTTGCGCATGCGCAACTCCAAAAATGCGTCATTCTGCGATATTCAGAAGGGGCCAGTTGCGCCACCAAAAACATGCTGAGCAACAGCGCAATGGAAATGAAGGCATGTGTGTGCAACCAAAGGGGCGGGTCCATGCATAAAGTGCGCCAATCGTGTTGAACACTTGCATGTCGCGCAAGGAAGTGGCTCAGCCGGAAGTTACAAGAGTAGCGGAACTGAGCCAAAATAAAAGTTCAAGGAAGGGCGCAAGAACCCTAGCAGGCCGTGAAACTGGAGGAGAGAGACAGAGAGAGAGAGAGAGAGAGACAGGAGCTGGAAGGGCAGAGGGGACAGTGGGTCCAGGAGGACAGAGAGGTCAGTGGGGTGCCGGTGCACTGGAAGCAGCAGTGGGGCAGCGGGGTAACACAGGAACAGCAGCCGGGGGCAGAAGCCGGGAGATGGACAGTGCCAACTTCCTCATGGAAGCTGTAATGAGGGGTGAGACGCACCATGCTGCAGGGGGCGTGGCCTGAAGGGGCCCGTCGGTGTTATGCCCGACAGGCGATATCGTGCCGCATCAGCGAGCTGTACACAGGCGTCAGATTGTGGGCGGTACCGCCTGAACAGGGCAATACTGAGGCGGCTCTGCGAGCTGTGCAATGATGTGATGCAGGCACCCTCAAGGCAGTCACGCTCTGTCCGTGGAGACCAAGGTGACAGCCTGCATGTGCCTGCTCACCACGGGCACCTTCCAGAGGCCAACAGGGGACACCACGGCATTACACAGTCGGCCCGTCACGCATCCTCACCCAATTCCTCAGCGCACTGCTGCCTCATGCTGCGGAGTACATCCATTTCCCCAACACCGTGGCAGGCGTACAACAAACATACAGGAGTTCCACAGGGTATCACGTATGCCTGGTGTGCTAGGGAGCCACAGACTCGCCCATGTGGCCATTAGCGCGCCACCTGGCCCCGACGGCCAGGCATATTGGAACCGAAGGGGTTTTCCAGTGTCAACTGCCAGGTGGTGTGTGATGCCACTGAGCGCATATCAATGTCTGTGCCACACACCCTGGTGGAGCACATGATGCCTTCATATGGCACCAGTCTGCACTGTGCCATCGATTCGAAGTGGGGACATCCCCACGGGTCATCTAGTGGGTGAGTGCACATGAATGGAATGCAAACTCTGGGCAAGGGTGGGAATGACACAGGTGCCATGGTAGTGGCACACAAGGATGTGGGCAATATGGACCTGACATGACACTGATCTCCACTATCTCCACACAGGTGACTGCGATACCCACCGTCCCTGGCTGCCACTCACCGTGCCGGCCCCATGACCCCAAGCGCAGCTATGCTTCAATGAGGCACATGTCATAACCACGTAACATCATAGCCGTGGTGTTTGGGATGCTCAAGGCATGCTTCGATGCCTGGACACCTCCAGCGGAGCCCTACAGTACAGCCCCAAAAGGCCTGTGGGATATTCCTGGCCTGTTGCATCCTGCACAACAGCCCAAAGACCATGGGATAGCCGTACAGGTCCAAGAGGGACAGTGATGGGGGCGCCAGTGGCGCCGTGATGTTGGTGATGAGCAGCCCCTAGAATGGAGGGACCCCGACTGACCCGCAGGCCCAGCTGCACCGGGACACCATTGCAGAAGAGCACTACGCCCAACACAGGTAAGTCAAGGGGACATGTGCAGGCAACACTGTCCATGCGCAAACCACAGGCACACAGGGGAACACACCGTGCATGAAGGTCAGGGGAGTTGAAGGTTCCAGGCATACCAACACACCATCAGAGAGGGGTGAGCACTCATATGGACACACACACACACACCAGGCAGCGTACATGGGCAGCAGCACAGCACTGCGGAAATGACATTGCCAACACACAGCACCACCGACCACCCCCACCACCTGTACCATACAAGTGCGTGTGTCAGGACCTGGGCACCCTTGCACCTTGGTGTACAGTGCAATGCAGGCATCATCATGCACATGCACCTGTGGACAGCAGTTGGGAGAGTGTGCAGGTGGTCCATGTGTCAGCATGGTGAGCAGAGCACCCAGCAGTGCACTGCCCACCATGACACACATTGCACACAGGGCAGCACCAGACATGGGCCCACACTGGGAGACAGCTCAGTCAGGTAGCACTGTCCCACGGCCACCACGGATGTGTGGGCGGCCCCACCGTGGCCCAGCAGCCCTGGCAGGCTGAGCAGGGGCCACATGGGGTGGCGCTGTTGCACCACCAGGGGTCCCACTGCTCGAACGCGACCTTGCCACACAGGGGTCTGCATCCTGCCAAACAAACTTGCACCAGGGGTGCTCGGGATGCCCACAGCAGAACCCGGCGTCGACAGGCCTGGTGTCACACGACACTGGGAACGGGGAGTGGAGAGCGCACTGTGTGGGGTGTGTGGTACAGGGGCACCTGACAGTGTGGCCAATGCGTCCGTGACAGAGACCACTGCCTGGGTCAGCCTGTCAATGGCAGCGGTCACATCCATCCACATAAGGACCAGCTCGGCTCGGTCCCGAGCACACTCCCTGCTATGCCACTCCACAGACACATACAGTGCCTCCACGGACCTTGCAACCCACCCCTGCAGCTGTACTGAGTCCTGCAGCAGGTGGGTGTGCACGTCCAATGGGTACTGTGCCCCAATGGCATTGTGACCCCCAGGGTGTGGACGGTCCTGGTGCACAGCACCCCTTGAGGGTGGGCGCTGTTCGCCAGGACCAGGTATGGGCAGATCAAAGGGTGGGGAACATGTGCCACTGCTTGACACTGTACCCCCAGACCTGGTGTGCGACTGCTGCTGCCACCCCTCCAACTGCTGAGCCCTCAGGTCCACCTGTTCCACCTCCGTGCTGACAACAGTGCCAGACACCTGCACAGCCACCGGTGCTGCCCCACCGGTGCTGACAGGCACAGCCTGGGACTGTGCCAGCATGCTGGTACACATGTGTGAACCAGGAAGGCCCAGGGACATGTGCTGGCCTGCCATGTGTCCGTCATGGGACACACACCTATCACTGCCCATTGCAGGCCTGCTATCATCAATGGTGCAGGTGCATGCCACTGCCATAGGCACAGCATGCTGGCATACCTGCATGCCAGACTGCTGAGACACAGGCTGTGCACCCCCTGCACCCGTATCACTGACACCGGAGTTGTTGGCCCAGCGTGCATGCTGCTGCAGTGCCTGCAGGCTGGTGGCGGAGGTGGATGGTCCCTCCTCCACGTCCAGCAGGTCTGCATCACTGTCTGGACCCACCACCACCACCGTCTCCTGAAGACGAACAGGATCTGTAACAGAAAGAGAGTACATGTGAGTGCATGTGGACAACAGCCCCCAACAACACCACCATGTTATACCGTGCAGTGATGGGCTTCCACCTGTCTGGAATCCTCCGCCTGGTACGCCTGCAATGGCACTTTCGGCTGCATGGCGTGACCAGTGTCTCCTCTGTGAGGGGTCAGCTGCAGCACCATTGGTGGGCCCCCACCAGTGCCAGCGTGCCGCCCTAAAGGCTGCCACCATCTCCTTCAGCCTCCCTGCGGTCAGTCCCCATCTTCTTCTTGCATTCCTGCAGGCGCTGGTGGCTTCCGTGCAGGTTGGCTGACCGAGCTACCCCCTCCCATGCAGCTGCATGTTCCTGAGGGGTGCCCCTCCGTCCACTCAATAGTGGCTCATCCTCCAGGTAGGCCTGGAAGAGGGCCTCCGTCTCTGCCGCGGTGAAGTTCAGCCTCCTCCTACACCCGCTGTCCACACCCTCAGCTTGGCTCTGGTCAGTCATGGTGATCTGTATGGGTGGAAGTGGACACCTGTCACTGTGCAGTCGAGAGCATTTCCCCATGAGCATAGCTGCCGGCCCGGGGGGGCGGAAGCCCCCCACGATTCCTCTCCGCATGGCAGATACTGATAGAAAGGGTGCCCTTTGTCCCTTTCTAAGTGCCTTTTCATGCTCAGCCCCTCAGCCTTTATCATCCTCCACCCATGAGCATTGTCCTGAGCATCACACAGCATGTAACTCACCTCTCACTGCAGTAACCAAATCTGGCCAGCACAACCCACTGTCGCATTTTTATAAGCGCAACACATGCAAATGAGGTGTGGGCGACTATAATGACACGTAATCATGCCACTAAGCCTATGAATGGCTGATCGAATGATTTGCATATGTCGGCTGAATATCCACGTGTTTAAGCTGCGCATCTGGAAGGTCAGCTGAGCCAATGGTGCAGGTTTGTGGCTCGTGCTACACTGCATTGCACATGCCAGACGAGCTACGCATACGTCTATCACGCTGCAGACCTGCTGAGCGCGATAGGCGATTCAGGCCATGGCCACCATTGTGCCAGTGGCGCTACAGCACTGGGCACTATATGGCGCTGTGGCACTACTGCGTGATAGTCCACTGTGGCACTGGTGCACAGCTTGGCAGTCGCACAGGATGCCTATATGTCCGATGGTGCTGTGCGTAGCCTTGCATCATTGCCGTGACCTTGTGCATGCCATCTGACCCCTGGCGCTGTTGGCATGCCTTGTGTACATCCCTATTGCGCTGTCTGGTGACAGCGCCATGTGAAGTGACGGCGCTGTTCGAACAGCGCGATTGGAACCTGTGGTGGTCTATTGCGCAACAACTCCACGTGGGGTTACGGCGCAGCGGGGCCCCATATTGCCTGCTGTAAAGTTGGTGCCATGGCTAGGAGGAGGGTGGTGTCCTGGAGCCAGATTGAAGTGGTCAACCTGGTGGCCCTAGTTGAGCCACACTATGATGGCCTGTATGGTGAGGCGCCCCTCACCAGTGCCAGGACTCATCTGTGGCAGCAAGTGGCCACTGACCTGGTGGAGGTCACTGGACGGGGCCGGTCTGCTGAGCAGTGCCGGCACCGGTACGGTGACCTCCGGCGGAGGGAGCCAGAACTTTTGTCACGGTTGCAATCGCATGCCAGGCGGGGCGTAGTGCCTAGGCCAGGTGAGTGTACCATCTATGCACCTATATTCTCTGTAGGGGTGTGTGTGTGCTTGGGTGGCTGTGCATAGGTGCCGGCTCGGACACGGTTGGCTGTGTCAGTGTGTGCAGCTGTCGATGGATGGTTATGGCTGTGTGGGCAGGCACTCTCACTGGGGCAGGGGGCACTCTGCTTTTGAGTCACACTGATGTTTGTCTCAACATATATCTCCCACAGGCCGGAATCTGAGGACGCAGGGCAACGGTGACGTGGGCCGTGCCAGGGTCCCGGTGCCGGGGGTGTTGTGCCCCAGCAGCAGCAGCAGCAGCAGCGGCAGAGCCAGCTGCTGGAGGAGTGTGAGTATCATTACTTCATGGATGCTATTGCATGCTGGGGGGGGCCAGACCACCAGCCATGCACAACACAACTCATGCAGGAAAGGAGGTCATAATTCCACTATACAAGACACTGGTGAGGCCCCACCTGGAGTACAGTGTACAGTTCTGGAGACCATACCTACGTATGGACATGGACTGGGTAGAGAGGGTTCAGAGGAGGGCAACACAGATGGTGCATGGATTGCATCACAAGTCCTATGAAGACAGGTTGGAGGAACTGAACATGTACTCCCTGGAGGAGAGGAGGGAGAGGGGTATATGATGGGGACATACAAGTATCTTACAGGGGGGAACAGAGTGCAGGAAAACACTATTTTTAAGCGTAAAAGATGTTCCAGGACTAGAGGGCATGGGATGAAGTTGGAGGGGGGACGATTCAGAGGGAACATGAGAAAATTTCTTCACAGAACGGGTGGTGGACAAGTGGAACACCCTGCCAGAGGAAGTGGTGAGGGCTGACTTGGTCACAGGATTTAAGAATGCGGGATAGCCATAAAGGAATTCTGGAGGTCAGGGTAAGTGCAACAGACTTATAGGAAAACAGAGTGAACTTACAAGGTCAAATGGCCAGACTGGGTGGCACATAGGCCCTTATCTGCCGACACTGTCTATGTATCCATGTATGTATGCACAACACAGGTGACATGCATCACTGTGCAGTATCACGCTGCGTCTGTGTATGCGTACTGGTGGTCCAGGCATGCACTGGGCACATAGCTGTGTAACTGGCATGTGACCACGTTGCCACATCACTTGCCAGCTTTGTTTGTGCTGTGATGGACATGGGCAGTGTGTGTGTGCAGTGGTGCACATAGCTGGTGCCGCCTGTTTGTGATGGCCATGCATGTTCACTGTGGGTGGGTGCATGCCATCAGGTGCGGGACATTGGCTATATGGCTTGCAGGTTGGGTGGTGTTCAGGGTTGTGGTCAGTCACAGCCATTGACTGTTCCCATTTTCCTAGGCCTCGAAGTTCTCTGGAGGATAGATCGAGGCATTCAGGGCCCTGACACAGGTGTCCCTTGAAACCCAGGCCATCCTGGAGTCCATTAGGCGACATGGCCTCATGGAGGAAGTCACAGGAAAACAGAACCAGGCGCGGGATAACCAGCCATCTGGGCCTTAGGACACAATACCTTTCCCACTTCTCCCATCCCTACCACCCTGCCTTCCCTCTCCAGTTGTTCATCCCTACCCCTTGAACACCCCTACCTTGTACCCTCCCCTTGTAAATAGTTGTTGTTTATTGTTGTATTTACTATTTGAAATTTTAAAAATACATTTATATTTTGATATGAATACTGTGTTGGTCTCTGGTTTGCAGCTGGCTATGGGTGCTCAGTTGCAGTGGTGTACATGCCATCTGGGGTGGTATGGTCCTGGGTGTGTGTGTGTGTGTGTGTGTGTGTGTGTGTGTGTGTGTGTGTGTGTGTGTGTGTGCGTGCATGTGCTTGGGGAGGTATCTCCGGCATGGCAGTGACTTTCTGTTGGTCTTGCCGTCTGCTGCCACCCACTGCTGGGTGCACAGGGTGTGTCTGGCTTGTATGCTTCTGTGCTGCATGGGGCTGACGTGTGCTGGGGGGACTGCATGGTTTCCTGCAGTGCCAGTCACTGCACATGGGTGGTGTCTTGGGGTCACAGTGCAGGGTGTGCTGTGCATACGGGGGGCTGATGTGCACTGTGGTTGTCAACCCCCTGTGTGTGGCACTCTCCGCCTGCCAGTGGTTGTGCTGGGGTGTCAGGGCTCTGCTATGCTTTGTTGGCTTGTCCCCATGGGCACATGGATCATCCATCCCACCCCCAGTGATGCTGTGCTTGGGGTGTGCAGGTGTGGTGTGGGTTCTGCAGTGTGTTCCTGTGCCCATGTGTGGCATGGCTGGCGGTGGGCCCCAGCCTGCCTCCCTGGATGTGCAGTTCCATTGCTCTGGGGGGGCTGTGCTTGCGCTATGGCAGCTCTGGAATGCTCAGCTGAGCTTCCCTGGTTGCGCCATGGCGCAACATTTTGGCTCAGCTTCTCCTTCCTGGTTGCGTGATGGTGCAGTATGTGCGATATTCAGACGTTGGTTGCTTGCGCAATTTGCTCTGCTCCATGTTTGAATATCGCACCTGTTGCACATTTGCGCAACTGGTTTGTGCTTGCTCCTGCTGTTGCGCTACTTTTGAGCGCAGTTTGAATATCTGGGCCATAATGTTTTGGTGGCAGGAAGTGTTATTTCTCCATAAAAATCTGAAAACAGATGTATAGTTTCCATTTGAAATACACTGGCAGCTTTGCCAGTAAATGTTTTCTGACATCATCATCATACAAGAATTCCATTGGATTCTTTTTTCGTTAGTAGTTCACAAAATACAAATAAAATGATGGAAAAGTAAGTAAAGAAAGAAATAAAAGCAAACTGAATGATTGCAGAGGCATCTAAAGGCCCCAAAACTTCATTCTTTAAGATATGCACCCTTACTAAGCACCTACTCTTTAAATCACAAATATATAAATACCAGAAAGTAAAGGAGCATACTTTAGCAATGCATCAACAATTTAATACACAGGGAACAAAAGAACAAGTTAATCCTTATGGCACAGCCATTCAAGAAAAAAAGCATAGGTTAATAACGTTCTTAATAGATGAGAGTAGGAACCTATTAGTAGACAGCTTCTCAATGCAACAATTAGTACAGAAGCACATCAAAAACACTTTTTTGGGGGGTGGAGGTACAACAAGAAACATTTATAGAAGAAATGGAAGTACCCAGCTTGATGGGGGGGGAAAAATATGATATGATAAAACCAATTAGAGTGAAAGAAATGAGGGAAGCAATAAAAAAAAATATCCACAAAGACCACACAAGGCTGAGATAGTATCCCCAATGATTTTTATAAAGAATACATAGAACAACTAGCACCAATGTTAACAGAAGTCTTTGTAACTATCCAACATATGGGAAAAATAGGGAAACATATGAATGATGGTATATTTTTTTTTTTACAAAATAGGAGATCCAACAAATATAAGAAATTGGAGACAATTTAGCACGTTAACCACAGACTGCAAAACCTTAACAAAAATACAGTTAGATTAGTAAAAGTAGCAAGGAAAGTACTACTAGAAGCACAAACATGTGCAATACCAGAAAGAAATATAAAGCAAAATCTATTCTTTATTAGAGAAATAGTAGAACAAGGATTAAATATGAATCTAGAGGGCTATGTTTTCTCAACATACCAAAAGACAGCATTTGATGAAATGAAACATGAATACATATGGGAAGTATTACAAAAATATAATATTCCAGAAGAATTAATAGCATTGATAAAACTGCTAGCCCAGGTAATGCCAATGATAAATGGACATCTAGGAATCCCAATCTTTCTAAAAATGGGGTAATACAAGGATGCCCTCTGAGTCCTTTTTTATACATGTTTAGACTAGATTCTATAGTAAGTTAGAAAAGAAGAAAGGAGAGGATAGTTCCTGTTAGAAATAAAGAAGAGAGACAGTATAATAAAATCACAGCATATGCAATTGATTGAACATAATGTATTACATTGAATCCTACTGTTTATTAATCACTGTTATGTCATTCTATATATGTATTGTCTGTAAACCTGTAATCAGGACCTCCCTGTGAATGAGCTTGCTCAATGGAGTTTTCCTGCAATAAACTTGAACTTGAACTTGATTGTGCAATTAGTGGCAAATTTAGAATTCTGAAAAAGGGCCCTACAAGTGTTTCCTGAAACAAAAGAAGTTACAGGAATATAAATTATTGAAGAAAAGAGTAAAGCACTTGTACTGGGTAATGCTTCTACAGAACCAGATTTTCCTATTCCAGTAACAGAAGAATCAATTAAAATATTAGGAATTTACTATGGAGCAAAAGAAGTGGAGAAATAAAATTGGGAAACAGCTTATGAGGAAACACATATAAAAGTGCAAAGCTGGAAGTCTTGGAAGAGGACCAGAAAAAAGAGAGTATTCTTTCTAAGAGCCTTTATACAATGACAAGAAAGAATCACAAATTCTGATTGGTCAGTTGGCTGTCACAGCAGGGATGTTATCCTGGCATAACCTACCTGCTGATTGTTTGTTGGATTTGGACCATTTGTTGGATGATTTGCTCCTCTTAAGAAACAAAAATGTTTTTACACATTAACAAAAACATTCTTTAAAATTATTTTTTTATTATAAAACAACAAGACATTGTATAATAGGAATAATGCCCTTCAGAGTGTGTGTTATGCTGGGATGACATTCCTTCTTGGGTGTTGGACTCCCTCGGCAGGTGGCCTTGGGCCCAACCACCTGAGGTGGAATGTTATCCCAGCATAACTCCCACCCTGTAAGGCATTATTCCTTTAATATAGCTCCAATGTTTTTATACATATCTCACATATATCCCTTGTCATATGGGATGCAACCACAAATAATGAGGCTTTTCTTTCAACTTTTATGGTGCAGTCACCTAAACAAAGTAAAGAGATGCCATACTTACAGACCCTGGAAGAAAGGAGATTTAAATATGATACAACCCCATATACAGTATACATTTTTGAGGAATATTTTTACACAAACTTAAGACCTTTATTAATAGGAGGGGAAGGGTAGGGAAACAAAGTATGCAGATTTGGGACATGGGCTTTCTCACTGCCTGGGGAGGAAGAAGAAGAAAAAGAATCAGCATTTATACATGTATAGTGCTTTTCATACACAGTGTATCCCAAAGCACTTTACAAGCAGTGCTAGACTGGTAGTGAAGTGACTGAATGTGTGGTGGTGGCCATATCGCACATAATCACCCCCACACAGCCTGGATAATTGCATGAACTGGTTTATGGGAAGGGGAATGTTGGCCAGGACACTGGGACTATTCCCTACTCTTTGTGAAGAGTGCCTTGGGTTCTTTTACTTCCACCTGGACACCCACCAGGACAACACCAGGATAGGCAGAAGGGACCTCGGTTAAACGTCTCATCCGAAGGATGGCACACTCAGGCAGTACCGCACCCACCAATACTGTACTCAGATGCCAGTGATTTTTAGGTGCAAGTCCAATCCCGGTATGGGAAGAGAACCCACAAAAGAGGGAAATGTAATGTGGCAGAAAAAAAGGCTATCACAGTATGTACAGACCACCCTGAAATATATTAGAATGTGGAAAATTGAGTTAAGCTCATCTAGAACAGTTAATAAAAAGAAGCTTTATAATTGTGTTTTAGAAAAATGTTATTATGAAGAACCTATTTTTAAAGTCAGCCCATTAACTGATTGTACCTTAATATCAGAATGTATCGTACAGGCACAAAATCTCCCCAAAATGAAAGACACAATATGGATGTGTGGACATGAGAAATTAAATGTAAGAGGAAATCAAAAACACAAAGCACAAGTGGAAAGAACATGTCTAGAAGATGGATGCAGAGACCAATTGGAGACAATGAGGCATCTATGTTTTGATTGTCAGTTTGTAGAAGCATTATGGACCTTTTTGATGCCTTATGGAGTATGGATTGTTTTAAATAAATTACTTAAGAGATATTAGTCTATGGGCAGCTGATAGTAAAGTGGCAAAGGTGGGAAAAAAGTACACTATATTTAATTTTGGTATGTACTGTATAAAGTGGTCTATATGGCACGCAAGATGACAAAGATTCTTGCAAAGAGAGGAAATTACATTACAGGATATTTTGTTCAAAATACAAATTGAACTAGACACAGTATATGAATATGAGAAGTCTAGGATGAAGGAAACTGTTTGTAGGCAGTTATGGAAAGGAATAGGTTGGGTGGGGTAAATTGTTACCCTTTCATTAAATAATTTCAATACATGATAATTAAGGGGTTGGGAAGATCTGGAAGAACTTACTGTGATAACTGAATTTGTGCATGGGAATTTAGAGGATGATGTATTATACTTTAGTTTCGGAAGGGTCACTACCTTAATCATTTAGTATGAATTTAATACTGTTTTTTTTTAAGTTTACAATTTGATAGGTTTTACTTTCAATGCTTCTCTTTGAACAGTGATGTATACAGGTATTTTTATCCCTTTCAGTTTTGTTTTTTGAATTTATTTATTTATTTTTTTATTTATTTGTAAAATCAGTTTACAAACTTTGAGTCAGAGGCTCGTTTCCAAAGGTACTTCATCACATTAAAGACATACATAGTGTTTTTGGTTACATAGCATAGGTTTGCAAAACAATAGGCTCAACAGAGGCGCCACATCACAATGAGGTCAGACAAATACATTTAGGTTACAGGGTACATGTAATTGAGAACAGGTGTTACAAAGTTGGTATCAACATTGAGCAATCTAGTAGGTAAACACTGAACAGCTGGCACCGGCCAGGTTAGACATAGGCACAGTGCACGGGAAGCTGTGGTGGATGGATAGGTGAGTCGGAGGGATGCCTGCCATGAGAAGTAGAGGTGGAGGCTACTTTCAGACACAGGAGCAAAGCATGAAAAGTGTTGGATGATTTGGTTTCGAAGGGTGGTTTTGAACTTGGAGATGGTGGTGGCATTGGTGATGGGGGCAGGGAGAGAGTTAAACCAGGATGGTGCTCTATAGCAGAAGGACCTCTGGCCACGGCTGGTTCTTGATCTGGAGACCATTGGAGTGGTCTTGTTGGATGACCGTGTTGCAATAGTGGGAGGGCTCTGGTGGATGGATGCCGTAACGCCAGGGGGGGAGAGCCCGAGTAGGGTTTTTTTTGTGAGGAGACAGGTTTGATATCGGAGCCGTTCATCCAGGGTAAGAAGTTTAGCCTCGACATACAGCTGACAGGTGTGTGTGAGCCTGGGGGCACCAGTAATCAATCTGCAGGCTTCGTTCAGGGTTAAGTGAATTTTTTTGAGTGCAGTGGTGTCGGCAGCAGCATAGACTGGTAGACCATAGTCTACAAGGGACAAAACAGATGACGTAACAGCTAGCCAGAGTGCATTTGGGGGAAGGCAGGTTCTATGGCAGAAGAGGATGCCAAGCCGTGTGTTAGTGGCGGATGTTAGGGCATCGATGTGGTTGTGAAATGTGAGGGCTGAGTCAAAGGTAACCCCAAGGTATTTGTAGGAGCAGACTTGTTCCAGTGGCTGATTGGTACTAGGAAGGATATAGAGTGGGTGGTTGCTAGCTTTGTTTTGGGGGTTGGAATAGAGCATAGCTTTGGTCTTTTTAAGATTGATGACGAGTCTGCACTCCTTAAACCAGGCTTTGGCACTGTTGAAAGACTGCTGTAGGGTGTCCTGGAGGGAGATGGGATTGCGGTGGGTGGCAAAAAGGACAGCGTCATCTGCATACAGGAGAATTTTGCCAGGGCATGCACTGGGAAGGGTGTTCAGATACAGCGAGAAGAGAAGGGGGCCCAGGATGGAGCCTTGGGGGACCCCAGAGTGAATGGGACGGGTATCAGAGAGTGTCCCATTGATTTTTACACACTGTGATCGAGCGGCAAGATAGCTCGTGCACCATGCTAGGGGGCCAGCTGAGAGACCAGTGTGGCAGAAGGCATTCAGCAGAAGTGGATGGGAGACAGTGTTGAAAGCCTTTGAGAGGTCGATGAACACTGCACCAGCTAGGGAGCTGGTATCCAAGGAGGAGTGTAGGAAGTTGGAGAATTCAATTAGGGCAGTGCTGGTACTGTGACCAGCATGGAAGCCATGTTGCTCTGGGCATAAGATGTTATGCTTAGCCAGATAATCAGTGATTTGAATGGCCACCACTTTCTCCAGGGCTTTAGAGATGGGGGGGAGGATGGAGATTGGCCGGAAGTTGTTGGCCAATGACCTGTCACCCCATTTATGAATTGGTGTGATTATGGCTGTTTTCCAAGCCATGGAAAATTGTCCCAGGCAGAGTGATTGGTTAATTAGGCTGGTGAGTGGGGCAAGGACTTCATCTAGCACCAGCCTGAGGATACTGGGGTCCAGAGAGTCACTGCCGGGACTGTTGCTATTCAAAGCTTTGATAAGGATGGGTCTGGCTTCCCGGTGGAAATCTTGCGCAGGTGGAAGCTGAGGTGCTGGAGGACAGGGGGAGGTTGGTTGGGGGGAGGGTCAAAGAAATTACTAGGGAGGACTGAGCTAAGGTCAGTGAAAGCGGTGTTGAGCCAGTTAGCTATGGTGGCAGGCTCGGTGGTGGTAGTGCCATTTCTAGTGAGCTGGGATGGGGCAGGGGAGCGAGCTTTTCCGTTAAGTTGTTTAATATTATCCCAGAAAGTCCGGGCCGAGCCCCAGGAGGAGGTAAGGGTGGCCTGGTAATGGTCGGCCTTGGCTTTCTGGATGGCCCAAGAGCACTTATTCCGGGTTGCATTGAAAGCCTGCCTATCAGACAGATGACCCGTTTCAGTGGCAAGGTGCCAAAGGTTATCCCGATTTCTTAGTAATTGTAGAAGGGCAGGGCTAACCCAGGGTGCATTCTGCTTTTTGGACTGGATTTTGGTCAAGGGTGCAAAGAGATCACAGGCCATGTTGAAGGTGTGAGTGAAGAAGGTGAGGGCAGTGTCAATGTTGGTTGCACGATGAATGGGGGACCAGTTTATCTGGGTGAGGAATACTTTAAGTTTTTTCAGTCCACCAGGGTGGAGGCACCTGCGGAGGGTGGTCTGGGCTTTGGGTTTGGGATTGGGGACTGCCCAATGAAATAGGATAGGGGAGTGGTCACTTAGGGAGTCTGGGAGGACCTGGATGTTTTGGATTTTATGGGGTCGGTTAGTTATAATAACATCCATTATAATTATAATAGTTATAATAACATATTTAAGTGAAAAAGATGTTCCAGGACTAGAGGTCATGGGATGAAGTTGGAGGGAGGACGATTCAGAGGAAACGTGAGGAAGAATTTCTTCACAGAACGGGTGGTGGACAAGTGGAACACCCTGCCAGAGGAAGTGGTGGGGGCTTAAACAATCACGGGATTTAAGAATGCATGGGATAGACATAAAGGAATTCTGGAGGTCAGGGGTAAGGGGCAACAGACTTCCTGGAAAACATAAACTGAACTTACAAACTTAAATGGGCAGACTGGGTGGGCCATAGGCCCTTATCTGCCGACACTGTCTATGTATCTATGTATCCAGAAGGGTGCTGGTACCTCTCTTAGGGTTTATTATCGTGGGCTGGGTGACGAGTTGCATCAGGTCTTGGGCGGCAAATGAGTCTCTGATCACGGATGAGGAGGTGCTGAGCCAATTTACATTAAGGTCCCCAACTAGGATTTGTTCTGCCTTATGGTGGAGGGTGGCCAGGTAGTCAGTTAAAGATACCAGAGCCGGGTGCTGGTATTTTGGGGGAACGTAGGCTGTGGTGAGATAGAGAGGGCTCCTAGAATGGTCCGGGGTGAGTTTGAGGGTAAGAGCCTGGGCCCCATTTACAAGGGCAGGGGTGGGGAGTGCGTGTCCAAGTATTGTGTCCCTAGTGTAGATTGCACAGCCTCCCCCTCGTTTGCCTACTCGGTCCTCCTGGTATAAGGTATAGCCTGGGAGGGAGGGAGACAAATGAGTCAGGGGTGGATTTGGACAGTCAGGTTTCAACCAGGGCTATGATGTCTGGTTGATGAGCCAAGGCCCAGCACTGTAGGGCATCAAATTTTTCAGCAGGCTGCATATGTTCATGGAGGCTACTTGAAGACCAGTGGGCTGGGTGGGAGGGGCAGGGCCTGGGTTGGGATGTATGTTCCCTGTCAGGAGTAAGGAGGAAAACTGCTCTGGTCAGAGGGTGGCAGATGGTGAGTTCACGCGGGAGGCGATGGGATGAGGAAGGGGTTTTGTAGCACAGGCGGTGGGTGGGAGGCAGCACAGGCAGAGAGGCTTGCGTGATCAGAGGTGCAAGGAAGCCGGGGGGGAGGAAAGGTAATGTCTGGATGGGGGGTGAGGTGGAGAGGAGCATATGGGGTGTGTGGAGGAGGAGAGAGGGGGAGGAGCAGTGGTAAAGGAGGAGGAGAAGACAGGAGGGTAGGTAGGAACACTGGAGTAGTGAGGCCGAGGGTTAATAGGGACAATAGGCTTGGTGGAAGGCAAAAGAAGGAGGAGGAGAAGAGAGAGGCTGGTGAGCAGGGGGTGCAATGCATAGTTGGTAAGGGTGGGGAGCTGAGGTGAAGAAAGAATGGGGAACTAGGATGATGAGGAGATGAGTAGTGAGAGGTCACCTCTAGCGTAGTTGCCACTTTGTATAGTGGCAGAGCTGGTGCCTGAGGTGCACAGAGCACTAGGTTCAAGTCTTGCCCAGGGTAGCAGGAAGGAGCCTAGCCAGTGGCTGTAGCAGCAGGGAGTTGGGTTCAAGGTCTGTAGAAACAATCAGATAACACTTTAGCAGTGTCTGAGGGTTAGAGTGTTTTTTAGAGTTTTGAAATCCTGCAGAAATAATAGACAGGTGTGCTAGCTGAGTGGTGGAACAGTGGACTTTGACAGTGAGGATGCAGGGTTCAAAGGCAGCAAGAGAGAAGTGGTAAACTTATATTTTGGCAGGTGGGGGGGTAAGAGACTAAAAGGCATAGAAAGTAGGAATAAAATAAATAGACAATGTGGTTAAGAGGTAGAGCTGCTGACTCTGACTGCAAGGATAATGGGTTTGAGGACAGTGTGTAGAAAGTTTTTTTTTAATTCAGAAAAGGAGGGAGGAAGGGTTAAGAGTTTGAAAGTAGAGAAAGATATTGGCCTGGTTCATTGGCTTAGAGGTTAGTCAGTAGACTTTGGAAAAAAGGTACCAGGTTTGATGCTGGCAGGTGCTCAGTGATAGGCTAATGGGAGGAGCGAGGAAAGTAGGTGGCAGAAAGGATTCAAAGGGAACTGCAGTGACTTCTAGTGAGTAGGTTTGCAAATAGTTGCTAGGAAGGGGTAGAGAGTTGAAAGAGGAGCTAGAGTGGAGAGTGCAGCAACTCCTAGTGGTTGGTGTCTATAAGCTGCAAATGGGAAAGTAAACACTTAGTAAAAAGAAGGGTAGGTCACGTGATGCGACACATGACCTGCCAGCAGCAATAAATGAAGTACCAAACCTGGGTGGGTGGGAAGTGCCTCACAACAGTCAGGCTGTAGTGGAGGACACTTTACCTCTTACAGGCTCTGGCAATTCCCCAAGTTCAGTCAGTCTCCGGGCAGAGTTCAGATAATTCAAATAAAAGTTTCCTCTCCTCAAGAGAGTGCCATAGGATCTTTAATATCCACCTTAACAGGCAGACAAGACCTCAGTTTAATGTCTCATCTGAAAGACTGCACCATCCCCTTCATGATGCACTACCGTGTTAGTAGGATTTACTCCAAGTGCCTGGTGTGGGGCTAGAACCCACAACAATAGGGTTTTCTGGCTTCAGAGGCATGTATGCAACCTACAGAGCTACTGACACTGCAATGTACATTTTGCACATTCTAAGCAAGTCTGGCATTAACAAGCCTTGATATGGACAAATGGCTCTTCTTCTGTCTATCCTTCTCAAGGCATAGAACAGTGATCTGTTACCTTCTGAGACCACATGAGGGATTTTAATCAAATACAGTTGTGTCAAAACTGGTCTCTTCCAGACTCCAAATGTTACTGTTATCAGCTTTTTCAACCCTTGAGTAGCTATCACCACTCAGCATAGTCACTCTCTAGTGATATCTCTAGGTCTGAATTCCTCCAGAACCACTGCTCACACACTACAGCACTCCTTGCAAAAGGGTAGACAACCCACACCTCTGTCACAGCTGAGAACACCTTACTTTAAAGACAAATTATTGTAACTGTCACCTTCTCTTCATAGACAGAAACACAGTTTTTGTCAATTATAAATCAATTAGCTGTACCTCAAAGGACACAGGCACAGAAACATGAAGTATATAAAAATAGTATTTTAATACTTAAGAGATATCTATACACAGAATACAAGGTACCACAGAAGGACTGTAGGGAACAGTAATTCTACAGATGTGAAAATGTTTTCAACAGAAGATCACACACAGAAAACCCTATAGTTTTATTTTCTTTATTTAGCAAGGTAGTCTTGCTTACCACACAAGACAGTTTAATGAATCAGACAAGTTCATACCTTAGATGGTATCTGTTCATAGTACTAAATGTGACTGACTCTTTCAGGCCCTGCCAGACTTCAAGACACTTCTGCCCCATGACACATTATCCAGTATGTCACTCTGACATCATAGATTAGACATTCATTTGAGTCCTAGTAAACTTTACATCTGGAAAGACTGGCCCACACTGGAATTTATTTAATTAACTAAAAGTTTCACCAGGAAAGACATACTGAGCAGACATGCTTGTTTCCAGATGTGTTCTGGTGGAGAGGGGAAAGGGATACACAGTAGGTACAGTAGCAAGGTCAAAAATGGTGTATAATGGAAATAGAACACTAACATACACAGGATGAGCAAAATAGATAACAATACATTTCAATAAAGAACAACAGTAACAACAAGGTGAATAGAGTCTAATAAAAAAATTGAAACAATCAATTATACAATTAATATAGGATAGGTACTAATCTGCAGATGAGTGCAGAGACAAATATGAGAAGGGTAAATATTAAACAGTTAAACACATCTATAGGAAGGGGGGAATGGACCTTGAAAAGGGAGCTAAGGTTATGTGAGGAGGCAGCATGAGAGACTGGAGGTGAGCCTGACCAACCAGGGTAGTCCTGGATGGGATGGATAAAGTGCAATGGTCATGGTATCTGAATGAGTGAGAAGAAGATGGTTTAAGGAAACTAGAGGAGGCTAGATATGGAGGGAGGGAGTGAAACCAGAATTGGGCAAGAATGTTGGCACAGTGGATATGGCACCTGTTAACTAGGGAAGGAAGAGAAAAAGATTGATAAGGGTGCAGTGATTGGCACTAGGAGGACAGTCAAGGTGAAATAGCAAAAAGAGTGGAAAAGAGAGTCCAGCGTAATTAAAGAAGATTTGGGAGCAGCACTGTATACTACATCACCGTAGTCAAAAAAAGTAAGATAATTTTCTGTACCAGGGCATGGTGAGCTGGCAGAGGAATAAAACCACAGTTTCTGAATAAAGCACCCAGTTTAGGGTATAGCTTTTTGTGGATGGCATCAATGTGTGCCGAAAAGGTGAGGTGCTGGTCAAGCCAGACCCCAAGGTACCTGAAAGAGGAGTTGACTCCTAGTAATTTCCCACCTAGGGTGTGGTAATAAGGGAGGGAGTTCAGTTGTGAGAGCCTTTGATTTGGGCCAGAGGTAGTGGAGACTGTCTTCCTGGCTTTTAGAAATGACTGATTTGAGTGAAACTATAGCTGTACTTTGTCAAAATCATGAAGTTCAAGTTCAAGTTTATTGCAGGAAATCTCCATTGAGCAAGCTCATTCACAAGGAGGTCCTGTGACATAAACACTTAACGTACAAACACAGATAGGTAATAACAGTATATACATGAAATGCACGTTACATGATACAGGCTGGATATACATACAAGGGTACCACATTGGGTGACCGCAGGTGGTAAACATTGATATGAGACAGGGAAGCAACTTACAGGTTGCATACTGATAAATGAAACATGATGACTGGTGTGTGCAATACATATACAATATTTTGGCAGCTAGAACAAACAACAATCTACAACTGATATGGGGGGGGAGGAGTGATTTGATAGCGTAGCAGTGGAGCGTAAGTAAAGATAAAGCCAGGAGTAGAAGGGGAAGGGAAAGCAGTTAATATGACAAATCAATTATACCTTACCAGTGGATAAATATGGCACACATGGGGAAGGAAGAGACTTAATGACAGTTACAGGTGTCTTTTATTTTGGCTGAACTTAGCGATTTGTAGAAGTTTATTGAAACTGTGCTAGTTGGTTTCAGTACGGTTTGTAATTGGTTCCAAATGGAGGGAAGGGCATATGCAATAGCACATTTACCAAAGGAAGTCCACATCCTTGGTATGTCAAGCATAATAAAGTCAGATTTTCTTAACGAGTATGCACTATGTGAGATACTAATAAGGGAAGAGAGATAGCTTGGCAATTTCTGCAGGAGCAGTTTAAGAGTCCATAGCCCAGCATGGAGCAGGCGTCTAGTAGTAAGGGATGTCCAACCAACAGCTGCATATAAGTCACAGTGGTGCGAACGGTAAGGGGAGTTGGTAATGAACCGTAACGCACGGTGATAAAGGATGTCCAGTTTACTTAGATTTGCAAGAGTGGTGGAGGAATAGATTACATCGCCATAGTCAAGTAGTGGGAGAAAAGTGGCCTGTACAAGATTGTTTCGAGTTTCAAGAGGGAAAAGGGGCCTATTTCTGTAGAAGAAACCTAACCTTGCTTTTAACCTTCTAGAGACATCTTCAATGTGGTCACTGAAAGATAATTTATTGTCGATACAGATACCAGATATTTAAATTTGGTTACAACTTCCAGAGGCTTGTTTAGCGTGGTGACAATGAAGTCTTGGGCAAGGGAATCGGGGGGCCTGAGACAGCACTGGAGAATATCATCGCTTTAGTCTTCTTAGCATTGAGCAGAAGCTTTGCCTTTATTAGATTATGCTCAAGTTGTGCGAATCCGCTTAAGCACTCCCTTGACTTCAGATAACAATGAGCCAGAAGTATACAACACAGTATCATCTGCAAAAAAGTGCAGATTGGACATAGATATGTTAGCATCTAAGTCATTAATGTACAGAGAAAACAAGATAGGGCCTAAGATGGATCCTTGGGGGACTCCTCTTGCAACTGGCAAGGCAGCAGAAAAAAAGCCTTCCGCCTTTACTTTTTGGAATCTTCCAGTTAGGTAGTTAGAGAACCACTGGGTGGTATGGTATGTGGCACCCAACTTTGCAAGGCAATTGACTAATAGTTTGTGATCAACAGTATCAAAAGCTTTGCTGAGGTCCAAAAAGACTGCACCAGTTACCTTCTTAGCATCTATGGCAAAGATCCAATCATTGGTTACTTTTGCTAGTGCAATGATTGTGTTATGATTAGCCTGGAAGCCAGATTGAGCTGGGTTAATGAGAGAGAAGGTTTCCAAGTGAGATTTTAACTGAATATGGATCAGTTTTTCGAGAACTTTAGAAAGGATAGACGGCACAGTAGCAGATGTAATGGAAAGATTGAAGATGTGGAGAATTGGGGCAGTAAGATGGGCGTAGCCTGACCTTAGGAAAAAGGGTTCCAAGCCATCGTCCCCTGCGCTTTTTTTGGTGTCTAAGTTAAGAAGAGAATCTTCTACTTCTTTACAAGTTATCTTGCGCAGTTGGAAGGGGCTGGGTGCAGGACTAGATGTGGCAGGAGGGATATGCTGGCTCACCACAGCACCAGCATAAGGTGACGAGTCAAAAGCTAATCCAGCTGTGGCAAAGTGGGAGTTAAGTTCCTCCAGGATTAGGGACTTGTTTTCCACAATCTTGCCACTTGCAACTATCTTTGTTGGGACAGAGGGGGCCATGGGCCGTCCTTCTATAGCTTTGATAGTCTTCCATATTTTATGAGGTTACCTTTAGCTTGTTCAAGAGTAGAAATATAATAGTTAGCTTTAGCAGGCGAAGTTTTTCACACAGTTATTCCTGGCTGTTCTAAAGGCCTGCCAATCTGAAGATTCTTTGGAATGTCTAGCTTAGCCCAGAGCTTATCTCGAGCTATAAGGGCTGCCTTGAGATCCGAGGTGAACCAGGGGTTGAATTGTTCCCACCCTTACTTTGATGAAAGGGCATGCTTATTTATTATTGTAGTGAGTTTGCCATTAAGGATGCAAGCTACCTTGTTGACATCTTTGGCTAGGTAAAGATCTTGCCATCTGATCATGCTCAGGTCAGATAGGAAGTTTACTGCACTGAATTTGCGAAAGGATCTTTTTGTTATAAAGATGGGTTGCGGACAGGCCTTAATTTGAGATCTTACGCAAGCAACAATTCCATGATCGTTCATGTCATTGTGAAACACTGCCAAATGAGATATTTTATGTGGATGGGTGGTTAGTACCACATCTAGAATGGAACTGTTGGCAGTATTTAGAGTGTTGTTCTTAGTAGTTTCACTGACTAATTGCCCAAGACCTAGCTCGTCACAAAGGGATTTGAGGCCGTGTGATTTAGGTGACAGCCAGTCCATATTTAGATCTCCTAGAAATATTGTTTCAGTTTTTGCATCTACAAACATGGATTTCAAAAGATTAAGGACTTCATCACCACCAGACGGGGGTCTATAGCCACCTAGGATAGTGATACATTCCGAGGAGGATCATGCTGAAGTTTAGATCCTACAAAAGAGGGAGAAGGGCCAGATGTAAACAGGACAGTATCATCATCATACATGTGGATGGAGGTGAGGGGACAGGCAGTGAGAAGGTCATTTAAGAAGATAGAGAAAAGTAAAGAGCCCAATACAGAGCCCGGAGGAACTCTAGTGTTGATGGGAAGGGAGGGGAAATGTCATCACTTATCCAAATGGATTGTGTTCTATTCAGTAGGTAGGAATGAAACCAACTGGTGGCCATATTAGAGAGCCATGCAACAGTGAGTTTAATAAGCAGAATAGGGTGGGAGACTATATTGAATGCCTTTGTAAGATCGATAAAGATAGCAGAGGTGATGAAGCCCTTGTCCATCACAGTGAGTATGGAATCAAAGAGCCTTAGGAGGGAGGAGGTGGTGGAGCGGTGTTTGCAGAAACCAGATTGGTAAGGCTTAAAGAAGGAGGAGGAATCAAGATAGGAAGAGAGTTTGGATAGAACTATACATCACTGCAGCTTGGTAAGAATGGGGAGCAGAGAGAGATAGGCAGGTAGTTTCCAGGGGAGGAGGGATCATCTCCTTTAGCAAGAGGAATAACAGTGGCATGTTTCCAGTGAGATAGGACAGAAACAACAGAGAAAGATAGATTTAGTAAAGAAGCAAGGGGAGTAGCACTAGCAGGAGCAGAGAGGTAAATGATTCTAGAGTTGAAACAAGAAAGGCACTTACTCTAATTGGGGGTTAGGCCAAGAAGAGCAATTAGGGCAACAGAAGGGGGTAAAGGAGAGAAGGAGAAAAGGAGGATGAGGAGGAATCTGAATAAGAGGGATCATGGATGGAGAATGGAACTGAGAAAGGGAGAGTGGAAAGAAGTGAACAGGCACAAGAGATAAAAAACGTGTTAAACGCAATGGCCACAGGGAGAGGATCAGCTAGGGAGATATCAGAACAGGAGGCCAGGGATGGGAAGCAGGGAAGAACAAGGAGTAAGCCACCTTTCAGAATTTAGATGGATGGTTGATGTTAGAATTGAACGTGGCTGAGAAGTACTCAGCTTTGGCCAGTCTGATTGCTCTGCTGCAAGCATTCCTGAGAGTGTGGTACTTTTGAAGGGCTATAGAGAAACTGTTTTGATTGTGCAACTTCCATTCCTGATCCCTGGCATGTAGACATGCTAACAGCTCAGCTGAGATCCAAGGGAGGTGAGAGCTAAGCACACAGGTTCATTTTAGGGGGCCATAGTGATCCCAAATATTGAGTAGTTTGAAACTAAAATAGTCTGGGGCGGAATCAATGGAGGAAGACAGGGAGATGGGGGACCACTTAGCATTAGATAGGTCATATTTGAACAGTGGCAAGATCCAAAGATTTATATGAGTGAATCAACAATATTTTTTGAGGTGGAGTGCTTTAGGGAGATGGATTATGTGAACATAATTTTGGAATCTTGGGTTTCATGTATTACAGGGTTCAGCAATATGTTTTTCCTCCTGTCTCGCACAGCAGAAGTGATTCTTTCTCACATTAGGCTTCATGAAACATGAAAATGTTGCCATTTGCTTTCAGCTTTCCTATTAACTGGCCAAAGAGTTTGTTATCATTCACCAGTGCCATCTGAAATGCCTCTTGGCAGCTAACTTTATCAGATAGTTTTTATCTCATTTGAACTACTTACAAGAAATCTAGCTTATAATAGAAATTAAACAAAAAAAACATGAAAACATTTCACAAGAGTTGTTGCAACAGCATATAAGGGAAAGAAGAGAGTAATATTAGATAGTGGCAACCAATCCAAAATTACTAAGAATTAAGAATGTATTACTGTAACGTAATATTGATAATACTTTAAAGTTGCAGATAATGCTTTGGTTAAACAGTAGCTGATGCTTTTCAGGAAACTCTGGAAAACTTAATACAGAATATAGACACAATTCAGCTTCCATTTCATATGGCTTCTATATGTTTCTCCTTCCCGTTATTTATTACTGAAGAAATTCCCACAAAAACAAGTTCTTTATCACTTAGAGTTCATCTGCCTCTATAGTTTAATCCCCACTTGATGTTATAATCCTCTGCTGTGACATAACAGTCTGTTACCATGGTAACAACTGTGATGTCATAAGCACAGCTTAATGACCTCAGGGGCTAGAGTCACAAAAAATCACAAAGCAGAGTGCAAAAGTTTGCATCGCGCATTGCAACTGCCCAGGTGTCAAAAGATTACCGTTAACAGTCAGATAATGCATGTGCAGTGTTCAACTGTGAATAGGGCCAGGATGAATCAGTGGTAATCCTAGTACCACTAGTGCTACCCCACTAGCACTGGCCCAACATGCAGCCAAGATTATGGCTCCACAAGGAGTAGCACAGGTGCGCTATTTACAAGTTACAAAAGCAGCCATGTAAATGAGCCCCTGGGCATGCAAGTCACTACATGGCCATTTACAGGCCCATTATGGGCCCATTTACATGGGTTGGGCTTGAGTGTAGCATGCCCCACCAGCCACTGCCCCAGAAGCAGCCCTGTGTCCCTGGCATCTAGTACCCCCCACAACCAGCTGATCTCTGGCCCAAGAGCAATAAAAGGCTAGCCCTGGTGGTTGTGTTCCCCCCAACCAGTTGCTGGCCCAAGTATAATAAGAGGTTAGCCCAGCATCTAGTGGTCCCTCCCCCCACCTGCACCTATGCCCGATATAGAATTCAATATTCCCTGGCATCCAGTGGCCCTTCCCCTTATATCATCACTCACCCCATGTCTACAACAATATTTCCTGGAGTCCTGTGATCCTGCCCCCACCCAATCCCCTGTATGATGAAAGGAAAACATTCCTTGGTGTCTAGCGGGCTCCCCACCCTGTTTCTAATCCCTGTATGTAACCCATTCCCTGGCATCTAGCTAATCCCCTCCCCCCACTCCAGCAGATAGTGCCCCACCACCCCACTGCCTATTCTGATCCTGAGCTGGTGGCCAGCACAGCCCTCCTATCTCCACCACAGCCAGCCACTGACTGAGATATCAATGATCTGATACATGAGTTGTCAATGAGTGCATACACTGTTTGTGCTGAATGACAGCTCATGTATGCTCTCATTGACATCTCAGTTGGCTGCCAGCTATGGTGGAGAGAGGAAGGCTGTGCTGGTTGCTGGCTTGGGACTGGGATGAGGGGAGTAGGGTGGTGGAACACTACTTGCCAGGGTGGGGGGGATGTGGGATCCACTAGATGCCAGGAAATGGGTTACATACAGGGGATTGAGGATAGAGAGGAGGTAAACAATAGACACCGGAGAATACGGAGTTCTATGTCAGACATGGGTGCGGGTGAGGGAGGAATCACTGACACCAGCAAACACTGATTTCTATATTGAGCATGGAGATGGGTGGTGGGGAGGGACCACTAGACACCAGGGAATACTGATTTCTATATCAGGCATGGGTAAGGGTTGGGGGGAAGGACCACTAGACACCAGGGAATACTGAGTTCTATATCGGGCATGGGAGAAGGTGGGAGGAGGGATCATTAGACACCAGAGCTAACTGTTTATTGTTCTCAGGCTGGCAATCAGCAGGGGGACCACTGCAGTACCTCTGGCAACCACTGGATTTGCATGGGATAAGGCAAGGTCTTGGTTGGTGGTATTTGCTCTGTGCAAGGGGACTGTGCAAGAGATCCTTGCACAGAGCAAATGCTTTGTGAATTGGACAGCACTAAAATTCATGTCCCCTCCCCCCTCATTTGTATTGAGGCTCTTTCCACACTTTCCCCCAGCACAAACCCAGTTTGAGAGCACAAACTAGGCTTTTGTGAATACCAGCTTGACGCAAAACTTGATTTGCTTGTGCAAATCTGGGTTTGCGCTGGGGCAAAGTTTTGTGAATCTTCTCCCAGGTTGGGAAGAAGCAATAGGAGTGCATGAACTCTCAAGGAACAACTATCCAGTTGCTATGCATATGACATAAGTAGTAAATAATAAGGATGAGAAATACACAGCTAATGCAAACAAACTCTGGTCAGAGCCATCAAGGCTGCATAATGCTATTTTACGGGGGATTAGGAGCCATCTACAGTGAAATTGCTTTTATAGGAAACCTCAAGCAGCTCAATATTTCATTTGCAATACCTGCCAATAGCAATATTCCCTTGTGATTGCTGGCCCTGTTAAAGTTAACACCTTCTCTGGTGTCCACAGGTACATCCCACCCTCTGACTGCCAAGCCCATTAATAAGAAATCATTCCCTGGTGTGCAGTGGCTCCATCGTTGTCCGATTGCCTGCCATGTTAATAACAAATAATTCCATTGCTGCAGTATAAAGTTAGTTTGGTCCAGTGGTATGGAGGGATGAGGCACTGTCTCCCGCTACATCAGTGACCCAAGTTCAGGAACGTGCTCCGGTTGCCGAGGGTCACAGAGAAGACTGAGCATTCATCAGATAGCTGTCCTGTCCCCGGGTGGGAAGGCATGCTGACTTGACTTTTGCTTCCACCAGGTGAAGGTAGTAATCCAAGAGGGAGGGATGTGGAAATGGCTAGCACAGGCTACCCACCTACCTCAGTCACAATCTACCACCTGGATTAGCTCAGTTCTAGAGGTGAATGGCTGGTTGGGGGGGAAGGGTGGCTCTTCCCTTCCTGGACCTATCATGGAGAGGAGGGCAATCCATCAGTAACTTTGGACTTAGTGGTCTGGGATAGGGGGTGGCAGACAGTGGAGGTGGGGGACAGGCCTGAGAGCCTGCCTGAGTCAGCTAGCAAGGCAAAAATGTTTATGGGGGGATGCTGCAGTATGTATGACCTTAACACATATACACAATCCTCCCATGACAGGGGTTACAGTAAATCTGCCAAGTATAGATAATATGAGCAGGATCTCCTACCAGGGTACTATGGAACCAGAGGGAAGAGTCTTAAAGGGATGAGGTTTCTTAGACCTGTAGAATAAGGATCCACAGTTCATAGATAGTTACTAGGAAGCGTAAGAAAGGTTAGACATATTGTTACAGTTATCTGGTGGGGAAGAAGTTCACACCCTGTGAGACCTCTGAAAGTAAAGAGAAAATGGTTAACATGATGTAAATACAGTAGTAGAAACAATAGAGAGGATAGAAATAGAAAGGAATATAGTATAGCATTAAAGGTAAAACAAAATATTGCTTTACATAGAAAGTTACAGAATTAAATGAAGTAAAAGACATACAGGCATGCTTAATTTAAGTAGTATATTAATATCATTAATTGCTTATCATGAGCATCAAACACAAAACACAAAAAACAGAATAATGAAATATTTGTAACCAGGTTTCTCATGTGTTTTCAGCTTGACTTGCACATTGTTTTTAGTGTGTGGTGTATATCACTTTAAGAGCTCTGTGTAAATACTAACATACTAACATACTAAAATGCCAGCAGAATAGGCCTAACTGTCTTTCGTGTCTGCTCGTTTGGTCAGCCCCCACCCTGGGTGCTGACCTTGCTGTCTCCCTTGCCTTCTCTGGCTTCTCCCTTCCCAGTTCCGGATATTCTTGCTGCATTGGATTTTGCTTCCAGAACCCTTCCCCTGTACCTGTCCCACCCCCTCTTGAACCCCTCCACTGTCTCTGTCTCCACCAGCCCCTAGGCAGTGCATTCCATGGCTCCACCACCCTCTCAGTGAAGTAGCACCTCCTCCTTTCTCCCCTGAATCTTCCCCCCTCCAGCTTCCACCCATGCCCTCTAGTAGCCCCCTCCTCCTTCCTTCAAAGCACCCTGACTGTTCCTCCCCTATTTACCCTCTTCATGTACCTGAAGACCTCTATCATGTCCCCCCGGTCCCTTCTCTCTTCCAATGTGTACATATTTAGCTCTTGAGCCTCTCTTCAAGTCCTGTCCCCCAAGCCCCAAATCATTTTGGTTGCTCTCCTCTGGACCCTCTCCAGGAGGTTAATGTCCCTCTTTAATGTGCCTCCAAAACTGCATGCAGTACTCAAGGTGCGGCCTCACCAAGCAGTTATACAGAGGAGTATCACTTCCTCCTTCTGGAAGTGATCCCCTAGCAATGCATCCCAGCATCCTGTTGGCCTTGGCTGCTGCCCTCCTACAAGTCTCAGAGTTGTTCATCTTGACATCCACCACCACCCCAGGTCCCTCTCAGCCATCGAGACTTGTAGCATTTCCCCCAGGGTGTACACTTGGCCTGGGTTTCTGCCCCAGGTGGAGTACCTTGCATTTCCCTGCACTGAACCTCAGCTTCCACTTTCTAGACCATCTTTCCAGGTCCCCTGTAGGGACCCTCCCTCCTCCCCATCCACCACCGCCCCAGTTTGAGTCATCTGCAAAGAGACTCATCTCACTCCTGATTCCTGTCCTTATGTCAGATACGTAGGTGTTGAACAGAAGGGGCCCAAGGACTGATCCCTGTGGGACCCCACTAATGACACTCCTTGGGGATGAGACTATCCCACCAACTATGACCCTCTGGGTCCGGTCCTGGAGCCAATTGCCTATCCATCTGATCATATGGTTCCCCAACCCCTTTTCTCCCAGTTTATCCAACAGGCCCACGTGAGGAACAGAGTCAAATGTCTTGCTGAAGTCTAGAAAGAGGATGTCCACTGGTCTACCCAGGTCCAAGTGTATGAGATGCATATTTGTATTCCTCAGACCCACTCCCTGAGGAAGGCCCATTGAAGGGTTGAAGCACTAGGGCTAATGGGTACACACCAGCATTTTGCCAGAAACTAAATTTTGCACTGAATCTACGAGTGCTGAGCTTTCTTTTCTTTTCTTATTACAAGCTGGCTGCTTTGCTCATGCAACATCTTTTCCAGTGTGCACCACTTTACACTACACTATAGCCACAGCACTGACCACTGACATTCACAGGACTGACCCTTCCAACCACCTACAGTTACAGGACTGTATCCTGCCCCCGAGACTCACATGACTGAAACCCTCCACTCTCAGTCACAATACTGGGCACCCACCCCTGACAGTCACAGAACTGATCACTATTCCCAATGGTCACGGCACTACACCCACCACCATGACAGAATTGTCAGCATACCCCCTAAAGTCACATAGATGACACTCTCTGGAGGAGGTTACAGCAGTAATCACCACCCATAACAGTCACAACACTGTACCTCAGTCACAGCATTGAAGACCACCCCACACAGTCAGGACTGACTCCCCCCCCCCAAACAGTCACTTAGTTTAGCACCTTATTGAAACCTTCCAGCTGCACGTACTGTATAGCTTTCTACAGATACTTCAGTCCCTCAAAGCTGTAGAATTGTGCAGAAGCAGACCTCCCAAAAGTCACAGGAATGACCCTTACTCTGACAGTCACATAAATGACACCCTATCCCTGACAGTTACATATTTGATCCTCTTTCAGATAATCACAAGACTGTACCACTGCTTTGATAGTCACAATGCTAACATCCTCCACCATCAGTCACAGCAATGACCTCCCCTCAACAGTCATTGGACTGTACCATTCTCCTCCACATACAGTCAAGGACTGCATGAGCAAGCTCCAGTCACAGTACTATACCACCACCCCACCTCAAGCCCCACAGTCACAGGACTGTACCAACACCCTCCCCCCCACACACACACAGTCACAAGACTGTAACCCCCCCTACTTCACAGTCACAGGATTTTACCCTCACACACACACAGTCACAGGACTGTACTACCTCCCCTCACACTCACAGGACTGTACCAGCCCACTGACACCCTCCATCAACAGTCATGAAAATGACCACCCACCTCTGACAGTCGCAACACTGTTCCACACCCCTGAGAGTCACAACACTTTCTTACTATTTCCAACAGTCACAGAACTGCGCCCCCAAACCTTGTAGTCACAGCAATGACCATGCACCCCAGGGAGTCAAAGCTCTGATTCCCATCCACCCATAGTAACAGCACTGGTCAAAGCACTACACCCCACCCCCATCTTACAACACTGATTATCCATCCCAACAGTCACAGCACAGCCACTTCATCCCCAAAAGTCACAGGACTGACACCCTGTACCATCAGTCACAGCAGTAATTTCCATCCCCTGACAATAAAAGCACTTAGTCATGACTCCTAATGGTCAACCCACTAGTCACCCATGCACAACAGCCACAGCACTGCCCCCTCACCCACGACAGTCACAGGACTGAACCCCACCCCCAACAGTCACAGACCTGAACTACCCCTTCAGTAGTCACAGAACTAACACCTTTCACTGTCAGCCACAGTAGCCAACTAACGGACAGTCACAGGGCTGATTCTCATCTCCCAACAGTGACAGCACTGACCTCTACTCACAACAGTCACAGCACTATCCACCACCACTGTCAAAGCACTGTTCCCATACATCCACAACATCAGAGGGCTGGTACCCTCCACAGACAGTCACAGCAGTGATCCACACCCAACAGTTGCCACACTGCCTCCCCACTACCAAAAGTAACAGCCATGCCCCCTATCTGGCAGCCACAGCACTGTTCACCCACCCCCTGACAATAATGACACTGGCTCCCCATGGTTGACTGTTACAGCACTGACACCCCCAACCACAAAAATCACTGTACTGACTCCCAACATTAACATAGCACTGCCTCTGAACCTCCCTCAAGAGTCATAGGACTTATCCTCCCCCTCACAGCAATGCACCTGACAGTCACAGCACTGACCACCAACCACTGACAGTCCCAGCACTGACTACACCTCAGTCATAAAATCTTTTAAAAATTTGTTTAAGTACTGGCAAACCATTGCAGAAAGTGCAGGAGTCAAAACTGGCACTGGCCTGCTAGACAAATTCTGGTAGATATTGTGCTAGGCTAGTAAGATTTTCCTTTAAGTAGCCCTGCAGACTTGGGGCCTGATTCTAGAAAGAATACACCACAGTGCAACTCAGATGCACCAAGTAGAATGGTGCAAGTCACAAATACATCAAGCAAATACGACATATGCTATTCTACAATGCAATATGTGACATAACGCAACTAAGTACGCCAAATGTGACTTACGCCGCAGTTGCGACATAGCCACAATTATGCAACTGTGAAACTGAACATACACTAGGAAAACAGATGAGATATGCCAGGGTGAGATTCTAGAAGCTGCAGTGCCACAACTTACACCAAAACCAGCTGGAATAACATACACCAAGCAGGTGCAACTTACACAGTATATAAAGGAGCACAGCCAGGCAGACTGGAGACACAGCAGCACAGCACTGTGACAGAGAGAGAGAGAGAGAGGAGAGAGACAAAATGACAAAATGGAAGGACCAGTAGCAATACTAGATGTGCTACTACTGGAGCACTGAGACAGGCACAGGAGGCGACACAATGCTTGGAACCAGAGGAACAGGCAGACACCATGCACCATGGGTGTACAGGGTAAGGATGCCAGGACCTGATGGAGTAACAGTGCATAGCATGCTACCGACTGCCCCAGGCCATCATACAAGGGATATGCAACGACCTCCGTACAGACCTGCAGAGTGCCACCCGCAGGGGACAGCCAGTCTCTGTGGAAGAGAAGGTAACAACAGCACTATGCTTCCTGGCAACAGGGACATTCCAGACACCAACAGGCAACACTGTGGGAATATCACAGTCAACCATGTCCAGGTGCCTACACCAGTTCCTGAATGTCATGGTGACCCGCATGGACCAGTACATCACCTTCCCCCAGGAAGCACAGCAACGGCAGGCAGTGATGCAGGGATTCTACACAATCACCCAGTTCTCATGTGTAATGGGTGCAGTAGACTGCACCCATGTCATCATACGGACGCCATCAGTCAATGGGGATGTGTATGTCAACCATAAGGGCCACCATTCCATGAAATTGCAGGTGGTGTGAGATAGTCAGTGCCGCATACTGGATGTGGTTGCCCAGTACTCTGGTTCCACGCATGATGCCTACATCCTGAGCAACAGTGGGCTACATGAAGGCTACCAGAGGGGCCAGCTCATGGGAGGATGGCTAGAAGGTAAGTAAACACAGCACAAAGCACTGCATACCTGAACACCTGCACACCATGCACACACAGGAACACAGACAACAGAGACTGATGATGTACCATTTATCCAACAGGGGACAGCAGGTATCCACAGCTGCCATGGGTAATGACACCACTGCACCACATACATACAGCAGCACAGATCCAATACAATGAGGCACACAGCCAGAACAGGTGCATCATCGAGCGCACCTTTGGCATCCTGAAGGCATGATTCAGGTGCATTGATAGATCATTGGGGGCCCTACAATATAGTCCAGAGATAACCTGCAAGATATTTCTTGTCTGCTACATACTGCACAACATCGCAGTGCAACACTGTTTGCCACCACCAGACCAGCTGAAGGACATGGATAAGGAGGACCAGGAGTGGAATGGCATAGCACACAGACATGACAGACACCACCAGACAGATGCAGCACTGGAACAGGCAGGCCATCGTGCAAGATGCGACCTGATAGAGAGGCACTTCACCTGAGAGATGCCATGGAACAACTGTGACAGCCACCAAATGCCATGCGGAGATGTCCAACAAAACACACAGGGGTATGCTGACTGGTACAGTGCACAGGCCATGGTGACACTGGACGATGGCAACACATCCTGTGGAATGTGGCCACATTGGGTGGTGCACACACAGCCGTGGACATGGTACAGTGTGGGAACTGAGAGACAGTATGAAACAATGTAACAAGACCATCACAACAGGTTGGTGGCGATAGACACAACACAGTTTGCGGGGGCAATGGCCATGCACAGGGCAGTACAGATTGTACCTGGCACCACATGACAAGGCACACAGTAGGGTAGGGTAATGGGCAGGAGCAGACAGCACACTGTGTGGGCACACCCCTGTGAGGCCTTCAGACACACGGCACAACCAGTAGACACTGACACACTGAACAGGGCAGAACCAGTGTCATGCAGTGGGCCATACATGCAGCGCACATCAACACACCATGGTAGACAAGACAGACAGAATGTGTGAGCAATGCAGGCACAAAGTTAAAGTGTGGCACGGGGGACAAAGGGTGCACAGAGGCCACAGGCACAATGCTGGGATGATGGCGCCACCAGGCACAACATCCCTGCTATGGCCACTGATGCATGTAAATAGTGCAACCGCAACAGGGACACAGCACCAGGCAGGACAGACCTGTAGACATATGGTGGTGAGACACACCAATGCCCATGCCAGTGGTGCCACCCACAGGGAACAATGGTTCCCCAAGGCGGAAGTGTGCTGCACAGGCACCGTGCCACCACACAGTTGGGACATACATTGTGAGGTGGCATAGATGCCATACCATGTACTGTGACCTGCAGCACACAGGGCACCAAGCAGATGTGGTTAGTGGACAGTGCCATCGGCCATGAGCAGCACAACCAGCACTCTGACCAGATGCACAGTGAGAAAACACTGGGGATGGCAGGTGCCACCACCAGTGAGCACCCATGTGCATGGTAACACACATCCACACGGTTATGCACACCTGGAACAGACACACTGATACAGTGATGAAGGTAAATAGTTCAATGCAAAATAACGACGACAGGGACACAACAAAACAATGAAAGGGGAAAGGGTCTGAATAACAGCCAATGGCACAACAGGAAAACAAACAAAGCACCCACACCCTAGCAGCAACCCACAACAACCCTGAATGCCCACCCATACCCACAAACAACATAACACAGGACCCCAAAACAACAACCCAATCCCACCCAGAACAATGAACACAAACATATAGACATGCCCACCCAAATGCAACCCACCACACCCATATGTACAAACCCACCGGAACAAGACAGCCACCCCTATATACATAGCCACCCACAGACACAGTCCCACTCATGGAATTAAAGTGCAGTCCCACAGTCACTGCATCCACTGTAGTTCGGACAACAGGGTGCCCACGGATCCATGGAGGTGCCCAATATCATCAAGTATGGCTGACACAAGGGCCACAATGTGCTTCCGATCTAGCCCCCCGCACGGGAACAGCACCAGGGCCTCCAACCTTGACATCAACAACCTTCCCCTGCTGCAGCTTCTGCATGACATCCAGTGTCTGTGGCCCTGTGTCCCCTGTTGCAGGTGCATCAGTGCAAGGCTCTGTGTCTGGTGATGGAGCATCCTCAGCTGCCTGTGCTGCAGCTACCCCCCCCCCCCACAGCCTCTGACGGTGAAGCAGCCATGGCCTGGTCCTCCTCCACCACAACATAGAAACACAGAGGTTGATGGCAGATAAGGACCTCAAGGCCCATCCAGTCTGCCCATTTCTTTTTCTACCTTATAAATGTGCCACCAGCACTTGCTCTGTCAGTGGTCTATCTATTCATACTCATCTATATTGCTCCCTTATGCCTATCCCATGCCTGTTTGAAGCCCTGCACTGTATTGATAGCTACCACTTCCTGAGGTAGGCCATTCCATGCATCCACCACTCTTTCTGTGAAAAAGAATTTCGTCACATTCCCCCTTAATTGGCTTCTCTCTAATCTCATGCTGTGTCCTCTTGTCCTGCTATTTTTCTTATATTTAAACATGCTAGACTCTTTCACCTTGTTAATGCCCTTAAGGTGTTTCAATGTTTTGATCATACTGTATCACCTCTCTCCCTCCTTTGCTGAAGGGCATACATATTAGGCTCCATTAATCTGTCCTCATATGTCTTCTGATGCAGTCCCTGAACCATTTTGGTTGCCCTTCTCTGGACTGCCTCAATTTGGTTAATGTCCTTGTGAAAGTGTGGCCTCCAGTACTGCACACAGTACTCCAGATGGGGCCTGACCAGTGTCTTGTAAAGAGGGATTATTACCTCCCTCTTATGACTTGTGATACTTCTACTAATACACTGTAACTTCCCCCTAGCCTTATCTACTGCTTTAGAGGTCTGCTTGAATAATTTCAGGTCATCAGTGATGATGATGCCCAAGTCTCTTTCTTCCTTTGTGACTGCCAGCAACTCCCCTCCCAGCCTATAAGTGGCTTCAGGGTTTCTCTTCTCTATGTGCATGATCTTGCACTTCTTTGCTTTAAATCCCAGTTGCAACTCTTCTGACCATTTTGCTAGTTTATCCAGATCTCTTCTCATTCTGCCCACCCCATCTGGATCATTTACTCTGCTGCAGATCTTGATGTAATCTGCAAATAGACAAGCCTTACCCTCTAATCCATCTGCAATGTTACTAATGAAGATATTGAAAAGGACTGGCCCCAGGACTGATCCCTGAGGTACCGCACTTGTGACTTGCATCTTTTCTGACTGTGTACCATTTACCACCACTCTCTGTTTTCTGCCCATCAACCAGTTTGCCACCCAGTTGACCAACTTCTGACCCACCCCAAGCCTACCAAGCTTATTTATCGCTCTTCTACGTGGAACAGTGTTGAAAGCTTTGCTGAAGTCAAGGTAGGTGACATCAACTGCTCCTCCTTGGTCCACCACTCTGGTTACTCAGTCAAAGAAATCTATGAGATTAGTTTGACATGACCTTCCTTTTGTAAACCCATGCTGTCTTGGATCCTGTGCCCCTATGGATTCCAGGTGTTGCACTATCCTTTCTTTAAGGATTGCCTTCATAATCTTGCCCACTACTGAGGTAAGACTGACTGGTCTGTAGTTCCCTGCCTCCTCCCTACTACCACTCTTGTGGAATGGGATCACATGAGCCCTTCTCTAGTCTTCTGGGGCCTCTCCTGTGCTCAGAGACTCACTAAACAGTTCTGCTAATGGCTCTGCTAGTTCCACCCTTAGCTCCTTAAGTACCCTGGGATGTATGCCAGCAGGTCCCATTGCCTCGTCCACCCTGAGCTTAGCGGGCTCTTGTAGGACCCTTTCTTTTGTGAAGGAAGTAGTGCTCACTTCCCTCCTCCCTGTGTCCATGGTGCTGAGCTGTGAGCCCTGCCCTACCTTCTCTTCAGTAAACACTGAGCAAAAGTATCTATTTAGGACAGATGCTTTTACAGAGTGCTCCTCCTCCTCACAAGCTCCCTTTTCTCCTTTGAGCTTAGCAATACCCCCTTTGGACTTTCTCCTTTCACTAATGTATCTATAGAAAGTCTTGTCACATTCTTTTACTGTTTGTGCTGGTGTTTCCTCAGTTTGGGACTTTGCCTGCCTTACAGTATTCCCTGCTTCCCTTAGGGCAGTTTGGTATGCCTTCCTACCTTCATCCCACTGTGTTCCCTTATATTTCCTGAAGGCCAGCCTTTTGGCTCTGACCTTTTCTGCTACTGTATTTGAGAACCAAAGTGGGTTCCTTCTTCTTTTGCACTTCCTTTTCTGTCTAACACAATGGGATGTTACTTCAAGTATTGCATCCTTAATGCTTGCCCACTTTGTCTGTACCCCTCACCTTTGTTTCTTTTTGACAGGGCTAGCTTAACTCTGTTGGCCATCTTATCAAAGTCAGCTCCTCTGAAGTCCCATATTTTTGCATTGGAATGGGATGATTTAGATGTAGTGGCCAAATTGATCCATACCATGTGATGGTCACTGGCCCCCAGGTGACCTTCTACGTGGAGATCTGTGATCCCTTCCCTGTTAGTCAGTACTAGATCTAGGATAGCCCTGTCTCTTATGGGTTGTTGTACCAGTTGTTTGAGGCCCTCCCCCTGCAGGGAATCCACCATGTGTCTAGTTCTGGCAGATGTTCCTGCTGGTATTGACCAATCTGTATCCGCCATGTTGAAGTCTCCCATTATCAACGTTGCCTTCTGTGGCCAGTCCTGGTGCAGGCTGCATGACAGGCCCCTGACACCCAACATCTGTGGGGTCTGGTGCCACTGCCTCCAGTACTACACTGCCTGTGTCTTCAGCAGACTCCTCTGCTGAGGAGGAGGATTAGGTCATTGGAAGGACACTGGCCCTCTGCTGCCTGCACTGTGTGTGTGCCTCTGGTACTCCATGGCATTGGAGGCCTTGACCACTGCCATTGCCCTCAGCAGGGCACTCTGCCGTTGCTAAAGTCAGCTACGGACTCCTGTAGGAATGCAAGGGATGCAGTCAGTGCTGAGCCAGGCCAAGTGGCACACACACACAAGGGCAATGTAAGGGTACAGCATGAGCCACCATGTGGCCATCCACCATGGCCACGGCACAAGGGGACCACTGCATGCACGTACCAGACCACCAGTGAAGCACCTCCTGCCTGAGGCTGCAGATGCCACCCTGTTGCACACCCTAGTATGTGACAGTCGAACCTGTGGGGTGTAGGGACAGGTGAGTGTGTGTGGGGGCTCAACACGCCATGGCCAACATGCCAGCACTGCCCCAGCGGATGAACAGCTGTAGGTATACATACCTCCACCCATGTCCAGTCCAGACCACATGTCTGCATTCCTGCACCGCACCATGCTGATCACGCAGTACAGAATCCCGGGCTCCCTCTGCATCAGGTCCTGCCAGTGGTGTGTCAGCTGGTGGACCATCCTGCGTGTGCCATTGCTGTCCGCCATGCGTGCACAGATGGCATGCCATGCGCGATCCCACTCCACAGCAGTGTGTCTCCTGCACCCAGGCAGCAGTAGCATCCTGCTCCACTGCTGCACACAGCTGACAGGCTGCAATTGTGGACCTGACAGGCAAACTGGGTAGTATGTGGTACAGGGATAATGGTACACAGCCAGCCATATGGGCAGCCGCGTACCTGTGTGTCAGCTGCAGGCAATAGGTTGTGGTGGGCCCCCCGTACTGTCCGATGGGGTGTGTGGCAACACCTGACCTGAGTGGCTTGGGACAGGTGAGACATGGGCAGCCATGTGCTGCACACAGGCATATACGGTGATACATGTCCTGTCCAACCATCAGGAACCGTAATGGCACACAGGCTAGCATGTGTTGCAGACTACCAATGCATCTATGCTAACCCACCATAGAGACATGTAACACGTATGCAGCAGCACAGTGACAACAATACAAGGCCCTGACCCTGACTAAGTGGGGTGTACAGGTATGACGCATTGTGTGGGGATGTGTACTGTCATGGCGGTGCCCATGTCACAAGCTAAGTACAACCCTGGGCATGGGTGTGGGCAGGCATGACCCATGTACTTCATGGTGTACAACCATATTGGAGTGGGACAGCACAATGGTGCTGGTTTGCTCCCTATGTCTATGTATCCCATCAAAGCCAACAGGACCTCCCTGCACTGTTAGGCCTAGGGGCCATTTCCATGATGAGAGGTCACTGTAACTGTCTGCACACCCCATGGACTGTTCAGCTGTACAGCCTCTGGGCTGCTGTGTGGGAGTCTGGGGTGCACTGTAGTGCATCTGTGGTCAGCTATGCATTGGGTGGGGCCGCAGCCAGTGTCATGAGCATACCTCTCAACTGTACCACATTACAAGGAGCCTTCCACAGCCTACATCACATAAGCACCCTTTTCCACAATGTGAGGACCTCTTCTACAGTCAGTATTAGCATTGGAAAGCACACCTCTATAGTAGACGATGACATAGACAGAGTAATCACATATTAGACAATAGCAATACAACTCCTGGAATCTGATTGGCTCTCTGACTTTTGAGCAGTGAGGTTATCGGGGCACAACCTCACTGTATTGATTAGTTGGATTCTTATTATCAGCTTCTTTTCATATGCAAAGATATAGTGCCGCACTACATATCTACATTTAATTGACTGTTGTTAATATGTGTAACAACGAGTCATTGTATGATAGCAATAATGCACAACAGGGCATGGGTGTGCTGGGATGACCCACATCTGGGACATTAGATGCACTTGGCCTGTGGCCTCATGCCCAACCACCCGGGTGTGAAGTTAACCCAGCACAACCCACACCCTGTTGTGCATTATTGCTTCAATAGCTGGCCTTGTGGACAGGACTGCACACATTAGAACAGTGTTTTGAGACCCCTAGGCATTGATATTGATAGGTGTACCACATAATGTTCAGTAGTCCCACAATGTGATTGACATTGTGCCACATATGGGGAAAGAAGCCTGAGAGGTATGGTCACGGGGTACAGTGTTGTACTGTACACGCCAACAGGGGCAGCAAATACTGACCTGGTGTACATGTCTACATGCCTGGCTGCACCCCTGACCCTAGGCCTCTTACAGGATGGTAACCCTGGGTGTGGCTTGACCTGAGCTGTAGGGGGGCATACCTCTCAGATGCTATGTATTTTGCATAGCGCAATGAAATTCATACTCAAATCTACCCTTGTGCCACATAGGTTTACAGATGTCCCTCACAATGATACAGCTATATCTGATCACACATACTAATAAACAATGACCTAAGCTGATAGAAACATTCCTTATCACTAACAATGTGGGGCCCACTATTGGTAGACAGAGCAATGTTTACACTGTGACAGTGCTACACATCCTGGCCCTTTGCTATGCTTTTGGAGGGCCAGTGCTATGTGTTATACTGCTGAGAGTTTCAGAGTTGGGGGGATGGTGGTGGACTGCTGTGGCCCAGTACTCACCAGTCTGCTGTCTGATTCTGTCCTGCTCTCCTCGTGCTGTGGCACTGCTGTCTCCCTGCACTGGACCTAGCACACCAGCTACTCACCCTGTACTCAGTATTGTGGCCTAGCTACACCACATGGCTCACAAGCCGCACGTGGCGCACATACACACCACACGTGCATCACAGCTCACATGTGCTCAGTTGCGGCTTGTGTCGCTAAGCAGCTGCTATATACAGTTGTGGCCTGTAATGTTGTTCCCTCAACTGCATTGAGCTGATGTGGTAAGCTGTGCTTCTGCGTATGGCCATTGTGTGGTGCTGACACAAGCTATGCACATGGGTACCCAGCCCTGCCAGTGGCAGGGCTGCAACCCCTGTGGTGGTGTGGGGGATTGTGGCACTGTGCCATGGGACTACTAGCAGCATCGCCTTCTGCCAGTGTGCCTGTGATGCCCAGGGTGCACTGCACCTGATGATGGCAAGGGTGGACTGCATGCCTGTACAACACAATGGTAGCGAGGTCATTGCCCGTCACGCTGTGCAGTGCTGTATCTGTGCCTGTTGTTACTATATACAGTACCATGCTGTTTGGCAACAATCACCACAGTACCTGCATTGTTGTCCACTGCCACTGGTGTGGGTGCCCTGTGACCCAAGTCAGGCATGCACAGCAGCTGCTGCTGTTCCTGTGTGCAGACATGTGTGCAGTGGCTCCCCATCCAGTGTCCATGCAGGCTGCAGAAATTGCACTGTGCTATGCCACTGCCGGTGGTCACCTTTGCCCACCATAGGCTGCAGCCATGGCTGGTGGTGCATGCTGCATGTGCCGGAACCAGTCCGCATTGCAAGTGGCCTGCCTGGGCTACCTGTCTGGACATGCCTCTGCCTGCAGCACCCCTGCTGTCACTGGCCATTGTGGTACCCATCCTGTGGCCCACGCATGCCGTGGCATGTGCCTTCCTAGTGTCCAGCTGTACCCCATACACCAGTCCCCATGGACTACAGTTGGCCTCTGCTTATATGTACCCTGAGCCTGCTGCCTGATGCCACCGCTCCACTGGAGAGATGCGTTGTCCCTTTGTCATATTGACCCATGACCCGCAATGTCTAACACCTACCTACCAGTGCCTGCCCTTCCAGGACTGCGACCACAACTGGCGGCCTTCACAGGGTACCTGAAGAATGACACATGACATCACAGTAGTCAGGTGCAGTGGTTTATTTACATTATGTACAGTCAGAATTGGCTGCACTTGACACAGTGCTCCCCTGTGATTCCCATCACGCATGCTCTCACACTCACTCATTCACTCAGTCACACATACTCACACCCACACCCTTGTGTACTATGCCTTTGCCCCACCCCACCATTGCAACTCAACCCAACCATCCCCCATCTGCACCTCACTGATGGGCATACTATAGCTGTCTACCATGGCCACGCTGGCCTCGCACAGATGCCTCCGGTGCTGGGTGCTGGACTGGGTAGAACTCCGCTGTGCTGATGGGTTGTGTAGCTCCCTGGTGGACCCCCCTGTCATTGCACCCAATGGGCCCATACCACAGTGGCTTGGCTGTGCCTCTGCCCCCTCAGGCCAGCATGCTTTGTTGCCACATGTGGTGGCAGCTGTGCTGATGCTACACAGTGTATTCCCCCTTCCCATGTGGAACTTCTCGGACCCTGTGTGGCCTGTAGTGCAGCAGCCTCCATGTGCACACCTCCCTGTGTGGGCACTGTACCAGTCCCTATTCTGGTAGGCATGTCTGTGTGTGCAGTCCTGTCCTGCACCTGTGGTGCTGTCATGGCTTCACGGGTCATGGTGGGTGCACCTTAGTGTTGGCCTGGGCCCATGTCTGTGTTGGCCTTGCACAGCTGAGCCTGAGGCTTGGGCAGCATGACTGCATGGGGTGGCATCACCACCACCTGGCCCATGGGTGGGAGAGGGGGTTGCACAGGTTCCGGTGGCTGCACCTGTGTGCTTGCCTGTGCAGTGAATGGTGGTGCTATACGCTGGGCCATGTACTGCAGGTGTTGCATGGGCTGCAGTGCACACGCTATGGCCTGCATGGCCTTGTCATGATGCTGTTGCTGTGCCAGCATGTGTTCCATGCCTGTGTTAATGTGGTTCATGAACATCACCTGGTGTTCAGCACAGTGCCATATGCCCTGTATGGCATCCCCATGCTGCCCATGCATACTATTGTCTCCCTGGTGCATGTCTGCTGACTGGTGGCAATGCCAGACAGGTGCATCTCAGTGCTGTTGTGGTGCTCCTGAATGGCCTGACAGATGTTACCCAGCTCCTGCCTCACATCCCCCTGCCTGGCCAGCACTGACTGGCAGTAGTCCCCTATGTAGGCCGGTGGGGACAGCTGGTCCTGCAGCTCCTGGACAGCCTTATCCAGTTGCTCCTCTAGACCACGTGTGCTCAGGGGGGTCAATGACCCTATTAATGCCTCCTGTGTTGCTGGTTACATTTGCTCAGTCACCTCCTGGTTGTCCCCAGTCGTCCGCACCGCCTCAGCTGGTGTGGTGTCACAGCTGGTGTCTTCAGTGGTCCTCTGCTGCTTGTATAGCTGGCCTGCTGCATCATCCACACTGCTGGTCACCCTGTCCTCACCCATGGGGCTGTCACCATCCACAGTCTCGTCAGGCTCCACTATGGGTTCCGGTGTGTCAACCACAGGTGTGCTGGTGTCTGGGCTGCCGTCACTTGTTTGTGTGCTGCTGCCATCTTCTGACACTGTGCCAGTGTCCCGGTCTGTGTCAGCATCATCCTGGCTATGCTGCTACTGCTTCCACTTTCCAGCTTCACTCTGCCCACTGTCGCCAGTTGTGACAGCACCTGTTGGATGGACATGTCAGTTTATTTGCACATGGTTGTGTGCCCTCTTCTGCCTGCTTCATGTTGCCTGCACAGGTGTGCTATAACATAGTGGTTTAGCATAGCATCCACCTCACTTGTGTACAGTCCTACCAGGTGTTAGCCACCTCTGTACCTGCATTCTTCACAGTTAGTGTGGTCCATCCACTGTTGCTGCCCATCCTGTACTGTCTACCCTGGTACATATTTCCCAGCTGTCATACCGTTGCCCTGCTCATCTCCCAGCTGCACAGTGACACTGTGCACAGAAGCGGTCATGGGGAGGCCACTGTGTTGCAGATGCTGGCCCCCCCATGGGCAGTTGCATTGGCCTTGTCATCTGTGCACATGCCCATCCACCATCGCCCTCCCTTTGCAAGCACTGTGGCAGTACCCCATGGCCCCTCCATGTTCAGCACAGCCCATACCTCTGCTCAGCACCCCCCGGTACACAGTGCATGTCACTGCTCCCCCCGTTCAGCATAGCCCATACTTTTGCACAGCCCCCTAACAGTACACAGTGCATCTCACAGCTCTCCCTGTTCAGCACAGCCCATACCTCTGCACAGCTCCCCCAACAGTACACAGTGCGTCTCACAGCTCCCCTCATTCAGCACAGCTCATACTTGTGCACAGACCCCCAACAGTACACAGTGCTTGTTACTGCTCCCCCATGTTCAGCACAGCCCATACCTCTGCACGTACACAGTGGAACCTAAGCTCTTAAAATTAGCTCCTAAAGCTCTTAAGTTCTTAAAATTAACTGCCCCACACATAGCTGGTCCTCTGGCTTTCATCTACACTCTCTCTCTCTCTGTGTCATAGCTCTGTCCCTGTGATATGGAAGTCTGCCAGAGTTACCCCTGTGCTCAAAAAAGTTGACCCGCTCGACCCTACCAACTACAGACCCATTGCCATCCTGTCTCCCCTCAGCAAAATTTTAGAGAAACTAGTCGCTATCCAAATCACAGACTTTCTTCGGAAACATGACCTCTCAATGGACGCTCAACATGGCTTCTGCAAGAATCATAGTACCACCACTGCCTTGCTTAAACTTACGTCTGACACTCTAGTGGCTATGGACTTTGGCTTGCTCACTGGGGCCATTTTCATTGACATGACCAAGGCATTTGATCTCGTTGACCATGCCATCCTCACCACCACCGTAGATTCTCTAGGTTTCTCATCAAACATTGAAAATTGGTTTAACAGCTATCTGACTGATAGGTCCCAATATGTGAAATTTAACTCTACCCTCTCCAACAGGGTTACCATCAATATTGGAGTTCCCCAAGGGTCCATCCTAGTTCCTTTTTCTCAGTCTTTATAAATAGCATTACCTCAAACACCCTTTCATCTTTCTCTCTACTATAAGTGGATGACATTGTACTGTATACCAGTTCCAAGAGTATTGATGACATAAACGCCCAACTCTTTTGTGACTTTCAGCTTATCCATCAGTGGCTTACAAATCACAGACTTATTCTAAATAAATCAAAGACCCAAGCAATGTTATTTGGTCCTAGTCTCAAACTCAGACATGCCCAATCACTCTTCAGTGTCTCTCCTCCCCTGATCTCACATCTGTAGGTGTCGTAAACTCCTTCAAATATCTAGGGGTCACCCTAGACCCATCCCTGAGTTTCGATCTCCACATTCAAGCTACTTGTAAGCAGGTAAACTCCAAACTTGGTATTGCCTACCGTACTTGCTATGCGCTCACCCTCCCAGCAAGGCTAGCCATTGCCCGTGGGATACTACTACCTTCTCTCACTTATGGGGTTGCCACATATGTCTCTGCCTGCAACTCCAATCTACGAAAGTGGGATATTACTTACAATAATATTTGTCGCTGCGCATCTTGCTCCCCCCTTCTGAAGCATCACTGTCTCCTCTACTCAGATCTGGGGATGGCTTCCTCCTCAAGAATTAAGGTCTTATGCACTTGGTTCCATCAATGACAGCATCATCAGATCCCAATCACCTAAACCCCTGGCCAGTCTCTTTCTCTACCACAAATCCAATTATGCTTTGCGCTCTGTGGACCATGTCCCTGTTCTTATTCTAAGACATCATACATCGAAAGGCGATCGTGCTTTCACCTGTCATGTGTCACTTTTCTGGAACTCACTCCCCTTAACCCTACGTCAAAATGTGTCCCACATCTCCTTTAAGAGAGAACTATGCCACTATCTCCTCTCCTTCTGTACATGCTCCTGCTTTGAACCACCATAGCCCAATACTCTTAATCCCACCCCTCTCCATTATTGTTCCCTGAGTGACCCTAGGGCCCACTCCAACGAGGTGCATTTCTCTCATTCTCATTCTTCCTACCTTCTTGTACCATCCTCATTCCATTTCTCCCTTTTCCTACTACCTGAATACCTCTGTTTTCGGCATTCTCAACTTGACTGCTAACCCCCCCTCTTCTTCCTCCTCCATCTAAATCAGTATGAATTACCTGCACTTACCATATCTTCCCACCTAACCTATTGCCTCCTCTCTACACTTTCTTTTTATCCCCCTCATCTCCATACTAGGCTTGGCTACTACCCTCACCCCACCTTATCTATCCCCTCCATTTTTGACTCCTCCTCACTCCTCCTTTCTCTATATCACCAATCTCTGCCTGGCCACTACCTGTTTCACAGCACTTCATTCCTCACCTGTTGACATACTGCTCAGCTACGCCTTAAATGATCGGTTTACTGTATCTTACATGTAACTTATATACTATATTGTCTTTTTGTCTTATTTTTACCACTGTATGTGTTTCAGACATTTGTATATCAATTGTATTTTGTACAGATATGTATCTTCTGGATGTTTTGTCTCTGTACCCTCCCGGGTCGTGCCTGAAAATAATCTTTTGGCTAGTGCACCTTACCTGGTAAACAAAAACTAAATAAATAAATGTCACAGCTCCCCCCCGTTCAGCACAGCTCATAACTGTGCACAGCCCCCCCAACAGTACACAGTGCATCTCACAGCTCCCCCCTGTTCAGTACAGCCCATACCTCTGCACAGCCCCCCCCTCCACTGGTTCCATGTGCGTGTGTCTTTTCCCTCTACAGTTTAGCATGGCTCATACATTTGCAAGGCACCACACATCAACTGCACACAGTGCTTGTCCCTGGGCCTTCCCTGGCCATGGCATGGTTCCCTGGGCCCACTCTGTGGCTGGCTGTGGCCATGTGGCATTGCTGTTGCACGCCACCACACTGCTGCTTCGGCCTACACGTGTCATCCCACCCACACCACCTTTGCTGTTGGTTGCAGTGCTGTTGCAGTATCAGGACTGTCACATACATTGATGTTCATTATCCCTACCTGTGCCGGTTTGCTGTCTGAAGGTGTCCAGGTCCGTGACACCACCGATGCTCTGCTGGCTCAGGTGTACTGCTATCCTCCTCTCAAGGCTGCTGAGTGGCTGCTGCTGGGTGGGTCCACCCCATGTGCGCTGTGTGCTGTGTCTGTTCTGGGCCAGCTTGCTCTTCACTAGATGCTTCAGGTCATTATATTTCTTCTGTATATCACGCACTATCCTCCGCTGTGCTGCTATGGCATTCACCTTGCATGTGACCCTGCCTCATGCCTTCCTCCTTTTGCCCTCTTCTTTGTCTCCCCTCCTTGACTCATGAGGAGTGCATGGTGTTTATCTCTTTCCTCCACCAGAGTCTGGACCTCCTCATGGCTAAAGTTTCTCTTACGTCTCCGCCTCTGTGGTGCAACTTCTGCCATCGCTATTGCATTTCTGCTTGTGTATCTTATGCCGCTGTTGCATGTTACAGCCTTTTATATTACGTATCTTTTGTGTTGTGACTTGTGCATTTGTGAATGGCGCATGTCTAGCATATTCTAGAATATGGCTTATGTCACATACTTTCAATTGCTTTGGCATTCTTTACGCATTTGCGTTATTTGCATCTGGCATATCTGCCTTTCTAGAATTGGGGCCTTGTACTGGACAGTGTAACCAATAAGTACATCAGCTGGGCTAGCGGAAGAGTCTGTGGGGCTAGTGAATTTCCACAATCACTAGTCCTGCTGGCTAGTGACTGCAAAACTTGACTTAGACCCTTGGAGTGTGTCATGCCATCCACAAGATGGCCCTCTAAACATTCTTGCCCTCTGACCAGCCCTAAAGCTGAGCATCCTGCTAGGAGTCAGAAAACTCACATCCCAGTCCCCCCCTCCTACAATTGGACTACTCTTTCAGTTCCAGTTACTTGGGTTCTAATACTTCTACCTGGACACCCAAAATGACAGCAACAGAGATGGGTAGAAGGGATCTCGGTTTAATCCTTCATACAAGGGGTGGCACACCATGATAGTACAGCATTACTCCATATACTATATTGTGGTGCCAGTGTTTACAGTATGACAGTGAATATCCTAGTAATCAGACTGCCCATACTGTGTATATGGTATGCCATATTTATTTCAGTTCTGGAGTATGTGGGACTCTTGAATGTACTGCAAATACTAGCTAACCAACAAAAGAAAAAAGATACAGCTTCAAGTACTTCACAGTTCTGTTGTATAAGATACACATACTATATAATGATTCTAAACAGACATCAAGCAGTACAGCACATGGACAACAAGCTCTGTATATTAAACTTAACATTGCTTGGCTTGTTAAACAGGCTTCTGGAATGTATACATTCACAGCTGCCTAAGTAAGGGCATTTAGACGTGTGTACAGCATGATGCTGGCATCACAGGAAAAAGCCTGGCTTTCTCAGTCCCATGCTGGAGAATCTCCTATCATGTCCTGCAGCCACATTTGTAACATAGAGGCATAGTCATTCTCCAATTATACTGAATAGCAGGACAACTAATAGCAACCGCTATCTGTAAATGGTTTTGCTTACCTACATTTGTGGATCCTGCAATTCTGTTTACTCCTTGCTACACTACATGCTGTCCCTTACAAAGATTTCTTTGGAATACCATTGCAATACCTGTATGTTCTTTTACCATTGTACTAGGGAGGAGAAGAAGCACTGTGGGTCAATTTGGAGGCAGGCAATGGCACCACAATCCACACAGGGGTTGTATACAGACCCCCCTCTCAGGGGGAGGAAATGGACAAGGAAATGATAGAAAGTATACTTAGAATGGCATATAAAGGGGAGATATTGCTGATGGGTGATCTGAATATGCCAGATGTTAACTGGAGTGCAGTTGCAGCAGCCACTTCTAAGAGTGGGGTTATTCTGAATGCCCTACAGGGGGCATGCCTTAGACAACTAGTATTGGAGCCCACTCGAGAGGCACAATCTTAGACCTGGTTCTCTCAAACGGAGATGAAGAGAGGATCACAGATGTAGAAGTGGGTAGCCATCTGGGAACTAGCGACCATCGAACAATATGGTTCACAATAAAAACAGCAATAGAGTCAAGCCATACAAAGACAAAGGTACTGGATTTTAGGAGGGCTGACTTTGCTAAAATGAGTGAGTGCCTAAGGAATGCACTAGCAAATGGGCAGGAAGGAGGGTGGAAGGACAAATGGGAACAACAATAAAACTGCCATCACAGAGGTAACAAGCCTTTGTGTAAAGCAAATAAACAAAACGAAACGAGGTAAGAAACCACTATGGTTCTCAAAGGAAGTGGCAGTGAAGGTTCAAGAGAAAAAGAAAGCATTCAGGAAGTACAAGGAATCACAGAAGGAACAGGACAGAGAACTGTATCAGTTAAAGCAAAAGGAAGCTGGAAAGGCAGTCAGAACAGCAAAGGCCCAAACCGAGGAAAAGATAGCCAACTCAGTTAAGAAGGGGATAAAACCTTTTATAGGTACATCAGGGAGCAAAGGAAGACCAAGGGAGGGATAGTGAGGCTTAATAAAGGGAAGGGAGGGTGGGCAGAGGGTGACTGTGAAAAGGCAGAGATACTAAACAAATATTTTGCTCAGTATTTACAAAGGAAGAGGGAGGTACCTAAAACAAACAGTAGAAACACTCTGGATACAGAAGTTGATACCAGCCCATTTACAGAAGAAAGAGTTGAAAAGAGCTCTTAAAACTGAAAGGTGGACAAAGCAATGGGGCCTGATGGAATTCATCCCAGAATTCTAAAAGAACTAAGGATAGAACTAGTGACACCACTGACTACCCTCTTTAACAAATCATGGGAGGATGGGGTGGTACCTGAGGACTGAGGAAGGCAGATGTGATTCCCTTCACAAAAGTGGGAGCAAGGCAGAAGCAGGAAACTACAGACCTGTTAGTTTAACCTCAGTGGTAGGGAAAATGATGGAATCACTTCTGAAGGAAAGAATTGTTTCGTATCTAGAGGCCAGAGGGGCACAGGACCCAAGGCAGCATGGATTCACAGTGGGAAGGTCATGCCAGACAAATCTGATAGATTTCTTTGACTGGGTGACCAAAGTAGTAGATCAGGGAGGGGCTGTGGACATGGCCTACCTTGACTTTAGCAAGGCATTTGACACAGTCCCACACAAAAGATTAATATGCAAGTTAGCCAGCCTGGGAGTGGGTCCCAAGATGACAGCCTGGGTAAAGAATTGGCTGGAGAATAGGACACAGAGAGTAATAGTAAATGGAGTCCACTCTGAAAAAAGGGGGGTTAGCAGTGGGGTACCACAGGGTTCAGTATTAGGACTGGTCCTCTTCAATGTCTTTATAAGCGACATTGCAGAGGGACTGGAAGGAAAAGTATGTCTCTTTGCAGATGACACAAAGATCTGCAACAGAGTTGATGCACAAGGTGGGGTGGAAAGGATGAGAAGGGACTTGGCAAGGTTAGAGGAATGGTCAAATGTATGGCAGCTTAGATTCAGTGCTAAGAAGTGCAAGGTAATGCACCTGGGAAACAAAAACCCAGGGGAAGAGTACACAATGGGGGGTGAGATACTAACAACAACAAAAATGGAAAGGGACCTGGGGGTAGTCATATCAGATGACCTAAAGGTGGGCAAGCAATGTGAGAGGGCAGCAAGGAGGGCTGGGGGGATACTGGGATGCATAGGGAGAGGCATCACCAGCAGAAAACAAGAGTTATTATCCTCTGTACAGACAGCTGGTGAGACCACATCTGAGTACTGCATGCAGTTCTGGAGACCCAATCTCCATAAAGACATAGACAGGATGGAAGCTGTCCAGAGGAGGGCAACTAAAATGGTGCAGGGTCTGCACCGGAAGACATATGAAGTGAGACTTAGGAGCTTAATATGTATAGCCTCGAGGAAAGGAGGGAGGGGGACATGATAGAAACTTTCAAGTACCTCAAGGAATCAACAAAGTCCAAGAGGGTAGCATCTTTCAAAAAGAGGTGTGCAAGAACAAGGGGCACAATTTGAAGATAGAAGGGGCGGCTCAGAGGTAATTTAAGGAAGTATTTTTTCACAGAGAGGGTTGTGGATGCATGGAACAGCCTTCCAGAGGAGGTTGTGGAGTCAAAAACAGTGGTGGAATTCAAGCATGCATGGGACAGTCATAAGGCAATTCTAGGGGGTGGGGGTAGGAAGAAGTAGGCTGCTGGTTAATTAGGATCTGCAGCTTATCCATCAGGTAGGGAAATGGGCAGACTGGGTCGGCCAAGCGGTCCTTATCTGCCGTCAGATTCTATGTTTCTATGTTTCTATGTTACTACCTTTGCAATTTCCAGTGTATTACCATTGTGGGTTTCATAAATGGTATCACAGTGAATTTGTTCCAATTCCATTGTGATACCATTATAACCATTATGATACCATGCAAACAGTAGACGTTCACTGGTAACACCACCTCTGCTGGTTCCATAGTGGTATCAATGTGCACCACTATGATACCATTGTTTGTCAATGTCACAGTGGTTTTGTTCCAATTCCAGTGGGATACTATTGTGTCAACTGTGATACCATCAACACCCAGTGGCAGCGCAGTGGCAAACTGATGTGCAATGGTAGCACAGTGGTGAATACCAGTGTGATACCACTGCACTTGGTATTACAATGGATTTGTTTTAATTCCATTGCATTATTATTGAGACCACTGTGGTACCATGTGTCAGTGGTAGCACAATGAGTGCACTTGCAGTAGAAATACAACGGTCTCATCCCATGCCTTATGTATGTTGGTGATAGCACAATAGTCATGCAGCATAATATCGCAGTAGCCTGGGTGGGTCACTGGTAGCACATGGATCACATTGTAGGGAAAAGTCTGCCAGCAGAGTGATCCAAAAAAAATAATTAAGGCACATCCTGCTGACCACAAACAACTATGTAACTGTTATAATTTTATGTTATTATATTTTGTATTGCATAAGTTATTATCTGCCTTGTATTTGTCTTTTTGTATAATTGTAACTTGTCATCTGTGAAAATGGGCAAATTTGCTCATCAGATTTACAAGTATGAAAAATAAAATGAAAATGAAAATGACATCCAACAAGATCAGACTCCTAGGACTCAGACCCCTAATGTCTTTATTTGTGTACTTTGCACGCTTTGTATTCTTCCACTCTAATGTCTGCATTGATGTAGTTTTTCTGCAGTAAAATACCTTCCTTTTGTGATAGTAGAAACTTAACAGCATAGTCAAGCTATTTCAAAAGCTACATCATCAACCACTTAACAAGTAAAAGCCTAGTGTCATAATACTTGCAGTAGCACTGTTACAGATTAGCATCCTAGCCCAGATATGAGATCTCTTATCTGGTTCCTATAGAGTCTGGGATAAGGGTGTCTCAAGAGAACATAGTACCAGTAAAACAACAACTGCAATTGGGTCACAAAGAATATACAGCTCTTTATGAACTATTACAAACAAGGTAGAGTAAACAAAAAAACAATACTTCTCTGATACATATGGTCAGTGTCCTCCTACACCTGACCTGTAGATATAAAAGGGAAAATAGGTCAGTATAAAGAATAAAAATATTGATCAGCTAATGTAGGTCAGATGGGAAGTACTGGTAGAGGATGAAAAATAAAGTGGGTTGTATGTGTGTGTGGGTGGATGGGGGAGATACTACACTGGTACCACACCAGCAACTTTGGTGTTAGAATAGACTGGTCACTCAGGGGACATCATGGTGGGGAGGATTCAGTGCCCCAAGGACTGATTTCTGTTGAGGGTGGGGACCATGTTGCTCCACCCATCAACCAACATAGGGCAGGAAGAAGACACCAGGGACCCAATATTCAAAAATGCCAAAAGCTGAGCACAGTAATTAGTGCTGTGCTTTGTGATACCGCATGTGTACTAAATTGCTATATTCAGATGGATAGCATGTGGCACTATCCCTCTGAATATAGGACATTGTGTTGAGGCATTAAGCTACTTAGTGCCACCTGATAGCACTCCTGAAACTAAGCCCTGCAATAGCTTACTGTATGTGTGGGCAAAATCTGCAGTATTCGAAAGTCCCCCTGCAAATTAGTCCATTGGGCATACAAGGTACCAAGGGTCATTTGCAAGCTCATTATGTGCTCGTTTGTATGGGAATGAGACTGCTTTGCCCAGCCAACCCCCCCCCAACTGCCCCAACCCAGTGAGTTGTCCCTGGTGCTGGTGGCATCCCTCCACCCTCCAAACCCAGCATCATGAAAGACAAATATACCTCTGGCATCCAGTGGTGCCCCCCCATTCCCAGTCCTGTAATGAAAGATTTATCTTTGGCATCCAGTGGTCTCTCCCCTGGACCAATTGCAGCCCCATTCAAGAATGATATACCCTGGCTTCCAGTGGTCTCTCCCCACACCCAATCCCAGTCCATATAGAAAAATAATTTTCCTGGTGTCCAGTGGTCTCTCCCCACACCCAATCCCCATCCTGGGAACACCATCTGACTCAGTTTCCAAATGCCCCCCTCCTGACAGTCACACTGTCCTTGCATGGCAGGGGCAAAAAAGTACAACGAACAAACCACTACTGCACTGAGGACCATAACAAAAGTAAGCAGTCAAGTTGTAGCAATCAAAGTAATTGACCATTTGGGCAGGTCTTTCTTTCATATTTGGAATAAATTCACTTTGATTGCTACAGCCTGACTGCTTACTTTTGTTATGGTTCTGAGTGCAGTAGCAGTTCATTCTTTATGCTCTCACGTGTTGGGCAGGCTACCCTTCTAGCTACTGCACCAACCTACTAACACCAGTTGTATCACCTACCTCTCGGACTGCATCATGAGCAAAGAAGTCCTTCCCCCCAAGAAAGCCCTGTCCTCAAATGTGAGCAGCATGCCCCACCCATACCCAGTTGGTGGCTAGTGGCTTCCTCCCCACCCTCGGCACTGATGCCAACCCCTGGCCACCCTACTTGTCTGTCGGTGCCACAGTTCAATGACAGCAAGCGGCATAGCCTACCTTGCACAACCATGGCTGCCTTCCATTTATCTGTATCGGGGAGTGCAGCTTATGAATAGGACAAACCACATTACTGTGCCATATACAGTAAATAAGCTGTGCTCCTTGCTACATACAGACACTGGGTGAGCGTGGTCATGTGAGATGGGCTGTGCCACTCATTGTCATTGAATTTCAGCAATGACAGACTGGTTGGGGGACTGGAGGGTGGGTGTAGGTGCTTTGGGTAAGACGGGGCTACCAACTACTAACTGGGTATGGGCTGGAGGGCACTGCTCATGGTTTGGAATGGGGCTTTGTTGCAGGGGCAGGACTTCTTTTCTACTGCCATGACAAGGGCAGTACCTCTGTCAGGGGGCATTGGCAAACTGAGACTCATTTCCATGATGGGGATCAGCTGAGGGGAGTGATCACTGGGCACCGGGATAATTATGTTCCTACACTGACTGAGATTGGGTTGGGGGAGTGACCTCTGAATGCCAGGAATATATCTTTCTGTAACCTGGCTTGGATTGGGTAGGTGGAATGACCACTGGATGCCAGGGATATATCCTCCATTAATGGGACTGGGTTTGGAGGGACAGGGGAACCACTGGACAAAAGGGATATATCTTCCTGTAACAAGACTGGGATTAGGTGGGAGGAAGGGATCACTGGATGGGAAGGATACATATTTCATTAATGGGACTGGGTTCAGAGGGAGGGGCACCACTTGTCTCCAGGGAGTACTGTCTTGGGATGGGAGGGCACCAACACACTACCTCCAGCAACTGCTAGGGCTGTGCCAGATTAAGGTGAGGGTTAGGTCAGCGGTATTTTCTCTGAACAAGGGGACCATGCAAAGTGAGCTAGCATACAGCAAATACTATGAGTATTGAACTGCACCGATATTCAGATCCCTATCCCTGATTTGCATAATTTTGCCTTGTGTCCCTCCCCGATTTACCTGGCATCAACCAGGTTTTCCCATGCTAACCGGCCTTTTAAATATAGGACATTGATGCAAAATCTAGTTTGCTTGGGTAAACTAGGATCTACACCAGGGCAAACATTTGAATATCAGGCTCTAGCTGTTATACTCCCCATCACCATCAACAGGACTCCAGACCAAACTGGTAGAGAGTCCTGGGGGGGGGGGAGTCATCATGGCTGATGAGAGTCTATAAAAGGAGGATGGGGATGATGATACTTCCCCTCCTGCCTCCCCCCATGGAGGGAATCAGTGGTAGTTCTGATGGCCCAAATTTAGTCCCTGGGATAGTGGATGATGTTGCTAGGTGGCTGGTGGCAATATGGTACTTACTGGTAATGCAGGGCCTGCAGACATTGGGCGCTATTCTGGCCTATCAGTTGCTATTGTCTCCTCATTTTTATGCCCGTCCTTTTCTTCTAACACAAAGTGTAGTGCAGTAAGACTTCGACATGCACATCTTCCCAAGTATCACTGATCTCTACAACACTGAAAGGTAGCATTAAACCCACTAACAAGTTTATAAATTGTTTAACTGACCTGAATGAACCAAGTTGACCCTCAGGCCACTGATATTTTTTCACAAAGGGACCCACTGGCTAAAGTGAATAGCTTCAGTGAGCATTTAATAACACATTCCCAAGTTGCAGGTGATGTAACCCTAGCTAGGTATATATATCACTGGACAGCTTGTTGTATCAAAGCCTATTAAACAGATATATTTTGATACACTTCAATAAATAAATTAAAAAAGACCTGGGAAGACACTTTGGGTGCTTTACCAATAGAATACATTTTCTTGAGAATAACTGGAACTTTGTGTGCCCCCAATCTGTGTAGTTAACTAGCCTACAGCTCTGACACTAGCCACATCTCCTTCCTCTAACCAAGACACTAGCCCCCCTTCCAACACAGACCCCTCTGACACTAGCCCCTTCTCTCCACAGCACCTAACACTAGCATGTTTCCCTTACAGCCCCATGAAAGTAGCCCTCTTGAATGTACACCCTCCACAGTCCACAAAACTTCCATAGCTCCCCCATCACCCCAGAAAATAACCCGCTTTCTCCACTTCCTGACACAACCCAGCCACACCAATCCTCACCCCTTTCACCACAGTCCATCTGAACACCTCTCCCTCTCTAGGCACCCCACTTTCTGATCTCTGTGGATATCACCTCTTTCCTGTCCTTTGACTCCTAGAAACCCCAAAAGAGAATTTCCTCCCTTCCCCTGTCTTGTCCTGCTCCCTTCTCCCAGAGTTCCAATCCACCTTATTTACCTCCCTCTCAGCCTTTGTTACTTGTTCCTGCTTCCACTGATCCCTTCTCTACCTCACACTCTGCCCTTTCCCTCTCTCCTCCTTTGCCCTATCCCATGCACCTAGCCCTTTCCCCTCCTACTGACCACACCTACTCACTCCACCTGCTTATTACCTTTTAACCTCCCCCTTTTTTCTTTGAACCTCTTTGTGGCCAATAATCCTTACTTATCCAGAGGTCTTTGATCCTTAATCTGTAGTCGCAACTTGTTACTTTGTTTTGAAATCTATGGCACTGTTGAAATGTATATACACTCATCATATTCTACTGTATTTATGTATAATATTTTAATATCTGCTGTTGTTATATTGTCAATTTTTTATCTTGTTTGCTCTCCATGTTATTGCACTGTGTTATACTGTTCATTGTAAAACTGGGTCGACCCTGAAAAAGGGACTGTAACTGTCTCAGTGGACTTACCCGGTCACCAAAACTTAAATAAATAAAAATTAGCCACAGCCCTTCCTCCTTAGCCATTCAAGAATTACCCATACCCTTGTTGCAAACCTTCTCTGCATGGTCCTCCTGGACACCACCTACTCAGACACCAGAGGCATGCATACACTCTTCCTTCTACACTCTCCCTCCATGTGCCATAACACTAGACCCCTTTCTCCCTCCCTCCAAAACCCATGACCACAGTTTACCCACTTTCCAAAGCCCCAAACAGAAGCACCTCCCTTCCCCAGACTCTAGCCCCCCAGCCCCCAACACCAACCCCACCTCCTTTCCTGGGATCAAAACCAGCATCATCCCATTAGCAAATGCTGATACTTTTTGTATACAGCTATTAAGATTTTCCTTTAGGTAGCCCTGCAGGCATGTGTTGGAGAGGGTGACACATTGGTAAGTACATCAAACGGGGCAGTGGAAAATTCTCTGGAGATTTTCCCCAGACAGTAGCCCTGCTGGCTAGGGGTTGCAAAACTCAGCTTTAACCACTGATTTTAATATGACTTACCTGCTCTGTCCAAGTCACAGTGCACAGAGTTGGGTTTTTTGGGGTTTGGGATAAACTGGTAGAACCTAAAAGGAAAGCACAGAGAAGGTTGTGGAGATGCAAAGGGCCTGAGGTCCTAGAGCAGAGATTATAGGAGTCATAATTAAACAATATACTTATCTGAAAAGTAAACAGCCAACATCTGGCCAGACCTATGGAAATAAAGGTAAAACTAGGCAAAGGCCCAAACCAAGGAAAAGATAGCCAACTTAGTTAAGAAGGGTGGTGTAAAACCTTTTATAGGTACATCAAGGAGTGAAGGGAGGCCAAGGGAGGGATAGTGAGGCTTAATAAAGGGGAAGGGGTGGTCAGAGGGTTACTACGAAAAGGCAGAGATACTAAACAAATATTTTTGCTCAGTATTCACAAATGAAGAGGATGGTTCCTAAACCAAACAATAGAAACACTCTGGATATGGGGTTTGATACCAGCCCATTCACAGAAGAAAGAGTTCTGAAAGAACTCTTAAAACTGAAGGACGACAAAGCAATGGGGCCTGATGGGATTCATCCCAGAATTCTAAAAGAACTAAGGGTAGAACTAGTGACACCACTGACTACCCTCTTTAGCAAATCATGGGAGGATGGGGTGGTACCTGAGGAATGGAGGAAAGCAGATGTTATTCCACTTCACAAAAGTGGGAGCAGGGCAGAAGCAGGAAACTACAGACCTGTTAGCTTAACCTCAGTGATAGGGAGAATGATGCAATCACTTCTGAAGGAAAGAATTGTTGAGTACCTAGAGGTCAGAGGGGCACATGACCCAAGGCAACATGGATTCACAGTGGGAAGGTTATGTCAGATGAATCTAATAGATTTCTTTGGCTGGGTGACCAAAGTAGTACATCAGGGAGGGGCTGTGGACATGGCCTACTTAGACTTTAGCAAGCATTTGACACAGTCCCACACAAAAAATTAATATATAAGTTAGCCAGCCTTGGAGTGGGTCCCAAGATGGTAGCCTGGGTAAAGAATTGGCTGGAAAACAGGACACAGAGGGTAATAGTAAATGGAGTCCACTCAAAAGTAAGGGGGATTACTAGTGGGGTATCGAAGGGTTCAGTACTTGGACCAGTCATCTTCAATGTCTTTATAAGTGACATTGCAGAGGGACTGGAAGGAAAAGTATGTCTCTTTGCAGGCAACACAAAGATCTGCAACAGGGTTGATACATAAGGTGGGGTGGAAAGGATGAGAAGGGACTTGGCAAGGTGAAGGAATGGTCAAATGTATGGCAGCTTAGATTCAATGCTAAGAAGTGCAAAGTAATGCACCTGGGAATCAAAAAACCCAAGGGAAGAGTACACAATGGGGTGGTGAGATCCTAACAACAACAAAAATGGAAAGGGACCTGGGGGTAGTCATATCAGATGACCTAAAGGTGGGCAAGCAATGTGAGACGGCAGTAAGGAGGGCTTGGGGGATATTGGGATGCACAGGGAGAGGCATCACCAGTAGAAAATAAGAAGTTGGTAAACCTCTGTACCGACAGCTGCTGAGACACCATCTGGAGTACTGCATTCAGTTCTGGAGACCCAATCTCCAAAAAGACATAGAATGGAGGCAGTCCATAGGAGGGCAACTAAAATGGTGCAGGGTCTGCACCAGAAGACATATGAAGAAAGACTTAAGGAGCTTAATATGTACACCCTTGAGGGGAGGAGGGAGAGGGGAGACATGATAGAAACTTTTAAGTACCTCAAGGGAATCAACAAAGTCAAAGAGGGTAACATCTTTCAGAAAAAGAGGTGTGCAAGAACAAGGGGGCACAATTTGAAGATGAGAGGAGGTATAGCTCAGAGGTAATGTGAGGAAATATTTTTTCATGGAACAGGCTGTGGATACATGGAACGGCCTTCCTGAGGAGGCTGTGGAGTCAAAAATAGTGGGGGAATTCAAGAATGCATGGGACAGTCATAAGGCAATTCTGGGTGGGGGTAGGAAGAAGTAGGCTGTTGGTTAACTAGGATCTGCAGCTAATCCATTAGGTAGGGAAATGGGCAGACTGGGTGGGCCAAGCGGTCCTTATCTGCAGTCAAATTCTATGCTTCTATGTAAGTATGAGGTACTTATAGTAGTGTGAGTAGAGATAGGGAGCGGAGAGATACAAAGGGTACTGTACAGCATAGGAGTAAATTGAAAAGATTGTTAAAGAGTATCTCTCTACTATAATAAAACTCTTAAAAACACTAGGTTTGTACCAATTGTGTTTTAACTTTGTTTTCTAGTTATTTTTTCCCTATGCCATTGGTCTGTTAAATATTGTAGGTAATGCCGCACTTTTTTCACTAAGTCTTTCAAAATGTATCTTACTCTCCCCTGCTACCCACATACCGTTGCTGTTTGTGATATCACAGTCTGTCATGGTGAGCACTGAAAACTCAAGGCACTGTGAGGTTAACAGGGGAGAGGCAAATATTTTCTACACAGACTTTTCAGATGGACTGGCAAGGTGTACTGTAAATTTTGGAAAGGAACATTGACAATTCAAAAAATGTATTTTCTAGTAAACTGTAAACAGCTGGATCTTATTTATGATAAATCATGTACTGAAGTACAGAGTTACTCTTTAACATTTAGGTAAGAGCAACAGAGATATGGTGATAGAGGATAAAATAAAACAAAACAAACAAAAAAAGCAGCAACTTCCTGCAGCAATCTTTGCCCTCACCCCCATAACCCCCAGTCATGTTCTCTGATCCAGTCAGCTGATCAAACCATCCCATCTCAAAAACTTAATATCCTTACTGGCCCACACTCCAGTAATGATAGAGACTGACTGAAAGCTGCCTTTCAGGAGGACTGGCCTAAGTGTCTCAGTGCAGATCAGACCCCAAGCAGATGATCAAGCACCACCAGCCACATTTTCAACATTGCCAGCACAAAATCCTCTCCCTCCTAGCTTTGTTTTGGCTTGGAGGAACTAGACCATTCTTGGATATGTGCTCTATGAAAGTTTCCTGGACTAAGAAATTGGAAAACATCACCAGCAGATATTGGGATTCTCATGATAAATCAACTTTTTTGGAAGCCATCAAAATCAAAGTAAGTACAGTTAAGAAATTCTACAAGCTCTGACCTGGGGAGTGCAAACTGAATCAACATTTCTGTCTACCTTGTTGCTAAAGGGAACTGCATGTCTTTGAGAACCATTCACAACTATTTAAACAAAGGGAAGACTGACAAAGGGTTTTAACTTCTTGCATATGCCCCAGGCCAGTGTTCCAGGAATTTAACACATCCTTTGTCTTGTTACCATAGATCAAACAGTTTACTGGTCATTTTCCTGTGGATTTGATTATTTTACATCATTTGGCAATGGGGCAAATCCTCCCCCTGGAGGCACACCACCAAAATTGATCTGTCCCTTCTCATGTGTGAGCCTTGGGCACATCTAGCCACATTGTATACAACTATTCCAATGTTGCATTTTCGACATTACCACCTGGCATACTACTGTTCAAAAAAGAAACACAACCTCTCTCTGACTGAACTCTGCCTATGCACCCTGAAACTTGTGCTCCTCCTCCTGCTGCTATCAGGGACTGTTCACCCTAACCCCGGACCAAACACCTCCAACCAAAATAAACCAGCAGGCACTCTCTCAATCATGTGCCTGAACATCTGCAGTTTACTTCCGAAGCTTGATGCACTGCAAGCCTTTACCACCCAACACAACCCGGATATTCTGTCAGTAGTTGAAACTTGGCTCACCCCAAAGATTCCTGACCAGGCAATCACCCTTCCTGGCTACAATGTCTTCCGGGTTGATCGTAAGTCCAAAAGAGGTGGAGGGTGTGCCTTATATGTGAAAGACACTTTCCGAGGACATCCATTGATTCCAATCTTCCAGCAACACCTGCTCAGATTCTTCCCATCAGACTTCTATTAGGTGTCCACAATAAGGCCCTCACAGTTGTCACTGTTTACATACCTCCTAAAGAACAGGGACCGGGTCTAACCGCTGTCCTTGACTTTGTCAAATCCCACCCATCGGACTCCGAAATCATCCTTCTTGGTGACTTTAACATTAATTGGCTCTCAGCTGAATGTGGATCATTTAAGGACTCCGTTATATCGGCTAACTTGACTCAAATGGTTGACTATGCAACCAGAAAGAACTACAGAACTGGGACCTGCACCCTACTCGACTGGATCCTAACCAACCACTCCTCTCGGATCACAGAAACCTCAGTCCTCCCTGACTTACTCAGTGACCATTCTCCCATCAGCGGTACCTGGTCAAACAAATTCTATAAGCCCCTTCCAAAAATTATCACCAGCAGAGTCCTACCCCATGGTCAGCTACCCCACCTCAAATCACACCTCAGTCTGCAGGACTGGTCCCCCATCTTCAAGGCAACAGATACTAATACTGCACTGGAGCAATTTATTCACATTTTCAATGAAGCCTGTAATAAATTTGCCCCCCTCAAAAAGCGTAAAGTTAAATCGCTCAGTAACCCTTGGCTGTCAGGAGACCTCCTAAAAAAACTTAAATCCAGAGACCACCTCTGGGAACTGGCTAGAAACTCTGGTAAGCAACTCGACATCCAGAATTATAAACGGGCATGGAACGACTGCACCAAATCCATTTGGCAACAGAAATCTGACTACTATAAAAATTCCCTCACTAACTCTTGGGGAAATGGGAGGGATTTCTGGAAAAACATTAAAGAGGTCACTGGGAATCAGTCAAAATCCTCGCTGAACATACTCAACATAAATGGGCACACTACACTCGACTCTAAAACTATTTCTAACACTTTTAACATCGCTTTCTCTGACCTTAGCAGTGTTCTCCCCTCCGACTTCTTCAAAGACGTGTCAACTCCCATCCCCCCAACTCCTCCACCCATGCCTGTCACCCACCTTTCTACTTTAAAGCACTAAAGAAACATCAAGTCCGAAACTACATTGCCAAAGCCATCAGCAAATCTAGAACAAGCAATGACACACTTGACCTCAAGCTACTGGCCCTAACACTTGACGAGGTACTTGGGCCCCTCACGAAGATCTTTAATCTCTCTCTTTCCTCTAGCCAATTCCCAGACAAATGGAAAATGGCCACTGTTACCCCAATTCACAAAAGTGGTGATAAGACTGACCATGCGAACTTCTGCCCTATCTCCGTTCTGTCTCCCCTGTTGAAGGCACTGGAACGTATAGTAGCGGACCAACTTACCGAGCATCTGGAAAATTACAATATTCTCTGTAAACAGCAACATGGCTTTAGAAAAGGGCATAGTACATCCTCTGCCTTACTCGAATTCACCAGCTCCATTCACAGTTCCCTTGACAATGGACAACTAACTGGTGCTATTTTCATCGACCTGACCAAAGCCTTTGATACTGTCCACCACTCCCTCCTGCTGAGCCAACTAAAAAATGCTGGTCTCTCCAATGATTCAGTCTCTTGGTTCAAAAGCTATCTTGAAAACCGCACCCAGAGTGTAAAAATTGGAGATGTGCACTCTGATTCTAGACCTGTCCTCTCTGGAGTCCCCCAGGGTTCAATACTGGGCCCCCTACTCTTCAGCCTGTTCCTTAACACACTACTGGACTCCTGCACTGAACATATCACTCTGTATGCCGATGATGCAGTAATTCTTGCCACACACCAGGACCCAAAGAAATTGCAAGAAAATCTCCAACTCGGTTTCTCCTCGGTTGAGAATTGGCTCACAAAGCACAAACTGATCCTTAATCAAAAAAAAACAAAGGCCATGATCTTCAGCAGCTCCCATAATAAACATAAGCACTACCAACTCTCCGTCATCACCAGACAAGGTGCCGCACTGGAACAGGTCAAAAACTTTAAATACCTTGGGATCACCCTTGACCCTCACCTCTCCTACACTGCCCACATTGACCATGTCGCCAAAGCCGCTAACTCCCGGCTAGGCCTGCTATTCCGTCATAGGAAACACCTGACGCCTGAAGCCCTCACTGTCGCTGTCCAGAGCTCCATCATATCCATCATTGATTATGGCATTATCATCTACGGCTCTGCTACAACCACCGCATTCAAACATGTATCCACTGCCCTCAACAAGGCCTGTCGACTTGTCACTGGCTCCCCAATGCCTAACTCACACCTGTGACCTCTATTCTCAAACTGGATGGTTGAATCTTGCCAATCGAATAAAACATCAAACTTGTATTACTACTAAGAAAATCTTGCTGGGTCTTGCCCCCCCTAGAGTCTGTGCCCTCGTACAACGTACCAAGAAGCCTCGTACCAAGAAGCCACACCCGACATACCAGGGGATTGAAACCTCAGCTTCTGCAAGTCCCGCATTGCTGCACAACACAAGGCCAAAGATCCTTTGCTTACCGGGCCACTAGCTGGTACAATGGTCTTCCCAGTGACATCTCATCTTCACTATCGCTCAGCACTTTTAAGACTCGTCTCCGCCTAACACTGACTGCCTCAAACCTCTGTGACTGTTGTGGATAAGCATATCTTTTGGTTCCATAGCTGAAGATACCCTTTGGACCCACATCTACTCCTGCACTTTGCCAGCACCCCCTTCCTATCTTCACCTCCCCTGCTGGCCCATGACAAATGCCACCCGGCTGCACTACCTCTATTCTTATCCGCCTTCCACCTCTCCTCTCTCTGCCCCCCCAACCTACCTCCCCTTCACTCCCATCCACTTACTCTCCCTAATTTTACCCTCCTCCTTTCCCTTTCCCTTCCCCAAAGTTTCACCTTATTGTTCTTTTTCCATCTACAAGACTATGTGTTTTTTTATTTTTTTTTTATTTTATAAACTGTTATCTTTGCTTATGATTGTCTCAATTGTGCCAATGATGTGGAATCTTTGTAAAAGAGCCTTGGCTCAAAGGTATTTGTAATCCTAGAACAAATAAATAAATAAATAGCCCTAATTACATCAAATGCACATCCAGCACTCACTGCAATCTCCCCATTCGCCTACCTCCCTGCAACCTTTGAATCCCCATGCATCTGATGACCTATTTAGGCCACTATTGGGGTTGCTATGGGAGTTGGAAGGCAAATCCTCCCTCCCCAGGCTGCCAGCAATTGGAGACTCAGGCTTACTCTCAAATTCAGGTTGACCTGACGGTGCAGTGCCTCTGGGCTACCGAGGCAGCCTGTAATTAACCCATTTAAACATTTTCAATTTACCTTTAAAAGAATTAAAGTAATGAGCAATAACAGACCAATCTATATACCTGTAAGTATAGTTCTACTGTTGTCATTCCTTTCACATTCACACTGTGGCAAAGGGAGGTTTAGTCTTTGGGTCTGCCACTCACTGATGCAGCCGTTAAAATGGGAAAGGAAAGGAAAGGAGCCTGAAATGACTAAAAAAAAAAAGCTTGTTAAAGGTAGATATCAAAGGAGCCAGATCCTGCATGGAAGGTATATACCATCAGGTGGGCATAGGACTTAGAGCGAAGGAATGTAGGTGAGACACTATGGGAGACTGCAATCAGGGTGACTGGGACTTCACTACAGTGACATTTGTGGTTGGACAGGAAAGTGGGGCCCCAAATGAGGCCCACCCCTTAAGTGCAGGCTGGGGGATGTTTATATTTATTTACAGGAAGGTGCAGGGATGAAGCCCCCCTGGAATGGGGCCAACATGCAGATCAACCAGCAAGGTGCTCAATGCTATTGCCAGGCATGCATCTTGCTGTTATCTGTTTTCCTGTGCACTGATCGCCTTTGTCTAATTTTGTTTTCACCCTGTTGTGGGTATCCCTTTGTGTGGGGCAACAACTCAACACTATGGCATGCAGTGCTTCACTCCCCCCAACCCTGCTCTAAGCAAAGACCATGTGATAGACTGAAGTCATGGTGGTCACTGCTTCTCAGCTGCCAGCAGTTCAATGCTGGTTCATGGTACCCCACTGACCCCCAAACACATGGCTGTGGTTTGACCAAATGCTTAGGTCTCAACATCTCTGACACTGTGTTGCTACATAGAAGTGATGGAGAGGCCCCATTACAATGTTTTATTGTCCTGATCAATCACCACCACCCAGAAAAATACAGACACTTGATCAACTAATCATTACATCGGTGCATGAATGCATCATGAAATATCAGTATCTCTGATGGTGACTACAGCTGCTAGGAGAGGGGAAGGATGAAAATACATAGACATCAGAGATCCCCTGCAGCACAACACTACAAGGCAACTGAGAGTGTTGGTGAGCTCTTGTAGATATTCAGGACTCCAGGCTTGGGCCTAAAAAAAAGTAAATGCCCGAAAAGTCTCCCGGGTAGCCTAAGATAAGTTCTTAAGTCATCCACCCTATTCCCAAAGCAATGATTTCTCGCCCTCCACCACAATTTTTTTTTTGTTGTTAAATAGGTTTGGTTCCCTGGTACTGCATGCCAGAAGTCAAGGATACCTCCAAACCCACCTAAACCCCTATGGATTTGTGACCGATAGGTGAATGGTAGGTCCCCTGCCTTTCTGACCTCTGATACATAATTTTAGGGAGGGAGCAATAGTATATAAATCCTGGCTACCTTAAGTCTTCACCCTTCCACAGTGCACCTGCTCCATTAAAATTCAAAGACCCTGCACACAGTGGTGTGTACTTGTCATCTAACCTGCCTTGAAATAATTAAGTATTTGGATTTTTGCAACTGAGCATTTTCCATAGGTTACTACATCATGCTGTTCTGCACATCTATTCTTCCTTTCCTTTGTGTACAGCTATATCTCCCATGGTCACCTGCTCCATTAAGGCATGGTAGTTGTAACATGGAGCACCTGACAGGGGAGGGCAGAGCAGTCTGCACACTGATGACACTGTGAGGAAGACTACACCCCCTTCCAGATTCCACACATGCTTCTGCCACACTATAGCTTCTAGTACTTAGGCATCACAATTCTGTGGCAAAATCAACTTTATTAGAAGCAAAACAATTTGCAACCACCAGCAGCTATGGTAAGATACCTTGACCGGTTTTACAGGACTACTGAGTCATCAGGAGGGTGATGAGGCAGTAGTCCTGTGAAACCAGTAGGTGAGGTATCTTACCTAAGTTGTGGACAGTTGTGAATTATTCTGCACCATATGAAGCAGATTTTGCCCACAGAATTGTGATACTTTTCTACACTGCTGATCACCAGGGACACATCTAGAATTATTTATGTGGGGCAATTCTTTCCCAAAATGTAAAATACTACCATTTAAAGCTAATATTAGGTTTAAACAGGTTTTTGCTGGACTTTTGAGGTCGATGGTGTTACTTGGATACATAGCTGGATCTATTGGTACTGACCATCCATATATATTTGTTTTCCAGTACCCGCACCTCATTTTGCAGCCTGTTCCCTCAAGGTCTTTCCCAGCCTACAGACCACTGCTGGAACCCTCAGTCTTTTTTCCTTCTAACCCCATCAACACATCCTCTCCCCTCGACATTCCCTGAAAAAGTTCTACTTGAGGGGTCAGTGGTTCTTTAACTGTTTTTGAATTCTTAGAAAGCTACTATGTAACCCTTGCAAGTATATACTGTATATATATATATATACACACACACACACATATATAATGCTCTTGTAATATATGGATTGTTAAAATAATACCCCCAAAGAGCATATTAAAAAACCCTTGTAATACACTGCTCTCTTTCCCATAATACTACCCTTCCTGAAGTGATAATAGTATTGTTCACTGCTGATAATACTATCGTTTGTGTGATAATACTATCGTTTCAGCTTCAAACGATAGTATTATCACTGAAACTCCACAGTGCATGTGCCAGTCTCCCTGCCACACAAACATGGTTGCCATGGTGCAACGTTCCAGTCCATGCACCCAATGTAAAACGTGCAATGCCATTGGCAGACTTTCTGAGTAGGTGGGCAAACCAAATGCAAAAACATGGCGGACGTTTACTCTCGTTTAGTGAGAGCAACTCAAGTTATGGCCAGTTTGTTTTTTTGTTTTTATTTCCTCAGAAAAGTGGATTACCTGCCAAATGAACAAAGTAAACGGTAAGACTACCAAATTAAAGTAAAAGCTTTCGACACAAATGTGGGTCGGACACAACTTCAGTACTGTCTGTGGGTGGTCGGCTGAGAGCGAGCACTTCTTCAGTGCAACAGGTGGCCAGCCCAGTTCACAGAATTTTAAAAAGCAGCACATTTTTCAAATTGGATCCATATATTACAAAAAATTAAAAATAAGTTACAGTAAATTACTCGGCTGAAATTCCATCTCGAGGTTCTGTGGACATAGAAACCTCTCGAGCTTCGCTCTCGAGGTTATCTATGTCTCCAGAACCTCTCGATGGAATTACAGCCTTGTAATTCGCTGTAACCTATTATTCTATTTATTACATAGATGTTATCTCTGTGTTTTGTTGGGTTTTTTTTTGTTTGTTTGAAAACTAATAAAAACTTATTTATTTATTTTGTTTTTGTTTACCGAGTTTACCGGGTAGGTGCACTAGCCAGAAGTTGACTATTTTCAGGCACGACCCGGGATAGTACATACAACAAATACATAACATGACTACAACTGGCATACATGTGACTAAAACAGTACTAGGGGATAATACATACAACAAGCACCGTAACATAAGGTGGAAATTATCACATTATGAATAGCATAATGGGCACAGCAGGCAATACAAATGAAGCCAAAAAAAAAGTTCAGGACTTCAGAATGGTCAGATTGAGATACAAATATATAAAAATGATAACAGAAACAGGCCTCGTGGTCTATCGATGCAAATCCTTGCTGCATCTGCAACTCCATCTGTCCAATGTGTTCCATGTAGCACTGCTGCTGTTTTAAAATGATGCCTCCATTTTAAACAAAATCATGATTTGCAATGAAAACATAAACCAAATGGCCACAGGAGGCTGGTCACAAAACCAAGAGATCTTACGGTGAGTGAAAGGTAACAATTCAATTCAATTTCAATTCAATTTTATTTATATGGCACCTTTCAAATACCAAGGTGCCTCACAAACATTAAAACAACAACAGCATAAAATTACATATATAATTGATAATATAAAATAGTAGTAGACAGTTAGCAGTAATAAATTAATCACAAAAAAGCTTGAACCCATGAGACAGTTTTAAGTGCTTGTTTAAATTCCTCCATGATCGGGCACTCACCTAACTGACGGGGTACAGAATTCCAAAGGGCAGGGGTCACGTGCATAAATGCCCAGGACCCAGAAGATTTTAAACAAACCCTTGGAATCTCTAGCAACCCCCATCAGTTGAGCAGAGCAATCACCCAGGGAAGTAAGGAACCAGAAGCTCTTTCAGGTAGGATAGAAAGCTGGCTAAAGGACATACACATAGGATGATGATAAATGGGTTACTCAGAGGTTAGTAGAATGATAAGTAGATTGTTGACGGGTTCAGTCTTGGGGCTCATCCTCTTTAACATATTCATTTGTGAGACAGGGACTGGAGTTCATGGAGTGGTCTGCCTCTTTACTGGCAACACTCAGATCTGCAGTAGGGTGAACAGAGAGAAAGGTGTCAGAACTAAGGAGGGAGGACTGGGGAAGTCTAGAAAAATGTGTTAGGATATAATTGTTGAAATTCAGTGCCAAATAATGCAAAATAATGAACTTTTGGAGCAACAATCCACATACACGGTACCTGGTGGCAAGGGTTGCAGTAGAGAAAATGGCTTCGAAAAATGACGCAGGGTAGTAATCTCAGGCAGTCTGGAAGCATTGGCCCTGTACAATGGAGCAGTGGGTAGGACACTGGGTAGGAATAACAGGATGCTGAGGTGTCTAGGAAGAGGGATCAGCAGTAGAATCAGGGAGAGGATACTTCCTCTGTATAGGTCACTGGTTCAGTCCCCACCTGCAGTAATGTGTGAGGCATAGAGCTCATACTTGTGGAAAGACTGTAACAGGATGGAGAAGGTAAAGAGTACAGTGTCAGAAATGATCCTGAGGCTGTGTGAGAAAACATACAAGAAAACGATGAGAGGCATGGGATAGGCATAAGGGAGCAATACAAATGACTATGAATAGATAGGTCACTGACAGAGCAAAGGCCGATGGCACATTTATAAGGTAGAAAAAGAAATGGGCAGACTGGATGGGCCTTGCGGTCCTTATCTGCCGTCAACTTCTATGTTTCTATGTTTCTATGTAGAGAGCTCAACATGTATTCCCTAGAGATGAGCAGGGAGAGGGGTTACATGGTAGAAATGTATAAATATCTCCATGGGATTAACATGGTAAACTTGAATGACTTGTTCCCCCTGAGTGTAAAGACAAACACAAGGGGTAATCCATTGATGTTAGCTGGAGAAAAGTTCAGAAAGGACATCCACAAGTACTTTTTCGCAGAAGAATGTTGGGCAGGTGGAACACACTGCCAGGACAGATGCTGTGCTAATACAGTGGTGGAATTCAGAAAAGGAAGAGACAAGCACAGGGGCCAGGTAAGATCAGGTGATGCTAGGGCAGATGATGGAGACAAGGGGATGGATGGATGGATGGATGGATGGCCATTAGGCAGGGTTGGGCAGACTGGTTGGGCCTATGGGACTTTTCTGCCATCATATTCTATGATTCTAAGTTACACTTTCTGCCTCACATGTTCTTTTTGGTCTCAGAATTAAGATGCTTCTTATTAGATTGTCTAACAGTAAAGATGGATTTGCGTGCTTGAAAAGAACAGCAGGGGGATTTTAGCTGGATCCTTTTCAAAATTCTTGTCCAAAGTTTTTTTTTTGTTGTTTAATTAAAGAGCAGCTGACACCTATAGGAGAAGTTTAACTAAACATAATATTTAGACAGTCACCTTACATTTCACATTAGTTACATATTTCTTCTACCTATTATTTATTACTGTTGTCATTTGCATAGGCAGTCCACACATCAGAGAATAGAAGCCATTGAGAATACTTCTGAGGTAAAAATATAGGCAGTGGGCAAACATTCCACAGTGAAATCTGGCACGGGGTCATAATGTCGCAAGACATTATGCCACATGGATAAATCGCACTGCCAATACAGCACAATTTATGCCATGTGGCATAACTCATTTTTGTGTGGGTTGCTCTGCCCCCACACCTCCTGTTCTTGACCCCCCCCACTAAAGATCGTCAACTCCGGGGGGGGGTCTAACTCAGGGAGTGCACAAAGTGTTTACAAATATAACATTTCTGGGACTGGGAATCAAACCCAGCCCAAGACACAGTGCCTGGGTTGCTGCTGCTGTGACTCTGTCCAGTAAGCCACGGCAGCTGCTCGGCAGAATCAGCTCCCAGCACAGGTCTTATCCTCTGCCTGGGATTGTGTGAATGGTGCAATACTGCATACAGCAGTATACACTGTAGTGCACCATTCGCTGTCCTAGACAGCGCTATTTCAGCATAGCTGTAATGTCACACATTATTAAGTGTACGACATTATGACTCTGTACGGTGAAATCTAGCTATCAGAGACTTCAATTTGTAAGCTAATATAAAAGGACAGTATTAACCTGAAGGTTTTTGAAAAGTAAATAATACTTTACTTAGTGAAAGCTGTACTGAAAGTTATTCTAGTTAAGTTTACTTATTTTTAACAGTAAATCATATTTTGTCAGGAGCATGCATTGAGTAGCTAATGTCATGTTGAAGACAATTAGAGCAGCACTAAGTCTCTGATTACATACTGTATAATAAATCACATGTAGTTTTTTAGTACTGATAATAATGTAAAGAAATCTGGGCATCTGAGAAAGGCAATAAGAATTTAAAAACTATAATAAAGACCGTGTCTCTTTGACTTAGATTTGGCATTCAGTGCCTCCATTTATAAAGATTGTATTTGCACTAGTCTGTGATGCAACTGCACAGGCATATGAAAGAAAAGAGTAAGCTACAGTATAATTAAGTAGTATTGCAAATATCTGCAAACAACTTAAGTATCAAATTGTTTATTAACCCAGCATCAAATACTCTTAGTTATTTTGTGCTAAAACCCCTTGAAGATCCCTTAGTTAATATTTAAATTAGCTTGTGAATATGTGTTTAATCTTTGTTTCTAATGTCTTTTTATGTTTGACTGTTGCTCTCAGCTGATTACCTTTGTATTGGCTTGCTTCTACAGATCCATTACTACAGCCAGAGATAAATGTGTGTAGTAATTCAACAGCTGCAATTCAAGGAGAATCTCTTACGCTGACCTGCTGGATGTGCAATGTATGGGAATTACATAAAGACAACAGTTTTGACTTATTTCTGACTCCAGTCACACCTTAGTTGGGTTAAGGGTTACAGACCAAGGGATCTATTCCTGTCGTTGTAAGGAAACTATATATGGGAGAACTATATTTTCAGCAATCAGTAATTCAGTCAACATAACAGTAATAGGTAAGTGCTAAGAGTTATTTAGATGACATTATCATCTTAAAAAGTATGGGAAGATTGTGGGATTACCTGACGTGGAAATGTAAATTTTTTGGAACATGATTAGACACCATAGGAAACATATTTCCATAACAAAAAGTATGACATTGTTTGTTTTGCTTATACATAGACCAAAAATCTGAATTGTTTAAAAATTGTATTTCTAAAGTGTTTCCAACACCATACATGTTTATAGATCAAAATATATATAAAGCACATATCAACATCAGGTATCAACACACAAATTCATATTGATGCATAAAATCTGTGTAGATACCATATACTGATACTAAATGTGTACTGTTTCTACTTGTATCAATAGAATACCATATACCGGTAATGTAGACATGAATGTATTTTTATGACTGGTGTTTGAAACTTGTCCAGTGTATGGAAACAAACATAATATATTGATAATGCATCTAAAATAGCTAAATAATATGCTGGTGAATTTTACAGGTACTGCATAAAAAACAAAAACTTAAATAACATGTCTCACTTGGCATTTATGAATAGAACTCTGAGAAATATATTGATGAATTCAAAAACTAAAAAGATAGTATATCGATAGACTGAAATTACATACATTTATATCATGTACAGAGATGTGAAGTTTTACTTCGCTGGCGAAGTTCTGGCAAAGTTGCAAAATTCACCTTTGTGAATAACCTCATGAATTGCCCATTTTGCCACTTTGCCACTTTGCCACTTCACATTAAGGGACGGATATTCAGACTGCACCAGGCAATGGTGCAAGTGGTGACGCAGCACAACCGAGATGTGCTGGGGGCCAGACAGGGGGATATTCAATGATGATGTGTCATGGTGCTTTACCATTGAATGTGGCACAGAATGTACGTGGTGCATATATAATGCACCGGTGCATTTCCCAGACAGGGAACACTGGGAATACTCCAGCACAACTGAAGTTGTGCAGGGTGCATGTCCCAAGCTATTCAGACCTGGGCATGCAAATGGTGCCATAATGTATGCAAGGGGCAAATAGGGCCATTTGCATGTCATTATAGCCCCATTTGCATGAGATGAGCAAGGCAACCCAGCAAAATGCACCTGGCACCCTGCACAGAATGGTGTGCAGACTGAGAGGGTCCTGTAACTGTGATCATGGTAAAACTGAACAAAGGTGAGCCCTGGTGATATGGTGGTTCCCCCCACCCATACCCCAGTCACAGGAAACAGTATGATAATAGAAGCCCTGAAGGTCCAGTGGAACCCCTCCTCCTGTTAGTCCAATTGTGGGTAAACTGAAGTGAATATAATCCTTGATAGTCCAGTAGTACCCCCCACCTCCTGCCTGTAACCATGATTGTGGGTAGATTAATATATATAGAATCCCTGGCAGTCTACTGGTCCCCCCACTCCCCACAGCACCAATCCCAATAATGTAAAAGCAACATCTGCCCTGGTAGTCTAGTGGTATCCCCTCCCTATCCCAACCGTTTGATCGCCATCTAAATTTACCTAAGACATACTCCTGGTGGACCAGTGGATCCCCCTCTCCTCACCCTAAACCCCGAGTGCCAGCAAAGTGGTAACCTACAAATCCCCAGTGGTCCAATAGTAACCCTCATCCTCCCACCCACTCAGGACCACCAGCCCACCCAGCCCCTCCAGTCATCAGTGGTTGACTGCAATCCACCCGCATACCACCTGGCCACCCGCTGAATGACAGCTTACAGTATAGACTGTAAGCCTATTGGTCCACAGTGTGGACCAATGGGCTTGCAGGACATACTGTACAGGACAGGCACAAATATGTGAATGAGTTATGAGGGTTGAATTTGGCTTTGGCCAGCAGTTTTGTATAGGATGATGAAAGATGCATTCAGCATGATGATGAAGTTCAATAACTGCCGTGCCCACAGCTGTCTGTCATCAATCTGTGATTTAGTAATGATCTGAAAAAAAATTATTACTGTAGTTTCTTTTATTTTCAGAAATACCAGTTGCCCCATCAGTCATGATTTTCCCCAACCACTCAGTGCACATTAGAGGGGAATCCTTCAATATTCAATGCTCAGTGCCTGGTAATTTCACTCCTGTAGTCTACCAGTTCAATAAAAACTATGCTGCTACCTCATCCTGGAACCAAGAACCTTTCCAGCAGCTCACTGTTGATGATAAGGGAAAAGTATCTTACAGCTGTAGCTATGGAATTCAATCATTTGGGAAGCTCATTCACTCATTGCCAAGTCGTCCTAGAACTGTTACTATCATTGGTGAGTACATTTCGTTAACCATTACTGTAGTGATAAGAAGATCAGCTCTGTGTTAGATCAGCCCCCACACCCCCACACCTCACTAGTCTGCCTTAAACTGATTGTAAATCAGAGTCATTTGTGTCTTGACTAATTTCACCGTTTAGTCTATTTAACAGATCTGGATTTGCCCAGGGACCAGTCTTTGGCTTGGTCCAGGTAATGTAAATGATTTTGAAGCTTTATCCTGTTTGACCCAGTCTGGAACTGTCTCTGACAGTTAATTAATCTGTTCTGGCAAAACCAAAGTAGATAGGAACCTTCTGAATAATGATCAGAGTCAGAGTCAGAATCAAAGCAGGGTGACAGTAGTCCCTCCCAACCCGACATTACTGTTAATGTGACTCTATTGAGGAGCCCACAATATAACATTTACACACTTAATAAGTTAGCTACTGTTCAATTTATTTTTTTAACCTCTAAAGTTTATTGAAATTGATTATGAAATGCATGACATAGATAGAAGTCTCATAATGTATTTTACAATTGAACATTAGTCTTATTGGGAGGCAACATAGTACATTTATCAAAAATACATTAACCTGAATGTATATTAGTCCCTAATACACACAGTTGCAGCCATTGCTATGGCCACATAGTTACTGAAATTTCTAAATCTGTAGAGAAATAACTGCCTCCTTCAATACTGCATTATGGCCACCAAAAGGATCTCATTAGAAATACTGTAATATATCTGAACGATCTAACTATGTCCAGGACAGGACGACGAGTTCATTATGGGCTTGTCCCTCACACTCATATACACCTATGAACCTATGTCAATGACTGCAACTGTAGTTCATACTGATGAGAGAAAAATGAGAAGTATCCATGCCTATAACTAAAATAACTTCAGCTATGAGAAGAAATAATGAAAATATGTAAAGAATTAAACTAGTGTTCAGTTAAATGAATCATATATGGCTCAACAAATTGTAACTGTACAGATATTTTTTTTCTAATCTGTCAATATGTGTAAATCTTGTTCTGGCTTTACCCCTCTGTGGTGGTACTTTACTTATAATAAAATAAAAAAAAGAGTAAAATAAAAACAAATGTTCTTTATGACACTGTGACCTTTCATGACCTTTCTTTTGCACCCCAGAATATCTTTTTATAGCAATTGTTCCAGAACCTAGACCCCTTCAGAGTTTTCTTTCCAATTTAAAAAGAGAGTCACCTAGTATTAAATTTATCTTTTTTGAAGTCTGAGGAATGCAGTTATAGCCTCAATACATTGCATTTGTTCAACTATTTTGTGCCTATCCATTATTTGGGGGCATGTGTTCAATGACCATCTATGGGGAGTCATTTTTCCAGCAGTTGCTATAACAATGTGAAAAATGTATTTTTTCCCTATTTCAATCTCTGACCAGAGGCAATCCCAGAATCATATATTAGAAACCTGTCTGTATCACCAAATCCAACACATCTTATGTCAAGTCACAAAGCTGTGACCAGAAAGACTTCATCATGGGACAACTGCAGAATATATGGTATGGTGTATCCCTCTGGAACAACACCCTCTAATACCAATCAGTAGTAGTTGTTCCAAAATGACATAATCTGTCAGGGTTTGAAAAAATACATAATCTTCAGATGCCAATGGAATTTATTCCATGAGGCCATTGTAGTAATTTAGTGCACCCCTGCCAGTCTTCTGGTGTTGGTGTCAAGGCAGCTTCCCTATCACAGAAACAGACTTTGCCAGCAGAAAAGGACTGCTTGGCCCACCCAGTTTGCCTAGACGGTCCCTTCCTAGTCTGTCGCTGCAGACCTTAAGTAGTCTTTGGCAACCCTCACCCCTTCCTGCCTATTTACTAGTATTCCCCTATGTCTATGCCATCCATACTTGAGCAACCACTCACCTCCACCCACCTACTGTTTTGATGTCCACTACGTCTGCTGGCAGTCTTTTCCAGGCATCTACAACTCTTTCAGTGAAGTACTACTTTCTGTCATCACTCATAAACTCCCCCTCAGCTTCATTGTATGCTTTGGATCCTGGTGCTCTTTCTCATTTGAAATTTCCTCCCATTCTGCACCCTATTTGCTCCTGTGAGGTACTTGTAAAACTCTATCATGTTGCCTCTTGCTGTCCTCTCCTCCATGGTGTACATGTAGAGATCCCTCAGTTTCCTCATATTACTTTTGGTGCAACCCTTGTACAATTTTAATTGCACTCTTCTGGGCTGCCCTCCATCCTGTCTACACTATTTCTGAGGTGTAGCCTCCATAACTTGACACAAGATGGCAGGAGGGGTCTCACCAGCCAGTGATACAGTGGAAACATCACATCCCTCCTCCTCGTGCTGTAGATACATATCTCTATGCATCCCAGCATCCCACTGGCCCTAACCACTGCTTTGTCACACTGCCCTTCCACTTTGAGGTCATCAGATATGATAAACACAAGGTCCCATTCTTGTATAGTAACTGCCAGTACCTCCCCCGCATCATATACTCAGTTCTTCGGTTTCTATGGCCTAGTTGCAGGATTTTGCACTTTTTCAAACTGAATGCTAACTGCCATGCTTTTGACCGATCCTCAAGTTTCTTGAAATCCTTACACATTTTCTCAACCCCACTTCTGAGTGTCTACCCTCTTACTGATTTTGATGTCATCTGCAAGAAGGCATACCTTCCCTTCCAATTCTTCTGCAACATCACTTACAAAGACATTTAACCCCCCCCCAAGGCAACAGTGATCATGATAGTATAAGGTTTGAAATCAAAAAAGCCAAGAAGTATACCAGTGGGAAGACTGTGTATAAAAACTGCAATGGAGCAAATTTTTCAGCTGTGAATGCAGAATTATTAAAATTAGACTGGGGAAGCCTAACTGTTAATCTTGACATTGAAGGTTCTTGGAATCTATTTACCAGTACTGTCCCATACCTAGAGGCCAGGTATATCCCAGTCAAGCAGGTGTGTAACAGGAGGGGCAAGAAACCCATATGGTTCAACAATAGGGCCAGGAAACCTCTCTAAAAAAAGGCATAGGTGCACTATAATGAAGAAGAATCTGACTGCTAGTAACATCAATAATTATTGACCAGTACTAAAACAATTTAAAAACAAGATAAAAAAATCTAAGGCCAACACTGAATTCAGGTTAGCAAATACCAAGAAAGATCTAAACGGATTATATTCCTATGTTAATGACAGGAAAATAAATGCTTATGTTATTGGACCACTTAGTATGAACAAAGTAACCTACAACGCACAAGAGGATATGGCAACGGAATTGATTACTTTTGTTCAGTATTTAATCCCCCTGAAAATTATGTTACTCTCCCTGACTCTGTATCAGGTTTAGACACCAGCAGGATTATTACAATTGGCAAAGTTTATAAGAAGCTGACAGAAGTCAATCTCAATAAATCTGTGGGGCTGGATGGTCTCCATCCAAAACGTCTGAAAGAATTAGCTGGTGTCTTGGCACAGATGATTATGGACATAGGTAACAGGTCCTCATTGGAAGCCTCTATCCCATATGACTGGTGAAGGGTAGGAGTGAGTTCTATCCATGCAAAAAAGGCAGTAAGGCAAAACCTGTAAACTATAGGCGTATTAGTCTGATGTCTATTGTAAGTGAGATTATGAAAAGCATTATCAAAGATGAAGTGAACAGGTTACTAATTGACAAGGGACAAGTTGATTTCACCCAGCATGGCTTTAGCAAAAACAGGTCTTGGAATGCCAATTTGATCAGTTTTTATAACTATGTTGGCCACAATTTGGACCAGGGTAAAGCAGCAGATGTTATACTACTCAATTTTAGGATGGCATTTGATACCCTGTCACATAACATCTTGGTTCCCAAGCTTTTCACCTAGGTGTTGGCATCCTACTGGTAAAATGGATACATAACTGGCTTGTCAATAGAAGGCAGGTGTAAGAATAAATGGTCATATGTCACCTGAGGGTGGAGTTACTAGTGGAGTGTCACCGGGTTCTGTCCAGGTACCCTTGCTGTTTTATATTTTTATAGGTGATCTCGGCATTAATTCTAGGAAAAAAACTGATAACATTTGCAGATGACACTAAGTTGGGAGTCACTGGAGATACAGCATTAAATATAAATAGACTGAAGGATGATCTCAAGGATGTAGTCCAATGGGTCAACAACAATAAGATGCAATTTAGCCTTGACAAATGTGTTGTCATGCTCTTCAGCAGGAACAATAGATCGCAGGGGTATTGTATCCGTGGGATCAAAATGAAAGTTAACAGAGAAAGGGACCTTGGTATCCTTTTCAGTAATGACCTTAAGAACAGTGCCCAATGTAACCAAGTGGCCAATAATACTGGTTACTTAATTAACTGTGTGTGAAGGTCCTTTTTTTCTACATCAGAATCATTACTCCTACCTTTATATAAAGCCTACATTAGACTGCATGTGGATTATTGCTCACAGCATTGGAGTCCATATTTAAACAAGCATTTGCCAATGCCGAATGTTGTCGCTGGCATTGGCAGTGATGGAGGTGGAGAGGCATAGTGCTGTGAGTTTGTTGATGTGTCTCAAAAGGTGATTTTGCACAGTGAGTACACCACTGTGCGGCAGAGCTGCGGAAACGCGTTTTGGGCAGACTGTGGAAAACGGCAGCTGGACAGTTGATAATGAGGTGTGCACAAATGCCAATGGTGAAAATGTGGCATGAAAATATTGCAGATTGACGAAGTTACAAGGGTGCATGGAAACTGCGCAATGCATGCTTGCAACACAGTCATTGTCTGGACTTTTGCCACCAAATTTTCAACATAGGCATTTTAGGACCTCTGCTGATGAACAGTGTCACCATCATTTCCTGAAAGTGTCCCAAAAAGTGATTTCGCACAGTGACTGTGCAATTCTGTACCAGACATGTGAAAACACATTTCAGCCAACTGTACTGTTCATAAGGAGGTATGGAAAAATGGCAATGATGAACAGCTGGAGTTAAAGTATTACAAATTCACAAAGTCACAAGCGTGCATGCAAACTGCACAATGCACGCTCATAAAACACTCATTTTATTGACTTTTGTCCCTAAATTTTCAACATAGGCATTTTAGGACATCTGCTAATGAACAGTGTCACTGCCATTTTCATAATGTGTCTCGAACACGGGCTTTCCACAGCGACCGCGCTATTGTGCGTCAGAACTGTGAAAGCAGATTTTGGTCAGGATGTGAAAAATAACAGTTGTACTGTTCATTAGGAGGTGTAGAACAAAGGCACTGTTGAAAATGTGGAGTGAAAATATAAGTTTGCTAACTTACGAGTGTGCGTGCAAACTGCACAACGCACACTTGTAAGACAGTCATTTTATGGAGTATTGTCACCAGATTTTCAACACAGGCATTTTAGAACCTCTGCTCATGAACAGTATCACTGTCACTTTCGTAATATGTCCTGAACAGTGATTTCGCATAGCAACCACACTATTGTGCGCTGGAAGTACGAAAACACATTTCATCAAGGATGTGACAAATGACAGCTGTACAGTTCACAAGAAGGTGTGGTAAAATACCAGTGTTGAGAATGTGGTGTGAAAATATTACAAATGCGCTTACTTATGAGCGTGTGTTGCTCAGTTGCTATGCACGCTCGTAAAACAGTTATTTTATGGAGTATTGTCACCAAATTTTCAACATAGGCATTTTAGGACCTCTGCTCATGAACAGTTTCACTGTCATTTTTGTAATGTGTCCCAAACACTGATTTTGCACAGAGACCGCGCTATTCTGTGCCAGAAGTGCGAAAACACATTTTGGGCAGGATGGGAAAAATGACAGCTATACGGTTCACAAGAAGGTGAGGTAAAATGCCAATGTTGAGAATCTGGCATGAAAATAGTGTGAATGCACTAACTTATGAGCATGCAATGCGCAGTTGCTATGCACCCCCATAAAACAGTCATTTTTGGGATTTTTCCCACCAAACTTGCAACAAAGGCTTTTTGAGAGCCCCTCTCATGAACAGAGGCACTGTCATTTCATTACTCAGTCCTGAAAGGTGATTCCATGCAGTGACTGTGAAATCACCTTTTAGGACTGAATAGCGCCATGACAGTGCAAGAATTCATGAGAAGGGGTCCCAAAAACTCCATGTTGAAAATTTGGGGTCAAAATTAGCAAAATGCCCGAGATATGCAGTAAAGTTGAAAACCCATTCATTCCATTATACAGCTTACCGGCATTTCTTCAGTTTACAGTTGGCTTTGAAGAGTGCAGATGTGTTCCCAGTCCACAGAAGATCATTGCGCCCGACTCATGAGTAAGTATGAGGTGAGGGGAGTAAGGGGAGGCAGGGTGCGCAGTGGGTGGGTGTGGATGGGGGAGGCGGGGCATCGAGAATAGAGGGATCGTTTTCATTTTACAGGAAAAAATGAAAAAACCATCACAGGACAGTTTTTTTGCAGGAGTTTGGCATGCTGGGATGGGCTCCCAGCATGCACTTCTTTATTTGGGGTCTGTAGCCGATGGGGGATTGGGCATCCTCCTCGGCACACAACACTGAGGGGTAATGCCGATGGGTATTGGGCACCCCGACAACACACAAAGCGGGCGTGAGCAGAGGAGGATTGGCCACCCCCCAGCATTCAACAACTGGGGGTTATGCCGATGGGAAGTGGGCTCCCGTCAGCACACAAAAGCGGGGGGGGTTAACAGACAGGCGGATTTGGCACCCTGAAGTTGGCAGTAATTAGGCGGCTGCCAGCTCACCGACCATGCACATACTGGTGGTGAGAACGGCAAGAAAAGGACTGCTGCATCTGATGAGCTTTATTCGGATTGCAGCAGACCTTTTCTTAGATGTGCTTGCCACATTGAGGTTAACTGACAGGCGGATTGGGCACCCCCGAAGTCAGCAGTAGTTAGGCGGCCGCCCGCTCGCCGACCATGCACATAATGGTGGCGAGCACGACAAGAAAAGGACTGCTGCATCTGAGGAGCTTTGCTTGGATTGCAGCGGACCTTTTGTTGGATGTGCTTGCCACATTATGTATACATGGTGCGGTGCCGGAATGCAGGCTGATTGGGGAATGTAGGATGCACCTACTGGTGCGTGCCCTGCATTAGCCCAACAGTGACCCCGCCTCCAAAGCTGTACTGTCCCACGATGTTGGCTGCGCAAGTGCGCCAACATAAAAAGAAATGAATATTATAGTGAGAGGACTCAAAGGAGATTCGCTAAGCTTATTCCTCAATCTAGCAGCAAGTCTTATGAGGATAGGTTGGAAGATTTAGGGTTTTGGCCCCTAGCCTTGAGAAGGATCAAGGGCAATATGCTGCTTTTTTACAGAATTTTGGATGAAGCTATACTAAATGAGAGAACTGGGTCTAGTTTATAAGGATCTCAAATATAAATTAAGGAGGCATAAATGACAACTAACAGATTCTGTACCGAAAACTGACCACAGGAATTATTTTTACATACTGAGAGCTATAAGGCTATGGAATGTTACCAGCGGATGTTGTCCAAGCACCTAACTTGTCTATTTTTAAGACAAAACTGGACAGTTACATTAATGAAGGTAACACTGATTACCACCACTGAAAAGTGGGGACAGAATTTATGGGCCTAGGTCTTCTTTTGTCCTATAACTAAATTATGAAGTAAGAGGACCAGCCTCAGTACTGAGCCCTGCAGTACCCTGCTGGTCAATCTCCCATCATTAGAGTGCCATCAATGATCACCCTCTGTCTCCTGTTAACCAGCTTCTAACCCAATTTACCACTTTGGATATCACCCCAAGGCTGCTCAATAATCAGTTCAAGTGTGGCACAGAGTTGAAGGCCTTGCTAAAAACCAGATAAGCTAACTCCACTGTCCTCCTCTGATCTATTTCTCTCATCACCCAGTAAAAATAAAATCAATCAGCTTCATCTGGCATGAACACCCTCCCTCATGAATCTATACTGCTTGTGGTCATGAAGCCCACTGGATTCAAGATAATTTTCCAACCTTTCCTTTAAGAGGTTTTCATTAATTTCCCCACCACTGAAGAAAGGCTGACCTGCCTAAAGTCACTAGCCTCCTCCCTGCTTTTGCTCTTATGTGGAGATTGTATCTAGAGGGAACATGTCTGCTCTTCTCCAGTTTACCAGAAAAATAAAAACACCTGTTTGAAAACAGCCATTGAAAAGGGCCATCAGTGGGGCAGCTTGCACCTTCCTGGGTTCCTTTAGAACCCTTTGGTGTATCCCACTGGTTCATAGCCTTATCCACTTTCACAGCTCAAGTCCCTTTAGGACTCTTTCTTCTTAAAATGGACTTGTGTCCACCCCTTCCACCAATGTTGTTCCTACTGCTTCCTTGTGGTCTACCCCCCCTTTCTGTCCACTGTGAAGACTAAGCATAAGTACTTGTTTAGGATAGCTGCTTTTTCTTGGTCCTATTATGTACAGTCCCCCCTGCCCCCCTTTTTTATCCTCACTATCCCTCTCCTTGCCTTCTTACTCTCACTTACTTACCTGAAGAAACTGTTTTCCTGTTTAATTACCCCCTCAGCAATCCTATCCTCTTTGCCTTTGCTCTCCTCAGTGCCTTTCTTGCTTCCCCTGTTTCTCTTGAAACACTGCTTTGTCTTCTAACCTGTGCTTTTCCTTATATCTCCAGAAAAGGACGGTGCAAAAGTTGCAAAATTAATAAATTTCAGTGTGTGGAATTTTTATGAAATTCTATGAATTTCACAAAGTGTTGTAAAATTTTGTGGAAACTTTTCTAACGCAATTAACTAGTTCTAATGCAGTCAGTCATATAGCTAAGGATCTGACATTTGGCATGCATACTGTTTGTCTGAGGCTTTAAACAAATGCTAAGTTTCATGACATTTGGATGGGGAATGGGAATTTATAGAGGCTCAGAGTCTGACAATTTATTATTCATTTGAAAATTTCTGAAAATATTTCTGTGCTTATAACTTAGCCACATGTGGAGCCAGATAATTGAAAATTCAAATGTATAGTTTATTGGAAGAGCCTTAGAAACTGCTAATTGAGAGGTAATTGGTTACATAAATTGTAAGTTGCAGGAGTTCAGCATTTCACAATTCTGTTTTGTTAAACTGTGTGAAAATGTACAAAATATTTGGATATATTTAGCTCCACTGTGGTTGCAGGTATACATTCAAAATGTGGCATGCATATCAAAGTAAATATGTCCTGGAGTCTAATTTAACTGGATAAATGTAGTTTAGTAGGTAAAAGGTTTGACGTTGAACCCCAACTGCCATTCTCTTGACCTTCGTCGAGTTTCTCAAGATTCCAACACATTTTTTTCACCCTACTTCTGAGTGTCCACCCTCATACTGATTGGCTGGCAGTATAGCCAGGGGTCCAATCCCTGTCGGCTTCAGTTCACTTCCCCAGAAAATACAGGTGGCACACTGGGAACCCACCCCATTGTGCCAAAACTCACCTGCAAAAAAAACCATCCCGCAATGTCTTTATGTTTTTTTTTCTGAAAAAGAGAAAATGGTCACTCATTGTCTCCGTTGCCCACTTCCTCAATCCACACCCACTCTCTACATACCCCACCTCCCCTTACACCATAGAAGAAGAAGAAGAATCAGCATTTATATAGCGCTTTTCATACATCCAAACCACTTTACAAGCAATGCTAGACTGGTAGTGAAGTGACTGAATGTGTGGTGGCGGCCATATCACACATCATCACCCACACACAGCTTGGATAATTGCATGAACCAGTTTATGGGAAGGGGAATGTTGGCCAGGACACTGGGAATGTTCCCTACTCTTTTTGAAGAGTGCCCTGGGTTTTTTTACTTCCACCTGGACACCCACAAGGACAACACCAGGATGGGCAGAAGGGACCTTGGTTTAACGTCTCATCCGAAGGAAGGCACACCCCAGCAGTACAGCACCCCCCAATACTGCACTCGGATGCCAGCGATTTTTAGGTGTAAGTCCAATCTCAGTGTGGGACAAGAACCCATGACCTTCTGGTCCAGAGGCGGATGTGCTACCAACTGAGCCACCATACATACCTCCAGAGCCCCACGCAACAATCTTCAGTGGAGCGGAAATGTCTGCACTCTTCAAAGTCGACTGTGAACTGAAGAAATGTCAGGAAGCTGCATAATGGCATTAATGGGGGGGTTCAACTTAGGTGGCTATCTCGGCCATTTTTGCAATTTTTGGCACCAAATTTTCAACATGGGGCTCTTGGAACCCCACCTCGTGAATTCAGTCACTGTCATTTCATTATTCGGTCCCAAAAGGTGATTTTGCAGTCACTGTGCAGAGTCACCTTTTGGGACCAATTAATGAAATGACAGTGTCACTGTTCATGAGGTGGGCTCCAAAAAGCCTATATTACAAATTTGGTGAAGAAATTAAAAAAAAAGACTGTTATGAGTGTGCTTTGTGCAATTTTCATGCATGCTTCTAAGTTTGAGAATAATTATTTTTACTCCAGATTTTCAACATTGCCATTTTTACACATCTCCTTGCGAACAGTACAGCTGTAATTTTTACACCCTGCCCGAAATGTGTTTTCGCACATCCAGCACACAATGACTCAGTCTCTGTGGGAAATCAATGTTAAGGAGAAATTAAGAAAATCACAGTGACACTGTTCATGAGCGGAGGTCCCAAAATGCTTATGTTGAAAATCTGGTGACAAAATTCCCCAAAATTACTATGTTATGAGCGTGCATTGCACAGTTTCCATGGACAATCGTAACTTCGAGAATTTTTAATACTTTCACTCCAGATTTTCATCAGTGCCATTTTTACACACCTCCTTATGAACAATACAGCTGTCATTTTTCAAGTCCTGCCCAAAATGTGGTTTTGCACATCTGCTGCACAATGGCGTGGTCACTGTGGGAAATCAACATTCATAACAGATTAAGAAAATCATAGTGACACTGTTCATCGGCAGAGATCCCAAAATGCCTATGTTGAAAATTTGGTGACAGAATTCCAAAAAATGACTGTGTTATGAGTTTGCATTGTGCAGTTTCCATGCACACTTGTAACTTCAAGGATTTTTAATATTTCCGCTCCAGATTTTCAAGATTGCCATCTCTTCACACCTCCTTATGAATGGTGCAGCTGTCACTTTTCACATCCTGCCAGAACTGTGTTTTCACACATGTGAGACAGAATGGCATGGTCATTGTGGGAAATCAACATTTGGGACAAGATTAACAAAATTACAGTGCCACTGTTCATGAGCAGAGGTTCCAAATGCTTTCATGAGGTGGGATCATAAAAAGGCCATGTTGAAAATTTGGAGTGCAAACACCAACAAATTCCCGGGGTGTTAGGGTTTCTTACCATAACATCCTACCCTGTACAGACTGACAGGTGTCAGGGGTGTGCCTTTGTATTGTCAGCTGTAATGATCATGCCATTCCACCCCCAACCCCATCCTGAAGCCACTGACAGGCATCAAGGCGTGCCTTGGACTGTTCAACCCCAGAGTTCACCTCATTCTCCTATATTGCACCCATCTCAACATACTTCCTTATAGAATGGGTGGGCACAAGCCTCAGTGACCCCAAGGCACAATGCAACACTTGTCAGAGTCCGCAGGGTAGGGTGACGTGAAATGGCATGAGTGCTATGGCTGATGACCCAAAGGCACACTCAGTGCCTGTCAGTGCCTGTCAGTCTCTGCAGGGTGGGGTGGGGTTGACGTCTGTTCCATACTTCACTGCCATTCCTATTATGTATCTCTCTACATCCTGCACTACCAATGCCAACTTCAGCAAGCCAACATTCAGCATTGACAAATGCTTGTTCCCTGTTGTAACTCTACCCCTGCTGGCAATCTCAACCCCATCCCCCACATAAGACAGTTTGTGAGACAGTCTCCCACTTCTTTAAAATCCATCCTCCTAAAGTTCAGGACCATTGTTCTTCATGTGATTTGCCTCTGTTCCTGTCTTAATATTAAACCACACTGTATGGTGATACTGGTACCTTAGGGACTGCTCACTATAATGTCCACAATGCCTGCTCATTGCCAAAGCTGCAGGTGGAAGACTCCAATCTACATCTGACAAGTTGAAGTTACCAACTAGCAGCATCTCCCCCTCACTTGCCTTCTTGATTATGGCTTCCACAGGTACCTTATCCAACTCCCTGTCTTATGTTAGACGTCTTTATACCACCCCTGTATAGATAGCAGCCCCAGCACCGGTATCCAGGATGACCCACAACATCTCTAGCCCTTCCTTTTCCTCTGGTGGACTCTGTACTTCCATGGCCTTGATTCCTTCCTTTACATATAGTGCAACCCCTCCTTCCTCCTCCTTTTTCTGTGTCCCCTGATCAGAGAGCAGCCCAGTATGGCCATGTCCCAATCATAGCTTTCAGTGCACCACAGCTCCATTATGGTCACTAAATCCATGCTAGAATTTGACATAATGTTCTCCAAGTCTGACATTTTATTTCTAAGACCCCTTGTATTTGTGCACATGGCTCACCATACCTTACTTCCTCCCTGCCTGCATCCCTGCTTCCCTCCCCTACTGCCTGTGTTGTTCCCTGATTCTCCTCCTGATCCACCTCTTCCCTTGTTACCGTCTTCATTATCTCTCTCCTTTACTCCTTCATCTTCTTTCATTGATTTTTAACCCCCTTGTCCTCTGTCTTCTCCCAACCCTTGTCTCCATGCACCCCTGCCCCCGGGGCATTTACTCCCCTCAAGCCCTACCTCCCTGCTACTTCCTCATCTTGGGAGAAAAATGGTTGCATCCCATAGTTCTACAGCCTCCCCTTTTGCTGTTGTATATGTTCATCCAAGTAGCATTTAAACTTCCCACTAAGGACTGTGTTCCCCTTTCTAGAAGGATGCAGGACATCTTCCTTATAGAGGCCCACATCTTCCCAGGGTGGCTCCAGTCCCCAATGTAGCCAAAACCCTCAACACACCATGTCATCAATCAGTTGTTAAAAGCCCTGGTGTGGTGTGTCCTTTCCGATTTTAGTAGGCAGCAGCTGAGGTCTTCCCAGACAGCTCATCCAACCTTGGCAGTGTTATGCAGTGCTAGATCTATTAAAAAAAAGACAGCTATTATTGCTGATCTTGTTGGGTCAACTGATCTGGCTTGCATCACCGAGATCTGGCTGGATGAAAATCCAGGCCATATATTGGCTTCGGCAACACCAGCCGGGTTCTCGGTGATACACCATCCAAGGTTGAATCGTAGGAGTGGGGGTGTAGCCATTATGTTTAAGACTGAGCTGGGCCTTGCGGATGTGTCATTGGGAAGTACCAGATCCTTTGAATATATCCTGGGAGAGGGTGTAGGTTGTGGAATTCTCCTCATCTACCGTCCACCAGGAGATGGTCAAGAATTCCTGCAGGAGATAGCAGACTTCATCGTCAACATGGTGTTGTGGTCCCCCAGATTGATAATTCTGGCAGACTTCAATGTCTGGGTCGACGATGAAGTCTCACATTTTGGTCAAAATCTTCTCCAGTTGATGACGTCGCTGGGCCTAACACAGGTAGTTACCTCCTCAACCCATATAAAGGGTCATTCATTGGATCTGATCTTTCTTTTGGGAATGGAGATTGCTGATTTGGGGGTGGAACCAGTCAGCTGGTCTGACCATCACACCAGAAGGTTCAGCTTCAGGGCTCCCCCAATAGGTCTGTCCCTATGGAGATGGTTCAGTACCGTCCTTTAAGTGGTATTAATCCCAGTGACCTAATGGCAGTACTGGAATTATTGAGCTTGTCTGGTGAATGCATGAGTCCAGATGATCTCGTGTTAGCCTATAATAAGGCTGTGGGAGATGCTCTGGACAAGATTGCTCCTGTTCGTGTTCAGCCTCTCACCCTTCGTTCAAGGAGCCCTTGGTCTGATGGCTCCTTGAAGGAGTTAGGGAAAGTTGGCCGAAGGTTGGAGACAGCCTGGTGGAGGTCCGGCAGTGGTGCTGGCAGGCTTAGGTTGATGGCACATTATGATGGCTATCAATCAGAAATCACCCGTAAGAAGGCAGAATTCTTCTCCAAGGAGATTTCTGCTGCACAGAATCGACCGGCTCAGCTTTTCTGGACCGTTGACAGATTGTGCAATCCAATCTGTCTCCAGCCCAGAAAAACTTTTGCTCAACTAAGATGCGAGGAGTTCACGCGATTCTTTGCAGATATGGTTGCCAGCATCAGGTCTGACATCGGTCCGACCTCTCCTTTGAGGGATTGCAGTGGTCGACGGGAAGTGTTATGCACCCGGTCTATCTGGTCAGATTTTCACCGGCATGAGTTAACTGACATTGTGAAGATCATCCAAACACTGCGACCAACCAGTTGTAGTTTGGATCTGGGTCCTACACCCCTTTTAGTAGGATGTGTAGAAGTTATCTGCCTGATCCTTGCTGACATTGTCTGGAAATCCTTGGAGAAGGGGGTCTTTCCTGACCCCCTCAAGGAGGCGGTAGTTCAACCACTCCTTAAAAAACCCTCCTTGGATTGAGATTGTCTAGCTAACTACCGGTCTATCTCTTACCTGCCTTTTGTTGTAAGGTTATTGAAAAGGCGGTTGTGTTACAATTGGATGATCATCTTACAACTCACACTGTCTATGATACTCTCCAATCTGGTTTTAGGAAGAAGCACAGTATGGACACTGCCCTTGTTTGGGTGTTGAATGATCTCTGAATGGCTAGAGATCAAAAGGCACATACCATTCTGGTCCTTCTCGATCTCTCTGCGGCATTTGACACTGTAGACCACGGTGTGCTGTTGGAGTGCCTGCAGATTTATTGAGGGCTGTCTGGAACAGTCCTCAAATAGTTCCAGTCTTACCTCATGGACAGGTCTCGGAGAGTTTCCACTAGAATTTATTCCTCTGGCACTCACTCCCTGCCTTGTGGGGTACCACAGAGTTCCATTCTAGCACCCATGTTGTTTGCAGTGTATATGCTGCCATTGGGAGATATCATCAGGCGATACAGTCTGGGTTTTCACTGCTTTGCAGATGATACTCAGCTGTATTTGTCTTTTCCGCCCAGGCAAGATGATGCTGTCTCTGTGCTAAATAATTGCCTTGCTGAAATCAGATTATGGATGAGTTCTAGCTGGCTGAGACTGAATCTGGATAAGACTGAGGTGTTGGTAGTGGACCCAGGTCATCCGGTGGTGGGTTTTGGGGCTGGACAACCATCAGGCTTATTGCTCGGTGGTATGTCACTCGCTGCCTCTGATCAGGTACGTAATCTGGGCATTATTTTTGATGATGGCTTGACCTTAAAATCTCAGGCATCAGCTGTCATCAAATCCTCTTTTTATCATCTGAGGAATATCGCCCTGGTGAAACACCTGGTTCCACTGGGTGATCTTCCAACATTGGTCCATGCCTTTATCACTACCCATCTTGATTACTACAATTCCCTCTACCTAGGGCTACCTGGGGTCGATATAGTCTGCCTGCAGCTGGTGCAGAATGCAGCAGCCAGGCTTTTGACTGGGGCTTCCAGATCCAGCCATATTACGCCTGTGCTCTGCGAACTGCACTGGCTGCCTGTTAGGTGGTGGATCACTTATAAGGTTGGTTTATTAACCTTTAAAGCCCTACACGATCAGGGACCTGGTTACCTGAAAGATCTCTTGGTACCCTATTGCCCCCTCCATCCTCTCTGCTCCACCAATGAGGGATTGCTGGAGATTCCCAGGGTTCGATTAAAAACATCAGGATCTCGTGCTTTTGCTTTTTCAGCACCAATCCTGTAGAATTCTCTACCTCATTGGTTAAGAGAATGTCCAACCATTGAGAGACTTGAAATGGAGCTAAAGACTCATTTATTTAGTTTAGCATATCCTAGTTATGGTTGATTAATTTATGTCTGCTTTTAAAATTTATATGTATGTATGATCTCTCTGTACAGTGCCTTGGTTTTGAAAGGCGCTTTAGAAATAAAGATGATTGATTGATTGATTGATTTCCCTGACCATATACAAGTAACACCTCAGTACAAGCTGCCATGCATGCAACCTGCTTGAGCTCCTTCCCCAGCTCCCTAATGTTTTCCTGCACTACCCCATCCTCTTGCTTGCCAGATAATTTGTCTCCTGGTGAACAATGATACCCAACTCTCTCTCATCTATTACTGCCCTGTCTTCTGGATCTGTGCTATATTCCTCCAAGCCAAAGCACCTCTCAGGCACTTCATCTCCCTTCCTCTCTCACCACTCCTAAGTCCATCCCCTTTAACTGTAGCATCCTCATCAGCATCTGCTTTCTCCTTGGCTCGTGCCTCTTCCTCCTCCTTGTGATCTCCCCTTCTTAGGACTCCCACTTCCTCCCTTTCTACTGCAATGGTGCCTCCTCCTGGCTGCCCTAACCTACCAGTACAACAAAGGAATTCTGCAGTGGTACAAACTGAGGAGTGTGTAATCACCCTAACAGCCCCATCCTCCTGGAGCCCACCATGTCCAACCACTCTACCTCTCCCTAGGCATCCTCTAGGGAAGCAGCATAGGATTGGTGGCTCCTGGGTGGGGCAGAATGTTCTCTGCTCCATTGCCAGTTCAGCCTGAAGTCAAACAGCCTCTGCCCTCATCCCCATCAGTACTGAATAAGATCAATATATGTTTCCCTCTATCCTCCAAAAAAGCAGTGTATAATCTTGAGCTGAGTCCCTTTTAAGCTAAGCAGTGGGCTCTTTGATATACTATTCTTAGTAAGGTCGACATACTGTACCCATTTTCTGATCCCTTCGGAGTGAAGTTTTTACCAGAAATTTCTGAAGTTGATGATATCTAAAATGTTTATTTCTCTGAAGCCTGACTTCTCCCTGCAATTACTCAAAACATTTGACATCTTCCTGATCTGTGAGGAACTGAGAGAAAAAATGAGTCCCCATGATTCCAACCTTTTAAGGTTATGTCCTATCAGGCCAGGGAGAAATTGGGGATATACATTATGGGGACCAATATTCATTGGACCTGTGGAGTTTTTAATTTTTAGTATCTGTCTATAAAAATAATGAATGTTCTGTCCATCTGCTATGGACTATGAAGGAGTCCTCCATATAGGTAACCAAGGTAGGTATTTTGTGGGGGTCCTTTCATGCATCTCTTTTTCCAGGAGAACCCATTCTGTTTCATCTCACAACAGAGCTACTACAGTATAAAAGCAATATGTCATAATACTGGCACAATCTCTGCTGCCCAAAGCCACCCTCCACTTTTGGCCTGCTTAGATGCTACCTGCATTGTCTAGGTTCTCAATCACACCAAATACATTTGCTGAACCTATTTTTCAGTTTTACCCACTCTTGAGTGAGAATTGCTAGGGGTAAGTTGGCATACAAAAAATAAACCCGCCCTTGCCCCCGAGATTCTCTAATTAGAGGAGGGTCAGATGGACCATGGATGGCTCCAGGAGGGTGGTGGTAGCAGATCAGGGGCACATTACTCAGCCTGTACCACTACAGAACTCCTTCACCATTCTGGCAGGACAGGACTGCCTAGAGGAGACATTCAAAGTGGTGGCAAGGGTGGGATATGGGGGTCTAAGAAGGGGAGACCCAAAGGTGGGATGCAGAGAATGCCATCAGAAGAGAAAGCACCTTCTGGTGTGGGACTCAACTGTTGGGGGATAGATTTGGAAGCAGGAAGGAGTGGTGAGTGGGAGGTTAGTTGCCTACCTGGTGCCTCAGCTCAGAGGGATGGAAAGCTGATCCTAAGGATCACTCGAGTGGCAGGATGTGGGGAGCTGGATGTCATTGTCTACTTGAGGACTAATGATCTACTGAGGAATAGGGCTGGGGTACTACAAGGAGGGTTCAGAGAACTGGGGAGGGGCCTAAGGCAGATAGCAGGAATAGTGCCATTCATTGAGGTGCTACTTGTCTATAGAAGAGTTGAGGACTGGGTACTGCACACCAGGAGCTTCAACAGTTGGTTGAAAGAATGGTGCAGAGAGGAGGATTTTGGCTTTACTGGGGATTGGGGATCAATCTGGAAGAATATGTATTTATACAGAGGTGATGGCTTGCATCCATCTGGAAAGGGGACTGCAGTCCTCTGTGGTAGGTTTAAATGTTACCCTTGATGAACAATTACACTACTTGAGAGGGTGGGGGTAATACATAGGGAAGCATTAACTGCCCCTCCTCCCCACAGATTAAATCAACAGGAAGAGATGGTCACAGGGAAGGAAATCCCCCCAGGCACAAGTTAAAGGAGGCAAAGGCATAGTAGGGGACTGGGGGGAAATAGAAGATGTACAAAGAGATGTGCTGAAGAAGGAAGGCATAGGAAGGGTAGTGGAAGGGAGGGGGAGTGAGGGAAATTTTAAGTGGCAACAAAGACTGGATGGGGAAGTGGGTTTGCAGGCATTGTCAAAGAAAGGTGTAGACAGCCATGTGTGTGCCAATAAAGGCAGTCTTGGAAATAAAATTCCAGACCTGGAGGCCATCATGGCAGAGGCAGACCTGGATCCTATGGCCATAATCGACTGGTGATGTACAACTAGCCACAAATGGAACACAGCCATATCAGGATACATTCATTTTAGAATGCATAGGGAAGGATGGAAGGTTGGAAAGTTTGCACTGTATGTGACAGAAGGTACCAGAGTGACAGACGTGCAAGGGAATCGAAGGGTAAAGCGGGGGAAGTTGGAGGTGCCATGAGTCACTGTGGACACGGGCACCAGAGCCAATAGTCAAACTGGGGTGACATACAGACCTTCAACACAAAGGGTAGAATAGGTTAAGACACTAGGGGAAGCCATTAACATGATGGCAAAAAAGGAAGAGGTGCTGCTGTTTGGGGACTTCAATCTGCCAGATATAAATTGGAGCCTTGAACCTGGAAGCAGGGTCATTCTAAACTCACTGCAAGGGGCATTTCTGAGGCAGCTAGTCAAAGAACCCACTTGAGATGATCACTAGTGGGGGCCGGCCCAATCATGCTGAGGGTTGAGGCACTGGACGTCACACCTTGCACCACACTGGTGACCCAGGTTTGACAGTGAACTTGTGCTGCTGGGGGTCAGCGAGGGGGAGGGAAGGGATCGAGCATCTGGAGGACTGCTCTCCCTTCCTGGGGAGGGATGCAGGGACAGCACTGCTCCTGTGTGGTTCCTGATGGTGGCCAGGGGCAGTGCCAGAACTTGCAGTGATAGCAGATGCTGTGAGGGTGGCGTGATGCTGTGCATCAGCATATCAGCCATGGATGCCATTGCATGGCTGTACTCTAAGCAAAAACAAGCCAGAAAACCCTAGCTGTATTGAGGAGGCGACAAGGGCATCAGAGACATCCCCCACATCCCCAGTGCTGGGCCTTCTCTCTACCAGACTCCCCTGACCCTCCACTGGACTGACCCTCTAATATCAGAAAGGCTGCGAAGTAGGTGGGGTGAGCCCTCCCTGGGGGTGATCTGGGGGTGGGTCCTCCCTGGGAGTGATCTGGTGGCTGGAAGGTCCTGGTGGAGGGTCCTGGGAAGAGAGAGGCTTCAGGCGGGGAGTAGTGGGGATCGTCAAGTGGGCATCTCCAAGAGATGCCCCATCCAGCAAGAGATAAAGAAAGTCTATAAAAATAAAGAGAGATGGTCACTAGTGGTTTGCTCCAGGGCTCAGTATTGGGACCCATACTGTTCAGGATCTTTATTAGCATTATGAATTCAGGCACTCACTACCGATTAGCCAAATCTGCTTATGATACTAAACTTAGTTGTGAAGTTGACAGTGCTACTAAGTCAGCCCTTCTACAACATGATTTAAATAAAATTGAAAATTGGGCTAGACTACATAAAATGTAATTTAATGTGGAGAAATGTTCAGTAATTCACCTCGGTAGCAGAAATACAAAAACAATTTATTATTTAAAAGGAAGTCCAATTAAAGCTGTGGATTCTGACATGGATCTAGGCATAGTTGTTAACAAAAACTTGATATCTATTGATCAGTGCAGACATGTAGCACTTAAGGCCAATAGAATTATAACATGTAATAGAAAATATTTTTGTTAATAGAAGTAGGTCCTAAAAAGATCCGGGTTAATTGAATCAGTCCAGAGGAGGGCTACTAAACTTGTTAGACCTATCAGTAATTTATCATATTCAGACAGACTTAAGGATCTGAATCTATACGAACTGACAACTTGCAGAATTAAAGGCGATTTACACTTTCTTTTTAACATCTTAATGAATCCCAATCTTAAGAATGAATATAACCACCACTGGGCTCCTAAACCAATTATACTAAGATATTATAATAGAGAGTTGTTGATTCCAAAATTCAGTACCAACAAAAGAAGTAAGTTCTTCACTGTTAGAGTATGTAAACTTTGGAATGCCCTACCTGGTTATTTAGGGAACATAAATTCCCTAGAAATGTTTAACAACACTTTAGACAGATATTTGCTTGATAATGGGTCATAAATATACCCTGCTAGTGCAGGAAAGGTGGTCTTGATGGGCCTCGGCCTTCTTCCACCTTTAATTACTGAGTAATACCGAGTAATACTAGACCCTGTTCTCACAAACAGGGACCGTGTTGCAGATGTTAGGTGGGATATCACCTGGGGACCAGTGAGCTCCATACAGTGTGTTTTTAGCATAAAGGCAGCAACAGAGACAAATCACACAAGGGTGAAGGTCCTGGATTTCAGGTGGGCAGATTTTTTAAAAAATGGGTGAATGTTTCAGAGAGAGAACCTAGCAGTGGTGGAGAATGCCAGAATGGAGTGGAGCAAGGGTGGGGCAGATTAACACGTGGCATAATGAACACAACAAACTTCAGCACAAAGGTAGTGAGCAAAACCAAGATGTAAAAGAGACCATTATGGATCTTGAGGGAAATGGCAGTGAAGGTGAAGGCTAAAGGGGTGGCATTCAGGAGGTACAAAGAAATGCTCAGGGAGAGGATAAGGAGGTGTACTAGGAAAACAAGATGGCATCAGGGAAGGTGGTGAGGGGCACAAAGATGCAAACAGAAGAAAGGATAGCCAAAGGAGCAGCTAAAGAAGACAAGGCCTTCTTCAGATATATAAGCAAAAAGAAGAAGACAACAGGAGAGATTGTGAGTATAAGAATGGCTGGGGCAGATCATGCAGAGGAGGATCAGGAAAAACATAAACCCTGAAGAGATATTTCTGCTCTGTCTTTACAGTGGAGGGAGAGGAGAACAGACCACATAGAAGCAACAGAAACTCTGGGGAAGGGAGAGGGACACAAGTCCATTCACAGAGGAAAGAGTCCTGAGAGAACTTGCAAATCCGAAGTAGGATAAGGCTATGGGGCATCAAGAGTCAAGGAGAGTAGCTTAAGGTCTAAGGAGTTGCTACTGTGTCTAGTTTTTCCAAGGAACTTGGAGAGATAGGGGCAGGCAACGTTAGGGGAGACTGTCTTAAAGCAAAAAGGAGAGGCCATGAGGAGGGAGTGGGGGAAGGGAACCAACCAGGGTAGGTAGAGAAGAAATTGGGGGGAGGATAGAACTGAGGTCAGTGAAAGCAGCTTTAAAAGCACTGGCAATCTTGCTAGGGCTTTGCTTGGGAGTCCCATCTACGATAAGCAGGGAGAGGGGAAGGGAGGAGGACTTAACACTTGAGCTCTTTTATATTGTCCCAGAAGTTCCTTCCCTTACCCCAGGCAGCAGTAAATCTAGCCTGGTAATAGTTAGCCTTAGCTTGGCAGATAGCTCAACTGCAGGAATTGCAGGCAGTGCAATAAAGTTGACAATCAGCAGGGCAGCCAGATTCCAAGGCACGATGCCACAGATTATCACAGGCAGTCATTTTGTTGAGCAAGGACAGATTTATCCAGGGAGAGGATTGTTTTTTAACAATCTACTCCACAAAAGGGCAAAGATGTCACCGGTGGCTTGGAAGGAGCTAATGAAGATGAACACAGCGGCATCCACTGAGGTCAGGAGCTCGAGGGGGAACCAGTCAAAATTTAGGAGGTGATTGCAGAAATGTCCAAGGGAGACTTTTTTTTAGTAGGCAGTGCCTAGAAATCTTAGTGGGAGGAGGTTTCCATCTGTTGGACCACTGGCAAGTGACATGGGAGTGATCACTAAATGAATCAGACAGGAACTGGACATCCTGGATATGCTCAGGACAATTAGTGAAAATGAGATCAGTGAGGGTGCTGGTACCCCTGCTGCAGTTTTCCCTGGTAGGGGAAAGGTTCATTTGTGATAGATTTTTGGCAGCAGTGGCAACCCTGAGCCAGGACATCTGTGGAGCAAGCCAATTTATGTTGAAATCCCCCACAACAATAACTTCAGGGTTTTGGGGGAGCTGGGCAATGATATTTAGGATGGATGTGAAAGCATCCTTCTGATTACAGGGAGGAGGGGTATGCAGACTGACAGCAGATAAAAAGATTTGCCAGAGTTACCAACAGCAGCCTTCAGGGAGAGAGTCTGGGCACCAGCAGTAGGGGTGCAGTTTCCATTGGTATGCTTTGCAGGGATTCCCAGAGGTACATAGCACACACCCCACCCATTTTCCACAGTCTATCTGATCAGAACAATGTATAATCCTGCAGGGTAACAGCAGAGTCTGGGGTGCTATGGGTAACCATGTTTCGACTACTGCTAGGGCATCTGGGTTGTGGAGGTGTATTGAGGCTAGCAGTAGGGTAAATGTCTTTAAAAGGCTACAGATGTTGATGGTTGCCAGCAAGAGGCCTTTAGACTGCTTTGAACTGAAAAGAGGGGTGGACATGGGGCCAGGATTGGGGTGTATATTACCTGAGAGGAGCAGGAGAATGACAGTGATCCTAGATAAGATATGATGCAGGATTCTCTTTTGAGCTCATTGTCGGGGCTTTGTAGGAAAGAGCTGTTTATTTACTATCTGATATCGGATGACACCCATGACTTCAGAGCCACATAGGAGCATTGGGTGAGATGAGGTTTCTGGGGAGGGGTGTGTGAGGGCAACCAGAACAAAGGGGGAATAGGGCATTGTGATGGTAAGGTGGGTGTAGGAATGATGGCAGGTAGAAGAAACAAGTGGGGTGGTTGGAGGTTTAAAAGGTGGGGATGTGCTAATAGGGAAAACATAAGGAGGGACAGGTTGTGAAAGTGAGGGGGCAGAATGGGGCAGATACAGATAAGAAGAAGATACACAAAGAGGAGAAAAACCAGGGGATACCTTTCCTGGCAGTAGGTCAGGGACTCAAAGTAATGGAGAAGCAATTAAGAATAAATTCTGAGTGGTGATTGAAATTGGAACAGAATAGTTACAGGCCACCTAGTGGCAGGCAGTGATAACCTGCCTATGGAAAAGTAGGCTGATAGGTTTCAGATCACCTTATGACAGTCACTATAAAACACCAAGCCCACCAAGGGTGGTGGTAGGGGTGGAGGGGTAGCTGACACGAAGCGTCGGTGGGGTCTCGTTCTCCATGCAAGCTGGAAATCAGCAGGGCTTGTGTGCTTTCCAGATTTGTACCTGATTGTGGTTAGAAGGGGGTCCTGGACCAGAGACCAGGAGACTCAAGGGAGGTTAACAGACCATCATGACCTGCACCCACGAGGTGAGCTAGTACTGTCGGAGAGAACAGAGGAGAACAGAAATTAGTAAGGGGAGTGGAGTGGCAGTGCCTCACAGAAATGAGAGGAGGGGGATTCTTACAGGAACAGACTGCAGGGGATTCAAATAACTATGCCAGAGTGGGAATTAAGGGGTAAAATGAATATGAATTAGATTAATGTAGCTGAAGCCTTGCAGGATAAAATGTCCTAAACCAAACTTAGTGCACAGGAGGAAAACTGGCTGAAAAATATCAATATAAACAGCTGTTCATGCTAGGATCTAAAGACTGGGAGGTGGCATCAAACAAGTCTGTTTAAAATAGTGTGAAAGCAAGCTTAGGAAAATAGGTAAAATTAGGTTGGAAAATGCATTGAAATGAGTCTAACTCATTGGGAAAACACTAATACATTAGCAGAATTAGTTGCGACAAAGATAGCCTTAAAAAATCAGATTGGGAGATTGACACCAAAAGAGTTTGTCTCCAACTCACTTTTAAGATACACTAGACCATTTCTTAAGGCAGACACAGGAGCAGACATTTTAGGCAACAAAATTAGGAATTAGTTTGATGCAGGAAAAACTATCTTCATTTGTGTGGAGGCAGAAATTTCTTAAGGATTCAAAAAAAGTCCTCCTTCAGTCAGATATTCCTTAAGGCATTAAGAATAAAATGTCCTCCTTCTCCATGCGAGCTGGGGAAATCAGCAAGGCTTGTGTGCTTTCCAGAATCATACTTGATTGCAGTGAGGAGGGAGTCTGGTCCAAGGAGGCTCAAGGAACGGTAACAGACCCTCACGACCTGCACACACGAGGGGAGCTAGTACTAAATGCGGTGAGAAGAAGGTCTGGTCCAGAGAGGCTCAAGGGAGGGTAACAGACCCTCACGACCTGCTCCCATGAGGGGAACTGGTACTGATTATGGTGAGAAGGGGGGTTCAGTCCAGGGAGGCTCAAGGGAGGGTAACAGACCCACATGATCTGCACCCACGAGGGGAGCTAGTACTGTAGGGAGGTATACCTCTTTGTAGATGACACCAAGATCTGAAGTAGGGTAGATGTTCTGTAGAGGTTGGTGCATAGACACCTGAGAAAAATTGAGGAGTGGTTGAGGGTATGGCTGCTGGGTTTTAATGGAAAAGAGCAAAATTATGCACCTAGAACACAGAAACCCAAGGCAATGTATAACATGGGAGAGGGGCATTTTTGGGGGTAGATTCTGTTTCTGGCTCTCCAGTCAGTATGGGGATATACCCCCTAGTCAGCCTTCATGAGAACCCCAGAATTCCCTCATCTTGATTCTCCCCAGACTTCAAGGTTTGGGAAGCCCACAGTTTGCCTCTTGCAATCGGACTCCCAGAAGGGAGAGTCCAATAGTTACCTTAAGTTTCAGATGAGTCTTACAGTGGGGTGTCATTTGGCTGGGTGGCCCGAGGCATAGTCTGGCTTCATGCTGCACTAGTTTTGTCCTTATGTTTCCCCCAGAGGCGTGGTGATGCAGTTGTAACAAGAGCACCACCATGTGTGCTCCCACACACAGTGCACTGATGTCAACAATGTCTCCATCCTATTCTAGTGGTCCCTGGCCACTGAACACCTAACCTATGCTAGGAGATAGTCTAATGGTGGGTGCCACCTCCCACCCACACAGAGGGAAGAAAGCAGTGCAGTGGATTCTCATTGTGTCTCGTGGGGGGGGGATATTGATGGTTACAAAGCAGTAAAGAGACCTTAGGGTTATCATATCTGAAGTCCTCTAGGTGGTGGGGCAGTGCACAAGGCAGGGCCAGTAGAATGCTAGGGTGCTCAGGAAGGGCAACCACCAGCAGAAACAGATGGAATGGTGTTACCACTGTATCGATAAACAGTGAGACCCCACTCAAAGTACATTATCTAGTTCTATAGATCACATATCACAAAGAACATAGGTAAGGTAGAGGCTGTCTAGAGAAGGGCAACAACAATATTTCAGAGGTTTCATCATAAGCCCTATGAGGAGATACTAAGTGATCTCAGTATGTATAGCCTGGAAGAGAGGAGGGAGAGGGAAGACATGATAGACATAACTACCTCACAGGCATAGAAAATGTAGAGGAGGTGGCTATTTTTCAGAAGAGAAGGTGCACCAGGACAAGAGGGCATACAATGAAGTTGAAAAGGAAGAAATTTAGAAGGAATGTGATGAACTACTTCTTCACTGAATGAGTGGTGGACACCTGGAACAGTCTACCAATAAAGGTAATGGGAGCAAAAACAGTGGTGGGCTTCAAGCATACCTTGGATAGGCACAAAGAAATCTTAGTAGGGTCTGTGGTGACAGTATAGGCAGGGACAACTGGTCAAACTGGTCTGGCCAAGCAGTCCTTATCTCCTGAAAAAATCTATGTTACCGGAAATTGGGGCAAAGTATTCATTTTGATCCCCTCAACTTTGGAAGCAAAAGTCATGAGGGATTGCCACCTGTTAAGATCTGATTAAACTGCATTTTTCAGAGGTATATAATTAACTGTATACAGCTTTTAGGTCTACTTGTACATCCAAATATCATATGTTGGCGTGCACCCATTTAAACTGGATGGTTTGCTTCAATTCCTGAGTTACCTTCCCACTAATAAGAAGCACCTCCATTTTCGCTGTTTATTTTAAATCCAGAGATGGTACCAACCCTCTCCAAAATTTGTAGCAAGTCATCAATGTGTCATTGTGGATGTTTCAAGAATATAATGGTATCAGCAAAGAGTGATATCATTGTCCTGCCTTCTGAGCCCAATTCTCTCTAGCCAATCCTTTTGTCTTACTTTTGTTGCTAAAGGCTACATGCTTACAACAAAGAGTGAAGGGCGAGAGTGGGCATCTCTGTCTTATTCCTCATGTTGTGGGAAATGGATTGGACAGAGTATCATTCATACAAACTCTACTTGTTGGGTCACTATTTAACAAGGAGTCCCTTCCAAAAAGGTTTCCCCAAACTCCAAGATGCGCATTACCGATAGGATATATACCCAATTTAGGCAATCAAACCCCTTTTCAGTATTTAATAATGGCACCACCTGGGATGGTGAATGAGGATATGAAGCCCAAGGAATATGCAATAAGTGCCTTTTTATTGTAATTTTGGTGCCTATGTGGAATGAATCCCATCTGGCCCAGATGGATAACAGTTGCTATGGATTTTTTGAGATGATTGGCAATAATTTTAGTAAATAATTCCATATCCTGGTTTAATAAGGATATTACCATAAACATCATGCACTTATCCTTACTTTTTCCCAGTTTAGAGACAACAGTAATTACTGCTCCATTGCTGGAGTCTGGGATTTTTCCTTCCATTTGTATATCTCTAAATGTTTTTAACATGATTAGTATCAAGGCTCCTTTGAATTTTTTTTATAGATATACGATTTGAAACCATTAGCTCCCAGTCCCTTGCAACTTTTTGACTCTTGGATCACTTGAGTCAGCTCTTCTTCTGAAATAGTGTGCTCCAATTCAGTTTGGTCAGATTCTGATAACTTCAGCAATTCTACTGTACAAAGAAAAGCCTCAGGTGTTTTTTGTTCCTATTTTTAGCTTCACTGTAAAAGTTCTGATATAAATTTTTAAAACAGTGAGCAGTCTTATCCTGGTCACACAGTTTGATCTGGTGAGGTCTATAGTGTTAGCCACTGTCCTGCCTGCTACTATTTTATGCAGCCAAAAGGCAAGTAAGTGCAAAACCTAACCACCCACTTCATAAAATTTATGTTACATGTAAGCACCCTCCCCCATATTTTAGACAGTTATCTACCCCTTGGTAGCCTTGACTGGACACAAACTACTTCCGACATTGGTACCATTGCTAGCTTTGGGAATGTATACCAGGATCATTACTTCTAGAGGTCAGAAAAAGGGGTGGGGTGTACAAAAGCAATACCATTTGACAAAAACCCAGGTCCTAAGGAGATAACGTTTTCCTAAGGCTATGCTAGACCCATACTTCTGGAGGTGTACCATGTAACTCCACACAGGAAGCAGTAGCATGAATGTCCAAACCAGGATTGAGGTTTTAGAGTGTGACTTTATTACAAAAGATATTCTCTAAAGCAAGGGTGAACCCCCAAGGTTCATACATCATGGCACACAACATTGCAGAAAAACAAAACAACTGTATCTGACAGAAACTCTACATATTCTGATATTTCATAGAACACTGAATTCCCTTCAGTGGCAATGGCCTTAACTGAACACACATTTCTTATATGGCATAGGCATTTAAAACCTCTCCAGGTGGCAACTGGCTACAATGGAGCACACAGGAGCTCAATACTAACACAATCCACTCTAGGGGGTAAACGTCTCTTCGGACTTTGGCCACCATGTCCTAAATAAGCAGGCACCCTTACAGAACCTGTAGTACTGAACTAGTTACACCAGATGGGGAGCTGCTCACCCTTCACTTCCATATTCGTACCCAGCCATTCTTTCAGAGTTACACCTTAAAATTTCTTGTGAAACATATAGGGAAATACATCTTGGAATGAACTTTCACATCCAGCATATGAAAAACACTACTCCAGGAGTGTAGAAATTAAAGTCCTGAACCACGTGCATTAGTCTGCCTCTGGACCCCACAGTTGTCAGCCAACTTTAAACTGAGAAAATTCTCAAACTTAGAACAGAACTGGTGTTCCTTTTCCTTTTAACCAGGGACACACCAAAGCATAGGTACTTTCTTTAAAAAGCACAAAGTCAAATCTACTCACAGTTAGAACTGTACAAGCAGCTTCAAATTGCCCTGCATCAAATAGGGGATTGCCCCTAGGATCCATTCTCTAGCAGTCCTGTTCATCCCTCTGGGGATGTAAATCAGGAGCTCCTGCTGTAGACAATGGTTTCCACCACTTCTATTGGCAGGCCGGTGAATTTCAGGACTAGGGTGAGAAAATAGGTTCTCCTCTCAGAGACCACGCTGCAGCTCTCACTCCTCTGACTCACTCACAGACCAACTGACAACCAACTGACCCAAGATTCTAAAACTCCCCACTCACAGCCAGCTGCTGTGACTTATGCTGCTGCGAGAATCCTAAATGACCTCATCTCTCCCATCTCAGCTGAGACCAAGTAAACAGGAGAGTGATTACATAAAAAAATAAACATTTAGCTAGATTTTCACCAGCTGCCTTCAATACTTAGCACTGACACTGATGGGATTCTAGTCACCCTAGGGGACTGGGTGGTTACACTCACCCCTGGCCAGGAAAATGACTTTCTGCAGTCATTTCTCTACCCGGCACCAGGTCAGCCTAACCTCTGTGTTACCTATGGAGAGGTAGCGCTACTTCTCCCCTACCATGTGACAGGCATAGGCAGGCAACACTAAAGGCACAGAGACTGGCTTATGACACTTCAGCCTCTATCCTACGATCTATCTATGGATACTCAGTGGATCCAAGAACTGCTCGAAGCATGCCCTAATAGACCAAAATTGAGAGCCCCTACTACATATAAGGGACCCCAGCCTGTCTATCCCCTTACACCTCTAGGGAAAATCTATCTGACTAGGCTGCCTACTGGGGAACCTACTCCTCAATGGCCCAGAGCACCTGCAAACAAAAATGAGGAAAATGCACATTGCATTGCATTACATTTCCCAAAACTTTCCCCACAACCTCACACCTGTGAAGAAAAACATGTTAACACCCTATTAACCACAGACAATCCTAAAATCTAAGAAAATGGAAACTCGGCTGAGCTCCAGCATTCTCATCTTCTCCCGTTTTCTTCCTCAGGAACACCTGCAAAAGAAGAACACTCAAAACACATTCTGCATTCCACACAGTACCTAAACCTCCACCTGAACACTAGAGAACCACCAAAAATATTTTTTCTATAAAAGTTAAAAAGTAAAAAAAAATGGAAAGAAGACATTTATACAACACATTTGGGGATGGAGGGCCCTATAAAAAGTTCCACATAGTGGCAAAACACTGTTGCCCATAGGCAGGGTCCATTAAAGAGTCTCTCCTAGGCTGGAGTCTGCTGAAGAACAGTTCTTGGACAGGACTGGGCCTATATAGCACTACAATCCATAGAGTGAGTCTTTCATGACAGTCTTTACAGTTCTGAGGACAGTCTTCAAATGTAGAATGTGTTGTGCAAAGTCAGTAAAGTAAACAGAAAATTTGGTCTTACCAGTTCCTTGAAGACCAAAAACAAAGGATCACTATACCTTTATGAGCTAAGGACCCGCTCCCTTCAGACCAGCTGGTATCTTTGGATACTGCTGGGTTGATGTCCTCTGAAAAAACAAATGATGAAACAACAAACTGCTGGAGTGATTTAATCTGGAAGCCAAACAACAGAACAGGAAAACAGCTGGCTTGATGTCATCTGGAAAACCAGGCGATGGACCAGGAAAACAGCTGGGATGATGTGATCTGAAAGGCCAGGTGATGAAACAGTAACACACTGCTGGGCTGATGAATCTGTATACAGTTGAAAAATCCTGGAACACCAGAAGAGCTGCATCTTCCTCCTTGGATACTGCTGCTTTGGATGAGAGGCAACTGGCCTGCCACTACTCTTTTTCCTCTAGGCAAGCTGGGCATATTCATAGAGAGTGGCACCATTAAGGGTAGTACCACTCAGGGTATGGGGTGAGGACTATGACCCCATTTAGACATTCAGAGTTGATGCTGCAGAATGTCTCATTCCCTGTCCCATCCATAACTTGCAGTGTCCATAAACAGAGTCCTGCACATTTTAAAGAATTTAAGTTGATCATTTATAACTTTGCCCTTGACACATTCTGCTGCAGCAGGGTACAAATTCTTACTTGCCTCTTCCAACAACCAGGATTGCCTATTCTGTATGATTTCCTTCCAGATTCAGTGAAGAAATTTAGAAAAGGACTCCCCATAGATGGCGTCAGCCCTCCTATGTACCAATCTCTCCTCCCTGCTACTCCTTACAAGTTTACAGTCCCTGACCATCTCTGTGGGCAGGTTACTGGAGCCTTCATCTTCTCTCTCTGGCTCCTCTGAGGCAAGAGCTTGAGACAACTCACTGGAGCCCTCAGCATGAAGATACATTTCTTCATCCTTCTTCCTCATTCATGATCTGAGCCCAAAAGTGAGCAAATGTCCTCACTCCCAAGACATTCCACTCATTCCTGGGTGCAGAGGTAGACACCTACTAATTCAATGTCTCTTGCGGGTCATTCTCCCCCACTAGGCTAGAACTTGGACCCTGCTTCCAAGGGTCCACTGATCCTTCCATTGCACTGGCCACATGGGACACAGGCATGGAAACCTATCTCTGTTTCTGCCTTTGCAGTGGACGAACATTACTCTCCTTCTGTGACACACTTTGTGGAACTTTCCTCAACAGGTTCAACCTGGTGCTATGTGCTGAAACATGCAGGGTCCCCATCTCAGGTCCACGTGGAAGCCAATCAAATTTGTGATGGCGCTGCACCCCTGCTCGTACCATACCTCACGTTGCAATCCAAACAGTGGGGTATCAGAAACACATCCCTTCCAGCCTTGAGGCACACAATGCACAGTCTCACTGGATAGCTAGGGACTGCTACATCTAGAGGCAGCTTTTCACCATAGAAAGTTCTTTCTCTTTCTGTTAGTGCTGCCACATCCTCTGTGATCATATCTTGGGCACGATCTGGATATCAGGGAGTTACCAAAGCCATGTCTGAAATCAAACACACACAAACTTGTTGTTACTGTATTGCTTACTAGTTTCCTTACCGTCTCACAAAATGGTTCCCTGCTGATGTGTTTATATTGCTGACCCTGCCCTGCAATGGTGGCAGTAACTTTCCTCATGCATCAAACTTTGTTCACTGGCCAAAACTGTGTGTTTTGACCTTTTCTGACTACTGAATTTACTCAAAACTGCAGTTGATTGTTCTGTTGGTATCATTCAGCACATTCATACAATTTTAAACTTGAGGAGAAGGATGAACTGGCGCCGCATCTGGCAAGGCTGTTTACCTTGTCCTTGGTCACAGGGGTGGTGCCAATGGACTGGAAGAGGGCAGAAGTGGTCACACTACATAAGGGAGGTTGGGAGGACGAGGTCAAAAACTACCATCCCATTAATCTTACCTCAGTGGTAGGGAAGGTAATGGAAACACTACTTAAGATCAGGTTGATAGAATACTTGGAGTTGAATGGCATGCAGGATGACAGGCAGCATGGCTTCACCAAGGGAATGTCCTGTCAGACTAACCTGATAGAGTTTTTCAATGGGGTGACATAGATAGTAGATAGGGAGGAGTGGTGGACATGGTCTATCTGGATTTCAATAAGGTCTTTGACACCATTCCACATGGTGGAATGGTGCATAAGCTAGACAGACTAGGGGTGGAACACAGGATCACCAGGTGGGTGGAAAGCTGGTTGAAGGGGAAGGAGTCAGATGGTGGTGGTAAATGGGACATATTCCAGGGAATGGGCAGTGACCAATGGGGTGCCACAGGGGTCAATGCTAGGACCAATACTCTTTAACATCTATGATAGTGACCTAGCAGAGGGTCTGGAGGGATGGTTGTGCCTGTTCACAGATGATACAAAGGTCTGCAATAGGGTGGATTCACCTAGTGGGGTGCAAGCCACGAGGTGGAACCTGGAGAGGCTGAAGAGGTGGCCTGACACCTGGAAATTGAAGTTTAATGCATGAAAGTATTCACTGATGCACCTATGGAGAAAGAAAAGGAGAGAAACTTACTCCCTTGGGGGTGGTGATTAAGGAGTAGGAAACAGAAAGGAACCTGGGGATAATGGTATCGTGTGACCTCAAGGAGGGCAGCCAATGTAGCAGAGCTGTGGGAAAGGCAAATGGAATGTTGGCCTGCATTGTGAGTGATTTTAATAGCAGGAAGAGGGAGGTGCTAGTGTCATTATACAGAACCATGGTCAGGCCGCATCTGGAGTAAGGGGTGCAGTTCTGGAGGCCTCACCTATGAAGAGATGTTGAGTTGATGGAGAGGGTACAGAGAAGGGCAACCAAAATGATACTAGGGATGCAGGTTGTACCCTATGAGAGAAGATGAAGAGGGCTGAATTTGTACCCTCTGGAGACAAGGAGGGAGATGGGGGACATGATTGAGACCTTTAAATATCTGAAGGGAATAAACAAGGTGGAGGATGATAGCTTGTTCAAACTGAAGAAGGGAGTGAACATGAGTGGGCATAGCCTCAAACTGGAAGATGGGCAATACAGAGGTAATGTCAGGGGAGCAGTTTTTCATGGAGATGGTGGTGGAGGCCTAGCATAAGCTGCCGGAGGATGTAGTGGCAGCTGAAACAGTGGAGGGGTTCAAGAGGGCTTGGTATAGATTTAAGGGGTTGGGAAAAGAGGGTGGAAGCATAACAGAAGGGGGGAGGTAGAATGTTGAGCAAATTAGATGGGCCTTGGGGCCTTTCTCTCCCATCGCATTTCTGTGTATCTGTATATCTGTGTGACTTTGCAATCAGCATCAATTCAGAGAACTATTTACATATACTCAAAGTCACTTGTAAGTCCCAGTCTTTCTTTGCACAGGATTGTTTTTTGCATTCTCACTATATAACTCACAGTCCCTTTTTGCTTAGAAACATTTACTGTTGCTGAAACTATTATCACTGCTTACAGTCTATGCTCAGAATTTTTGTTTGCTGCACTTGTTCTAACAGTGCACAGTCCTTCTTTGCAAAAAAAAATCACACTCTTGCACACAGATTCAGCAGGTTTGATAATCACACACAGTTTGTTGCACAGTTAAATGGTTTTACTCACTGAATTCAGTAGCTGGTTTCCTCCGATGGAAATTTTTGGCCAGGTGCCGATTCTGGGAAGGTCTCTGGGGAGAAATGGGCCATTGGTCCCTGCTGATCATAGCCTTAAATGCCTCGCCCACTTTCCAGTCAGTTGAACAATGAGTTGAGCCCAAAATCACAATGCAATAGTCTGTTTACTACAGTTTAGAACATTCACAAGCCCCTCGATGGTTGGTCCTGGTCTGTCCAACTCACACGCCACTCTTTTTTTCTCCTCCTTGAACACTCCGCAGTGCACAGATGCTGGCCAGGGGGTAGGACTGAATGCAGTTGCACCAATCATTTGACGCCATGCAGATGATCCTCCCTCCTCATTTGCTCTTCCTTCATGGCGATCATTGAGCAGGAGCAAATTTAAACTAACATACTAATTGCCAGCAGATTCGGCCTTATGGTCTATCAAGTCTGCTCGAACCTCAGATCCCTAGTTGGGTGCTGAGGCCCCCCCCTTGTGTTCCATAAACCCCTATCATCCATCCCCACCCCCATGGGTCAGGCCATCATCTGATACATCCGCTTTCCGTGTCTGTCCCACCCTCTCTTTAAGTCCTTTATTGTGGATCTCTGAACCAGCTCTCCAGGCAGCACATTCCAAGGATCCACCACCCTCTCAGTGAAAAACCTCCTCCTCTTCCCCCCCTCACCCTTCCACCTTCCAACTTCAAACCATGCCCTCTGGTGATACTCCCTGCTTTAGTCTAAAGATCACCTCCATGTTTACCCTATTTATTTCCTTGAGGTACTTGAAGACCTCAATAATGTCCCCCCTGTCTCTCCTCTCCTCCAATGAAAACAGGCAGAGCTACTCAAGTCTGTCCTTATACGTCAAATCCCCTAGTCCTCGTATCATCTTAGTTGCCCTCCTCTGTACCCTCTCCAGGAGCTGTATGTCCCTCTTCAAGTGTGGTCTCCAGTACTGTACACAGTACTCAAGGAGTGATCTAACCAGTCCATTGTACAGCGGTAGAATCACTTCCCTGCTCCTAGAGGTGATCCCCCTTACAACGCATCCCAACATCCTGTTTGCCTTGCTAGGCGCTCTCCTGCACTGCTGAGAGTTTTTCATACATGCATACACCATGATCCCTAGGTCTTTTTCCCCTGTTGAGGCCTCCAGTGCCTCCCCTCCCAGGGTGTACCTGTGTTTAAGGTTTCCCTACCCAAGATGTAACACCTTGCACCTGGCGATATTGAAATTTAATTTCCATGTGTGAGCCCAGTTTTCCAGGGTGTTCAGGTCCCCTTGTAGGGCCAACCTCCCCGCTTCCCCCTCAACTACTGCTCCCATCTTGGAGTCATCAGCAAAGAGACTCATTTCACACCCTATACCCTCCCTGATGTCCGATATGTATGCATTAAACAGGATCAGACCAAGGACCAAGCACTGCGGTACTCCACTACTGACCTGTCTAAGGTTCGAGAGCTCCCACCAACCACCACTCTCTGGGTGCATCCAGCTAGACAGTTTTCAATTCATTTGACCATCAAAGGGCCTACTTCCAACCCCGTCAGTTTCTCCACCAGACCATTGTGAGGGACAGAGTCAAACGCCTTGCTGAAGTCCAAAAATAATACATCCACAGGCTTTCCCCTGTCCAGTTCTGATGTTACTCATCTGTAGAATTCCACAAAATTGGTTTGACATGATTTACCTAGCACAAATCCATGTTGCCGACTATCCAGACCTCCCACCTCCTCCAAGTACACCCCCAATCGTTCCTTTAGTATACTCTCCATTAATTTTCCCCCACCAAGGTCAAACTGATGGGTCTATAGTTACCTGGTACTTCCCTCGACCCCCCCTTTATGGGTTGGCTCCACATGTGCCTCTCACCAATCCCTAGGTATCCTCCCTGTCTCAAGTGACCTGTTACACAGCTCCACCAGGGGTGCAGCTAGCATGTGCACCAATTCCCATAGTACTCTCGGATGAATGCCATCCAGCTCAGGAGATTTATCTTTCTTTAGGGCCTTGAGGGCTACCCACACCCTTTCGGTGGAGATAGCATCATCTGTCCCCACCACCTGACTGGCCTTTTTGTCCTTATCCTGATGTGACACCTCTGGGGTACCTCTCCCCCTCCCTAGTGAACACAGGTGAAGTACTCATTTCTATGCTCATTAGAGATGACATAGAAATTGCTAGGGTAGAAGATGCAGAGGGAAATGTGGAGGCCTTATGGGTCACCTTACGAACCCCAGCAGGAGGTAAGGTCAAGCTGGCTGTAGTATATAGGCCCCCGGGATGGGTGATGTTCTGGAGGATGGTTTGCTGGACAACATCATTGTCCAGTGTGGACCAAAAGGGGAAGGAGTGCTGTTGATGGGGACCTTAATATGTGTATATATATATATATATATATATATATATATATATATATATATATATATATATATATATATATATATATAATTCATAGGGAAAAAAACCAAAACATTCATCCAATTAATATAAATTCATCTTGAACAATTTTACCCCATTGAAGTCACATGAAAAGTGTCAAAAATTTTTCTTTGATTGGGGGGGATAAAAAGAAAATAAAACAAAAAGTACCACTACTACCTCCCACTAGCCCCAAGCTTTACTCCATCCCATTCAAATCAAAACATGAAAGTTTCTCTTAAGCTGTGGTCCCAAAACTAAAAAGTTTATTTCCTATGGAATACATTCCGGCTGACAAAAATTTCAATTTCATCCATCTGTCATAGGGATATATTGGGTATTATCTCCAAGATCTTCTGCCTCTAAGTTTAAGTCTGATTCCATTTCTGCTGGCAAAGACACATTCTTTTTATAAAAGGCCTTATCTTTATCCACATCAGTGAAGAAAAAATCTCTATTCTGAAAAGTCACCTTAAGTTCAGCAGGAGCTTGAAGAACTGCTTGAACTCCTGCTAGGGTAAATTCATTCCTTAATGCTATGAAACATTTCCTGCAGCATTGTGTTGCTAAACAAAAATCTGGATAAAGACGCATTCTGACCCGGTCATACGATACCCTTTTTAGTTCTCGTTAGCTGCAGCAACTTGTTCCTTAAAGATATTGTGGAGAAGGTGCAAATCATGTACCTTGCCCTATTTTCTGAACCAACACCTTCTTGTGGTTAAGGCTGAGAAGCAGAATCCATTAAGACTGGTTGCTCAGGGGAGAGAGTAAAAGTTAATATTTTTCCTATCTCCAACTTTAACTCCACATCTGGTACTGCCACAGAAAGTCCAATAAGACACAGATCTTTAAGGAGTAAAGTGTTCTCAATTTTATCGAGTTTAGCCATCGAGTTTATTTGTTCATGAAGAGCAGCATTTATTGCTCCCTTCATAGTCAGAATTCTAGCAGCAAGCTTCTCTGTTTCTTTCTCTGAGGTAGTGACCCATTCCTCAATCGATATTATTTTAGCCTCAATACTTTCATATCGAATTCTGACATCAGATAATGTAGCTTTTATATCTACAAGTGTGCTCTTTGTGTCAGTCTGGAATTCCATTAAGAACAACTGGAGCGAGGCCAATGTAGGTTTTTGCAGTGCTTTCATCTTTGCATTTGTATCAGGGCGCGTTGCAGCTGGGGAGGCCATTCCTCCCACTGGGAACTGCACACCGTCAGTCCCATGATGTGAACTTTGCTTCCCCATAGATGTTTTTGAGGAAAAGTCTCTATTGATTTGCTCTAGGCTCTTCCTTGCTTCTTCCTTGGATTTAATATTGTGAGACATCACTCATAAAAGGAAAATGAGAACAGAAAAGTATCAGCACAGCGGAGCTACATGGAGGTAAGTATGGTCATATTGCCCTTGTTAGTGCCCCCTATGAGTCCAATTAGTTCTTGACAGGTAGCTTGTAGGCCTTTCCCTATTTGGTGCCCTTCCCTATTTTTTGTTCAGTTTCTAAGGCTTTAATTATTGCTTCTAGTGCTGTTCTAAATGTGCTATTTGCCTCTGTTTTGTTGTTGTTGCTTTTGAGTAGCTGATTACATTACCCCTAACCACAGCCTTGAGAGTATAACTTGATCAAGTATGTCTGCATGTTGGTTGAGGTCGTAGATTTCTACAATCTCCTGAGTAATTTTGTCTGTGAAGACAATGTCATAAAGCAGTGAGGAGCTTAATCTCCATAGTGAAGTTTTTGTAGGAACCACCCATTTCCAGCTTAATGGTCAAAAGGGTATGGTCAGACAGTGTGTTATTTCCAATACAGCAACTTTCAATTTTATGCAGATGTATTTTCTTGTAGATACGAGAAAGAAATTAATATAGTACTAGAGTATTTCTGCTGAGTGCTGAAAAATATTTGACATATTTTTCTGCTGAGTGCGTGACCCTCCTTTGGTTTGGCAACACTCTCCTGGAAGCTTGATTCATGTGAACATTTCCCAATGCCCTGTCTGGAGTGTGTTCCAGCTTACAGTTACAGTCCTCCCCCCCAAATTAGAATAGTGCCACTGTGTAGACAAACAAAAGGCACCTGCTACTTCATTACGGGCATATATGTTAATGAAATGAAGGATCTCTCCTTGCAGCCCCTTAGAAACTATTACCAACATCCATCTAGACATGCCTCTGCATGTAATACTTCAAATGGTACCCAATTGCAATTAACACATCCATCCTTGCCCTTTTTGGACTACAGTAGGAAAAGCTGATTCAAGTACTTTTTTTACCCAGCCTCTTTGCAATGTGGTATGTTCAGTTTCAAAAATAATCTCATCATCCCTACCCAATCTACTTAATTATATTTTATTTATTTTTTTTGCATTTAAACTTTGTTGACCAGGTGAGTGCACTGCCACATGTGCCTTTATCAGTCATGGCCAAGATGCATTATCACATGCAATGAGTAGCATATGGTACAATAGTTGAGGTACAAAAAAGCTACAGCCGGTAAAGTACAATAGGTATCCTATTAGGATACTGAAACTCAGAATCTTGACATCATGGGACCAAGTTCAGTGTCTCGACACATGCACACCCAACAGCTTTCATGTCCCGACACATGCACATCCGACAGGGAGGACAGAGGTATGGTAGCGGATGTGATGAACAGCTACCCTACCCCTGGCCAGGCACCACAACAGAGGAAAAAATATGAAAGCCATCCAAGCTGCTACAGAGGCGTTGAGGGCTAAGCCACCAGCAGCTCAGCTTGCATGGTGTGGTGGACCTGGGTTCTCTTCTTGGTTAGTGCAATGTTTGTTTGTTTTTCAGCCCCCGTAACTTAATGTTTTACTCCGAGGTCTGCTCCCCCTTGGAGTTGGTTATTTAAGTTATGGGGCTACAGAGGTTGGAGCAAGTGCCTTTGGGATCCTGCTAGTCAGGATCCAGTTCCTTGCAGGATACAGAAATTCAGTCTCCCGAAGTCGGTCTAATAGATTTTGGGATATTGTGTTTCAGTATTCCATAATAGACCTGTACGATATACAAATGATGAAGATACAAGATATCAGTATGGTACAATGCAAGTGGCTTGAGAATATATACAATAATGTTTGAGTTCAGGTACAAGTGGAGGTACATTATAGAGTAACAGATAACAAGTAGATAAGCAAAAACATTGGACATTGGAGTAAAAAGAATATTGCAGTAAAAAAGGTACACGTTTAAATATGAATCTAAGCATTTGGACTAGATTGGAAAGAGAAGAGTTATAACAGCATTGAGCAAGGTAACAGTAGATTTTTGAAGATGAACAAGGGGATTTAGGGGCAGGAGACCTGTTGGAGAGAGAGAGGATGGGTGGTAAAGAAGGAAGGGAAAAGAGGTAGCGATTACTAGAGGGAGTGGATGAAATTATAGATAATGAAAGGGGGAAACAGGGGGTAAGTGTATAGTTGGTTGGAGGGGAGTGATAAATGCATTGAAAGGGGATGGGATGTCAGGTGATAAGAAAGGGGTCAAGGTGAGGGAAAGTAGTAGTGGTGGCAGTCAGAAATGGGTAGGTTACTGGAAGCAGCGGCATGTCTGAGATGTCTGACTTGGATGTGTGGATTTTTCTCTGATTGATTAGCAGGGTATTTCTCTATCAAATTGTTGTGTAGGGCATCTTCCTGACAGGAAGGCACTCATTGCAGCAGTGGGTAAGAGCTTCTAGCTGATTGTTTTGCGAGGGCACAGTTTAGGCCCAACCCCTTCCCACCCTCACCCCCACCCACCCCTGAAATAGTTCCTTTATACCTGGGGTTCTGATATCATTTCCTCAAGAGTGCAAGGTGCATGTCACTGTCATATCCTCTCTAGCACACTGCACTGACAATATAAGCATAAACATTGTATAATATAAATATATATTTCTACATTACAAACCAATCACACACAAAAAAAAAAAATGGGAGTAGTGCAATGTAATGGCTGTGGGGCGAAAGCAGTCTTCCGGGAGTCTTTCTGGAGGCTGAGATGCTGCCCTATTTGCAGACAACTGTCTGCCCTGAGGGAGGAAGTTGCCTGTCTTCAGGCCACACTGGACAGTAGTACGGGGACCTTCCCCCAGGCCACAATGGACAGTAGGAAGGGAACCTCCCCCATCCAGGGAGCACCAGAACCACCACCACTACCTCAGAGGTTGCAAAGAAAGCACAGCAGTTGGACCACAGTGGGCTCAGGGAGGATGAGGATGGTGAAACAGAGGCACACCCAGTCAGATGTTACACACCACAATCCATACGCCATTCTGGGGGAGCATAGCTCCCCTATAGATACACCCGCAGAGGAGACTAAGGAGGCTGAGACAGCTGTCACAAGGGAGCCCCAGGAAGGAGGCAGAGGACACCACAAGGAAAGGAAGCAGCTCCTGGTGGGGGACTCAATTATTAGGGGATAGAACTGGGAGGAGCTGGGAAGTCTGAAGTAAGGTGCCTGCCTGGTGCCATGGCTTGAGGGACAGGAAGCGCATCCTCAGGATCACAACAACAGTTGCAAGGATTCTGAGCTGGACGTAATTGTCCACCTAGGGACAAATGACTTGGCTCATCATGAGGTTAGAGCAGTGCAGGAGGACATTGCAGAGTTGGGGAGGGCCTAAGACAAGTAGCAAACACAGTATCCTTCTCAGGAGGTGCTGCTGTCAAAGGCATGGGGAGGCGAGGGTAATTGGCACCATGCAGTTTAATGAATGGTTGAAAAAATGGTGCGGAACACAAGGGTTTGGCTTCATTGGGGACTGGGGTTCCACCTGGAGGGACACCAGCCTGTACTGGCAGGATAGTCTGCATCTGTCCAGGAAGGAACAAGTCTTTGAGCAATCGGTTTAAATGCTTCATTGCGAAGCTTTTAAACTAGTCAATGGGGAAGGCACTGACAAGCAGCAGAAAAATCCCAGCCTCTCCTACAAAACAAGGGTACTAAATGAGAAAAGACCAAGGTAGAACAGGTCAGTGGGGATGCTGCAACAGAAGGTAAGGCCATCAAAAAATGCAGAGCAATGAGTACCAATGCCCGTAGTCTAGGTAACAAGCTTCCTGAATTAGTGGCCTTGATGGAGGAGGAACATCTGATATCGTGGCAGTCACAGAAACATGGTACATAAAAACCATGACTGGGACGAAACATCCAGGATACACTATCTACAGGAGGGACAGGGAGGGTAAAAGAGGGGAGGAGTAGTTCTTTACATAGGGAAGGAATAAAAGCAACAGAACAAAAGGGTAAACAGGGAGGAGAAGAAGCACTGTGGGTAAATTTGGAGACAGGCAATGGCACCACAATCCGCACAGGGTTAGATACAGACCTCTTCTCAGGGGAGGAAGTGGACAAGAAATGATAGAAAGTATACTTAGAGTGGCAGAAAAAGGGAGGTATTGCTGATGGGTGATCTGAATATGCCAGATGTTAACTGAGCTCGAGTTGCAGCTGCCACTTCGAAGAGTGCAGTTATTCTAGATGCCCTACAGGGGCATGCCTTGAACAACTAGTACTGGAGCCCACTCGGGAGAGGGACAATATTAGACTTGATACTCTCAAATGGAGATGGAGAGAGGATCACAGATGTAGAAGTGGGTAGCCATCTGGGAACTAGTGACCATCGAACGGTATGGTTCACAATAAACACAGCAATAGAGTCAAGCCATACAAAGACAAAAGTACTGGACTTTAGGAGGGCTGACTTTGCTAAAATGGGTAGATGCCTAAGGAATGCACTAGCAAATGGTCGGGAAGGAGGGTGGAAGAACAATGGGGAATAATAAAAACTGCCATCACAGAGGTAGCGAGCCTTTGTGTGTAAGCAATAAACAAACAAGACGATGTAAGAAACCACTATGGTTCTCAAGGGAAGTGGCAGTGAAGGTTCAAGAGAGAAGAAAGTTATTCAGGAAGCTACAGGAATCGTAGCAGGAGCAGGACAGAGAACTGTATCAGTTAAAGCAAAGGAGGCTGGGAAGGCAGTCAGAACAGCAAGAGGCCCAAACTGAGGAAAAGATAGCCAACTCAGTTAAGAAGGGAATAAAACCTTTATAGGTACATCAGGAGCAAAGGAAGACCAAGGAGGGATAGTGAGGCTTAATAAAGGGAGGGAGGGTGGGCAGAGGGAGAAATGTGAAAGGCAGAGAACTAAACAAATATTTTTGCTCAGTATTTACAAAGGAAGAGGGAGGTACATAAAACAAACAGTAGAAACACTCTGGATACAGAAGTTGATACCAGCCCATTTACAGAAGAAAAGGGTTCTGAAAGAACTCTTAAAACTGAAGGTGGACAAAGCAATGGGGCCTGATGGGATTCATCCCAGAATTCTAAAAGAACTAAGGGTAGAACTAAGTGACACCACTGACTACCCTCTTTAACAAATCATGGGAGGATGGGGTGGTACCAGGACTGGAGAGGCAGATGTGATTCCCCTTCACAAAAGTGGGAGCAAGGCAGAAGCAGGAAACTATAGACCTGTTAGTTTAACCTCAGTGATAGGGAAAATGATGGAATCACTTCTAAAGGAAAGAATTGTCGCATTTTGGAGGCCAGAAGGGCACAGGACCCAAGGCAGCATGGATTCACAGCGGAGGGTCATGCCAGACGAATCTGATAGGATTTCTTGACTGGGTGACCAAGTAGTAGATCAGGGAGGGGCTGTGGACATGATGCCTACCTAGACTTTAGCAAGGCATTTGACACAGTCCCACACAAAAGATTAATATATAAGTTAGCCAGCCTGGGAGTGGGTCCCAAGATGACAGCCTGGGTAAAGAATTGGACTGAGAATAGGACACAGAGAGTAATAGTAAATGGAGTCCACTCAGAAGAAAGGAGGGTTACTAGCGGGGTACATGAGGGTTCAATGGGACCAGTCACTCTTCCAATGTCTTTTAAAGCGACGTTGCAGAAGGACTGGAAGGAAAAGTATGTCTCTTTGCAGATGACACTAAGATCTGCAACAGAGTTGATGCACAGGGTGGGGTGGAAAGGATGAGAAGGGACTTGGCAAGGTTAGAGGAATGGTCAAATGTGTGGCAGCTTAGATTCAATGCTAAGAAGTGCAAGGTAATGCACCTGGGAAACAAAAACCCAGGGGAAGAGTACACAATGGGGGGTGAGATACTAACAACAACAACAAAAATGGAAAGGGACCTGAGGGGGTAGTCATCAGGATGACTAAAGGTGGGCAAGCAATGTGAGAAGGCAGCAAGGAGGGTTGGGGGGATACTGGGATGCATAGGGGAGTAGGCATCACCAGTAGAAAACAGGAAGTATATCCCTCTGTACACAGACAGCTGGTGAGACCCCATCTGGAGTACTGTGTGCAGTTCTGGAGACCCAATCTCCGCAAAGACATAGACAGGATGGAAGCTGTCCAGAGGAGGGCAACTAAAATGGTGCAGGGTCTGCACCAGAGGACATATGAAGAGAGACTTAAGGAGCTTAATATGTATAGCCTCGAGGAAAGGAGGGAGAGGGGGGACATGATAGAAACTTTCAAGTACCTCAAGGGAATCAACAAAGTCCAAGAGGGTAGCATCTTTCAAAAAAAGAGGTGTGCAAGAACAAGAGGGCACAATTTGAAGATAGAGGGGGGGCGGCTCAGAGGCAATTTAAGGAAGTATTTTTTCACAGAGAGGGTTGTGGATGCATGGAATGGCCTTCCGGAGGAGGTTGTGGAGTCAAAATCAGTGGTGGAATTCAAGCATGCATGGGATAGTCATAAGGCAATTCTGGGGGGTGGGGGTAGGAAGAAGTAGGCTGCTGGTTAACTAGGATCTGCAGCTTATCCAGTAGGTAGGGAAATGGGCAGACTGGGTGGGCCAAGCGGTCCTTATCTGCCGTCAAATTCTATGTTTCTATGTTTCTATGAGTAGTGTGCTTTTAAGAGCTTCGAAAAGGCAGGGGTAGTGGGGGATTTTTTGATAGGTGAGGAAGGGAATTACAGATGGATGCAGCATGGAAACTGAAAGACTGTTGTCCTATATTTGTATGGGACATAGGGACTGAAAGGTTATTATCTGTGGTTGATCAGGAAGCAGGGAGATCCACAAATGAGAGTTGATTTTGTACTGTAGTACACAGGGGGTGCCAGATTGCATAGTTTTCTTGATGAAAGTGGCAAAAGCCAGATTGACTTTGAGGCCAGGAGGCAGCCACTTCATGGAGTGGAGGACTAAGCAGTATTGATTATTAGAATTAGGCAGTATTAGATCTGCTACCAGAAGCAAATTTCCCTATTGTGTAGCAAAGGGTATACTTTTTGTTGTAAAGTGGACTTGTTGGCGGCATTGATGATGAAAGAACCATATTCAAGGGAGGGTATGAAGTTTTCCATGGCAATCTGAATTCTAGCAGTAGGTGTTAAATACTTGCTTATTCTGTAGGGAGTCCCAAATTTAGTGATGGATTAAAATGAACACTGAGGTATTTAAAGGACATGGTCTTTACAAGGATATATTATGGAATCCTAAAATTAGTCTCCCGACCTACACTACATCGAGGTCGGGAGACCGAATTTCAGAATCCTGATGGGGATTTGTGTTATGTGGGGTGGCTTTGCAACCCACTAACTAATATGACCAACTCTGAGGGGAAGCAGACCTCAGAGTTGGTACTTAGGTTACAGGGGGGAGCAAAAAAAAGTTTGAAAAATTTTCCCCTACCAAGAACAGACCCCCGTCCCAGAAAGCTTGCTGGCTGAGCTGCAGGACCATTAGTGTACCACACCATGGAACAACTCAACCAGCTCATTGCTCCACTGCCCTCACAAGGTTATGCCAGGTGAAACCATGTTCCATGGGCGTAACCTAGCATTTCACCTGGCAAAATACAATTTCACCTGGCAAAATGCAATTTCACTGTCGGGCAACACTTTTGGGCATCCCTAATTTTGGTATATTGAAGCTGGGTCCATGAGTGTCAGTACCCCTCATCTTCAAGTATCCTGATAGGATACCCTTTACTAAGATGGAGTCATTTGCAGTAAGGATGGAGAAACTGGAGGATAGCTTGCTGAGGCCATGCCTAGTCCTGAGTAGCATGGACTGGGTTTTAGGGAGATTAAGGACCATTTTCTCACAAGAGAACCAGTTCCAGAGCATGGCAAGGACTGGTTAATATCATTGATATCTTTGCTGTGTGTGAAAAGAACAGCATCATCTGCATACAAGAGAAATTGTAAGGGTTTACAGACTGTAGGCAGGTTATTAATGAACATGTTAAAAAGGATAGGGCCCCAAAATGGAGCTTTGTGGGACACCACTGGTGATACTGTTACTGTGGACAGAACATTTCCTATTCTCAAAGCCTGCTTTCTATGGTTCAGGTAGTCTGTGAACCAACTGAGAGCAGATGGTCCTAGGCCCAGGTCCAATAATCTGTCAGTGAGCAGTTTATGGTCAAAGGCCACAAACACAGATCCAGAGGCAAGACCCTTGTCCATAGAGTGGTATATGGCATCAGTGAATTCAATCAAGGCTGCGTCAGTACTGTGCCCTTTATGAAAACCATGCTTCTGTAGGAATATTAGATTGTGCTGCTGCATATACTCCACTAGTTGCCTGTGGACAATTTTTACTCGTAGCTCAGAAACAGCAGAGAAAAGAGAGAGTGGATGATAATTCTCAAGAGTTGTCTTACTACCCTTCTTGTGCAGTGGGATGACTGTAGACAATTTCCGTAGGTCTGGCACGGTACCAGTTGAGAAGGACAAATTAGAAAGCTTAGTGACAGGAATAGCAATTTGAGGTGCAGCAAGTTTAAGGAATTTGGGTAAGGGACCATCAGGGCCAGTGAGTTTTTCCACTTTTAGTGTGGCAAGTAGCTTGTGGACATCATGACAGGCAACTATTTTTAAATAGAAGGGAGGACTGCGTTGGTCTCTTTTAGGAAAGGTGGAGCTGGTTTGGAGGGGCTGTGTTTCTGTATTTATCCAGATCACAGAAGAAGTTGTTAAAGTGGGTGGCAATATCTGAAGGGCCATTGTGGCTAACACCATTGATGTCAATGATGGGAAGAGGGGGTTAGAAGTTGTTTTTAATAAGCGGGTTTACTGACTGCCAGTACTTTTTGGGGTTGTCCAGATTATTTAGTTGTTGATTTTTAAGGTAGTAGGGCTTGACTCTGAGGATTTCTGTGTTACATTCAATCCTCAGCACTCTGTATTAATTCCAATCAATAGTAAGGTGGGATTTTTTGAACTTACACCAAGATGCATCTCTTCTGTACATCAGGCCGAAAATATTGCTAGTGAACCAGCAAGGTTTCTTAGATTTGACTCTGTGAATGTGCAGTGGGACATGCTTCTTGAGGACAGATGTGAAGGCCATTACAAATTGGTCGAGTGGCACATCAACATTAGTGGTTGTGTCTAAAAAGGCACAGCTGATAAGTGATAGGTGACATAGGAAGAATGGGTATCACATCAGCACAATTAATATTTTACAGCAAAGACCACCTCAGTGACAAATCTCGCCAGGTCACTGTGGCGATCTGCTGGACACCGGCATTGTGACTCCTGATGTTTCACCCCCCCCAAGCCATCTCCAACTCAGACATGGTTATTTAGAGATTGGAGGGGGTGCAGGGGGATTTGCCCCAGCACAAAAACACTTTGTCCTGATGGGAACAATACCCATTGTTGGCATTGTTCCCGCCACTATCGGGGATGTCAACAGCATTGCTGTCAATTCGCTGACATGGAACCAGAAGGACGCAGTGTCTAGGTTGGTGCAATTTCTGTAGAAGATAATCCTGGGTGGGGAGTTTTGGGGGGTGCTATTATGCCATTCGCAGTATGTTGCCAGGTGGTAACTGACTGAGTCACTGAGAACTCCTGATGTGATGATTCTTTCAGGTTTTTTCACAGGAATACACTCAATCAGTGTGTTGTTGCCTGTTTTATGGTTAAGTCTAGTTGGGGTTTGTAGGACTTAATGCATCTGGCATGAGTCTAGAGTAGGCTTATACTGAGCTTCATTGCCAATCCAATTGAAATGTAGGTCACCTAGTAAAATTAGTTCAGATGAAGGGATTAGGTTTGCCAAAAGAGAGAGGTCATGGAGACAGTGCAGGTCTGTTTTGGGTGAGTTGTAAATTCAACAGATTTTGATAATTGAATTTTTTTGCTAAGAGTAATGTTAATGACTAATGATTCATATAGTGACTCAGTGGCGAGGGAAAGGATATAGATTTCTGACTCAATATCAGTGTGTACATAGAACATGATTCCACATCCTTTTTTGGTGATTCTGTTCTTGTGGAAGATATTAAAGTGAGGAATTGTTATTTCTACATTGCTAGTGGTGGTAGTAAGCCAGCTCTCTGATAGAGTGAGTACATGGGGTCTGTAGAAAGAAATGAGGGATTCGAGTTCATGTAGTTTAGAGATCATGCTCTGGGAGTTTAAATGAATGAATTGAAGACATCTGTTGCCTATCCAAATCTGGGGTGCCGGGGCATGGTGGGTAGCTGCTAGAGGGCCTGGATTTTATGCCACATCTCCAAAGAGGAGCAGGAGGAGAAAAGTGTAGGAGAGTATAATGGTAGACAAGAAGAGGTGAGGGGAATGTTGGTGTACAGAGTAACATCCATGTGTAAAAATGTGTTTACTGTGAAGGAGACCAGCTAAAGGAATGTTAAAGGGTGAAGGTGAGATGTAATGGGTGCAAGTTGTTTCATGGCCATTTTCAAAGTGAACTGCAATATCTTGAAATACAATATCTAGCATTAGAAATAGGCTGCCAGTTAATAGCCCTCGGCAAAGACATTTAAAGGCCATGGTATGGTAGTTGACATGGGAGGTATGGGAATCTTGGAGTGGGAGAAAGGTAATTGGTGTTGGGAAGGAGGTTGGTGAAAGTAGCTAGGAAGCAACTTTCCTAGGTAAAAGAGGGTAGCAGGAGTGGTGGGAGGTGCGATGTTTGTGAGGTGCACTGACTATGTATAAAACTGAGATAAGAAGGAGGGGTTGTATTTGGGGGTTCTAACTTAGATACTAGTGTTGGGGACTGAGGTGATTGATTCTAGAAAATTTCTGCTTAGAGTGTAGCATTGTGTGTGGGGGTTCAAGTGGCATCGGGATTTGTGAGTCTTGTTCAGGTTTGGGTTTCGATTTGTTTTATAGGGAAATCAATTCTCTTCTCTAAGATAATTTTCAAAGTCCCACATCAAATGTTTAAGTAAAAAATATGGTCATCCCACAGAGCATCATTAAAGATATAATTATTTAAATGCACCATAAAAATAAAAAATATATGCATATTTAACCAGAAACCAATTCAAAAGGGCCTGTACCACTATCCACAGCTAATACACCTTAACAATTAAACACAGCTGGGAGGGTGAACTTTGCCTCTAACTGACAAAGGTATCACAGTTCTAAGTCACTTACCCTCAGGTAAACCAGTTATCCTCCTCCTCCTCAGTAACTAAAAGATTTGGGAGAAAATGTAATCCTCCCTGGGTTGGTCAGCACATAACCAAGGACAAAACCTGACCTGGGCCTGCTTCTAGGTTACCCAGGCTTAATCACCAGGACCCTAAAGGGAAAGGATTGATTAAAAAGCTTCCTCAAGAGGAAGGCATAATCCAGCAGATGGAATTAAAATGAGTTGCCTCCAGCCATCAATTTGTTCTATATATTTATGAGAAAAGATGAAGCAACCCTCTCACATAAGCAATAACTCTATAAAATGAAAATAACTCTACTGTATACACCTTCACAGCTACAGTTCAGATAAAAACTATAGATCCATTACACCCCTGTTTTTTCAGAGGGGGGATCGTTGTGATGGTGAAATATCAGTACCACATTTAAAAAGTGTGCTGTTAGGGTCAGAAGATCAGGTACAACCAGGAGCCAACAACCATCCCCTATCCCCGCATCAAGTATTACCACTATCATAGCAGAATGAGCCCAGCCTAGGTTGATGTCCAGTCCCCCCAAACAGGATCCAGAGCCTGAGCACCAGAGAGGAGACTCTGTGTAACCCACATCAACTGCCATTAACGGCACAACATCCAGAACAGCCATAGTCAGTGTAACCAATTGGTGTCTCCCAGACTCAGTCTCCAACTGTTACCAGCTTTCTCTACTCTTAAGATGCCTGAAGGGGTCACCTTGGCATCTGCCACCACTGAGCCTCAGCCTCACTCAGGGTATCTCTAGGTCTGAATCCCACCAGAGCCTCTGCTCACACAGTACAGTGCTCCACTAAAACAGCAAGTGGCCCACCCCTTATTTATTTGAAAAGGTTTCACCAGGAAAGACAACATAAGCTGTAAATAGCTAATTTCCAGACATGTCCGGGGGTTGGGTGTTACATGAGGGAGAAGAGCAAGAAAATATACCTACAATAAAATACATAGAGTGCATTGCAAATACAGTAGCATCACCCAGGATGAAACACACTTTAACGCACTATGCAGTATGCTACAGCAGACCTACTGAATAAAGCAAAGTAATTTTAACAGCAATTAGTCCCTTTTGTTATGCAGGAAACAGCGGCATTCACTTCACCCTGGCAGTGTCACATTTTCCTGAATGACAAAGGGGACTAATTACCATTGAAATTACATTGCTTTATTCAGTAAGTCCACTGTAGCATTCTGCAGAGTGTTGCAAAATGCTGCAGAATTGCTTGTCATCCTGGGGGACACTGCTGTAGATTACATTTTAGTCCACAACAACTATTAGACTAAGTCAAACAGTAAGAGTTGAGGAACAAGAACATTGAAGATTACATGAATCCATATCATAGGATTTGACCTAGAGTAAAATAAACCATATACAAATACATCATACAGAACAACAATACTAGGAAACACAATGAGGACAGTTAGTTTACACAATAAGCTATATACAAGACAGCTGGATTACACAGTAAAAAGTGCTAGGATGTGAAAAGCATGGCTAATACTGGGACTACTAAGTGCTATATTTTATCATGTTAGATTGTCTATAGCAGTGTAGTTGGGGGAAGGTTGGGGAGCAAGGGAAGGTGGGGGAGAGAAGACTGCCATAGGTCTACTCCCCTTTGGGATGCTGAGAACCCTGGAAGGGAACAAGGATGTTGACAATCAGTGATGGGAGAGAAACAAAGGAGCAGGGGGAGAGGAATTGAGGCCATCTACAGGGTGGGCTAAAAGTTGGCAGAGGAGGGGCAACCAGAGAGGCATTAGGGAGGGAAAGAGTAGAGAAAAGTAAAGGGGGAGTGGAAGTAAAAAGGGAAGGGAAAGATTAGGTGCAGTTGCACTTGTGAGCAGTATGCTTATGAAGGAGGAGCAATAGGGAGTGTCAGGATTGTGCAGGGTGAATTTCTAGAGGAAAGAAGTTCCAGATACCAGGGAATTTGTACAGGAAGGTGGCAGAACCAAATGATGTATATTGTGGGGGGAGAGAAAGCATTCTATGGGTTGAAATAAGGAGGGTATGGTAGGAGGAAAGTGGGATCGAGAAGAGGGAGGGAGGATGAGTAGGGTGGCAGAGAGCCGAGCCAGTATTTCCCAACTAAATTGGTGCTTTTTGTCAGGTGTCTGGCATTGAGGGAGGGAAAGAAGAGTGAGGTATAAAGATCACAGTAGTGAGTAAGTGGTGGGCATCCAAGAATGAAATGGCAGAAGGAATTGAAGAGAGTGTCCAGTCTGGATAAGTATTCTTAGGGGTAGAGTTGTAGACTATATCACCAAAGTCAAAAACTGTGAGAATCAGCTTGTGGATGATCTCTCTCCTGGCTAGCAGCGGCAGGCAGCTGTGGTGTCTGTACAGAGCACCGAAGTTTAGGGAGTAGCTTGTTGTGGATGGCAACTATGTGCACTCCAAAGCTAAGGCTCTTGTCTAGCCATAGCCCAAGGTATTTAAATGTGGGGACATCTTCCAGTAAAGAACCATTGAGGGTATGGAAGGCAGGTGTGGAATCTAGCCTGGCAAGTTTTTGCCTGGTGCCAAAGGTTGTAGAGACCATTTTTTTTTACATTCAGTGAAAGTTGGTTTGTACTAAACCAGCGCTGCACATTGCTAAAGTTCAGCTGAAGGCAGATAGCCACCTCAGAGGGGGAACTAATGGAGGAGAATAACACAGTATCATCTGCGTTCATGTGGATACTAGCAGATGTGCAGGCATCAGGTAGGTCATTCAAGAAAGTGGAAAATAGCATTGGTCCAAATACCAAACCTTGGGGGACACCCATGTTGATTGGGAGAGGGAGGAGATGGAGATGCTGACTCTGACAGACTGGGACTGGCCTGGCACACCATCAGCTGGTGGCAGGTTCAGAAGGACCATCAGCAGTCAGCTTACTGAGGAGAAAGGTGTAGATTACAGTGTCAAAGGCTTTGGCCAGTTTGACAAAGATGGCAGAGGTGATGTGTCCCTGATCCAAGCCTGAGAGTACAAAGTCAGTGAGCTGAAGAAGGAAGGGAGGGAGGAAGTGGTGAAGTTGGCTTTACAGAACCCAGACTGGAAAGGAGTAAAAAAGGAGAAAGAGTCAAGGAAGGATGAGAGTTGCTCCACAGTCAGGTGCTCTTGAAGTTTAGCCAGAGTGGGGAGCAATGATATGGGGCAGAAGTTTCCAGGGTTGGAGGGGGTCCCACCTTTAGGATGAGAGACCATGATAGTGGACTGCCAGGCATCAGGTACTGCTGCGAGTGTGAAGGAAAGGTTCAAAAGATTGGACAAAGGTTGAGCAATAGCATAAGCTGAAAGGTGAAGTAGCTTAGGGTCGAGACCATCAGGCCTTTTACTCTTGTTTGGATTAGGGGCAAGTAATACATGTAGGGTGTCATCAGGGAGAACAAGCTTGAAAGACAAGCGCAAGGTGGGGGACATGGTGGGGGGGCATTAGGGGAAGAGAGGCACAAAGGGAAGAGGCACAGATAGTGAAAATGTTCTTAAACTCTGCTGTCACAGAGGGTGGATCATCTATTGTGCAAGTGCCTATTTTGGTACAAGAGAGGCAGATTGGGCAGGAGGGGGGAATAAGGCATGAATAACCTTACAGAATTTGGTTTGATTGTTAATGTTTTCGTGGAAGGAGGCATTGAAATACTCCACTTTGGCAATATGGCTGGCCCTTGTGCTGGCATTGTGGAGTGAGCAAAAGATCTGGAGATTGTGGGGGGCACCAGAAGTTTTAAACACCACCCATGCTTGGTCTCTTGCATGTTGACATGCTATGACTTCAGTGGAGACCAAGGAGAGGTGATTTCCATGGATCTTAGCATTTCTAAGTGCGGCATGGTGACCCCATACCTTCAATAATTGTGAGCTGAAGAAGCTCAGAGCTGCATCTAGTGAAGAGACTTAGGCTACCAATCGGTATTGGTCAGGTCACTATGGATAGGTCAAGAAAGCAGAAGAGTGAAAGTTGAGAATGACTGGAGGGGACTTTACTTGGTGGATTTTTCATACACAGTAGATCATATGATGATTGCTGAGTGCATCAGGGAGTATACAAGAATTTCTGACACTGTGGGGTGTGAGGTCAGTACCCAGTCGATTAAGGTATGTTTACCTGATTTGTGATTTAGGTGTGTCTGGTCTTTAATCAGTTGTTTTGGGTTTTGTGATGAGACATGATTGCAGAATTTGGCCAGCAAGCTGGACAGCCAATTAATGTTGAAATCTCCTAGGATGTATAGTTCACCTGGGGTGGCAAGTGAGGAGAGGAGTTCAGTGATAGAGGAAAGGGAAGACACAAGAACAAATGAACACATGAAGAAGCCAGTAGAAGAAGGACATTTAGTCTATCAAGTCTTTTAGTATTGCAGGGTCCACACCTTGAGCTAATGTCCCTGCCTTCCCTCCCTCCCCACTCCTCCCATCCTCCCATCCTCCCTGCCCATGATCTTTACCTTTCTCCTATGTCTAACTCAGCCTTTCTTGAAACTGCCCACTGTCTTCAATGAGATGGCCTCTTCTGGCAGGGCATGTTAAGTGTCCACCACCCTCTCTGTGAAGAAGTGCTTTCTGACCTCTTTTTTAAACCTCCCACCCTCCAGCTCAAGACTGTGCCCCCTCATGTTATGGTTGCCACTCAGCTTGAAGAGACTCTCCTTATCAACCTTATTTATCCCTTTCAAGTACTTGAAGGTCCCAATCATGTCCTCTCTCTCTCTCTCTCTCTCTCTCCTGTCTTCCAGGGAGTACTTGTTCAGTGCCCTCAACCTCTCCTCATATGCCTTACCCTGCTGACCAGCTATCATCTTTGTAGCCCTCCTCTGGACCTTCTCTAGCAGATTAATGTTTTTTTGGTGGTGTGGGCACCAGTACTGAACTCCATACTCTAGATGCGGCCTTACCAGTGACCTGTACAAGGGAAGTATAACCTCCTCTCTCCTACTACTAATCCCCCTAGATATGCATTCCAGCATCTTGTTTGGCTTTGCTGCTGCTTTCCTACACTGCATGGAGTGCTTCAGGTTACTAGTGATCATAACTCCCAGGTCCTTCTTCTCTAATGCAGATACTCAGACTCCACTCTGGTAGTACTCTGTCCTGGGAATCTTGGCTCCAATATGCATAACTTTGCATTTCTTGGTATTGAAGCCAAGCTGCCAGATCCTGGACCACTTACCCAGCTTTTCCAGATCTTCCTGTAGGTCCTGTATTCCTTCAGCTGTGTCCACTCTCCCAAAGAGCTTGGTGTGATCAGTGAATATGCACATTTTGCCCTTAATGACATCCCCAACGTTATTGATGAAGACATTGAAGAACATAGGCCCCAAAACCAAGCCCTGCAGAACACCACTGGTTACTTCTCTGGTGCCAGATAACTCTCCCCCTACAACCACCCTCTGGGTTCTGTCCCTCAGCCAGTTTTCCACCCATCTGGCCATCTTTTCCCCAACCCCTAGATCTACCAACTTCCTGATAAAACATTTGTGGGGCACAGAGTCAAAGGCCCTGATGAACTCAAGTTAGAGGATATCTACTCTTTGCACCTGTTTACTGTCTTAGTGACCCAGTCAAAGAAGTCAATCAGATTTGTTTGAAATGATCTCCCTCCCATGCACCCATGCTGCCTAGCATCCTGGAGACCATGCTTCTCTAGATATTCCACCAATCTTTCTTTTAGTATGGTCTCCATGCACTTGCCCACAATGGATGTCTGACTGACTGGTCTGTAATTCTCTGGGTCATCCTTGGGACTGCTTTTGTGGAGGGGCACTACATATGCTGTTCTCCAGTCCTGCAGTACCACACCTGACCCTAGTGAACTATTAAATAGGTCTGCCAGTGGCCCTGCCAGCTCCTCATCCAGTTCCTTTAGTACTCTTGGAGGTACTCTGTCCAGGCCTGGTGATTTGTCCATCTTCAATGCCAGCAGCCTCTCCCTCACTCCATCCTCCTCTATCACTATATCTGTGTTCCCCCCTCCCTCCCTCTCCTCTTTTCCCTCCTGAAGGCACTGGTCCATCCTTCTTCCTGGTGAAATGAAACAGAAGTATTCATTTAGTATCTCTGCTTTTCCCCCAATATCCTCCACCCCTTTCTTAAGCCAAACAATCCCTACTTCCTTGCCCCTTTTCTCACTTATACAGCAAAAAAAGCCTTCCCCCCTTCTTAATTCCTTCAGCTATCTGCAGCTCCTTCTGTGGTTTTGTTCACAGGACTTCCTTACTTGCCTCACTAGCCAACCTTAGGTAATTTTCCCTATCCACCTTACTCTTGATCTTCCTGAATTTTCTATAGGCCAACCTCTTTTCCCTTACTGCCTGGGCAACCCTAGAACTGAACAAGCTGGGTGCTTTGACCCTTGTGTTCTTCCCCTGAGCCCAATGCACTCATCTGTGGCAACTAGTATTCCTGCCTTAACTCATTGCCTCCTAGCAGAGGCCTGTAGTCATCAGTAAAATATACTGGTGTGTCCTGAGGATGCCTACAGAAGTCAGCTACTGACTTCCTGTGTGCCCTTGCAATGTCTCGAGATGTCACATATATTTTAATATGTAATATGACAGAATATAATATATATTTGACTGCATAGCACCGTTGGAAAGGTAATTTTGTACTGAACAACTTTGACACTGATATTTTGTGTATATCATGTATACTTTAGGAGTTATTCACATTTGTTTATGGTATGTTGTGTATGGCTTTTGTTGCCTATTTTAGTGAAAAGACATTTTTTTTGCAGTTTCAACCAGCATAGAAAAAAATTACATATTATTATTTGCATACCACCATTGGAAAGGTAATTTTGTGCTGAATAACTTTGCCACTCATACTTTGTGTCTAGCACTTACGGTTCTTGAGCTATTAGGATTTGTTTGTGACACGCTGACTATAGCTTGATTTTGCTTAGAAAGGCCCAGGATTCACTGTTAACAGTATACAGGAGACAAGTGGTACAACTTCAGAGATCTCCTGTGGAGGCAATGAGTTAATGTTGGACTACCTTTGGTCCACCCCCATATCTGTGCTGACACCTACCAGATGTCTCCTTAGCTCCTTAGCACTTCACCCATTTTCCTGAAGCCTGCACTCCTAAAATCCAAGATTTTGGTATTTTTAGTTTGGTAAGGAAGGCTGGGACAGCAGTAGACATCACCCACAAAGATGGGGAGAGAGCAGGGAAAGGATATTTTTACTAACAGCAGTTCATAGGCAGAAGGATAGGTCATGGATAGGCAGACAGAGCATTTGATTGTCCTGGACCTTCAGTCCTGGTGGATGATGGAGTACCCAGGGATAGAGATGGAGGTGCCAGGGATTTTTGAACTGAGACACAACTCAGTGATAATGAGGACAGAGGGTTTAAGATTTGACATGAGTGGCTGCAGAACAGCAATTTTGGGGAATAAGCTTCTAGTTAGATGGACAGTTCTTAGTCATTTAGGTAATTCAGATGTTGTAATGTGGGTAGAATTGGGATTAGGTTCGATGTCACCTGTGGTGAGTAGCAATAGTGTTATGAGTAGTCTTGTGAAGGTGGCCAGCTGTTTTTTTAGTTGAGCAGTGTGGTCAACTGGGGGCTAAAGTGGTCTTATTATTTGTGCAGCTGAGGCACAATATCAGGACATGCAAGGTTGCCAAGTGGGATCCTGTTCCATAGAGGACAGCAGCAACAGGGTGCCAGGGGTAGTGAGGAAGGGAGGCTGACAGAAGGAGGGTGGGTTGGGGAGAGGAAAGGAGGGCAGAGGGAAGGAAGGTGTGTGGGGTGGTTGGTAGTGAGCTATGGGAGGGATGTAGGGGAGAGTAAGAAGTAGAGGCAGGCGAGGAAGAGGAGAAACATAGTGGGATGCCTGTAGGAAACTGTTGTCTGAGGAAGAAAAACACTTAAAAGGGTGAGAAGTAGTAGGTAAGGAGCAGGAGGCAGGTTTGGAAGTAATGAGAGAGGGGGAGAATTAGTTGGTAGGTAGGAGAATAGGGTTAGGTCAATAATAGAGATATGTGTAAGTTAAGGTATTGTAGCAAAAGAAGATGAGTAAACGTTATTATGCTGATTTAATGCAATGGAATTGTATGCTTATATTAATTTACTATTGTATGTCTCAGGCCCATAAGAGGTGCAGTCTGCTAAAGGATGAAAGGACAGAAGGGGTAGTGTCTGGAGTGATGAAAGTGAATTTAAAGAGTGTCGGTGTGGGGGTGGGTGAGTGGTATTAAAAGCAGATAGCAGCAGTGCTGACAGTAACTGTTGTGGCAAGTAATCACAAATAACAAAAATTCAGCTGTATAGTTTATGTGGAGCACTGCTCCATGGTTCACTAACACAGTAGAACTGAAGCAGATTTTCAAAACACTATTAACATATACTACTTTTAAACATAACTGTTCAGAATTCAGCTAACAGGATGAGAAAAGGGGTGTCAATAGCATTGAAGAAGGGGCTACAGGGTGTAGACATTGGAGAGTTTGGGCCAAGAAGAAGGCAGCCAATGGTGAGCTCAGGCCGTGAAGAAGACAACCAATCCCATACTTTCAGGTGAGCTGGCAGACTGTGGTCTGCGGCTGGTGCTGGAAGTGCTATCCCACTGCGGGGGAGTTAAGCAGAGAGCAGAGTACCCCTACTACACAGCTGAGAATTACTTTGCTTTAAAAACAAAAATGGCAAACATGGCCTTCTTTTAGAGATGGAATGCAGCTTTTGTAAGTTACAACTCAATTATCTGTATCTCAAAGGACTCAGTCACAGAAACATGAGGTATATAAGAAATAATATAATATTTAATTATTCAACATACTGACACACATAATACAGGATACTACTCTAATACTGTGGGGAACACTGACGCTACAGAGATAAAAAAAAGTCTTGAACAGTAGGTGTCATACAAAACAAGCATTTGTCAATGCCGAATGTTGCTTACTTCTATGTGCTGTTTAGGTATTTGGAAGTCATTGGAGTGCAAATATTGAAAATTTGCGAACTTACGAGCGTGCGTAGGAACTGTGCAACGCACGCTCGTAAAACAGTCATTCTTAGGAAATTTTTCATGAAATGTTCAACATAGCCATTTTAAGACCTCTGGTCATAAACAGTGTCAGTGTGATTTTGTTAATGTGTCCCATACATTGAGTTTGCACACCGACTGCGCCATTGTGCGCTACATGGGCGGAAACACATTTTGGGCAGGATGTGAAAAATGACAGCTGTACTGCTCATAAGGAGGTGTGGTAAAATGGCAATGTTGAAAATCTGGAGTGGAAATATTGAAAATTCGCAAACCTACGAGCGTGCGTGGGAACTGCGCAACGCACACTGTGGAAACAGTAATTTTTAGGAATTCTTTCACCAAATTTTCAACATTGCCATTTTAAGATCTCTGCTCATGAACAGTGACACTGTGATTTTCTTAATGTGTCCCATACACTGAGTTCGCATACCGACTGCGCCATTGTGCGCTACATTGGCGGAAACATGTTTTGAGCAGGATGTGAAAAATGACAGCTGTACTGCTCATGAGGAGGTGTGGTAAAATGGCAATGTTGAAAATCTAGAGTGAAAATATTGAAAATTTGTGAACTTATGAGCCTGAGTAGGAACTGCGCAACGCACACTCAAAAAACAGTCATTTTTAGGAATTTTTTCACCAAATTTTCAACATAGCCATTTTAAGACCTCTGCTCATGAACAGTGTCACTGTGATTTTCTTAATTTGTCCCATACATTGATTTCACACATCGACTGCGCCATTCTGCATTACAAGGGTGGAAACACATTTTGGGTGAGATGTGAAAAATGACAGCTATACTACTCATAAGAAGGTGTGGTAAAATGGCAATGTTGAAAATCTGGAGTGAAAATATTGAAATTTCGTGAACTTACGATCCTGCTGAGGAACTGCGAATGCACGCCGTAAAATAAACATGTTTTGGACCTTTTGACCACATTTTCAACATGGGATTTTTGGGACCCCTTCTCATGAATGATGTCACCGTCATGGTGGTATTCAGGCCCAAAAGTGATTTCACAGTCACTGCATGAAATCACCCTTTGGGCCCAAATAACGCCATGACAGTGACATCATTCATGAGAAGGGGTCCTAAAAACCCCATGTTGAAAATTTGGTGCAAAAATTCCCAAAAATAGCTGAGATATGCAATAAAGTTGAACCCCTCCTATCTAGCCCATTATACAGCTTACCGGCATTTCCTCAGTTCGCGGTCGGCTTTGAAGAGTGCAGACGTGTTCCCTGTCCACCAAGATCATCGCGCACAGAGTCCGGAGGTAAGGTGGGAGAGGAGGTGGGGAGGCTGGGTGCTGGGTGGTGGTGCGGTTGTGGGAGGGGTCGGGAGATGCGCCGAGGGACCGTTTTTGTTTTACAGGTTTAAAACAAAAAAAAAAGACTATGAGGGACGTTTGCCAAGCTGGGGTGCGCTCCCAGCATGGCACAAGGACGGGGGGCCATTCAGACGATGGGGGATTGGGCACCCCCATTGGCCAAACAACAGATTGCCATGCTGGGGTGGGCTCCCAGCGTGGCACCAGCTATGGGGGGGTGACAGCAGCTCAGCCGGCAGGGATTGGGCACCCCGTCGGTCACACAGGACGTGCGGGCGCATGCATGCCTGCATGTGGGGGGGGAGCTACACTTCAGTGGGCTTCTTATCTCTGCTCACTGAAGCGTAGCTCCCCCTTTCAACTGTATGCCACTGCATTTTGGAGCGTGTCATAGACAGCTCCAAAATGCATTGGCTTACAGGGGCCGTGCCTGCCAGCTCACTGACTGAATTGGAGGAGGAGGTGACACACCTCCAAAATCTCCGATGATGGCACTATGTTTCTTGCACATGCGTGCAAGCAACATAAAAACTCTATCTCACTCTCCTCTGTCTATTTAGCAAAGAACACTAGATTACCACACAGGACACCTTCGGAAATCAGGACAGACTCACAACAAAGATGATAACTGCTTGAAGTCCCAAACCTGACTACCTACTCTCTCACAAAACTCAGGTTTAGCAAGGTTCTCAAAAACAAGCCTCAATCCACCCTCTGCACACATATCCTATGGCATCACTTCCATGCCAGTTCATTTTACCATGTGAGCTGGGTCAACTTGGGAAATCAGAATGATCTGGATTTTAGGAGTCTGTGTGTTCCAAAGGACATTTCCTTAGTCCTATCTCCTGTCTTGCACAGCCAGAGTGACTGCTTCAGTGGTTAGCATGTGCACTTCATGTAATATGAACAGCCTAGTTTGGCTTTGAAGCAGTCCCATTAACTGACATAGGGGTCATTGTAGTACAAGACAAAGAGATTGCAGTCACCCTCCAGAGTCATCTCACTGCCTCTGGCAACTAACTTTATCTCATTTCCCCTCACAGATCTATTCAAACTTATCAATATATCTAGAAGGAAATAAATAAAATAAAAACTACAGTATAAAATTATATGGTAAATTGTTGCAGTCTGATTGCTGACCACAGTAGTTTTTTGCTTTTAGTTCTGGGACACCTCAAAATCAAACTAATTCTGGTTCTTTACCCTGTCCAATGTCAGCAAAAGGAGGGGAACAGCACACTGTACAGGTCCAAAGCATGCAGTTAGGAAAGGCTAGATTGCAGTACAAGAAAGAAAATTCAGTGCACATTAAATCTGTAAATTTGTGAAAAGTGTATTCCTAAACAGATGCACAAACCATAACAAAAAACACCAACCTGGCTGCAGGGTACGTTCATGAAAAGGGGTTACTAAAATGTGACATGAGGGTACATTTTTCAAATCCACAACAGATCAGTTTTAATAAGCTTGTCAAGATGCTGTGACCGAAGAGTCAAAAAAGAACCAGATTATGAGATTGCTACCTAGCAGAGATTTGAGAAAAATCACCTTCGCATGTAGCGCATGCAACAAGATCACTAAGTTTTGCATATGTAACAGTGGACACAACAGGTGTTTAACTTGGGAAAAAAAAAATTTTACTTTTCTTTTTACTTTATTTTACTAAGCATTTCAAGACACTATGACCCAAGAGTGAAAAAGGGACATTGTTGTGGGATAACTCCATATCAGACTTGAGAAAAAAGCACCTTTACTATTGCACGTGCAATGGGAACACCAAACATTGCACATACAACAGTGGACACAAAAGGTGTTTAACTTGGGGGGGGGAATGTTACTTTTCTTTTTACTTTATTTCACTAAGCATTTCAAGACACTATGACCTAACAGTGAAACGGGGACTATGTTGTTTCTTATTATTTATTTTGTTATTCCTAATAATGTGTATTCCATTATTGAATATTCTTGCATTGACTGTGTTACTGTATGTACTCCTATTTGTTCATAGCACTGTAAATATTTCTGACTTGTACTGTCACATGTGACTGTCCAGGCCCATCTGGTAAACGAGTTCTTCTCAATGATGTTTCACCTGGTTAAATAAAGATTGATTGATTGATTGACTGATTGTGGGATAATTCCATATTAGACTTGAGAGAAAAACACCTTCAGTGTTGCCTGTGCAATGGAGACAACAAACGTTGCACATGCAACAGTAGGCACCACGGAACTGTTCAGGTTTAGAAAAAGGTATTGCCTGCACCCCTCTCTCACCAATGTCCTGCAGTATTTTTAAGACTGCTTCCAAAAAGAAAGATCACCCACTCCAAAAAAGCTGGATGCTCTTGCTGAAAATTTTGGAACATGTTAAAAAACTGCAGTTTGCTTGGATGCCACAGTTGCACGCAGCAAGCAAAACTTTTAGCAAACCAGAAATGTTATATCTATTGAAAAACTAGGGTGAAAATGTTTTCATTAACAAAAGACAACACCTGAGGCAGTTTTCTCCATAAATTTACTAAAGTGCCACTAAAATAAAGACTTCATAGAAGCAATGCAATATACTGTGGTTTTGCATGTCACATTTTGCTAGGGAAAATCAGTGACATTTTGGAGCTGGACATGGAATAAAAATAAAATGAGTGGACTTAGGTTTCTCAAACTATAAAGTATATCTGTACTTGTGGCTACCTTTTAAATGTACTTATCATGACTGAAGTGGCTGTTGTTATTTTTTTTTAAATTAACATGCAAAGTATTGGGCACATTGGTACCCCCATTTCATGGAATTAACCTCCAGCATTTTGAGGTCCGGTGTGCCTGGGCTCGAATGCAAGCTACTGCAACAGACCCTGTTGTTCCAGTGTCACCATCTATGTCAGGCTTTGTGACCCACCACGGTCATCCCATATGGTGAGAATCCACTTTGGACACGTCCCCTTTCTGCTGAGGCATCCATTCCCATTGTACAGTAGCTGCTGAATGTTTCAGCCAATAAGGAAAACTCTGGATGGACTTATTGTGTGCAATCGTGCAACTCTATGTCTAGTCTTATCAGGATGTGGGTGATTAATTGGGTTTGCTTCTTCTAATGCCCCAAGCTCCAGCCACTGGGAAACTTTTAAATAATTGTAACTTCCCACAGTGAAACTGTTGATCATCTTCAGAAAAATAGCACAAATACCTCATGCTCAAATGCAGATTATGCAGTCAGTCAACCACCCCCATTCCACCCTTACCTGCAGCATAGAAAATTGCAACCAAGAGGTGTATCTCAAATAGCATCATGCCATCATTCTGATTCCAAGAGCTAGTGTACAGCCTAAAACTAATATTAGTTTTTAAAAGCAGTCAACCAGAACTTTTCGTATCTGAGATGTTTGATTTTTTTTTCCATTGGGTAAGTAGATGATTGTTTACCTGATGTTAGTAGGTGTGATGTGTAGAATGGCACTCTGCCTGGCAGCTGACAAATCTAGTTCTATTCCCTACACTACTGTACGTCATCAACAGTGTTACCTTACTGACTGTGACACCACAAACGACTGACATGGCAGCTACTCAGCGGCTCTTCCTGAGCACCTGTGATGTCACAGTAAGGTCACAATGCTGATGATGTAATGGGATGAACAGAGACAGATATGTCAGCTGCCAGGCTGAGAGTTGTTCCACACATCCAGCATAATACTAGCACGTAGAACACTTTCTAATAAGCAAAAAAAAAAAAAAATTATTAAGAAATAAATACTTCAGAAATAAAAAGTTTCAACTATCTACTTATTAAAAATTGTATAATTTTACAGCCTGTCTGTTTTAGTTCCACTTGTTCTTTAAGTCTGAAAAAAAGAAAGTCCTTCCTCAAAGAAAAATTTAATTTTATGACAGATAAGTACTCGTTGAAACACTCAGTCTGCCCATTTTCCCTAACTACAGTATCGCTGCAGGCCCTACTTGATCTACAGCATAACATAATTTGCTATTTGCACAACAGGGGTATGGCCCCCAGAAGAAGGTTTTTATTTTTGCAGGGCACCTTAGTTGTGCTTTCAGTGAGTTTTTTCTTTTACCTCTCCAATGATCTCCCTGACAGTAGTTTCAATTGCAGTTTGGTTGAGAAGTTTTGCTCAAATTAATGTGATCATTTTCATAAGTCAAGTTTTTGGATCTACAAACAACAGACAAGACTGCCTCTTTTGATGGAAAATGTAGCATTCAGACTACCCTAGAAGGTCTGTTTTTTGGGTGTGTTGGACATGGCCAAACAGCCCAGTCTGCTCTCTCTATGGTAACTGATATGTCAGGGGTAGGAAAAGTACTTTCTTAGAGCAAATGTTGAATAAAATCATTTTGGGTGCCAAAACTTCCTTGGTACCCTCCACTATCCAATGTGTTTTGAAATTATCACACCAGGCCCTGTTCTCAGCATTATCCAGTCTTGTGTTAAGGTCCCAGTCCCGCTTTAAAAGATACAGCAAAATGTAGTTATGCTGAATAGGTATCCTTAAAGTTTCCTACTTGCATCACTATTTCAGAGACTTTTTTTATAGTTTTAAGATCCATTTTTAAGTCAGCAAATGCTGACTCAGTCTTTTTGACGGTCTTTAACATTTTTTGAATCACCTTGGATCACCACCTCCAAGGATGTAGTGGAGTCCTTTTCCAAGAGATCAAAATATATTGATGAAACTGAGAACAAGGACTGTCAGCATGGTAATGGGCTTTGGTCTCGCTCAGAGTCAGAACTCCCTTTACAAACTAAGCCCTATAATTTGCTCGCCAGAGTCCCGATTTTGGGTTTGTTGGTTTTACTTCCATTGTGTAGTTTTATCCCTCACATTTAGACTTTTGCTGTATGTTTCAGGTTATATTCATCTGGATTTTCCATGGTGACAGAGGGAGTCATCAGGTTAATCTGCTGCCCTCACAGCGATGTCACCAGAACTCCCTGCTGTCCAATTTAGAAACCTGCTAATTTGCTTTGACTACCTAGTGACACATTAATATAGTTATTTATTGTTTTGATAATGGGTGGGACATAATATCCATATTTTATCCCCGGTGACATGGACAGATTTCATCAGGGTTACTAGTTAAGTAGCAAATATATTTCCCCAAGAATCCTTATTTCAGAGATTTTTTTTTGGCTTCATGTGAGTTAGTAACAGTAGTAATATAGTTTATTGTTCAGCATTTCATGTCTTTGCAATCTGTTACAAACATTAAAAACAGTACAATTCAAAATATATAGTTTTATGAACCAATACCACAGTTCATGAGTAACAGATTACAGCAATTATAAAGTGTCATTACATGCTGTATACAGTATAATGCCATCACAGATTTGTACAATTATGAGTACCTATTGGAGAATGAAAGTTCGTAATGGTTTGACTCTGTCAGAACAACATAGAATTGAAAATTATGAATAGTTTTGGTTTGAGAAAGCTCATTACTAATCTTAGAGCTTTTTTATAATACGGAGAACCTCTTCAGCAACAATTTTGATACACTTTATTTTTGTCAATTATTTCTCATAAAGCATGATAATTTTCTTAGGCCAGATTCCATATACAGTATACTGTTGATGTCTTGAAACTAATATCAATTTAAGTGATCTCAACCAGGGGAAACATAAAACCTAATCTTTCAAGATGTAACTGTTATTTTTAAGCATTAAAAATGAAAAGTGAATCATCTGATTTAGAAACCTTTAGCCAATAATTAAAAATTCTGGAAAAATACAATGCTAACAGAGTGCAATGACCCAATGCTGGCTCTAAATATGGCCCTCGAGTGCTTTTTTTGAACACCCAAGACTGATCAACAAACTTTACTTGACATACCTTCGGGTTTATTAATATCTTCTCACCAAAGTTTTATAGGATACAGTGTATAGCAGCTGAGATTCATTTTGCATTAAAAGTTTTGATAGAGGTTTTAATTGACTACTTCCATAGACTATATTGAATCCTAAATGACCTGAAGCAGTTTGCTGTAATTTTAATTTATGGGAGCAAACATACTTTTTTTCATATATAGGATGTGTTAAAGAGCCTCAGACTGCTCAAGAAAAACTTTAAAATATAATATTTGGAATAAAGCAGCATATATTTCTCTTTAGCTCTATATTTCTTCTCCCCCATTATTTATTACAGAGGTTATATACTCAAAAACAAGATAGTTGTTCCTTGAAGGTTCACAGTTCATCAGCTCTTATTGCTTCTTCTTATTCCCATGGCAAACGATTGTGATATCACAACAAAGTATTATTTTTTCAAGTAAGGAATACATTAGAGTGCCAGATGAACTTGTAGTGATAACAGTCTTGTTTATGTGGGAATGTCTTTAGTAATAAATAATGCAGAGGAAAAAATCTATAAAGAATTATAAGTTTATAGGGGTGTTATAGCACCCCTATAGTTAAAGTTGACTAGGCTTTCAATGTTAAATCCATAACATTGCACCTTAATAGCTTTGGCAGTGTTTGACAAAATTAGCTGAACATTTCCATGTGTTGACTATGAGGCAGGATGTAAAGCTGTGGAAAGTTTTGTGACAGCTGCGTGTGTGCTTTCTGAGATCCAAATATGTAATTTTTCTGTAGATGTGTCATTTTTTTTCCTGTACTTAACTTGGGATTTTTTTTTTCTCTCGCCTATAGCCTACACAGAATGGAATTTTCTGCTCAGACTTTCAGGGTACAGGCATGATGTCCTAAGACAATGCCTTTGAAAGGTTTTATGAAACAATTTAAAAAGGAAATTAATGGAAAACCTAGTAGCTTTCACAGCTGGTCCCAAAATGCCCAATTAGCACTTATAGACTATACTGCATATTTTTTTATAGCACCTGTATATAGATGTGTCAAGCCAGGATGAAGCACAGAAATGCTGCAGAATATCACACGAATACTACAATTTATTGCAGGGGCCATTGTAAGGCAATGGCAATTAAGCCCTTTTGTCATGCAGGGATTTTGTGCATGTCATTATTGCAAGTTACTGCATTTCATCATAGCTAACACATCTGTATGTTTGGAAAGAGCATGCCACGACTTCGGTTTTCCATTGCTGAAAATCACCATCTCACAAGCAGCCATGTGCTTTCCTCACTTACTCTGTGCTAATATGCCCTGCCAACTTCAGCCACAGATTGGCAAAGTATATTAAGTAAGTGAGGGAAGCACACAGCTGCTTGTGAAATGCTGATTTCCAGCAATGGAAAATGGAAGTTGTGGCGTGTTGTTTCAAAGATTAAAAAAAAAATACACATGTGCTACAAAAAAATTGTTGTACTATTTCTAAGTGCTAATCAGGCATTTTGTCACCAGCTGTGAAAGCCAGTAGATTTTCTGTTCTTTTCCTTTCAACGGTGCCAGAGTTATAAGGCTTTAAATTTAGCATTTTTCTGTTATGAGCAATATCGGTAAAGTTCTTGGAATAATGTTTTGATAGAATACCAAAAATTATTTCACAGCACAGTGTTCCCCTATATAGAACATAGGTCAACACCTAAATAATCAACAGACACAGTATTTTTTTGTATGCAAAAAATCTTTAGTAGTGTATCAAAGATAATTTAGGAAAACATGGCAGGCTCACCCAAATACACGGCAAGTAGGCTGTGATTACAAAGACTCTCTCTGCATTGGCTCCAAAACAAAAATACTGGTTTGCACTCTTAGTGAGAAGCAGCTTGCTCATTTCCACATAGCTGCTGCTGGCTAACAGGTAAAGTCCAGGCAGTTAGCTACAGGTCCATGGCTCGGCTCTGAACTCTGTTCTTCACTTTGTGAGTAATGCTTGTTCCCCATAGCCAAGAAAAAAGTTGAGGGCAGTTCAGATGCTATTGTTAGTCACCAGTAGCTGGTGCTTGCAGTGTTTGCCATCTCTTAGGGGGTGAAGAAATCACACTCTTACTTTTCAACTATATGCCATCATCAGACTATGAGTGTCGACACTCCTAGGGGCACTTTAATAGATATAATTCTCAAAGAAATACATACCAACAATGATGGGCACCCATGCATAGCATAAAGTGCAACAATATTTACAAACGTACAACTAAACATCACTGCAAAGCATCACTATTGAGAACAGCAGGACTTTCTTGAGGTCTGCAGCTGCAGCTGGAACTCATGCTGTGGGCTGCTCTGAGAGCAGTGAGCTACTGTTTTCCTGGTGTCTAGTGGTACCTTCCATCACCATCCTCTTATGTATGTAATGTTTCTGTGGTGCCAAGTTGCACCCCCCCACACTTTCTGACTGCTATACCCTTATGTATTTTATGTTTCTCTGGTGTCTAGTGGTACCCTCCACCCTCCAATCACTGTCCCTTTACGTGTTTTATGTTTCCCTGGTGTATAGTGTTGGGATTTGAAAATTGTCACTGCCATTGTTCATGAGATGGGGTCAAAAGAAAGCTATTTTGAAAATGTGGGGGAAAAATATGTAAAGATTGCAAAGTTATGAGCATATATTGAAATGTTTCCATGCTCCCTCATAATTTTGGTAATATTAAATGTTTTGACCCCAGATTTTCAACATAGCCCTTTTTTTCATATAACCTCATGAATGTGACAGCTGTCATTTTTCAATTTCTGTCCAAAATGAGTTTTGCATCTGTGGCATGGAATGACATTTTGATAATTTCATCAGGGATTTGAACATTTTCACTTACCAGGTTCATGAGGTAGGGCAACAAAATTTCTATGCTGAAAAAACAGTGTACAACTATTGTAAAATGCCTAGATTATGATTGAGCATTGCAATTTTTCAGCATTCATGCATAACTTTGTTAATTTTTAAATATGTTGACTTTGACATTTCAACATATCCATTTTTTCTAAACCACCTCATAAATATGACAAGTTTTATTTTTAAAATCCTGGACAAGACACCTTTCCACACTTCTGGTGTGAAATGATATTTCGGCCAATATACTATACATGCTATGTGTCATGTTTATCAGGGCAGTCATAAAATTACTATCTTGAACATTTGTAGTCAAAATAAAAAAAAGAGTGAAGGTGTGAAGACTTAAGTGAATGTGTTAAAAGTGAATAAGTATAGTAAATGTGCCAGGTTCTACACTTCTGTCAGCAGATGGATTCTTCCCATGGCACAGTGACAAATGGGCCCTACACATCTGCACCTGTTCACATAGGTCCTGAAGGGACCTTGGTTAGTTGGCTGGATTAGAGAGCAGTAGGCAAATTACCCATCAAGACTGCCTGCCACTCTCTGTGGTTTTATTTTAGAAACCCATATTTTTGTCAAGTTCCCTTTTAAATTGTTTGCTATTGCCCAGTTTGACCAGGTACTGGAGAAGTTTGTTCCAGAGTTTCGGGACCCTATTGGTGAAGTAATTTTGTCACTTTGCAGTATTAGCTCTTTGGATTTCGTATTGTTTGTCATGGGACCTAAGAGCAAATTGCATGTTTGGAGATTGATGTTATATGCTGAAATCAGATCTTCAATTCTATTTTTTTTATTATTCAAACATTTTATTTCATTTCAACAAAGCACAATATATGACATCAAGCCAAAAAAAGATTCATAACAAGTAATACCAGAGAGATATAATAAAACTAATCAACCTCACATAATGAATATCTCCAACTAAGCAACATTTACTGTCATACATTAAATAGAAATAATTAGCTAAATCAATTACTAACATCCTATCATTCTAGGGAGGATTAGTAACATTCCTCAGACGGTCTTCAAACTAAAAAATAATATATCCAGGGTATATTACAACAGTGATAAACTAACAGCACTTTATAACAAAACTCTTTGGCACTAGTAACTTAACAGTTCTAATTAATTCCAAGGCAGGAACCACCTTCAACTACTGTACCTTGTATTAAACCAATTACCCCCTAATGGCCCACTGTTCGGAAAAGGTTAAATCATTGAAACTAATATAAAATAAAATACCACACATTATGATATCATCAATGTAGCGCACCAAGGATCTGTGACTTGATGAAATTTAGAACTTGACTTCCTATGCCAATACAACACCTGAAAATAGGAAGCAGTTGTTGACACTGCCATAACTCATTGGATAACAGAGGGAAGCAAGCTGGTACTCCAGTTACAAAGTAGCACTCTTTTCACTTCTAGGGTGGCCCCATAAATAAAGTCCCTATACTTATAGGCCACCATGTCCAATAAGGAAGAGTTCCCTAAAATCTACCTCTGAGGGGAGCGGGGCAATCATAACCCTAAGACTCCCTCTAGTAGTGCAATACATGAATCTCAACACTCCCTCACTGGGGCACATTCCCACAGGATATGTCCCAATATTCCTGGTACATCTCCACACATCCAACATAAATTAAAATCTAAAAGATTCAAGTTATGTAACTTAATCAGTGTCTTGTACCATCTCCCTATGATTTTCTTTTGTATTAATTGTGACTTAGGATCAGAAGAGATTCAGTATGTATCCCTCCAGCAAGCAACCCACAATGGCCTACCTAGACTTAAGCAAGGCATTTGACACAGTCCCACACAAAATATTAATATACAAGTTGGCGAGCCTGGAAGTGGGTCCCAAGATGGTAGCCTGGGTAAAGAACTGGCTGGAGAACAGGACACAGAGGGTAATAATAAATGGAGTCAACTGTGAAGAAAGGGGGGTTACTAGTGGGGTACCACAGGGTTCAGTACTAGGACCGGTCCTCTTTAATGTCTTAATAAGTGACATTGCAGAGGGACTGGAAGGAAAAGCATGTCTCTTTATAGACAACACAAAGATCTGCAACAGAGTTGATGCACAAGGTGGGGTGGAAAGGATAAGAAGTGACTAGGCAAGGTTGGCGGAATGGTCAAATGTATGTCAGCTTAGGTTCAATGCAAAGAAGTGCAAAGTAATGCATCTGGGAAACAAAAACCCAGGGAAAGAGTACACAGTGGGGGGAGTGAGATACTAACAACAACAAAAATGGAAAGGGACCTGGGCGTAGTTATATCAGATGACCTAAAGGTTGTCAAGCAATGTGAGAAGGCAGTAAGGAGGGCTGGGGGCATCAAATGCCTGGCTAAAGTCTAGGTAGGCCATGTCCACAGCCCCTCCCTGGTCTACTACTACTTTGGTCACCCAGTCAAATAAATCTATTAGATTCATCTGACATGATCTTCCTGCTGTGAAACCATGCTGCCTTGGGTCCTGTGCCCCACTGGCCTCTAGGTACTCAACAATTCTTTCTTTCAGAAGTGATTACATCATTTTACCTACCATTGTGGTCAAACTAACAGGTCTGTAGTTTCCTGCCTGTGCCTTGCTCCCACTTTTGTGAAGTGGAATCATATCTGCCCTCCTCAAGTCCTCAGGTACCACCTCATACTCCCATGATTTGTTAAAGATGGTAGTCAGTGGTGTCACTAGTTCTACCCTTAGTTCTTTTAGAATTCTTGGGTGAATCCCATCATACCCCATCGCTTGTCCACCTTCAGTTTTAAGAGTTGTTTCAGGACCCTTTCTTCTCTGAAGGGACTGGTATCGACCCTCCCCTCCATCCAGAGTGTTTCTATTGTTCAGTTTAGGTACGCCCCCTTCTCTTCTTCTGTGAATACTGAGCAGAAGTAGTCATTCAGTATCCCTGCTTTTTCACTGTCACCCACTGCCCACATTCCCTCCCCTTTATTAAGCCTCATGATCCCTCCATTTGACTTTCTTTGCTCCCTAATGTACCTGTAAAATGTTTTATACCCCCTCTTAACAGATTTGACCACCTTTTCCTCAGTTTGGGCCTTTGCTTTTCTGACTGTCTTTCCTGCCTCATTCTGCTTTAATTGATATAGTTCTCTGTCCTCCTTCTTCTGTGTTTCCTTGTATTTCCTGAATACTAGCCTTTTCTCCTTAACCTTCACTGACACCTCTTTTAAGAACCATGGTGGCATTTTCCTTTGTTTTGTTTTGTTGATTTGCTTTACACAAAAGATTGCTGCTTCTGTGATGGCAGTTTTGATTATTCTCCATTGTTCTTCCACCCTTCTTACCTGTTTGCTATTGATTTTCTAAGGCATTCTGCAATTTTGCCAAAGTCAGCCCTCCTAAAGTCCAACACCCTTGCTTTCGTATGGCTTAACTCTACAGGTGTGTTTTTTTGTGAACCACACTGTTTCATGGTCATTTGTTGCCAGTTGGCTACCCACTTCTAAATCTGAGATCCTCTCTCCATCCCTGTTCAAGAGTACCAGGTCTAAGATTGCTGTCTCCCAAGTTGGTTCCAACACTGTGACTGAGGCATGCCCCCCGCAGGGCATTGAGAATGAACCAGCTCTTCAATGTGGCTGCAGTAAAGGTGCTCCAGTTAACATCTGGCATATTCAGGTCCCCCATCAACAATATTGCTCCATTTTTCTGCCATTTTAAGGATTCCTTCTATCATTTCTTTGTCCATTGCCTCCCCCTGAGATGGGGGTCTGTAATCAATGCCTGTGTGGATTGTGGTGCCATTTCCCATCTCCAGGGTGACCCACTGTGTCTCCACCCCTCCCTGTTTACCCTTTAGTTTTGTTGCTTTGATTTCTTCCCTTATGTAGAGAGTTACTCCTCCTCCTCCTCTTTTACCCTCCCTGTCCCTCCTGTAGATTGTGTACCCTGGTATGTTGACATCCCAGTCATGGATCTCTGTGTACCATGTTTCTGTGACTGCCACAATATCCAGGTGTCCCTCTTCCATCAAGGCCACTAGTTCAGGGAGCTTGTTACCTAGACTATAGGCATTGGCACTCATTGCTCTCCATTTTTGATGGCCTTACACCTTTTAGGCCCATCCCTCTCCTTAGTGCCTTTGTCTTTTTCTGGATTTACCCCTGTCCTGCTCTCTATAGACTTCTCTACCTTGGTGTCTACTTTGCTAACTATCCTGTTTTGTTGGGGGGGGCTGGCATTTCTCTGTTTCACTTCAGTGCCTCCCTCCTTGGCTAGTTTAAATGTTTGCCATGTCAGACCCCCTCTCCACAATCTGTATCAAATCTAACACAGTCCTAAGATTATCGCTGTCTACCTGCCCTGCACAAAGCCTGTTTGAGTTTTATGGATAACCTGTGATAAAATGTTTTCTAATCGACATGCTAGAATCTTTGCTAGAATTTTATAATCAGCATTTAAGAGGGAGATAGGTCTAAAATTACAACATATGGCAGAATCTTTGTTCGGCTTTGGCAGGACTACAATACTAGCCTCCTGCATGGAACGGGAGAAGAGCACCAGACTCTTGAAAGGCCAAAAACAACAGGGAGTCAAAACTGGTTCAAATGCCTGATAGAATTCTATGACCAGGCCATCCAGCCCTAGAGCCCTACCAGATGCCAATGAATGGATCATGACTCTATTCTCCTGCAAAATAATGTCCTGCTCCAAAAACTGAACAAAATCTTGGGATACTTGGGGTAGAGTGAAAGATTGAAAAAAGTTTCACACTCGCTAACTTTAGGGGATACTGTTAATGCATACAGGGCAGAGTAATAATCACAAAAAAGTCAGGACATTTGTGATGGGCCTGAGATCAACTGGCTGTCCTCAGATTTCAAAAAGGGAAAAAGGGGACCCTAACCTCCATAGCCCTCTTCTTCAGTCTGTAAGTCAATAATTTCCCTGCTCTCTCCCTGGACTCCCAGTATGACTGCTTCATGAAAAACAGGGTTCTTGTTGCCTGCTGAGTATAAATGGTATTCTATTTAAACTTGAGAGCACACATTTCTTCAATCTGGGAGTCCAGGGAGAAGGGGGAACTATAAATCACCTCCTCCAGCTCCCTGATCTTTTGAGCTAAGTCATCCACCACTTGTTTCCACTGTTTATTAAGCCAAGACACAAAAGAGATAACTTCTCCTATGGTGAATGCTTTAAACACCTCCCATATTACAAACACAGAAACATCTGGTGAATTTTTTGGTTTCAAAGTAGAGTGTTATCTCCCTATGCATCCAGGTTAAAAAATCATCTTTGTCCAGAAGTGCAGCATTCAAGCACCAATGTGGCATTTTCTTCCCAACACCCCTTGAGTCCCAAACCACACTAATAGGTGCATGGTCCGATAATGCAATGGGGAGGTCGTCGGCCTCCACCATTTCCCCTATTATTGCCGAACTACACAAAAAAGTAATCCAAGCAGCTATGTGTCTGAAATCATGAGGAATGAAAAGTGTATCCCAAAACATTAGGGTGCTGACACCTCCAGCAATCCTGCAAATCAAATTATGTGCAAATTTATAAAAGAGCCTCTCTTGATGTATTATGAGAATGGGAACCCCTCTCCTGAGGGAACCAGTCTATCAAAGAGTCTATAACTAGATTGAAATCACTCCCAGGATAAAAATAGTATTATCTCCCAGTTTCTCAGAAATGTGTTGGGCTAGTGTCCACAACAAAAGATGAACAATCTTCATTGAGGGCATAAACATTCACCAATAAAAGATCTATGTCATATAACTTTGCCCTGATAATTAACCACCGGCCTTCGTCAGCAGAACTAGACTGCAACACTTGCAAGGGACAACCCTTCCAAATTAAAATAGAAATTACCTTTTTTTGGGGTCCCACAAGTACTCGAAAAAGCTTGCCCACCTACCCTTGTAATATTTTGTTTGCTTTCCATTAAAGTACTGTAAATTGATTTCTTGCAACAAAACCAGATCACATTTAATAGAGTTTAAACAGGTATAGATTTTCTTTAGTTTAATGGGGTGATTCATCCCTTGTACATTCCAAGTTAACATTTTTATTCCTGCTATCTCATAAACCAAGTAAGCCAAATTCATTGAAAAGTCCTGGGGCCATTAGTACAAAGAGAAAATAATATTAACATGCAATAAGCTGGACTGTGTGGTGCTTCTACCTTAAAACCCTCTTTAGCACCATACCATAAAGGGAACAGAAAATAAACTACCCCAACCATTGAAGTTAGTACCCAAAACCAGCTTCCAAAAACAAACTGGTTATCCGCCATTATCTTAACATAATGAGAAACAATCCACAGGGGTTGCGTTAATTTGATACAGCAAAAGATACAAGTAGTAACCATGTTAAAAAGCTGCCATAGTAAAAGATTGTATAAAGAAGAGACAACTCCTTTCCCCAACTCCAATAACTAAGGTAAGCAAAACTCCACCAAGATACAAGCATCAGGATACCTTCCATACGGACCATATTCTTTTTGGCAGAAAAAGGTAGACAGGGCTGGCCCTGCAACAATGCCCATGCCTTCCCCCTCCTCAGTAGGCATAGGTGCAGAACAGCCCATATCGTTACCTGTGTTCATTTGCAAGATGCTCAAGATTGTTCTTGCCAAGCTAATTAATGAAAAACCGCATTTAGGCCCAGCACAGAGTTAGCCCCCAAACATAAGAAAAGTTTTATATGATCAATACTGTAAAAGAAAATGAACCATTAAAGGGAGGGGGGGAGAGAAGGGAAAAATTGCCCCAGTAGAGATAATCTAGTAGATTTAACTCATCCACACCACAGGAGTTCTTTGAGAGATCCACCACCTGTGTCCTGTATACTCCTAACACTGCATCCTGAGCCTTACTAAGCAAAATCAAGCCATAATCAGCAGCCACAAACAAATGCGAATACCTCATGAACCATAAGTGCTACACACAAAGTACGAGTTGCAAAGTTGTTCAGTACAAAATTACCTTACCACCGGTGCTATGCAATCAATTGTAATCAATTTGTTTTTTCCTTTATACTAGCTGAAATACAAAAACACAGTGGTTTTTTTTCAGATTTATTCAAGGTACTTAAGTGAGGCGTGAGAGACAAATGTCAGCCATATACACCATACCATAAACAAATGTGAATAACTCCTAAAGTATACATGATAGACACAACATATCAGTGGCAAAATTGTTCAGCACAAAATTACCTTTTTAATGGTGCTATGCAATCAATTGTAAGTAATTCATTTCTTAATTTATGCTAGCTCAAATACCAGAAAACTATGTTTTCTCACATTTCTTTAAGGTGCTTAGGTGAGGCTTGAGAGACAAATGTCAGCCATGCACACAATACCATAAACAAATGCAAATAACTTCTAAAGTATACATGATAGACACAGAGTATCATGGGCAAGGTTGTTCATCACAAAATTACCTTTCAAATGGTGCTATGCAATTAATTCTAAGCAATTTGGTTTGTTTTTAATATTTAGGTAAAAACTAATGACCTCCTTAGATGTTTCCATGCCTGAATGAAAGCCATCAGAGTATGTCTACAGTCGTCATTGACCTGAGGGACATGCTTTCAGACACCACCTACACGTGTATCCAGGCCTGAATGAGTTAACAAACTCTTTCACTCTGGTGCTGGAGGTCAGCTGTTGTCTTTTAACAGCTGACAGCTCCCCAGACCCAGATCAGAAGGAATCTTTACCCCCCTCCCCAAGTCCAATGAGTTCCAACCAGGAGCATCAAGTAAGGGGACACTCACTGTCTACTAGTCTATAAACAGTGGTTAGCTGGACTGGGTTCCAGAATCTAAATCATCGCACATCAGAAACCATTAGGTACCAATTGCCACTGCCTGCAATTCTAGGCTGCCTCCTGAGCCAGTAGAGGAGACCACTATGTCAGCAGTAGATGAAGTGTTCAAAAGTCCCAACTCTGCTTTGGCAACCAACCCCTGCTTTTGCAAGGGCTCCTCCACAGATGCCAATGGAAGTAAACCCTATTCTGAAAAATCCACCCAATCAACCTGTTAGTGACTAGTCTTCAGGGACCTGAGTGGGTGATAGTATGGGATGTTTTGGGTCCAGTGTTATAGTGCATGGTGAAGTTAGAGAGGGCCCTGGAACAGGCTTGTCTGTATAGGAAACTTTAGCAGATGAAAATAGAGAGTGCTGAACCCCTCTGTACTTTCTACTGTCCCAGTGCCTTTTAGGTTTAACATTTGTGTGAGGGTCCACAAGGGTGTGAACTGACATAGCAGAACCAGGTCCCAACTGAACAGATGCACTTGTCACCATTAAAGGGGTCAAAGTTGGAGCCACTACCTGGGAAGGAGATGTACTCATAGGTCGGTCAGCTGGAGAGTCTGAATTTACCCCAGAGGGGCTCACAGTAGTCCACTGCTTGCTTCTCTTAACAAATTGCTGTGCTTCCTGCCATTCCTCAAATTTAAGCCATCAATCCTCCAATAGGACATATACAGTAATACAGCAGGGTAGTGCATAATATATTTAATGTTATGCTGTGCTAGCACCTTCCAAAGAGATGAGAATGCCTTCCTGTGGGCCACAACTTCACAAGAAAAGTCCTGAAAAGTTAAAATGGGGTACCCATTCAATTTTAAGGGTCCCCTCTGTCTTGCCAAGCAAAAGATTTGTTCCTACACAGACAATCGCAGAAAATAAGCAACAATAGGTTGAGGAGGGAGACCCTGTCAGGCTTGGCATTTAGAGAACAGTAGGCATGTTCTACCTCTAAAGGGCCATCCCAATGAAAACTTAAAAGCTGTGGGAGAAACTACTGCAAAAAAAAAACACACGTATTAGGACCATCTGTGCTCTCTGGAACACCCAATGTCCTAACATTATTCCGATTATTTCTATTCTCTAAATCGTCGAGTTTAAGCTCCAACATCTGTACTTTCTTTTCCAGCTGAATGATTCTATCAGCCTGCTGGACTGAATCTGACTCAACTCTAGAGGTATAATATCTGATAGGTTGGCAGGATTCACCATAATTCCAGCATCTGAGTCCGCCATGATCAGTAATGGGACCAGGCTGAGCAGGAATTGCACACTCAAAACATAAAATAAATAATAATAATAATTTTATTTATAAAGCACCTTTCAACGTATCAAGATGCGGAACATATTAAAACCATCATTTCAGATACAAATCATTAATACACATAAATACAATCATACCATAATAACATCAAATATTAAAAGCAGGTAATAAAATATTAAATAGAATAATAGCACAATAAAATTAACTTAATCATCCAGGACGGCCATTTGCCACAAATAAGTTTTCAGATTCTTCTTAAATACCTCCACGGAGGTGCACTCCCATAACCGGCATGGTAGAGAATTCCAAAGAGTGGGTGCAGCATAAGAAAATGCTCTTTTACCAGAAGATTTTAAACTCACTCTTGGAATCTCTAACAAACCCTAATCAGCCGAGTGGAGCAATCAGCTGGGGCAGTAAGACACTGGAAGTTCTTTCAGATAGGTCGGACCCTGATTGTGAAGGGCTTTGAAAGTCAATAAAATGACTTTAAAGGTGATTCGCCACCGTATAGGAAGCCAGTGCAGTTCGTGCAGCACTGGGGTAATATGACAGGACCTACTTGTCCCAGTCAGAACCTGGGCTGCAGTGTTCTGCACCAGCTGTAGGTGATGAATTTCAACCCCAGAAAGCCCAAAGTATAGGGTGTTGCAGTAGTCCACGCGCAAGGACACAAAGGTGTGGACCAACGTTGGCAAAGAGTGGGACAGGACAAGGTGCCTAACCCTGGCAATATTCCTTAGATGGTAAGAGAAAGTCCTGACAATGGCCGACACTTGAGATTGTAGGGTCAGCCTGTCGTCTAGGACAATCCCAAGGCTACGCACCCATTCAGAGGTTGGAAGTGACACGCCACCAAGAAAAATTCCAGAGGGCGTGCCATCATGCGACCTCTCTATCTGACCACCTGGGTCCACAACCAAAACCTCTGTCTTCTCTGAGTTCAACTTTAACCAACTAGAATCCATCCAACCTTGGATTTCTTCCAGACAGTTAAACACCGCAAGAGCTCCATCCTGGTCGGGTGCAAAAGACAGATATAGCTGGGTATCATCTGCATAGCAGTGAAACCTCAGCCCATACCATCTTATATTGTCTCTGAGGGGCAGCATGCACACTGCAAATAACATGGGTGACAGCATAGAATCCTGAGGCACACCACACAACATAGAAGTTGGGCCAGAGGAAAAAAACCCCGACACAACTCTTTGTGATCTCCCAGTGAGGAATGAAGTGAACCATTGTAAAACAGTTCCCGACATTCCACAAATTTGCCTCAGGTGTGCTATCAACACCAGGTGATCCACAGTGTCAAAAGCTGATGAGAGATCAAGGAGAACCAGAATGGAACATCTCTTCTGATCCCTCACCCTCAGAAGATCATTAAACACCCGAACCAGTGCAGTCTCAGTGCTATGTCTTTTAGGAAAACCAGACTGGAAGGATTCATAGATATTATGGATGGTTAAATGGTCCTCCAATTGGGCTGCCACTACCTTCTCAATAACCTTCCCAATAAAGGGAAGGTTAGGGATAGGTCTGTAGTTTGAAAAACAGTCTGGGTCCAAGGTAGCTTTCTTCAAGAGAGGTGTCATCACCGCCTCTTTCAGGGAGCTAGGAAACTCACCTGACTCCAAGAAGCACCAGACTATTTGCACCAGGACTGGACCAATGATATCAGAACAACCCAAAATTAGGGGGGTCGGTCCAGGGTCCAAACTACAGCTTGTGGGACGCACACTATGGATGATCCTCATAATATCCACAAACTCAGGTCTACAAAAGGGACTCCAAGAGAACTGAGGTACTGTGAACTCGCACTGTTCTACAACATCACCCTTAGAGATTGCCGGACACAAGTCCACCCTGATGTCGGCCACTTTAGTTGCAAAGTAACGAGCGAGCTCCTCACACTCTAATTGCGAGAAGGCTTTTCGACCTGGTAGACAGGCTGGGTTGCACAGTCTGTCTACAGTCCGAAACAGCTCAGCCGGTTGATTCTGAGCAACTGCAATCTCCCTGGACTGGAATTCTGCCTTCTTATGGGTGATTGAAGATTGATAGATAGAATAATGTTCCATCAATCTAAGGCTGTTGGCTTCAAGGGCGGACTTGCAGCAACAATGCTCTAACCTTTGCCCCATCTCCACATCTCCCTCAGTGTCCCATCAAACCAAGGGGACCTGGGGTGAAGGAATAAGGGGCACTCACAAACAGGAGCAATAAGATCCAGGGCCGCCGTGACAGCCACATTATAGGCCGACACCAGCATCTCTGGATTATTGCTCACAAACATGGGGGATGATAGGTCAAGGACTGCCGCAAGGCCTTGTGAAGTAATATTCCGTAATGGGTGGTACCTGACCATCTCCACAGGGGAAGTCCTTTTCAGGGGGGTGCAAAAATTGAACCTCACAGTGTAGTGGTCAGACCAGGTGACTGGTTCCACCCCCACATCAGATGCATCAATCCCTAAGAGGAAGACTAAGTCCAGAGAGTGCCCAGATTTATGCGTAGCAGTGGAAACTACCTGTGTAAGGCCCAAAGAAGACATTAATTGGAGGAAGTGATTACCAAATTGTGAGTGTTCATCATCGACCCAGGCGTTGAAGTCACCCAGAACCATCAATCTGGGTGACTCAAATGACATGTCGACAAGGAAGTCTGCTACTTCCTGTAAGAAGCGTTTCCCATCTCCGGGTGGACGGTAGATAAGAACGATTCGAACGCCTACACTTGCTACAACTGTGTACTCAAAGGACTCAGCCTCACCTACTACTACATTCGTCAGGCCCAATTCAGTCTTGAAACAGACTGCAAGCCCCCTTCCCTGCGGTCCAATCTTTGGCGGTGTATCACCGAGTACCCAGCTGGAGTCATGGCCTCCACTATGGAGCCTGAGTTTTCATCCAGCCAGGTCTCAGTGATGCAAGCCAAGTCAGCCGAGCCAACAAGATCGGCAATAATGGCGGTCTTATTCCTGACAGTCCTGGCATTGCATAACACCGCTCGAGTTGGACAAACCTCGGAGGCTGTCAGGCCTATCTACCTACTAAATTCAGTAGTGCCCTTGGATATGGACACCAGACATAGTAAACCCTGGTCTGGGTTCCATTTCACCCCAGGGCACCTTCTGGACTTAATAACCCCTATACGATGGCCCCACTCATTCATCCTCTCCTGTTCACACACCCCCACCCTTCTCACACTCCTACGAACAATCCCCAGTGCTCTACAGCACTGGTAAGTATCGAATTGTAGGGGGGGACTATAAAAAGGGTAGAGGGCATGAAGAGAGGAGGATGAATAGCGCACCACCGTGGGGACTGAAGGCCAGCACATGTTGCTGCTTAAACAAAACAATAAACCCCAAACGCAAAATAATCAGTCTTAACAACATAAAATTAACCAAATAATCCCAAACATAACCAACATAAATAAACAAAATCAAATAAACAAAAAACCTAACCTCACAGAAAAATCGAGTCTGGACTGGACTGAAGACCCACAAATAAAATAAAATAAATAAAGTAAAAAACAAACAAAATAAAAATATACAATTAAATATAAATAAATGTAAATAAATGTAAGGGTACTCTTACCACTCCTACAGTCAAAAAGAAATAAAAATTAATTACCCCCCCTTAGCTCTCTCACAGCCAAGTAGAGAGAAGAAAAAAAAATACCTTAGCACTCTCACTGAAAGATAAACATAATAATTAATCAAAACAATTTAGACTTTAAACAAACCGATAAATAACAAGTCTCCTCCCCCCCCCCCACAGTCCTCTCGTGACCCAGGGAGAGGGTACAATCCAAATTAAACTAATGGACACAAGGTCCTCTCACCATCTTAAATATCCAAATAAAGAATCTTCAAAAAACCTGGCACAGAGTCAAATTAGTCCGCAGGATAAAAAAGTTAGCAGAATACAAATTATTCCAGAAGATATCCAAAGTCCAAATTCGAGAATCAGAAGATCACAATTTGAATAAGGCCCTTTACCCCCAACCAGCAACACACAAAAAAGAGTGGACAGATACAACACCCAAAATCAGGCCACAACAGTGGCCCAACTTGGGGTTCTAGGGGGCAGAGTCTCCCAGCCAATTCCTTGACTAAAGGCTCCCAAATGCTCTTTTTGGACCTCAAATCAAGTGAGGCCCAGTAGAAGGATACACCACAAATCGATAATAGAGAAAAGTCACAGCCATTTCTGAATAATCTTCATAAAATTCACAGCCCCAGGGATCAGCGGAGAGTCTGAATATTCCCCAGATCAAATTCAAGAGAGAAGCAGAGTACCTCAGTCCAGGGGAAAAACAAAATCCTGGCAAATCCTCAGCACCACGAGCCCTCAATTTGCTCTGTATCCACCTCTGTGTCAGCTCCAGCAATGGAACACCAACCACAGGGACACCCTCTCTCCTCTCTCCATTCCAGCTAGATCCTAGCAGGACCCAAAAAATTCAAGTTCAACAATTAAATCCACATGGCAAGGAGTTTCACATTCTGGTGCACTACCCTCAATGCAGCAACAACAAGCGAACAGCAAACAGAGCCCCACACTTCAAAAACCAACAGTTCAAAGTTGGTTAGTAGAGATTATTGAGGTTTCTGAGTTTTCTGGGGTCAAACCATTTCCGGACCGAGAGCACACTCCTCGTTTTGCTCCTCAATTGCGCGTGTCCTCAGCTGATCCAAAGACCAAACGTCCTCCAGCCAACTCAAAAAGCAGAACGAAGGTAAACGGTAAATGATCAAACAAACTAAATAAACAGTACAATTTAAATAAAACTAAACTAAGTAAGAACTCAGAGCATGTTGCAAATACAACTATGCAACCAGCAGCACACACAGCCCAGCAGCCATCTTGGAACTCAAATAAGCATAAAAGACTCCTGGAAGTGCAATCAGACTTCCAGGAGGTAAGATACTGGAATCACCTGATGTCTGATAATGTCTACAAGGTACCAAACTCTACAGTAACACTTCCAGGGCAATATTAGTGATGATATACACAATATCAGCTCAGCTTCCTGGAGCTACTCTTATAAGCATCTGTCAGCATTGTGCATGCACCCCCAGATCGTCATTTCTTGTTACATTAAAAAAATGAGGGTAATCTCTCCTAACCCTTCTCTGTTCCCGTGTAATTAAATGCAGCTTTCGTTGCATGTTCTCGTATTGCCTATGCCTTAAACTGCTTATTAGTTTGATATCTTGCCTTTGAACCTTCTCCAGTAGATTAACCCTTGCTGTGCCGCGGACTGATATATAGGTCCAAAATCCCTATAAGTTCTGATTCTGTCAGCAGCCTAAGGGTTAATATCCTGCTTTTGCCACAGTGACCAAAAATGGGTTCCATACTCCACAAGCGGCCTAACATATGATCTGTACAAGTTGACAATTGTACATTTATCTCTAGTGAAGAAAGCTTTTTTGATTAATTTATGTATTTGTTGGTAGTTTGCACAGCTTTATGTATGTGTGTATGCTTATTTAGGGAATTGTTCATTAAGGAAACCCAGATCTTTTTCGATAGTAACAGTTGGTAGTTTGTGTTCCACTAGATGGTTTGACCACAATGGGTTATTGCATCCAGGGTGTACAGTAGCACAGTGCATTTATGCAGGTTTAGTTCCATTTTGTTTTTAACTACTCATTGATCTATATATTTAAGGTCATTAACCATGGAATGGTATTTGCTTTCAGTGTCAACTTCATGTGTTATTTTTGTGTCATCCATGAACTTGGATGTTTTGTTCATAAGACCAATGTGGAAGTCAGTGATAAAACAGTTGAAAAGGAAGGGTCCCATCACTGATCCCTGGGGAATACTGTTCATAACACTTCCCTTGTTTGACAAGTGCTGCATGATTCTTACTCTCTGGGTTCTGTCCTGGAGCCATGACCCTACCCATTTTGTTAGGTATTCACTGTATCCCATTTCTTCTAGTTTTGATAATAACTCTTCATGTGGGATGGTATCGAATGCCCTTCTTAAATCCAATAAATAACATCCATTGGTTTTCTCAAGTCTAAACTTTGGCTAACTGTTTCATAGAAATGAATTAGATTTGTCCCTGTCAACTGGAGTTATCCCAGACATATGGAAGGTTGCCAGGGTAGTCCCAATCCTTAAACAGGGGAACCCTAAACTGATAGAGAACTATCACCCCATATCCATCCTATCCATGGTTAGCAAACTTCTGGAGAAAGTTGTGGCAGGGCAACTCTCAGAGTACTTACAGGCATATGACATAATGTCTCCTGTACAGCATGGATTCAGGAAGGGGCATGGTACCTCCTCAGCCCTAGTTACTGTTTCATCATGGATTAGGGAGGCCATGGACCAAGGCAAACTCTTGGGGGCTATCTTTATAGACCTCTCAAAGGCGTTTGACCTGGTCGACCATGCCATGCTATCAACACAGCTTAGATCAATTGGACTATCCACTGCCGCTCTCAGTTGGTTCTCCAACTACCCACATGGTAGAATGCAGTGGGCTAAATATGGCAAAGAGCTCTCGGGTCCCATCCCAGTAACAATGGGGGTCCCCCAAGGCTCCGTCCTTGGACCAATGCTCTTCTCCATTTTTGTTAATAATCTCCCCTCAACCACTGCTTACTGTAAACCAATCCTCTATGCAGATGATCTGGTCATCCTGTCTCACTCCCCAGAGGTGGGGGTCATTAACAACCACCTGAGTCATGATCTAAGAAACATTCAGACATGGATCCTGAACCATAAGCTAGTCCTTAATCTAAAAAAAAAACCAGGCCATGCTCTTTGGGTCCAGGGCTAAGATTAAGGCCTCCCCTGTGCCATTTTGTGTTTCCGGTAAGGGAGATGTCCCGATCCCAATCACGGATAATTTCAAATACCTTGGTGTAACATTGGACCCACAGCTTGACCTTGGCCACCATATCCAGAAGACTTGCAAAACTGTCAACTGTAAACTGGGTCTGACTTACAGAGCAAAAAATAACCTCACGCTGGCTGGGCGTATTGCTCTTGCTAGAGATATGCTTCTCCCCTCACTATGTTATGGGCTCCTGTTGTTTTCCAGCACCACTAAGGCCCATCTCTCTAAGTGGTCAACAGCCTACAACAATGTCTGCCGCTTCGCCCTAGCAGCCCCCCGGCTCAATCACCACTGTGATCTCTACAATAAGTTAAACTGGCTGTCGCCCTCAAAGCACATGACTTTGTCCTTGGTTGCTTCACAGGAAAGGTCCTCAACACAGGCACCCCTCCAGGGGTGGCAAGTTTGCTGGTCCAAACTGTTCCCTCGTCCTATCACCTTAGGTCTCAGGGATCTGCCACACTCAAGGTACCTGTGACTTGGACTCAAATGGTTGAAAGCGATTTTGCAGCATGTGCCTCCTAACTTTGGAACACCTTCCCAGCCCAGGTCCATGTTGCCCCCTCTCAGGGCAGCCTGCGTTCCTCCCTATGGAACCATCACAAACTTGGATCGGCCTGCGGGTGCCAAAAACCCCTGTGACATATGTTAGCACTTAGCACTCATGCATAACAGCTGGCCCTTAAGATGAGAGTTTTGTACTTGCTGCTACCAATCCTTACCTTGTACTGCTCCAAAACTGGCACACACCGCTTACTCTGCTGTACCTGTTCTAACTAAATGTGCCTCATATGCCTTGTGCTTTGTGTATTCTACATTATGATGTTCGCACGTGACATGCAAGTTTGTTTTTTTCTAACTTGTACCTTGTTGTCTCATGACATGTAATCTTTTCCTAATTATGTACCATGTTGTCCCAAGTGTGTAAGTATGTAATTTCTTGTACTCTCCCGGGTCGTAATTGAAAATAGGCAAATTGTCTTGTCTAGTGTACTTACCTGGTTAACAAACGCTAAATAAATAAATAAATACATTTGTGGAACAGGATCTTCCCTTTTGAAATCCATGCTGTGTTGTGTCAAAGATATCAAATTATCTGGATTCTTGCTCAAACCTATTTATAATATGTTTTTCAATCACCTTACCAGGGACAGCTGTTAGACGTATGGGTTGATAGTTTAGGGGTAATGACTTGTGTATTGGTATGAAAATAGCCTCTTTCCTTTCAGATGGAATTTTTCCTAGCTTTATAGATTTATTAAATGGTAACATGAATGGTTTATCTAGAATGTTAACTAGGTTTGTTAGAAAACATGGGTGTATCCCATCTATTCCTGGAGAAGATTTAGGTTTTAATGATTTTATGGCTTCTTTCACTTCCTCAAGTGTGAATGTCTCAATATTAGAAACATTCTTATTCCTTTGAGGAATGGGCATGTTGTTCTTATGAAATACAGAGATTAAAAAATTAATTAAATGAACTGGCGATTTCCAAGGTTTTTTTTTTTATAGTTATGCCATTCACTGTCAAAAACTTTGGAGTATTACTATTTTTGTTCATGTTATTGACATAGGAAAATAATGATTTTTGATTTATTTTTGTTGTTGCTATTCTGAATTCTAAATTCCTTCATTCTTATCGTATTATTTTTTTTTTTTGTAATTTAATTTTGTATTTTTCCTTGGCCAAATTGTTGTTTTTTTTCTTTAATGTCTGAAATACCCTTTCTTTAATTTTGATTTGTTTCTTCAGTTTCCTAGTCTTGATTCCATGGTATACCATGAAAAGGGCACAGGAATAAGGGTGCTGTAATGTGGTTGCACCTCAAGCAGGCACATGGGACTTGTTGGTATTGTGTGGCAAGGACGTCACTCTGCCTCCCACTCCCCGATATGCTCCAGTGCATGGTACAGGCTTCACTCTACCTCCCACTCCCTGATGTGCCCAGGCGTGGAGGTGATTATATTAATGTAGGCAGTGTGTGGAGGCACAGTCCCCCACAATGGGGGTGCATGGGGTGGAGCCTCCCACATCAGACCACACTACATTGCATTTCACCCTCTGTGTCTGTGATGCAGTTGCCAGGTGTTGTCATTAGTTGTGATCTTTTGACTGCGCCTGGCTTTCCCACATCGCATTTGCTGCACCCATAGCTATAGCAACCAATTCCATTATCTCAAAAAGAAAAGAAATGCATTCCATTCCATGAGCAAATAAGGTCAGATGTGATCTGTTTTCTTCAGGCAGGGCCAGGCCAACAGATTGTTGGAAACATGTGGCGAGACACAGTTCAGTACATTTACACACTGTAAGAAGGACAAGGATGGGGCAAAAGGGGGTAAGGCCATCAGGAAATGGAGGGTAATGAGTACCAATGCCCGTAGTCTGGGCAACAAGCTCCCTGAGCTGGTGGCCTTAATGGAAGAGGGATGCCTGGATATCATAGCAGTCACAGAAACATGGTACACAGAGAACCATGACTGGGATGTTAACATACCAGGGTACGTAACTTACAGGAGAGACAGACAGGGGAGAAGAGGGGGAGGAGGTAGCTCTATGTAAAGGAAGGGATAAAAGCAACTGAACAAAAGAGTAAACAGGGAGGAGAGGAGGCACTGTGGGTCACCTTGGAGACTGGAAAGGGCACCACAATCCGCACAGGGGTTGTGTACAGACCCCATGTCAGGGGAAGGAATGGACAAGGATATGATGGAAGGCATTCTTAGAATGGCAGAGAAAGGGGAGATACTGTTGATGGGAGACCTGAATATGCCAGATGTTAACTGGAGCACATTTGCTGCAGCCACATCCAAGAGCAGGGCCATTCTTGATGCCCTACAGGTGGCAGGCATTAGACAGCTAGTTTCAGAACCCACTCGTGAGGGAGCAATCTTAGACCTCATACTCTCAACCGGGGGCAGTGAGAGGATCTCAGATCTAGAAGTGGGTTGCCATCTGGGGACAAGTGACCATCAAACAGTGTGGTTCACGTTAAACTCAGCTACAGAGTCAAGCCATACAAAAGTGAGGGTACTGGACTTTAGGAGGGCTGACTTTGGCAAGATGGGAGAGTGCCTCAGAAAAGCACTAGCAAACAGGCTAGAAGGAGGTGTGGAGCAACAATGGGGAATTATCAAAACTGCCATCACAGAGGCAACAAGCCTTTGTGTGAAGCAAATAAACAAATCAAAATGAAAGAAAAGCCACTATGGTTCTCAAGAGGTGGCTGTGAAAGTCAGGAAGAAAAAGATAGCATTCCGGAAGTATAAGGAAACACAGAAGGAGCAGGACAGAGAGCTGTACCAGTTAAGGCAGAAAAGAAGCAGGGAGGGAAGTCAGAATAGCAAAGGCCCAAACTGAGGAAAAGATAGCCAACTCAGTTAAGAAGGGGGATAAAACCTTTTATAGGTACATCAGCGAGCGTAGAAAGACAAAGGGAGGGAGGGATAGTGAGGCTGAATAGAATCAACGGTGGGTGGGCAGAGGGGGACAGTGAAAAAGGAGGAATACTGAACGAATATTTCTGCTCAGTATTCACAAAAGAGGAGGGGGAAGTGCCTAATCCAATTAACAGAAGCACTCTTGATAGGGGGGTCGATCCCAGTCCTTTCACAGAAGAAAGGGTTCTGCAAGAACTCCTAAAACTGAAGGTGGACAAAGCAATGGGTCCTGATGGAATTCACCCCAGAATTCTAAAAGAATTAAGGAAGGAACTAGTGAAACCACTGGCTACTCTTTTTAATAAATCATGGGAGGATGGTGTGGTACCCGAGGACTGGAGGAAGGCGGATGTGATTCCCCTTCACAAAAGTGGGACCAAGACAGAGGCAGGAAACTACAGACCTGTCAGTCTGACCTCTGTGGTAGGAAAGTGATGGAGTCACTTCTGAAGGAAAGAATAGTTGAGTACCTAGAGGTCAGTGGAGCACAGGATCCAAGGCAGCATGGGTTCAGCGGGAAGGTTATGTCAGACGAATCTAATAGATTTCTTTGACTGGGTGACCAAAGTAGTAGACCAGGGAGGGGCTGTGGACATGGCCTACCTAGACTTTAGCAAGGCATTTGACACAGTCCCACACAAAAGATTATTAGTCAAATTAACCAGCCTGGGAGTGGGTCCCAGGGTGGTAGCCTGGGTAAAACATTGGCTGGACAACAGGACACAGAAGGTAATTGTAAATGGAGTCCACTCTGAAGAAAGGGTGGTTACCAGTGGGGTACACGAGGGTTCAGATTGGGTCCAGTCCTTTTAATGTCTTCATCGGTGACATTGCAGAGGGACTGGAAGGAAAAGTATGCCTTTTGCAGATGACACAAAGATCTGCAACAGGGTTGATACACAAGGAGGTTAGAAAAGGATGAAAAGGGACTTGGCAAGGTTGGAGGAATGGTCAGGACGTATGGCAGCTAGGATTCAATGCAAAAAGTGCAAAATAATGCACCTGGGAAACAAGAACCCAGGGGAAGAATACACAATGGGTGGGGAGGTAGTAACAACAACAAAACAGGAAAGGGACCTGGGGGTAATCATATCAGATGACCTTAAGGTTAGCAAGCAATGCGAGAAGGCAGTAGGGAGGGCCGGGGGTATACTGGGATGTATAGGGAGAGGCATCAGCAGCAGAAAACAGGAAGTTGTTATCCCTCTGTACAGACAGTTGGTGAGACCCCATCTGGAATACTGTGTCTAGTTCTGGAGACCCCATCTCCGCAAGGACATAGACAGGATAGAGGCAGTCCAGAGGAGGGCAACTAAAATGGTGCAGGGTCTGCAAGAGAAGCCGTATGAGGAGAGACTAAAGGAGCTTAATATGTATACCCTTGAGGAAAGAAGGGAGAGGGGGGACATGATAGAAACTTTCAAGTACCTCAAGGGAATCAACAAAGTCCAAGAGGGTAGCATCTTTCAGAAAAAGAGACTTGCAAGAACAAGGGGACACAATTTAAAGATAGAAGGAGGGCGGTTCAGGGGCAATGTGAGGAAGTATTATTTCACAGAGAGGGTAGTGGATGCATGGAACAGCCTTCATGAGGAAGTTGTGGGGTCTAAAACTGTGGGAGAATTCAAGAATGCATGGGACAGACATAAGGCAATTCTTGTGGGGGGCAGGAAGATATAGGCTGTTGGTTAACTAGGATCTGCGACCTATCCTGTAGGTAGGGAAATGGGCAGACTAGATGGGCCTAGCGGTCCTTATCTGCCGTCAAAGTCTATGTTTCTGTGTTTCTATGTATCAGAATGGGATGAGTGTTAGGGTTGAAAACCCTAAGGAAGACCATACCACTGATTTGCTAAGACTCAGGGCAGCAAAAATCATAATACTTTTTTCCTTTTGCTGCTTGGGAGGTGGGGGTGGGGAGTCTTAATGCCACGTTTCCTTACTTTTGTGGCATTATGTAACCCTAACTGGTGCATTAATTACATTTTTTTTTGCAAAGAATATATGATATACATGCTGAATTGTGTCTAAATATTATGCTTTCCATGGTTTTCCCAAAGGCATTGTCTGCTTTTCAAACATTTATTCTAAACATAAAAAATTATATACCACTTGAATTTTTTCGTGCAGTAATATGACAGGTATACTAAGAAATTCCTTTACAAGGAGTCTCACTGATATTCATTTTAAAATTTAAAGAAGATAACATTTCCACTAAATTATTTAGATGTTTTGAAAACACTAAGGAGAGAGAGAAAGAGAGAGCGACGATGACTAAATCATCAGCATATACTATGACAGATAATTAAGCAATAATGCATGACAGGGTGTGGATTGTGGTGGGATAGCCTCATACCTCGGCACAAGGTCAGATACATCCAACACCCCAAAAGTGAGGTTATTCCAGCACAGTTCATACTCTGGAGTGTATTATTGCTATTATACAATGGCTCTTATTTATTAATATTGTGAGGACACAAATGAGCACATGTAGATGGCTATTAGGCAGAGAACAAGTGTTGGAACATCCCTTTTTTGTGTAGGGACATCTGTTTTATAGTATCAGTTGTACAGTTTTATGTTTTTTTTTTTACCGTCAATCTTTTTTTTATTGAGGAGTAAGTACAAAGGTAGCAGTGGAGGACATAAAGCATGAATTGTTTACATATCAATGCATTTTACATTTCTTTTAATTTAGCAGACAGAATTTTAACTCATAGAAACATAACAATGACTTGTATATAAATATCACAATAAAGAGACAGGCATATTAGTCCGGACAGTGTAAAGTATCAAGTTGGTTGCCTGGTCAGTTCAGGGGGGGGTTCAATAAGTCCTTCCGATTGAATACCACCAGGGTGGGAGTGGATCTAGTGATTCGAGCCATATACGGAGCCCAGATTTTAACAAAGGCTGCGCTTGTCCTTTTGGCAAAATAAATAAGATGGATATGGGAGACTAATGACTCCATTGCTTTTAACCATGCTTGGAAAGTTGGAAGGCTTGGTGTCTGCCATTTCATTAGAATAAGTCGGAGAAGTTCCACCGAAGCCTGTGTGAGCCATATCAACTGCTCCTTAGTCATCGGCCCACTATCTGAAATAACACCAAGTAGCCAAAAAGAACGGGAGTGAGGCAAAGTGCATACCAAGGTGTGGGAGCAGAAGTGAATCACTTTCCTTCACAACCCTTGAAGTGGTTTGCAGCTCCACAGTATGTGTAGTAAATCTGCTCCTGGGGCCAGACACCTCCAGCACTGGTAATTGGGTAATAATCCTATTTTGTGCAACTGGTATGGGGCTCTATACCAGAGGTGAATAACTTTGTTTTTAATAAGAAGGCTCCTCTGGTCCACACAGGCCTTGTGTGCAAGCTGCCAACAATTAGACCATTCCTGAGGGGTAAATGAAATGCCGAGCATTTTTTCACACCTGATTTTAGCTGGCAAAGATGGGTCTGGATTGGAGTCTCTAACCCACTTTTGTATCATACCTGCTAACCCTTTACTTTGTTTAGACCATGGGGAGATTGGAAGTGTTTCCTTAGAAGGGCTTAAATGAACTCTGCAACTCATACACTTAGAGTTATTTCTGGACCAGACACTATATAAGCTTTGGAGCTGCAAATACTGCCAGAAACATTCTTTGGGCAAAGAATGTTGATCTCTTAGATATTGAAAAGGAACAAAGGTTCTCTTGTCTTCCTGAACTAAGTCACGAAATATATTTATCTGGCAAGCACTCCATATTGGCCAGTAAAAGGGCTTCTGGTCTATTGTCAGAAATGGATTATTCCATAGCAGAGTGTGTAAGCCCAAACTCAAGCATCTTTGATTAGCTTTGCCAAGGGATTTCCAAGCTAGGTGGCTGTCCCTTATAGTCCACCATCCCTGTGCAGTTCTGGGGAGAGGATGCCCCAAAAAACAAAGAGTGGAGATATTACCCATTACAGTGCTTTCCAACTTAACCCACACAGGGGATGAATGAGACAACCCTCCAATTCCTTTACAAGTTTTGGCTATCAAAAATGCTTGAGAATATCTACTAAAATCTGGAAGAGTCCATCCCCCTCTAATCCACAGGGCTCTTAATTTAGCTGTGCTATAGCGAGGCTTACTGGGACCCCATTCTAACCTGCTCATTAAGATATGAAACTTATGTGCCCACACCTTAGAAATCAAAAGGGGGAGGTGAGAAACCAGGTAATATACTTTAGAGGCGAACATCAATTTTAAAGTGGCAATCTTCCCTGCCATGGATAAATGTAAATGCTCCCAGTGTTTCACATTATTAGCCAGCTGGGTCCATATTGGACTAAAATTCTTGTCCACCATAGAGGTTAGATCTGTGGATAACCTAATCCCTAGATATTGAATATCAGGATGAACCCACTTGAAACCAGAGGACCGAATCATGTTAATAGACGTATAGAGGTTAAGTGGAAAAATCTCTGATTTAGTTTTATTTATTCAAAGGCCGGATATGTCCCCAAATGCGGCAAATGTGTCCAGAAGGGAATGTAGACTCCCTTGGACTTCACTTGTAAGAATCAGACAATCATCCGCATATGCTTTAGAGTACTAACTCTGATTTCCCACCTGAATTCCTTGGATATTGGGGTGAACACATAAAGCCGAAGACAAGGGTTCCATAGCCAACATGAAAAGTAGCGGGTACAAAGGGCAACCCTGCCTGGTACCCCTATAAAGCTGAAAGGGGGGGACATTGTTGTGTTAGTGAGCACCTTGCCAACTGGATGTTGTTATAAAGTGTGTATCCAAGAGGAAAAGTATGGACCTATGTTAAACCAGTTCAGGACTGCCTGCAGAAACTCCCACTCCACTGAATCGAAAGCCTTTTCGAAATCTATCATGATAATGGCTTCAGGAGTAGGGATTTTCGCCGCCACCTGTATCAAAGTGACCAGGGCCCTCACATGACCTGAACTGTGTCTCCCTTTAATGAAGCCCACCTGAGAGGGATGGATAATGTAAGGCAGTACCTTTTCTAATATGGTTGCCATAGCTTTCACAAGTATTTTGGCATCCGCATTAATCAGAGAGATTGGCCGATAATTGCTAGGGTACGTCTGGTCCTAGCCTTCTTTTGGTAGTATGGTAATCACCGCCTCTCTTAGGGAAGGAGGAAGTTCTCTCTTACTCTAGGCTTCCTTAAACATTTCTAAGAGAGGAGAAATTATTTCCGGGTGTACAAGTCTATAAAAATCAGTGGGGAACCCGTCACTCTCCGATGCCTTGTGAGAGGCCATACTAAGAATTGCCTTAAGTAGTTCCTCCTCAGAAAGTGGAGCATCTAATGCTTGGTTTTGAGCCATAGTCAAAGCTGGCAGTGATATTTGATCCATAAAGCTGCAGAACTTTCCCTCATCCCATTTTACCTGAGATGTATATAGGTTTCGATAAAAATTGGCCATGGTGTCATTTATTTCATTTTGAGAATGGACCAAGTTTCCCCCCGGGTCTCGAAGGCTTATTATGTGGTGGTCTGCTTGCCTTTATTTTAGCTTATAAGCAAGGAGTTTTCCTGCCTTCTCACCTTCCACCCAGCACCGATGTTGAGAGCACCTAATATTCAGTTCTGCCTTTCTCGTTAACAGTGAGTTAAGCTGTATTCTGATCAGAGTCAGTTCAGCCCATAGGCAGTTACTCTTAAGCCTTCCTGGATTTCCCTTATACTCCGCCTCCAACTGACGCAACCTACTATCTAATTGTAATACCTCCCCCTCCCTTTGTTTTCTCCGAAATGAGGCAAAACTTATAATTCGGCCCCTTAGGGTGGCCTTGTATGCTTCCCATATATTTGCAGCTGAGAAGAAACCAGGTGGATTTAGTCTAAAAAAGGATTTAGTTTCCTCCTTAACTAGGGATTGAAATTCCCTGTCATTAAGAAGAAGCAGGTCCAACCTCCAGGAATTAGATTTCCCTTTAGTAATTGGGCTCCCCATTAGATTTAGCAGCAGCGGAGCATGATCAGATAGCTAGATTGGAACTATATGTGTATCTGTGGTGCTGGTAACCAAATTTTCAGAAATTAACCAATAGTCCAGTCTATTTGTCATTGCTTTAGCTGCTGAAAAGTAAGTATAATCACGATCCGCTGGATGCTGCAACCTCCAGATATCAGCTAGGCAGTGCAAAGAGAGCAAGTCCTGGAGGGCTATAAGCGAGTTGGTATGGGGTTCCTGCCTGGCATTAGAGCAATCGAGGAGGTAGTCTACAGCTAAATTAAGGTCTCCCCCAATAATTATCCCCAGCTTGTCAGCTGTAAGGTTTAGCAATTGTTGTGAAACCTCAACCAGGTTGTAATAGATTGTAACAGTTTTATGTTTTAATTAAATTTTTTTTTGAGGAAACACTCCCAATGTGAAAGCACTGCATAATAGGTATACAAATAATCAATTGTCTTTTATCACTGTAGTATGTTATGAAATACCAGGCAATTGGGTTTTTGCATGCCCATGATGCAGTGCATTTGTATGTGGTGTGTTTCCTCATAAAAAATTAAACTGTAAAACTGATACTATAAAAGAGATGGTCCCACACTATAAAGGAGATGTTCTGACACTTGTTTTCTACCTAACTATGAAATGTTTTAGCCATGACAAAAATCTGTGCCCCCCCCCCACAATATAAGTAAATAAGGTTTTTATATGAAACTAAGCCTTTAGTTACAGTATGTATTATGTTGCAAGGCTTCAAAGTCTTTTGGTGAGAAAAGCTGTAGCTTGTTATTCAGTCAGGCATGCAATAATGTTTATGTTTGGCTTTGATGCTGTGAGGATGTACTCAGATAGTTTCACTGTAACAAGCATGCACTGGCTAATCAGAATGCAGGAAAATGTTCTTGCCATTGTAAAATTTGCTATTGTTTATTGCTGCAACATTCACTGCATTGTGTAATGCAAAGGACAAAACTCCATTAATATGTATGCTAACAAGCATTTGTCAATGCCGAACATTCTCTATAGGTATTTGCAGTGGTGTTTGGCACGTATGGTGCTTTACCCTAATGCCCTGTGCGATTGCTTGTATTTGCACAATAAATTTTGAGCATGACCTTTTTGTTACCCCCATTGTGCGCTACATAGGTGGAAATACGTTTTGGGCACGCTCGAAAAACAGTAATTGTTAGGAATTTTTTCACCAAATTTTCAACATTGTCATTTTAAAACCTCTGCTAATGAACAGTGTCACTATGATTTTCTTACTGTGTCCCATACATTGATTTCACACACCGACTGCGCCATTGTGCACTACATCGGCGGAAACATGTTTTGGGCAGGATGTGAAAAATGACAGCTGTACTACTCATAAGAAGGTGTGGTAAAATGGCAATGTTGAAAGTCTGGAGTGAAAATATTGAAAATTCGCAAACTTATGAGCGTGCATAGGAACTGCGCAATGAACACTCGTAAAACAGTCATTTTAGGATTTTTTCACCAAATTTTCAACATTGGCATTTAAAACCTCTGCTCATGAACAGTGTCACTGTGATTTTCTTAATAATGTCCCATACATTGAGTTCGACACCGACTGCGCCATTGTGCACTACATGGGTGGAAACATGTTTTGGGTGAGATGTGAAAAATGACAGCTGTACTACTCATAAGAAGGTGTGGTAAAATGGCAATGTTGAAAATCTGGAGTGAAAATATTGAAAATTCACGAACTTACGAGCCTGCGTAGGAACTGCACAACGCACACTCGTAAAACAGTCATTTTTAGGAATTTTTACACCAAATTTTCAACATGGGGTTTTTGGGACCCCTTCTCATGAACAATGTCACTGTCATGGTGTTGTTCAGGCCCAAAGGGTGATTTTTCACAGTGACTGTGCAGTGACTGCGAAATCACCCTTCGGGCCTGAATAATGCCATGACAGTGACATCATTCATCAGAAGGGGTCCCAAAAACCCCATGTTGAAAATTTGGTGCAAATATTCCAAAAAATGCCTGAGATATGCAATAAAGTTTAAAACCCCCTATCTAGCCCATTATACAGCTTACCGGCATTTCCTCAGTTCGCGGTCGGCTTTGAAGAGTGCAGACGTGTTCCTGGTCCAGCGATGATTGTTGCGCCAAGCTCTGGAGGTAAGTATGGGGTGAGGATGGGTGGGCAGGAGTGCACAGTGGGTGGGTGCGGGTTGGGGAGGGGCTGGGATACTACGTGGGACCGTTTTGCTTTTCAGGTTGAAAAAAAAGGCGACGTTGGACATTGCCATGCTGGGGTGGGCTCCCAGCATGGCCTACTTTGGGGGTGTTTGTGGGGATGTGGTGCTGGCGGGGATTGGGCACCCCGTCGGCAGAGGACCAGGACATTTACGCACGCTGGGTGGCCCCCAGCATGGCACCAAAGCTGATGGGGACGTGAGGGCTCACTAGTTGCTAGATATGACAGCGGTGGTTTTCTTTGGCAAGACCACCGCTGTCATACACAGCTCCCACACCCATTGGTGCAGGACTGCCACGCCTGCTCAACGGAGCAGTGGATTGAACGGGGGAGGCACACCTCCAAAGTGTGCTACTCTCCCAAAACATTCCTTGCACATGCCCGCAAGCGAACGTAAAAAGAAGTTGAACCAAAAAGTATCCCTGCTTGGCACCTTTATTTGTCTCAAATGGGAACATTAAATTACCACTTTTATAAAAACATTTGACAGTTTTTGTATTTGAGCATTGATCCATTATTATAGAGAAGAGAGATTCTACTAAACTTTGTTTCTTAAAGATAGACCATAATTTGGAGATAGATAAATAGTCTATAAAGGCTGAATATAGATGTTGTTTCTTACTTTTATATGTTCCTGAGCTACATGAGAAAGAATGAAACAGTTAGTAATTGTAGCTGAAACATATCCATATAAAGGGTTATATTTGTGTACAGTGAATGCTATAGTATGAAAGTCATGAAAAGTCTTTCAAATGAAGTATTGGGCTCTTCTATAGTTGGAAGCACTCCAGATATATAGATGACTGAGTCTGTTAAATATGAATACTACATTGCAGACATGGGCTTGATTCCCACAACCTCAACTTTCTTTCTATGTGACCCTGAGCAAGTTACTTAACCTCTCCAGTGCTCAGTGCTCCCAGATTGTCCCTGCAAATGGGCCTTTTGCCTAGTGGACCTTACCCCCAAAAGAATAAAATAAATATTGCAGCCATTTCTAGAACATGTTGGTGTCATCCAGAAATGGTTACAATGGAGGGGTGCTGTTTAGCTGAGACTGAAACATACACGTTCATTTTGAGCTCTGCTGTTGTGACACTGAAAACTCATTTTATAACCTTTGACATAACAATATTTTAAAGATGAACTGGTCTACTGGTGAATGGTGTTTTCAGAGAGTAATATGGATGAATTTATTTCCCCCAAAATAACTGGGAGAGGGGCCCCAGAGAGAAGCCCTGCAGGCTCTACCACAGGATCGTGGGAACAGTGGCAACCGGGAGGGAGCTGGATGTCATTATCCACCTAGGGACAAATGACCTGGCTGAGAATGGGATTAGAGCAGTGCAACAGGAGTTTGTGGAGTTGGGGAGGGGCTTTAGACAAGTAGTACACACGGTAACTTTCTCAGAAGTGCTACTGTCTATGGCATGGATGAGGCTAGGGTACTCTGCACCATGGGATTCAATGACTGGTTGAAAAGCTGGTGCAGAGCTCAGGGATTTGGCTTCATTGGGGACTGGGGCTCCACCTGGAGGGATGCAGGCCTATACAGGTGTGATGGTCTGCATCTATCCTGGAGGGGAACCAGGATCCTAGGTGATAGGTTTAAATACTTCAATGGCAAGCTTTTAAACTAGCCAAGGGGAGAGGCATTGAAGAGAACAGAAATCCTAGCCCCCCCCAAAAAATCTGGGTAATTAGTGAGGTAAACACCATGATAGAGAAATCAATAGGGAGAAGGGCAGGGGTGAATGGAGAAAAGGGCAAAGGCAGTAGGGAAAGGGATGGGGTAAAAAGAAATAAAGTCATAAAAAAATGGAGGGTAATGAGTACTAATGCCCGTAGTCTAGGTAAAAAGCTCCCTGAAATGGTGGCCTTGATGGAAGAGGGATGCCTGGATATTGTGGCAGTCACAGAAACATGGTACACAAAGAACCATGACCTGGATGTCAACATACCAGGGTACACAATCTTCAGGAGGGAGAGGGAGGGAAGAGGAGGAGGAGTAGCTCTCTATGTAAGGGGAGGGATCAAAGCAACAGAACCAAAGGGTAAACAAGGAGGAGAGGAGGCACTGTGGGTCACCCTGGAGACTGGAAATTACTCCACAGTCTGCACAGGGGTTGTATACAGACCCCCATCTCATGGGGGAGGAAATGGACAAGAAAATGATAGAAGGCATTCTTGGGATGGCAGAGAAAGGGGAGATATTGCTGATGGGGGATCTGAATATCCCAGATGTTGACTGGAGCACCTTTGCTGCAGCCACATCCAAGAGCAGAGCCATTCTCGATGCCCTACAGGGGGCATGCCTCAGACAGCTTGTTTTGGAACCCACTCGGGAGACAGCAGTCTTAGACCTGGTACTCTCAAATCGGGATGGAGAAAGGATCTCTGATCTTGAAGTGGGTAGCCATCTGGAAACAAGCAACCACCAAACAGTGTGGTTCACGATAAACTTAGCTGTAGAGTCAAGCCACACAAAAGTGAAGGTACTGGACTTCAAGAGGGCTGATTTTGTCAAAATGGGAGAGTGCCGCAGAAAAGCACTAGCAAACAGGCAAGAAGGTGGGGCGGAGCAACAATGGGGAAACATCAAAACCGCCATCACAGAGGCAACAAGCCTTTGTGTGAAGCAAATAAAAATATCAAAATGAAAGAAGAAAATACTATGGTTCTCAAAAGAAGTGACAGGGAAGGTAAGGGAGAAAAAGGTAGCATTCAGGAAGTATAAGGAAACACAGAAGGAGCAGGACAGAGAACTGTACCAGTTAAAGCAAAAGGAAGCAGGTAAGGCAGTCAGAATAGCCAAGGCCCAAACTGAGGAAAAGATAGCCAACTCGGTTAAGAAGGGGGATAAAACCTTTTATAGGTACATTAGGGAGCAAAGAAAGACTAAGGCAGGAATACTGAGGCTGAACAAAGAGGAAGGTGGTTGGTCAGAGAGCAACAGTGAAAAAGCAGGGATACAGAACGAATACTTCTGCTAAGTATTCACAATGGAAAAGCAAGGGGAAATACCTAATCCAGTCAATAGAAGCACTCTGGATAGGGGGAATGATATTAGTCCTTTCACAGAAGAAAGGGTTCTGAAAGAACTCTTAAAACTGAAGGTGGATAAAGCAAGGGGACCTGATGGGATTCACCCCAGAATTCTAAAAGAACTAAGGGAAGAACTAGTAACACCACTGACTACCCTTTTTAATAAATCATGGGAGGATGGTGTAGTACCTGAGGACTGGAGAAGGGCAGATGTGGTTCCCCTCCACAAAAGTGGGAGCAAGACAGAGGTAGGAAACTACAGACCTGTCAGTTTGACCTCAGTGGTAGGGAAAATGTTGGAATCACTTCTGAAGGAAAGAACTGGTACCTAGAGGCCAGTGGGGCACAGCACCCAAGGCAGCATGGATTCAAAGTGTCAGACAAATCTAATTGATTTCTTTGACTGGGTGACCAAAGCAGTAGACCAGGGAGGGGCTGTGGACATGGCCTACCTAGACTTTAGCAAGGCATTTGACACAGTCCCACACAAAAGACTAATAAACAAATTAGCCAGCCTGGGAGTGGGTCCCAGGGTGGTGGCCTGGGTAAAACACTGGTTGGACAACAGAACACAGTGGGTAATAGTAAATGGAGTCCACAGTGATGAAAGGAGGGTTACTAGTGGGGTACTGCAGGGTTCAGTACTGGGGCCGGTCCTTTTTAATGTCTTTATAAGTGACATTGCAGAGGGACTGGAAGGGAAAATATGTCTCTTTGCAGATGACACAAGGATCTGCAATAGGATTGATATGCAAGGTAGGGTGAAAAGGATGAAAAGGGACTTGGCAAGGTTGGAGGAATGGTCAAATGTATGGCAGCTTAGATTCAATGCAAAGAAGTGCAAAGTAATGCACCTGGGAAACAAAAACCCAGGGGAAGAGTACACAATGGGGGGTGAGATACTGACAACAACAAAAATGGAAAGGGACCTGGGGGTAGTCATATCAGATGACCTAAATGTAGGCCAGCAATGTGAGAAGGCAGTAAGGAGGGCTGGGGGGATACTGGGATGCATAGGGAGAGGCATCGCCAGTAGAAAACAGGAAGTTGTTGGTCCTCTGTACAGACAGTTGGTAAGACCACATCTGGAGTACTGTGTACAGTTCTGGAGACCACATCTCTGCAAAGACATAGACAGGGTGGAGGCTGTCCAGAAGAGGGCAACCAAAATGATGCAAGGTCTGCATCAGAAGACATATGAAGAAAGACTGAAGGAACTAAAGATGTATAGCCTCAAGTTAAGGAATGAGGAAGGGGGGACATGATAGCAACTTTCAAATACCTCAAAGGAATCAACAAAGTCCAAGAGGGTAGCATCTTTCAGAAAAAGAGATGTGCAAAAACAAGGGGGCACAATTTGAAGATAGAAGGGGGGCAGCTCAGAGGTAATGTGAGAAAGTATTTCTTCACAGAGAGAGTTGTGGATACATGGAACAGCCTTCCTGAGGAGGTTGTAGAGTCAAAAACAGTGGGGGAATTCAAGAATGCATGGGACAGACATAAGGCAATTCTAGTGGGGGTGTAGGAGGAAGTAGGCTGTTGGTTAACTAGGATCTGCAGCTTATCTGTTAGGTAGGGAAATGGGCAGACTAGGTGAGCCAAGCGGTCCTTATCTGACATCTAATTCTATGTTTCTATGTTCTCCTGGGATACAGACAGTCTCTGAAGTGGGCATAAAGCCTAAAGCATCAGCCAAACCAACTTTGGCTTCTATACAAAACCTCCTGGCCGAGTTTCAGGCCGAAGTTAGGCTGTCTTCAGCAAGAATTGAGAATTTGTTAACGGAGACTTCATCTAGGTGTGCTGCTATAGAGACAAGGGTTGAAGCTATAGAACAGGCTATTAAAAATAATGAGTCAGAGATGAAGGAAGTAGTATCGTGGTCCTTAACATTAGAGGGAGCGGTGAACACATCATTACATGAACAACTAGCCCAGCCATCCAGACTGGAACGTTAGGAGAATAGTATTTTGAAAAGGAACTTGTGAATAATTGGTTTCCCTGGAGCTGTCCCCAATATGGAACTCAAAGATGAGGTGGAGAAGGCTCTTACATTGTGTTTTTCATTGGAGCCTGCTTTAGTACTGGAGTCTGTTTTTCATCCTACTTCTTGCCCACTAAAAGAATCAAGAGATCTATCAACCTCCGAGTCGCAGAGAGCAAGGTACATTATTTTAACTTTTAATTCGGTGACTGAATGACATAAATTGCTTCAGTTGGTTAGAGTGAGAAAACAGTGTGTTTATTCAGGTCATCGGATTCATTTGTTTCCGGATTTTTGTTTACAGACTCAAAGACGTCAAAAGAGATTTCTTCCGATTCTTTCAGAATTTAAAGAGGCTGAGTTGCAGGCTGCTTTATTAACACCTGCACATTTAAGGGTGCAATTTCAGGGCAAAATGCAATTTTTTGATGATCCTGACACTGTTCGTAGTTCTTTGAGAACAATGTCAAGATTTCTGAGGATACAGAGTCTGAATTTAATGGAGAAGAAGAAGCTGATTTAATGGACTGTTGGATGCCTTGTTCTGTATTTCTAACCTTATGATACTTGAATTATCTCCTTGGAAAGAAATTTTTTTTCCTTTTTTGTGGGGGGTCGCTAACTTTGAACTGATGCACGGCTGGGGGGATGTTTTATTTCATTGGAAAATGGCATAAATATTCTTGTTATTAAATTACTTGAGTGGGATGATTAAGCTTGGAGCACAATCGAATTGCATTAAGTATTAGAATAGAATAAGCTCTCTGATTTTTTCTTTTTTTGTTTTTCTCTTTTTGCCAGCACAAAAAATATAAAATTCACTTTTTTGTGCTTTATTCAATCAATCAATCAATCAAAATCTTTATTTATCCAGGTGGAAACCATTGAGCAAGCTCATTTGCAAGGTGGACCTGCATCACACAAGCCATAAACAAATTTAACATAGTCATACATATATACAGGCATTGTGACAGTGCGTAACAACAACAATATAAATGGTAAATGACAGTAAAATCATGAAAAAAGAAGAGACACGGTGCATATGGTCACATATAAGTGCAGGCAGTAATGGAATACATATTGCTAGACCAGAAAAAATAAGCTAAATAGAGAATATGATACAGGAGGCACCTGAAGATGTATCCGGTTTTATGCATGGCAGGTGGTGAGATAGGTGAGGGAAGCAAGAGCTGCAGAGTTTCAAGAAATAGGGTGCATGGGTGAGGAGGTTGGGGTAGGGGCAACAGGTTCTAAATGTGGCACAGAACCGAGTACCTATTTGTACCTTATAGCTAAATGGTGTAAGGGTTGGAGGCTTAATTTGACACTGAACCCATAAGCTATAGCTATATGGGATGTCTGTGCTGCAGACACAGCTCAGAGCGAGCTGGTACGGGCGATGACTTAAGAAGCGTTGGCAACCTGGGCACTAAAGATACTTATGATGACAGACTGGGCAACTGAAGAGAACTCAGCATTGAGAGATAGATGCTATTATGGCTTCGCAGAAGCGGAGTCTGGGTCGTCAAGCACTGGAGCAGCTTCGGGTCTGATGACCACTGGTGGCCATGTCATTGGCTACTTGGGGTAAATGAGCTGCGGGCACCGTACACAAGGAGCAGCATACAGATGATGGAGTCGGTGACATAGGCACTGTAGGTGCATGCGACGTCCTGGCTGGGAAACTAGGGCCTTCACAGTACTAGAAGAGCGTGATCCTGTTTATTGTTTCTTGGGGGTGGCTACAGGGACATCGATCGTAGGTGGCCATAGATCTTGGGATGTCTGCACTGGGTATTCTGAGGGGCAGTTTGGCATAGTGAGAAGGGGATAGAGGCAAGAGGTGGAAGTGAGGCATGGGATGGGTGGAGTGAAAAGCCAATATTGGGTGACCACGGCAAAAAAACGCTCATGCTGCAATGGGTTTATGGCTTTACTGTGACTCTAGATGACTTGAAACTGGGATTCAGGTCTCAAGCATCGGCTTCTGAAGTGCCGCTGCCCAGTGACCGCAGAAAGAGTGGTGGTAGGGCAGAAAGTTCTTGATGGGTGAGGGGGTCATAGATCATAGGTGGTGGAAGCAGTGGCATTCCTGTCTGATTTCTTTTGCATGCAAGTCCTTAAATACTGCAAAGCTTACTGGAGAATTTAGTTTCAATGATTTCTGTATTTTGTTCCAAAGAGTTGGCAGTGAGAAGCTTATGGCCACTGTCCCAAGGCAGTGTGCGGACCCTGGGAATCTTAAGAGAGATTAGAGAGCAGCTTCATAGGGCGTAGGTTCAGAGCTCACTTAGAGGCAGTAAGTCAGAAATATAGTGTGGTAGTTTGCAAATAATAGCTTTTAATGTCCATTTTGTGGCATTTCTGCTTCATCTGTATTGCAGTGAGGTCCACCCCATGGCACTGTATATGAAGCAGTGGTTGGTAGAACAGGGAAGGCCAGTGATGAAGCACAACGCTCTGTGGTATAAGACGTCAAGCTTGTACAGGTATGAGGCATTACAGTGACTATAGATGAAGTCGTCGTAGTCTAGTAAGGAGATGAAAGTGGTCTGAACAAGCTGTTTTTTTGCTTCGGGGGCAGTAGGCGGTTTATTCGGTAGAAGAGTCCCAGCCTCTGTTTTAGCTTTTTCATCATGTCCTCCAGGTGTTCCCCAAAGGAGAGTTTGTGATCTAGCCAAACTCCCAAGTATTTAAATTTGGGGACGAACTCCATATTTTCCCCCAGTAAGATGGTGATGGGGGGTATAGTGCCACTAGTCGGGTTAGACTGTAGGTTGCCTGGGGAATTGCCTTGTTTTTTTTTTAGCATTAAGGAGTAGCTTCTTGTTAAGTAGCTGATACTGAAGGATGTCGAAGTTGTGTTGCAGATCTGCACAAGCAGCTTCTGGTGTTGGCCAGCTTAGGTATAGTACTGTATCGTCCACGAACAAGTGGATACTGGATTTTTTTATGCCAAGATCTATGCTTTTGATGTATATGGAGAACAGTATTGGGCCTAGGATTGATCCTTGAGGGACACCTCTTACTAACGGTTTAGAGGGTGATAGCTCTCCTCCTGCCTTGGCCTACTGTTGCCTGCTCATTAGGTAGTCCTGGAACCATCCATAGGAGGTGGAGTCTAGACCTAATGTTTTCAGGGAAGAAAGAAGTAGGGAGTGATCAACTGTGTTGAAAGCCTTGCTTTGGTCAAAGAAGACAACGCAGACTAATTTTTTGCTTTCAAGGTCAATTTGCAGTCATTTGTTACCTTAGCCAATGCCGTAACCATACTGTGATTTGTTCGGAAGCCTGACTGTAACAGGTTTAGAAAGTTTGTGCTTTCCAGGAAGACTCATAGCTGGGCATTCACTATTTTCTCTAGCAGTTTAGATAATATGGGGGAGTAAAGAGATTGGCCTATAATTATTTAGGTCACAGGGATCCTCAGATTTGAAAAGTGGAATAATGTGTGCAGTTTTCCATACATTAGGGAGAGTCCCCTGGGATAGTGACAAGTTGAACAAATGAGTGATGGGTACTGCCAACACATGCCAGGCCACCTTTATGAAGTAAGGGTCTAGCAAGTCCGCCCCTGCGCTTTCTTGGTATCCAAGTAGAGGAACAACTCTTCAACTTCTTTTAGAGTAACAGGAGAGAATGAGAAGGTAGCATTTGCTAGATTTGGCTCCGGGGGCGGCGTATCCATTTGAGGGCGTAGATTGCAGGCAGGTGAGTTATCAAAGGTTAATCCAGCTGAGGTGAAGTGATTATTGAATGCTTGCAAGATTTCTTTGTTATTGTTGAGGAGGACATTGTTAAAAGAGATTTTTGAGGGAAGTACGCTTCCTGACATGTGACCAGAGAGGTCTTTTATTGTGGACCAGAATTTGGTTGGGCAAGTTGAAGTGGCATCTTGCTCTGTGTGGTAGAATTTTGACTTAGCCTCTCTGATTAACCTTGTGCAGGAGTTCCTGGCAGATCTGAAAAGACACCAGTCTTTGGGAAGTTGTGACTTACGAGCGATCTTCCAAAGTTTGCCCCTTTTTAACAATGCGGCTTTTAGGTCTGGGGTAAACCAGCGATGGGTTCTAGGCTTTAAACAAGATTTGACCAGTGGAGTGTGGATATTGAGGGCATGTGCTAATATTTCTTGGAATATGGCATATGCTTCGTTCACTAATTTGGCAAGGAAGAAACTCTGCCAAAGTGGGGAAACCTTGAGGTCATTGATATAAGCATGTGGGTTGAAGTTCCATTTTGTTCTCTTAGTGGAGAATTTCGAATTAGATTTGGGCATTTGATTTGTTCTCACACCAGCAATAAGATAGTGGTCACTGATGTCAGCATGAAAGATACCAGCATGTGAGAAGAGGTATGGTTTGTTTACTAATAGGACATCTAGAAGGGTGCTATTTGCTGGGTTTTTCTTATTAATGTGTGTTGGCTCACTGATGAGCTGTGAAAGTCCATGAGAATCACAGAAGGCTTTGAGAGGTAGTGAGGCACTGGACAGCCAGTCATAGTTGAGGCCTCCCAGTATTATAGTTTCTAGGTTGCTGGAGTCCAACATAGAAGATAGGTAGGTCAGGAGCTGAGGTCCAGCTGAGGGTGGTCTGTAGCAGCCGATGATTAAGACTGCTGATGCAGGAGAGATTTTGATTTTTAGGGATAAGCATTCATAAGCGTTGGCATGTGAGGAGGAATCAATTATAGAGACTGAGAATTTATCCTTGATTTAGATGGAGACTCCGCCGCCCCAGGTTTGCCTGTCGGTTCTGAATAGTAGGTAGTTTGGCATTCCGATTTCCTTATTGGGGTGGCTGGCCATAGCCAGGACTCTGAGATAACAAGCACATCTGGATTAGTGTGGGAGATCCAAGCCTGGATAGAGAAGAATTATTTTACAAGGCTACATGCATTGACATGCATGAAGCTAATTCCCATAGGAAGCTCTGATGGTGAGGTGATGTCGACCATGGGTCCAGGATTGAGCTCGACGTTGCCTAAGCATAGTAATAGTAAGAGTATAATTTTTCTTAGGACCACAAGGGAAGTTTTGAAGATTTTTGACCTTTTCCTAGAAGATGTAGAATCTGGGTAAGCTTGAGTGTGTGTATTATTAGGCTTGTGTAGACCTAACCTTGCGTGACATAGGACACTTGCTGTGAAGTACCAATGTGTGAGATCACTGTAGGAGAGTAATTGGTACCTTTCGATTAATATTGGACTGCTTGATGCACATTGGATATGCCACCCGAGTTGGTGAGGGTATAATGGAGCAGAGGTGTTGCAAGAGTTAAGTATACACCTAATGTGTGCACATTGGATGGATTCAGGGTGGGTTTCAATGTTACAGTAGGTCCAGTCTAGAGGGTTCCCTAATACGGACAATATGCATAGAATACTGAAAAACTGAAGGCAAAGCGCCATGGTGGCTATTGAAGTAGTCAGGTAAAGATCCTTAGGAAGGAGGAAGGTTCCTTGGGGTTCCTATAGATAACTGGTCTAAGGGGATGGCCGGCGCCTTAGCAGGGTTCACTAAGGAGAGATCAGTAGAAGTAGGTAAAAGGAAAAGGGGAAAGGATTGGCAGTAAAGGACCAATGGCAGTAATGGGCAGAGCAAGACGGCCCATATAGAAATGTGCCGGGAGGGGGGATGGGAGGGTTGGCGAAAATTTGGGGCTTTGCCATACCTCTCAGCAGCTTGTATCTGAGCTTGTGGTCTCGGGCATCTGCTTCTGGAGCGCCAACCTCCCGGTGGCCGTGGGTCACGTGGTGGTGGAGCTGGGAGCCCTAGGAGGGTCTCAGCTGAAGAGAGAAGGAGAGAGGAAGCCAAATTAGTACTGGAGGAGGACAAAGGGTCTCATAAACCAGTGACAAGAAAAATTTGCAAGTGAATTGGGTGATTTCCTTGGCACCTGGGAGTCTGGCTACAGTTTCAAAGTCAAGGAAAGGGCTGCAATCGCTTAAACATTAGGTCTTTTTACAAAGTAAAAACAGATTTTCTAGGTAGATTTAACAATTTCTAGGCAGTTTAGACAAATGGTAACAGTATAGGCATTAGAAGTAGTCAGGATTAGCTATCAAAATTGTGCCTTTTTGCTCCACTAGTTAATAAAGAAATGTAGATGAAAAAGAATCAATCAAAGTGAGCCTGGCAAAAAGCGCTTGCTCTCCAATTGGTTTGCGGCTTTGACGTACCTCTCAGCGACTTGTATCTGAGCTTGTGGTCTTGGGCGTTGGCTTGTGGAGCGCCGACCGCCCGGTAGCTACGGGTCCAGCGGTGGTGGAGCTGGGAGCCCTAGGAGGGTCTCAGCTCTCAGCGGCTTGTATCTGAGCTTGTGGTCTCGGGCATTGGCTTCTGGAGCGCCAACCACCCGGTGGCCACAGGTCGAACGGCGGTGGAGCTGGGAGCAGCCCTAGGAGGGCTAATTCAGTTAATTTCTAAAGCCATTTAATATTTCTTAAAGCTTTTCTATTTGTGTATAACTAACTGTAAATGTATTTCTTTTCTTAAGGAATGAAAAATAAAGTATAAAAAAAGAAATGGTTACACTTTAATTTTAAATGTCAGTTAACTACACTGTAGTTACAGTGTAACTATACTGTAACTGCATCACAATTGCAATGTAGTTGCATGCAACAAACATGTAACTACAGTATGATTACTCTATTGCATCATGTAATTAATGACTTGTAAATTGAAACAGACACTTAAACTGTAACCCAAGGGACAAGCTGTACTTAACTCAGTGTAGTTAGGCGCAGATCTTTCCTTGATAATATCACAGTTTTCTAAAAATGGCTGCAATTTACTGTAGTATTAATGTGGAACAGACTCAGTTGTCAATATCTCATGAGTGCTTCCAGCTACAGATGAACCCAATATTACATTTGAAAGAGCACCTTATGGGCTTTCAAGGGGCTTGACTGTCTTCTATTAAGAAATATATACAATATAAGCAACTAATATTTATTCTTTCAAAAACAGTATTTCTTCAGGTTCAGTTACAAGTTTCTGTCAAAAATCCTGTTTGCTGATTGACTGAGAAATATGTATTTGATACATGGAAATCCCACTTGTCACAATCAGAATCTGCTGATAAAGAAGCAGATGTATAACCATAAGCCCTGTAAATGAATAGCTTACTGTAGCTGTGTTTTCTGACAGTTGTGTCTCACTCTGTGTGGGTTACATTTCAGTAATCAGACTGTAGTATAAAAAATGAACATAACCTGGGTTACCCTTAATTCATTTGAGGCATAGTGTGTTGATTAGAGTACCATAGGGTAGTTTAGTCCTAATTGTGTCCTACTATCTAATCATTATAAGTGGATTTTATTTTTGTTCCATTTTTATTTTTTTGGGGGGTGTTGTAATTTAATTTTATTAAGGGATCTTATGCAGTTGGCTCATCCCGTCTTTAGCTGTGGGAAAGCTTTTGTTGGTAAGAAATGCCACCAAGCTAAGATCTTCCCCCATGGTCACTAAAACATAAAGTATGTACTGTCAATCTGTGGTTACGAACACAGAGCAGAAATAGCTGAAGTTAGAGTTACTGTGATATAAAAATAATAAGTGGTCCTGGTAGTACAAATACTACAACTACCAAGATAACATATTTTGGCATGGGTTCCCCTAATACAAGGCTCTCAGCAATTTATAGACAGAAAAACAATTCTCAGCACACACCAAAGAAAGCTGTAAAAGCAATGCTTGCCACACTCATATGTTTAACACTAGAGAAGCTTTTGTTATGTAGGCTTCCTAAACTCTGATGAACCAACAACACAGTTATGTGCAATTTCCCAATGTTTCATGCCATATGGCGCTTTATCCCATGACCAGTGTGTTGCTGGTTCCCCAGATTTCAGTGTAACCCCAAGCCACTTTTTGTAAGTTGGACACCCCCCATTAAAATCTGTAACTAGTACCATTAACTTTTCAAAGGTTGGTACCACCCTTTGTGTTAGGATGTGCACCAGGCTCATTTCTCGAGGAAGAGGGGTTGTGGTACAAAAACAAAACACATGAACCTTTGTAAATTTATAACCAGGTCCAGGGTAGAGGATGCAAGGTGTATGCCAGACCTAAACTGCTGAGGGGGCCCCAGTAACTCCATGACAGAAACAATCAGAATATCCAGAACAAGAGCAGAGATTGTGCAGTTTATCTTTATTTTACAGATGACAAACTTTAAAGCATTAGTGGACCCCCATGGGTTGGTCAAGGTCAAACAGGTACACAAAGCCCAAAACTCTCCTTGCCTGCAGTACAGTTTGGGAACAGACATCTTCCATTTCCCAAAATTGGTGTACATACTGTAAGTGGTCTAGCCACACACTTGAACATTTCACACTATGGGGTGAACCTCCAAACATTTTCTTCACACACTTGGGTGCATTATGATTTTTTTTTTCCACAAACCTGGGTGGATATCACATTTTCTCCACACACCTGGGGGGGCATCAAACATTTTCTTCCATGCACCTGGGTGGACATCACATACTTCTTCACACACTAGGGTAAGCATCGAAGCACTCTCTTTACTCGCTGGAGTGAAGTCTAAATCCCTTTCATGCATTGGGGTGAACTGGACACTTCTTCCACACACCTGGGTGGACTAAGGGTACTGAACAGTGTGATGTAGCCTACGCTAAGGGCACACACACCCCAGGTAACAAATCCCCTAAAATTGTGAAGATCTTGTCTCCTAGAGAAAACAGTATATACTGACCAGTCGCTCCTTCCACTTGGCAGGGAGCAACTACATGACACCTTCTCCTTGGTAGCATGTCAGAAATAATTTCACACAAATCCTTTCCAAAGGCAGATGTAAACAAAAAGGATCTTCAGGGGATTGCCCCTTGAATCCACTGGAAAAAGCAGTTCCTTTCACTTCACTAGGAGTAGAAATCAGAAAATTCCTGCAGTAGAAAGGACTCCATCACTTCACTGGAAGCTGGATATTTTATTCCACACTAGGGTGAGACGTTCTGAGCCCTCAACTCAAAGTCCATTGGCAGACCTCCTGCCACTCTCATCTCCAACAATTGACTCTCACTTCAACATTCTAAGCTCTCCAGTACAGCTGTAAGACAGAAAGGGTTATGCTACTGCGAGAGTTCCGAATGACACGAGTAAGCAATAATACCCAACAGGGTGGGCGGTATTGTGATATACTGACCATCCAGGGGCGTAATGAAGCCCAATGCCACAGGCGGAGGGCCTTATAGCCCCTGGAAGGTCCGGTATAGCACAATACTGCCCATTCTGGAGGGTATTATTGCGCTTAGAAAATGGGCAGTGTAAAAAAAATAAGTTTAATAAAAAAATGTTAATGACAAATTAGTTTAAAGTACATTTTGTAATAAAATAGTTCCTCCGCCTGCATTACAATGATTTTTTTCTTATTTTTCTTGTCTTTTCAAAGTCCACACACACACACACATGCACACACACTGACGAAATATTATTTTGCTGTCTGAAGCCAGTGCTGTTGTGAGTGAGCCAAGGGAGTGAGCACTACTGAGAGTGCAATCAGGACCGATGGCTGAACTGTTATTAAACTGGAAGTACTTTACTTTTATTTATATGTGACACAGTTTGCAAGAATGGAAACCTTTTTTTTTCTTAAAAAAAAAAAATAATAACAACATGCCTGTCCCTGCTAGAATTGCACAGTAGTCAGGAGGGATGCGAGGGAATTGCCAGTTGAGCATGAACGGTATGTTAGAAGCATGCTCCCATTCTTGGCCTGCTGTTAACTCATTCACTCCTGCAGCTCAGCCAACTCTCTAGTCACTAAATAAGGACAGGCAGCAGTGCAGCACGTTTATTATTTATTTTATATACTGTAAAGCCAATGGCCATGTATAGCTAAATGTAAGCTAGCTGCTAAGAGAATGGGATGGTCCCAGAGGTTAGGAGCAGGAAGACATGTAGTGGGGAGAGCTGACAGACGAGCTGTGGAGTGCAGAGGAGGTACAGATGGAACGATGATGAAGTATGGCACCAGGAAGATTTTAAGCTACCAGCAGCCTAGTTTTAGCTTGTTTTATGCTCTACTGACAGCTTTTTTATTTGCTTCTGGATGGTAGAAGTTACTTCATTTAGAAATGTGCGGTAAATGTGGAACGGCCGTATGGCACACCATGGGACTCTGCGCGGTTGTCTTGCCCACTGATGGATGTGTGCTCCTGGCTTGCAGTTTACAATTTAGGGGCTGGCTTTCTGGAGGGACAGATACACCTATGTGCCTTAAAAGTTTTAATGGGAGGTGTCACTTCGTGGCATGTATTACAGTTTTACATCTTCTTTTACTGGATTACATATTATTGGGAGTGGGGGTGAGGCAAAACAGTGAACTACTGCATGAATAGTTAGCTGCCAGGACAGAAAAATAATATTGTCTATGCCACTTGAAAATTTTGTTGCCCTTTGATATTTGTGGTACGGTCCTTGGCACCGGTACTTTTAAAACCTGGGCTCTGTTGTCCAATAGATGACCACCCTGACAAGCCTATCAGCCAATCAGAGCCTGAGGATTTTTTTGACCATTTTCTAATCATTCTTCCCTCAGGCTAGCTGAGTAAACAATGATGTCATTGTGTAAGAAGCCCCAAATGAACTCCCTTCCAGATGCCAGCTACCTTTTTAACACTAACACTGATAGGATTCTAGTAACCCAGGGGACTGGGTGGTTACATCAGGAAGCCCGCCTAATAAAAGCTTTTCTTTACCTATGCATGTGAGTGTGGAAAGCATTGCTTTAACAACTTTCTGTGGTGAGTGCTGAAACTTTTCCCTATTTACAAGTATGTGTGCTGTCTTCATGCACCATGCATTCAGAAGCAGCTTTGATTGTAACTGGCTATGCAATTTATTTCAGTCTCTACCTCTACTTTTTAAACATATGAAAATGACTTATTACAGTTTCAAATCATGTTCTATAATATCTTCAATTTTAATGATGTAAGGCATATTAAGTATGCACTATCACGCTGCAACACAAATGAATGAAAAGCATTTTTTTAACTATGCTTTTTCTTGCCCCCGTTCCCTCCCTTCCTGACAGTAAACCCCAGCCACATCATTGACCTTTCCATGGACTTATCGGTTATCCACCACTTACCTAGGGCCACTACTCATGGTAGGTGTCCTGAAATGTGGATTGTACAGGTGGGGGGCCTGTGGGGTTGTTGGTATCACCACTGGGGGCCTGAGGCATTTCCCTTATCAGGTTTTTCCTCAATGGTGCTGGCATACAATGAGATGTGCACATGCATGTGGGGGCATACATGCATGCTATCAACATCCAGCAGTTGCCCCTTCCCAGGTGGCAGGCAAAAAGAGGGGTGCCATCTCCCCCTCCCTAAGGGAGAACATCTGTCCTTGACCCTCTCAATCTTCTATCCCTCCCTCAGCTGGCCTCTGAGAGACCCAAGTCCATTCCCAAACCAAGGTCACTGGCATAGCAAGTGGTGGCACTACTTCTCTGCTACCTGGCCAGAAGTAAAATGAGTTTTAACCTGTTATGCCATGGTATTCAACAATTGTGATCCCAGCATGCACATGGAAATGAGTTTCAGCTTAGTGTATCTTTCCTGCTCAAAAATTCTAAAAAAACAAAATGTCTAAAGGCTATTTTCTCAATCCAAATATGTCCATATGTGGTGGTATTAAGCAACATTCATAAAAGAATGTAAATATCTCAATAAGTCAAAACTTAGGGTTTCCACACAGTTTCACAAAAGCAAGAAAATGTGACATTAGGGTACAAATACATTCAAATGTTTGTGAAGGTATAGTGTTCATTGTATTTAAAGTTTAAATCACTGCATAATGTGGCATGTATAACCATGACATAACTACCTCCTCTCAAAGCATATCAACAGGGTATTTGGTGTCTAGGTAAATTTCTATAAGTTGACAGGTTGTACTTACAGTAGATCACTACCTCTCTGATCCGGTTCTCTGTGGTCTGCCCCCACAAATCAAGGCCCCAAGTGGTAGGGGTGCATTTACAGGCTTCTGGGGATGAAGACAAGGTGACGGGGGTGGCAGGAAAGGCTAGTGAGGATTGTATCAGCTCCTGATGTGGGTAGGGAGAGGGAGGAGCATCATCCTATGGTTGGGGCTAAAAATTATCCCTTGTGAGCCCTACCTTCCTGGCCCTCAAATATTGTTGCCCACAATGCTATCCTAAAAGCACAGGGTGGCTAACAAATAGTATTGGTCAGATAATATCCAACGAATCAGAAACTGTTGATATCACTGAGTTACTTGATTATGATTATTGTATTGTATGTTATTTTGTGAAGTTTTATGTTTTCTGTGTATTACATCTTGACTGTAACTTTGATTATGGTCCTGGGTCGCATTTGAAAAAGGGCCTTGACTCATATTGTTTACCTGGTAAACAAAAGTTTAAATAAAAAAAAAAAATACTCAGATATTGGATGTCACTGGATACAGTTGATATCTGACTTCATAGGATCATAGGGTCATATGAGTTCAGTGGGTAAGATAATCCTTAGCGGACTCTCCACCATCATTGGTCACCTAGGATCCAGTAAGATACAGCTATGTGATGTGACTATCCAGGATCTAAGGGATCCAAGGCAGGCATCCAACATTAGCTACCACTATCCAGCCTTGGATCTGAAAGTTGAATAGGTTTGGATAGGAATTTGGATCAGGAGTGGGATAGATTGACCATCCATCAGATCCCTGTAGGATAACCAAAAGTAGTATCTGAGCATCACTACTTGCAGTACAAGATTACCCACAATGTCAGTGCCACTACCAGTGCTGCCCTATAGGCACTTGTGCAAAGAGCAGTCAGCCTTCCACAGGTAAGTTCCCAATATCTCTGCATTATGCCATAGATGCCAGCATCCCAGGGAAGGGAGCCAGGATAGGAGCTAGATCCTGGCTCTCCTATATGGTTGTACAGAACACTGCTAGCCTGTGACACCAAGTTCGGCATTACACCTTCGACCTACTGCTCATGTGATGTCATGAAGGAACAGTACCTCTTGTATAATGTAATATTTTGCAGCTAATATTTTTACGGTGTGTTTCAGATGTGCCTGCAAAACCCATGATATCAGTGGACCCGTCTGATGCTAGGATAAAACACAGGGGCTCTTTTGTCATTACCTGTACAGCTCCAAATAACCATACAGGGAGAGCATTTTACATCTTCAAGGACAATGAAATGATTTATGCTGCTTTCCTTAATGCATCAGAAGCAGGCCAGCAACTCACTTTAAACATCGACAATGAAAGCCATTCCCGGGAAGGGAATTACACCTGCAGTTATGAGACGGTGATAAATGAACGTCCGCTAAATTCTTCACTGAGTGATGCTGTGCACATTCCTGCACCAGGTAATTGAAATAAGAAGTGTTTCTATAATTAAAAACAGAATACAGGACAGCTGTGTTCAACTCAAATGTATTTTTAGAGTTACAGACCTGATTGATTAATGGAAACATGTTTGCTGTTTCAGACATCCTATCCAGAAGTGTTTGTCACCACATACTGTACTGTATTTGCAGTGTCAACTTCTGACAGCTGAACTCTTAAAATCGGATTCTTTGTTATTTTTGTCAGACCAATGTTCCAGACCTGTGTTGACCTGATACTGAAAAAAAAACTTAACTCTGTTTGACGAAGATAAGCAAACCCTATTTCCTGTCATTTTCTAAATAATGTCCTGAGGGTTCATTATTATTTTGCATAAAGAGCTGGTGTACTTCCTGAGATTATTATTGACATCCTAATGTGGTGAACTATTACTTCTAATACCTGAAGTATTTTTTTCTTGTACCTTTTGTTTATTTGATTTTCTGGCTGTCAGTATTAGGTGTGACATGTGGAACAGTATTCTGCCTGGAGACTGACATGCTGTAACTGCTTATATTCCTCCTTGTACTTGATAAGCCTGTGATCTCACGGTCTGTGACATCCCAACTAATTAAAAAGAGCCAGTTACCTGGTGCAAAAGCAGTTACTAATGATCACAATACATAAAGTCACAATGCTGATGCAGTATGAAGAGGAATAGTAAGGACAAACCTGAGCACTCTTGCCACACCATTGACAAAGGCCCAAGATTCAAGGTGTCAAACATGTATTAGCATATAGCCATTGCATAAAGGGGGTAATTACAAACAGAATAATACATAGGCGATTGTGTATTATAATGGTCTTTTACATACCCAAGGCATGTGATGGCTCTTAAACCTCGATAGTGATGCTCAAGAGGTTTATTGGGTCATCACATACCAGGAGTGTAAAACAAAAAAAATCCATAAGCACACAGCTGCTTATGTTTTATTTTTTATAATAACTGGTGCAGGGACATGGGTGAAAAATCAAGTTTCCCAACAGGGAATATGAAGCGCAAGTGCACCAAATGACAGAATAACTCGGAATTACGTCATACCCAGTTATGACGGCATATGATCACACTAATAACACTAAGTGTGATAAATGGGAGTCACCAGTTATTATAAAAAGAACAGCAACAGTGGTGGAAGACACACATGCCATGTCTCACGAACATATGCACTTCATCACAACTGAACACTGACACTAATCATGTGACTTTAATAATGCAAAAACACACCTTGAATCTTTGGTGCCATTGGTCTTTGTCAGTAATGTCATGTGAGTGCCATTGGTTGTGATTACAATAGTACTGTGTGCTATGGCCCTGTCATGCGTGGAGCCACCATTGTGTTCTGCCCATGAAGAGGAATAGCTCAAGTTGCCATGTAAAAGTACTGCTGTTTGCATCACACATATACTATCAGGTACAAAACGGTCTAATAAGTAATAGAAAAAGGAAAATACTTTAGAAATCAAAAGTAGCAACTGGCTACTTTTAAAAAATAATATTTTCTGAAAGCTATTTTTCATTGGCACCAGCTTTTTATGTTGGCTCACGCTTGTGCGCCAGCCAACATATTGCATTAGTAGCAGATTTGGAGGTGCAGTCACTGTGGACGAATGCAGGGCACACATCAGTTGGTGCATCCCTCATTCCCCAATAAGGCAGCATGCAGGCGCCGACACCAGCAATACGTAAACTGGCCACCAGATCAAATAAAAGTACTACTGCAATGAGAGGCAAGCTTGTCATGCAGTGGCATGATAACCCGTCTCCCGATGTGCCTTTCCTGGTGAAGCACTTTAGTAAACATGGCGGCACCGACTGCCGCCACAGAGTGTCAGCTTCAGAGGTGCCCAATCCCCCTATCGGCATGCCTCAACCCACTTCATCTGCTGATGGGGGAGCCCAATCCCCGTTGGCATAATGCCTCCCACCCAATGAAAGTGTGTGCCAAGGGGGTGAACAATCCCCCTTGGCATCATGGGCCCCCCCAACTTTCTGTCTTTGCTGACTGGGGACCCAATCCCCATCAGCTTCAGTCCACCCTTCCCAGTTTAATTTGCCAATGGGGGAGCCCACTCCCCATCGGCATAATGTCCCTCCCATTTGTTGGGTGCCGAGAGGGGTGCCCAATCATCCTCGTCTCTTGGCCCCCCTTCGGTATGTGCCAACTGGGGTGTCCATTCCCCCATAGGCTACAGCACCCCACAAAACACTCAGGTGGCATGCTGGGAGCCCACCCCAGCATGCCAAATGCCCCTATAAAAAAAAAGTCCCGCAATTTTTTTTTTCCTGCAAACCAGAAAACGGTCCCTGGTTGAGTCCAGTGGCCCTTCCCCAAACTGTGCCCACCCTCTGCATACCCTGCCTCCCCACATCACCCTCACCCCATACTTACCTCTGGAGCATGGCATGACGATCTTCGGTGGACTGGGAACATGTCTGCACTCTTCAAAGCCGACCGCGAACTGAAGAAATGCCTGTAAGCTGTATAATGGCATAAATAGGGTTTTTTTCAACTTTGGTGCATATCTCGAGCATTTTGGGGAATTTTGTCACCAAATGTTCAACATGATGTTATTGGGACCCCTCCTCATGAATTCAGTCACTGTCATGGTGTTATTCCATCCCAAAAGGTGATTTCGCAGTCACTGCGCTGAATCGCCTTTCAGAACCAAGTAATAAAACGACAGTGCCACTGTTCATGAGGGGGGCTCTCAAAAAGCGTATGTCGCAAATTTGGTGAGAAAAATCCCCAAAATGTCTGTTTTACGAGTGTGCATTGCTCAGTTTCCACGCACGCTCATAACTATGTGAATTTGTAATATTTTCACTCCAGATTTCAAAATTGAAATTTTTCCACACCTCCTTATGAACAATACAGCTGTCATTTTACATATCCTGGCCAAAATGTATTTTTGCATGTCTGGTGCAGAATAGCGCGGTCACTATGCGAAATCAGTTTTCAGGACAGTTCGAGAAAAATGACGGTGACACTGTTCATGAGCAGAGGTCCTAAAATGCTTATGTTGAAAATTTGGTGATGAAAGTCCATAAAATGACTGTGTTACAAGTGTGCTTTGCACAGTTTCCACTCACCCTTGTAACTTTGCAAATTTGCAATATGTTCATGCCAGATTTCAACACTGGCATTTTTTCTCACCTCCTTATGAACAGTACAGCTGTCATTTTTTGCATCCTCCCCAAAATGTGTTTTCACACCTTTGGTGCACAATGGCATGGTCATTGGGGGAAATCAACTTTTAGGACAAATAAACAAAATCACAGTGCCACTGTTCATAAGGAGAGGTCCCAAAATGCCTATGTTGAAAATGTGGTAAAAAAAATCCCCCAAATAATTGGGTAACAGACGTGTGTTGCGCAGTTTCTATGCATGATCATGACTTCACCAATTTTTCATATTTTCACTCCAGATTTTCAACGTTGCCATTTTTTTACACCTCCTCACGAACAATACAGTTGTCATTTTTCACATCCTGCCCAAAATGTGTTTTCATCCCTGTGTCACCAAATGACATAGCCACTGTGCAAAACCACCTTTCAGCTAACAAAATGATAGTGGCGCTTTTCATGAGGTGGGCTCACAAAATGCCTATGTTGAAAATTTGGAGTGAAAATACCAACAAACGCCTATGGCGTTAGGGTTTCCATCTGTAACACTCCACCCTGTAGAGACTGACAGTCATCAGGGATGTGACTTGGGATCATTGACTGTAATGCTCACGCCATTCCACCCCCACCCTCACCCTGCAGCCAGTGACAGGCATCGAGGTGTGCCTTGGAGTGTTCAGCCCCAAAGTTCACTCCATTCTCCTATACTGCACCCATCTCAGCATATTTCCTTATGGAATGGTGTAAGTATAAGGCCCAAAGACCCCAAAGCACATCATGACACTTGTCAGTGTCTACAGGGTAGGGTGAGGTAAAATGGCATGAGTGTTATAGCTGATGACCCAAAGGCACACCCCAATGCCTGTCAGTCTCTGCAGGGTGGGGGTTGGGGTGGCGTCAGTTCAATACTTCACTGCCATTCCTATTATGCATCTCTAACTCCTGCACTACCAATGCCAATGCCAGCGAGACAACATTCAGTATTGGCAAATGCTTGTTAAATTATGTCTTGTTTCCTCTCTGCTTTCTGCATTCAACCATCTTTGTCTTTTTATCTTTTTTCAGGTGTCAGAACAAAAAAGATGCTTTTTACATGTTCATCTCTATTGTTATGGATACTGCAAATGAAAATTCTTATGATACTTTATTCTACTTTTTTCCCTATTTATTTATTTATTTAGTTAGGACTTTGATAAGTGGGTGAGTGCACTGATTCCAGGGACCGTTTTCAGGCACAACCCGGGCCATAACACATGGCGCAGGGTGACAGTGGAGTACAAGGTAACAATAATACACATGAAACAGATTTGATGCAAGCAACAATAGTAAGCACAATATACAGGCTTGATGCATAGGTCCATTTGAGAACAGGGAATACAAGGTTTCAATATTGGACATGAGGAGAGTTGGTACAAAACAAACAAATGGTAGGTACAGTGTACAATGTGTGACTGCATCATCCAGTGAGTAAGTAATACTCATAATACTCAGTAAAAAATGTATATACAATATGTACAGGCAAGGAAGTCAAATATTACTGTGAAAATACAATATAACAGTTGTAGTCTGGGGAGTTGACTAGTGTGGGTAGGTGGGTAACACCTGGGCTGGTGAGTTGACTAGTGTGGATAGGTGTGTGACCCCTGGGAGCAGCGGCAGGATGAGTTTGCCAGGAACCAGATTTTAAGGTAGGACTTGAAACTGGAGTGAGTGTCAATGGAATGGATTTCAGCTGGTAGTTTATTCCACTGCAAGGGGGCAGCTGCAGACCAAGCTCTGCTACCCATGTTGGTGGATACCCAAAGAACAGCTAGAGGGGGAGTACCATTAGAGCGAAGGTTGCGATGGAGCATTCGGGTTTTCAGAAGGACAGTTAGGGGGGATTCTGGAGCCATATGGATTACATTGTCCACCATGCAGCAGAGGGCTAGGTCAAAGCGACCTTGCAGCAGTAGCCATCCAAGGGTATTATAGAGGGTGCAGTGGTGGGTGAAGAATGTGGTCAATAAAGCAAAGTGACAGGCGCTGTTGTAGGCAGTGCAGAGTTTAGCCAATGGCAGTAGCTGAGGTCCTGGCATAAATAGGAGAACAGTAGTCAAGAATAGGGAAAATATTACCCTGGACAATGGCTAGTCTGGCTTCAGGGGTAAGGTATTGCCTGAATCTATAGACGGCACCTAACTTCTGATGGAACCTACTGACAAGGGAATTTACATGCCCAGTGAAGGTGAGGGAGAGGTTGAGCAGTACTCCTAAGTATTTGTAGGTGTTGACATCCTCCAGGGTTGGGCCGTCTGTGGTGAGAATGCGTAAGGGGACATGGTTTTTAGTTTTGGCCAGGAAGGGCTTAGATCCGAACAGCATGGATTTAGTTTTTTTGGCATTTACTAAGAGGAGGTTTTTTGAGAACCAGCTGTGGGCCGCAGCATTGTTGTGTGAGGGAACTGAGGAGATTGTGGCCATGGATTTGTCACTGTGGAAGAGGACAAGGTCATCAGCATACAGAAGAGAGTGACAGTTGAGGCAGTCAAAGGGAAGCACATTAATGAATAAGGAGAAAAGGAGGGAACCCAGGATTGAGCCTTGAGGGACCCCCACAGAGACAGGCAGGGTGGGGGAGCAGGTTTGACCAATACACACAAATTGTGAGTGATCAGTAAGGTAGTTAGTGAACCAGCTTGTGACTTTCTGAAAACAACCAAGGAGGCTAAGCTTGGAGGTAAGGAGAACATGGTTAACCATGTCAAAAGCATTTGAGAGGTCGATGAAGACAGCCCTGGTGGCTTTACCATTTTCCATGTTAGAGAGGATGTGGTTAGTCAGAGGGGTGAGGACAGTGGTGGTGGTGGAATGATTCTTGTGAAAGCTGTGCTGTTGGTTGCATAGGAGGGTGTATTTGCCTATGTACTCAGTGAGCTGATTGTGGACTGCTCGCTCAAGTAGTTTACTGAGATGAGGGAGAATGGACATCGGACGGTAATTGTCGGAAGATTTGGGGTCACCAGATTTAAGGATGGGGATCATTTTAGCTATCTTCCATGGGTCAGGCATGCAGGTGGTGGAAAGGGCAAGGTTAAAGATGAAGGTGAGTGGCTTGGCAATCACCAGAGAGATCAGCTTAAGGAAGACTGGAGATAGGCCATCAGATCTAGAGAAGTCATGGTTTGGTAGACTTTTCAGTAGCTTCACTGTGTCATGTATGGAGAGGGCTTTAAAATAGAATGGGGGTATTTGCGGGTGAGTGGCAGAGCTGGAGGAGGATGGCAGTATGTCAGGTATTAGGGCTGGGCTTTGAGATTGGGCAGTTGGCAGTTTATTTAGGTACATGGATAAGCTAGTGAACTTACAGTTGAAGACACTGGCCACATCGTGAGGGTCGGTCAGCAGCCCATCCTGGGAGTTGAGATGTGGTGCAGCGTAGCTGGAGCAGGGGTTTAGGAGGGAACTGACTGAGTCCCAGAATTTTCTAGGGTCTCCAAGGTTGGCCTTTTGCAGATTGCAGAAGTGGGTCTGTTTCAAAGATTTGGCCTGTTGTTTACATTTGTTCCTCATGCACCTGTAAGTATCCCAGAGGGAAGGAGAGGGGGTTGCTTTGAAAGTGGACCAGGCACTGTCTCTGGCCTTCATAAGGGTTAGGAGGTCTTTAGAGACCCAGTGTGAGCACCTGCCTCTGACCCGTCCTCCAAGAATTATACAGTATCAGTATTTCAGTCCTTCCTCTTTCCCCAATCCTCCTGTGAAAAAAAAATCATTCACTTTTACTTATCCAGCCATCCGGCCAGAACCTGCAACCTTGCACAGTATGCCACCAGCCCAGTTTTCAGTCTGCTCCTCTCCTGTCCTTCTGACAGAAGCTGGATGCTAGAACCATCCATCCTAGGTCCCCAGTGTGGTCTGAGACCAAGACACCTCACCAACCAAAGCCACCCAACCTGTGTTGCTAGTTTCTTGTTTGGCTGCTGTTGTGGCTGCTGCTGCACTGCACTGATCAAGGCCTATGAAGGGTGCCCACACTGCTGTCACTGCTGCTGTGAGGCCTAGCTTTCTGCTGTGGGGGGGTGCTGTTTTTTTACGAGGTGAGCCTAGTAGAGTAAGTTGGTGCCCTAATCTCAAGTTAGCTTCTAGCTCACCCCCAGCCCCTTCAGCCACCAAGTGAGATGGAGGCTCACTAGGAGTACACAAACACAAATATGCTGCCACAACACTGCCAGAGAGTTCAGTGCTCACTGACTCCTCCAAGCTGTAGTGTGTAGCCTGTCTACTCTGTGGTGGGAAAGAACGTGCCCCACTCACATGATTCATGTGCTCTTCTGTGGCTGGAACTCCTCCACATCACATGATATGGCACCATTGCTGATAGGTGGAGAGAGTGGACAACACAATACAGACACAGACGAATCAGGAGTGCACCTACAGCATGAGCGCAACACAGGACAGGAGGGGACTTACTGTGGAAAAGATTAAATCCAAATTTAATGTCATTATTGCCATGCCATAAAAACAATCTATACACATGTGGGGGGGGCAACTGCCCCCCTCTGCCCTACCTAAATGGCACCCCTGCTTTATGGTAGAAATTAATTCTCCGGGGCTAACATCAGTACAAGTCAATGCAATAGTTTCCCCTGTATTCTGAGGTACTGTATCTCCATGCTTCGGGATATGTCATGATCATCATGAGGGTTAGTGCCCCTCATTGTCCCTCATTTTGAGTGCCCATGTCCCTCATATCAATGATAAAATGTGAGGTATGGTGCATGCTTCCAAGACCCTCTTCAGCACAGAAAGTGCTGAGAATGGCCATACTGTATATGCTTAATACAGAATGACAAAGAAAAAGTAAGTGAGCCATAACAGTCATGGAGACACACATTTGTAGCACTAATTTTGCATAAGGGCATTTGCATGGCCCCAAACAAAAAGGTCAGGCCTCACAACACAGAGGTTCCTCTTTGCACATCTGGAATGAGGGATGTTGGCTGATTATATCCTAGGCAAACAATACTTTACAAATTAATGGCAATTTAATTAAAAAAATCAAAAAACATTAAACAACTTACAAAAAGGACCAGAATTAACGAATTTACCTCATTGCAATGGGAAATCAATGAAAATGGTATTGTAAAGGCTCTAATTGACTGGCAGTATAGCCTAGAGGTTAGAGCAATGAGCTGTGAACAAGCTTGGTACATCCAGCAGACCAGACCGTGGTTGGATTCTCTCAACCTTCCACTTGCATATTGTGTGACTCTGAGCAAGTCATTTAACCACCCAGTGCTCCCAGGTCACCCCTGAAAACAGGCACTTGTGCCTAGTGGGCCTTACCTGGTTACCAAAGACTAAAATAAATAAATAATTGCTAGCGAGTAGTATGAGAAATGGGAACAGATTTGTTTTTTTAGATGAGATTAACACCAGCTTAGTTGCTGCACATATGTGTACAACATGTGAACTTGATGTGATTTTTAAACAATGTTGATACCAGCTTAACTGCTCCGCTCATGTCAAGTGTGGAACATGCGAAGTTGATGAGATTTTTGGAAGCTGTTCACACCAGCTTACCTTCTGCACACATATCAAGCTTGCAGCATGTGAACCTGATGTGCTTTTTAGACCTGGTTCACATATGTTCACTTTGTGTATGCAAACTGGAAGTTAACATTGCACAATTAAGCGCATGATACATGCATTCTGCATGTATGCTGCACACTTATATTTCTGTAAGGGATCTGTTATCTAAGTATAACTGCCTCCATGAGGAGTTATTTGAAAGCTCCTTGCACTCGCACATCAAAGGTGCCACTCAGTGAGGGAACTGTTACATCAGTGCTCCCAAGGGTATTGGGAATCTCCTGATTCTTATTTTCACTGAACTGGGCATGTAAGCACACTCGACAAGACTGACTTGACTGAAATACACTTTGCAAATCCAACATTGTGTAAATATAAACACAATGGAAGGACTGCCTGTGAACTTTAAAAAGAACATCCGTCTCTGTCATCTCTGACCTAAGACGGCATGGTAACAGGAACAGAGGGTGACTCATCAACCAATCAGGATCAGAAGCATGTGACCTGAGCCACAAGGACGTATGGATTTGTAGTGGACTTCATTAATTCAGGCACCTTTGCAGCATCCAATCACATGTTGAGTGACATGTTTTCAGACCTGAAGGAAATTACTGACAACTCAAACCACAAACCAGGAGCTGAAATCAACCTGAGATCAGTAGAGATGGTTTCACAACTTATTAAGTCTGTTCAGGTCTGCTTGAGCCTGTGGTTGGGGTAAGACCAGGTAGAAACAGGACTGCTGTGTCTTGCTGCAGAAACAGACATCGTGTCTGCCAGAGGGAGAGAAAAAGAAATGGAGTGAATGAGAGATGCAAATCTTCTGTTGAGAAAAGGAAATAATTGTGTGCTAGCTCAGAATGAGCTAAAGCTGAAGACTGCAGCTGCCATTTGAGAAACATTGCTGTGCTGCTGCCCTAAACTGAATCTGTATCATAGTTTGCCACAGAAGCTTCCTAGCCTGTACTACAGCTTGGCACTGATTGTAAAAGTACACTAGGGACTAGATGACAGGACATGGTGTGTTGGTCAGATGCAGATTCTGTTCACAGGCTGAGCCATCTTGTGCCAAAAAGAAGCTTGCCTACCATCAGGGGAGGCCTGGTTGGGATGCAGCTGACATTCATTTGTCTGCCAACACCAGAAGACTTCAAAAAGAAGGAGAGAGAGAGAGAGAGAGAGAGAGATAGAGTGAAACAAGCCAGAGTGACTCACTGTAACTGCACCAGCGCCCTTGTATAACGAAGGAGGACCCAATGTGTGGGAGAATCATAAGTAAATCAGGGCTTGCCCTGCAACATATACAGTAACTGTATCATTATTTTTTGAGATCTGGCCAGGATTTTTAAATACCCCTCCTGAGATTAAGAGTATTTGGATTTTGGGGTTTGAGTTCCTACAATGGGCAATCATGTTTAATTTATCTAAGTGTGTCACCAGCAGAAAATCACCTGCAGCATTATCAGGCCTGCACTGTTTCCATGGCTGGGTAACAATCAAACCAGAAACTCCCTAGTAGTAACTAAGGTGTTAATACATTGATACGAGTGGGGAAACAGTAGACCCACCAGCACAGCTGGGTATCTAGTGAAGCACTGTGAGCTCCCTAGTAGTATCTATAGCATTTCTACATTGATACCAGTGGGAAGACGGTAGTACAAACCAGCACAACAGGGCAAAAGTCATTACTGTGTTTTGTGTGGTTTGGAGGTAGAACACCATATGTTGGTCAAAGCCTTCAAGGGCACAAAAAGCACAGCCCAGGTTACATTTAGTGTGCTGACTACATCTAGAAGACCACAGTGCACTGTTACAATTAAATTTTGTTTTGCCAAATGGCCTACTATATTGTTAGCAACTATCTGTTACAGACATAAATAGCTTCCTTTCCATTTTTTCAAACCCTCTAAATTGGCAGACTAGTTTAAACAAACCTTGTTTCTTCTTTCTGCAAGTTAAAGCCAACCATTAAGTCAAATCAAATCAAATCTTTATTTATCCAGGTGAAACACCATTGAGCATGTTCATTTACAAGGTGGACCTGCATCACACAAGGTCAAAGCAAAGCAAAGGATTACAATTAGAGAAATTACCAGCATGCATAGAAACAGACTAGATAGCTAAGATACATGTTCATAAGCATCATATGCATACACATATGCATAGTAACATAGCTGATGGCTATAGAATTTGATAGGAAGGAGGGAGGAGGGAGGGGAAATGGAGCAAATATAATTACACTTAAAGTGAGAGTATGGACAAGGACAGATACAATGCAAGACACCCAGAAGTGCCCTGCCTGGCGCCAAGGATGGAAGGTAGATGTGGGTCATGGACCAAGGAGGGGGAGAGGATTTGAACAGGTGACATTGATCGGAAAATGGAAGTAGATGTATGAAGGCAGTCGGCAGTCAGCAGTAGGCTCAACTAAGGGCGGCGGAAGCAGTTGCAGACTACAGAGGTGGCTTTGGTGTACAGTGACTTCAACACAGCAAGACTGACGGGGGTTCTTGATTTTAAGGATTTCTGTAGCTTATTCCAAAGCGAGGGCAGTACAAAGTTTATGGCTGATCTCCCAAACCATGTGCTGACCCTTGGCACTTTCAAGGAGATCACTGAGTTACTTCTCAATGTGTAATTACCTATCAAATCAAATCAAATCTTTATTTATCCAGGCAATCACCGTTGAGCAAGCTCATTTACAAGGTGGACCTGCTGTTGTCAAGGACAGTTATACATACATAAACTAATGGTACAGAATACAAAATGAGCAAAGAAATACAAGCATTGATTACAGGAAGACGGTAGGTGTAAGGTATACATTCCAAGTGTTCACGAAGAGCATATATGCATCACACAACATTATTGTGGTATTTACAACATCCATGGATACAGAAATTGAAGTAACATATTTATTCAAGCCTTTTAAGAAAGGTTCAATTGTTTACATTTCAGCCCTCAGTGTCCATATAAAAGCTTGGGTGAGGATCTTGGACTACGGAGGAGCCCATAATGATGTCTGTATCTCCTGCTTGAGTGGCGGGAGGAGAGTAGTATAGGATAATGTGGTACCAAGGGTGCTGAGGGCCAGTATGGCATATAACCTATCAAGTTTAGGGGCAAGCTGTCAGCAATGTATTGCGGGAGTTTATTGGTGATGGCTCTGTAAGCCCAAAGTGCGGCATTCTTGTTCCTCCTGTGCTGCAGACAGGTCCATCCCACCGCATCGTAGAGGGAACAGTGATGGGTGGAGAAGGGAAGGGCAGTAATGAATCTCAGTGCTCTGTGGTATAGTGTATTCAGCTTGGCAAGATAAGAAGCAGTACACTGGCTATAAATAAAGTCAGCATAGTCAATAAAGTATAGGAATGACATCTGGACTAGTTTCTTTTTAGCATCAGTGGTCAGAAAATGATTTATCCTGAAGAAGAGACTGAGTCTCTGTCTAAGTTTTTTTAGCAGGTACTCTATGTGGTCAATAAAGGAGAGTTTATAGTCAAGCCAGACCCCCAAATACTTAAACTTTGGTACGAATTCCAAGTTCTCTCCTAAAAGAGTGGTAATAGGGGGAAGCATGCTAATGGAAGCAGAAAATGTTGTACAATTAACTGGCGTAAATAGCATCACTTTAGTTTTCTTTGCATTTAGGAGGTGTTTTTTGTTAATAAGTTGGTGTTGTAGCAAATTAAATTCACTTTGCAAGTCTTCGCAGGCAGCTACAGGAGATGTACAGCTTAAACATAGCACAGTATTATCTGTGAATAGATGAATGTTTGCCTCCTTGATGTCAACATCAATGCTATTAATATAAATGGCAAAGAGCAGGGGCCCTAGGATGGAACCCTGAAGAACCCCTCTTGTCAGAGGCTTAAGAGGGGAAAACTGGCCTCTGGCCATGACCTGCTGATGCCTGTCAGTAAGGTAGTCATTAAACCAGCGAAGGGAAGATGGGTCCAGGCCAGTCGAATTTAATGCAGAAAGTAGAAGACCATGGTCTACGGTATTGAAGGCCTTACTAAGGTCCAAGAAAACAGCGCAGACACATTTTTTGTTATCCAAATCACATTGCCAATCATTTGTAACTTTGGCCAGTGCAGAAATAGTGCTATAATTAGCTCTAAATCAAGACTGCATAGGATTTAGGAGATTTGTTGTTTCAAGGAAAGTTCTCAACTGCGCATTCACAATTTTTTCCAGGAGTTTTGACAATACAGGTAATAGGGAAATCAGCCGGTAGTTATGTAGATCACTAGGGTCCCCTGCTTTGAACAGAGGAATGACATAAGCAGTGGGGAACAGACCCTTGTGATAGGAACAGATTGGACAGATAGGTTATTGGTACTGCAAGGACATGGTAAGCAATCTTGAGAAAGAAGGGATCAAAGGAGTCAGCACCAGCACTTTTCTTTATATCCAGCTGAAGAATGAGGTCTTCGACATCTTTCAAGGAGATAGGTGAAAACAAAAAGATAGTGTTCAAGATACTAGCTGCTGGCAGCTGTACTGTGGCTAGTGAATGTAGTGTAAAAGCAGGAGAATTATTGAACGCAAGGCCAGCAGTAGCAAAATGATTGTTAAAGGACTGTAAGATCTCTGTTCTGTCCTGAATAGTACCATTGTCGGAGTTGATTTTTGAGGGCAGTACATTACCTGCCGTATGACCAGACAGATCTTTTATTGTGGCCCAGAATTTAGTAGGGCAGTTTGAAGTGGAGTCCAATTCAGAACGGTAGAATTTGGCCTTAGTCTCTCTAATTAGTTTAGTACAGTAATTTCTAGCTGCTCTGAAGCAGCACCAGTCTACGGGAGAATGAGACAGGTGGGCTTTTTTCCAAAGCTTATCTCTGTTTGACAGAGCAGCCTTGAGGTCTTTAGTAAACCAGTGCTGAGGTCTGGCCTTTATATGAGTTTTTACCATTGGGGCGTAGGTATTAAGGGCATTCATAACAATTCCATGGAAGATATCATAGGCAGCACTTACTGATTTGGCTAGGTAGAAGCTCTGCCAGAGTTGGGAGGTTTATAAATCATTAATGTAGCCAGTTGGGTCAAAGTTCTGCCTGGATCTTTTAGTCACGAACCTGGCTGCTGAGTGAGGTTTGGAATCAGCCCTGACCCCAGCTATAAAGCAGTGGTCACTGACATCCGCGGAGAAAATATCCGCATGGGAGAAGGAATATGGTTTACTTATGAGAAGGACGTCCAGTAAGGTATTGTTCTGAGGATTTTTCTTGTTAACACTCGTTGGTACATTGATAAGTTGGGTAAACCCATACGTGTTGCAGAAGGACTTGAGAGGTAAGGAAACATTAGACAGCCAGTCATAACTAAGGTCCCCCAAGATAATAGTTTCAAGGGAACCAGAGTCCACAATGGTAGAGAGGTGGAATAGGAGCTGGGACCCCGCTGAAGGAGGTCTATAACATCTTATGACACAGAAGGCCAGTGCAGGTGAAATTTCAATTTTGATAGTTAGGCATTCAAATTCATTAGCAACAGAGGAGGAGTCAATAATGGAGGTATTGAACTTGTCCTTATCATAGATGGTAACCCCAACACCCCTTGACTGCCTATCAATTCTTAACAGCAGATAGTTGGGAATAGTAACCTCCTGATCAGGAGTGGAAGGCCAAAGCCAAGAATTTGAGATCACAAGAACATCTGGTGGGTAAATGCACCACCAATGGAAGGCCCCATCTTTTCAAACCCCAAATGAGCCCCCCTACCTTATGCCTGGAAAAGGTGCAGCAATACTGCCAGATGTTCAGTCTCTCACCTGAGTAGCAAGTCCAGGTTTTAAAGCAAACTGAATCCCACATTGTGGATAAAGTTGCTGGAAGGCATTCATAATGACATCAAGGCCCCTTCAACAGAATCGCGGCTTATGTCTTGGCAGCGCACGACCCCAACGTGGTCACATAATGCTAGCAACTCATGTGAAGAAGTTTGTTAAAGAAACCCCAGCCCATTACAAGAGCTGTTTGTGGCTTAGGTACTGCACTGGCAAAGATTTGGCTGGTGAGCATCCTGCCAGTGACTCACTTGAGTACAATTGTTTGTTTTGAAGAAACCCCCCAGCTAACCATTCATGAAAAGGTGGAAGTCACTGTATTTTCTAAATGGGACTGCTTATGTGACATCATGAAGTGGGTGGAGCATGTGTACCAGAGCCATGCAAGGGACCTCGGTTTGGTGCTCCAAGCCCAAAGTAGCTGCTGTTCAACACAGTGCAGATTCTTTTATTCTGTACAAGGTGGAGGGGAAATCAAAAAACCCTCAGCAAGCCAAATCCTTGTACTAAAAGCAATGGGGATATAACAAATAGAAATATCGATCAATGTCGAGCCAGATACAAAGGGAAGTAAGACAAAAATAGCAATCTGGACCTCCATACAAATATTTTTTAGCTAAAGTTGAGTCGCTTCGGGTGTACAAGTCTAAAATCAAATTGATCACATCCAAGCCCACAAAAGTCATAACAGCCATCTCTGGAGTAGATTCTGTTTCCCCTGCTTCACAAGATTTCAATAGGAGGAGACATTCAAATATATACCATGCTGATATAGTGCCTGACCCCCCCCCCCCGGAGATGGAGAAAACAGGCTGTAGTAATAACCAATCATGGACAGGATCAATGAGATTGACACTGTTAGAACACTGACAAAACTCCCATTATCCTCCCACTGCACATGTATGTATACACATGACTGTGACCCAAGAAATTACTGTCAGCTCCAGTACATTAAGACAGAAAAGTACAGACACAGTAATGTAGTATGGGAAGGGGGGTGCTGCACTCATGAGGTGCCATATTTCAGATGATGCAATGAACTTGAAGTCCCATCTGCCTGTTCTGGTGGCTGCTCAGGTAGACATTAAAAGATCCCATGGTGCTTCTTGAAAAGAGTAGGGAAATAACATAAATATCAGTTACAGAGGACAAGCAGTACAATGTACCAAAAGAAAAAAAATACTACCTAAAAGTGCCTAAACCATAGATAAGAAGAGAGGAAAGAAAACCATCAAAAGAAAAAATCCCACCACCAAACAGAAACTTAACATCTTGTTCTTGTCCTATCTGACAACCAGGTAACATTGTACCACAGGGCTTAAGATTTCTGTCTGGCACTCTGTACTCATACTCATATACCCTTCCAATTCAGCAACAGGGGAATTTCATTGAAGTCCGGGTCAAATTTAATCTAAATTAGGGTCAGCTTAATCTGGTTCAATTTCAGTTAATTACCATCTCTATCCCCCCTTCCCCCCGGTCGCCCCTGAAAAAGGGACTTTAGGACCAGTGGGCTTGCTGGGTCAACAAAATTCAATAAATAAATAAATAAATAATAAATAAATGTCCCCAGTCACCAAAAATACCACTAACAGCTCAACCTGATTCATTATGTCAGTTTGCATCTGTAGTCCCCCTTCCCTCACCCCCAGTAGTTGCAGTCTCTGGATATACCAGATCATAGCAAAGCAGTTTTTAGTGCTCCTGTGCAAATGAAGCAGCACAAAATGCTAGAATATAACAATTGAGGTGCAACATGCAAATATGTTTTGTCTATACAAACAAACAAGAGACTCAGTGGGTTCATTAAACTTCTGGTGTGTGTGTGTGTGAGTGAGGGAAGAGGTGCTCCAAAGTTAGAATAAAATATATGGGTTGCAGGACCTTGCCATCACCCCACAGGGTCAACCCACCCTTGAATGAACACAATGAAATCACAGTCCCCACAAAGCATGTAACTTAATACTTTAAAAGACTAAGTGATCAGGCAAAGATTAGAAACAGACAAAGGGTTTTGTTTAGGGAAAAGATGCAGGCCAAAAAGAGAAAACAGGTTTGACAAATGAGGCTGCCATTACAGGGCAACCTGAGTTGTCAGGGGTTTTCTGAGGGAAATGGCAGGGGGTACTGGCAGATGGGGGAGGGAGTGGTAGGCTAGGCAGAGGGATGGGGAGGGAAGATCTGGGGAAAAGACAAGAGGTAGGGGGAGGGGAGGAGTCAGGTGAGGTCACAGGATGAGTAAGATGAGGTAGTAAGGAGGGCAAGGTGATTAGTTGGGGGGTGGAACAAGGGTAGGGGTCCTTAGGAGAAATAAAAGGGGCTGCATGAGAGGGTATCCCTTCTTTTGCTAAGATTTAATTGAAGTTTTAGGACATTGATTGGCAACATTTTTTGTGGCAAGGTTGGAAGATAACAGGACGTAAGCCAGATAAGAGAGGAGGGGATTATAAAAATGTGATTCTTCGGTGAGATGTTTTTTGGATGTGTACTCTAGGAGCATGCAAGCTCCCTGGATTAAATGACAGAATTAGTTTGATCCATATATTAAATACAGATAGAAAAGGGACATGTCACCCTATTATATTATAAATAAGTTCATTATGGTATTTATAAATATGGAGATGTACATAGATTTTCAGCAATTTTATAACAATGCAATTTAGATTTTTTTTTATATATATATATATATATATTAGGGAATGAAAATTATGTTTTGAGAAGTCAGACTTTGTATATGTATTCCTGATTATTAACAGGATAATATACATATTAGATCTTTATAAATAATAATTAACTGGAGTGCATACATGGTACTAAAACATGTTTAACATATATTTATATGTCTTTTACTAGTATGTATTTTTTTTGTATACATTATGTTTTTTAATTAGTCATTTTATATAAGTAGTATTTCACTTTACACTCTGATTTGTGTGGATACTAATGATGATGTCATACTCTTATGCCTACTTAAGGCAGAATTTGAATGATTCTTGCATGTCTTTTGATAAAGGATGGTTAGTCCGAAACTAGTTAAGGCGTGCTTATCACCTGCACTTCAATAAATTTTGCACCTGAGATGGAAAATCAGCAAGCAGCATTTCTTATAGCGGTGGTGAGTGCTGGACTTTTCTGAAAGCAAATCACAGAGGAGCAATTCTCACTTGAATGCAGATCATATGAGAACACTGAAAGCAAAGGTCTAAGAGTCTGAAAGTCCAATGCACTTGGAAATCCAGGACTTAAAAGCACTCCCAGCAACCTGGTGGGAAAAGACAATGATTGGCGCACCAAGAAGTAAATAATTTGTTACTATCCTTGAGGGATATGTCTGACAGGAAAAGGAGTAGGTAGCTTTCTTTTTAAGGAAAATATCTAACAACAAGGTAGAAAACATTGTGTCAAGCAGTTCCACTGAGTCCAACTGGTCAAACTCAGAGACAAAAAGCATGATCTTAGACAACATTGTCACCCAGAATAGCACTAGAGGGCTACAAACAGCTCAGCACAACTAAATAGATTCAGTGGTGATAAGTACTCTGAAGAAGTTAAATTCTGCAACTGGAATTCTAGTGACATTACTTATAGAGATGTGCCAAGTTGGCAAACCTTGTTTCATGAATTTATTTGCAAAGTCTGCAAAATTTGCAAAATGCCCACTTTGTGAAGTTTTAGCCAGGCAAAAAGGCTGTTTTTCAAACAAATTCATGTAAATTCACCAACAAAGTTACAACTTTGAAATGACCTCTCCTGACTTTGCCTAAAAAATGACAATTTCCCTAGGAAAAATCATTTTGAAGTGGCAAAGTGAGCAATTCACAAAGTTTTTCATGAAGGAGAATTTCACAACTTCTCCAGAACTTTGCCAGTGAAGTAAAACTTTATAACATCTCTAATTACTTTAAGCAAATGTTGTCTAATAGTGATTTTTGGTATTTTTACAGTATATTTTAAACTACTTAACCACATTTCTCCTGCTTTGTTAGAATCTGTGACTCACTGACCTTGGGGACACATGTCAAATTTCAGTTGTATAGATGCAATAGCAACAGAACTGAAAACATTTAGATTTGTGGAAAGATTTCACAACGTTCCACGAAGAAGCCAGAAGGGGAAGAAAGGAAACATATTCAATTCAGTGCTTTAGAGTAACTGGTAATTGCTATTTTTCTTTTAAACTTAGATTGAGGGCTTTTAGTGTCACTATAATTTCTTTGTTGTCTTTACTTATAATTGTTTTTGGGCTGTTGAAAATTTAAAACATAGTGGTGGTGTAATTCTGTGCTGTCTTTAATTGCTGCAAATTTTATCTTGGCTTGTCTGACTGCCCTGTAGTTGGGTGAAGGGTGTTAATTGTCTGGCCTCTGACCTCAGCTACGTGATAACTGGAGGTGGGGCTTAGTCAGAGTTGAAGTATCAAGTAGAGTTTATTTTCTCAGAAGAAGCCAGAAGGGGAAGGAAGGAAACATATTCATTTCAGTGCTTTTGAGTAACTGGTAATTGCTATTTTTCTTTTAAACTTAGATTGAGGGCTTTTAGTGACACTATAATTTCTTTGTTGTCTTTACTTATAATTGTTTTTGGGCTGTTGAAAATTTAAAACATAGTGGTGGTGTAATTCTGTGCTGTCTTTAATTGCTGCAAATTTTATCTTGGCTTGTCTGACTGCTCTGTAGTTGGGTGAAGGGTGTTAATTGTCTGCATTTCTGACTCAGCTACATGATAACTGGAGGTGGGGCTTAGTCAGAGTTGAAGTATCAAGTAGAGTCATTTTCTCAGAAGAAGCCAGAAGGGGAAGGAAGGAAACATATTCAATTCAGTGCTTTAGAGTAACTGGTAATTGCTATTTTCTTTAAACTTAGATTGAGGGCTTTTAGTGACACTATAATTTCTTTGTTGTCTTTACTTATAATTGTTTTGGGCTGTTGAAAATTTAAAACATAGTGGTGGTGTAATTCTGTGCTGTCTTTAATTGTTGCAATTTGCCTCTCCCTCCCCTTCCCCCAACTCTTAATTATATGCCCTGTTAAATCTGATTGACAGGAGCTAAACACAGGGTATAGTAAGGGGTGGAAGTAGAGAGGCATAGGGAAGAAGCCCACCTCAGCACGACAAGTGTTTGATTCATTTATTTATTTATTGTTTTCTTTTAAAAAAAAAATTATCTGAGGATCAGTGGCAGGATTTTTAGGACAGTAAATTAATACAAAGGGAACTAGGAGAGCTTCAGTAGCAGACAAGTAGTGGAACTGCAATATAATGTGGGGAGTGGTGCAATGCAGTGGCTGTGGGGCAGCCATATTCAGGCAGACCTTCTGGACACTGAGATGCTGCCCTATCTGCATGCATCTCTGGACTGCGGGAGGAGGTAGCCAGACTCAGAGCAGAAGTAAACTGGGTCAGGAGTACCATCACCCCTATCCAGAGACCACCCAGTCCAATGCAACTGCCCCAAAGGATGCCGAGAACGAGGAGCACTTGGATGACAGTGGGCTCAGGAGGGTTAGAGCGTCAGGCAGAGGCACATCCCAGATCCTATTCCACTCAAGAACTCATATGCCACACTGGCAATGAGACAACCAAATAGAGGTACCCAGAGAACTGGAAGGAAAGGATGTGGAGGTTAGCCAGGAGGTGACCCAGCGGGAAAGCAGTGGACCCCAGAGGAGGAGGAGGAAGTGAATCCTGGTGGGGACTCCATCACAAGAGGGATCCAGCTAGGGACACAGGAGGGGAGGGACAGGGAGGGTGAGGTGCCTACCAGGTGCCACGGCATGGAGGGATGAAGATCCTGGGGATCACTGGGAAGGCAAGATGGGAGGGTGAGCTGGATGTCATTATCCACCTAGGTACTAATGACCTGGCAATGGGAAGCCAAAGGAAGTTCAGGAAGAGTTTAGGAAACTGGGAGGGTCTCAAGCAAGTAGCTACTTCTGTCACTTTCTCAAGTACTACCTGTGAGAGGCAAGGAGAGCATAGAGTGCATGCACCAGGAACTTTAACTCATGGTTGAAGAACTGGTGCTGCGAGGAAGGGTTTGGATTCATTGGTGACTGGGGACCCACCTGGAGGGATGGAGGTTGTCAAGCCTGACGGTCTGCATCCATCCTGGAGGAATCCAAGCACTCAATGATAAGTTTAAATGCTACATTGACAAGCATTTAAACTAGCAAAGGGTGGCAGGCCAGCAAGGAGGGATTTACTTGCTCACCCCCACAGCTAGCAGTGGAACCAATGAACCAGAGGAGGGCTATCTCTGCAAAGCAGTGTGCAAAGATGGAGATTAATGCCCAAGAGGTGGATAAGCAGAAAAGGGGCAAAATTCAGCAGAAGGGCAGACAGCAAGGAGAACCAGGGATAAATGACAACCAAGGAAGGGCTGGAGTAGAACTGTGAAACAGTCTAGGAGGTCAAATCATGGAAAGCCATGTGTGCAAATGCCAGGAGCCTTAGCAACAAGATGGAAGATCTGGAGGCTGTCATGGTGCAGTCAGTCCTGGACATTGTGGCCATCACTGAAACCTGTGTAATGATAACCACGACTGGGAGATGGCCATACCTGGCTACAGCATATTCAGAAGAGACAGAGCAGGCAGGAAGGGAGGAGGAGGCACTGTATGTGAAAAATGACATAAGGGCCACAGAGATCCAGGAGGAACAAAATGGGGAGAGATACTGTGGGTTAAGCTGGAAAGGAAAATGGGGACAGCCATCCCACAGGTGTGGTCTATAGACCACCAGCACAGGAGGAAGAAACAGATAGAGTTGAGAGCTAGCCATCCAAAGGATGGCAGACAAGGGTGAGGTAGTACTGGTTGGAGACTTCAATGTTCCAGATGTGGACTGGAGCATCCCAGCAGCAGCATAAACTAGGAGCAGATTTATCCTGGACTCCCTTCAGGGTGCCTTCCTCAAGCAACTGGTCACGGAACCAACTCGGCAGAAGGCAATACTGGACCTTGTGCTCACAAACAGGGACAGTGTGATGGGGGTAACAGTGGGGGAGCACCTGGGAAACAGTGACCACCAGTCATTGTGGTTTGAAATCACAGAAAGAGCAGAACCAAACCACACAAAAACACATATCCTGGATTTTAGGGTGGCAGACTTTGGGAAAATGGGGAGATACTTGAAAGAGGCATTAAGGGAATGGGACAGGAATCAGGGGTTGAGGAACAGTGGGCAGTATTTTATTTATTTATTTAGTTTTTCTTAACCGGGTAAGTGCGCTAGTCAGCAAGTGACTGTTTTCAGGCACGACCCGGGAGGTACAATTACAATACACAAAGAGTACAGCCAGATTATTAAGACAACGAGTACAAAAATGCAGAGAGAAATACATATGGCAATAACATACATTAGTAAACAAAAATATACTTTAGCACTTGATCATAGAACATACTCAAAATGTGAATAGTAGAAGGCAGAAAATAAGAGAGTATAGGCATCAGTAGAAAAGACACAAGGAAGGAAAACTGGCAAAAGGACGGGAGGGAGAGTAAGTGGAAAGGAGGTGCCGTCAGAACGGGCAACAGCGGGTGAGGTACTAACTGGCGGAGGGCCTATGGAGCCGAAAGATGGCAGGTGAAGAGAGGTTGGTGGGGGGAGCGGCAGTAGATGGCAACAGCGGTAGGAGGTAGGAAAATACAGCCGGTCTGGTGGAACCGATAGACGGCAGGGCGAGAGTGAGGATGCCGGTGAGAGGGGGATAGAGGCGGAGGAGTTACGGCAATAGCGGCAAGTACAAAGTCAAGCCGAGCCAGTGGAACCAAGAGACGGCAGGGCAGGGAAGGGGGGGTCGGTAGACAGTGGGAGTAAGCGGTAGTAGGTGGAGAGAGGTGACTAAGCACAGCCAGGAGGGTGGGGACTAAGGAGGGGCATGGATGAGGTAGGAACAGGTAAAGGTGAGTTTGGTGGGGAGTGGCAAAAAGGGGGGAAGAGGATATAACAGAAGAAGGAGGGGAAGAGAGCAGCAGTGGGGTTAAGTGAGGAGAGGCTGTGAAGTGACGATAAGAATGTCATGGAGTAGAATAGCGACTCACAATTGTCAACAGCTAACATTAGGCTTATAAAGAAACAGGTTAAGGCAACATTAATTACAAGGCACAAAATAAAACATTAATTACAAGGCACAGTATAGAACACCCGTTTGGACAGGCAAAAGTGCTAGCAATGAGGAAACAGTTAAAATGGGGATTACAAGAACAACAGAATTATGCAGCAAGCAGGTTAGCAAGAGGAAAAGGAAGAGGAGACCATTATGGTTTTCCAAAGAGGTAGCAAAGAAAGTGAAAGCGAAAAAGATTGCATTCAGGCAATACAAAAAGACACAGGCAGAAGGGGATAGGGAGAAGTACCAGGAGAAGCAAAGGGAGGCAGGGAGGTCAGTAAGGGAAGCCAAAGCTCAGACAGAAGAGCACATTGCAAAAATCAGTGGGTAGAGGGACAAACCTTTACAGGTACATAAGTGAAAAAAGAAAGACAAAGGAGGATAGTGAGACTGAAGGGGAGGATGGGGCCACGTGGAGGATGACAACAGTAAAGCTGACATATTGAACAGGTATTTCTGCTCAGTCTTTACTGAGGAAGAAGAGGTAATGGGTCTGAAGGGTACAAAGGGTGAGAATGGTGCAGAAATGGTACAGAATCCCTTTACAAGAAAAGAGTCCTGAAGGAACTGGAGTAATAAGAGTTGATAAAGCAATGGGGCCAGATGGGGTGCACCCAGGGTCCTTAAAGAACTAAGAGAGGTGGTGGCTGAACTCTGGCTATCCTGTTTAGCTGATCACTGGAAACAGGGAGGTACTCAAAGACTGGAGGACAGCAGATGTAGTCCCTTATACAAAAGTGGGAACAAAGAGGAAGCAGGGAACTACAGACCAGTCAGCCTCACCCGGTAGTGGGGAAGATCATGGAAGCACTACTGAAGGAGAGATTGGTAGAACATCGTTGTCAATGGACTACAGGACCCAAGGCAGCATGGTTTCACCAGGGGAGGTCATGTCAGACCAACCCATTGAATTTTGACTGGGTGACTCGGGAGGTGGATCGGGAGGCAGTGGACATGGCCTATCTGGACTTCAGCAGGCCTTTGACACTGTGCCACATAGAAGACTATTACACAAACTGGGGAATATGGGTGTAGGCAGGACAGTAGTGTGGTGGGTAGGTAATGGCTGGCTGGCAGGACACAGAGGTGGTGGTAATGGCTGTCACCCACAGAGGGAAGAGTGACCAGTGGGTACCACAGGGATCAGTGCTGGGACCGGTCCTAGTCAACATCTTCATCAGTGACATTGTGCAGGACCCAGAAGGCAGAATTTCACTGTTCGCTGATGACACAGAGCTCTGTAACAGAGTAGACACACCAGAGGGTGTAGACAGAATGAGAAGTGACCTGCAGAAACTTTGAAGAATGGTCAGGGGTTTGGCAGTTGAAATTCAATGCAAAGAAGTGCAAGATAATGCATATGGGGGTACAAAAACCCTGGCACAATATATCAGTTGGGGGTGAGGAATAGCATGCACCAAGCAGGAAAGGGATATTGGGGTTATCATCTCTGATGACCTGAAGGTAGGGAAACAGTGTGACAAGGCAGCAGGTAAAGCAAATAGGATGCTGGGATGTATAGGCAGGGGCATCACCAGCAGGAAAAGGAGGTCATAATTCCGCTTATACAAGACACTAGTGAGGCCCCACCTGGAGTACAGTGTACAGTTCTGGAGACCATACCTACGTAAAGACATAGACAGGGTAAAGAAGGTTCAGAGGAGGGCAACAAAGATGGTGCATGGATTGCATCACAAGTCCTATGAAGACAGGTTGAAGGAATTGAACATGTACTCCTGGAGGAGAGGAGGAGAGAGGGATATGATAGAGACATACAAGTATCTTACAGGGAGGAACAGGGTGCAGGAAAACACTATTTTAAGCGAAGAAGATGTTCCAGGACTAGAGGGCATGGGATGAAGTTGGAGTGAGGACGATTCAGAGGAAACATGAGAAAGAATTTCTTCACAGAACGGTGGTGGACAAGGGAACACCCTGCCAGAGGAAGTGGTGGGGGCTGAAACAATCACGGGATTTAAGAATGCATGGGATAGACATAAAGGAATTCTGGAGGTCGGGGTAAGGGGCAACAGACTTCTAGGAAAACAAACTGAACTTACAAGCTCAAATGGGCAGTCTGGGTGGGCCATAGGCCCTTATCTGCCGACACTGTCTATGTATCTATGTATCTATGTATTAAATTAGGAAATTATTAACCCCTGTAAATTAACATTTTTTCTTAACCACATCGCTCCTTATTTAACAGTTTTAAGGCCCTTCCAAGAAGGTTATGCATGCAGATTTACAAATATCTAGCTCCAATGGTGACTGCATTGTAGGCAACAAATATTTTCAGGAGTTAGAAAAAAATAAATTTGGAAAACTTTTGAGCCACTATAATTCACCACTACTTATCCAACTGCCATTAAATGCTGAATTCCCTTAGGACTCAATACACAAATAAACATGCAATACTCAGGTTTCTAGCTGCAAGATTAGCTAAATTATCATCAAATAAATAATTGTTCATTTTTTTGTACAATTTCATGAAATTTTACAAACTTTGTGGAATTTCACAAAAAATGCCACAAAAAAGGATTTTTCTTAATTATGCCCAATCTTACTTTACAGCCAACAAATTCTTAAAAACAAAAAAAACAAAAAAAAACATAATGGTAATGATAATAAAAGTAATGACAACAACAACTACAAGGATTCATCAGTTAGAGATTTTGTAGTACACTATCACAGTCAGACCAGTACTCAATGACACAGATTGGAGGCAGACTGTAAGCATGCTGCCAACCCAAAGATCAACCAGGATAATGGTTTTAGGGAACTGGTTGCATTATGCACCACTCAGTGTTCCCCTGTCTGTCCATGACTGTGTGGCAGTCTGTACCATACATAGTCACAGAAGAACTAAGCACATCCTCCACACAGTGCTCCAACATAAAGGAACTCACTGCAGGATGACATCTGAAAGTACACATATGGAATAAAACAACTGGCAAAATTGAACTATTAATTCTAGTAACCATTATACAGGCAACAGTGACAGGAGGCCCAGGCTGTGCCTCAACCTCCTTAGCCCTGTCTCTAATCACAAGAACTGCATGCTAAGTGTCACTTTTTTGACATATTCAGTCTATCTGGCTGAGCAGTGAGTTGCTGCTTGACTTGATTTTCAGTGGCTCATTTTTGGGGAAATGGGGTGGAGGTATTAGCACTGATTCCTGCCAAGCAGCCAGTACAGCAGTAGGTTAAACAATCTTTTCCAGCCATACCCATACTATTAAAAATCTGGGACATATGTGCTTGTCTCCTCAGTTGATTCAGCAAGTAGTACAGTCAGCTCAGTGAATCCAGTTAGGTTGTATGTGTTTAGGGAGACTGCGAGACCAGCACTGTATCCCAGGAATAATGATTGTGTGTTTGTATGGGGTTAGTTTCCAGGATTCTAGTGGTAAGTTAGGCCCCCGCCGCTTTCTGGCACAGTTCTTTGTAGTTCCCTTCTGCCTAGTTGTAACTGAAAAGTCTTGCTGCCTGTTCCCACTTCTTATTACTTTGTCATTTGATAATGTTTTCTGTAGTTCATTTGCTCATGACAGTTATTGTAACTCTGCCAGGTCATGAATGAAAATAGGCATATTTACACCTGATGTATCATACCTCGTTATCAAAAACAAATAAATAATACCCTCCCTCCTGCTCTTTGACCCATTCTGTCCATTATGTCTAGAAGTACCCCTGGTGTCAGCAGCAGGAACAACCGCAGGACTAGAGGATGCAGCAGGTGCAACAAAATCAGAGAACCCAACAGGAGTGGCAGCAGAACTGAAGTGTGTGTGTGTGTGTGTGTGTGTGTGTGTGCAAAAGTGTTCAAGCCTGTTTACTGACCCAGGTACATGCTTAAATATCTGGACACATTATTACAATAATGATTTATCTTATTATGTCATGTCCAGCTAAGTATATAAACAGGATGGCAGTGAGGAAATTAACTCCCACAGCTGCAGCCATTGGCATCATTCAGGGTGCTTTACGTACATGACTGTTTTTGATTATTCTGTTTCTTTATAATAATACCCTTGTCATTCTGCATGCGCTTTTGAATTGTTTGAATAACTTTATGGCAAGTTTTATTTTTGTATTGTGATTTTTCAATTATTATTTTCCTGAGATGACCGCTTCTAAAACTGCAACTTTGAAAACAGATATAACCAAAAGAAGCATAGCAACCCCTATATTAATTTATTTGCTATATTCACAACCATAATCTACATCTATTAGAAAACTGTTATGAAAATGACATGGGACTTAAATGGATTTATGCATAAAACATATAAATATTTCCCCCATTTTGGAAATGTTAGTTTTAGAGGTTGTCACAGTATTGGTTATTTACTCTTTATTTTTGTTGTGGAAAAAATGAAGCAAACATCATTACAAATAACGTGTCCTTGTTTCACTTTTTCTTTCACACTCATGCAGTCACCTAAAACTTTGATAATCTGACGCCGTACAGAATTTTTTTCCATAAAGAGGGATTAAATCTCACTGTGTAACTCGAAAACAAGCAAGGCAACCCATGTTTTTATTTTTGTAGAGGTTAAGTGTTTAGATGACTATCATGTACAGGGCACAAATTTATGAATGTGGCATGGAGTTGCTAAAACACCAGGGAATGTCTGTAAAGCAGCAGTGCAGAGAAATTTTGATGGGAAAAAATGACTCTATCATTTTTTTTGTACAAACAATTCCAGGTATCTTTCAGTTTTATTTGGTGGTAAAATTGTTTATTTCTGCCAAAATCTGAATATTTTATAAATGTTTTAATTTTGTTTTTTGTCAAGGAAAAAAAGATAGCCACCACATTTTGCTTAGAAATAACATTGTAGACTTGATCAAGGTTAAGATAAAAAATATAAAATTAAATTATGGTGTCCAGCATAGGAGGCACTTTACCTAGAAAAGTATATTTGTAAAGCATGCTAATATTTTTATTTTAGCTAAAAACTGGCCTTTGGGGAGAAACATTTTCATTGCACTGCTGCTTTAACAGCTATCATCCAACACCTTGTTTTCCATTCAGTTTATATAGAAATACAGATGGTATTGTCAGAAAAAGACCCTATAGTCCATCCATTCTGCCCCTTTCCCTGCCTATCTCCATGCTTGGCCTAACACCAGGCAGGATTTAAAGTTTTTCTGGAGCCGATTTAACACCCACCTCTATATAGCATCATTCCATTGAGATTTTCAGCAGCTGATCCTTATCGTTCATGATACTTTGACACAAATCAGTTCCTTTGATACTTTGATTTGTAATCATTACATATCTCTGTATTGACTTGGATACCTTTGAAAATGGTCATTTCATGTTCAACATGTCTTCCTAGACTGAATGGATGAACAGATGAATGCATGAATGAATGAATGAATGAACATTAACATAAAATGGATGATTTGAGATTAGACACAAAAGAAAACCTTTAGTTTTCAAAACAGTTTCTGATCCATCACAAGCTCTTCAAAAGCACTGTTAATCATGAAATAGTTTCATATTAATCAGAGAATCATTAATTAGCAATATAAAATGGGATTGCAATTTCCAGCAATTTGACTGTTCAACTGCATAGTCAAACTATCACCTATAATCAGCTTAAAGGAGATAAGAAATTATTTGTACATAGTTAACTGCTTTTCCTTCTTTCTACCATGCCAGTTATATATTTTGATATGCTCTGATGATTTTTTGATAAATAAATAATCTAGTGTTGGGGTGCTCTCAGATCTACATAGAGTTTCACTCTTCTCACCAGCTACTGCTCTTTCTTTTCATACTTCTAAAACATTCTATGACACCAATAACTTCCATTCCATGTGTAACCCTGTGCTGATTTGGGGGGTTACTAATGATGCCCTGTTGGCATCAGGTCCATGCATGCATGCACAGTGCTAGGTCTGCCAGGAGGCAGAATCTGGTCATTGTGAGTTATTTGTTAAGTGCCCACTGGCATGAGGGGAGCCATTGTGCGGGGGTCATTGTGAAGTCTGAGGAGAGTGAGGAGTGGTTGAGGCCTACTTCTAGGCTGTTTAGGGCCAGGGAGGCCTGGGGCCGGGGTGAGGAGATTGCCCCAGGCCCCAAAGTAGCAGCAGGATCCTCTCATGCCATCAGTGAGGAGGGCAGCCAATGGTTTGTGGCAACAAAAGGACAGAGCCAAGTGAGATGGAGCCTATCTAGCTCTAGTCAGAGGAATAGCATTTGGGGTAGCTGCCATGGAATGGCAGAGATGTGGATCCAGAGTGTCCAGGGTGGTGGACTGGACCCCCACCTAAAGCCATGTCCACCCAAGTTGGAGGGAGCTGCTGTGGAGGTAGGAGGGAGAGAGCTGTGCCCAAGGGATGGTGGCCAGTGCCTTGTGTGAACCCTGCCCATAGATTGGCAGAGCAGACAGCTTGAGGAGGTTGTACTGTGACTGAGTTCCATCAGTGCCCTTCAAGGAGACACTGTGCCTAAAGTAAGATTTGCCCCACTCCCACTGCTGGGGAGGCCATCAGAAGAAGCTGTATGTGCTGGAACCATTGTAGTGCTGACAGAAGGGAGAGGAGCCCTCCATAGTTCACCAACAGAAAAGCTGGGTGTAGGATCCAGGTTCGGGACCCTGGTCCCTCACACAGATTGTGCCATGGGCTGCCATGCCGTAGTGACTGTGTGAGGGAAGACAAAAGAACGTAGTGCCCTAGCTCAGTGGAGCCTACATGTTTTTGTGGCTTGAGCTTTTGGATTTTATCAAAAACAATAGAATGTGCCCAACTGCATCTGATTCCTGCCTGGACCAAATATTGGATGTCTAAGCATCTACAAATTGTTGCTGTTGTATTCCTAATAAGATTGCCTTCTAGATACAAGTCTGAGCCTATGCCCACCAGCTGTGACTATAGAGAAGAGATGCTATCAGCCTGCACCTCGATGGAGTCCATGCTGTCATAAGAATCCTAACTTTCTGTATCACTAAGGTACTGTGTTTATTACCGTAATCTGCTGTTTCACTGCCTAGACAAAAGCTGGTGCCCCCCCCCCTTTCTCCATGAACTTTAACACCACAAAATCCCTATACAGGGAGGGGAGGAGGGTAGCCATATGAGAGTCCACCCTCAGAGACTGGGAGTGAACATGTTGCCTGCCAGTTCAGTGACTGTGTGAACAATAACAGCTGAGAGCTCTGAGCAGGAGCTGAAGGAAAGGTTTTGTGTTTACCAATCTAGACCTGGAGATAAATAAAGGGAGCAGGGGGTTACACATGCCATTCTTCTGAATGGTCTGGAGTGGAGTTATTGCTATCACAGAATGTTCAGGCAGTATAAAAAGAGACAGAGGCACCTGCTGAGGAGACAGGAATTCAGAGTAGTAAAAAGGAAACAACATTAGAGTATTAATTTAACAAAAAAAGGTCAAATGGATATCCAAATACTGGGAAGACAATAAAAGAACAAATGGCGGGAATCTAGAGGTGTGAAAACTGTTTCCTATCACCTTTAATGCATGGAAAAAGACTAAATCCTAGCCAGGCAGGCCTCACACATTCCATTATTAATTCCTTATTCTATTTAAGAATTTTAAGTTTTCAAGCAGTAAACATTTTTGTCTTCACTAACTGTACCCTCGCAAACTATGTGCTGACTCACTACCATGTCAGATAGGCTGTTCCTTTCAAATTTCAACTTCAGCTTACTCCAGATATGGAAATGATCTTCACTGAAGATGAAGAGAGTGACACCCAGCAGCCACAATCTAAAAAGGCACAAAAACAGTGAGCAACAGGCACGTTAATCTAACTTGTTCAGATGCAGATCAAACAGAAGATAGCAGAGAAGATCAGAATGCCAAAAAGATAACACTGTGGGCACTTGCAGTTTTTAATGACTGGGCATAGAGCAAAAAATAAAGGCACTGGAGGGGGTTGCTTAGAATAATCTGCCCAGGATGCATCTGCATTCATTTTCAAAACAGAAATGTGTCCAAACCTGTTAGACCATCTGTCAGATAGCCTAACAGTGTCCAAAGTTTGCATCAAATAACAGACACAATTGAATTCAAAAATTGGTGCAAATGCATCCATTCTTTTGCTGCAAATTGGGACTTATTGTCATAAATGGATGCAACTTCTGAAGCGGGACTCAGGAAAGAGTATGCTAATCACTCCATCCAATCAGCTACCATATAGCTCCTCTCTGATGTTGAACTCAGAGCACGTGAGATCATGGCAGTAATGAGCCATCACTGTGAGGCCAGCCTGTGCAGCTACTGGGTTGCCTTGGCATCTGACAGGAAGTCTTGGAGTGCAGTGATTTTAGGAGTGAAGAAAACCAGGGGGTAATCTATGGCTGAAGAAAGCAGGACACTCACTCCAAAAATATCAATGGATCTTCAGGAGTCCCACAGTTTTTGGTTCCAGCTACTAGGGAGAATGTGACTGCTGCAGGGAGCAATGAAGAGCCTTTAAGGATAAATAGCTTTTCTCCTGTCAACTGCTACTTTACCAGTCATGTACAGGTGATCAATGGAAATCTCCTTCTGGCGAGCAGCAGATCATGTTTTATTGTTTTGTCCTCTCTCAATTTAAAGATTAACTCATGCTTCACTCGATTTTTTATTTATTTGCCCCCCCCCAAGAGTGTATGGGGACACATTTTCCCACTGTTGGTATTATTAAATAAATGTATTTACTGAATATTTTACAATCTAAATTATGTCTGAATGCATTTTTATTGTTATATGTATCCCTACAGCATTTAACTTGCTGTCACTGTACCAGCTGTGCACTTCAGAGTCCAGAGTACTAGTCCTGTTTTCCTTTGTAACTGCTCAGTAAGTGTTACCTTTTTTAACTAAAAATGCCATGAAGAAAACCTACTGATGACTGTAGTGTACTACCTTAGGTAATTGCTACTGACTGCTCTTCAAATCAAATACAAAGCATTATTTTTAAATTGCTTGGGAAATAGCTCTACTGTAGAGTACAGTCGCAACCGGGGCAGACTCCAAACTTGTCCTGGCAGCTCATCTCCATCAGTGGGTACCAAGTCAACAAACTACTGATGTTCTCATACTTTGCTGGTAAGTGAAGCCACTTGAGTGATGCAGTGATGGGGATGTGTGATATTGTGTAAAACATGATGACATCTGGACAGCTAGTAGTTTTAAACTGAAAGCTGTTTTAATTACTCAATTACTAATTCATTTATGTGTGTCAGAATTGCAGGGGCAATCATCAGTAATCATAGCAACAAGTAGGCACGGAAACTAGTTTACACAACTTGTACTCAATAAATGTAGTTTTAGCTATGTATTAAATGGTTCAGCTCTATTACTGTATTTTACTTTTAGCAAGCCCATTTTATGTAAGAAATATGACACTCTGGGGCCTGGGTTGTGCTGGATTTACGACATGCCTAGGGTGTTGAAGGAATTCTGCATTCAGCATAGTGCCTCTCAACAACCCTTGACATGCAGTAAACCCAGCACAGCCCAAGCTCTGTCATGTCTTATATTGCTTAACTGACCACAGACTAATCTGTATCATAGCATTTAACAAGGGTTAGTTACAAATTCCTGACTACCGAAATCTCGTCATGTATTTTCCTGTCTCCTATTTCCCAAAATTCATTTTCCTGACTGGTACGAAATACTGCAGCTCGATATCCTGACATTAGCTGGTTTTGGGATTTGTCATGCTGAGTTGCCTTGGAGACTGTGTGTGACAGAATTACCTGGCTTAAAGGCAGGCACTTTAATAACTCATAAACTGCTTTTACAGTAATGTAGCTTTATGGCGGCTTTATGGCACAACTGAATTGCATAATGCCATCATTATATAGAAATAAAAAAATGGCACTACTCTTTGTTTGACAGTAATTCATGGATGCAACGATAGCCAGAGGGTAAAAGCAGTGTGGTGATATCAGGTAAGGCTGTGACTTCTTTACTTTCAACCAGTATGTGCAAATTTGTAAAAAAACACTTTGATAATTACAGCACTAGGATAAAACATGGATTTATTGACTTGGTTTTACAGGCGATGGCACTAATATCAAAGATTAGTGCTTCCCTAGTTGGCAGCAGACCCATTAATTGTCGGGCAATAAAAGAATTCGGACACCCGATAGTAAATAAAAAGGCGAGCAAACAACCGTGTCAGGAACACAGAGTCGGGAAAGTGTGAGTCGGGAAATTGAGAGTTGGGAAATAGTACAGATCCCTTTAATAAAAATTGCATAATTATATCAAAATAAGCTGATACAATCCTTGTGAAATCCCCTGATGGGGCATTGTGCCACCGGTGCTTTGTCCCTGTTCTTCCATCCAAAGAGACTGACTACACAGCTAGAGTAACAAATGGCATAGGATTAAGCAATAAGACCCACGTTTGAGAGACTTTCAAGCGGGATTAGGCCTGGTTTACTAGCCTAGAAAGAATGTCCACATCATCCCTAGGCAAAAAATAGACTTAAATCAGGGAGTATTCAGTTCCTATGTAGGTCATATCAATTACCCCAAAGTTCATAGTAGTAGAAGACCACTCATCAGTTACTTGTGTAAAAGAATGAACATTATATTCTGAATCATGAGCCTTAGAAAAACATTTATGACTGATGTTTTGGGGTGTTCAAAATACCCCTTCCTCAAGGTGGTAGGTGATTCTATCGGCCTTAAGCACTCCAGATCACCAGGTTATCATATCCCATACAATTAGACTTTTTCAGTGAATTATGTTTTCCTTATCTTTCATATAAGCTTATTTGCTAGCTGTACGTTCACAGCTCCTCAGTTCATTGCCATGAGAGGAAATAGTATTTTGAATGTCCTAAAATGTCAGTGGGTCATGGTGCTTTTATATGGCTTGTGATTCACAATAACATTTTCATGATTTTACATATGAAATTGGTGAGTGGTCATGTGTTCCTATGCACTCTGCCCTGCATAGAAACTATAGTGCACAACTGTTAAGTGCCTAGGCTTAAGCAGTACGATACGACAGGGCTTGGGTTGTGCTGGGTTTACCCCATGCCCAGGGTACACATATCATTAACTAATAATTGCACAGTTAATACAGCTTTGAGTGTAAAATCACTAGCTGTCCAGATGTGCTTGTGTTTTACATGATATTGCACCTCCCCATCACCGGCATCATTTGGTGTTTTCACTTACCAGCAAAGTATGAGAACATTGGTATTTTCATGACTTTATCCCTGCAGATGGAGACACACTGCTCGCACAAGTTTGTAGTCTGCTCCAGTTGTGATTGTAGTCTACAGTAAAGCTATGTCCCAAATAATTTTAACTAATGTCTTCCATTTGATTTGAAGAGCAGTCAGTGGTGATTACCTAACGCAGTACAGTACAGTCATCAGGAGGTTTTCATTGTGGCATTTTTTTTTCCATTATAAATTGTTATTGTTTTCCAGAAGACAAGAAAAGTAACATACCTTAAGATACATAGATATATGCAACTATTATTACATGCAAATGCTTGAGCAGGACACAGTGCATTTTTCCATTAAGTCAATAAACATGTGCTTAGATATTCCAAATCAAAACAAATACTAGTCTACCATAAAATCAACATATAACTCATTTTTCCACATTAACTAACAGTAATAATCTCTTACCACAATAAATGTTACAATATGTTTCCTAATATGAAGAGGCCCCTAACATTGTGGTAATTTTAGTTAAAATAGGAATGTCTTGACAGCAACTTTTTATCACAATATTCTTGAAAGAAATCATGATATATTGATTATCATGATTGTTTGCAGTATTTCTAATTTAAAAAAAATCTAATTGGAGGATGATGGAGAATTGGGAATCATGAGTGTACCTGGAGAGGGTCACACTGCTGGAACAGCAAATTAAGATACTTTATCATGGTATATTTATTGTGCTGCATGATAATCATGATATATTTTTTTTACAATAATTTAACAGCAGTGATCAGTATCATGAAATGTCATCATAGCATGTTGTCATGACATCCCTAAATTAAAACAAACTATGGCTGGAGCTGATAGGGCAGCAGCCAAGGAAATTGGGGTTAAAATATTGAAAATGTGCTTTTTAATATTTTTACACCAAATTTTCAACATAGCCTTGTTAAGACCCTGCCTCATGAAGAAGGGCAGAGAAACTGTTCAAGTCCTGGCCTAAGGTGCTGTAAAGAAATGGCTATGTTGTAAATCTGGGGTAAAAATATTGAAATTTATCAAAGTTATGAGCCTGTGTTCACAAAATTCAATGTAGGCACATAACTTAATTGTTTTTTATTATTTTTATAACAAATTTTCAACATAGCCTTCTTATTACCCCAGCTCATGAACTAGGGCAGAGAAAATTTTCAGCTCCTGCCCAAAAGGTGGTTTCACGTAGGGGCCACAAACTCACCTTTAACGATGAAAAAAAACATTTTGGCCAAATTTGAAAAATGACAGCTGTCACATTTGTGATGTGCTGTACAGATATGGCTATGTTGTAAATTTGGGGTAAACATATTGAAAATTTCCAAAGTCACATGCCTGTGTTTTCAAAATTCAATGTAGGCTCATACCGTTGTTGTTTTTTTAATATTTTTATACCAAATTTTAAACATAGCCTTCTTCTGATCCTACCTCATGAACAAGGAAAGATACATTTTTCAACTCCTGCCAAAATGGGATTTTGTGCAGTTACCACAAAATCACCTTTAAGGACAGATTTGCTTAATGACAGTGCAACTGTTCATAATGCCGTGTCCTATAAAAGGCATGTTGAAAATTTGGGTCAAAAATATGCAGAAATAACTAAGTTCAAAACCCCACTGAGAATCATTGAACTGCATACGTGTTTCATCAGTTTGCAGTCCGGCTTTGAAGAGCGAAGGTGTTTCTGCAATCCAAAGAGGATTATGGCATTGGACCCCCAATGGGTAAGTAAGGGCTGGAGGGGGTGCAGGGCAGTGGGTACTGAGTGGGAGGGTTGGGTGTGGGGCTCATGAATGGCCGAAAAATACATTGATAGATGGTCTTCTTTTAAAGGCCAAAAAAGTGAAATCACTATGTAGGATGCCTGATCATGAGACTGGGGACTTGGGCACCCCAGTGTCACTTTTATGTTTTGGGGGTGCTAAGAGGAGGGTCAGGTGAGGGAGAGAAAAAAGTTCACATGGAACACAATTGTGACACTGGGGGATTGGACACCCCCAATGTCATTGTTATGTTTCTTGGGGGGGGGGTGCTGAGAGGGAGGGTCAGGTGTGGGGGATATGTATAATTAAAAAAAAAAGGAAATCAGTGTCACGGCAGAACACAGCACAATCCCCATGACCAAGATGGCTGCTACACAGTACTGAGCATGTGCTACTAGTCAAGTATGCACAATACAGTTTGGCAGCCTTCTTGGACAGAGCAGAGTGTGTTGTGTTCCACCATGACTGCTGACAAACTATAAAATAGTGCAGTGTGACTTCCAATGCAGACGATGAGCAGAGTGCTTCATGGATGCAGAAGCATGTGTGTTGCAACTCAAACATGTTGTTCAGTTAGAAGAAATGCTTTAACTGCTTTTTTCATAGCAAGAGGTCTGCATGGTTACACCCACAGCAGCCCTAAAAAAGGTAACATTTACCAAGGAATATAGGACAAGTGTTCCAGACTTTGAAGTGCATAGCTAGTACAGTGTCAGCAAATCAAACAACATATAGGTAGATATATCAATAAAAATATATTCAGGCATTATCTAGATGGTAAAATATTCAATAAATACATTTATTTAACAACACTAAAAAGGGAAAAAGGGGTTCCCATACACTTCAGTTGGGGCAAATAAAAAATGGAGCGAAGGCTGAGATAAATAGGGAGAGGACAAAACAAAGAAAAATGATCTGCTCTTCACCACAAAGAGATTTCCATTGATGACCTCTACAGGACTGGCAAAGTACCAGTTGACAGGGGCAAAGTTGTTTATCCTCAAAGGCTCCTCAATTCTCCTTGCAACCGTCATGTTCTCCCCATCACATAGTGCCAAAGAGTGTGAGACTCCTGAAGATCCAGTGATGGTTTTTTTTCAGTGAGTGGCCTTCTTACATCAACCCTAGATTCACCCCCAGTTTTCTTTGTTCCTTAGAGCACTGTGCTCCAAGACCTCTTGTCAGATGCCAAAGCCACCAACTAGCTGCGCAGGCCAGCCTTGCAGCGATGTCCCATTAGTGTCATGATGCTTTGAGCTGGTGTCAGAGAGAGCTGTATGCCACTTGAACAGAAGGCGGGATTAGAGAACTCCAGACCGGATCTTGCTTTTTTATTGAGTCTTTTCATCATGGAGCTCAGGTAATGCCTTGAAAACTTAAAATTCTAAACTAGAATAAGGCATTAATACTGGAATGTGGCGAGCCCTGCCTAGCTAGGATTTTATCTTTTTCCATGCATTAAGCAGATTCTAGGTCATCACCTCACTGTGCCACTAACCAATCAGATTGCTGGAAATTGCTAGTCCATTTGCTATACAATTATAATGATATCAATAAGAACAACAAATAATTCTCTGATGATTTAAAAGTTCTCTGAATAAAAAGTAACTCCCCCCCCCCCCCAAATAAAGCACTCTACCTCTAGTGAACACATGTCCTTCTATCCTGAGAGAGAGCTGGATATGGGAAAAATACGTACTGAGCAAGACTGTATTATCTTCAGCGCCACTGATTGGCTGCTGCAGGTCATGTGGTTTGCATGAGTTCAGTGTGTGATCTGGGTAAAAAAATCACAATGTCATGCCATCAATGTGCCAAATAGCCAATGGGAAGGTAGGACACTTTGGACCCCTTGTTACCAGAGTCAAAAGTTCTGTTTTATCTCAGGTCAATAAAGCAAAGTTTTGGTTTCAGCTTTGCATTACCCACCACAACTCCAAATTTTAGTTACTTGTACTTTATTTAGTTGATACATCAAAACACTGTTATGAATATAAAATAACATTTTACTGTCTTTTCAGAGTCTTTAACATGGCTTATGCTGTCTGGAGCTGGATGGTGTTCTTCATTCATCTTGTTTCTTATCATGTGTTCCCTGATGTGCAAAGTCTGTAGAAAAGGTATACCCTTTTATTTTTGTTCATGAATAACAAATGTTGCATTTGTTATTATTTTCCATTTTAAACATAGCTTAGCTATGTAACATAGGACCCACTGTTTTTCTATGCTTTATGTTGCCTATGAAAAAAAATGATTTTCTGAGTGGGCACAGTGGTGTGACATGAAGGTGCTGAGCTCCTTAACACTGCTGCACTGATGACCAGTGTTCAGGAATGAGCACGGGTTGCCGGGGATCAGCTGGGGGGGCTGTGAAAGAACTGAGTGACCACTTGGCAGATTTCCCCTTCCTGATCTGGGTGGTTTGCTGTCTTGGCATTTGGCTGTCACCAGGAGGAGGCCTGGTGGTAGTACATTGGTTTGGAGTGGCAGATGAAAGTCACAGGGTAGGGGAAGGAAGTCAAGGTCTTCCGATGCATGTATTCCTCCATGAGCATGTGCTGCCAGTGTATGCTGCAGCTAGAGCTGGGATGGGGGAAAAAATGGAGGAAAATTGAAAGCACGTCAGGCAGTAATGAAGCCCACCCACTGCGCACCTCCATGCCACATCAGCAGGGTACCAGGTTCGCAGCACTGGATTCAGGCATCAGGGGGAGGATGGCCCTCCCCTTCCTGACCCTGCCAAGGGGAGAATCCATGGTGGTACTGGCCACCTGAGGTAAGCCTAGGGAAATGATTGACAGTTGAGGGGGTGGAATAGTAGCTGACAGGAGCAAAGTTCAGATTTTCTGCTAAAAAATGACAGTTCACATAAGCAGAATTGCTTTCCTCAAAATTTCTCCAAAGTTTAAATTTCTAGGCATTTCATTTTTATTACTAAATACATTTGTATGAAAATAAGCACTCTGTACTTTAGATTTTAGGCTGGATTTTCAACCGGCCATTATTGCTGCAAGCTCCTGGTGTGCTGAAGATATAACACACCAGATTTGTGACAAGCCACTGGACATTTACATCCCTTGCATCCCTTCCATGCCAACTAGACCATCTCAGTATGGGCTAGCGTGCACTGTTGCTTGGAACACCTGACATGAAGCTTGCAACCAAGATTTGGCACAAGCTGCCTTAAAGCAGGGAAACTGTCACAGCTACACCAGACCTTTCAAAATCAGGCAGCAGTTGCAGCAACCAGGACTGGCACAGCAGCGTCAATGACAGGTATCGATGCAGGGCTTGCCGCAGGCCCTGAGCCAACCTTTGAAAACACGGTCCTTTATCATTTCATGTTCTGAAGTCACAATCCTCCATTTGTGACATCAGAATTATTTCCATGGCAACAGACTAAGAATGTCACATTATAAATCAAGGGAGCACTCCTGACCAATCGGAGCTCTCTTTCCTCTGCATGTAAGACAGTCTTATTCTATGGAGACTGTGTCACGTGTGGCTGTCCTGGAAATGGGCAAGTTCAGGCAAGAGTTTTTTAAAATTGTAATATATTATTAATCAATCTTGAGCAATAATATATTAATACCACCAACAAGACTGTTGTAAGAGCGGTCTCACTTACATCCCTAAGGTATCAGAACCACTCATCTTGTGTTCACAGTTCTCATATGCTAAGAAAGCACATTTGACCACCCTTACAAATGTAAGAGTGGTCTAGGTGGCAGCATTAACATACATTAGAAAATGGGCTTGAACAATAAAGCATCCTGATTGGCTGAACTAGCTTTTGTGTCACAGCACACCGTTAACTAAGGACAGAGGCTCCTGCTCCCTCAAAAGCTGGCCATTGAAGTAGTTAGAGCAAGCTGGCAACTTGTCTCAATCTCAATGGGAGACAAAGTTAAGAAAGTCCCACCACAGCTCCTCACTCCAATCGTGCCGATCGCTTAAAAATTAAAATAGTACCCCTCCTAACTAAAATACCCCACTTCATTACTGCACACCATATTACCTGTTTCTGACATGCTGAATTTCTTTTATCTGCTGCTATGATCAACCTCCTTATACAGCTCCCATCCTTCCATCCCTCTGTGGTTCCATAGTGTGGCAGCCCTTCTGGTACATCTAAAACACCAGCTGGTAGAGATCACGTGATGTCTTCAGCCTGAGTAGATGCTCTTTGACTTTGCTCTCTCCATGACTCTCCAAAGGCATTAACTATAGCAATTTTCTGACCGAGATTGGCTAATCTATCACTGCTAACAACTCTCAGTAACTAAAGAGAACTACAATCAGCTTTAAGAAGGCAGTATTCAATGTTCAGCGAGTGCAGAGATGGATTCAGAAATGCACCAGGCCCTCCCGGCCTGGACACCTCCTCAGATGCCGGATAAATCAGCTGAACGATCCAAAATGCAGACTGCAACCCCCAGCAAAATGGCATCTTTACCTAACAGCCCCACTCCCCTGTCTGAGGACAAGTTCTTAGCTGAAATGGCCACTATTAAAGACACTTTCTGAGACTTTGCTTTGGACCTGAAAAATATTCTGATCTGAAAGAGACTAATAAAAAAACGTCTCCGACGTCTCAACCCGCACGTCCTCGCTGGAAAACTGGCAGACCAGGGTGGAACCAGAGGTAGTAGCACTAAGGCAGAGGTTAAATAAAATAGAAGGCAAGCTAGAGAACCTTGAGGGGAGAAATAGGAGAAATAACATTGTGATTTTTGGCTTGCCAGAGGAAGCCAAAGGGTCTTCCATTATTCAATTTACCCAGAAGCTTCTGGCAAAGATAGCGGGCCCTCCACCACAATTTACAGCATATCAGGTTGAACGGGCCCATCGCTCACTGAAACCTCAACCTCCCCCCAGTGCTAAGCCTAGATAATTTATTATTAGTCTCCTAAGCTATATCGATCGGCAGCATATCCTGTCAAAATCCAAGGAGCTGCAGGAGATTAGATGGGAGGATGCCCAGCTCAGATTTTCTCAAGACTTGCCACTCACCGTTAGACAGAAATGGGCTGCATATCATAACTCCATCACAAAGTTAATAGCTGCCAGAATTCAATTCCGGATGATCTATTCCGCTAAACTGATGGTCCAGCACCATGGCAGCTGGAGAAGTTTTGAGGAGGCAAAGCAAGCAGTGGAGGAATTACCCACTATGTTTTCCGACCTGTTCGCCCACCACTGATCAAGTAAGGGAGTGCCTATTGATTTGGTAATTTTCTGCAGTGTTCCCAAGTTCTGCAAGAAGATTTAGCGTATATAGTTAAAATTTCTCCGTTTCTCCTCATGAATCCCTACCCGTCGATGGTTCTGCATTTTTTCCGGAGCCGCGTTGCCTGGGAGCCCATTTAAGCATCAGCAAAATAATGGTTTGGATTAAGCACTACAGTTCTCCTCCCCTTTGATCCATCAGTTGTTTCTCCTTCAACAAGATGCGCTTCCCAGATACTGTGACTGGTTTCGCTAGTCAGCGTACTCCTTTTCTTATGTCCTGTAACTCGCCCATTTATTCTCCCTCCTCTTGAATGTATGATCACACCAGTCTATTTGAATGTGCACAGCATCTCGTAAATCTATTTGGAAGTGGGACTCCACAGCGATCCCCCATAAGAGACTGACATATTTTTTGGCTACCTTTCTGGGACATTTCTGTTCACTTTGTTCATCTCCCTTCCCCCTACCATTTCTGGTTATCTGTTCCCCTCTTTCCCACACATTTCTTAATTTAATTGAATTTTTTTTTTTTTAGTATGGGATATCACCATGTAAATCGGGGATGCAAGGGCCTGACTCAAGTACCATTGGGGTATCATGAGACCCTTCTTCTCTTATTGAATTTATCTGGAACAGTAATATTCTGGGTTAAGCCCAACACCTAATGGGAGTATTTGGCTATATTAAACTAAAGGGGAGGGGGGATTGGGGATAGGGGGGACAGGAAGACAAAGAGAAGAGACTGATCACCAATGCTTGGGTATGATCTGTAATAATGTACATAGTTTGTGGTTCAGTTGCTGCAGAGTAGTTATAATCCCAGCTCATAAGGTAATAGAAGACTGTTGAGTACTATGTTCTTACTCTTCGTTGCTAGAAGCAGATTATGTGAAGGGGACTATCCCCGATGGAGTTGATATATATATTTTTTTTAATATGTTGATGTTCATGTTCTTTGGAGGGCTGGGGGAGCAAGTCGAGACGCGTTATCCTGGGTTGAATAGTCACGTCTTGGCAAAAAGGGATTGAGCCTCCACAGTCATTTGCCCACTTTGGAGTATATGCTACAATTTCCTTTAATTTGTTCATGTGGGGCTCAGGGTTATATTCTGTGGGGTACGATTTTTTGAGATGGGGGTTAGGGGGAATTGGGAGGTTATAAAGATTTTTGAGGGGGAGGGTACTGCCACAAATAATAGGGTCAAGGTTGATATATCACTTATGGATTTCTTTCTCCTTACATATTCGGACTTTAGTATTTTAATATATACAGTAGCTAAATGTCTGGTTACCACTTTTGTACATGGAACATCAAGGGGGCACAAACCCCAGCTGAACGAATGAAGGTATTGATACAACTCCGCAATACACATGCTGATGTGGTCTTCTTACAGGAGACACACCTTCTATCCACTCAAGTGCACTACCTTCTTAGGCTCTGGGTAGGACAAGTGTTTGGTTCTGGTTTTAATGCTCATAAAAGGGGAACTGCCATCCTAGTTGCCTGCAAAATCCCATTCCGTTTACTACAAGAAATTTCAGATTTGGAAGGCGGCTATGTTATATTACGGGCTGTTCTAGGTCACTCTGAGGTTATTCTTGGTCCATCTATGGCCCTAACTCTGATGACCCAAATTTTTTTATGGATTTCATGTCCACACTGGCTCCCTGGTCCATTATCCCAATAATCTTGGGAGGGGATTGGAACCAAGTACTGTCAAATAACATTAATAGAATGGGCCCCTCCAGATTATCCTTATCCTCAGGTCAAAAAACCCAGCTGGAGCTAATGCACTCAATAGGTTTGGCTGACCCCTGGAGAATCACTTACCCAACCAGGAAAGAATATTAATTTCACTCACTTGTTCACCATACACTCTCCCATATTGATTATTTTCTAGTGAGTACTGATCATCTCTCTGGAATAACATCAGTTTTACTCTTAGAAAACCATATCTGATCATCATATGGTCCAGTTATTTGTAGACTTCACACCCAATATTCAACAAGGCAAACTTTGGAGAATTAATAACCAAATTCTAAAATCTGAAGACCATATACAACATTTACAATCCTTCATTTCTAATCTCATGATAGATAACTCCCCATCCATGCCTAAAATGGATGTCTTATGGTGCTCATTAAAATGTGCCTTAAGGGGTGAATTAATAAGCCTAGCAGCAAAACGTAAAAAGCAGAGGGAACAGGCCCTATCTTCTCTTATTGATCAGACCACATTAGCCTAGGCAAATCTCTCAGTACTATCTCCCGATGCAGACTGGGAAAAAGTTGAGTCCCTTCAAGCCCAGTATAACCAGTTACTGGCCGAAAAGGCTGAATTCCTCATGCTTAGATCTAGGGTAACATACTTTGACCAAGGTGAAAGGGTGGGGAAGCTCCTAGCTTTCAGAATTGGGTCCCAGATGTCCGACAGGATCGTTACCTCCCTTCAATTACCTACTGGTACTGTCCTTACCTCATCTAAAGTTATCTGTGAAGCTTTTAAACATTATTATGAAGGCTTGTATAGCCCCACTAACTCCTCTTTCTCTCAACAAATGTTTAATTCCTTCACTACTGATATCAATCTCCCAACACTTTCTGAGGTACAATCTTCTACATTAAAAGCCCCTATTGAAATAAAAGAAATAATGGAAGCCATTGACTCACTCACACTGGATAAATCCCCAGGTCCAGATGGATTCTCCCCTAATTTCTATAAGGCCCTAAAAAGTACATTGACACCTATCCTTCTAAAAGCTTTTCAATATTTCTATGAAAATGGTATCTCTGACAAGTCTTTAACCCAGGCTACCATTGTGGTCCTACCCAAATCTGGTAAGGATCCTCTATTTGCACACAACTACAGGCCCATTTCACTCATTAATGTGGATCTCAAAATCCTGGCCAAGATATTGGCTTTAAGACTGGGCCGTGTCTGGGACTCTTTAATCAGTGCTGAAGAGGTAGGTTTTGTTAAGGGCCGTCATTCATCTGACCACCTTAGGAAGCTGGCCCATCTATTTTCTGTATCCAAGGATTCTTTCATCTTGGCTGCCTTAGTTTCCTTGGATGCAGAAAAAGCCTTTGACAGAGTGTCCTGGGACTATCTGTTTTTCTTACTTCCCAAATATGGCATCCCTCAGGAATTTGTAACTTGGATTAAAATACTCTACTCCTCTCCTTCAGCACGTGTCCAATATAATGGGGTACTTTCCACCCCCTTTACTTTAAGACAGGGCACTCTTCAAGGCTGCCCCCTTTCACCATACATATTCAACCTTTTTCTAGAACCTTTCATCAGAAAACTTAATTCCTCTCCCTTAGTTTCGGGGATCACAATAGGGAACTCGGAATATAAACTTTCCTCGTATGCGGATGATATTCTATTGCATAGTTCATCTCCTTCGCAATCCCTCCTGGCTGCACTCACAATAATCTCCCAGTTTAGTTTCATCTCCAATTATAAACTGAACCTGGATAAAACAGAAGTATTCCTTCTTAACCAGTTCTTCCAAAAAACAGAGATAGTTAATCTGGGCCTACAGTGGTGATCAGATAGACTTAATTATTTGGAGTATTTTTCTTCACCCCTTCCCCAAGATAATGAAAAAGTTTAACATTGACATCACTCTAAGTAATAAACAAGATAATATTAAACATTGGTCTTTACTACCCCTCTCTCTGTGGGGTTGTATGAGTATAGTTAAAATGAACATATTACCCCATATATTATACCCCTTACAAATGTACAACTGGGATTTACCCAGTTCCTGGTTTACTCATGTTCATAAAATCATCAACTCCTTCTTGTGGGCTGGGAAGAAATCAAGAAGAAACTACTGTAAGCTTATTCGGGCAAAATTGAATGGTGGCCTACAAGCTCCCAACTTTTATTTGTATCATCTTGCAATACATCTAACTAGATTGAGGTATAGGATATCCCTGTCAAATTACCCCTCTGACTCCCTTTATTCCTCTCTTTGGTTAGAAATCGAGAAGTCCTTGTGTCTGTTGCACAATATGGTCCCAGAAGCCCTCCCTTTTTTACATAGGAAAAATCTTCCAAATAAGCTGAAAGGATCCCTGCTAGACTCCCTTCTGATTACACAACACCAATTCAACATCTTTCTTAAGATCACAGGGTATAGAGATATAATACAACCCCTTTTAATAATCTCAATTTGTTAATTTCGGGTAAACCAATTACACCTAATATTTTTTGGCATGACATGGGGTTGGAAGGGTGGATGAGTTAGTTACCAACCATAAATTGATGCAATTTCAGGAAGCCTGAACCTGGTACCATTGGTCTTCCATTCATGTTTTCAAGTACTTGCAGATTACCCACATGTTATTACAGCATTTTGGCACTGGAATGTGGACTATGCCTTTTTTTAACTGCCCTGACCCCATATCTTAATTCCCTTTCATCAACTCATTTAATTTCGTATGTCTATACGTTCCTACAAACTATGACTGCTGGGTTAGAAGGACAAAGAAGCTACTTGTGGGACCATTCTTTTCCAACTTCTGTACCCCCTAGATGTTGTCCAAGAATTTGGAAGCACTTATATAGATATATCAAATGGGACAAGTATAGATACATGCAGTTCCAAATTCTCCACAACATGTACTATACCCCAACTAAACTACATCGGATGGGGTTCCTGTTGTCTAATCTGTGTGCCAAATGTTCGCAAGTCCAGGGGGATCTGCTGCATATGTTATGGTCATGTCTCTGATAGGGTTTCCCCATTATGGAATTGTATTAAATCCCGGTTGGACCCGTTATTAGCTCTGTCAGATAAGTTTACCCCTGAGATCTGTATTTTAGGGGATTACATGACCCTCCAGGGCCGTACTCAAAGGGCCTATATGACACTCATTTCTGTATATGCCAAAAAGGTACTACTCAGACATTGGGTAGATGCTCTTACACCTTCTTATACTGAATGGTATAAAGAAATAATGTTTGCTATCCAGGCAGAACATGTTATTGCTGGTTTCACCCATAGAATGGAAAAATATAAACAACTCTGGGATCCTCTTTTTAATTTGCTGTTAATCCAGCCTAACACAACAACTTCTAGTATAAGTGCTCCTTCCTAAGTTAACCATTCTTTCTATTATGGTTTCCTTCAGACATATATTCATAATTACATAGGCTCTTATTTGTGGTGGGGGTAGGAGGAGGGGGTTTTAGGAAGGTGATGATTGGGAAAGACTGGGGAGTAGAGGGTTGGGGGGATATAGGCATCAAGATACATTCTCACTCGACAATTGCTGTATGTTTATGCTGTTGGAAGTTCTGTTTTGTAGATATGCATCCATCAATGTGTAACTTTTTTGTTTAATGATGCCTGTATGTTGGATTTAGAAACGCAATAAAACATACTTAATATTAAAAAAAAAAAACACCAGCAGGTAGCCAAAAACAGCAAACAAGAAATGAATAAATAAAAGCATTTAAAAACAGCTTTTATCAATTTTGAAGCCTATGTATATGTTATGGGGGTTACCATAACAAGAAGTCTAAAACACTCAACTATGGAGCCTCTAGTGGGGCAAAAGTTCCCACTTTAAAAAAAAAGCATTATAATGATACAGGCGAAGGAACTATTTTATTACAGAACAAAACACTTATGGGTTTTAACATTTTAACATGAAAAGTATTATTTTTCAAACATACATAATACAGTTTGTCCATTTTCTAAGCACAATAATACCATCCAGGGTGGGTGGTATTGGGCAATACTGGACCTTCCAGGGGCTATAATGCCCTCAGCCTGTGGTGTCCAACCTCATTAAGCCCCTGGGTGGTCTGGTATTGCCCAATATTGCCCACCCTGTTGGATATTATTGCTTCATAAAGAATTATGGTGTGGATTTTCTGACACATGTGGCACAATTTTGCCACACTTGTGGTAATTGTGATGACTGTTGTATAGCAGTGTCAGCCAAGCTGTAAGGCAGTACCTTGCAGTATTATTGCAAAAGGTATACCGATGCTACCTTGACATTTTTACATCACCCAACACTACAGCGACAACAGAGCCAGATCGATGTAGTGTCAGTGCAGGACCCTGACTCTATGTTCTGGGGGTATTGCACCCCCTCCCTAAAACAACTCCAACTTGGAGTTGATTATTTTTTACCAGGGGGTGCGGAGCACAGAGTCCCCCCACATGTGGGGTTCAATGGGCAAAGCCCCTGAAGAAAAAAAAGTGTTTTGTGTTTTTCCTTTATGCCAACCACAAATGCGGTCGACATAAAGGAGTTGCTGTAACATTGGTCGACAACTAAATTGTCAACCAACTGTCATGGACCCATTGCAAAATGCATCAGTATGCTGCAGGGATCAATGTAATTCAGTGGCAGTTAAGCCTTTTTGTCATGCAGTATTTTGTGACGTCATTTACTGCAAGGTACTGCACTGCATCCCGGCTGACTCCACTGTATCACAGAAAAATGCGGTCTTACTTCTTGTCTCAAGTGTCATGAGCTGCACCCCAAAATGATGCATGCATCAAGTATTTGACACATTTTTTCAGCAGTAGAGTGAGCAAAATGTCGTGAAGGCATCCAAATGATCATAAATTGCCCACAAACATCCTAAAACATGTATAGGGAAGCAGCTGTAAATCCTGCCTCAGGATTTCTGGGCAGGAAGAAGCATCAGGGATAGATCAAGTCTAACAGGTAAATCAACTGTTTTCCTGCAAATGTCTTTAGTAATAAACAAATCAAATATTCTGAAATTCAAATTTTTGGGGAATGTTATGAGATTTGAATTTTTCTGATGCCAATTGTCAGTGTTTTTCAGAAAACTGGAAAAACATTAAAGGTGACCAGCAAGGATTATCAATGATATGGAGGTTCCCACTACAACATACCTTAGAAGGGTGTTACAGAAGTCTGCTTCCATATCCATAACAATCTGTATGCTCCATGTTTTTATAAATAAAGTCTCAGTAAGTCAGGAAGTAAAACCATCTATCCACGCTGGCTGACTGAGTGGCTGCTAGGGCTCCTGTGAAAATGAAGGGAAATAGTGATGTGGATCTTGCTACTGCCCTAAATGCAATAACAGTAGCTCCATCTTCAAAATGAGGACCTGGTGACCATGGTGAGTTCCTTCATAACATCCCGCCTTGATTACCGCAGCACTCTTTATCTAAGGTTTTCTGGGATTTGCTGCTCTGTCTCCAGCTAGTACAGAATGCTTCAGCCAGGCTGATAGCTGGTACAATAATTTTTAATGACATCATACAGGTGCTGTATGAATGACTGCCTTTCAGTTAGATGGTGTACTGCCTTTGAGATTTGCTTAACAGTTTTCAAGGCCCTGCATAAGGTCAGTCCTAGCTCCATTAAAGATCTCCTGTATCTATACATCCTGGAACAGTTTCTCTATTCTGCTGGGAAGAATCTTTTGGAGGTTCCACAGGCCTATTTGAAGTAATTTGGAGAGCTTTTGCAGGCTCAGTTCCACACTGTGGAACTTTCGTCCTCACTCACTGCATTCCAACTCCTCAGTGGAGGCCGTTATAAAGGCACTGATGTTGTACCTTTTCTCTTTAGCTTCTCCCTGATACAGACTATACCAGTTCAGGTTCTTGCTATTTCCTAACTGTATATGTTAGATTACTTTTTTGTCACTTTATACTGTTCTTGCTTGTTTTGTTAAGCGCTGTGCCTTCAGTCCCAATAATAAAGCACAATTCAAATAAAAAGTGATTGATGGATGGATGGATGGATTGATTTAATTGATTGATTGATTGATTATGCTGTGGCGCTGCGGTATTTTTCTTGTGTGTCAATTAGATATATTTTGGTCTGAACTTTAGATTTATTGCTCCTGGGTTCCTCCTTTTGTACTTGCCAGATTCTTGTGCAAACATATTTTATGTGCAATATTTAATATCTGTTCTACTACAGTGTTGTTCTCTGTACTGTAACTGTTTGCTGCATCTACTCTTTTTGTTGCCTTCCCTTCCTTTCCCACAGCTTACAGCAAGAAATGTGATTATGTTATTGATCTGTGCTCGCTTGCCTGGATCAAATACATTTCAATAAATCAATAAATAAATACATATGACAGAAGGAGGCCACTTGCATGTTTACACGCTTTATAGGATAAAATTGTGTTTTGGGGGGAATGTCGTAAAGTGCAAATGCTGGGGACATTTATATAGAAAATAATGTCTCATGTTTTCCAAGGGTTTGAAATGGGGCCAACATTCTTAATAAAGAATTTGTATCTATTTATTTATTTGTATAATCGGATTTACAACCTTTGAGCCAGGGGCTTGTTTACAACGGTATCTCATCACAGAGAGGACATACAATGTAACATATTTACAGAATTCAACACACATAGTGACATATTACAGTTTTACACAGCAGTTCTCATACAATTAGTAGTTTGAAACATTTCAAAGTAAAAGATTTAATTCAAGAGCATACCAGCAGAGGGGTGGGAGGCCAGGAGGGAGTGGGGGGAGTAAAGAGGGGGGTTCAGCCCGGCGGGCTTCGTCAGGTGCATAGCGAAGATGGTGGAGCATCAGTTAGAAGCAGGTGCAACTGCGGGTGTTAAACAGTAGGCTCCAAAGGGCGGTTTTGAAGGAGGCAATTTTGGGAATGTTGGAGGTGGTTGTGGGGAGGGAGTTAAACCAGGATGGGTCTCTGTAGCAGAACGACCTCTGTGCCAGGGTGGTCCTAGTTCTGGGAACTAGAAGGGTGGCTTTGTCAGCGGTTCGGGGTAGAGACTGGGGAGGGGGTGTGATGGATGGAGGCGGTCACTACAGGTGGGGAGAGCCCGATCGGAATTTTCTTAGTTAGAAGGCAGAGATAGACTGGTAATTTTTTTGTACAGGGAAGTGCATAAAGTAACCCTCTTATCATGACTACTTACAACTGGCAAGGGTGAATCGACGTTGGTGACACTCTACTATGTTACACCAGGCTACACTGCAGAGTTTGCAGGTTGCTAATAGTTGTCTTACACAGAAAAGAGATCATAAAATAGCTTTGCAATTTTGGGTCATGTCTCATGATCTGTTGTTCACATTCATATAGGTTGTCAAGTAACATTGCATCTTACTGTTTATTGTACATTTCTTTAATTAAAAGATACATTAATTGATGTTGTCAGTCAGTCTTAACACTATATAAACCAGTGTTTGTCAATGGATTATATATTTAGTGATAACTTGAATTAGTATTCTTGTAGAGAATAAGAAAGCAGCCAGCCTGCTGAAGCAGCAGTAGTGCTACCGCTTGAGACACCAATGACCCAGAATCAGAAAAAAAAAATAGTGTCAGAGGGATGGTCGAGAAGAGGCTTGAGCATCCAAAGAAAAGCTGACCTCCTTTGGGGTGGGATGATACAGGGCTCTGGCAAAAGTGTACCTCCTGGCGATGGCCCAGGGGTACTGAGCCTAAAGCCCTGGTGAACACTAGGACTGGTGAGGTGTGGCAGGCATCACCACACTATGCACAGGAGCATGCATGGCATTCCATGACACCATTGCATGTTCACTTCCATCGGGGGAACTACACATAAGTAAGACAAACTCTGCTGGCTGGACAGGTGAAGTTACTCAACTCCCACCACATCCATCACCAGATCCTGCCCTTCTGGACCCTTCCATCCCTCCAGCCTTCATCTCCATCTACAGGGAAATTAGATATGTGTACTGGAGTGCCAAGGAGCAGAAGGTTTGGCACAAGCTGATGGGTTGCCCTTAGCTGGTTAGTTGTGGGTTGACCGGGGGCTGGGGTACCATGCAAGGCAGGATCTCCATCAGATGGGATCAGGTGCTGGGAGATGACTGATGGAGGTCCTGGCCAGTGGCATAGGAAAGGAGAAAATGATTGAAAAAGAGAATAACAAAGTATGCTTAAAAGAAACTATAAAAGTGATTCTGCTTGTAAAACTGTGTCCATATGAAAAACATATGTAATGAATGGATTCCTATCCCTATTGTAATCATGTCAGCTATGTATGCATGTTGGATACTGCTTAGTCTAAATTTAGGACTTAAAGGAAGTAAGAGAGCTCTGTCACAAGGTATTGTACCAGTTTTGAATGGGTTAGGCAGCTATACCTAGAAAGAAGCAATAGCATGATGTGCACTCTGATTTAAATATAATAGAAGAAAATATACATGGCCTAAATGGTCAGTAAGAAGATGTAATAATTACTGCTGCTATGTACTGTATTAACCGTGGAAGGGCACCAAACTGTGAGCTCCCATCCTTCTGTAGATACATATATGTATGTAGCTGTGGAAGGGCAGCAAAATTGTCAGCATAGCCATCTTTTTACCCCACCTCATGTACCTGATACAGAAATTTTTCGAATCCCCAGCAAAATATTATTCTACACAACTGCAACGCCATTCCGTGCCACAAGTGTGAAAACACATTTTGGCCAGGATTTGAGAAATGGCAGCTGTGACATACATGAGGTGAGGTAATAAGAAGGCTGTGCTGAAAATAGGTTCATAGGTAATTTCAAGCTATTTAGACTTTCGTCCATGATGCTTGCCAAAAAATGTTATTTACATCTTCAAAAGGAAATGATCCAATTTAACCTTAAAAGAGTCCATGCTTGTGCTTGATACTACATCTATTGGCAGTGAGTTCCATCCAGACACAATTCTATTGCTAAACCAATGTTTGCGTTGTAGACTTTGCCATTTTTTAACTTCAAACTGAAAGGGATGTCCCCTCGGTTCATATCTGGATTTTCTCCAAGCAAGCCCTAATTCTGATATAAGAAATCATTTTTAATAGATCTCAAAAGTAAACAATAGTCACCCCTAGTTCTCCTATACTCCAAGGTATATCAATGCAATTTCCTCAGTCTCTCTGGGTAAGTCTTTTTTTCTAATCCTTCAATTGATTTTGTTGCTTGTCTCTGAATTCTTTCTATATTGTTTATATCTGTTTTTTTATAAGGGGCCCAAACCTGTGCGCAATACTCCAGATTTGGTCTCACCAGTGCAGCATAAAGGGGCATCAGCACCTTTCTATCCCTACTTGATATATGTCTCAAAATACAATTTAATATCTGGTTACCCTTTTTTATTACTTTATTACACTGGGAACTGAATTTTAAGTCTGAACTGATTATTATCCCCAAATCTCTTTCATTGTTTGTATTATTGAGTACTGTATTATCCAGTTTATAGGAATAGTTTATTTTATTTTTTATTTTACCCAGATGCATGGTTATACATTTATTTTTATTTAGTTCCAGCTTACTTTTCAAATCTACAGTAAAAGTATTAAAAATGTCCAAAGTTACGAGCATGCTTAGCAAAATTGCAACAAATGGTCATAACTCTGGCCTTTTTGTAATATTTTGACCTCAGATTTGCAATATAATCTTCTTATGATCCTTCCTCATGAGCAAGGGCAGGGAAATTTCCAAATCCTGCCTGAAAGGTGAATTCGCCAAGAGACCATGAAATCACCTTTCAGGCGGAAGTTGTTTAATGACAGTTCCGTTGTTCATGACATGGGGTCCCCAAAAGGCCATGTTGAAAATTTAGGGTTAAAATCTCAACAAACAGCTAAGTAATGCATAAAAGTTGAACCCCCATTGATATACATTGAACCCCATTTACATTAGTTACTCATATTGCAGTCACTGGTTCCAACAGCAAGACGTGTCTTCAATTTGAAAGAGGATCTCAAAACTGGGACCTGTTCAGATGAGTGAGGGTTTGTGGGGGTGTACTGAGGGGTGTGGAGTGGTGGTTGCTGAGTGGGTGGAGGGGTTGGAGTGGGCTGATCAGAGAGGGACCTTTTTCTTTACAGGTTTAAAGAAATGACACTGTGGTACCATTTTCTTTATTACTGGGAGGAGCACAGCAAAGGAAGGGTGGGGGTGCCACTAGACACCAGGGAAACTATTCCTACAATGGGGGGGGTGATCAGAGGGCACAGGGTGCCACTAGACACCAGGGCAAATTTAATGACAAATGAGGATGGGGATCGGAAGGCAGGGGTGCCACTAGATGCTAGGGAAATAATTAGGACAAGGGGGCTTCAATTGGAGGGTGGGGGATGCCACTAGACACCAGGGAAAATTTAATGACAAAACGGGATGGGGATCAGAGAGTGGGGGGTACCACTAGGCACCAGGGAAATGATTGGGAGAAGGTAGATGGCAATCAGAGGATGGGGGCGCCACTAGATACCAAGGAATGTTTATAGAGCAACAAAGATGGGGATCAGAGGGTAGGGGGTACCACTAGACACCAGGGAAATTATTGGGACAAGGAAGGCAGCAATTGGAGCATGGGGGTGCCACTAGACACCAGACAAAATTTAAAGAGCAGTGAAGATGCAGATCAGAGGATGAGGGGTGCCACTAGACACCAGGGAAAATTTAAAGAGCAATGAATATGGTGATTGAAGGATTGAGGGTGCCATTAGCCAGCAGGGAAATACATCAGATTAATGGGGATGGCAATTGGAGGCTGAGGGATGCCACTAGACAGCAGGGAAAGGATTATCCCTTCATGAAAAATGATATTTTTTCGTGACTCATGATATGAAAAAAGATTCATTTTTTGTATCACACGATTACGAAAACAGATTTATAATAGTACAGAAATAACACTTTGACTATATATCTCACCAGTAAAGTGCAGATTACACCTAAGGGGGTCCCAATGACCCAGGCAGATGTGCTGAGCTCTCTCCAGGATGTCATTTTTGTGGCTTTTGATTTTTTTTTAAATAGAAACAAGATGTCGACTCATGAAAATGGATTTTTTCCTCATGAAAAAGGAATGGATCTTGTGAGAAAGAACCCTTTTTCATGAGATCAAATCCTTTTTCAGACTTTCTCCCTCTATCCTGGAGAATGATCTTTCCATTGAAAACAATGGAAACTTAAAGAGGACAGGAGATGAATCCTAATATGCAGCTGTTTATAATGTTACCACTTACAGAAATAATATCCATCAGCCTGAAAGATCCATATGTAACTGTACTTCGATAAAAAGTAACGTGAAACACAATATTTTGCATTGCTTTGATTTTATGGGCAGCATTCTGTTACAGTTCTCTTCATGGAACCAGTGGTCTGGAGTTTTAAATATGTCACAGTCTGAGTAAAGAACTCTTAAGTATGGGTCTGATAAGACAATACCTCACATTTAGCATTCTGTACTCAAACATTGACATAGTAAACACTCCAAATTACTGGTTCCATGAAGAGAACTGTGCAGAATCTTGTCCATAGAAAGAAAACAATTGAAAACACAGCTTTTTGCATCAGGGTTTATTAAGGTACAGTTAAATATGACTCTTTTGGAGGCAAGTTTATCACTTCTCTTACTAGGAACATTACTAACTGCTGCCAATTAGCACACACTTCCTGTCCCCTTTAAAAATTGAATAACTTTGCAACAGATTAGTATTGTTTCACCAGACAAATGCATGGCAATTCTGTTACCCAAGCTGTATCTACCATAAACAAATTCTAGTCAGAGCCAATACAGCTACAGTACAAAATGATTTTAGTGAATGCTTATGATATCAGGAATTAGTACAGTGTTTTGTTGTTAAAGGTTCTATTTAACATTTGTCAGATATTACATGTAATATTTTCTCCATTTCTCACCTGAGGTCTGCCTCTGGTTCAAGGATTACCTAATGGACAGATCCCATCACACCATTATTAGCAGTCTCCTCTCTGAATCCTGCCCCATCAAACACGGCATCCCCCAAGAGTCCATCCTGGGGCCTCTTCTCTTTTTTCTAGTTGTTAATTCCCTGCCTGACATCTACACCACCTCTGAACTCATTCTCTGTGCTGTTAATGAAGCCTTTTTCTGTCAGGACAAAATCCCCAACGCTGTCATTAACAAACTTCAATTTGATTTCAACAGACTTCACACCTGGTTCACATCCATAGGTCTTGCACTCAGCTCCAAAAAACTAAGTTCATGGTTTTCTCCAGCGCCCACAAATCCCTTGGCTTTGACCTCTCCCTCTATGACAACTTTGGTAACTCCATTGAAAGAGTCAGTGAATTCAAGTACCTTGACTTACTTCTGGATAGCCATCTCAATTCTGATGTTCACACTAGCCTCACAATCAAGAAAACTCACCAACGCCTTGGTATCCTCCACAGAACCAAGCATTACCTTAGCAGGGAATCCAAATCCCTCTTAGCCTCCAGCTTCCTTCTTCCTATCTTCGACTATGGTTCACTTGTCTCCCTCCCCAAACTCTCCATCAAAAATTTCTCCAGACTTGGAAGCTCCTACCACAATGCTATCCACTTTGGCTTTGGTCTCCCTAAACTCACACACCAATGTGACCTTCATAAGCTCACCAGTCGACCCTCCCTTGAGGCCCACCTCAACTGCAAGCTGGCCATCTTTTTCTTCAAACTCTCCTGTGGACTGCTCCCTGATTGCCTCACATCTCTGTTCCAGACATTCACCACCATCAGGACCACGAGATTGTCCTCCACTTTCTCTTTTGCTGTTCCTTTCTACCGGACCACTCAGAAAACACTCTTTTATATGGGACCCAAGCTCTTCAACTCTCCCCTCCAGAACAAAAACTCTGTCCCTCCACAAATTCCTTCAAACACAATATCAGGAGACATTTCTTTCCCAACTGCACCTGCTCACAGCCCTAATCTGGCTCCCCTTCTGCACTCTTTTTCCCTCACTCTCTGGTTATCCACCTCTGGCACTTACTCTCTCTCTCTCTCTTTCTCTCTCTAGCACTTGTAGTATGGCTAATGGTTAATCCACCTAGGCTAGTTTTTAGATTGCACTTAATTTTTTTGTTTCCTACTGTTATATTATATTATTGTTAAACCCTCACTGAATGCTTAATGTCACCTTGTATTTGTTAATTCACCAAGGTTAGTTCATGGTTTGCCCTTTAGTCTAAATTATCCTGATTTTATGTACCATTGTATTAATCCTCACTGTTAGTTAAATGTTTTAGCCTATGTCATGTCTCATGATTGTTGTATGTAGCTGGGCGCTTGTGTAAACGGGCAGCAAAGCTCACATGCCTTTCCAGTAAAACCAATAAAAATGAAAATGAAATGAAATATGGCATACAGTGTCATATATGAAAGAGACACTAGCAATCTGTTACTAATGTGACACATCCTCAGGATACGAGGAGGCTCATAAAGTTACAACTGGCAATAAAAAGTAATGAAAAGTATAACATCAAACCTGATATTAACTACCCACAAGGCATATTTTCAACAGTTGGTTAGAAGATGTAATTTTTAAAAAAGCTTCACATATAAACCACAATATTAGAAAACATAAATTTATATAGAAGTCCATTTTGCACATGTTGGGGTGAAGCACTAAGAATACAAAATGTTCAGGTGTTCATCCATATATATTCCTTCTCTCTAGAGACATTTTCTCAGCACTGTGGATCCAATGAACTCTGCAATACAAATTACAAATGTCAGGCATGTATTCTAAAAAAATAAATAAAAAGCAGGACGTTACTATATAAGATGCTCATTTAGTCATAATACAATAAAAAAACACTTCTATTGCAAAGTATGCAATCTTTTTTTTTTAAATATAATCTTTTTATTGAGTTTCCAGCAAAAACAAACAGTACATAAAAACGACAGGCAATACTTGAACATACACATACAGAAACAACACAGACAACATAGTGGTGCAATCCCTTTTTGCTTTCAATTAGACTTTTAAAGTTAATTGGCCCCTTAATTAGCAAAATCTGATACATCTAAAAGAAGGGAGAAAAAAATTGAAAAAGTACAGATGTATAAGGATAAACTTGATTAGGAATAAAAAAAATTATGCAAAGTACTGTTATCCCAGATGCGATTCCCACTTACAGCAACTACACATTATCCACATACCCCTCTCTAGGCCTTTTCTAGGTTTACCCCATGTCTTCTTTCCTCAAATAAGGCCCATTCACAATGTATTTTCCTGCAATGTATTAAGCGAGGTTATGAATGGAGTCCATTCTCTGTAGAAGGCCTCCTCCATGTCCGTAAGGACCAAAGTCAGTCTTTCCAGGGCAAGTGTCTGAATGCTCAGGCTATGCCATTGCTGAATAGTGGGCACCTCACAGCTCACCCACATATTCTGTATGCAGTGCCTGGCTAACATCAGGAGTACCCTACACCATCTTGGGAGTACTTCCCAATCCCCATCATCCCCCTGTGTCATACCAAAGAGGTCCATGATTGGGCCCATGTTCACAGGGAAGCCCTCCATGTTTGAGATCTCACCCAGCACCCTACCCCAAAACACTTGTAGCACCTTATATGTCCAGAAGCAATGCATGTATGATCCCTTTTCCTCTTTACACCTACCACACGTAGGGGAAACCGATGGGTGGGCTTTATGTACGATCTCAGGGGGATAATAAAGCCAGTGTAAAAATATATAAAAGGCTTCCCTGAATCTATTACATATCAGTAGCCCCCCCTGTCCCTCCAACAATAATTGCCAATTCTCTGCTGTGATAATAATAACAATAATAATAATAAAATTTATTTAATTAAGCACCTTTCAAAATGTTCAAAGTGCTGTACATAAAGAACACAGGCATAATCAATACATACAATAGAACTACACTAAACGAATATAACAAAACTAAGATAATCAATTACAGCAAAGCAGAAAATGGCTTCTCCCATAAAAAAGTCTTTAGTGCCTTTTTAAAACTCCCCACCATCGTACTCTCCCGGAGCTGACGGGGCAGAGAATTCCAGAGGGTATGAGCAGCAAATCCAAAAGCACGGGCTCCAGAAGACTTCAAATTTACCCAAGAATCTCCAGCAACCCCTCGTCAGCCGAGCGGAGCTGTCTCAGAGGGGTGTAGGGCACCCATAGTAGTTTGACTTTAGTGGTATAGTCTGGATAATCCTGTTTCCCCAATCTTGTGGCTTTCTGGATAAAGCCCTTGGAGTCCTTTTGAGCCAAATTAATCAAGGCCTCAGTCGGTTCCCATCCCTGTGACTGAGCCCTGTTTCGTCCCATTTTTTGTATAAAAGCCCGAAGCTGCATATAGTGGAATAATTGATGTCCACCTAACCTCAGCCCTGTAACAATATCCTCCAGAGGATGTAGCACCCCCTTCTTCATAAGGTTTCCGATATGCTTTATCCCCTTGTTCTCCCATTCTCAAAAACCTCTGTCCTCCAGACCTGGCAGAAAAAAAGGATTTCCCACCACTGAAACCAGGAATGTTTCTCCGCTGATGCCCTTTGTTTTTTCTGAAGACATTCCCATGCCTCCAACACTGTCTGTACCTGCGGGTTTTCACCCCCCTGAGTAAGATAGGCTTTAAAGCCCTTACTATGCATGTATGCCATTAGCCTACCCTCACATCCCCATTGCTCTAGATCCACCCAACTTGCTACTGTAGGGTGGTTCACCAAGTCAGCCACATACCTTTCCTGAATGGAGAGATGATAGTTCGAGATGTCAGGAAAATTGAGCCCTCCCTTTGCCGATTCCGCCTTTAGCCTCTGAAGCCGCGCCCTTGGCCTTTTGTCTTGCCAAATAAATCTAGAAAATGATTTCTCCAGCTTATTTATATCTCCTTTCACCAATCCCATCAGTAACATCTGCATAGGGTACAATATCCTGGGAGGACATTCATTTTGAGGAGGTTTATATGTCCCAATCATGAAATAGGCAACTGTATCCACGGCCTCAAGTCTGCCTCCACTTTTTGAATTAGTGGTGAGTAATTCAGCCCATATAGAGATTCAGTTGTCATTCCCACCTGGATTCCAAGGTACGTGATACCCTTCTGGGCCACCCTCAATCCCCACTGCTCATCCACCTGTTCAGATTTAGGGAAGCACAACATCTCTGATTTAGAAAGTTGATCTTATACCCAAAAATACTGCAAAAGAGTTTATCAGCTCCAGAAGGAGGGGCATTATGTTAAGGGGCTCCCTTAAAAAAAGAAGCATATCATCCGCATAAAGAGTCACCTTATGCTCCGTGCCCTCCATCCTCTCAACCCCCCGTACCTCTGAACATTGTCTAATTGTCGCAGCTGAAGATTCAAGAGCCAGTGCAAATAATAGCAGAGAGAGAGAACATCCCTGCCTCATACCTCTGCCCAATTCAAAATATTCCGTGGAGGTCCCATTAACCAGGATGCAGGCCCTGGGTGCTCGATACATGGCTCAAACCCACTGTATGTATACGCCACCCAGACCAAACTGGGTCATAACCTCAAAGAGGGTTAGCCCCATTCCACCCTATCAAAGCTTTTCCGGCGTCCATGGATAGGACATATGTTTTTCCCTGCATCTGCCCCGCTTTCCATATCACATTTAATAAACGATGCACATTATGATAGGAAGACCTCCACTTAGTAAACCCGGTCTAGTCTGGGTGAACCAACACAGGCAGCAGGTCCTCCAGCCACGTGGCTAACACTTTTGCCAATATTTTTAAATCACAATTTAAGAGTGAGATTGGTCTGTATGACGCATACTCTGCCTCATCTTTACCTGGTTTTGGGATCAGGCAAATCATAGCATCTCCACATGTTTGGGGCAAGCACCAATGTTCCTCCCCCCTCCCACCTGACAAATTCCAACCAGACCCTCTGCCATCTGGCCTGCCATTGCTTTATAGTATTCCACAGGGAACTCATCAGGACCACTTGCCTTTCCCTTTTGAAGTTTCCCTGTTGCCCTTATAATTTCTTCCTTCGTGATGGGTTGATTTAGTTGCACCTCCTGGGTCCCAGTGAGCTCAGGGATTGCCAGCTTATCTAGAAAACCTTTTGCAAGAAGCTCCTGTCAGTACACTCGACCTGATATAGCCTATTCTAAAATTCCAACAAACACTTCTCAATTTCCTTCAGTTCCCTCTGCAGCACCCCCAGTCTATTCCTTACCCCCAGTATCCTAGTAGGGCATCTCCCTCCCTTCATGAGTCGTACAAGCAGCGGACCCGGTTTGTTGAACCACTCAAATACACTCTGCCTACTATAGAACCCTGAAGTTTTTGCTTCCCCTCTTACCAATGCATTCAGTGCTTCCCGTGTGACCATAAGGAGCTGTATAATGTCACCCTTCCCACCCTGAGCCATGTGCTTCTCCAAATCCTTTAATTGTTGTTCAAGCTCCATCCTTTTCTCCCTTTTAACCTTTTTAGCCCTAGCCATATATCCTATAAAAACACCTCTCATGAAGGCCTTCCCTGTTTCCCAATATGTTCCTCTTGAGACCTCATTGCCCTCATTGGTTTCCTTATACAGCTGCCACTGATTCCCCCAAAACTCTCTAAATTCCTTATTGTGAAGCATATACGATGGGAACCTCCATTGTGAGGGTCGGTCCCTTTCCTCCCTCATCCATATTCTGGCTATTACCATGGCATGGTCTGAAATATGAATAGGACCGTGTGAGACATCTAATATTTGTTCATGCCATCCCTGAAGTACATATATGTAATCAATTCGAGACCATGTACTGTAGGGGTGGGAGAAAAAGTAAATTCTTTTGCTGCAGGGCTTAACATCCTCCAGCTATCAATCATGTCCAGTTCAGACAGTCCAACCTGCCATTGTTTGAGGCCCTCTGACGTCCGGCCTCTGCCCTCAGAGTGGACAAACACTGGGTCCATCATGCTTTTCATATCACCTCCCAATATTAGGTCCAGGAATTGCTCCTTTGCAAGTAGATCTAAGATTGAGGGAAAAAACCTAGGGTCGTATACAGCAGGTGCATAGATATTGCCTATAGTGATTTGCTCTCCATACAGATTACCCACCAGAAAATATATCGAACCTCTTTATGGTCCTTCACCATTCTAGTAATTTCCAGTGGCAAGTGCTTGCTCACCAAGATGGCTACCCCACATTTCTGAGGGGAATAGAGGCCGTAACACATTTACCAACCCATCCCCTAGCGAGTTTTTTATGTTCCATGTCTGACAGATGGGTCTCCTGGAGAAGTGCTATCTGTGCTCCCTTTCTTTTAAGAGTTGTAAACAACATAGAGAGCTTGATCGGGTTACTAACCCCACGCACATTCCAGAAAACCACTGTCAACTCCTTTTCATTAGCCATACCTACTCCTTTATTGGTCCTGCAAGTGGGCTCTTCCCATCCCACCCCCTTCCATTAAATCAGCATGTGTTTTTTGGCATTCAGACACCTTCCATATCATATTAGCATTTGAGTTGCACCACATAAAACATACAAACAAGCTATAAGTAACAGGTAAACTTTAATCCTAATGCCCTCACCTCCCCCATCACCCCTTCAACCACTTCACCAACTTTGCCTCCCCCCACCCTCCATTACCCTCCCCTATACACATACCCCTTACTTTGAGACAACACATATCTAAATTATTTATAGCCTTCAACCTAGCATACCCCTATTTCCACCCCAATCCCACCCCCACCCTCATCCCTTCCATTAATCTCTGTCTCCTGGATCCCTCCCTTCCTCCGACCCTCTGACACCAATTGCCAATCCAGTATGAGTGTCTTCCTTCCCTTTGCAGATATTAGTACCTCGTTGCCCCCACCCTGGCCGACTACCATCTATCAACCTTCTTTCCTAGTATATCATCAACTTGTTCTTATAACCATTTATCATCTATGTTTTACAATGTAAATGCATGAATTAAAAGCAAGAAATCCTTATGGAACCCTTGACTGTGAGCCCATTGATAAAAAATTAAAAGAAAGAAAAACTAAAACACTCTGAGTCCAGTAATAACCCTTCTCCGCTTCTGCATCAATCTTGTGGATATCCTGTTGGAGGGTACAGGCCGTGCTCTCAGCTTACACCCTAGGCCCTTTCCCCCTGCAGAGTCCACATTTGAAGCATTCTTCTGATTTGACTCCAACATGCATGCCATCCTCTTTATTCTCAGGAGTGGCGCCAAACAATGCCTCAATACTGTTCATGTCCATCCACAGATCCTTATTGTATTTATGTCCTATCCCTACAGTCCTTTGTTAAAATAATATAGTCTCACGACTACCCATATAGGAAAGGGAGAAACCAAATAAATAGTTTGTCTTCCTCAATGCTGATTCTCCTTATTAATGTCATACAACCAGAATCCCACCTTTCAGTGCGTCTCTAGTATCTCTTCTCAAATAAGGTCCCACAGTCATTGATAAAACCGATCTCTTCTAAAACCATCAAACCAGAAGAATACAGCTACAATCTTTTATTCGCAGCATAATACCAACTACCTGGCTCAGTCTCATTATACCCTCAGCTTCTTCTGTAGGTCCCCCACAAATTGTTCTGCTTTTGTAAGCTCCCAAAAGGAGTATGTAGCTCCTTCATGTCGGATCATGAGAGTAGCAGGGTACACGAGAAAATTCTCCACCTTCCAATTCCTCAGCTGAGACATGAGTGGATTAAATAATTTCCTCCATTTCAGTAATCTTGTGGAATAATCCTGTGAAAGAAATAAGCGAGAGCCTTCAAATTCCAGCCTCCCTTTCTCTCTCTATATGCCTTCTGTACTCTCTCCCTATCCAGAAAAGCATGAAATCTCATTATTATTTGTCGTGGCGGCTGATCCCCTGGTGGATGGGGCATTACATCTCGGTGGGCCCTTTCCAGCTTAATCTGCTCATTTTTGAATATAAGTCCCAACAATTCAGGCATAATTTTGGCACAAAACCTCATCACATCACCCTTCTCTCTGCCTTCTGGTAATCCTCTCAATCGTAAATTCAGGCATCGGTTATAGTTTTCCTGATAACCAAATGCTTCTTTCAACTCTTCCAACTCTTTCTGCAAGGCTGCCATTTGTCCAGGAATCTCCAGGGTTTCATCTTCTATCCTGGATATACGATCCTCCACTTCAGCGATTCTGTTGGCATGTAGGGTTTGTTGCTCTAATACCGCCTGCAGCTTAAGGTATATTTTGCTCCCCTCTTAAGAAGCCTGTGTTCCAGTGCTGCTATCACTTACCCTATCATCTAGCGACCCAGTACATTCACTTCCGCCGCCGATAGCGAGATGACCCCAGTGCTTTCACCCATCGCTGAGGCCTCCATCTTCTTCCCTGCTTTCCGTGCCTTTCTTTGGCCTTTTCCAGTATTTGATGACAGAAATTCATCCATAATTGTTTCTCAAAGCAATATATTTTAAATGTAGTATTCAAAACCCGGTTTTAGTTTATTTTTATATTAGTTTAGTCGACCGGTAGCACGGAACGATGTTCAGGCACGTCTATCCTGGTAAGCTGCTCATCAGCACCCCCCGTATGCAATCTTTATATACTGGAAATAAAGATTGTCTATAGAAACCTTACAGAAAGTGCAGAAGTTCAAAGCAATCATTCACACCTGGGCTATAGGGAACCCCCAAGGTATAAATCCATTATGGCTGAACATTTGATATAATAATGACCTGATTTTTATCTAGGTTTTTTTTAGAATAGATTCCTGACATTTGGAAGCATTGTACTACAGCCTCCATTGTTTCAACAGTCCTAAAGAAAATGTTTCTTAAGAGAAGGGATATATAAATGAATACCTGTACATTTTATATCCTCAGTGCTTCACTCCAACATCCACAAAATGGACTTCTACATACATTTGTATTTCCTGATATTGTAGTTTATATGTAAAGCTTATTTCTAATTACATGCACTAACCAACTGTGAAAATATGCCTTGTGGGTAGCTTATACCAGGTCTGCTATTATACATTTTATTACCTTAAGTGCCAGTTGTAATTTTATTAGTGCCTCCTCCTATCCTCAGGATGCGTCACGTTCATTGTTTTAAATTTTTAATTTGCACTCATCACTGGTGATGGATAATATAAGTGCATTTCTGCATTAAGTTACTAGCTCTGATGAAGCTCTGCTTCTGGAATGAAACATTAGTGGTTTTAGCCCAATCTGGCATAGCATTGCTCCCTGCTATTCATTGCATTACTGTACTTTTGTTGTTTTCAGTATTCATCCTATGAATTTGCATATGCTTTTTTATGAAGCTGGTTAAAGTTTTACTGCTGACTATGGAATAAAGCTGCTTTTGATTTGATGTATGAGTGACAAGTACACAAAAGTGCAATAGTACAATGAATAGCAGGGAGCAATGCTACAATAGATTAGTGCAAAAAACAACTAACATTTCTTTTTAAAACATCACTGGAGTTGGGCTCCCATTGTCTGTTTTCTTTTTTCATTGACTCTTGGACCTGGGGGCTGGGCACCTAGTGTCAGAGTGGAGGGTTGGCAGCACCAGGGTTTGGCTGTCATTTTCCGCTTACTTTTTTTCATTTACTGTCTGACTGCAGGGTTGGGCACTTGGTGTCAGAATGGGGAGAGTTTGGTGGCACCAGGGTTGAGCAGCAAGTGGCTACTTACAGTACTTTTCATTATAGTTTACCATCCAACCCCAGAACTAGGCACCCAGTGTTGAGGAGGTGTGGCACTGGGGTTTGACTCCTGGTGACTGCCTAGCTATATTAATAGTGGCAGCTTTAGGTTTTCAAATGAAAACAAGATACATATGCTTCTGACTGCTCTGTGTTTGTGTCACAGATCCCCCACTCATGCCTTAACCAGAATGCCCCTTGCACCTGGTTACCACAGACCCTCACCTGTATTCGCCCCTTACCATTTCCTGTGCCCTCACCCAGCCCTCTCAATGAAAGTGTCATGCCCTGAACTCCTGGATAGTTCAAGCCCAGTCATCAGTCCCCTGCATTAAGCCAAGGCTGACTGCTCAAGCCCTAGGTGAAATGTGGGTCTGGTTTTATAAAATTTCAATTCACTCACTTCCCTGTCTCAGGAGGAATTCACTTTTCTACAGTTAATTAAAATATAGTAACAAGTCTCTTTTGGAATACAGATACCTCTTGAGACTTACAATACCTCTTATTAAACAGTGAGGGATTGTACATGATGGCCCCAGAGTCCTTTAAAACATTAAATTAGTATGTTACAGTAGTAGTAGTAGTAGTAAAAATGGTATTGTTTTTGGTGAAAAGACCTCATACAAATACAAACAAACATCATAAAGACATATAAATACTTTAGTATATGTGTATACACATTTTTAAGATAAGGCAGGAGCATAGATAATTATTACATTACAGAGCAACTGCTTTAATTTTAATGTATTTCAATTGTTCTTCTGATAGTTTATAATCTTGGAGGCTGCTAGTAAATAAGCTGCTACTGCCTGTATTATAATGTCATCTTCTGTTGTAAATAAGATCTTCAGAATCAATCCCTTACTTGTCTGTTGCATAGTATCCCACAATGGCTTGAAGATATTGCACTCTTGGTTTTATGTACAAACTACAGTTAAAAATGACATGATATAGATTTTCTATTTGGGTTTGTCTGCAAAAGCAGTAACATGCTTTTTCATCATTATTCCCTTCATATCTTGCTTTCAAAACATTACTATGAAATAACTCCAATTGATAACGAGTATATCATTTTCGTTTTTTATCATCAACAAGAATATCCAAGTAATATCCATAATGATGTGATATATCATTCTGTACTAACCATCGTGAAATATGAAGTTTCATAATATTCAAGTCACATATTTTATATTCTATTAGTCTATCTGTGACAATTTTCTGATACTTTGTTTACAACAATAGCTTTTTTATTATAATGTTCAAGAATACCCAAATCAACCATTTTTAAAATCATTTGTATCTTTTGAAACCAATTGCCATTAGTCAAACCATTTGCTGCCCAATATTTTTTTTCCAGAAAACACATGTGAGGGATATGATGATTTCCATAATTAAGCAGTCTAATCCAATAGTTTGCTTTTTTGGCATTAAAGTATCTTGCTAAGCCTAATAAGCCTAGCTCAGCTCTTATTAAAGCAATAGGTGCAGATTTTCCCAAACCAAGAAAAAGTCTAAGTAATTTATTTATAGGTGTTTCTATAATTTCAAATTTTCTGGTGTCCCAAATTTCAGCATTAGAAAGTGCTTGTGCATTATATGTAGCTTTTAGTGCAACTGTAAGAGGTTTAAGGGCGTTTCCTCCATATTTCCTATTAAACATACAAAGAGAAGTTACAGTTTAATTTAATTTAATTTTCAATAAATTAATGTGATTGGACCAGCTTCCATTATTGGAGAATATAAGACCTAAATATGTGTATTGTTTAACTGTAGTTAAGCTTTTCTTTCCTATCTGCCAATTTCTATTTATATTTCTACCACCAAATATCATAACCTTACTTTTTGTTTCATTAGTTTTCAGTTAATGTTGCAAAGCATATATGTTTAACAGTTTTATTTTTTTTGTAAACCAGACTGTGTAAGTGCAAACAAAACTAAGTTGTCCACATAAGCTAAAGCTGCACAGCCCTTATTCAAAATTTTTGGAGAATCAGATTCACTCTTCTCTAATTGCTGTAACATATTATTTATATAGATACTGAGTAGAAATGGGGCTAACACACAACCTTGTCTAACTCCTTTATTAGTAGGAATTTTGGCTGATAACTGACCCAGTAGTCCTAGTCTAATCTGTGCCCATGTCCCTGCATATAATTCACTAACAATGGCAATAATAGAATCAGAAACACCCCATTGTTTCATCTGTTTCCATAGAGTATTATGCATAATCATGTCAAAAGCAGAAGTGAAATCTATGAAAGCTGCAAATAACTTTTGTTTTCTGACTTTAACATATTTGTTAATTAAATGTTCAAGTGTAAAACAGTTATCAGTAGTGGAATAGCCTTTCCTAAATCTGGCTTGTAATTCTGATAGACCTCCTAACTTATTTATCTGTTCCTTAACGGGACACTGTCAACCCCCTTTGGCCTCAAAATGTCCCTATTTTAAAAAAACACGTGTTATCATTGTTTACATTCTATAGAGACTGTTGGTGTAGCTGGTAGTTTGATTCAGATCCCTTTTTTCTTTTAAAAAGTGAAAAACTGACTGCCCACCATACTGGTGTTACCACACCAAAACATATTTGTTTACATTTCTTGACCAGCTCCCACTGCATCTTTCCTGGACTCAGGAGCACCCCCAACACAATCTAGCCACTGATTATGCAATGGGAGTGGAGGAGACTATTGTATCATGAGTGGCTGCATTGTTTGAGGGTGTTGCTAATGTTCAGGAAGTGTGCACTAAGAGTAGTTCAGTGATATGAAGCAAAACAAAGCTGGCCATAGCAATACATAACCATGCATTTCAGTTATAGTAAGCAAGGAGCCTGATTAAACTACCAGCAACATCAATGAATTTTAGAGAAGGTAAGCAATCATAAAATGTGGGCTTTAACCTAAAAATAATATGATGCAGAAAAGGTTGACAGTGCCCTTTAAGTCTATCTAAAATAATTTTTGTAAAGACTTTACACATATCTAAAAGCAAAATAGGTCTATACATAGCAGGATTTTTCTTGTCTCCTTTCTTATATATGGAAATAATCAATGCCCCTTTCCAGGAAGATGGAAATGATAATGTTATACAGCAATTGTTGAAAAAAGGTACTAAAGTTTAGACCATAAAGATGAAGCAGCCAAAAATACTTCAGCCGGAATTTGATCCAGTCCAGAGGCTTTTACCCGTTTTAGTGTAGAAATTGAAAAATAGACTTCAGATGACAAGATTTTACTAAATTGTGTCATATCTGGTTTAGCAAAATTTGACTTCAGATCTGTTGCCGAGTCATAAAAAAGAGATGAATAGTACTCAACCCATTCCTGCATTGTAATATAGGAATCAATCTCATATTTTAATCTGTTAGTACCTTTGACTACTAAGAGCCAATATGACTGATAATCATTATTTTTTATTATCATAAACATTTATTATCATAAGCATTTTATTCCACTGCATCAATTGATATTTCTTTTGGTTTTTCTCCAAAAACATCTTATATTCTTTTCTGGATTGATTAATTTTTTTACTGTTGTCTCTTAAGTCACTATTTTTAATATTTTTGATAAGCCGAGTAAGTTTAGATTTTTCTAATCAGCATTCAGCATCAAACCAAGTATCCTGCTTGTTATTAGCAATATCTTGTAAATTTCAGTTTATCAAATATATTCTTATTTTCTTACAGCACTTGGAAATCAAATAGTTCAATTCCTCTGCTGTAGTGTCATTATCTATTCCATCATTTACAGTTTGTACTTCCTGCTTAATTTTAGCTTCCTCTGAGTTTTTCCAATGAATTCTAATATGTTCTCTTATTTCCATTTGTGGCAAAACAAGATCAATGTTATCCTGTAAAGACTGTAATTTGGGCTTAATCATTAATGGAAAGTGATCACTCTCAGCATGCTTTAAAACTTTACATTTCTCCCAAAAATGTATATCTCCATTCCATAGTAGATAGTCTATTACAGAAGGGCCACAAACAGAAATATGAGTATAATGTCCTGGCTTATCTCCTTCTAGTCTCCCTTTCATTAGTGTAAGAAAATGGGTAGTCATCAACTTAATTAATTTTTGGCCTGCTAGACTGACTTTTGAATCAAGTGAAACTCTTATACATATCAGCTCGATCATCGAACCCATTATACAAAGTAATATTGGTATATCCATTGTAATTACCTATTCTAGCATTAAAATCTCCACAAAGGAGAACATGATCACAAATGGATTCAGCCCAGATCTTATTCATTTGATCGACCAGCAACTCCCAGATTTCCTCTGTATAAAGTCTGGAGTTTGATGGAGGAATGTAGTCATTTATAACATAAAATATATATTGATGAAATTTAACATGGATTACCAACATATTGAATTTAGCAAATATCAAACCTGCCCCAATGTATTTGTCCAACTTGACCCAAACTGCCAGTCCCCCTGCATATCTTCCCATTTTTGTTAATTTTTGACCTGGAACTTGATAACATTGATACCCATTTCTTGATATATCACTCTCAGGAGCATGCCAAGTTCCTGAAAGCATATAATAGTATGTTTATCTATTAACTCCAACCAGTCCCTATCTGCAAATTTTGTATGTATACCTGCTATATTCCAAGTAAGAAATAAGTAACCATTTTCCTCTTTAACATTGTTTATTGCTTGTTTTGCTGACTGTCAATTATGGGTTAAATCCAGAATATCAAATCTATTTGAGACAGTATCATTAAACTGTGTTTCCATACAGGGGATATCTACAATTCCCCTAGTTCTTTTTTGTCTGATAGACATATAATCATAGACAGGATCTTTACACTGTGTTTCATTCTGGACTAAGTGCAGGCCCACAGCATCCAAAAGGCCTGCACTAGCCAGAATTTTGTTAAAAATTATATGATTGTGAACCATTATAAAAATTTGGTCAGACTCTAAATTACAATCACTTCTAAATACTAATATGGCATTCCTATCTTCTATAGAGATATTAAGTAACTGTTCCATCAAATCTGACAGTACCTATTTAAGTTTATTATTGTTTTCATTTTTTATTCTAGACATGCCATATAGTATAAAAGTGTTTATCACTTCATCTTTAGTCTCAACATTTGTACTGCTTTTGATTTGAGATATTAGTACACTGTCTACTATGTAAAGACCAATTTTGTCCAACATAGTTGCCTTTGTAAAATTAAATCTGCTACTTCAGAATCTCTAACCTCTATGTCTACTTGTCCATTTTTTGATTTAGATTCCCATCTGTGAACTTTTGTAATCTCAGTTTTAAATGGATCAATTTTCAACCCCTGTGTGAAAATATTACACAGCACTTTCTTAATTTTTCCAACATTTTCTTTGAATATGGGTTTCAATCCAAATATACTGATTTATTTCCCAAATAGCTCCTGTTTTTAGCAAAGATATTTTTCTTTTTGTTAATAAAATCCACTTCATAGCCACATTTCCTCAATTCTTGATTATTATTCCAGATATGATTTGCTATCCTATGAACTTTACAAAATATATATATAATCTATCCCTTTGTGATCTTGATCTTTCCACATTTGTACAAAGTCATCCTCCATTAAATCAGCACCAGTTTCTGCCCTAAAAAGGTTCACAATCTTAGATTTTAAATCAGCTGAAATGATAGACTCTTTGCACATATAGCAATACAAGACCAAGATAACACAGTTCTCAGTGTCGATTAATTCCATACATCTTTCCTGTTTTTTGCTTTTATTAACATCTAAACATTTATCTATGGGAATAATTCCTCCAGTATTTTCCTTCCTTTATTTTCCACTATTTCTGACCCCTGCCTAATATACCATTCATCTCTAAAAACCTTCAGCTCTACATCAAACTTTATAAGCTGTTTTTTGATTTCCTCCAGTACCTCAGTTGTGTGTTGCATCTTTACTTCATGAGGAACATCTAACATACTATCCTATTCCATAGCTTCTGTGGTATAATTGTCTTTTTCTTCCAATAAAATTTGATTTTTTATTTTCATTAGATGATGCTGTTAATTCCCTTGTCTCCTCCCTTTTTTGTAAATAGTTCTGTTTCCCTGTTGTTCTTTTGTCTTTTCCTTCTTTATTCTTTCCTTTGCTTTTCCCTTTTTCTTTCTTGATTTTATCTCCCCAATTTTATTTGAATTTATTCTAGTTATATGTGGTATATGTACTGGAGAAAAATCTGGTCTAATATCTTCAGCTTCTTCCATAATAATTGATGGTTTACACTCTTCAGGAAATGATTTATTTATTTAATTAAGAGTTTCACCAGGAAGGCATACTGAGCGGAGGACTGCTCGATTCCAGATGCATCCTGGGGGAAAGGGAGAGGACTAGTACAGTAAATGAGACAGAAGCATTACAATACAATACAATACAATCTCTCTATCTTAGTCAATATTGCATCTAACATACATCCATTAATAGCACTGTTTTCTTTTAGATTGTCAAATTCAAATATAAAATTGATAAGTTGCTCCAATATAACTACATGTGCAGCATAAGGATCACTTATAAACTTTTTAAGATCTTCACTAAGCCCATATGGATAATCTTGTATATTTTGTGTATTCCTATCTGTCCCCTTATCTAGGCCTGAGTGCTTGAAGTATAATTTTCCTATGGCATATTCTTCTCCTGGGGAGCTGTAATGTTTTAACCCATTTATGTTTTTTTGCAGCTCATTAGCAATATTTTTTAAATCCTCATGCCAATTGGGTTTCTGGTTTGCCTCACTAAAATATTCTGGGGAGAAATTTAAAGACTGAGAAGTCATACAATAACAGGAGCTTGAATCCATACTCAATGCTGTCTCATTGTTTGTCATTACTTTCACTGTTTCTGCTTCAGTTAGAGATTTGACCCTACATTCATTAGATGAGCCATTCTTGATTATCCCCACATAATCTGGGTAGTTATTAACTCAATATCCTCCTCAACAGGTAAAGAGGTAGCTCTTTGTTCACTAAATGAACCTTCCATAGTTATTCCCATTAGGTCTGGAGTAAATGATAATCTAATAACATCTTCTGCAGACCCACTGTTTTGAGGCATCACTTTAACTCCAGCATAGGAATCCACAATGGGTGTTACCTCTTGTGACTCATCCAGTGAGATTGCTGATGTAAAATGATCCACAATCTTAATCTGCTTAATAACCTTGTTTTTCTGTAATTGTTTCTCAGCTTTATTAATTTTATTAGTAGTTTTTATTTTACTGTTAGTTTTGCTTTTGACTTTTCTTTCTATTTTCATTGCATATTTTCGTTTCTCTTTTCTAGTTATAAATCCATCTTCTTTTGATGTAGATTGTTTGCCTACAAGATTTTGTGACATCTCCATGTTTGTGAATTCACTTTCATAGCCCACTATCTCCTTACTAAAGTGTTCCCTCTTCTCTAAATTAGCGCCTTTAAATAACCTGATAGTATTGGCAGACCTAGCAGGGACATTCTCTGCTTTATATTCATTCTTCCTAGTTGACACCATCTTAGCACATTAATTTAATGAGACTAAGTTATCCTAAGCCAATAACAACTGAAATATGTTATATGGTATATATGTTATAAATGTACAGATATATAAATACAAAAAATCACTAACTATGAATTCAGTAACTATATAACTATACATCTCAATAATTACAAAAGTCACAAGTCCATCTGTTCCAAATACTTGATTCAAAACAGTTCTTTAGAGCAAGAAGTATAAATAGCAGCAGTCAACATACAAAACTCCACAGCTGTTTTTAAAATGTACCTTCCTCTATTTTCCCATCTTCTTAAATGAACGGAAAAATCTACCCAGACAGTTATTCCTCTGCGAAGATTAGGTATCTGTGACAATCCGACAGTCTGTATATGTATAAAAGTAGTGAATACTTGGAGGAAGTTTGTTATTTAGTCAAAAGTCTTTGAGCCCAGGTGAAATATTTATCGGTCAGGTCCCAGCTCACAGTAATTTTCAAAAACACTATTCTCTGTAGAGGGTTGCTTGCAAGGCCCCGATACATCACTGTTTGGGTAAAAGAAAAAAAAAGCTGTAATAACCAGGCTAATATAACTAAAGTACTGGCAAAGATAAAAAAAAGAAGTATAGATGTCCCAGAAAGACACAATTAATCTATTACTACAAAAAAAAAAAGATAACTTACTTGTGTGAACTTACGCAATAGACATCAATAGACAACACTTCTCAACGGCAGACAGAGTCTCAAAATAGACACGTTTTATCAAGTTTTTTCCAAAAGATCTTAAAAATCTGTATCAAACAGCTCTATAAAACAGCATGCTGCAATTTAAAGAGTTCAATATTTCGTATCTCTTGCCGTAAGCACCGGTCTCAGTGCTTAAAGACCGTAAAGACCACAAACTGCTTTATAGCAGCACTCAGCACTCAACACTGAGAACAAACACTCAGAACAAATAAGAATGATTGAAAGGAGGAGACTGAAATGATTTTTAAACCCTCCCTTAGCTATTATTAACTCAAAAAATGAGACACAATTAGTTCAGTCTTTTTCAGTGTTTTTCTCATGCTTCAATAGCACAATCAATCAAACAATCATTCAATTACACAAAATCAACAAGAACAGATGATCCCACGTCTATGCTCCTCATCCTTTCATACCCCCCAAAAAAAACTCCAATAAGCAAATAGACTTAATTTAAATGAAATAATACAAAGGCATAACGAAAGCACGCATTTATGTTAAAGTATAAAAAATGCAAAAGAACACTGTGATAAAATTCATAAGTCTTACAAAATAATTTGGTCAGCTAGGTAAACATAATCAAATAAAAACATATAAACTTAAACTTAAAGGTAAATGCTAAATTCCTATTAAATATACTGTTAAATATACTAAATATACTAAATATGCTAAAAAACATGCAGTCCATGTATTCTATGCAGAACACTGTAGGGATTTAAACTGTGATCATGAATATGTATATACATTACTAAGCAGATAAAAGTAAAAGTAAAAAAAAAAAAAAACTTTAAGAACCAAAAGACAGCTCAAAAAAAAATGAGGAGGTACAAAACAGAGAACTGAATCTCTAGTGAATCTCTGGTAAAAACAAAAGAGAAAGAAAACAGTTTGTGGATAAGCAGCCCGAACGCTTTCTGATCACTCCAAGAGGAGCAGGCTGCACCATCGCCTCCACACTCCTAGCTCACCCTGGGGATAGCAGAAACACAAACTGTATTCTTTGTACTGGCACACAAGATTTTCTGGAGAGAAATGTAGAATAATAACTGTCACAGGCACAACCTTGTAACGCAAGGATGGTATACCTGTTATAGACAGAAAGAAAGCCTTTCTGCAAATCCTGCTGTCTCAGTTAACTCTCCAACTGAGTTGCATGTGGCACCTTCCTTTCATCAGACCTATATTACAGTCAGGAGTTGTAGTTATGGCCTGAGGAAAGTATGTTGAGATGTGTAACAATTAGTTACTTATTGAAGAGAACTATGAACTTTGGAATCAGGATCCCACTGCTAGGACAGCAGCAACCATAAAAAGCTTACTAGATGAAGCTGAGGATTTAAAGCAAGTCAAAAAATGGCAAAACATTTACTTATAGTTCCCTTTCCTATAACACCAATGTTTTATGCAATACCTAGAGTTCATAAGGATGCAGCCAACCCCCCAGGGAGACCAATAGTTTCAGGTAATGACTCAATTCTAGGACTGTTATCTGGTTTTGTGAATTATTTTGCCCAACCATTAGTATCAGGGATGTTAAAGTTATACTAAGGACACAGGAGACATCCTTATTCTAATAGACACTCTTAACCACGCAGAAGACAGTTACAAATGGATATTATGCACAATGGACCTTAAGGACCTCTACACCTCGATTCCTCATGAGGAGGGCCTAGAAAGCCTTCAGGTAGGCTTAGAAAGGAGTACTAATGTAAATATGCCCCCAATCAGCTTCCTCATTGAACTATCGCATATGGTCCTGTATGAGAACTACTTCAGGTTTGAGGGTAGATATTATCAACAATAAAAAGGCACAGCAATGGGCAGCATATTCACACCTACATATGCCAATCTATACATGGACCATTTTGAAACTCAGTATATCTTAAATCCAATGTACAATCCATATTTTAAATTTATACACTGCTACAGATGTTTTATTGATGATATTCTCCTTTTCTGGTCTAGCACCGAAGGAAAACTGTAGGATTTTAACAGATATGTTAACCAACAACTTACAGTTCACAATGACAGCCAGTACAGAGGAGTTGGCCTTTTTAGACTTAAATATCTGTAAGGATCAGGGGAAATACTTCACTAGGATATTCTGAAAACCCACTGATAGGAACACGCTACTGCATGCTGACAGCTTCCACCAACAAAGACTAAAGGACAGTACTCCCTTTTCACAAACACTCAGGGTGAAATGTAACTGCAGTGAGCCTGCAGTGAGAAAACAGGAATATGCAGACATGTCATGCAGATTTAGAGCTATGGGATACAGAAAACAAGTCATAGCATAAGCAAGAAATTGGGTGCAACAGGGAACAGTTAGGGCAACAACACCAATGGATAGTGAGACAGAAACTAGTTCACACACATCTGAAGGGAGAATAGTGTTGTCCTTGGGATACTCTTCTTTGACATAGAAAATCACAGACATTGTGAACTCCCACTGGGAAACATTAGCACCTACAGGTGTCCTGGAATTCAGAAACAGACCAATGGTGGTATCTAAAAAAAGCAAAAACTTTAAAAGACAGACTTGTGCATTTAGAAATGAAGCTGGTTAACAAAAGACTTGGTGAGCAACTACTTTTGGGACCATTAGAAAATGGCATGGTACCCTGTTTTAGATGTGCTCACTGCAGCAACACCTGAAAAAAGACTGAAATTTGTTGCCCAAATGGTAATTCTAAGTACAGGATTAACTCACCCATCACCTGTGACTCACATTATGTGCTGTATGTTCTAACATGCCCCTGTTCCAAGTATTATGTTGGGAAAACCACATGTCCCCTTAAGAACAGAATAACGGAACAAAAGAGCAAAATAAGGACAAAAGCAGAAAATAGTACAGTAGCAATCCATTTCACTAATGGGAATCACAATGCTGCCTCCTTAAAGTTTTGGGGCATAGAAACAGTGGAGAAACCACATGGGGGGAGACTGGAACAAAAGCCTAGAAAGGCGGGAAATGTATTGGATATACACTCTAAATGTAACAGAAGACAGACTTGGCATGAATAATGATGAAAATTGGTCAGCATGCTGGTAGTACTGTCCTAATCAGCAAACTCATGACAGTGAAAATCACAAAGGATTGTGGTAGTAATACAGTAGTAAGCTGCAGTGACAATAACTGGAGTCTATCTAAGGAAAAAGGAAATTGGGGATTTGACCTCCGGTGACCTCCCATAGTGATCACACCTCCATCCCTCCTTGTGACTTTTAACATCCAGCTATGTTTGCACCCTTCCAAAACCTCATCTTACATGCCCTCTGCAAGTTTTGAAAAATGTGTTTGTTTGAACTATAATTACAGTAGCTTTAATGTTAGCTACAACTGTAGAGCAAGACATAACTAGATTATGAAATGAAGCAAAATATACACATTGCTTTTGAAATAATATACACATAGCATCACCACTGGTTTTGAGTTGCCCATTCAAAAATTATCCTTCCACATCTAAGTGGTAATGTTGGAAAGGGAAGCACTCTATTGGGAAAAAGAGGCTCACTGCTTTCCCTTTAATAAGCGCCTTCCTTTTAGCTGCTAAGCAGCTGCCTGCTTGTGGCCATCAGGGCTGTCAATCAGACTGCCTACATCATCAGTGGGGTTGTCTGGTGGGCATGGCCACCACAGGCCAATCCACTTAAACCAGGGCACATAAAAAGAGCATCATAAATAAGCGACCAGCACAAGACACACTTGAATTGAAACTGCACCACATTACTAGTCAGTTTAGGCAAGGTAAGAACAAGAAACTTAAAAATGGTTTGCTAGTATAAAGTAAAATGTTTATGGTATTACTGGGCATAGCAGAAGAGTTCCCAATGTTTAAACAAATAACTATGCATTTCAATGTTTTTATAGAAATGAGCATTGTAATGCTAGAAATCAGAGTGAAGGGAAGTTTGGAATGGTACCCCTGGGTGGTCTGAAACAAAACTAAGCACAGACTGTAAGTGACTGTAACTTGTTTCAGTTAAAAAAGTTATAATCTGAAGCTAGAAGTAAGTGTCAATACATAGTTTGCAATATTTCTAATGCTAGAATTGTAGAAAGTACATAGAGTACTCTGAAGGAAAATAATTAAGGGACTGGTTTAACTATACAACAGCATTTACAACTAGGATACTCTACCCTGTGCAGGTTGTATCATGGAAAGAAAGTTTTTTGTAAAACATTTTTTTTACTTTCAAATGATTGGAACAATGACCTGTATCAAACCAGTACATTTGAAATGTGGATTTATTTTTTTGTAACTAAGGATTTAGTGCAAGTATTTATCAAAACAGAACTTGTAAAGAAAAAGCATTATCTGTTTCAACTAAGGTATGATAGCCATGAGTAAGGGGTTAAAGGTCATGTTGGTTTAAAAACAGACCGTATATACTAGAAAAACGTTATGCTATCAAGATGGAGTAACAAGACACAAGCGGTTACTACTAGACAGTTAACTATGGAATTGGTTTATCTGTAGAACAGCATTTACAACTGGGATACTTCACCCTGTGCAGGCTGTATTGTATAATGAAAGCTTTTATTTAAACTAATGAAAAAATTACCATGATCAGACTAGTGAATTCTGAACGTGGATTTGTTTGTTTTTAACTTAGGATTTAGTGCTAGTCTTTATCCAAACAGAACTTGTAAAGAAACAGCATTAGCTGTTTCAACTAAGGTATGTTAGCAATGAGTGAGAGGTCAAAGGTCACAGGGGTTTAAAAGAACAGCCAGTGAATACTAGAAAAAACATCATGTTACCAAGAAAGAATAACCAGATAGAACAAGTGACTACTAGACTAGTCAGTTATCTGCTTCAGAAGTGTGTAACCTTCACTATACAAGTCTGCATTTAGGATAACATTCCTAGCCATAACTTGGGATGAGATGATATAGTAATAACCTGAACATGATTTACTTTAAAATGGACTGATTGACATGAGATTAATTGTATTTGCAGACAAACAGGAAACTGAATCCTAGTTGTTCTAAAGCCAATAATGAAAGAATTGATTTAGGAACACAAGGTGAAAGAATACATATATATTTGTGATAAACAAGTGTAAATTTATGTAAATAATATTTTGAAATCTTAGGTTAGTTCTTAATGACAAATGGAAGTCCACGGGTGCTCTTTACACAAAATAAGGTATGCCATTTCACATTTTTAATGGTATTGATCTTGGGCACTTACAATATATAGTGGTCAGTCTTGGCACTGTCACCAATTATGAGAAATGCTTCTCCATAAAAAATGTTAATCAAAATTATTTTAGTATGACAGTAATACTCATATTTGTATACCCTAATAGATCCTGAGCCCCTGAGGAAGTCCAGTGTTGGGTGAAACGTTGGGCGTACCTAGAGGATCATGGTGTTCTAAGAAAATATCACAATAAAACTACATTTCTTATGATAAGCTGAGTGGCTAGTCTCCAGCTACTTTCTCTCCTCTACAGTCAGGAGTTGGACATGATAGACCTAGAATCCATTACAACATTAAATTACTATATTACAGTGAGGGCTGGACATGATGGACCTAGAGTCCCTTACAACACTAAATTACTATGTTACAGTGAGGAGTTGAACCCAGAGTCCTTTGCAACATTAAGTTAATATGTTTCAGTGAGGGGTTGGACATGACGGACTCTTGTCCCTTACAAGATAAATTACTACATTACAGTGAGGGGTTGGAAATGGGCCCAGAGTTGCTTACAATAATAAATTACTATGTTACGGTGAGAGACTTGGACCTGACGGTCCTAGTGTCCCTGACAACCTTAAATTACTATGTTACAGTGATGGGTTGGAGATGATGGACCTAGTGTCCTTTTCAACATTCAATTACTATGTTACAGTGAGGGGTTGGATATGATGGACCTAGAGTTCCTGGCAAACTTAAATTACTATGTTATAGTGAGGGGGTGGACATGATGGACCCAGAGTCCCTTACAACATTAAATTTCTATGTTACAGTGATGGGTTGGAGATGATGGACCTAGTGTCCCTTTCAATATTTAATTACTATGTTACAGTGAGGGGTTGGACATGACGGACCTAGAGTTCCTGGCAAACATAAATTACCATGTTATAGTGAAGGGGTGGACATGATGGACCCAGAGTCCCTTACAACATTAAATTACTATGTTACAGTGAGGGGCTGGACATGATGGACTTAGAGTCCCTGACAACCTTAAAGAGGGACTCTGACTAAAAGTGCTACAATGCAAAATTAGAATAGGCATACCCCCAGTAAATCTTATACCAAAAATTAGATTTCTACATTACTTCATTTTAAAGTGAGCCATTTTGTAACCCTGATTTCACTACCTGTTCAAAAAAGCCTGCTTTAGTGAAGAGCTGCTGCTGATGTCATCTCCTGAACTCACAGTCTAGTATTCCCTGTCAGCAAGCTTATAGAACCTGTTTCTCCAAAGTTTTAAAAATCATGTGCAATAGTTTTCAAAAGTGAAACAGGCAGTACCATTTAAAAACATTGCTATAAAAACTATATGTTAAAAGACATGTCTAGACATGCTCCTGGTAATTCCTTTCCAGCAAAAATCAAGTCCGGTGGCAGCGTTATCTCTAACCGATTGGAGATATTGGAAGCTCTCAATAACCATTTTGCAACAGCAGGGCTAGCATTTAATACTTCCCCTGCCAATAACCTCTGTACAGCTCAGGGCCCACCAACCCACGAGTCCCCCTCTAATGAGGAGGTCTTCTCCCTCCTGCCTGTCTCTCTAAAAGAGGTAGAAGACCTACTGCTGCAACTGGACACCAGGAAGGGAGCAGGCTCCAGCTTCATAAAGCCATACTATCTGAAATGTGCCTACCATGTTCTTGTGGTGCCAATCACCCACCTATTCAACATGTCACTCTTCCAGGGTGGCTTCCCCCCTCAATAGAAAATACACCATGTCATCCCTCTATTAAAAGCAGGTGACCCTTGCAAACTAAATAATTATAGACCAATCTCCCTCCTCCCCATCCTGTCTAAATTACTAGAAAAAATAGTGTGTGGCCAGCTAGGGGTATACTTCTAATCCAGAAGCCTATTAAACCCAGTTCAGTCTGGATTTAGAGCAAAGCACAGCACCATAACAGCCCTAGCTAAGGTGACCAATGATTGGCTCCTAGACTTCGACAACAAGAAGCTTGTCTGTGCTGTTTTCTTGGATCTTAGTAAGGCATTCAACACAGTTGATCACAGTCTGCTTCTTTCCTCCCTAAGCACCTTAGGCCTGGACCATAAATTTATGTGCTGGTTTGCAGATTACCTCATTCTACGGAAACAGCAGGTTAAAGCTGAAGGTGATCTTTTGCCATTAAAACCTATGCTATGGGGTGTACCCCAGGGCTTTATCCTTGGTCCCCTCCTCTTTGCAGTCTACATTAACAACATCAATGACCCCATCAAAAAAACCAACATCCACTTATTCACGGATGACACTGTACTGTACTTGAGTCGTCCCAGGCCAGAAGCGCCCTGTGAAGACCTCCAAGCTGAATTTAACCTTCTACAATACCAGCTCATAAACAAAAAGCTTTTGCTCAATATGAAAAAGACAAAAGCCATGCTCTTCTCCCCCTCCTTGCATGCGGCAATTCCTGCTGGGGGGGGGCTATCCCACAAATTACCACTGTTCTTGGAGAAACACTAGAGTAAGTAGCTAAATTCAAATATCTAGGAGTTTGGCTCGATCATAAACTTTCCTTCATCGACCATCGCGAAGAACTACAGAAGAAATTAAGGCAAAGATTAGGACTATTCTACAGTATTAACCACCTGCTCACAAAGGAGGCCAAGGTTCAACTGCTTCAAGGTACCTTTCTTTCTTTAATAGATTTTGCAGACCTGCTCTACAGCCACTGCACTGCCTCTGCACTGGCTAAGGTGGACACCCTCTATCACAGAGCTATCAGGTTCATTACTGGCCTTCCACTTTCCACACACTACTGCTCCCTGTACTTATCATTAGGCTGGACTTCTCTTCACTATAGAATGAAGAGAAATGCCATCCTATGGGCCTTCAGAGTGGTGACCAACAAGCTCCTGTCATATGTCTCAGATTGTGTTCCCCAGAGTGTGTTAGGCACCTATGCTCTAAGGAGCTATTCCTTAATTGCCCTCCAAGTTCCAAGATTCAAAACTCATTTTGGCAAAGCTGCTCTAAGCTTCTCTTTAACCACAGTGTGGAATAGTTTACAAAGGAACTTGAAGCTGAGCTGCCCTGTTATCCTGAATATCTTCAAGGCACTCTACGATCGCTACATGAAAGCACCTTGCAAATGTTTCCTCACCTCTAGCCCACTAATTCTGCAACTCCTCCTTTCCATCCTGACGCTCGCCATGTTTCTACTCCTGGCTCTCACTCTTTCCCTATTAACTCTTCCTGCTGCACCCACCCTTCCCTGTCTGCTCCAGCCTGGCTAAAGTCCCACCCCACCATAGTAGTGTCCCAATTATCTACCCCTCCTTCGTCATTATCATAATAACAAGTACACGACAACCATCGTCACTTTCTGTGGTTTTAGCCCAATTTTTCCCCAGTCATTGGTAATATATCCCTCTTTTTCTTTACCACTCTAATCTGCCACCCCATACATGGCCTCTTTCCCCTATATCTGTAGTTGCCGGCTGCCTCACTCAAAAGATCTCTGCTTATAATCCCTGTATGCCTATGGTTGATTGTACATATGCATGTTTTTTTTATTTATTTCAACCTAGTACTGTACTGTATACACTGTATATACTTTTTCTTCCTTGTATATTATTGTTTTTTGAATACCTGCTTCTGTACTGTACTTTGATGTATTCATGACCAGGGCCACCTTGCAAATGAGCCTTGCTCAATGGTGCCCACCTGGATAAATAAAGATTTTGATTGATTGATATGTGTTTTGGTTTTTGTAGCAAAGTTGACAAAACTGTATTATTTAATGCTATTTTGGTGTGGTCCATTTCTCCAGGGTTGCTGGATGCTGAGTCAGCATGCCTCCAGGCTGCTGATACCATTTGGAGTGGTACTCTACTGTACCTGTTAGGAAGTTGTTTTGCTGCTAGTGTTGTAATATTGGTAACTTCATTGCTGTTTTTCAGTGTCTGCTTTACAATATGTTTTAATAGGGTCTGTCTATGTGTTAATTCCTACTGGGGTGGAAGTGTTAGCCCTGGTAAAATTATCATTTTAATTTAGATTATAACATAGGTGAGCCTTAATGTAGGTCAAGTAACAGCCTGACAGGGAGAAAACATTGGGCTGGCTAAATTAGAATTGCCCAGTAAGGTTTAAAAACAGCATTGCCTCTCCCACACCTTTGATAAGGAGATGGCATAATTTGTGTTAAGGTGCCATCCTAAGAATTCACCTTAATTGAATGATAGGTGTGAATGATCTCTGCCTTTCACCACATCAGAAAGTTATTCAGTCTGCAAACTGTGATGTGCTATGAGTCATGACCCAGCATCCAGCAACCCTGGAAAAAAGGACCCAACAAAAAGGCACCAAAAACAAAAAACTAATTTGTAAACTTTATTTCAAAACCTGAACCACATACAGTTTTTAAAGCAATGTTTATTCAATAGTGCTGTCTGTTTTACTTGTGAAAACCATTGTACATGCCCTTTAAAACTTGGGAGAAACAGCTTGCTGACAGGGATAACTAGACTCTGAGTTCAGGAGATAACATCATTAGCAGCTCTTCACTGGCTTTTTTGAATAGATAGTTAATTTATGGTTCGATGTGCTTACGCAACTGGATGAGACAATATGCAATGATGCTTGTGCAACTTGATTTACTTTGTGGCTTTCCACCTCTCTGTCCTTGGGATATACTGCCCTGTAGGGGTATGATGCAAGGAACCCTAGAGGAGGGTTCTCCCCTACAGGTGCCATGGGAATGAATGCATCAGCTAAAGGTAGGTTAGGAAGAAGCCCACAGGTAAGACAGATGAGCCACTGGAGAAGGAGGGGTGGATGTTTGGCAATGAAAACTGAATCCTTGCGAAGCCCAGGATGTGTGACCTTTTAAGCTTGATGGGGAAGTGACATTGTTGGTCTGCCTATCAAATGACGGGCTTAAAGTCCTCCCATTCGATGTGCTTGTGCAACTGGATGAGACAATATGTGATGATGCTTGTGTAACTTGATTTGCTTTGTGGCTTTCTGCCTCTCTATCTGTGGGATATACCACCCTGTAGGGGTACAACACAAGGAACCCTAGAGGAGGATCCCCTCCACAAGTGCAGCAGGAATTAATGCATCAGCTAAAGGTAAGTTAGGAAGAAACCCCCAAAAAATACCCAAAGATGTTGAGCTTTGAAGAGATGAGGATTATGAATGAATTCTGTGAAGAGAAGGGCTAACTTCCTAAGAAGAGAGGGGAAAGCCATGGCCACCATCCACCTCCATCCAACAGTGGAACCTAACTAACTAACTGAAGAAAGCACCAGCTCTAACTAATATTATGACCATTGGCATGGAGGAGAGGAAAAAAACCCTTTGAGGAGGAAACCTCTGGGGATCCAAGACCTACGTCACCTTCCCTCCAGGCTGATGATGTTTGATTTGAGATTGTATGTCAATAAAAGGAATGGTTCATTAATGAGGGATATGAGTAAGGAGGATGATGACGAGATAGGGAAAACTCCAAAGAAGCACAGATTAAAGAAGGAACATGAGGTAGCAGGGACCCAAGAAGGGTATGCTTGAGAAGTCAACGGGAGGGAGTAAATACATGTAGAAGTCAGAGGAGCAAGGGGTATCCAGATGTGCTCATGAGGAGATTCCAGATGTGCTGGTGAGGAGACTGAGGATAATGCAAAATGGTTTTATTGAGTGATGCAAGTGAGCAGACACTGAAGTTGAAGAGGCATGCTTGATTATGCGATGTAAATGATTAGATCCTGAATGATTAGACCCTGAGGTTGTAGTCAGTGAGGTAGCATAGGATTCAATGATAGGAATGTTCAAGTAAGTGATGTAAATAGATAAACCTTGAGGTATTTCTGAGTGAATGATGACTGGAGTTATGAACTCAATACGTGTGGCAGGATGGCTGGGGTTTGATAAGGTGGCATAGGAGTCATGATAGGTATGGCATAGGAGTCATGCTAGGTACACCCAAAAAGAAATATTGATAGCAGGCCATGAGTGGAGTGAATCCTGGATGGTTGGTATGGAACTGGAAGAGGAGGAGACAGGAATGATTCAGTGATAATGATGATTTCAGCTGAAGCGCAGTGATGCAACAGGAGCAGATCGGGGAAAAGGAGACTGTAAATGAACTTGAAACTGAACTTGAACAATGGTGGAGAGCAGCCAGCTGGCCCATAGGAAAGGGCAACAGACAGGAAGGCAAGGCCAGGAGTGGAGATAGAGCTGAATTGAGGTGACCGAGGAAGATGAATACGGATGATGATAATCACTGCAGGAGCACAGTAGGTAGGTTAGGTAGCATGAGATCCAATGAGAGGTAGCCCAAAGAAGTATCAATTGCAGGCCAGATGGAGACAGACAAGGTATACTGATTGAGCAAGTGAAATAGATGAGCAGATTGAGACAAGGTATTGAGAACCAGCACGTCCTTGATTAGATATTGAATTGATTTGAGGTTGCATGGAGATGAGGTGACATAGGAGCCGTGAGATGTATGTTCAAAAGAAATATCGAATGCAGGTCATGATGGGAGTGAGCGAACCAAAGCAGGTGGTAGGATAGAGAAACTCATAATGGGTATGCCCAAAAAGAAATATGGAATGAAGGCCTCAATTGGAGTAAACCCATGATGACTGGTACAGAATGTGAAAAAGAGATGACAGGAATGAAATTGAAATGAAATTGTTCGAAGGTATCATGTTCAATAGAGCGATGTGATTATCTAGGCTCCTCAAAAAGAGGAAGACTCTGAGGCCAAGGAGGCATGTCTGGAACCAGAGGGTATGCAAAGCAGAAGGGATGCTCAGGCCAAGTTATTGAGAGAAGCAAAATCAGATGAAGTACGATGAGGAGTGAAGCAATGAGTGGAGTGAAGCAGGGTAGTGGAACCCCAAAGAAAAGAGGCAGCCGAGCTGAGGCGAGGATAGGGATCAGCCAGCAATTTTTTTTTTTTTTTTTGCTAGACATTGTGGCACATGGACAGCTGGTTCTGATTTCAATATGATATTTTTCTGCAATATAAAATATTTAAGTGAGTGCCTGTCAGGAGAATGCTGTCTTGCTGAAATTTACACATCAAACCCCCCAGGGATAAGTTCAAAGGCTAGGACATAGGTTAAACTACAGATATCTGAGGTGAAATTATCTTTTTAGTGCTTTGAAGCCAGGAACCAAGATATCCATTTTATAATGCCCTCAGGGAAATCCTTTGATTTGCACTAGGTGTCATGAAGAAAAGGGGCATATGCATGTGTTTTGGGTGTCTCCCAAGGAAGTCAGCTAATTATGTCAAATAGACTTTGATGTCTGTGTGAAGCAGGTCCCAGACTAAATGGGGAAATCCAATATGCACTTGCTTAGGGTATCCAGTGAATTACATCAAAGAGACTTTGATGTCCGTGTGAAGGAGATCACAGACTGGTATTGAGGAAGTCACATGAAGAGAGAAGATCACTGATGTCACCTATTTTCTTCAAAATATCTTATTAGGACATCTTGTGTTATAAACTATACATTTTAATACACCAAGGTGGAGTTAGGTGACCTCAGAGAAAAGACCAGCTCAAGACTGCTTTTAAGTATACTGAGCAGACCTCACAGAGAGACATTCATTTTCTGACTGAGAAAAGAGGAACATTGAAAGTAAGACCAGTCTGAGTGTATGGGTTGTAGGAATTTGCACTTTTAAACCTATTTTGTTTTTAAAACTGTATGTGTTGGGATATTGTGTTCTGTATTTATTGTTTTACTACTTTTTACCTATTTTAAAGTAAAGATATATTTTAAAAACGGAAACTGCCTGGTGTGCCTTGAAAACTTCTTTTTTTATAAGTGAAGCTTAGATGGTTACAGTTGACACTGTGCATGAGCTTATTGTGGTACCAAACTGGGAAACAGGTAAGGATTCTCTAGGTCTTGCATAGAGTTCTAAGGGTTCATTTTGTGATACCTGGTTCGGTGCCCATAGGCAAAGATATCTGGCCCCCTGAAGACAGAATTATCTGAGCCTGACAATTGAATATGCTAACAAGAGGTTATCAGTTTGAATCCCTCCAGAACTTGGGACACAGGAGACTCGAACCCACCAAAAACAGACAAGAGGTTTACCTTGTTCTGTTAAACTGTTCACAATTCTATGCTCAGAGGCTGGCACTTTGCTAGTAGAGGGCTAACCTGCAGAATGGGGTTGAGACAGATATACCCCCTGAACAGTATGGCCTGGCTAAGATTGAGACCCTGAAAGCTGAGAAATATGCAATTCTCCTAAGAAGCACTGGAGGGAGCATAGCAGAATCAGCAGAGTGCAGCAGTGCAAGACCTAAATCATATTGTGGATGCTTAACTGCAATGGAATGTGCTAACACACAGTTGGAGAGCAACAAGGCTGCAGGCAAATGAATGAGTGTACACTGTTCAATCCATGATGCCACCTGAAAGCACAGAAGCTGCACTAACACAGCGAAATGGTATGAGAAGTATACTACATAGCAGCAGTGCATGCAAAGCCATCATCAAGATGAAAAGAAGGGCCCCGGAATAACAGGAGCTCTCTGAGAGGGAGCCAGAGTCAGCTCATCAGCCCCTCCAAAACAGGTCATCCCATGGAGCCACCACACCCAATGAGAGCAACCACACCACACAGATGATTTGATGCACAGAACTGGAGTGGTCAAGTAACCGAGGGCCAAAACAAACAGAATCTGCAGATTGCAGTGGGGAAGAAAGCAGTGGGAGGAATGGGCAACTTAGTGAGCGAGGACTGAAGGAAAGCTGGCCGTGACAGTGGAGGAAGAACCAGGTGTAAAGAAGTTGGCAAGGAGGTTGGAGAGAGGAGGATGCCGGGGCAGGTGGGACAGACAGCAGTCAAGCAGATGAGGAGCAGCAAAGGCAAGACACTGATGCCGAAGTGGGAGGGCAGACGGAGGTCGCTACTGAGGTCTGCATGAGAGGGAGACAAAATGCAGATAAACGGAGTACGAGCAATGGGGGTATCAGTGTAGACTGGCTGGGCTCTGGGTCATAGGAGAAGGTATGCAACAGAATGGCTCAAAGCCCCACAATGCAGGAGCAGTTGGGCACTTCGGGAGCACACCGAGAGGGACGCACCAAGGCAGAACGGTAGCTATGGTGCTGAGGAGGGAACATTCAAAAGAAAAGCAATATCAGGGAAAAGAGCAGGAAGAGCGAGGTACAGGGAAAAGGAAAGGGGGGGGAGGCAGAACCTTGAGACAGGATGAGCAGCCAGAGGCACAAGGAAAACAAGATCAGTTGGAGGGAAGGAAAGCAGCGCTGCTGGCTGCAATGAAAATTGAATCCTTGTGAAGCCCAGGATGTATGACCTTTTAAGCTCAATGGAGGACTGTGTTGTTGCTCCACCCATCAAACCTCAGGCTTAAAGCCCTCCCATTGTAAAATTACTTGTAGCTTTTAAAGAAAGTAACTTACAGATCTCATTTTTGGGATGAGGCTGATTGGGGCTATGCTGATACAAATTCTGACTTTATTGATAGCAGACATTGTCAATGTAGTCCCTCTTTAAATTCTTATATTATGGTAAGGAAGTGGACATAATGTACCCAGAGTCCTTTACAACATTAAATTACTATGTCACAGTGAGGGTTTGGACATGATGGACCTGGAGTCCCTGGCAACCTTGAAGTACATGTTACAATAAGGGGTCAGACATGATGGGCCTTGTGCCCCTTACAACATTTAATTACTATGTTAAAGTAAGGGGTTGGACATGACGGACCTAGAGTACCTTACAACATTAAATTACTATGTTACAGTAAGGGGTTAGACATGATAGACCCAGAGTCCCTTACAACATTCAGTTGTTATGTTACAGTAAGGGGTTGGACATGATGAACCTAGAGTCCCTTACAACATTAAATTACTATGTCACAGTGAGGGTTTGGACATGATGGACCTAGAGTCCCTGACAACCTTGAAGTACATGTTACAATGAGGGGTTGAACATGATGGGCCTTGTGTCCCTTACAACATTTAATTACTATGTTAAAGTAAGGAATTGGACATGAGGAACCTAAAGAACCTTACAACATTAAATTACTATGTTACAGTAAGGGGTTAGACATGATGGACCCAGAGTCCCTTACAACATTCAATTGCTATGTTACAGTGAGGGGTTGGACATAATGGACCTAGAGTGCCTTAAAAGCTTTTCCAGGACCTTTGTATGCATTGAAGGACAGTGAACTGTTTGAGGATTGTTGGTCCCTCAATATACAGACTGCTACACCTACAGCTGTGAACCTTCCACCTAACTAGCCTCACGTGCTGTGAAGCTTGATCAAACAGAAATTTTAGAAGCACACAAGAAGCCTGAAGATTAATGACCAGGACAAAGATTAAGACTCAAATGTGTTGCAAAGTAATCTGAGAGCAGGGGGAGATGGAAGCAATAAAAAAACAAAGCCAACTCGAAAAGGCATACAGTTTCATTAACTATATGATTATAATAAATATCTTTGTTTTAAAGACCCATTTTGCAGGAAATCAACATATATACCACAGTATCAGGTAAATATGCAGCAATAAAAAATATAAGCACATAATAGGAGCATGCTCTTGTTGAATCAAGCTGAATCAGATACTGGCATGCTACACAGAGGAATGCAGTGCCAGAGTGCAGGGAAAGAAGTGCCATTGAAAGAAAATCACCTTTTCATTGTTTATGGAAGTAAGCTGTTCCAAAGCTATTTATCTTATATGCCCTTAAAGTGTTGAATGTGTGTCATTAGGAATTGCAGCCATTACTGCCTTAAGCTCTTTTAAAAGGCACAATTATTAAAGGGAATACTACTACAGGCAGGGTTGCAGACACACACACCACTGTAGTAAATGGAGAGAATAGCAGAGTAATATGAGTCATGCAGCCAAACCAAACTACTAAGTGGAAGACCACACTCTCACAATCCTGTCAGTCCTTTCCACCTACACACAGCTATATGTCAGCATGGTGACATCACCTTGAAGCTGTAAAAATTCACCCTAAAATTTTACATCATCTGGGTGCAAGGTGATAAGGAAAACATTGCAAAAGTAGGGACTTTTAACTTTTTTACACTATTCAGATCTTAGAATCTGTACATCCAACTGGAATAAAACTTGCCACATCAAGAATCTACCCCACAGGACAGCACATGTCAAATTTTGTGAAAACCCATTGATGGGCTGCAAAGTCATCAAAGAGCAAAATTGAGGTTTAACATTACATATGCTACTCAACCCTAACTATAGTGGCGCTATCGCGCCACTGTAATATATTCACTGTAAAAAAAACTATGTTACTGCATCAGTTAGGGTTGGTATTAAAGTGTCAAAAGCTGGTAAATTTGACATTAGGGTTTCCAACCCTAACTCCCCACCCCCACCCCCAAGCAGCTAAAGGACAAGACCACATAAGTAACCACAGACAGCTATCATCGGGTAAGACAAACAACATACAACTGTTTCCAGATGATACAAATGCAGTAGTACTGATGTGCTGCCTTCGTGAATTTTTATCTGTGGCGTACAAACTGCAAAATATACACACTCAGTTGTCGCTGCGGATAGGAATCCATGATACTGGTGGATGCCTGGAACATCCTCCCAGCATAGGTGGTAGGGGCAAAAATGGCACCAGGATTCAAGAAAGCATGGGGTAGGTGCAAGGGAACCATACTGGTAAGGAAAGGGGTGATCAGGGATCAAGTAGTGTCTGCTGTTTTACAGCAGGTAGGAAAATGGCAGACTAGGTGGGCAAAGTGGTCATGGATTTCTGTCAGCAGTGACAACCGTTGTATATTTTTTTGTTTTACCTGATGGTGGCTGTATGCGGTTTCTTGTGTGATCTTGTCCTTTTGTTGCTTGGGGTGGGAGTGGGGAGTTAGGGTTGGAAATCCTAACATCAAATTTCCCAGCTTTTGATGCTTTAATACCAACCCTAACTGACGCATTAATGTAGTTTTTTGCAATGAATTTCCTTAGTTTTTGAGATAGTGTATATGTTGCCTTGTTTAACTGTGTGAGTGCAGGGCCCTCTGGGTCCTGTGCTCCTACCGATGTATCATTTTTGAGATAGAGTAATCATATCCTTATTTACCTGAGTGAGTGCAGGGCCTGCTCCCATCCCTCCATAGATACATATACATATGTAGCTGTGGAAGGGCCCAGCACTTCCATTTATAGAACAACAGTGGCCAAATTGCTGGCATAGACCTCTTATTACCCCACCTCATGCATGAGGCACTGAAAATGTTCAAATCCCTGCCAAAACATAATTCCATGCAACTGCAACACCATTCCATGCCACAGGTGCAAAAAGACATTTTGACCAGGATTTGAAAAATGACGACTGTGACATTCATTTGGTGGGGTAATAAAATAATTTCAGCATAGCCTTTTTATGACACCACCTCATGAACAAAAGCAGGAAAAATAGTAAAATCTCACCTGAAAAGTGAATTCATCAACCGACCGCAAAATCACCTTTTGGGTGGTAGTTGCATAATGAGTTATATTGTTCATGAGCTGGGGCACCCAAAAAGCTATGTTTAAAATTTGGTGTCAAAATTTCAAAAAAATGGCTGTGTTATGCATTAAACTTGAAACCTCCATTGAAACACATTGAACAGCATTTACCATAATTTCTCAAATTGCAGTCACCGGTTCCAGCAGCATGACGTGTCTTCGATCGGGAGAGTGGATCTCGAAACTGGGACCTGTTCAGGTGAGTGAGGGTGTACTGGGGATGTGGGGTGGTGGGTGCTGAGTGGGAGGCAGGGATGGGGGGCTGATCGGCAAGGGACTTTTTTCAACACAAAACAAAAAATTGAACATCAAGAGATGGTTTTCTTTTTTTGCATGAACAGATGGGGTGGGGTGCCACTAGAAACCAAGGACATTGGGGATGGTGATAGGAAGTATAGATTGATGGGCATCACCATTTGTTGTCCCCTGGTCCAGTAGTGATGTGTTCTGGGGAAAGCAGTCAGCCTGATTTACAGAGGACTCTGTGCTGAGTGTCATGTTTACCTTCTGTTGTTGATAAATTGTGATAGAAGTATCTGATTTATTCTTACAATTTTTTTCTAGTAAGGATTTTAAATATAGAGGTCATCATTCATTCTGTGATGAAGCCCTGAAGGCAGAGTGAAACGTAAGATTGTCTTTGTAACAAGTGCAGGGGCACTGTTACTTGTTGCCAGATTTTGCTGTGCTGGAAATGGAATAAACTGTTTTTATGGCACCTACAACAGTTTGTTGCTGTCTGTATGAGTGGTGAGTGTGGTTCTATCCATATCAGATTGATCATTCTGTAATTGTCCAGTTTTTTGTTTTTTTTTAATCAGGCTGATGAGTTCCTGGTAGATGAGGTTGTCTTTGAAGCAGGGTTACATTTCAGTTGAACCGCACAAAGGGCAGCACTCAATAAAAGTATCAAAGCCTGAAAAAACCCACAAGTCCAGCCATTCATGGAAAGAAATGGACCAAATCCACAGCAGGAGTTAGTGCTGTGGAGTCGGTCCACTTCCCTCCATGGATGGCCCAACCTGCCAGCTCCCTCTCACTTTAATACTTTTACAGAGTGCTGCCCTGTGTGTGTTTATTTTTTGGTTCCTTGAATTTGGGCTTAGCAGCTGCTCACTCCCTGAGTGCTGGTCCACTTGTGTTTGTTTGCATTTCGATTTGCAGACAACAGGGAAAGTAACATATTTATTAGGGATTATTGGTGGAAAATAAATGCAATCAAATCATTGTAAGTATTGTGATTTAGTGGTATTGCAGCTGTACAACTATTTTACCTCAGAGATAGCTCTATAAGGGTAGGTATGGTTCTGCAGTATAACTGGATTTCTCATGTACATGAATGTATGCCTATGCCCACTTACATCAACCGGAAAGTATCTGTTTCTGTGTGCTCTGTTTAAAATGCCTGTAAATAAGTTGAAATATAGGAACAAATAAAATCTCAATTATTAAGAGAGAGAGAGAGAGAAAGAGAGGGAGTGCCCCTCTCACCTCCAGAGGGCATGATTATCCCGACCACACTGTAACTGAACCCACAGCCGTTCTCAAAGCTGCTTCACTTTACCTGTATTGGCTGGGGAAGTCAAGTAAACAGCTGACATTCTTCTCAGAGTGCCCCCCCTTTGGAAGAGCTAAGTGGCCAGTAGATGTATCATTATCACAGGACAAAGATATTTAAAGGAACAGAATAATTGTTAAACATTATCACTTAAAGAGCCACCAATGCCTCAAAAAGAACTTTGAAAAATTTAATATTTAGATGCAAAGCAGCTTATATTTCTCATTAGCTCTGTATTTCTTATTCCCATTATTCATTACTGAGGTCATATGCGTGAAAACATGAGAGTTGTTCCTTGAAAGTTCATCAGCTCCTATTGTATCTTCCCAACCTGATGTCACAATATTCTTCTTGTGACATCATAGTTATTCTCATGGCAACATACTATGATGTCACAACAGAGCATTATAGTTTCAAGTAGGAAATAAGTTACAGAGGCAGATAAAGTCTGTGGGATGAAAACTTATTTTTGTGGAAATTTCTTCAGTAATAAGAAATGGAGGGGAACAATCTGTAAAATATATACACAGTATAGCCTAGAGGTTAGAGGAATGAAGTGCAAACGAGCTTGATACATCCAGCAGACCAGACTTGAGTTTGAGTCTCACAACCTCCACTTGCATACTGTGTGACTCTAAGCAAGTCACTTTATCGCCCAGTGCTCCTAGGTTGCCCCTGAAAACAGGCACTAGTGCCTAGTGGGCCTTATCCAGTTACCAAAGACTAAAATAAATAAAAATATATATGAAATACAAGCTGAATTGTGTTTAAATATTATATTTTCCAAAGTTTTTCTAAAGGCATCAGCTGCGCTTAAAAATGTTGCTGCAGACCCATTCATGCTGTTTCTGTCCCACTCAGGCAGTTAATCATTTCATGCTTCACCGGAACACACAGCAGTGAATTATTTACCCCTCTCATAACTGAAACCAAGAGTGTGGTACCAGTAAGCATATGTACAAAATCAAAAACAACCCACCAGTCTTCTGCTTTTCCTGAATTTCAATTGTATTTTTCACTCCTCTTACTGTCAATCATGCTCCTGCTGCCATTCTATCATGATTTTCTTCAGACTGTGCTTATCTATACTTATTGCTTGTGCGTAAATAATGATTTGATTTTTCTTGTTAAATAAAAAAACTAAACTTGCTTGCATTGAAAGTGTTGGGGGGGCTTCTGCAGTGTGTGTGTGTGTGTGTGTGTGTGTGTGTGTGTGTGTGTTTTCAGAGAACAGGGTGAGAGCAACAAATCCAACTGCTGAGTGAGTGAACACTGACAGTAGCTCATACTAAAGTGCAGCTTGTGTATGTTTTGAGGAGGATGGCAAACAACAGAGAACCACTACAAAATGCAATTCAAAAAATACCTCAAACACATCAGCAGCCCTCTACAAGTAAGAAAGTGTCAGGATACTTTGAATTGATGGAATATACATGACAGTATCATTGGTGGGTAATGATCAGAGATATCTGTTACAAAGCCAGTTACCTGATAACGATATTGCCAGTACAGGGTGTGATACACAGGCATGAGACCATCTGGAATAAAGAATTTGGTGTAGACGCAACTGCAACACTGACACTAAATCAACAGATAAAGTAAAGGAGAGTTGCAGTTCCAATGTAAATTATTACAATAATTAAATAGTAGTACTTGCAACTTTTTTGTATTAAAAATGATTTTATGTTAATTACACTGACAACAGGAGTCTTTGACAGTTGTCTCAATTCTGACTGACTGCAAAATTACATGTGAAAAAGCCATCAGAGACACTACAAAATGCATGTGTTCAGACTTAAAACTTACACATTTTAGATAGAAAATAATATTCTAATTGATTAATGAAAAAGATCAGGCAAAAAAAAAAAGAAAAGTAAAGAAAGATTTGCAAATCATTACTTGATGTTTTCTTCTCCACATGGAACATGGATTTCCCAATATCGCACATTTTTAATATTGAATGATTTCAAATAATTAACATTAGGTTTTCTATGTTGACGTTCTCAATGATAACATGCTTTAGGCTTCATGACAATTCTTTATGTTTGTGAATTCCTTAATTCGATGACAGACACCCGTATCTCTGCCTCGTAGCACATTTATACTGCTCAACTCTAACAAAGTAATCAAACACTTTCTAACAATTACTTTGTATCTTTATTTAAAAACAGCTCTACTACCTATTCAGTTATGGCATTCCTTAATTCTTAACAGAAATAAAAAAAGGTGCAAACACAACTGCAATGAAATAAATTGTAATGCAGATTAATCCTGTCAAGTCCCTTACAGAAATACAGGTGTGCTGTGTACATGCAGAATTCATGCCACATGCTTAACTGTGAAATGTTTGCATGTGGTTTGCATACACAAAGAGAACCTATGCGAACCAGGTCTAAAAAGTAAATCAGGTTCGCATGCTGCAAACTTGACATGTGCACAGCAGGTAAGCCGGTGTGAACATTTTCTAAAAATTATATCAGGTTCATGTGTTGCACGCTTGACATGAGTGCAACAGTTAAGCTGGTGTGAATATCATTTAAACATTACTTCAGGTTCACCTGCTGCATGCTTGCCATGTGTGCAGCAGCTAAGCTGGTGCAAATCTCATCTAAAAAACACATCAGTTTCTATTGCTAGCAATTAGTCATTAAAAAACATTTTTATTTGAATTCTCATAAAAATTACGTAAACTCCTTAATTTTGATAGAAACGTAGAAGCTGATGGCAGACAAGGACTGCAAGGCCCATCCAGTCTGCCCATTTCTTTTTCTACCTTATAAATGTGCCATCGGCTTTTGCTCCGTCAATGGCCTGTCTATTCATACTCATCTGCATTGCTCCCTTATGCCTTCCAAATGCCTATTTGAAGCCCTGCACTGTATTCATATCCACCACTTCCTGAGGTAGGCCATTCCACGCATCCACCACCCTTTCTGGGAAAAAGAATGTCCCCACATTACCCCTTAATCGGCCTCCCACTAATCTTATGCTGTGTCCTCGTGTCCTACAATTTTTCTTGTATTGAAACATGCTTGACTCTGTCACCTTGTTAATGCCCTTAAGATGTTTGAATGTTTCAATCATATCACCCCTCTCCCTCCTTTGCTCTAGGGTATACATATTGAGCTCAGTTAATCTGTCCTCATATGTTTTCTGATGCAGCCCCTGCACCATTTTGGTTGCCCTTCTCTGGACTGCCTCAATTTGGTTAATGTCCTTGTGCAGGTGTGGCCTCTAGTACTGCATGCAGTACTCCAGATGGGGCCTAATCAGTGTCTTGTAAAGAGGGATTATTATGCCCCTCTTCCAACTTGTGATACCCCTACTAATACCTCCCAACATCCCCCTAGCCCTACCTACTGCTGTAGTAGTCTGCTTGGATGAATTCAGGTCATCGGTGATGGTGATGCCCAAGTCTCTTTCTTCCCTTGTGACTGCCAGCAACTCCCCTCCCAGCCAATAGGTGGCCTCAGGGTTTCTCTTCCCTATGTGCATGATCTTGCATTTCTTTGCATTAAACCCCAGTTGCCACTCTTCTGACCATTTTGCTAGTTTATCCAGATCTCTTCTCATTCTGCCCACCCCATCTGGATCATATACTCTGTTGCAGGTCTTGGTGTCATCTGCAAACAGACAAACCTTATCCTCCAGTCCATCTGCAATGTCACTGATGAAGATATTGAAGAGAAGTGGCCCCAGGACTGATCCCTGAGTTACCCCACTTGTGACTTGCATCTCTTCTGATTGTATACCATTTACCACCACTATCTGTTTTCTGCCTGCCAACCAGTTTTCCACCCAGTTGACCAACTTCTGACCCACCCCAAGCCTACTCAGTTTATTTATCAATCTTCTGTGTTGAACAGTATCAAAAGCTTTGCTGAAGCCAAGATAGGTAACATCAGCTGCTCCCCCTTGGTCCACCACAATGGTTACCCAGTCAAAGAAATCTATGAGATTAGTTTGACAGGACCTTCCTTTTGTAAACCCATGTTGTCTTCGATCCTGTGCTCCTATGGATTCCAGGTATTGCACGACCCTTTCCTTAAGGAGTGCCTCCATGATCTTGCCCACTACTGAGGTAAGACTGACTGATCTGTAGTTCCCTGCTTCCTCCCTGCTACCACTCTTGTGCAGTGGATCACATGAGCCCTTCTCCAGTTTTCTGGAACCTCTCCTGTACTCAGAGACTCATTAAACAGTTCTGATAATGGCTCTGCTAGTTCCACCATTAGCTCCTTTAGTACCCTGGGATGTATTCCATCAGGTCCCATTGCCTTGTCCACCTTGAGCTTATCAAGCTGTTGTAGGACCCTTTCTTTTGTGAAGGGACCAGTGCATGCCTCCCTCCCCCCCCTGTGTCCATGGTGCTGAGCTGTGGGCCCTGCCCTACCTTCTCTTTAGTAAATACTGAGCAGAAGTATATATTTAGGACAGATGTTTTATGTGGTCCTCCTCCTCACATGCCCCCTTAACTCCTTTGATCTTAGCAATACCCTCTCTGGACTTTCTCCTTTCACTAATGTATCTATAGAAAGTCTTGTCACCTTCTTTTGCTGTTTGTGCTAGTGTTTCCTCGGTTTGGGCCTTTCCTTGCCTTACTGCCTCCCCTGCTTCCCTTGGGGAAGTTTGGCATGCCTCCCTATCTTCATCCCTCTGCGTTCCCTTATATTTCCTGAAGGCCAGCCTTTTGGCTCTCACCTTTTCTGCTACTGTATTTGAGAACCAAAGTGGTTTCCTTCTTCTTTTGCACTTCCTTTTCTCTCTAACACAATGTGATATTGCTTCAAGTATTGCATCCTTAATTGCTTGCCTAATTTGCCTGTACCTCCTCACCTGTATTTCCTTTTGCCAGGGCTAGCTTAAGTCTGTTGGCCATCTTATCAAAGTCAGCTCCTCTGAAGACCCATAGTTTTGCCTTGGAATGGGATAATTTAGTTCTAGTGGCAAAACTGAACCATACCATGTGATGGTCACTGGCCCCCAGGTGACCTTCTACCTGGAGATCTGTGATACTTTCCCTGTTAGTCAGTACTAGATCTAGGATAGCCCTGTCTCTTGTGGGTTGTTGTACCAGTTGTTTGAGGCACTCCCCCTGCAGGAACTCCACCATGTGTCTAGTTCTGACAGATGTTCCTGCTGGTATTGACCAATCTGTATCTGGCATGTTGAAGTCTCCCATTATCAGAACCTCCCCTTTAGCTGTCATGTTTTGTATATCTTCAAACAGTAATGTGTCTATGTCCCTCCCCTGGTCTGGGGGCCTGTGGACAACCCCAGTTTGTATGGGTGCCCCATTTCCTGTTTCCAGGGTGACTCACAGTTCTTCTGGCTCCTTATGTGTATTCTGAATTTCTGTAGCTTTGATATTTTCATTGACATACAGGGCCACTCCACCCCCACACACACACCTTTTTGCACTGCGGTCTCTTCTGAACAGTTCATAGCCAGGCACTGAAGTCTCCCAAGTGTGGTTACTGGTAAACCACATCTCGCCAATTGCTACTATGTCCAGTTTAGCCTCTGTCATTATTGCCTGCAGGTCTGGGATTTTGTTTCCCAGACTGTGAGCATTTGTGTACATGATTATCCATTGACCAGATTTTGGTGTGTTAGTTGTTGGGTGAGGTCTGACATTTCCCCTGTGTGTCGTATGGGGAGCCAGACTTTTTTCATTACCTGGTGATGTAAATGAACTGCAAACATGCTGAACTCCCGTTTGACCACTAGCTGGGGGGGGTTCTTCCCATTCGACATATGGGGTGCTGCCCCCTCTCCCCATTTGCTAGTTTAAATATTCTGCAAAGATGTCAAACTTCTGCCCCCCATGCACTGATTCCCTCCTTAGTCAGGTGCAGTCCATCAAATTTAAAGAACTTTCACTCCCAAAACTGTTGCTAGTTCCCTACACATTTGTGTCCTTTTTCCTGGCACCAGCCCTTGAGCCACATGTTTAGCTCCCCTATCTCCTCTTCTTTGACCTTCTGTCCATCTGCCCCCCTCTGCCAGACTGGCAGGATCTCAGAGAAGGAGATGCCAGATGAAATGGATGATAGCGTGTCACCCAGCCTGGTCAGGTGTTCCTTGGTCTCCACAACTGACTGGCTGGTGAGATCATTAGTCCCTATGTGCATCAGGACGTCAATGTTTTCTTCTGCTACCTGAACAATTTTAGCAATGTGGTCAGTGTCTCTCCACACTGATGTACCTGGGAGACATCTGACCATTACCCCTGGCTGGAGATGGGTATCAACTCCCCGAATCATGGAGTCTCCTATGATCAGAAGTTTTTTGGGTTTCCTTTTTGCTTATTTGTTTTGGTTCCTGTATTGGGTGAGTTTTATTGTGCTAGCTCCTGTGCTGTAGTATCCTGCTCTGCAGTGTCCTCGGCCCCTTTGTTTGATTTCGGAGATAGAGGCAGATACCTGTTTGTAGTTTTTATGTGGTTTGTGCAGGTAATGTGTTGGAGAGCACTGAGTGATGGGGCACCCAATTTGCCCCTCCTAACCACCTGCCAACCTTCCAGACCAACTACCCTCTGTGGTTGAGTTGCTTCTGTTGGATGTTGGGGAAATGGTGGATAGTTCTTATAATATATTTTCTCTTGAATATGCAATTTGAGGCGTGCACTCTGTGCCCATGCTGCCTGGAGCTGAGCCCTTAGATCTCCAATGGCCCAGCATGATCCTTTTGCAAATTGTTTAATGGCCTTTGATTTTTGTCATTTAATTGCCATTAATTTGTAAAGTATTGTTTGCTTACTGCATTAAATGCCTAGGATATAGTCAGTCAACATCCTCCATTCCACATGTATGAAAAGGAGCCTCTGTGTTCTGAAGCCTATCCTTTTTGTTTTGGACCATGCAAATCCCTTATGCATATTTAGTGCTACAAATGTGTTTCACATCACTTATTTTCCCTTTGTCATTTTGTATTGAGCATATACAATATGGCCATGCTCAGCACTCTTTGTGCTGAGTAGAGTCTTGGAAGCATGCACCATACCTCACAAATTGTCACTGAAATGAAGGATATGGACACTCACAATTCAGGAAAATGAGGGTCAGTAACCCACAAGATGATCAGGACACATCACAAAACATGGAGATACAGTACCTCAGAACACAGAGGAAACTATTGCATTAGCATATGAGAATGAATTTCTACCATTAAGCAAGGGTGCCATTTAGGTAGGGTAGAGGGAGGCAGTTGTCCTCCCCCTTCCCGTGTTTGTGCCTAGGTTCTTCTTATGGTGTGGCAATAATGGCTTTAAATTTGGATTTAATCTTTTGCACAAAAAGTGCCCACCTGGCCTGTGTGTGCTCACACTGCAGGTACTCTCCAGATTCGACTGTCTCTGTATGTTGTCCACTATCTCCACCTATTAGTGGTAGCACAATCACATGTGATGTGGATGAGCTCCAGCCAAGAAAGAGCTCATGAGCCTTGCAAGTGCGACACTGTCTTTCCTGCCACAGAATAGACAGACATACTACAGCTTGGAGGATTCAGTGAGCACTGAACTCTCAACAGCAGTGTTGAGGCAGCATATTTTTGTTGTTCTACTCTTAGTGAGTCTTCGTCTCCCCCTTGTGGCAAAAGGGGCAGAGGGTGAGCTAAAAGCTAACTCTAGACTAGGCTACCTAGTTACTCTACTAGGCTCACCTTGCAAAAAAAAACCCAGCACAGCCCCCCCATAGCAGCAAACTAGGCTTAGCAGCAGTGGTGACAATGGTGTGGGTGGCCTTCATAGGCCTTGATCAGTGCAGTGTGGCAGCAGCCACAGCAGCAACCAAGCAAGAAGCAAGCAACCCAGGCTGGGTGGGTTCAGATGGCGAGGTGACTTGGTTGTGGACCACGTTGGGGACCTGTGATGGTCGGTTCTAGCATCCAGCTTTTGGCAAAGGAGAGAGGGGGAGCGGACTGAAAACTGGGCTGGTGGCACACTATGCCAGGCTGCAGGTTCTGGCCATATGGCCAGGAAAATAAAAGTAAATACATTTTTTACAGGGGATTGAGGAAGGAGGAAGGACTGAAATATTGATGTGTTTTTCACGTTTTTTCACCTTTGGGTGGCTTCATGATCCATAGGGGATGGGTATTGAATGGAATGAAGTCAGGGAGAAAAATCGGGACAAAGTTCTTTTTTGCATGCAGTCTTTCTCAATTTAACATAAAAATGTTTTCCACACTTGCTTGCTGCACGCATGCCATATGCATGCATGTTCTGCCAACTCAAACCAGGCAGCTATTTACCATTCACACTCACATGTACACAATAACAGCACAATAAGTACAGCAAGCCAAAGCTTTATTATAACAAAATATAATACAAAAGGTTATACATCACCGATTCCAAAAGCTACATCCAAGCCTGTTCCAATGGCTGGGAAGCCCCCTTGTCAGCCTGGCTAGGAGTCTCATGAACCGGGAATTGGCCTTACAGCGAGCGTGCCCATCCTGCAGGTGAGACTTCTAACCACAAAACTTAATACATCACCGATTCAATAAAGCAACATCCAAGCCCTCTTCCAATGGCTGGAAGCCCCCTTCAGCCTGGCTAGGAGTCTCAGGGAATCGGAACCGCCTCCTGCAGCAATGCGTCCACTCTGCATGGCTAGGCTTCAAAACCAGGCATCTGGAAAGTCCCATTTTATATGTTTTATCTGGTATTTAGAAATGCTAAACCACCATGTCCTAAGCACTGGCCAGGTGCCCAGAACATCACGAGTTCATCATGACAAACACCACTTAATAAATATTTGGCATTCGTCAGATCATCATGCCCTAAACACTGGCCAGGTGTCCAGAACATCATGAGCCAAACAATGCCAGAGATTCCAAAAGAAAAGTCTCATAACATCTTGTACAAAACATCTTATATAACTATGATTAAGCATTAAAAGTCTCATAACATCTTGTACAAAACATCTTATATAACTATGATTAAGCATTAAGCATTTCAAAATGGAGTAATATCATACAAAATGGAGTGACAATAATCAACACAATACATATATATATATATATATACACACATCAATGCAATTGGTTCCAATTTAACATTTAAATTATACTTGCAGCATGTATATCACTTGGGTAGTTTTATGTGTGCAGCATGAAAACATTTCATGCAATTATTTCGTAAGGGGGTTCCCTCACAGGTTGGGTTGCATAACTCTCCCCATAAAACATCACAACCTGACATACTTCTCCTCAGGGTGCGCTCCCCATTTCAAAACCAGATCACACACTGAAAATGCTGAAACAGGTAAAACAGAAGTTAGAACAATAACTGAACAATAATTGAAATGTGCTTTATTTACAACTGTACTCATTCCCATAATAAATATATAACACTACTCCCAAAATGACAGTTCTGAAAATAATGCCTCAATCCACTTTTCTCTTTAAGTCACTTCACTATTGGGCTAGCATTTGCTTGTAAGTGCTTTGGGATACAGTGTGTATGAAAAGCACTATACAAATGCTTCCTCTTCTTCAATGTACTTGGGACTAGTAGAAATCAGAATTTTACTATTGAAACCATAAAGTTTGAACTATTAATGACTGCAAAATGATTTTCTTGAAATCATGGCACAAAAGGAATTAGAACAATTTGTCCATGAAAAAACTCATGGAAACAATATTTTGGATCTTGTTCTGAGTAACACAGAGACAGAAAAGGTCACAATAAATACTGATATACCAGTGGGATCTAGCGATCATAATGTTATACATATAAAACTAGACAGGGAAAGGGAAAAAGCTTGTCATAATGTCTTAATAGCGTACGATATTATAGCTAACCCGGAATAGCGCTGTCTAGGACAGTGAATGGTACACTACCATGTATACTGCTGTATGTGGTATTGCACCAGTCACACACTCACAGGCAGAGGATAAGACCTCTGCTGGGAGTGGGTTCTGTCAAGCAGCTGCCGTGGATCACTGGACAGAGCCATGGCAGCAGGAATCTGGGCATTGTGTCTGGGACTGGGTTTGATTCCCAGTCCCAGAAATTTTATTTTTTTAAAGACTTTGTTTGTTCCAGAGTTGGACCCCCTGGTTAAGAATCTTTAGTGGGGTCCAGGGCTAATGAAGTGTGAAACCTCCCCCAAAAGTTATGCGCATGGCATAAATTGGCGCTGTATTGGCAGCATGATTTAGCGCTTACGCAGCATAACGTCTTGCGACATTATGACCTTGTGTCGAAAAAGCTCAGTGTATTACTATGGTTACAAATTATTATAAGGCAGATTATGTATCAATTCAGAAATACTTACAAGAATGGAATTGGGAGACTGATTTGAAGGTCCTAGATGTGGAAGCTATGTGGCTCAAAATAAAAACTCAGATAAATTATTGCATGGACACATGGGTACCAGTGGTAAGGAAGTATAATAATAGAGGAAGGATACCAGCTTGGTGGAATAAGGGGATTAGAACTGGTATAAGAAGGAAGAAGAGAAAGCATGACAAATACAAAACGAATTCCAGTGATGAAAATTGGATGGCATATAAAAAGCAGGCAAACAGGAATAAGCACATGATTAGGAGAGCTAAAACAAAAGCATAAAGAACAAGCATTTGTCAATGCCGAATGTTGATTGCACTGGTGTGTTGAGCTCGCTCACTGCCCCTCTGTCACTCGCTCAGTCTGTTTCTCCCAGTGCTGCAGGCTGCTGTTTTGTACTGGGCTCCTGCCTGCATTGGCACCTTGTTCTGCCCACTAAGAAATCCACAGCTGTCCCAACAGAGCTGCGTTGAGGTGGTCTCCCTCTCTCACTCACTCATTCTGTTTCTCCTGGTGCTGCAGGCTGCCCTTTGTACTAAGGCTCCTGCCTCTGTTGGTGGCTTTTTCTGCCCACAAAGAATCTGCAGCAGTCCCAACACAGGTCTGTTGAGCCTGCTGAGTCCCTCTCTCACTCACTCGTTCCATTTCTGCCAGCGCTGCAGGCTGCCTTTTTGTACTGGGCTCCTGCCTGTGTTGGCACCTTTTTCTGCCCACAAAGAAATCCACAGCTATCCCGACAGACCTCTGTTGAGGGCGCTCATTCCCCCTGTGTCACTCACTCATTCTGTTTCTCCTGGCGTTGCAGCCTGCCCTTTTGTACTAGGCTCCTGGCTGTGTTGGCGCCTTTTTCTGCCCACAAAGAAATCTGCAGCAGTCCTGATAATGCTCCGTTGAGCTCACTCAGACCCCTTCTCTCACTCACTCATTCAGTTTCTGGTGGTGTTGCAGGCTGCCCTTTTCTATTGGGCTCCTGCGCTGCCACCATTTGCAGCAGTTACAATACAGCTCAGTTGAGCTTGCTCACTCCCCCTCCCTCACTCGCTCATTCTGTGTCTCCTGCCGCTGCAGGCTGCCCTTTTGTACTGGGCTCCTGCTTGCATTGGTGGTTTGTTCTGGCCAGAAAAAAATCTGAAGCAGTCTCGACACAGCTCCATTGAGCTCGCCCACTCCCCCAGTCTCACTCACTCATTCCGTTTTTGCCCGCGCTGCAAGCTGGCCTTTTGTACTGGGCTCCTGCCTGTGTTGCCGCATTTTCTGCCTACAAAGAAATCCACAGCAATCACAATAGAGCTCCGTTGAGCTCGCTCACTACCGCTGTGTCACTCACTCATTCTGTTTCTCTTGGCACTGCAGGCTGTGCTTGTGTACAGGGCTGCTGGCTGCATTGGCACCTCTGTCTGTCCACAAATAAATATGCTGTACTGACAAAGCTCCATTGAGGTCGCTCAGTCTCCCTCTGTCACGCGCTCATTCTGTTTGTCCTGGCAATGCAAGTGGCCCTTTTGTACAGGGCTCCTGCCTGCATTGGTGCCTTTTTTCTGCCAACAAAGAAATCCACAGCAGTCCTGATAGAGCTCTGTTGAGCTCACTCAGTCCCCCGTCTCACTCACTCATACTGTTTCTCCCACTGCTGCAGGCTGGCCTTTTCTACTAGGCCCCTGCCTGCATTGATGCCTTTTTCTGCCCAAAAAGAAATCCACAGTAGTTCTGACAGCGCTCCGGTGAGTTTGCTCACTCCCCCTCCCTCCCTCACTCTCTCTCATTCTGTTTCTCCCAGTGCTGCAGGCTGCCCTTTTGTACTGGCCTCTTGCGTTAGGGCCTTTTTCTGCCCACAAACAAATCTGGAGCAGTCCCGACAGAGCTCAGTTGAGCTCGGTCACTCCACCCTCTCACTCATTCCATCTTAATCTATCCCAAACTCTGATGTCCCACAGTGACCATGCTATTCTCCATCAGGAGTGCAAAAACATATTTTAGCCAGGATGTGAAAAATGACATGCCATATAGCAGGTAGAAAGAATGCCACTGCTGAAAAGGTGGCATGAAAATATTACAAATTTGCAAAGTTACAAGGGTGCGTGGAAACAGTTGAATGCATGCTTGCAACACAGTCATGTTAACGAGTTTTGACACCAAATTTCCAACATAGTGATTTAAGGACCTCTGCTCATGTACAGTGTCACTGTCATTTTCTTAATCTGTCCTGAACACTGATTTCCCACAGTGACCGCGATATTCTGTGCCACAACTGTGAAACCACATTTCACTTAGGATGTGAAAAATGACAGCTGTACTGCTCATAAGGACGTGTGAAAAATTGCCAGTGTTGAAAATGTGGCATGACAATATTACGAATCTGCAGAGTTACAAGGGTGTGTGGAAAATGTGCAATGCACACTTGTAACACAGTCACTTGATGGGCTATCATCACCAAATTTTCAACACAGGCATTTTAGGACTTCTGCTCATGAACAATATCACCTGTCATTTTATTACTCTGTCCCGGACAGTGATTTCCCACAGCGACCGCTCTATTCTGTGTCGGAACTGCGAAAACACATTTCGGCCAGGATGGGAAAAATGACAGCTGCACTGTTCATAAGTAGGTGTGGGAAAATGGCAATGTTGAAAATCTGGAGTGAAAATATTATACATTCTCGAAGTTATGAGCATGCATGCAAACTGTGCAACACACGCTCATAACAGTCATTTTATGGAGTATCATTACCAAATTTTCAACATAGCCATTTCTAGGACCTCTACTCATGAACAGTGTCACTGTCATTTTCTTAATCTGTCCCGAACACTGATTTCCAACAGTGACCACGCTATTCTGCACTGGAAGTGCGAAAACACATTTCCACCAGGATGTGAACAATGACAGCTGTACTGTTCACAAGGAGGTGAGACAAAATGCCAATGTTGAAAATTTGGCATCAAAATATTGCAAATTCATGAAGTTATGAGTGTACGTAGCTACTGTTTAGTGCACACTCATAAAACAGTCATTTTTGGGATTATTCCCACCAAATTTGCAACATAGGCTTTTTGAGAGCCCACCTCATGAACACTGGCACTGTCATTTCGTTACTCGGCCCCCAAAGGTGATTCCTCACAGTGAACATGACATCACCTTTCAGGGCTGATTAATGTCATGACAGTTGAAGTATCCAGGAGGAGGGGCCCCAAAAACCCCATGTTGAAAATTTGGTGAAAAAATTCCAAAAAATGCCTGAGATATGCAGCAACGTTTAAAAAACCCTATTTACTCCATTTTACAGCTTACTGGCATTTCCTCAGTTCGTGGTAGGCTTTGAAGAGTGCAGACATGTTCTCGGTCCACCGAAGATTGTCGCGCCGGACTCTGGAGGTAAGTATGGGGTGAGGGAGGTGTGGGGAGGCAGGGTGCACAGTGGGTGGGCACGGGTTGCAGGAGGGGGGTCTGGGAGACAGTGATGGACCATTTTTTTCTTTACAGGTAAAAAAAAGGCAACGCGGGATGGTTTTTAACTTCACAGGGACATTTGGAGTCTCGCTTTTGAGGGGGCACTGTAGCAGATGGAGGATTGGGCACCTCTGTACGCCAACAACAAAAGGAGGGGATTCTTTTCTGCTGATGGGGATTGGGAACCCCATCAGCAAATAATGAAGGGGGGATCCTTTCTGCCAATGGGGATTGGGCACCCCATTGGCAAATAACAAAGGTGGAATAATTCCTTTTGCCGATGGGATTGGGCACCAGTTGGCGACAATGAAATGGGGAGACATTATGCCGACAGGGGGTGAGCTCCCCAGTCGGCAGATAAACATTGTGTGGAGGAAGAGTATTGTTTGTGAACACAGGGCGGCAACCTGCCACCATGTTCACAAACAATATCAGGCTTGCTAGATCCACCCTGCAATGACGGGTCGCTCCATCATTGCAGCGGATGGCTTACATTACAATGATGAGGCAGCCCCTGATTGCAGCAGCTGATTTGTCACAAGTTGGTGTGAACGTTCCAAACTTGTGTCACCAGCAGCCTGCAATGGCACTGGGGGAAGCAGGACAAGCCTTTGTAGGCTGTGAGGGCATTGGACACAACAGAGCTATGCCTCCACAGCCTGCTTCTCAGCAAGCTGTGCCAATATTGTTCTTGCACTGTGTGTAATCAACATAAAAATGGTAAGTGATGTTAGGGAGAATAAGAAAAAATTATTTGGCTACATTGGGTCTCTAAGAGGTAACAAAGTAGGAATAGGACCATTAAAAAAAGAGCAAACAATATTAATTAATGAAGGGAAAATTGCAGAAGCTCTAAATAAATATTTTCTAAGTGCATTTCAATCTAAGGATAAGGCCAATACCTTGGAAAACTACCCCTTAACTAACTCACACAGTGAAATAACCTGTTCTATGGTGATGGATAAAACACATAAGTTTAAAATAAATAAATCTATGGGACCAGATGGTATAAGTCCCAGGATGATAAAAGTGTTGAAATATGAATTAGTGGGACCAATTACCAAACTGTTCAATGACACCATTAAACAGGGAAAGGTGATACATGAATGGAGGGAAGCACTGGTGACCCCAATTTTTAAGAAAGGGGATAGATCAAAAGTAGAGAACTACAGGCCTATTAGCCTGACCTCCATTCTGGGGAAACTTATGGAGGGGTTAGTGATTGATCAAATATTTGAACATATAAAAAAACATGGGATGATTGATGTAAAACAACATAGCTTTAGTGGTGGTAGGTCTTGTTTGACTAATCACTTATATTTCTATGAATCGGTGAGTGAAGTATTTGATGGCAGTGGATGTGGTGTTTTTGGATTATGCTAAAGCTTTCGATTCACTAGATCACAGTATATTGATAAGGCAATTAGTAGCCTTGAAAATTCATCCAAATGTAGTATCCTTTGTGGAATCCTGGTTGACTGGTAGGAGACAAAGAGGGTGTGTATTCATGGATATAGCTCCAGTTGGGGGGGGCAGTTATGAGTGGTCTGCCACAGGGCTTGGTCCTGGGGCCCACATTGTTTAACTTGCTGGTATCAACAATGCAAGTCTCAAATCATGTTTGGATGGCAAAATATGCTGACGACAGCAAAGTGAGGCCTGTTATCAACAGTAAAAATGGGAGCCAGAAGCTGCAGGAAGCACTAGATAGTTTACAACAATGAGCTGTAGTACACAAATTGAGATATAACTTGGAGAAGTATAGAGTTATGCATCTGGGTCAACACAATCCACAGCACAAATATGTGATAAATGGGACATATCTTATGGAAACTATCCAAGAAATAGATCTGGGGGTTACTATAACAAGGGACCTTTCTTTTGCTACTCATACTAAAAATAAGGTAAAACAATGTAATAGATTGTTGGGCTGTACAAGGAGGAACATCACTAGTAGAAGTCCAAATGTCCTGATGCCACTGTATGCCTCTGTTGTGAGATCTTATATGGAGTACTGTGGCCCCTTTTGTGTGCCCCAAACACGAGGGAGGACAGGCTCTCATGGAGGAGGTGCAGAGGCAGGCAACAAAACAGGTTAGCTCACTAAGATGTAGGGAGTATGGGGAAAGGTTGAGTAAATTGGGTCTGTACTCTATATACTACAGGCAAATAAGAGGGGATTTATGCTTTGTTTGCAGTGCATCTAGAGATGCATATAAATGGAAAATGATTGGTTTAGTTTTACAAGATAATAATAGAAGAACTAGGAATCATAGATTGAAAATAAAGGAAATGATTAATAAGACAACTAAACAAAGTAGATGATTTTCCCAGAGGGTGGTGACTGTATGGAATGGGTTGCCAGAGGCAGTGGTGACTAGTGAGAACATGAATACCTTTAAACTAAGATTCGATGCGTATATAGGGAAAAGAAACTATGAGTACCACTAACAGGTGGTGAGCTATTAAAGGGTCATGTAGACCTCCTAGCTTGTAGTTATCTATGAATCCATGAATCTATGAAATGGTTATTACCGTTCGAACAGTAAAGTTTGAATGGTAAATAACAAATTACTTATCGAGGGATGGGGGACATGATTTTTATTAAAAAAACACATATTTGCCATGGAGCTATACTAAGTTTGAGATAAACATGGGACAAAGGAAATCACTGAGACCTAAATACAGGTATTGTGCTGTCCTTACTATTAACTAGTTGTGTAAAACACTGTTTTGTAAATTGTTAGAAAAACAAGATGACTAACATCGTGAACAGTATTTGTCTGAGCACTGAACAGTAAATTAACCATTCAAACTGTTTTCATTTACCTGCCTGTCTTGTGGCTATCACAAAAATCGTGATATTTCAAAAAACATCCAAAGGTACACCCTTTGGCACATACCCCATCATCCATAAAAATTACAGATAGATTTTTCATTCTGTGTGCGTTGTAGACGATGGCAAAAAAATCACATTAACTTATGGAAAAAAACATAATTTTTACTGTTTTTCACCACTTTATGTCTCAAAAACCATATAAGATGCTGTCATGAAACTTTCCAAATTATGTGAGCTATACCTTCCCGATGTCAAAACTTCAACATCAAGTGGCACTACAGAGACTACAGCACCAAGTCACTCTAATGTTGTCACTGGACCCTGGCACTGTATTCAGGTGGTCTTGCACCCCCTTCCCCAATCAGCTCTGACTTGGGGTTGATTATATTTAGTGTGGGGGGCTGTGGGGAGCACAGTCCCCTACATGATGGGTTCAGGGAGTGAAGCCCACCAAAGAAACCATATGCTGACTGCAAAAGCGGTCAACATGACAATTTTGCTGTTCAGTCATTCAACAAAATTTTTGTTGACAACTAGTCATAGATCCATCTTGTGACACTGACAGAATGACTGCGCATGCCAAATTTTGGGATATTTCATTTAAAATGCCAAAATTATTAAGGTCCAAAAATTGGGAAGTGCTGTACCAACCTCAACTATAGGGGTGTGATCACACCCCTGTAATATGAAAAACATAAGTAAAAATGATATCAGTTTTTAAAGCTTTTTCTTTTGTTTTTGCTCTTTTCGTTTCCCCTCAGTACCCTGTACTTTTGGGACCCTGAGCCCCACTGCCCACCAGATGCACCTCTCACTGTAGGCCATGGTCTTCTTGCTCCCTCAGGTCCTCCAGCACCCTCACACCTTCATGGTTCCAGAGTTTCCCTTCCCCAGAAGCCTCTCTATTACCAGAAGAAGAAATGCCTTGGGCCTGGGACACTGGCTTTGGGAATCATGCCAGTGGGCTGGGGAATTGAAGTGTGTGGGACCTGAGAGACATTCCAACATACTGAGGTGGCATTTCAATTATTCTGGTCCTTTCTTCCACCCACCTCCCAGGGGAGCTTGCATCACACTGGCATCCTGAGGGATGCCAGTCAGCTTGTGGTTTCCTATGCCTGTCAATGGCACCATGAGCCACTCTCTGAGCAGTGTACCATTCCACTCCTCTGGGAACTTTTACCCCTCCTAGCCAGCATTTACTCATTGTATCCTATGCTCAAAGATGGGGCCCACGTTTTCATCATGCCCCATGGATTCCCCATTGCTTGTTGCCACAGAGCCAACTTTTAAAGCACTCCCTCCATCAAAGACTGGTAATCCCTGGCACCTTTAAGATAGCCCTCAAGGTGCAGCTCCTAGCCCCAGCCCAATACAACTGCTGAAACCCTGCCTATGTAATGGGTCAATGGCCCTCTGTAGCCTACCTATATACTCTTGCTCCCGGCCACTAAAGGTACATGTGTAATGATAAACTCTGATAAACTCTATTTATTGTAGATCTACTGAAACTGTAGTTCTCTTGTTGTAATACTTTGCACTAAATGTTTTTTTCTCAGCTTGTTTTTGCCATAAATACCTTAATGTTTACACCCAGTAATATATCCAGCTATGTAGCTAATTTTTGAACATTGTTCTTTGATGATTGGCTCTAACATATCCTGTTATCCGTAACCTATCCAGGGCCTTCCTCAGAAATGGAAATACTGTTTCAGTGGGCCTACTCAATCACCAAAAAGCAATAAGTTAGTAAATGAATTGGTTGCAATTTTGTGTTACACATCAGCTACATATAAACTTTGAAATGTAGCATGATTCAGTATATGTTTTCAACTACATGTAAACTCTATGAATTCCTCTGCCTCACCATAGGAAACAGTGTGCAGGGCTATGGAGAAACAGTAGTACAAGAGCTGCCTGCAATGTAGGCCTCTGAGCCAGCAATATTCACACCAGACTGGAGCTCAACAGTGGAATGACAAGACAGCTTACATCACTGTTCTGTGCAGTCCTCCCACTCCCTCCAGTCATCTCTCTTGTCTTTCAAAATTCCTCATCTCTTAGATAGTGCAAGAATGGTTCACCATAAAATTGACACAAAAGTCTACTTCCAATCCACATATCGCAAAAATTAAAACCTGTAGGATTCCTGTAAAATCAGTCTTTTTTTTTTCATTTTATGTACCCAAAGTCAAAGAGTTACATCAAAGCCAAATGTTAGCATGCATTTTTGGTTTTATGGCCTGAAGCAACCCAGCTGTTCTCCCATGCTTATCATCAGGTGAAACATGCAATGTACACTTTGAAATTCTTAAAACAAGTGTGTTTAATCCCAGCTACATTCAAAACAATGAATAATAGAAAAGAAAATTGAAAAACTTATCAAGTGTTACCCTATATCCTCCAAGGTGCACTACAGTCACCTTTGTTAATTACCACTGTTCTGAGTGAGCTCCCCCACCTCATAGAGGCTGTCCAATAAGAGTAAAACAAGGACCTCACTGACCTATGGGAAAGAAGTATATCAGTTTTACATCACTTCCTTATCTGGTTTGGGTTTCCTCATAGGAGTTAAAGCCCTGATGTCTTGAGGTATTAATTTTACTGAGGGAAGTTTCCAAAGATTTTAGAAAATCCTGATTAAGTCCATTATTGGCTGTCCCCAGACCTTTATTTGATAGTTTTGTGTGTCATCTGGTAACCAAATTTGTAACAGGGTTGCGTGTAATAGGCTGTATTTTATTTTCAGTCCTCTTAATGCTGCCTTAATAGGATAGAAGGGCACTCCCTGGGGTAAGTCCCTGAGTGCCATGTGATGGGGCTGTATGAGGTTGGTGGAGTGCAGGCTGTGATGTAGTGGGGAGGATAAAATGCTTAACAAAAAAAAAAAGAACATGATTTTATGTTTTTATGCACATCAAACTCCACCCGAATCTGATCTTGGCATTCTCATTGTGCATGCACTATGTATTGATAGTTTAAAAACCTTAAAATCATGGCTCTCAGTTTCTTGCCATGGTCAGAGGTTTGGACATAAAAATCAGTGCACCCACTCAGTTATGTAAGTGATGTTATGTGGTGGAGGACTGGCAATTTTCCTTAACGTGTTGTTAATGAAGTAAATGAGATTAACTTCTTCTGTTCCGTCAGGTACACATATCACCCTTAAGTTGTTTTGCCTGTTACACAATTCTTGGTCTTCTAATCTTTCTTCTAATTTATCTTTTAGCTCTTTGCATCCTCTGTTTCTGTTCTTTATTTGACTAATCCTCAGCACTACTTATTCTCAGTTCTATGTCTTTTATTCTTTCTTTGTGCTCAGCTGCTTTCTGTAGTTCTTTGAAGTTAACATCTCCTCTGAAAGCGGGATATGAATCACTGATATCTCTTTAAAAAGCACATCAAAATGCTTTACTGCCATCGATTCGTCTGTTTGTCACCTTTACTGGTATTGTTTATGTTCATTAGCAGCTTTTTTGGAGGTTTGTTTTCTCTAATACAGCAGTTCCCGAAATGCTTGTGGTAGATGTCATGTTTAATTTCTGGTCTGTGGTAAAATCCACTGAAGCTGAAGTATACATAATTATACAATGGCTTGAAAAATACTGCCCTCTGATTGGCTGGCTGGCACAATTTACCCATTGTAAACTGTGGCATCACCAAAGGGAAAAGGTTCCAGTCAGCCTTGTCTCTAAAATCCTTCTGACCCCCTGATCTTCACAGGTGAGAAACCATCATCTTAATTCCTCGCTAAACCACCGCTGAGCCCAAGTGCAAAAGCGGGAATTTCAAAACAGCATACCATTGTAAAGTAATAATACTAGAGTATGCCAGCCTCCCCCTGGTCACAAAACCCATTTTCAATACCACAGAAGCATTTCTTTTATAAAATACATGTAGCGTATGTTTTAATCTGCCAGAAAAGTAATGTACTTACAAAACGCAATACAGGCCAAAGTTGGACCGCAACATTGTCTTCTCTACTTCCCAGTTACAGATGACTCCTCGATGAACCTCCAGTTTAGATGGGCCCCATATTCATTATATATACTTCCAGTGCACTCCGGTAAACTGTGATGCAGCGCCCATCTGTTATCTCTAATGTAGTCTCTATTCTGGTCATTTGGAAACTTTTTGCATGTCTTATATTGCCTGGTCACCCACTACTCTTGTAGTGTACTGAGCTGTTTACAGAGTGAGTAATCACAGCTGATAACAGAAACAGTTAAGTGCTGTCTTTTCCAAGTACCACTAGCTTACTTGTCCGAGACAGGATGTGAAGCCATACAGTGTTACAGTTTCATACTTTACACAAAGGAAACAGAATGTTGTTATAAAGCTATTTGTACAGGGAGCAATATGCCATAGCAACCCAAAACACTATTAGTGAGAAAGTTTTTGAAAAAAGCTGTTTTGACAGGGAACAATAACCCCTAGCAACCCAACTGAAACCCTAGCAACTCAGGACAATTTTTGGTACAGCAATAAATGAAATTAAAGTAATTTAAAATGCAAATAGAAATATATTTTTCTCATGCCTTACCGCCAGTGATCCAGGCTCAGGAATGACCTCGGGTCATTGGGGAGGGCCAGCACGGGGGGGGAGCAGGATTGAGCAGCCAACTGGCAGCTCTCCTCTCCTCTCCCAAGGAGGTTGTCATCCCCCCCCATAGTTCTGCTGCCACTGGGTGGGGGTCCCATGGCAGCATAGGCAGGAGGGGGTGGCAAGTAGAAAGGGCATTTTGAAGCATGGCATGCATGTGCCTCCACATGCACATGTGCTCCCACGATGGGGGGTGAGCATATACTGGGGAAAAAATACCATAAAATATAAATAAAAAAAAAACATATTTTACTTTATTTTTTCTTGCCACAAAAAATAGGGACATTGTATAATCACAATAAATGCTTCCAGGATGTGGGGTATGCTGGGATTTACCGACTTCGTGTGTGGTTTACTCACTAGGCCTGCAGCCTCATGACTAAACCACACCAGGCATGGGTAAATCCCAGCATAATCCATACCCTGTCATGGTTTATTGCTTAACGGTAATTTTTTCCATTGTCATGATGGAATAAAAAAGGAAAAGGCTTTTAAGTCTCTTTTGTTTGCCTTTTGTCAGTTCTATACCTTTGTTCTACCGACATTATTTTTCCCTCTCATGCTTTGCTTAATTTAATTTATTGCATTTTTTAGGTAAACATACCCAGCATGATCAATATCTGCTGCCAACCTTCACAAGTGAGTCTCCCAGTGGCTGTAATCTCATCCGCGAGTGCAGCGCAGTCAGTGACGTGAACTACAGTATCCAAGGTAAATATGAAGTCAAGTATGCTAGGCAACTCTCAAATACCTTATTCTGATCCCAATCTATTACAGTGGAACCCGATTATCTGAATGCCCTGGGGGACATCAATTTTATTTGGATCATTGGGGTTTTGGATAAACAGAAGGAAACACATTTTAACCATTCACAAAGACTATACTGACACAATGTTATAAAGTCAAGTCAAAATGTTTAATAAATACAGTGCATAAAGTGCTAAAGATTTAAAAATAAAGTAAAACAGTCCAGCTATGAAATGCTAAAGAACCGTATTATCACGCTCTGCTTTTTAGTTTGATTTAGCTTCTGTAATGTTTCCATTCTAAGATTACGCAGCAGCAGTAAATGTAGGTAGTCAGTGTTTGGCTGGCTCTCCAGCCACAAGATGCACTGATTGAATGCATCTACTGCCTCTGATGTTGTTGGTACCCGAATAGTACCATTATCCCTCCCCCAGCATTGTCCTCCAGTTCTTCGGCTGTGGCTTCCATCACCTTGGGAGAGTTTTGTGCGATAAAGAGTATGTCCTCATCTGTCAGTTCATCATAACCATCGTCGTCTGCATCGCAGCTTATTCACTCCTGTACAGCCTCAGGTGAGCAATCAATACACAGTGTAATCATTAACAGCTCTTCTTGTGCTCCTATTTCTTGCTGTACTACAATGGTTCTTTTGCAGGTGCGCTTAAAACCTCAGATTTTTCCAAACAGCGAACTAGTGTTTCGGTGCAGATTTTGGACCATGCTTCACCGAACAGAGAGCAGGCAACCTTTACAGTGAGATTTTTTATCGCCTCTGTCAGGGTTAGCTCGTCATTTTTGTCTGCTAGCACATTTGACAGTAGTTTAGAATGATACAGTCTTTTGAGGGTTGCTAAAACACCCTGATCCAGGGGTTGAAGTTTAGAGGTGGTATTTGCTGGCAAAAAAAAGTATCGTACTCCACCGTTTGCTGAAGTTAATTGTCCCTAGTCTGGATGAGCACCAACATTGTCAATTAGCAAAATTGCTTTAAGGGGAGGTTAACTGACCGTAGGTAGGATTTCACAGCAGGCACAAAATCAGCATGAAACCACTGCTTAAAAATGGTTGAGCTCATCCACACATTGCTTTGTGCAGTGTAATTTACAGGCAGAGTGTCCATGTTAGTGTGTTTAAAGCAACGTGGATGAACAGATTTTCCAATAACCAGCAATTTTAAATGGTGGGTACTTGTTGCATTGCAACAACCTAACACAGTTAGTCTTTCTTTATTTTTTTTTTAAACCAGAAGCAAATTGCTCACTCCATGCTGCCAATATCTTTTCAGGCAATGATTTCCAATAAACGTTGGTTTTGTCTGCATCATAAATCTGTGTTGCAGTAAGTCCCTCAGATAACATGGTTTCTGATCATTTTTGTCTGAGTGGTGCAGTGCTCTCATTTGAGGCAGACAGCATCTCACCTGCCACAAACAGTTGCCAAATCTCATGCCATTGTTTTAAATCAATTCAGCCAGCCTTCGCTGGCTCTAAAGGTGTCACCATGGCCTTTAATGTTAATGTTGAAAAAGATGGCTTTTTGTCTGAATATCAGACCTGATCTGGGGACACCCTTGGCACAATTCTATATGAACCACAAATAAAGTGCTTTATCCAGTGCCTCATCTTTACTCCCCTTCATATTCTTCTGTTTACTGGGGCCATCAGCACAGTCCATTGTTGATGCATACTCCCGCTTGCTGTGTCGATATCGCACACTGTGGCATTACTGATGTTACATTTTTTAGCAACGGACACAATCTTCTCCCCATTCTCGAGGCATTGTAAAACATGTATTTTTTGTTCTATGGGCAGAACACATCGTTTGTGCTTTACTGACATTACGCTGACTGCTGACTACTTTGTCTCCCCGAATGAGCTTTTGGCCACCGGTAATGATACTGGTTTTAAACTGTGGTAATTAGACTGATTACATCAATTAGTCATGACTACTGGCATTTGTCTTGATTGTTAGCAATGCTTGGTGTAATTAAGTGCTGATTGCAGGTAATGATGTGTCATTAGCAAACTAAACACATACGATCAACATAAGCAATGAAAAACTTAATGGTAATTGTACATGGTAACAAGTCAGGGGGACATCAACTGGTTTCGGTTAATCCAGAGATTCAGATAGCCGATCTTCGGATAATCAGGGTTATACTGCTATTTCCAAACTTTTCTATGATCTAGAGTTTCTAGATGTCAGTATGTTTTTCCAGTCTGTGTATCTGGTTCTCTACAGATTCTCTCTATCTATCTATCTATCTATCTATCTATCTATCTATCTATCTATCTACCCCCTAGAACTAGTATGTTAAAGGGACACGGTCAACACTTTTTGCATCACACTATTTCAGGATGAAACCCCACATTTTATGACTACTTACCTTCCCTAAAATTCATTGGTGTTGCTGGTGGTTTAATCTGCCTCATTTATTAGTACAACTGAAATGCATGGTATTTGTGTATTTACACCAAACTTTGTTTTATTTCAAATCCTTGATCTATTCTTCTTCCTCACTTCCTGAACCTTAGGAAAATCCCAGTGCAGCACAGCCACCCATGATGCAGTAATTTCCTCTGCACTCCCTGCATCTTGCGTGGCTAGACCACGTTAGGGGTGTTCCCAAGTTCCAGAAAGACACAGTGGGAGAGGATTAAGGAAAGTAAACAAACATATTTTGGTGTGGTAACACCAGTATGGTAGGCAGTCTGTTTTTCACTTTAAATTAAAGAAAAAGAATTGGAATCAAACTACCAGCTATGTCAGCATATTTTACAGAATACTAACAATCATAAAATATATTTTTAAACTAGGGACAGTTTGAGGCTCAAAGGGGTTGACAGTGTCCCTTTAAAGTAAAAACATGTCTTGCAGCCAATATCAAAATTTAAAGTAATTTAAATGTTCGGGTTTCAATATACCCTACTAACCTACTGTCTAGGTTTATTTATAACTATCTCAGATAATTTTAAAACAGTTTTGATAGCTCATTTTGTAGTTGTCTCAAGTAGCTAAAGATGGCTGCCACTCATGATTTTTTAATATCTCTTCAGGTGAGGTTACCTGTTGAAAATGCATGCTAGAGTCATACTGTGGATGCATTAGGATGGTGCTGCCACATGTTTCTGATGACAAACGGCACAGCTCTGCAGCAAGATATTGTTTTCATGGCAAGCATTTCATGTCAGTGCGAACTTCTGGGAAAACCTTAAACTCCTACTGTATATCTCTGTTCAGAAATGAAAGAATATGAAGGGAAAATGAGTACAGTATATTGATGTTTTTGCCAGAAAGACTTTGTTGAAACAAACTAAATAGAGACAAACAAATACATCTGCACTGAGACATCTGCATGCTAAACAAATGCCAGTTCTTGAGTGAGCTCCCCCGTCCCACAGAGGTGGTTCAATGGGAGCAAAAGGACAACCCCCAACTACCCTAACCTATGGAAGAGAAGTATATCAATTTTACTTCACATCCTTATCTGGTGTGGGTTTTCTTGTAGGAGTTAGTTGTCCTGGGGGCAGATATTCTGTACTGGGCAAAAGCAGAGCACAAAGGTTTGCACTGTGCTTGTCCTTACCCACAATCTCAAGGATTTTATATTCTGTCGGATAGCCCACTGGTGCTATCTGACTGGAAATAGATCGAAGTTGTTGTAGCAGTAAGTCAAGTAGCGCAGCCCCAACAGGGATTAGGGCTGTATGCAGCCCATAGTGATGTACAGTGAACAGCACTCACAGACCTAATAGTGTTGGGAACCCCTGGCACAATATTCAGCCAGAAAATGCAGATGAACCCTATGGCATGCAAGCCGCTAAGTGGCCATATGCATGCTTATAATGGGTTAATCTGCATTGGAAGCAGCGGCCAGTTTATGCCTGCCTGTGGCCACCTGCTATGTCAGACATTGTGGTGAGTGTCTCCTTCATACCCCAAATGGCCAGCTCCTTAAATGACATCTCCTCCATGGTGCCTAGTGGCAACCTCCCACCCTCTGCTCACCAGCCTCAGACATATGTAGCTTTCCCCTTGGTGTCTAGTGGCTCCCCTCATGCTCTGATTGCATGCTGCCATACCAGAAACAGTGTTCCTTGCATTTAGTGGCACCTCCACCCCCAATCACTGGCCTGAAAGTGTTCAGCTCTGTCCTGTGATCTAGTGGCACCCCCACCTTCCAATTGCCAGTCACCATTCACGGCATGTATGCCTTGGTGTCCAGTGGTACTCCCCACCCACCTAGCATCTGTGCTAGTGTCACCCACCTCCCTGGCAGCTAGTGGCCCTCTTCCACCACCCGCATGGAGAACACCACTATTCCACCTCCCCGTAGATCACCAACCTACCAAAAGTAAAGCAACAAGGTTTATTATATGAAAGTTTGGGATTGCTTGAAACAATGTCTTATATTTCATTATTTATATGCAATGGGCTGGATATTCAAAAGGGTTGCACCATGCGCAATAGGGTTGTGCCTGCGCAAGTCTGAAATTGCGCCATTCTGCCATATTCAGCAGGAGGCAGTTGTGCCCCCCAAGGCAAGCTGAGCAACAGTGCAATGCAAATGAATGCATACTGAACTGGAGGGGGAGGAACCATGCATAAACTGCACAGTCTGATATTCAACGGGCTGTGCAGAGTTGTGCATGCGCAACCCCCAACCTGTGCCTGCACAACTTTGAGCCAAAAAAAAGGAGTAAATCGAGGGCCACCCACAGGTGAGCTGCCACATTGCAGGGTGCAACACAGCAGCTGCCACCTGTGGCCAGCCTCAACCCTACCCTGTGTCCCATGCAGCTCAATCACGGGCAAAGTGTAAACCCCTCCACCCCCGACTGGCCCGATCGCGGGCAAAAGCATAAAAACCCCCCCTCCCCGACTGGCCTGATCACTGGCAAAGCTTAAATAACCCCCAACAGCTCGATCGTGGGCAGCAAAGTGTCCCCCCTCCAGAAAATATCCCTGGTGGTCAGTGGACCGCTAAGCCTGATCGCTGGCTGCAAAGATTCAAACCCCACAAAACACATCCTGGTGGTCAGTGGACCGCTAAGCCCGATAGCGGGCTGCATAATGTGGCGACACCCCAAGACCATATCTCTGGTGATCTAGTGTCCCCCACCCAACCCACCCATGAAGCCCACCAGCCCACTCCGGCCGCGGCAGCATCTCACCCACCTGCTGCCCTGCCGCCCGCCCGACTGACTGCCCTGTGATAGGCCTGCACGCCCGTTGATGCAGAGCAAGAGCCAATGGACGTGCAGCCCATACCGTAAGCGATCCAGACGTAATGAATGAATGAATTCATTCACATATCTGAACTACCTTATGCCGGTATAACTGCGCCCATTGGCTCTTGCTCGCATACGAGCGATGCCTCCCAGGCGATCGGTCGGCGAGCGCGAGTAACAGGTGGGTGAACTCTGCACCCGCCGACTGCCGAAGAGGCGGGGTGGTGGGGCTTCCTAGGTGGGTGGGGTAGGGGACACTAGATCACCAGAGATATGGTCTGGGGGTGTCACCACATTATGCAGCCTGCGATCAGGCTTAGCGGTCCACTGGACCACCAGGGATGTGTTTTGTGGGGGTTTAAATCTTTGCAGCCCGCGATCAGGCTTAGCGGTCCACTGGACCACCAGGGATGTGTTTTGTGGGGTTTAAACCTTTGCAGCCCACGATCAGGCTTAGCGGCCCACTGGACCACCAGGGATGTGTTTTGTCAGGGTTTAAACCTTTGCAGCCCACGATCGGGCTTAGTGGTCCACTGGACCACCAGGGATATTTCCTGGGGAGTGTAGGTTTAAACTATTGCAGCCCGCGATCGGGCTTAGCGGTCCACTGGACCACCAGGGATATGTTCTGGGGGGGCACTTTGCTGCCCGCGATCAGGCTGGTGGGGGGGGGTTTATTTAAGCTTTTGCCTGCGGTGCAGGCCAGTCGGGGGAGGGATTTTTATGCTTTTGCCTGCGGTGGGCCAGTCGGGGGTGGGGGCTTTTCTACACTTTTGCCGTGATCGGGCTGTAGGGGGTGTTGGTCCCCGATGGCTGCTGCCTGGCAGGGCTCCAGGGGCCAGTCCTCGGGGATCAGCGCACCTGCATGCTAATGGCATTTAAATGGGGCCATAATTAGATGCAAATGGCCCCTCCTGAGCCTTGCATGAATTATGGCCCCATTTGCATGTCATCTTTTGAATATCGGAAATTTGCACATGGCGCAATGGTACTTGCGCCACAGCAACTTGAATGCTCCACTCTGACCACTTGCAGTGGCACAAGTTCCACTGCACCATGCACAGTGGCTGTGGCTTGGGGGTGATATTCAAAGGAGTTGCTCATCACCGCAACTCCTTTGAATATCGCCCCGACCACACCCTTGCGCAACTATTTTGTGCAGCGCAAGGGCTTGCGCCACAAAATAGCACAGTTTGAATATCCAGCCCAATATATTTATTTTATGTTTCAGTGAGATATGTCAATATTCTTCGCACCACAAGGGGTCCTTCTGTGAGCAGTGGCAGTTCAGCAGCTACTGCACTTGTGTGCTCATCTCCATACCTTGCCACTCCCCTTGCTTCCCATTACACCCAGGTAATAGATTTGCCTGTGTACCCACCCCCACTGTGCTAGCCCCCCAACCTGCCATTACTCACTACTAATAGATACCCCCTACCCTGCCCTCATTAGGGCACATAATCCCTACTCTCCCATTATGCTGTGTAGATATATGCACCTCTAACATTCTTCACTCTGAGTAAGTCCATGCACCCCCAGAAAATTTAAGCATCTAACCAGTACTATTCCTATTTAAAGTAGCCCTACTAATAATGCAATACTCTTCATTTGGTGTGCGAGCTATGGAACCCTCACTGAACATTAAGCACTACCCAAAAATGCAATCCAGAAAGGTTTCCTCATGTTTTCAAAATCACACAAAAACCATAACTTCTCCCAAAGCATTATTCACAGATTTGTATTTTGTAGTTAGAGCAGTTTGAATGGGATACCAAATATCAAACTTTTGGGGTCTGTCTTCTGCATCCAATTTCTTCAGTGTTTCCCCTGGAGACACTGTCTTCTTCTTAGATGATGTGTCACTCTCCTCCAGTGCTGTTCACAGCTCCACCAATGGGTCAAACTAGTTGTATTATTACTTATTCCATCCACAAATTTTGATGTTTTCTTCATAAATATGATTTATATCCCAGAAAGGTTATGTTGATCATCTATAGGAAATAAAGCATCTATTACTTTTGGATGAGCTTCCTTCTATGTTTGATGTCATTGTCTCATTCATCTCTTGATGGACTGATGGATTCCATATCTAGCTAGAAAACATGCTGATTTGTATAACCTCCCTTTACAGGCAAAGGACAATGCAGATAAGTATGACATTATTTGAGTTGTACACAGTATTTCTTTGTAGCTAGAATATGTTTAATAAGGAAGACAAATATAAATCAAGTACTGATAATATTGCATGAAGTTTCAGGTTTTCTGTCTATGTCTACTGTTGGGGTAGGTCTGGTGAGTCTCTGGGCACTCCTTATCATTCCAAATGGCAGTTAGCCAAGGTGGTGGGAGCAGGCTACGCCAGTCACTATATCGTATCTCCTGCATAGCACTGGACACAGGGGTATGGTGGGGTAGAAGGGTGGTGTGCTCTGTGTGGGTAGGTCTGGGGGGCTGCAAGCCACCGGGGAGCTGAGTGATACCAGGATGGGTGCTTGGTGGGTGAGGGGTATCCATGGACACCAGGGAATACATGCCATGTGTGTTGATGGGTGATCGGAGAGTGGAGGGTATCATAAGATCAAAGGAAACAGCTACATACATATGTGGCCGGTGACTGGAGGGTAGAGGTGCCCCTAGACACCAGGGATATACTAAACATTTATGGGCCAGTGATAGGAGGGTGGGGGTTGCTAGACACCAGGGACACCATTTCCAATACAGTGGCAGGTGATCAGTGGGCAGAGAGTAACACTAGACTCCAGGGACAATGTTTAGTATATGGCAGTGGGTGATCGCTGGGTGCAGGATGCTGCTGTGAATCAGGGCATCCACTGTGTACACAGGCCAGAGTCAAGGGGCGGGGGAAGCTGCAGTACCTTTGCTACTACCAGGATCTTATGGCCCAGTAAGTCAGGGTTTGCACAGGTGGTAATGTGCATCCATTCAAGTGGCATTTACCATCTGTGCATACCTCTGAGTTTGCCACTGCACCTGTATGCAGGGGACGACTACCTCATTTGCATGGGTGCAGTGGTAACTTAGTGCTCAGGTGCTAACAGGTTAGTCCCCCACTGTGGGGGTGCCGGAATATAGACCCCATCCACAAATAGGGCACAAAACCTGGCTAGCATGGGCAAACACACCTTAGCACATGGGTTGAGTTTCAATATCTGGCCACTGACATCTTGAGGTATTCATTTTTTCAGCAAAGAAAAAGTTTTCAAGCATTTTATAAAATCCTGATTAAATCCATTCTTGACTGTCCCCATACTTTGATTTGATAGTTCCCTGTGTCATCCAGTAACCAGATTTGTAACAAGGCTGCATGTAATAGGCTGCACTTTATTTTCAGTTCTCTTAATGCTGCCTTAATAGAACAGAAGGACACACTCTGTCCATCAAACTCTGGCTGAGTCTGATATCAGATTTCTCATTGTGCTTGCACTTTGTATTGATAGTTAAGAAACCTTAAAATCGTGGCTCTCAGATTTTCACTGTGATCAGGTTTTGGACATAACAGCCTATGCACCCTTTCAATTTCTAATTGCTGTTATCTGGTGGAGGGCTGGCAATTTTCCTGAACATATTATTAATGAAGCATTTGGGCCAGATCCTAGAAGGGTTATGCCTGGCATAACAGCAGATGTGCCAAGTAGAATAGCGTATGTAGCAACTTACGCCAGCAGTTGCAACATGCACGATTCTACAAAGTGGCCTGCGACATGTCACAGGCCACTTACGCCGAACAGCAGTTATGCCACATAAACCCCCTGCAACATGGCGTTAGGGGGTTTACGGCAGCAGTTGTGCCCCATTCCAGAAGGGCAGCAACAAAGTCCCAATGTCAGGATTCTACAAGAACCCCCGGAGGAGAACCAGCAACGTAGCTGGTATAACTTACGGATGCCCCTGGGGGTTCTGTAGACTCGTCAGCTGTCCAGCAGTCAGTGCACAGTTTCCCTCCCCCCCATGCCCAGCATACCCTTGTGGGTGCCCACAGGGCTGCCCACCCCTACCCCCGAGTCCAATGATAATAGCCCCACAGGGCTGGCTATGCCAACTGCCCCACCCTACAGTAAATGCCCCAGGCTGCCCACACCCCATCCCAAATCCCTCTGCAAAAGTGCCACGCAGGGTGTCGCAGTCAACTGCCCCACCCATGCCCCGACCCTGAGTCGCCAGCCACAGATGCAGCATATACCCTGTGATGCCCCAGTAGTCTGGCGCCCTCCCCGATCATTGTAAAGTAATTAAATCGCATCCCTGTATCCCTGGTGGTCTAGTGCCCCTTCCAATCATTGTAATGAAAATAAATAGCACCCCCATTTCCCTGGTAGTCTAGTGCCTCCCCAAACAGTGCAATAAATATTAATATCACCTATTCCCTGGTAGTCTAGCAGCCCCCCCGACCATCATAGAATAAATAAAGATCCCCATGTCCCTGGTAGTCTAGTGGCCCCCCACCCAGCTGTACCCGTCCACCCAGCATCCCCCCCCACCTGTCCCCAGCCGGCGACTGGCACAGCCCACCTCTCACCTCCACGGCCAGCCACTGACTGAATGCTGTAGGAGTGCTTACAGTAAAGACATGCTCAGAAATGAATTCTGAGTGTGTCTTTGCAGTAGCTCTCCTACTGCACTCAGTCAATGGTTGGCCATGGAGAGGGATGAGGAGGTGGGCTGTGCCAATCTCAACTGAAGATGAGTGAAGCTGCTGATTGGACTGGCATTTGTGGGTAGACAGATAAGTCCACTAGACTACCAGGACATGGAGATCTTTATTTATTCTATGATGGTCGGGGGGGCTGCTAGACTACCAGGGAATAGGTGATATTAATATTTATTGCAATGTTTGGGAGGGCCACTAGACTACCCGGGAATAGGTGATATTAATATTTATTGCAATGTTCGGGGGGAACACTAGACTACCAGGGATTTGGAGGGCAATATGTATTTTATGATGATCGAGGGGGCACTAGGCCACCAGGGAATAGGTGTTATTGATATTTGTTACAATGTTTGGGGGGGGCCACTAGACTACCAGGGATTTGGTGTTATGTATATGTAAGACAGTGATGGGGGAGCACTAGACTACCAGGGCTACCTGGGTATATGCCGTATTTGCGGCTGGCGACTAGGGGTCAGGGCATGGGTGGGGGGTTGACCACACCATCCTGCTATTGCGGCTTGTGACATGCTTGCCAGGTGCACCCGCAGTTTGGCGTACCTTGCTGCATGTCACAAGTTGCAGGACTTAGCTGTGTTGACCCTGCCCCTACTAGACTAGGGCATAGGGTCAATGTCGCAATTGCGGGTGGCGCAAGTTGCGTTTGGCGGTGACTTGCACCACCCTTCTAGAATTGGGGCCTATGGGGTCAGCTTCTTCTATTCCCTGAGGCAGGCCTATCACCATTAAGTTTTTTTTTATTTTTATTTTACACAATTCTTCATCTTCTAATCTTTCTTCTATTTTCTTTATCCTTTGGCTCTTTGCACTTTCTTTAAGATCTCCTCAGCTGGTTGCTGTCACTTCTATGTCTTTTATTGTTTGTTTTTGCTCAGCCACATCTTTCTGTAATTTGAAGTTAAGTATCTCCTCTGAAAGTAAGATATGAATCAATGAAATCTCATTAAGAAGCATATCAAAATGCTTTACTGCCATGGGTTTTTCAGTTTGTCACCTTCCCTGGTATTGTTTATGTTAATGTTTATGTTAATGTTTATGTTTATGTTCATTAGCAGCCTAATACAGCAGTCCCCGAAATGATTGTGGTAGATGCTGGGTTTAATGTCTGGTCTGTGCTAAAATCCACTGAATATGAAGTATTCATAAGTGTCTCCTCTGTTTTATTCATTTTAAAAAGAAAAGACATCTATTCTAGGACTCTTTTGTTTGCATTTTGTTAGTTCTGTCCCTTGCTTGAACAGAACTTTTTACCCCCTCACTGTTTGATTTAATTTATTGAATTTTTTTTAAGGTAAAGATACCCAGCATGATCAATCTCTGCTGTCAACCTTCACTGGCAAGTCTCCAAGTGGCTGTAATCTCATCCCTGAGTACAGCACAATCAGTCACCTGAAACACAGTACCCAAGGTAAATATGAAGTCAAACATGCTAGGCAACTCACAGATACCTTATTGTGATCCCAATTTGATATTTCCAAACCTTTCCCATTCACTTTCTTGCAGTTACATAACATAAATAAAAGCATTTATGGGGGGATTATTTGCAGAATTCATAGACGTGAGTCTATCCCTCTCAGCACCTTCATTAAATCCTCGTCTGTCTGTCTGCCTGTTCTATCTGTCTGTCTGTCTATCTATCTGTCGACAGACAGTATCTGTCTATGTATCTAGAGACAGTACATACCTGCCTATCTATCTATCTATCTATCTATCTATCTATCTATCTATCTATCTATCTATCTATTCTGTCTGTCTGTTCTATCTATCTATCTATCTATCTATCTATCTATCTATCTTTTATTGACCTGACTAAGGCATTTGACACTGTCAATCACTCCATTCTCCTCAAACAATTATCCCTCCTTGGTCTTTCAAGTGAAACTACCCTCTGGTTTCAAAGCTACAGTACCTCAGTAACTAGACCCAACAGGTCAGGATTGGTGAATTCCTCTTGTCATCCCTACCAATCCAGTCTAGAGTACCCCAAGATTCTATCCTGGGTCCCTTGTTATGCAGCATATTCCTGAACAATCTCCCTGCCTCTTGCCATGACAGAATGTTACTGTATGCAGATGATAGAGTAATCTTCACTTGCCACACTGTCCCCACCTCCCTTCAATCTCAACTAAAGAAAATTTTCACAGAAGTGGAAGACTGGTTTTGCTCACATAAACTCATCCTTAACCACAAAAAAACTAAAACAATGTTGTTCCATGGAACCAAAAACAATACAAGGACCATGAGCTCATAATTAACAACCACAGAGGCTTCGCCTTGAGCAGGTGGATATATTTAAATATCTGGGCCTGACCCTTGAATGCTCCCTCTCATATTCCAAACACATTGACAATATTGCTAAAACTGTGAACTCCCGCATTGGGCTACTATACAAGCATAAACATTGCCTAATGGCTGAAGCCTTGAACCTCACTATCCAGAGCCCTGTTATTTCAAGTATGGACTACGGGCTCGTTATCTATGGATCCACTACTGATACTGCACTCCAGCACATAGCTGTAGCCCTTAATAAGGCATGTAGACTCCTTATTTCAGCTGCCCACCTTTCTCACACGTGACATTTACGAGCAGGCTAACTGGCTCCAGCTATCTGGCAGGCTAAAGTACCAGACCTGAATCCTAGCTAAAAAGCCATCACTGGGCCTTATGCCCCCTGGAGTCCAATCAATATTGACCCCATAGTGTGTCCGCCACCTAACTAGAAGATTGGACAGTCTAACCTTTACAATACCTTGCTGCCGGACCTCTCAAGCTCAGCATTCTTATCTTGTCAGAGCCTCCACCTGGTTCAACTTGCTACCCACAGAAATCTCCAACATTGCCACAGTTGGTGCTTTTAAGTGTAAACTACATCAACACCTTGTGGCTAGTGCCTTCTGTGATTGCTTCTTATAATCCCATCCAGGCATACTACCCTCAAGCATCTCTCCTCACTGCCTCAGCTCCTCCTCCTCTCCTAGCCCCCATAACTGGGTATAGGATGAATCTGTCTCTTCTTCCTTTTCATCCCCCCCATTCCTCCTCCCTTGCTGTTTCCCATCTTCCACATACCCAACGCAATGCCCTCCCTATTTCTCCCCTCCTCCCTCTCTCTCTCTCTCTTTCTCTCCCATATCACCCCCTCACCACCAATCTTCTTTCTCTTTTCCCACTAACCCATTCTTAACAAAGCTTCACTGAGCCACCTATGACTTGTTCTGTATAATTAACTCGCAACACAATTCCTTGACAATGACTTTGGCTGCTGTTATGGTAAACTTGTCTTTCTTTTTTTTTGTAAGTTCCATTGTAATGATCATGTTATGGTTTGTATCTTATTGTCCTTATTGCCTTGATGTGGAACCTTTGTAAAAGAGCTCTCAGCTCAAAGGTGTCATCCGAAATACAAATAAATAAAAATAAAATAAATCAATCTATCTATCTACAGTTCTGTTTGTCTTTCTGTCATCTAGAGTATATAGCTGTCTGTATGTTTTTTCTGTCTGCCTAGTTCTCTACAGACTATCAATCTATCTATCTATCTATCTATCTATCTATCTACAGACAATATCCATCTAACTATCTACAGACAGTGTCTGCCTGTCTATCTATGATTTAGAGCATCTAGGTCTGTGTGGTGGCTGCTTGTGTTTGTCTGTGTCTGTAGCGTAGTTTTTGTGGATTTACATGGTCTTCTGCTTGGAGTAACTACACCATTCTTGCTCACCACATCCGTGAAAGTCTCCTGGACTGGATTTTTACAAAGCATCATCACTAGGTATCTGAATTTTTCATTTTAAAATCAACTTGTTGGAAAGTATCCCAAGCAAAACAGAAGTGAAGCAATGAAGTCTGACAAACTCAGTGACTCTGGGTTATCCACATTTTCGTCTGACCTGCCCCATGATCTGTATTTGGGCTTTTCAAGACCTCTTTGAATGACAAAGGCGCATACAGACAAAAGGATTTCACATCCTGCATATGCGCAGGCAGAGTTCACCCCTTTCAGGAATTCTAACACATTCTGTGACTGTGGACCTCAGCTGTTGATCATTTCTTTTAGCTTTTGACTGTTAAGTCACCAGGTATCAACATTTTCAGTTGAAATCAACATTTAATGTACTTGTCTCTAAGGGCTATCTATCCAACAACCATTTTGAAGAACAAATGAAACTTTTGGCCTGTTCTCAAAACCACTGCAACTGTGCCCTTACAGTTCCTTGCTATTATGGGGGGGGAAAGGATTGTTTGGGGCTAGAGAGAGCAGCATCAGAAGGAGCTGCTGCAGTGTGGGCTGGGTTTTTCGGGACCATCCACTAAACGCCATCCCCTTTGTTTCCATATAGAGCCCCAGCTGAATTTCGGTGCCAAACTGCCATTTGAAAAGGCAGCTGCACCAATTGACTCCTGCACAAGGTGACACCTGGGGCAAGGCTAGCGAAAAGGCTAGCCAGATCTTTGCAACACAGTATTCTGGACTGTTTCATGCAGGGGGGAGTGGGTGGCTCTTGCAAGAGGCTCCCTCTGCATTTCCGGACAATGAAGGAGCACCTTGTGGTTGAGGCGCCAGTAAACTGGGTGGTCCTCCCCCGATGAACACTGTTCGGGACTTTGCTAGTGCCTTTGGGGGGGAAAGATTGTTTGGGGCTGGAGAGAGCAGCATCAGAAGGAGCTGCTGCAGCGTGGGGTTTTAGGCCTGCCCACCCCGTTCCCTTCTCCCATTAAATGCCCGGTAGCCACGCCCTTAAATAGACCAGCACCAATCGGCACTGGCCATAGGCGGGATCTTGGGCATCATAAAGTCTCTAACTTTAACTTAACCTAAAATGGATATACTATCCAGCGGTGCAATTATAGCAAACACTAAGTAATCTGATTGGACAAACAACATCAACATAATTTGTTCCATCAGTTCCTACAGTACCCTGTGTTACAACCATTAACTAGTAGCAGAGAATACACAATATTTAAAGCAGTTTGTTTGGTGTAAGATATAGCTTTGTTTTAAGAGGGCTGTACAGTTTGCTGAGGGGCTGGCATACGTTCATCTGTATCTAGTGGGGCGTCCAGGGACCACTGGCTTATATTTTTGACTACTATAACAGCATTAGTATCCCTGTGAACTGAACTGCACTGGCTTATATTTTTTGACTACTAGAACAGCATTAGTATCCCTGTGAACTGTACTGTTTTATAATCCCCAATCTGTTACAGGTGACCTGCCTACCAACATAGCACGGGTGCTCACCAACTTAGGGGCTTAGTTTGGTACTCTTGGAGGTATGAGCTCTGAACTGTTGTGGTGACAATAGATAGGTGGTAATAATTGGTAGGTACTGCTGAAAAACAGGGTGGTATCAGGTGTCTGGTAGTGGTGTGGGAATCACCACTGGCCACGGAGTTGGGGCCAGTGACCAGCACTGATTTCTGGACTATTCCCCTCAGTCAGTCTATCACTGGTATGAACATGGGGAACCCTCAGTACTATTTAAGTGAATACCGCTGCATCCACTCATGTGCACACTAGCCTGTGGTATCCTTACTGTCCTTGGCATCCACTGGTATATTGGTGCAGATGTCCCTAGAGCAGGTGAACCATGGGGCATTTGCTCCCTGCTGGAGGAAACTGATTTCACTTTCTCCAACCTATTAGCGGAAGGCAGACCCCCTTCCTGGGTTCTCTGCAGTCTTGACCTGAGGTGCTTTTGGTGCCATGCACATCTGGTCAGGAGATACGGCTGCAGGGTGTGTGCCAGGGATGGCTTCCCTTCCCTAAAACATCTCCTATGGCTACTCCTGGTGACCCTAGCACTATCAGGTGACATCGAGCTAAACCCTGGCCCGCCTTGCCAAATGGCCCCTGCTGCTCTGGGTGGGATGGCAGTCAAAGGGCTGAAAATAGCCCATCTCAATATTTGTAGCATCCTGCCCAACCTGGCAGAACTACTGGCTTGGGTCACTCACCACACCTCTGACATCCTGGGAATAACAGAAACCTGCCTTAAACCCACCATACCAAACTCCGCATGTCCCCTCCCGGGCTATGACCTCCTCAGGTTTGATCGCCCAGGAAAAAAGAGGGGGGGGGTGGCATCTTGGTCTATTATAAAAGCCATCTTAACTTGTCAGTGCTACCCTGTCCACAACCTGTGCAGTCCCCTTGTGAGTTCCTGCACACGGTGGTGTTGCTCAGGATGACCAAAAAGATACATGTTGTATTCACCTACAATCCCCCAAGGGGTGGCCTGGAGGGGCTGTCCATCCTCCTGGATACTGTAGGTGCTGTGACCCGACATAATGAACTTATTATTCTAGGTGATCTCAACCTAAACTGGCTTGGTTGCAACTCCAAAGCATATGAACCACTCCTTGCTGGTCTCTCCCTGTCACAACTGATTAAGGAGTCTACTAGATGCCCACCCAATGGTGGAGGGAGCTCTCTCCTGGACTGGGTCATGACAAATTGACCAGAGAGGATCAGCTCATCAGACATCCTCTCTGACTCCATCTTGGACCACTCCCCCATGTACGGGGTGTGGAAGATTTCTTCTCTGAAAATCCCACATAAAATTATCCAGGTCTGAGACTACTCAAGGTTTGATCTTGGCTCCTACCATGCTGATCTCCAGCACGCTGACTGGTCAGCAGTATGGAACACACAGAATTCCTCATCAGCAGCCAGTCACTTCCTCACTGCGTTCAGGGTGCTGCAGGATAAACATGCCCCCCTCATCAGATGGAGGGTCAGGGGCTCAGCGACAAAGTGGCTGCAGGGCAGTCTGCTAACCCTTATGAAGTACAGAGATAAGTGCTGGGAAAAATTCAAGGCCATGGTGGAACAGGCCATATTTCTGCAGTACAGGATGCTCAGAAATCAGTGTAAGAAGGCTATTATGGTGGTCAAAGGGGAATTTTGCAAATCTGTGCTGCTGCGCACAGCTAGGGACCCCAGGAGGTTCTGGAGAAACATTAAGAATATAGTCAGTGGGACCCCGAGCGGTGAGATCTCGGATATGATCATTGATGGTGCCAGTTGCAACAACTCCCTGACCATCGCAAATGCATTCAACCAATACTTCTCGGACCTATCTACCTTTACCTCGTCACTCCCCCATGGGGGAAGGGAGAAGGGTGAAAAATGGGCCGCACCATCTTCATCTTACCTGCCCCTTCTTTTTAAGGTGGTGGCAGTGCAAGAGGTGCAGAGACTGCTCTCTAGTCTCTCCCACTTCTCGAGTGCTGGACATGATGGATTGGAGCCGAAACTTCTGAGTGCTGGTGCCAGTGAGATTGCTCCCATCGTAACCCATATCTTCAATCTGTCCCTATCATTAGGTGTCATTCCAGAAGTATGGAAAGTAGCCAGGGTGGTCCCAATACTTAAATAAGGAAACCCCAAACTCATAGAAAACTGTCGTCCAATATCCATACTGTCAGCGGTTAGCAAACTTCTTGAGAAGGTCGTGGCAGGGCAACTCTCGGAGTACTTGCAGTCTCATGACCTGTTGTCTCCTGAGCAGCATGGCTTTAGGAAAGGGCACAGCACAACCTCTGCCCTTGTCACTATCTCATCTTGGATCAGAGTGGCTATGGACCAAGGTAAACTCTCTGGAGCCATCTTTATAGAGCTCTCTAAGGCCTTTGATCTTGTTGATCACACCATGCTCTCCACACAGCTCAGCTCCTATGGTCTATCACCTGAGGTGCTCAACTGGTTTTCAAACTATCTAAGTGGCAGACAGCAACTTGTTAAGTATGGGAAGGAGTTCTTGGACACTATCCCCTGTTGCCATGGGTGTCCCACAAGGCTCCGTCTTGGGGCTCCTGCTATTCTTCATATTCGTGAACAAACTCCCGGCTGCTGCTATCCACTGCAAGCCTATCCTTTATGCAGATGCCCTGGTCATCCTAACTCACTCCCCCTGAGATAGGGGTCATAAATCACCACCTGAGCGAGGACTTGAGGAACATCCAATCCTAGATATTGTCACATAAGTTGGTTCTAAATTTCAGGAATACCCAGGCCATGCTCTTTGGGTCTCAGGCCAAGATTAAGGCTGCCCCTACTCCACTATGTGTTTCTGGTGTCAACGGGGTCAAGATCCCAGTTACTGACAATTTTAAATACCTTGGGGTGACACTGGACCCGCAGCTTGACCTTGGCCGACACATTCAGAATACTTGCAAGACTGTAAACTGCAAACTGGGTCTGGCATACAGAGCAAAAAGTAATCTTACTCCGGCAGCTCAAATTGCACTTGCCAGAGGAGTGCTCCTATCCATACCCTCACTCTGCTATGGGCTTCTCTTGTTTGCCCGCTCATCCAAAGTCCACCTCACTAGGTGATCCACTGCCTACAACAATGTCTGCCGCTTCACACTGGCTGCCCCCTGTCTCACTCACCATTGCGACCTCTATAGCAGGCTAACTTGGTTCTCACCCGCTAACTACACAGACTTCGTCTTAGGGTGCTTCACTGGAAAGGTCCATGGCACAAGCATCCCTCCAGGGCTTGTGAAATTTCATGTCCCGTCCGTCTCCTCCTCCTACTCCCTCAGGTCCCAGGGACAGGCCCTCCTCAAGACACCGGCTGCCCAGACTCAAATGGGTGGGCGGGACTTTGCTGCATTAGCTCCCAGACTGTGGAACTCCTTCCCTGCCCAGGTCCTTGCCGTGCATTCACAGATGTGTCTCCGTTCCTCCCTATGGAACCATCTCAAACTTGCCTCAGCCTGTGGCTGCCCCAAACCCCCATGAATTGATCCATCACAGCACTCCTCTGCTCTGGAGCTACTCCTGGACAAAAGACCAGACTCCAAGAGGTTGCTAAGCTGTATATAGTGTCACATCTAAAGGATTTCAATACTGTGCCCCTGGAACTGCTCTTGGCTTCCATAAGGTGTTTATGTTATTATGTTAATACTGTATAATCTATGCCTTACCACGCTCGTATGCTGTGTTGAATCTGTAACATTACTGCTCTTATCTCCCACAAGGTGTTTATTTTTGTTATGTTACTACTGTATAATCTATGCCTTACCATGTTTCGTATGCTGTGTTGAATCTGTATCCTCACATGAACTGTAACATGTCTAATTTGTACAATGTCGTTGTATGTACCTAAATCTATTATTCCTATACTCTCCCGGGTCGTACCTGAAAATAGGCAATAGTCTTGTCTAGTGTACCTACCTAGTTAACAAAAGCTAAATAAATAAATAAATAAATCTAGCTGTCTGTATATTTTTTCTGTCTGTCTGTCTATCTATCTATCAGGGCTGTGTGAATACTTTTTTTCAAATATTCAGCCAAATATTCGGTATTCAGTTGTCAAATATTCATTATTCAACCAAATATTCGTATTTAGCATAGCCCTGATAAAAAAAAAACAGAATCTCTTCCCCAGACCCCCAAAAAGCAGTACTGTCCTCTCCACCCTCTTTAGATACATCACTACTTAGTCCCTCCCCCCACACCCCACACTGATTTCTCCTTATTACTCCATTTCAACAGGTAGGCACTCCAGTGCCCCAGCCACTAGTCCGTCCCCCTACCCCCACATCCAGAACCCAATTCTCTGTATTACAAGAATATTCTCCTTATTTGGAGAATAAAATGAAGAATTGCTGCATCCTCTGGTCCAGAACAACCCTCATTCCTCCACTGCCAAGCGCCTTCTAATGAATGAAAGTGTACTCTTTCTTGTTGCTATAGTAAAGTCAAGCCAGCAGATCATGTGCTCTGCTGGCTTGACTTTACTATAGCAACAAGACCACACTTTCATTCATTAGAAGGCACTCAGCAGTGGAGGAGGGAGGTTGTTCCAGACCAATTCTTCATTGCCTTCTCCAAATAAGGAGAATTGGGTGCTGGGTGCGGGGGTGGGGGGATGGACTAGTGGCTGGGGAACTGGACCGTCTGATGGGAGGAGGGAAGGATTAGGATTGATCTTGTGCCTGACTGTCAGTTTATAGACTGGGGTCCAGCCATGGAGGCAAGTGGGTTGTGCCGGTCCTCTTTAAAAGTATTATTTCTGCAGAAGAAAATACAAAATTGTGGGTGCTGGGTGGGTAGGAAGGTGGGATTTGCTTGCTGTTAGAGGGTTGGGAGAACAGTACTGTTTTTTGGTGTTTAGTGTTCCGAATATTCGGAAGCCCTGATATTCACGGTATTTGGAAATTAATATTTGGCCCCTGCAGAGCTCTTCTATCTGTCTGTCTGTCTATCTATCCCTTATAAAAAGTAAATATAGGGTTTGCAGACAACATCCAAAAATAAAGTAATTTAAATGTTAGGGTTTCAAGACTAGTGATTCACATCACTGCTTACAAAGATAGACCCATGCTTTCATAATTATGTTTAAACTTTAACTTATGAAATATATTTACTGCATTAATAATGTGATTTCAGAACCCTAATGTTACTTTACCATACTTTGTCTTAATTAATTTCCTTAATATTGTGATGATCAACGCTAGTATTTTAGGTTCCCCCTTTTTTGCCAATTTCCTCTGCCCTCATCTATGATCAGAGTTGCCACTGCTGTACCATTTCTCCAGATGAAATGACATGGGAATGGCTGCCATCTCTAACAACGTCACTCTTCCATTAGCTCCCAACGGGAGCACAAACCTTCATTCTTCACCAACAGCCAAGTGCCTCACGTGCATAATATGCTCATCTGCAAGCATGCTCCACTGTGTGAGTCTGACCACACACGTGAACACCAATGCCCCTAGTGGCAGCGCAATATGCTAGTCTGTCCTTACTATAATACCTTACCCCACATTTTTGCCATTGCCATGATGGAATTTAAAAAACAACTTCTATTCAAAGTCTCTTTGATTTGCCTTTTGCCAGTTCTGTACCCTTGCTTGAACAGAACTTAGTTTTCTCCCTCACTATTTGTTTGATTAAATTTATTGTATTTTTCAAGGCAAAGATACCCAGAATGCTCAATCTCTGCTGTCAACCTTCACTGGCGAGACTCTCAGTAGCTGTAATCTCATCCACAAGTACTGTACATTCAGTGACGTCAACCACAGTATCCAAGGTAAACATGAAGTCAAGAATGCTAGGCAACTCTCAAATACCTTATTTAACTTTTCCTATTCATGTTCTTGTGGTTACATAAAATAAATAGAAGTGAGTCTCTCCATCTTGGCACCATCATTTGAGTCTCTATCGATCCATCCACCCATCCATCCAACCATCCATCCACCTATCTATCTATCTATCTATCTATCTATCTATCTATCTATCTATCTATCTATCTATCTATCTATATCTATCTATCTATCTCTCTATCTCTCTATCTCTATCTCTATCTCTCTTTCTATCTCTATCTCTATCTCTATCTATCTATCTCTATCTCTATCTCTATCTCTATCTCTATCTATGTTTCTATCTCACTGTCTAGCTATCTGTATATCTACAGACAGTATCCATCTATCTTCAGATATTATCTATCTGTCTGTCTTTTGGTCTTTTATGTAGAGTATCTGGCTCTCTGCATGTTTTTCAATTGGTCTAGCTAGTTCTCTACAGACTGTATCTGTCTATCTGTCTGTCTGTCTTTGTCTGTCTGTCTGTCTGTCTGTCAGTCTGACTGCCCCCCTGTCTGTCTGACTGCCCCTCTGTCTGTCTGTCTGTCTGTATGTATCTATCTCTCTATCTATCTGTCTATCTATCTATCTATCTATCTATCTATCTATCTATCTGTCTGTCTGTCTTCTTATCTATCTCCTATAAAAGTATGTTAAAGAAAAAATAGGGTTTGCAGACAACATTAAAATATAAAGTAATTTAAATATTAGGGTTTAAAGATTTGTGATTCACATCACTGATTACAAAGCTGGTCCCATGCTTTTGCAACTGTGTTTAAACTATAACATATGTAATATACATACATTAGTAATATGATTTCAAAACCCTAATGTTACTTTAACATAGTTTACTGTAACAAATGTCTTTAGTTTTGTGATGATCCAACTGTTGCATTATTGTTTTCTCCTTTTTTCCCAATTTCCTCTGCTCTCCCCTATGATCAGAGTTCCCACTGCTGTACCATTTCTCCAGACGAGAGGACAAGGGAACGACTGCCATCTATCATAACAACAATGTCACTCTTCCATTACCTCTTAAGGGGGGGGCACAAACTTTCTTTCTTCCCCATCAGCAAAATATCTAACATGCATAACATGCTCATCCCCAGCATGATCTAGTGTGGGATTCTCTAACACGTGAACACCTATGCCCTTAGTGGCAGCACAATATGCTACCACCACACCACTACAGTAAGTCTGTAATTTAAAGCAGCTGTATTTGTTAGTCAGCAAAACATTTCTTTATAGTGTATTTATTTTATTTTATTAAAAACTAATTTCTCAGATCCTTAGATTCATAGAAACATAGCATTTTATGCTGAAGGGGACCAGTTCGTCTAGTCTGCCCTTACTAAAATACCTCACCCTGGTATCCTACCATCCAGGTTTCTTTATAATTGTCTCAGATAATTTTAAAACAGCTTTTATAGCTCATTTTGCAGTTAGTACCTCAAGTTATTAAAGATGGCTGCCACCCACATTTTTTTTAATATCTCTTCAGGTGAGGCTACCTGTTCAATATACATACTAGATTCATGCTATGGATGCATTAGGATGGTGCTGCCACATGTTTTTAAAGATAAACAACACAGCTCTGTAGCAAGATATTTAATTTTTTCATCAGGCATGGTACGGTACAGTAGTGGGAACTTTTGAAAACCTTTAAACCCTACAATACATCTCAGTTCAGAAATGAAAGAATATGAAGGAAAAACTGGTACAAAAATATATTGATGTTTTTGTCAGAAAGACATTATTGCTGAAACAAACTAAAAATGGCAAACAGATACTTCTGTGCTGAGATATCTGCATGCTAAGCAAATGTCATTTCTTGACCGACCATGTGATGGAATTAACTGAACCTCCCCCATAAGTGAAAGATGGCTAGTTGTGTCATACAGAGGAGGCATATGCCTCCCAGGGAGAAAGGTTGTGGGCCAAGCTGCATTTGCACACCCACTTCTGGCCAGTCTTGGAGTGTAAAGTGTATAGGCAGCCAACCACTTGCTCTCCTGACTGTAGTAGAGATGCAGCCATGAGCCGCTTCACTCACAATGATATAGTAGGGAACATGGGGATCTAAGGGGGAAATGGATTTTCAAAATATTTCAAATGCATAGGTTTTTTTGACAAACCCCCTTCCTTTAACACATTTTTAGAAACCAATGTATCTTTTGATACTGCTAATCCATACCAAAATACAGCTCTCCCAATTTCCAGGAACCTCTATCCCACCCAGATCCTTTCACCTGCACAGGATTATCTCCCATCTCAAATTAAAATATGTGGTCAACCCTATCCTTCCTTGTAATTCTGTCAGGTTGATCCTGCCTTCCTCCATTCAAATAAATAGACCCCCATCCTATTGATGGTAATACCCATTATACAAACCCCTCCATTCCATATTATAATCGTTGGTTGATCATGGTCTCCATAATTCAGATATACTGCATAATGTCCTATTTGTCATGCTCCTGTTGTTCCCTATACCCCCTCTAGCCAATATTCATGCAGTGTGCTAATTAGGTGCATGGTGCCATCCTCCCACAAAAAAAATCTTTGCCTAATTGACACTAACCTCTTGCTTAATACCCCATTCCCCATCTCCTGTAGTTCCCAATATCTCACCCTGAAATGTACATTCTTAGTGACAGTTTGTTTACTGCCGAGGTGTGCCTTGTATTAGAGTTCTATAATTGGTCACATTAAGACAAAATGATCATTCTTGCTGCCACTATTACCAAGCCACACTATTTACAAAAGCAACAAGAACTGCTACACTTACAGGGAAGGTGTGAGTAAGCTGTGTGTAGTAAGAACTGGAAAAGCTGCAGTAGGCTAAGCAAGGGTCAGGGGCACAAGACAGGATGCATCAAACACTAGGAAAGAAAGTAATCCAAGTTTTGTATGGATTGCAACTGCTCCCCTAGTTTCATAATAGGCACACAGCTTTAAAACCTAGAGGGACAGATTTTCAAAATGGATCAGATGCACAAGCAAATGTATACTTCCCCTGCATCTGTATTACCACTGGACAAAATTTCTAGTATTCTTGTGAAATTGTGCAAAATTACCAATTTTGCATTTGCACATTTCTTCTTGAAATTGTGCAAAAATCCAGTGTAATTTCACTTTCCTTTTCCCCAAAATTGCAGTTTCCCAAAGTAGCACATTTTTTTAAACCTTGAGTTTTTAAAAAAATGCACAAGTTCAGCAAATAGCCCCATTTTTTTTACCAAATTGCACATTTTTTAAAATGGGAATTCGTACAAATGTGCAATTTCAGCAAATAATTCCACAAGTTAAGCATAAATCTTTGAATGTGCACATTATTAGAAACCTTAGTCTACAAAACTGTGCAGTTTCGCTCATTTTACACAAAAAGTTACATAGTGCTGCATACTCCACTCAGTTCATGAAATTATACAAAAATGGCACAATTTCACGAAAAGTGGCAGAAACAGATTTTTGTAGTTTCGCTCAGCACTAGTCTGTATTCAGTTGTGTAAGGGAACACCAAGCCCTCCTCAGATTCTAGATGGTACTAATCCAGCAGAAGAAATTACAGACAAGTGGCAAAAGCAGTTATAACTTGTTTATTACTACAAGAATCAGATGTATGCCCTAAACAGTATCCTACCTAAGTAGCCACTGGGGACTGCACCGTTCCCCACAAAGACCGTCTTAATGAGAATATGTAATGCAATAGTTCTTACAGTAAGATACAGTCATAGCCAGAGACATTGCCAGCTATTTCCAGATATTTTGCGAAATTTCTGAAGAGTTTCTCTCTGCTGCCCCTACTGTGGAAATGCAGAAAGCAGGAGATAGTTCTGGAAATATCACATAAATTTTGGGAAATATCTGGCAGTGTCTGTGGCTGCTACTGTAGTAGCTATAGCAATGGCTAGCCTGTGCATATATTATAATTACTGTTAGAGTTACAGACGAGCCCTATTGGCCAAAATGGCTAGGTGGCTCCCAGTGCAGATAACATTATACAGAAAATGTAAAGTCAGCTGAAATGGATACAAAGTCTCTTACAAAGTACAAAAATAATACATGCAATATTATGTAATAAGTGCAGTATTACAGAAATCTATAGGGTGGCAGTATAGATCATACAATGGCTTCTCAGAAGATTAGGTAAGTACAGAAAATGCATTCTTATATAAAACAGTAAAAACAACAATAATAATCATGATTATGTCCCTGGTAACTTATTCTTATATGGCAAGTACCAGTGCCCTATATGTTAGTAATTATTATAACTCATAACATAAAACATACTGTCAGCAGTGTAGAATGGGTTGCCAATATGGGTGTGGGGACCTACTGTAACATTCCTCCCTTGTTGCTTTACTGAAAAGGCAACACACTGTTAGGTACATTGTGTGGTCAGCAGTATCATTTACAGTCCCGATGCATGAGCCTTGTAAAGGGAGTTGAGTCTTTAATGTTGTTGTTTTAGAGTGCACCATAGACAATAAAGCGTTAGTATATATATATTAAAAAAGTTGTATAATAGCAAAACCTTTAAGAGTTAATTGTAACCAGGTATTGGAGAGTGTAGTAATACAATTGCCAAAATCAGGTGTTGGAATAACAGTTGGTAAATAACTCTGCTTTCATGTGTGACAAAGCAAAGGTTTAGGTTTTACCTTAGAAAAAAACATTTATAATTGATTATGACACAATAGAAAAACCTTGTTAAAACTAGTTTATAGCACACAGATAGTCAAGGTAACCATAAAAGGAGTCCTATTCTAGAGTTGGTACAGGGGTGATCAAAGATTGACCAAGAATGGAATGGTTTGTTCATAAATCATAAAACAGAAACTTCCTGTAGGTAGATCAACACCACAATTGACATGTGTATAAGAAAGGGTATTGATGTGTGTAACCACATAACATGATTGGTAAGAACAGTATTGAATGCATTGTTTAACATAAAAGGATACACCATTGTCCACTGATGCTGAAGATTACACTTTGAGAGAGTGGATAAGGCATGTGATGGTGGCGTACGTTTTGCTTGATTGAAGAATCTGTTGATGTTTCTTGACAGATAGGTCATTATGAAACATGTATGACCAGTCCATGAAGTTCATATGAGTGACAGTTTATAAAATTCATGTGAGCAACCACAAAGTGCCATAGTTACAAGTGAAATGCCATCTGCAGAAAGGTTGTACCACAAGGCACATGGGATACAGGGCCATGCAGATGGTGATTTAAAGACGAAACACTAGCGAAGTAAGAATGACAGTGTTTATATTGCTGGCTGCTGGATGGCTGGATTTGCAGAGGCATTGGCAGGGGGGTGCATTAGATTGTGTACTTAGTCCTTCAATGGAATAGCCACACACACTGGTGTAGTGTTTGTGTTGTGGAAGTTGATTATGCATAAAGATTAACAGTCCATAAAGTAACAATCAGTTTGTATGAGGAACCAGCCAGGCCTGGAAAACACCAGCAGTGAAGAAAAGTTGAATGAGTTGCCTGAAGATCTTACACATGCCATTCTGTTAACCTGTAAACTTGTAAAATGCTGTTATAAACACAATTTATAAAACACACATGGCTGATTTTCATGCAGAAATGACAAGGTTATTAGCAATGTCTTGATTAAGGTGTGGTGTGACATAACCCAAGTTCCTGGCAATTGTAAAAGAAAATGTGATGGCATCGGCCATGTCCTTGGAGGGGCAGGCCAAGGTCCAATAAGGAGGGAACACCATTTGTTCATCTGTGAATACAGCCTACTTCCAGGTTTCGGAAGAGGTTGTGACAGTAATTAAAACATAATTTCCCTGTCTATGTGTTGTTGTCTGGAACTTCAATGTGTGGCTCTTGATTACAGTCAAATCTACTCTGTTATGAAATGGACATACCATTTTAGACTAAATCTGTTGACAGCACCTGTTGCGCTAGTGAAGTTTGAAAAAGAAGGCCCACTGGGGGTCTTTCTGAGTGTTCTGGCCAAAATACTCCTAGGTATACAATAGTGTGGGGCCCTGCTACTGGGTCTTGAGTATGCATCTGGTATGCTTCAAGGAGGTCTAGTAACCTGTCACTATGAAACCTAGAAATGTCATTAAAGAAACAGAATATGAATTCTGCCATATTGTAATTGAGTAGAGGTAAAGGGTACCTGGGAGTGATGATGCAAGCAGACCACTAGTTATTCTGAGTTGCTGCATTCCACTGTTGGGGGAGCAACAGTTGAAAACATGGCAGTGATTGCAATGGACTAGGCTGCCACTTAATGCTCACTGGTCAGGTGTCACCCCCATGGTGTGTAGGTGTGCATGATTTTATCTTGCAATTAATGTGGATGGGATAGCCATGCTGACCCCTTTGTCTGAGTTTGGTGATGGCACATAACATGAAGGAAAGAAGCAGTAAATTTGGGTTGTTGGTGGGGGGCCTTTTAGAACAGTTTGAGCCTGTGAAAACAACTAACTTGTTTTCCCAGTTGTATAGCTCCTCCCCCATGCTAGGTTGACAGAGGTAGCCTCAGCTAGGGTTAGCACACTCCCCACCAGGCATGTTACATCCAGATCTCATATTGAGTGGAACATCCCTAGATGTGGAGCAGAGTTCTGAGCTTATACTTTATAAACTGCTACTACATGTAAAAACACAACATAAAAAATAAACATATTTGTAATGACATAATGACCATGTTGGGCATAATGCACTACAATATAGACATAGACATAGACATAGACAGACGTATAGACACAAAAGTAGCAAACATTCCTAAAACAAAATTCTTGGAATAGAGATTGTAGTTGGGCCTCCGAATGTACCTGGCTTTAATGTAGGCCTTGTGAGGGCTGTGGTTTAAGGATGTCTGCATGCAGTTTGTTGTGCACCTGGTGAGATGAGTAGCAGAGGGTGAGTACACCATTAAGTGTTTGTGTAACCACATGGTGTTGCATGTTTATTTGTGTTGAAGGAGAATTATTTTGGTATTCCACCTCTCTTTGTTTGTGGGTTTGAAAGAAAAAAACAATAAGGGTCCAGGCTTGATTGGATTGGATTGCTAGGCAGTATGGTTGGGATTGGCATGGCCTTTTCAGGATATGCCATCTGGAATCAGGAATAAATTAGGTAAAGTTCTTCTATGTCTGAAAAGGTGGATACTTATTGTTATCCAATGGAAGTCTTTTGCATTGTCCTGTAAAGACAAAAAAGAACAGTTGAAGGTACACCCCCCCCCCGGCTCAGTTGATTACTTATTAAGGCCTTGGGGTCCTTGTACCAGGTCAGTGCTAGTTGGCATAAAGCCACCTGTTAACAGGTTTTGTGCAGTTTTGTCACCGCATTTGACAAACAGAAGGGCTGAGTTGGTTTACAATGTTAGAGTGTACTGGGCCTTTCCAAACTTTGAGCAACAAATGACGTATTTGCAGACACACATTTTTATTTCTGTGACTTGGGGTCATTTAATGAGGCCGGACCCTGGTTTACTGACCGTAGGCTTGTTCTAAACTATAAAAAAACAAAGCCCATGGTGTTTGCCCAAAACAAGTTCAGTAACCACCCCCTGCTCATCCTTAACTCCCATAACGAGACCCTGGAACAAGTTTCTACCTTTAAATATTTAGAAGTTACCCTAGACTCAGCGCTAATGTAACATGAACATATCCACCTACTTAATACAACTGTAAATGTGTGCATTGGTCTGCTCCACCGCTACAAGCACTGTCTCCCCCCTGAAGCCCTACAATTAGCCATCTCCTCCTCCATCCTGTCACTCATTGATTATGGGATTATCTTCTATGGTGCTGCTGACAACACCTCACTCAACAAAATTAGTGTTTCCCTGAATAAAGCCTGTAGACTGGCCACAGGATGTGACCGGCTTACACACACCTGTACGCTTTATACCAGTACAAACTGGCTTAATTTCAATGATCATCTAAAGTACCGGACCTGTCTCCTTGCCAAGAAAATCATGACTGGCCTCACGCCCCCTACTCTTGTGGCGCTGCCCCCCCCCAACAGCATCAGACACACACGTCACACAGAAATTGCCCTACCAGGTTCCCTGCTGTAAAACCTCCATGGGGCAAAGAACTTTCAGATACCATGCCCTCAATTGGCTGAATTCACTGCCCACACTAGTCCTCCTGGCTCCTACCCTGGAACTGTTCAAATCCCTTCTCCATAGAATATCTTGCATGACTCCACCTGTGACTGTACCTGACCTATCCATGACCTAAAACTGCCATGACAATGGACCCACTTAGTCCTGCTTCTAGAGTGCCTGTCCCTGGTTTTGGTGTTACTCAAGCCTCAGATTAGCTGTCACTCACTGGACTGTACTGCTTGTACAATCCAGTCATAAATACTTCTCTGAAACAACTACTGTATTGTTTGATTGCCCCTGTAGATACTTTATTTATGTAAGTTGCCACTTTACTGCATTGTCTATGACTGTTGTAATTATCCTGTACCACATCCACCTGGTGTACTTTACCATGTATCATTCGTAAGGTGTAATATTTCACACACTGCTATTTATATTGTGATGTCTGTATACTGTATGCTCTGTATTATTTTCTATGATGTGGAGCCTTTGTAAAGGAGTCTCTGACTCAAAGGTATTAATTCCAATTGCATTCAATAAATAAAAATAAAATATTGGTATACCCCTTTTATTTCTGGATCTGCTGGCTATGGCTCAGTCAGGTCCAGAGAGACTTTTATGCAGCCACCACATGTTGCACTGGAAAGGACAAGGGTCATGGTCCATATCCCCCCTAAGCTCCTTCTTTGGTGAAAGAGGCAGCTCAGTTATTATAGTAATGGAACAGTTGTGCTTTGGGTTGAACAATGCTGGCATAAAGGGCAGGCAACAAATTAGTAAATTCCCACTAAATTTAACTGTAATAGTTTTTCATAGATGTCAGATGACACTCTATTGACAATTGGGATGTGGACATTTAACCACAGATGTGGTGGCAATTTTATTAGCCAGTCAGTTACCACCTTAAAAGGTGTACACTAAATAGATAATGATGGGGTGATACTAATTTGCAATTAGAAATAAGGACATCCCAATGTTTTTCAAGCAGTAACATTACATTGCAATCAGCCTACTAGTTTGGGGTTTGTACTTTTCCAGAAGATGGAGGCTGGTAAGCAGGCTCTTCAAGGTCATTGCCCCTGGGTCTTATTACCAGGGAACTCTCTTCTTTCTAAGAGAAAGAAGGAAAGAAACAAAAAACATGACACAAAGGAACATCTTTTCAGATGGTTCTCTCTTTGAGACGTTAGCATTGATTTAAAAAATGCTTCTGCATAGGGTTATACAAATGTATGCTTTCTGCCACCCCAGGTAGGGTGGGTGTTTCAGTGGATGCTAGCCACAGTCTGACGGATTGCTGAAAATCAAATAGAATTAGACATAAAGCCAGAGAAGTTGGCATCTCTAAGTTCTCTGTCTTTGACATTAGAAAACAATGTCAGCTGAGCTCATGAAAGATCCAGATTTATGCCAATAGTTGTATATCATGGAATAAGGTATTGTAAGGTATGTTATTTTACATTGTAAAGTTGACAAAGTTCAGGCCTGAAACAAAAGGTTAGAACAATTAAAAACAATTGAGAAAATCTCCATACCCCCTGGTGGGGCACAGTAGGTATTGCAGAAATGAATTTCTGACAAAGATGTACTTTAATATTTTCTTTCTTCAGCAGTTTAAACTACGTAGCAAGTGACCTTACTTTTCTTTCTTGTGAGATGACAAAGCAAATGGCTTGTTATGGATACTGGGGTGCTGGAGTATTCACATCCCCCCCCACACACACACACACTGACTGCCCTGCTTGGCAAGGCAATCACATGGTATTTTAATAAACAGAGAGAAGCCATGTTGAAAATAAACTTTCGTGAAGGAAGGCATACATAAGAATGGGCGGTATTAAAGATAAGCCAGAAGGTTCTGGCTGCAAGCCCAGAAGAAAACATCTGTCCTTTTTCTTGGACAGAGTGCAAGCACTGTAAACATTTTAAAAAAGTAAAATTGTAGAGTTCACAATTGGTGTGTTTACATGAAAATGTGCATTTTAGGTGGAAAATTGGTGTTTAAGTTGGGAAACACATCAAATTTGAACTGGTAGTCAAATAGAACTTTGAAACACAAGAAGGTCAACTAACTTGCCAAAGGTCACACAGTGTTTAATCAAGGGCTGCTGGGATTCAAACCCAGCTGTTTCTGCAGTGTCCATATTAATAAAAGAATGACAATGAGAGCAGCCAGCTAAATCAGCAAAAAAATTGCTTAACACAAAATGTATGATTATATTGGCACATCCCTTGATGCCAAGTGTTGTTGTAATGCCCATATTTTCCTTAGAAAGCTGTAAAAGCATTTTAAGATATGTGCTGCCTGCAATTAACTTGAACCAATAAATTCATAAATCTATGCCAAATCTTTTCAAAATGCAACCTTGCAACACTTTCCAACCACTTTGTAAAATAAATTAAAAAGTCATAATTTCTGTTCATTTGAAACCAATAAGGTCTTATCTGAAGATTGTAAAAACACATTACAATACATCAGCTGTGAGTGAAGACTCATCTAGGAGACCGGGGGTACGCCGTTGGATGCAGTGTCAAAATATGGCATGAGGCCATTTTGAAACCTCTTTGACGAACATTATTATTCCTCTTTAGCAAAGAGTTTCTGATTTTAATTAGAAGTCAGATAAAGGCATTTGTAGCTGTTAATACAAATCATTTTCACCTAGCAGCTGCTTGGCACAATGTCTACAAACTACAAATCTTTCCACCCATTACAATCTATGATGTCATACAGTATCTCTTCACCTTCAAAACCACATACTCCAACCAGCTCTCTACATACAAAACTCCTTCATTAATCCTATCCAGGCAGCACAAATCTTTTATTAAAAGACTAATTAACTATAGTGACTACAATTTATTTAAAATATCTCGACATGTTTAAATCAGTCAGATAAGAAGAAGCAACAAAACTTTTGCTTGCATACTGTAACTTAGATTGCATAACATGCTCTGTTGTTTTGAAGGCAGCTAAGGTTGTTATTTCAGAACAACCTTGAGAACAGTACATGAATACACAGAATACAGATACTGTATACACCGAAAAAGTGAGAGAGAGAAAGAGAGCATTACTTTTTTCTGTGTGTGTGTTATTACAGAAATAAAGTATAGACAGACAACAACAAAAAAAAGCTGTAGGACAAGTTACACACTATCTCATCCTCATGACGACGACTGTTAGGATAAGATACACACACTTACCTCATCCTGTGTCAAGGTATTTTTTCTCTGTCCTGACAACTCCCATCTGGAGAATGACCACAAAACCTGGATGATTACCTCTGAATGCTGCAGATATTAACCCTTTCAAATTAGGTTTCTTCGTGGTCGTTTCATTAGCCTGTCAAACCAACTCTTTTTTTTTTTAGAGTTGCAGTTTGCAGTTCAACTGTACACAGTCAGAACTGGGACGTTATTAGAGCAGGGAAGGATGCTATTAAAGCAGGATACAGTGCTGTGACCAATGGATCCTGTAGAAAATGGGTCTGTGCAGTCTGTAAAATCTGTAGCAGCACCAGATACCATGTTGAAATCCTACTGGTGGAGGTCTCTAGTAATGAAGTTTGGGATACAGTCCCCAAAGGAGGCAAGAAAACTTGAGACATGAAGCCTCAAATCTGTGTAGATATTAGATATTGGTAGGGGAAACTTAAATTAACCCGACAGTGGTCACCTGCTGTGTATGCATCCACAGTGGTTGAACAGACATATGGTCGGGCATCTGCACTCATGCAATCCTGCAACTCAAAACTGCCATTGAACAAGGTGAGATGGCATCAGCCATGCCCAATAAGCAGCCAGACCTTACAAGATGCTACGGAGTTAACAACACTGGGAGGTGGTAAGGGTGTGTACATTTACCCACAAGGGAAAATGGTAAGCCAGCAGTTAGTGAATCTTCACTAGTTTAGACCATCTGAGTGACAGCACTAATTGTAAGGGAACATCAAGTCCTCCTCAGATTCTAGATGGTAATAAACCAGCGGAAGAAATGACAGACAGGTGGCAAAAGCAGTAATAACTTGTTTATTACTACAAGAATCAGGCTTATGCCCTAAACAGTATCTTACCTAAGTAGACACTGGGAGCCACAGTTTTCCCCACAAAGATGGTCTCAGTGAGAATAAGTAATGTAATAGTTCTTATAGTAACATAGTAGCTATAACAATGGCTAGCTCATGTGTATATTATAATTACTGTCGGTTAAAGATGAACCCTATTGGCCAAAATATGTAGGTGGCTCCCAGTGCAGATAACATTATACAGAAAATGTAAAGTCAGCTGAAATGAATACAAAGGCTCTTACTAAGTACAAAAAGAGCATGTGTAATATTACATATTAAGTGCAGTATTACACAAATCCATAGGGCAGCACTGTAGATTATACAATGACTTCTCAGAAGAATAAGTAAGCACAGAAAATGCATTCTTATATAAAACAGTAAAAATAACAGTAATAATCATGATAATGTACCGTTACTCTATAGGTTAGCAATTATTATAATTCATAGCATTAAAGATGCTGTCAGTGGTGTAGAAAGGGCTGTCAATATGGGTGTGGGGACCAAGTGTAACAGTTGATTTTTGTCAAAGCATTCCTGCTATCTTTTTCAACAAATGCATCCTTTTATGACATGAACTGCTATAGCTACAAATGACCAAAACATGACTGAACAGAACATCAAATGCACTTGTCCTATGTATGGCTTTATAATGTGATACTGTAATCTCAGAATACTTGAATTCACCTGGGTACATGTTAATGCTTTTGTTTCATTCATTTAATTTATTTTATTAATATTGATTCATTTGGTTTACCTGTATGAAATGGGAGAACATAGCAATAATGAGAAAGATTTAAAAAAAATGATGAAGTGTGATTCACATAATTGTCTATCACAATTTTGTCTTTTGTTACACAACATTTTGATGCTGCTAAGCCTTTTGATATGTGTTCTAAAAATCTGGATGCATTTTTGTTTTAAAAATAGCAGTGAGCATATTTTGGATGGATCATTTTGAAAATACTGTAGCAGCACCTGTCCAGAGAATTTATGTGTGCTTGTTTTAATCTTTCTGTGTATTTAATTGTGTGTGTGTGAGTGTGTGTGTCCATGCATGCATGCGTGTGTGTGTGTGTCTCCTTATTTTGGTGCTGGGTGTGTCCATGTGCCTATGGGATGTATGTGACATATTGCATGTCCCTCCTCTTTAAACCAAACTCTGTATGTAACCACCCAGCTACACCATTATAAATTTTTAAAACATGCAGACCTAGTAGTGCAGCAGTACCACTACCACCTGCTACAACTGTGACCTGGGTTCGAGAACAGCCTTTGTTTGTTCATGGGCTGGCTGTGGAGGGGACAACTGAGCATTCCTTGGATGTCTCTCATCCCTTTTGTGGTGGGGGTTAGCAGGTGTTGCTGGATGGCAGCACAGGGAGACTACACACAGGAGAAAGGATCCCACACTTGGGGCACCAGAGGTTTCTCCACTGAGGTGAAGCACGCAGCATGTCATTGCATGCTTGTGGTCAAATGGTGAGAAAAGGAGGGAAAAGCAGTGACCTCAGCTAACTGGTGGTCCTGTCTAAAAACAGGCAATGCACTGGTAAATGAGCACCTCGAAAAAAAACGACCGCAGCTGATTGGTGACCTTGTCCCTCATAGGAAATGCACTTGTAACTGATCACCTCCAACAGAACACTGACCACTGCTGATAGTTGCCCTGTCCCTCACATGCAATGCACTGGCAACTGGGCACTGCCAACAAAACAATGACCACTGCTGACTGGTGGTGCTGCCCCTCACAGGAAATGCATTGGTAACTGGTCACCTCCAACAGAACAATTTCCACTGCTGACGAATGGCCTTGTCCCTCACAGGCAATGCACTGGTAACTGAGCACCTCCAGCAAAACAATAACCACAGCTCACTGGTAGACCTGTCCCTCACAGGCAATGTACTGGTAACTGGGCACCTCCAAGAAAACACTGACCACCGTTGACTGGTGACCCTGTCCCTCACAGGCAATGCACTGGTAACTGAGCACCTCCAAAAAACACTGACCACAGCTGACTGGTGGCCCTGTCCCTAACAGGAAATGCACTGCTAACTGGGCACCTCCAACAAAACACTGACCAATGCTGATTAGTGGTCCTGTCCCTCACAGACAATGTACTTGCAACTGGGCACCACCAACAGAACATCAACCACTGCTGACTAGTGGTCCTGTCAATCACAGATCATGTACTGGTAACTGGGCACCACCAACAAAACAACAAACTCAGCTGATTGGTGGTCCTGTCCCTCACAGGCAATGCACTGGAAACTGGGCACCTCCAACAAACCACTGACCTCAGCTGACATGTGGCCCTATTCCTCACAGGCAATGCACTGGTAACTGTGCACCACCAACAAAACACTGACCATTGCTTACTGGTGGCCCTATCCCTCTCAGGCAATGCAGTGGTGCTAAGCACTTCCAACAAAACACTGACCTCAGCTGACTGGTGGACCAGTCTCTCTCAGGCAATGAACTGGTACCTAACACTGCCAATAAAACACCGAGCACTGCTGACTGGTGGCCCTGTCCCTCACAGGCAATGCACTGGTAACTGAGCACCTCCAGCAAAACACTGACCTCAGCTGACTGGTGACCATGTCATTCCCAGGCAATGTACTAATAACTGGCCACCTACAACAAAACACTGAACACTGCTGAATGGTGGCCCTGTCCCTCCCAGGAAATGCACTAGTAACTAGGTACCTCCAACAAAACACAAACCACCACTGACTGGTGATACTGCCCCCCATAGGCAATGCACTTGTAACTGAGCACCTCAAACAAAACACTGATAACAGCTGACTGGTGGCACTGTCCCTCACAGGCAATGCACTTGAAACTGGGCACCTCCAATTAAACAATGACCTCAGCTGACTGGTGGACCAGTCTCTCTCAGGCAATGCACTGGTGCCTAGCAGTGTGAACAAAACACTGACCTCAGCTGACTGGTGACCAAGTCTCTCCCAGGCAATCCACTGGTAGTTGGGCACCTCCAATAAAACACCAACAACTGCTGACTGGTGGCCCTGTCCCTCACAGGCAATGTACTGGTAACTGGGCACCTCTGACAAAACACTGACCTCAGCTGACTGGTGGCCCTGTCCCTCACAGGTAATGTACTTGTAACTGGGCACCTCTGACAAAACACTGACCACTGCTGACTGGTGGCCCCATCCCTCAAAGACAATGTGCTGGGAACTGGGTACCTCTGCCAAAACATTGACCTCAGCTGACTGGTGGTCCTGTCTCTCACAGGCAATACACTGGTAACTGGGTACCTCCAACAGAATACTGACCACTGCTGACTGCTTGTCCTGTCACTCACAATGGACTGGAAACTGGGCACCACCAACAGAACACCAGCCACTGTTGACTAGTGGCCCTGTCCCTCACAGACAATGTACTGGTAACTGGGCACCACCAACAAAACACCAAACTCAGCTGAGTGGTACCCTGTCCCTCACAGGCAATGCACTGGAAATTGGGCACCTCCAACAAACCATTGACCTCAGCTGACTGATGGCCCTGTCTCTCTCAGATAATGCTCTCATAACTGGGCACCTCTAACAAAACTCTAAGCACAGCTGATCGTTGGTCTGTCTCTCACAGGCAATACACTGATAACTAGCACCTTCAAAAAAACACTGATACCAGTTGAATGGTGGCACTGTCCCTCACAGGGAAAGCACTGGTAACTGGGCACCTCTAATAAAACACTGATCTCAGCTGACTAGAGGTCCTGTACCTTACAGGCAATACACTCGTAACTGGGCATCGTTAGCAAAACACTGACCACTGATGACTGGTGGCCCTGTACCTCACAGGCAATGCACTGGTAACCATGCATCTCTGACAAAACACTGACCACTGCTGGCTGGTGGTCCTGTCCCTCACAGGCAATGCACTCATAACTGGGAATCACCAACAAAACACTGACCACTGCTGACTGGTGGCCCTTTCCCACACAGACAATGTTCTGGTAACTGGACACCTCTGATAAAACACTGACCTCAGCTGACTGGTGGTCAGTTCCTCACAGGCAATGCACTCATAACTGGGTACCTCTGACAAAACACCGACCTTAGCTGTCTGGTGGACCTATCCCTCACAGGCAATGTACTGGTAACTGGTCACCTCTGACAAAACACAGACTGCTGCTGATTGGTGTCCTTGTTCTTTACAGGCAATGTACTGGTAACTGAACACCTCCAACAAAACACTGACCACTGCTGACTGGTGTCCCCATCCCTCAAGGAAATGTACTGGTAACTGAGTACATCCAATAGAATACTGATGACTTCTGACTGGTGGTCCTGTCCCTCACAGACAATGTACTGGTAACTGGGCACCTCTGACAAAACACTGACCGCAGCTGACCAGTGGCCCTGTCTCTCACAAGTAATGCACTCATAACTAGGCACCTCTGACAAAACACTGACCATATCTGTCTGATGGCCCTGTTCCTCACAGGCAATGTACTGGTAACTGAGCACCTCTGACAAAACACTGACCACTGCTGACTGGTGGCCCTGTCCCTCACAAGGAATGCAATGGTAACTGAGCACTTCCAACACAACCTTATGGCAGGACAAACTGAAACAAGAGAAGACACAGAGATGTTGGGTGATATGACTGGGGGGGGGGTCTGAATGGAGGCAGGTTATCTGGCTATAGAAGAAAATACAGATTGAAAACACTACATGCTCTAAACAGTGACATCATTCATTTGAGCAGCCTGTAGTTGCTTGTGGTGACATCTCTGTTTGCACAGGCTCCTACTTCAATGCAATTTGAGCACACTGAGAAGTTGTTCTAGTTTCACTGATGCAGTAGTCCATGCGAGTACCAGTATCAGTATCAGTATCAGTATCAGAAGCCAATGAGATTGTAACCAATGATGTCACTGCTTGGAGCATTTATAATGGCACAACATGGTTGCTACATGCAGAGCTGGGATTTAAAGTCCAGGGAGACAGGAAACAAAACAGAGAGAACTACTGTATGCAAATATGTATTAGTAATAGAGCTGTGCACAGTTTCAAACTCTACTTCCACCAGAATTGCACAGCATTTTAGAAATTCCATCTGTTTTGGCAGAATTTAATCGGAAGCAGAATTTTAAAATTCTGAAAGCAGAATATTGACCACTGAATTGTATTTGGCATTTTCTGTAAACCATGGATACATTTTCCTCAGACTGTAAAAAATATTCCACGGATTACATAATCGATAGAATATTATTCTGTGGTTAACTTAGAAATGTGATTCGGAATTCCAGGGAATTAAAATAGAAATTCTGAAAAGCATTTGGACAGCAGAATTCCATATTTTGTGCATCTCCTCTTTAAGCAATAAACCTATAACTGTGGAAGGTACTCTAAGAATTATGCTGTATTTATATCTGTTCCTGTGGAAAAAACTCATATTTGCAAAGTAGGCATACCAACATGTAATGCAGTTATATTCACCCATCATTAATTAAAACTACAATGAGTAGTCTGACCATAATTCAAGATTATTATAACTGCAGTAAAATGTATGAAGAAAGCATATCGTGGACAAATCGGGTACTGTTATATGGGAGTTTTTTTCCCAGTAGGAATCTGTAACCTCCCAAACTCATAAAACCATTATTCTGACATCAGCTCAATACCCTCTGCTTGCCCCCTAATCTCTTCTATAGTTCTTGCAGACCAGGAAAACAATACTTGAACTGGGTGTGCATCGAGCCGTGTCTGGCACTTTTGGGATTTCCACCCCAGAGGGATGAAAGGCCTGCCTTTCTGTTTTGATCTCTACCCTATCTCTTCTTTTTTTGGCTTCCTGGAAACCTAGGCAAGGACAGGGAGTACATCATGCCGTGTCTAGCCCTTGTGGGGTTTGTACCCCAAAGGGACACAGATTAGCCTCTCCATCTCTACCTACCACCTCTCCCTCCCTTTCTGCTTCCCACTCCCTCTTCCCTCTTCCCTCTCCCTACCCTTCCGCTTACTACTTCTTCTCTTACAAACCCTCCCTCCAGCAACTCAGTCTCTCCTGGCTGCATGACCTTGGAACTCAACTCTGCTCGCTTCCTACACCTTCAATGGGTCCACAGTTTTTTTGGCTCTCACATGTTCCTCAATGCACTGTAGTTTTATTTATAATAAGTATATATTGTACATATAGTGTTGCATGTATATAACTTGTACCAGTGTTGTTTTATACGCACCTGTCTATAATATGCAAATAAGTATTGCATGTATAATATTTGTAGCATTGTTTTAAAAAGCTTTTGATGCAGTTGTGACAACTTTAAAAATATGTAATATCCAGACACAGTTAAGCTTATATTTAAACATTTTTTATGTACAGTAGTTCTCACCCTTACTTCTTTCTTACTAAGGACATTTGCTTGTAAACAGGATCACTGGGTAGGGAGGATGGGAGGAGTGGGGAGGGAGGGCAGGGACATTAGCTCAAGCTGTGGACCCTGCAACATGAGCAGACTTGATAGACCAAATACACTTCTTCTGCTGGCTTCTTCTTATGTTCATATGTTCATATTACTGCCCTCTCTGTTCTGCCTGCTTGCCTACACCTGACATCACAGTTCTGTTTATGACAACACAATTAATTGCTGTGATCTGTGGAGATAATTATGATGCAATAAACAGTGGTTATAATGTTAGGTGTAGGCAAGCAGACAGAGCAGATAAAGTCTAAAGGATAGCAATCTTCTTTCATACACCTGTCGTTAGTAATAAACAAAAAAGGGGAAAGAATAATGGAAAATATATGAAATACAAACTGAACTGTGTCTAAATCTCATACCCCGCCCCCCAAGTCTTTCTAATGGTGTCAGGGACTCTTTAAATGTATTCCCTTCCCCACCACCCCTAGGACACATCTGGAAATGAGCTATTTTAGCTCAGTATGCCTTTCCAGGTGAAACTTTTCAAATAAATAAATAAATATTATGCAACTAAATATTCAGTGTGTTCCATATATTACAAAAAAGAAGGAAATAATCAGTAATAGGGTTACTATTGTATCACAGGATTATAGTGACATCATAAACCACAGGAGCTTTACCAAAGTCCATCAATGCAGTCTTGTTACTGGTGGTTTCCATATGGGCTACTCTATTTTCAATCAACAATGCCGTTGAATAGTTTTTTTTTTCAGGTATAAAAGGCATTAACTCAAAAATCTGCAATGCCTAAACTTCTTTGACTAAATAATTTTGCTAAGCTACATTTACCTTTCCAACTCTTTTTGATTGTCTTTTTAGAGGAAAAGAGGGACAAGGATCCAAAAAGGTAAGCCAAACTTCCAGTGGTATTTCCCCAAATCTAATTTCAAGAGTATAAATATTTTAGTACTTGTGTTGTTTAAGTACTCATCATAAAGCCTAACAAGATAAATCTGCTGCTGGCCAAGGTACCCTCTCATATAGTTTCCCAGAATTCTGTTAATCTCTTCCCCTATCCTTTCGCTGTGCCTCTTCCCCCTTCTCCCTTAAGTCCTATGTTTGTGAGTCTGGAAATCAGCTTTTATCAGCCCAGTATGTCTTTCCTAATAAAATGAATGAAGGCAGTAAGGGAAAAGAGGTTGGCCTATAGAAAATTCAGGAAGACCAGGAGAGAGGTGGATAGGGAAAATTACCTAAGGTTGGCTAGTGAGACAAGTAAGGAAGTCTGGTGAGCAAAGACACAGAAGGAGTTGCAGATAGCTGAGGGAACTAAGAAGGGTGAGAAGGCTTTCTTTCACTATATAAGTAAGAAAAGGGACAAGAAGGAAAGGATTGTTAGGCTTAAGAAAGGGGTGGAGTGGGTGGAGGATAATGGGGGCAAAGCAGAGATACTAAATGAATACTTCTGTTCAGTCTTCACCAGGGAGAAGGAAGAACCAGTGCCTTCAGGCAGGAAAAGAGGAGTGGGGGAGGGGAACACAGATAAAGTGATAGAGGAGGAGAAAGTGAGGGAGGGGCTGCTGGCATTGAAGGTGGACAAATCACCAGACCAGGACAGAGTACATCCAAGGCTACTAAAGGAACTGGCCGAGGAGCTGGCAGGGCCACTGGCAGACCTATTCAATAGTTCACAAGGGTCAGGCATGGTATCACAGGACTGGAGAACAGTACAGATAGTGCCCCTCCACAAAAGTGGTCCCAAGGATGATCCAATGAATTACAGACCAGTCAGTCCGAACTCCATTGTGGGCAAGCTCATGGATAATTTACTAAAGGAAAGGTTGGTGGAATATGTAGAGGAGCATGGTCTCCAGGATGTGAGGCAGCATGGGTTCATGGTGGGGGGGGGATCATGGGGGGATCATGTCAAATGAATCTGACTTATTTGACTGTGTCACTAAGACAATAGATAGGGGCCAAGCAGTAGACATCATCTATCTTGATTTCAGCAAGCCCTTTCACTCTGTGTCCCACAAAAGGTTGATCAGGAAGTTGGTGGATCTCAGGGTTGGGGAAAAGATGGCCAGATGGGTGGAAAACTGGCTGAGGAACAGAATCCATATGGTGGTTGTGTGGGGGAGAGTTATCTGGCACCAGAGAGGTAACCAGTGGGGTCCCACAGGGCTCGGTGCTAGGGCTGGTGTTGTTCAAAGTCTTCATCAATGACATTGGGGATGGCATTAAAGGCAAAATGTGTCTATTCATGGATGACACCAAGCTCTGCAAAGAGTACACACAGCTGAAGGGATACAGGATCTACAGGAAGATCTGGAAAAGCTAGGGAGGTGGTCCAGGTTCTGGCAGCTTGACTTCAATGCCAAGAAATGCAAAGTTATGTATATTGGAGCCAAGAATCCCAGGACAGAGTACTACCTGGGTGGAGTCTGAGTATCTGCATCAGAGGAGGAGAAGGACCTGGGAGTGATGATCACTATTGACCTGAAGCACTCAAAACAGTGCAAGAAAGCAGCAGCAAAGGTAAACAAGATGCTGGGATGCATATCTAGGGGGATCAGTAGTAGGAGAGAGGAGGTTATACTTCCCTTGTACAGGTCACTGGTAAGGCTGCGTCTAGAGTATCTAGTTCAGTACTGGTGCCCACACCTCAAAAAGGACATTAACCTGCTGGAGAAGGTCCAGAGGAGGGTGACAAAAATGATAGCTGGTCAGCAGGGTAAGGCATACAAGGAGAGGTTGAGGGCACTGAACATGTACTTCCTGGAAGACAGGAGGGAGAGGGAGAGAGAGAGAGAGAGAGATAGAGAGAGAACATGATTGGGACCTTCAAGTACTTGAAAGGGATAAATAAGGATGATAAGGAGCATCTCTAAGCTGAGTGACAACCATAACATGAGGAGGCATAGTCTTAAGCTAGAGGGTGGGAGGTTTGGGGGAGGTTCAAAACCAACAGTACTAATGCACAGGACCAAAAGGCACAAACTGTCTTTTCAGTATAAAGAACAGAAGCAGCTTACCATTCGTAGCTGGATTTCATTTTAATAGTTGGACAAAGTGCTCATCATCATAGCACAAACAAAAAGTGCAGACTTACAGCCTGAACCAGATAAATAAACTTGTGCAAAACAGCCACAAACAAATCCACGCCGGCACCTCTCTGGGGGCACCTGCAGCAATCCTGACCAGCATGGACAGAAACATGTCCTCACATGACAGCGCTCAACCAGTCAGCCAACATTTCACCCGTAGGCTTCCTCAAAGCTGATTAGCTCCCTCCTCAGGTGTACATTTAAAGTGCAAAGTTCATAAATATTAAGTGTGAGTGCTAGTTTACTCTTTTCCTCACACAAATATTTAAAGTGCGAAACCCAAACATTAACTATATACAAATTTCTTATACTAATCTTAGACAGAGACATGTGCAGCACACACAATGGGAGGGCTTTAAGCCAGAGGTTTGATGGGTGGAACAACAATGTCACTCCCTCATTGAGCTTAAGAGGTCACAACATCCTGGGCCTCACCAGGATTCTTTTTCGTTTTGGCCGGAGGAACCGCTCCTCCTCGTCTCCTCCTATTCCTCCTACCTCTGTGCTTTCCCTGTTCTTGTGGCACCTCCGGCTGCCTGCTCATTCTTCTCCTTGTTTCCCCAGTGCTCATTCTCCCTGCCATTGGTGTGCTCCTCCTCCTACCTGTTGCTTTTTTTTTCCGGCTATCTGCTTTGCATTCATTTACCTCCATTGAGTTGCTGCTATGGCTTGCCTACCTCTCAATCTCTCCCACCCTCTCTGTGGATGACCTCTCTTTTCACTACAGCCCTCTTCGGCCACTTGTGGAGCTCCTCCTTGACTCCTGCTTCTAGCCACAGAACCTTCTCCTTCCCTGTACCTCTCGGTCTGCTCCCATTCATAATTCTCCTGCCGCCTCGCTTCTTCGCTATTCTGGGCAAGTGCTCGCTGGTGCTTCTGGGTGGTCTGCTCCCATTCATAATTCTCCTGCCGCCTCGCTCCTTCACTATTCTGGTTGAGTGCTTGCTGGTACTTCTGGGTATGCTGTCACCCACCCCCTTCCCCCCGTTGCATCCTATCCCAGTGGATCTCGTATGTCTCATTGCTTGCTTACCCTAGTCCACTTCTGAACACTGCTAGCATTCACCTACATTCCAGAGACCACGCTGGTTTTCTTTCTTCGTATCAGCCTCCAGCTACCATGCTGCTGTGTTTCCCCTCGCTGGGCCACCTCTCTCCACTAGCCATGGCTTACATCTATCGATTTCTATTCCAGCCAGTCATTTTCAGAGTCTGTGTCTTCTACTGCCGCATTTTCTGACATCAGCGTTTTGGCCATTCCCGATTGCTGCACACATCTCTTCTGCATCTCTCTCGGATCCATGGGGACTCTCATTACTTTGATTGCCAGTGACCTCGTTTCATTTGCTGCTTGTTGTGCCCATTCAATACATGCTCATTTGAGTTTCCAACAGCACTGTGTGGATGTTTTTTGAGGACCAGCACTGGCCTTCTAATTAACAACCCTCCCCCTCCAAAAAAAACACATAAAAGTTTGCACTTTGCTTTTCAGACTATGTTGTTTGTGCATACTGTATTCGTGGTGTCGAGATCCTCTCATCTTCCTCCCCCCCAATCTCTTTCTCTTTCCTCAATGTTTTGCTTCCTTCCCTTCTACTGCTCAAGTCATCGCTCCTCCATCTACTTAGGTCTTCACCTCCTCTGCTCCACCTCTGCATTTCTTTTGGAGTTCCTCTATCCTACCATGCCTCGGCTGACTCAGTCTGGCCTGCATGCTAGCCTCTATGGCCTCAAGCTCTGGCGGACTCTGTCCGGCCTCATCTGACTCACCCTATTGCAGTTCTCATTCCACACTGGCTGGGTCCTGTACTACCCCATTAACTTCCCTACCATCCTTCGTCCTTTCATACGTCGCTTTCCCATACCAGCCTCCATGGCTTCAATCCATCATCGTACTTCATCTGTTCCTGTTTTACCTTCCTCAGCCTAGTGCCTATTCTCATCCCAGCTGATATGGCTTTTCTCCACTCATGGCTTCATTCCTCATCGTCCGATTTTGCTCCTCTTGATTGGTCACCTTGTGCGTACCTTCTGGTTTGCTGCCTTTCTGGTTCCAGACAAGCCTTCTTGGCCTTGAGTCTCCCTCCTTTTGAGGAGTCTCCTTCCTCACATCGCTCTCTCAAGCATATTACCTCCGTACAAGTTCCTTTTCATGTTCCACTTCATTTTCAAGTTCATTCCTGTCTCCTCTTTCCATTCCATACTGGCCATCAAGGCTTCACTCCACTTGAGGCCTGCGATCGATATTTCTTTTTGGGCTTATGTATCATGACTTCTATGCCACCTCATCGACCCGAGGCCATCCTGCCTCATGTATCGGGTTCATAACTCCAATTGTTCACTCATCCTTACCTCAAGGTTTATCTAATTGCATAGCTTACTCGAGCATTCCTATCATTGTATCCTATGTTATCTCATTGACTGCAGCCTCGGGATTTAATCGTTCAGGGCCTAATCGTTCACATCGCATAATCAAGCATGCCTCTTCAACCTCAGTGTCTGCTCACTCTCATTGCTCAATCAAGCCAATATACATTATCCTCGGTCTCCTCATCAGCACATCTCAAATTTCCTCATGAGCACATATGGATACCCCTTGCTCCTCTGATCTACTATCTCTCATTGACTACTATCTCTCATTGACTACTCAAGCATACCCTCCTTGGATCCTTGCTACCTCATGTTCCTTCTTTAATCTGTGCTTCTTTGGAGTTTTTTCCTATCCCATAATCATCCTCCATACTTGTATCCCTCATCTATGAACCATTCTCTTTACCGACATATGTCCTCAAATCTAACGTCAATGGCCTGGAGGGAAGGCGACCTAGGCATTGGACCCCCAGAGGTTTCCTTCTAAAAGGGGGTTTTTCCTCTCCTCCATGCCAATGGTCATAATATTAGTTATAGTTAGTGCTTTCTTCACATTAGTTAGTTAGGTTCCACTGTTGTATGGAGGTGGATGGTGGCCCCGGCTTTCCCCTCTCTTCTTAGGAAGTTAGCCCTTCTCTTCACAGAATTCATTCATCATCCTCGCCTCTTCAAAGCTTGACATCTTTGGGTATTCTTTTTGGGCTTCTTCCTAACCTACCTTTAGCTGACGCATTCATTCCTGGCACCTGTAGGAGGGGGAACCCTTTTCTACGGTTTCTTGTGTTGTACCCCTACAGGGTGGTATATCCCATGGATAGAGAGGTGGAAAGCCACAAAGCAAATCAAGTTACACAAGCATCATCTCATATTATCTCATCCAGTTGCATAAGCACATCTAATGGGAGGGCTTTAAGCCCGAGGTTCGATGGGCAGAGCAACAACATCACTTCCCCATCAAGCTTAAAAGGTTACAACATCCTGGGTCTTGCCAGGATTCTTTTTCATTGCCCACCATCCACCCCTCTTCCTCCAGAGGCATGTCTCTCTTCCCCATGGGCTTCTTTCTAACCTACCTTTAGCTGATGCATTTATTCCTGGCACCTGTAAAGGGGGAGCCTTCCTCTAGGGTTCCTTGTGTCGTACCCCTACAGGGTGGTATATCCCATGGATAGAGAGGCGGAAAGCCACAAAGCAAATCAAGTTACACAAGCATCATCTCATATTATCTCATCCAGTTGCGTAAGCACATTGAACATTAAGTTAAGAAAGCAATTTTAGAATCACTAAAGGTAACACACTGCAGTGAAAGATCCTCATTTAGTCCTTTTGGAGTCAGTGTGTCCAGTGTATGTATCCAGAAGTATTTCCTCTGATTTCGTTTGTTAGCATATTCTCTACCTCGTATACCTTGTTCCACTTTCTCAATACTGGTGAATTTTAAACTTGCAGGTGATCCATGTCCTTTTTTACCATAATGTTTTGCCATTGCATTTGTTTCCACTAAATTCCTAATGGCTGATTTGTGTTCATAAATTCGTTCTTTAAGTGACCTCTTCGTCTGACCCACATAGCCCAAGCCACATGGGCAGACCATTAGCTAGAAGACTCCAATTGTTAAACAATTAATAAAAAATGTTATCTTAAACTTTTTCCCTGTTCTTGGATGTTTAAATGAGTCTGTATTCATGGTATTGTTACACTGGGCACAATGGCCACATTTATAGTTGCTAGTGGGGATGGAGGTAACCACATCCTTGGTTGTTGGTCTTTATTCATGTGTAGGCTATACACTAGCTTGCCCCTCAGATTTCTTCCTTTTTTGAAGGTCACTCTTAGTTCAGTCTCTGCAAAGGGTGCTGCACTTCGTACTATATGCCAATGTTTATGTATTATTTTGGAAATTGCCCCACTCTGATTGCAGTAGTTGCTGATGAAAGGAACTTTTTCTCTGACCTGAGTTTTTTCTTTTATAGTCAATAATTGTGACCTCTCCTCTCTATTTGCTTGGTCTAATCCTACTTTGACTTTTTCTGGTGGGTTCCCCCTGTCCACAAATCTCTGGGCAACAATTTTGGCATTTTTTTCCAATTCTCCATCTGAACTACATATTGTCTTTGCCAAAAGCATTTGTACCACTGGGATGTTATCTTTCCACTTACATGGATGTGAGCTAGAACAATGCAACAATGTATTCTGGCCAGTTGATTTTCTGTGCATTGTAATTTGTAAACAATTCCCCTGTTTGTAGATGGTCACATCCAAAAAAATGCACACTCTCCTGAGTTAGCGTCATTTCAAACTTCAGATTTGGATCAAAGCTATTCATTACATAGAATTTTAATTTGACGGCAGATAAGGACCATTTGGCCCACCTAGTCTGCCCATTTCCCTATTGATGGATAAGCTGCAGATTCTAGTTAATCAACAGCTTACTTTCTCCTACCCCCCCACTAGAATAGCCTTATGTCTGTCCCAAGCATTCTTGAATTCTCCCACTGTTCCTGACTCCGCAACCTCCTCAGGAAGGCTGTTCCAGGCATCCACAACCCTCTCTGTGAAAAAATACTTTCTAACATTACCTCTAGACCATCCCCCATCTTCAAATTGTAGCCCCTTGTTCTTGCACATCTCTTCCTCTGAAAGATGCTACCCTCTTGTACTTTGTTAATTCCTTGAAATACTTGAAAGTTTCTATCATGACCCCCCCTCTACCTCCTTTCCTCAAGGGTATACATATTAAGCTGCTTTAGTTTCTCCTCATATGTCTTCTGGTGCAGACCCTGCACCATTTTGGTTGTCCTCCTCTGAACAGTCTCCACTCTACTTTAGAAAACAACTCCAATTCTCCCAGGAGTCCATCCCAGAATATCACACAGTCATCAATAAACTGTCTCCAGAAAGTGGCATACTTTTTAAATAGTGAATTGCTGTACAGAAATATCTCTTCCCATTGGCCTACATAAAGGTTCGCTGAACTTGGGGCAAAGGTGGTGCCCATGGCTGTGCCACTAATTTGTACATAATGTCCATTCTTGAATATGAAATAGTTTGACTTCAGTACCATTTCAGACATTTCAACTAAAAATTCAGTTTTTGGTATTACTGGTTCTTCTTTCAAACTCAAATAGTATCGCAGGGCTTCCAGTCCTCCCTCAATAGGTATATTTGAATACAGACTTTCAATGTCAGATGTGACCAACCATGTATCTTCATCAATGCAAACATTCAACATGGCACACAGTGCATAACTTTGCATCCCGTAGGTACGATTTATGCTGTGCCATCCATGGTCTCAAATGGCAGTCTATTAGTTGAGAGAATGATTCCATAGATGAACTAAATGGCACCACATTGGACACATAAATGTGTTTGAGACCCACTTTTGTGTTGTTTTGAGGTCTAGCAGGAAGGTCAGGAAGCACTTCTTCACAGAGAGGATGATGACCACTTGGAATGTGCTGCCAGAAGAGGTCATCTCATTGATGACAGTGGGCAGCTTTAAGAAAGGCTGGGTTAGGTATAGGGGAGGGTAAGGATCATGGGTAAGGAGGATGGGAGGAGTAGGGAGGGAAGGCAGGGAGATTAGCTCAAGCTGTGGGCCCCGCATTATGAGCTGACTTGATAGACCAAATTACCTTCATCTGCTGGCTTCTTTGTAAGTAAGGAAGGAAGCAAGGGAGGGAAAGAAGGGAAAGAAAGGAAACTTTTTCAAATAAACGTTTTTCTGAAACATAGAAACATAGAATTTGACATCTGATAAGGACCACTTGGTCCACCTAGTATGCCCCTTTTTCACCACCTACATTGTCACCACAGACTGTACATGATCAGCCACTCTTTCTCCCTCCCTTCCCTTCCTTTCCACTATGATTCCCTTGTGCCTGTCCCCTGCATTCTTGAACCCCGCCACTGTCTTCACCCTCACCACCTACACTGGAAAATAGTTCCAGGAATCCACCACTCTTTCTAACATCTCTTCTGAATCTACCCCCTTCCCCAGCTTCATGGCATGTTCCCTTGTTCTTGAGCACATTTTCTTCTGAAAAATACTTCCCTTCAGTACCTTATTTACCCCTGTGAGGTATTTAAAGGTCTCTATCAATCCCCCCCCTCCTCCCTTACAGGGTGTATATATTGAAGTCCTTTAGTCTTTCCTTGTAGGGCTTTGGATGCAGACCCTACACCATTTTCAGAACATAAGAAAATAAGAAAAGTGTTGGCAGATGGGGACCATGTGGTCCATCTAGTCTGCCCAAGGTAGCTACCCCCCCCAATTATATTTTCTTCCTAAGTTGTCTACATTGCCTGTCCAAAGCAAGTTTGAATTCTCTTAGTGTCTTTGATGCCACTACTCTAGAAGCAGGCTGTTCCATGGGCCTATCACTCTCTTGGTGAAAAAGTACTTTCTAGAGTTTCTTTTAAACTTGCCTCCCACCAGACGCAAGCTGTGCCGTCTTGTATATGATGCCCTGTTTTTCCTAGAAGAGGTTTTCCTTCTGAGTTACGTTAATTCTCTTGATGTACTTAAATGTTTATATCATGTCTCCCCGTTTCTTCTCTGTTCCAGAGAGAATAAGTTCAGCTCTTTGAGTCTTGCCTCACATGGCTCATGATGCAGCCCCTGCACCATCCTTGTGACACTTTTCTGCACCATCTCCAGACAGTCTCTGCACTATCTCCAGATAGTCAATGTCCTTTTTCAGGTGAGGTCTCCAGAACGGAACACAGCACTCGAAGTGTGGCCTCTCCTAGGATCTGTACTCTAGGTGTAACCCACTGGGTTTAAGATATTTCAACAATCCTTTCCTTCAGCAGTGATTCCATTAATTTTCCCACCACCGAAGTCAGACTGACTGGCTTATAATTGCCAGCCTCCTCCCTGCTACAACATTTGTTTAGTGGAAATACATCCACCCTCCTCCAGTCCTCTGGAACCACTCCTGTTTCCAATGAGCTGTTAAACAGGACTGTCAGAGGTGAAGCTAAGATTTCCCTAAGCTCCCTCAGTACATTTGGATGCACCCCATTTGGTCCCATTGTTTTATCCACCTTCTGATTTTCAAGTCCCTTCAGCACTGTCCTCCAAAAAGGACTAGTGTCCACCTCCTCCCTCCCTCCCTCCCTCCAAAGCTTCTGTTACTTTTCTTATGCCTCCTTCTCCTTCCTCTGTAAATATTGAACAAAAATATTTGTTCAGGATATCTGCCTTTTCCTGGTCCCCCTCTTTACAGTCTCCCTTCCCTTTTTAACCTTACAATCCTGCTCCTGGTCTTCCTGTTTTTACTTTAATACCTAAAAAATGTATTGTCCTCTTTTGTTACATCCTGAGCTATTCTCTCTTCAGTTTGTGCCTTTGTGCTCCTTACTGCTTTCTCTGCTTCCCTCTGTTTCCCATGTTACAACTCCCTATCCTCCTCCCTCTGCATCTCCTTATACCTTCTGAATGCTACCCTTTTGCCTTTACCTTTTTAGCCATCTCTTTTGAGAACCATAGTGGCCTCTTTTTCCTCTTGCTTTTGCTCACTTGTTTGACACAGAGGTGTGTTGCTTTTCCTATGCTCCTTTTTAGCTTTCTCCACTGTTCCTCTACCCTTCCCAGAAGATGCTTCCCTACCCGGTCATCCCTGAGGCATTCACCCACCTTTATGAAATCTGCCCTCCTGAAGTCCAGGACTCTCACTCTTGTGTGGCTCAGTTCTGCAGCTGTACTTATATTGAACCACACCATATGGTGATCACTGATCCCCAGGTGGCCTCTCACCTTGACATCCACAGTAGTGTTCCTGTTAGTGAGCACCAGGTCCAGTATTGCCAACTCACAAGTGGGTTCACTGACTAGTTGCCTGAGGAATGCCCTCTATAGAGAGTCCAGGATGTACCTGTCTCTAGCTGAAACTGCTGCAAGGAGGTTCCAATCTACATCTGGCAGATTGAAGTCCACCACCAGCAGCACCTACCCCTTTTCTGTCACCTTGTCAATGGCTTCCATCAGTATCTTATCTAATTCCTCCTGCTGTGCTGAAGGACTGAAGATGGCTCCAGTGCAAATAGTAGCTCCATCCCTTATCTCCAGGGTGAACCACAGTACCTCTGCCTCCCCCTGTATTCCCTGTATCTCTTTTGCTTTTAAGCATTCACTCACATAAAGCACCACCCCTTCCTTTCCTTCCCACCTGGTCCTTCCTAAACAGAGTATAGCTTCGTATGACCACATCCCAGTCATGGTTTTCAGTGCATCATGATTCGGTAATGGTCACAATATCCGGGCTGGTCTCTGCCATGATGGCCTCTAGGTCAGGAAACTTATTTACTAGACTTCTAGCATTTGCACACCTGGCCTTCCTGATTTTATATCCACTCTGCTTATTGCCCCCTTATTTCCTTTTTGCTCTCCCTCCTTCCCCCTCTATTTCTATTGCTCCTGTTCCCTTCCCCCTCTACCTCTACCACCCTTTCTTTCTTTATGAATTTGCACCCCAGGGATTCCACTCCCATCAGGTTCGCCTTACTCTCTACTTCAATCTGTGGGGAAGGGCAGTTTCTGCCTCCCTGATTCCTTCCACCACCCCCTCAATTAGTTTGAAATGCTCATCAAAGTAACATTTAAACCATCCACCAGGAAGCAGTTCAGTGAGGAGCCACAGACACTAGCAACTGAGCATGGCCTTCTAGCGCATGGTTGGACTTGGAGTGGCAGTTTTTAAAACAAATAGCCATTTTGGGTTACCAGTAATGTTGGTACATTTACATGTATAGTACTGCATTAGGGGTGGGGTGGTAGTGAGTGGTGTGTAACATGACAGGAGGGAGCTTGTGCCTTGTGTGGACTGATATGTTAAACATGTTAATTGGTCATATATGGACCTGGACATGATACAGTAATGTTATGTTTACATGACATCACCTTTCCAGGCAAACACTGATCAATCAGAATGCTAGAAATGGTCTTGCCATTGCAAAATTCAGCTTACAAATGACTAAGAAGTGCTGTAGAAGGTGCTCACGCTGGTACTGTTACTGTGCCTGCTTCAGTCTTCAGTTCCAACAGTATGATGAATTCCTTTAATCAGGATCTGCAAAGATAAGCAATTAATAGACTAAACAAACTGATGAGAGTAGTGAAAGGACAGAGGGAGGTACTGTATATACTACCCCTCCAACAAAATGAAGCAGTGGGGAAGGAGAAGAAAATCTCGCAGGGAACAGGTTCAAGGCAACAGAAGGGGACCTGGAGACAAAGGAGAAAGAAACAAACATAGTACTGTAAACCCCAGTTATCCAAACCTCAATTATTCAAAACTGTTAGTTATCCAAAAATATGGTGCGTCTCACAGCTTAATAGACTTAAATGTAAAGTTCCCTCACTTATCCGAAACTCCATTTATTCGAACAATTTTATTGTCCCCCACCACATTCGGATAAAAGAGGTTATACTGTAATATCAATCAAGCAATCAATCTTTATTTTACCAGGTGAAGCACCATTGAGAGAGTTCATTTGAAAGGTAGACCTGGACACCTTGAGAGGGGAACATATGAGAAGGGAAAATGAGGCAGGGCCAAAGGAATGAAGGGGGGAGGTTGCAAGCAGGGAGGGAGAAAGGTGTGGAAAGTCATGTGTGCAAATGCAAGAAATCTTAGAAACAAAATTCCAACTCTTGAGGCTATCATGGCAGAGGTAGACCTGGAAATAGTGGCCATCATGGAGTCATGGTGCACAGGAAACTACAACTGAGATATGGCTATACCACGATACACACACAGTTCAGGAAGGATAGGGAGGGGAGGAAAGGATGTGTGTGTTATATATCGGAAGATATGAAGGCAACAGAAATGCAAGGTGGTAAGGAAGGGCTGGTGGTACTATGGGGCACCCTGGAATCAGCAGCTGGTGCCTCTATTTACACTGGGGTAATTTATAGACCTCCTGCATAAGGAAAGATGTAGACAAGGAAATGGGGAAGCCATTAGCAAGATGGCAGATAAGGGAGAGGTACTGCTGATGGGGGACTTCACTCTACCAGATATTGATTGGATCCTCCCAGACGCAACCTCAGCTAGAAGCAGAATGATCCTAGACTCCCTGCAGAGGGAATTTCTGAGGCAACTAGTCATGGAATCCACTCATGATGGGGAAATACGGCAGCTGGTGCTTGCGAACAGGGACAGTGTTGCAGATGTCAGGGTCGCATGCCACCTAGGGACCAGTGATCACCGGACAGTGTGGTTTAACATTAGGATGGCAGCAGGGGTAAATCACACAAGGAGGAGGATCCTTGACTTCAGGAGAGCAGATTAAAAAAAAAATGGGTGAATGCCTCAGAGATGCTGTGGTGGTGGGGGGGGGGTATCCTGATGGGGTGTACAGACAGGGCTACATGACAATCTGATACCATCAGTTTGCTCTGTGACAATTCACTCCCTTCAGAACTCATGAAATGTTCCAGGACAGTTCATGTTTCTCACTACAAAATGAGCTATCAATAGAAGGGTGTAAAAAAATATAAATACAATCTTGCTGCAGTATCTCATGTGCAGGAGAGAGGGAGTGAATTGCCATGGGGTTAAGTGGCAGTAAGGAACTGACATGTCACTGTAAAGACAGTGGGCCAGACTGAAGGATGGAATAGTCTGTGCAAAAGAGGTGAGCAAAAGCAGGAGGAAAAAGAGACCAAAATGGTTCTCAAAGTGGGTGACAGCAAGCATGATGACAAAAAGGGCAGCATTCAGGAGATACAATATGGCACGGACTAGGGGAGAGCACAGAGAGGTATATCAGCAAAAGCAGAGGGAAGCTGGGAAGGCAGTAAGCAGTGCTAAGGCACAAACTGAGGAAGAAATAGCCAGAGGGGTAACAAAGGAGGACAAGACCTTTTTTAGGTATATAAGTGAAAAAAGAAAGATAATGGGAGAAACTGTGAGGCTGAGGGGTGCTGAGGATGGTATGGAAAAGCAGATATCCAGAACAAATACTTCTGTCTTCACAGTGGAAGGGAATGGGCCACATATAGGTTACAGAACCTCTGGAGGGAGGGAAGTAGACACCAATCCATTCAAAGAGGAAAGGGTCCTGAAGATACTTGTGAATCTGAGAGTGGAAAAAACTATGGTGCCAGATGGGGTACATCCAAGGGTACTGAATGAGCTCTGGGAGGTACTGGCTGCACCTCTGACAGCTCTGTTCAATAACTCAGTAGATACAGAAGTGGTCACAGAGGAGTGGAGAGGGGCAGATGTAGTCCCACTTCCATAAAAGTGACAGCAGGGAAGAAGCTGGCAACTACAGGCTGGTCAGTCTGACATCAGTAGTGGGGAAACTAATGGGTCACTTCTGAAGGAAAGACTGGTAGATTACAAATCAGAAAAAAATACACCCAAAGGAAGAGAGTATATAAACACTCAAGAAAATATGAGGGGCAAACTGTTGCTAACCTAAATATGGTTGGCCTATAAGGCTAGGGGCAGCTAATCAGAGCTCTGAGGAAGGTGTGACATTGCTCCAAAATGTCATCATGTTATGACGCCAGCTCTGAGTAGCTGCTGCTAACCTGGGGAGCCTGTGGAAGCATTTATATGCCGACTGCTGTAATTTCAGGTTAATACAGGCAGCAAGTTCTGAGTAGCTGCCCCCAGTCTGGGGAGTGTGGAAGCATCTGTATACCATCTGCAGAGAATCTGTAATTCTAAGTAAATATTAGCAGTGGGTGCAGCTTTTGTGCTCCACAGTATGAAAAGAAAAGTTTTCCTGAGGAAATACGGAACATCACTTTATGGCTTAGGCAACTGAGCCAGGAAGAATATGTTGGCTTCTTGCATCTTTCCTCTGTATTGTGTATGAGTTGGTCATTTTTTGTACTGGATGCACTAGATTATATTAGTAAAATTAAAACTGTTTATATCTGGGTTAGCAACGTTTTCCCCCTCATATTTTCTTAAGTACTTTTAGGATCTGTTCCTTCGTGTGCAGTTTTTTTTCTGATTTGCAAATTCCCTGCTGCTGAGTGACAGACAAGTAACTAAGGGACTCTTCCCATATGTTCAGATGAGCTGAGCAGATGTTTGACTTCTGTTGGTAGATTACCTTGCATCCAGAGGGTTACAGGACCCAAGGCAGCATGGACTCATGGGAGGAAGCTCATGTCAGTCAATCCTAATACATTTCTTTGACTGGGTGACCACAGAAATAGATCTGGGGAAAGTGGTGGAGATGACCTACTTAGACTTCAGCAAGGCCTGTCCATGGCACATAGGAGGCTCATAAAAAAAACTGGGACGCTTGGGTGTGGTAACCAAGCTGACACACTGGGTACATAATAAGCTGCTGGACAGGCAACAGAGAGTGGTGGTTAACAGCATTCACTCGGGGGAAAGGTACGTGACCAGCAGGGTTCCTCAGGGCTCAGTACTGTGTCCAGTCCTCTTTAATGTCTTTATAAGTGACATTGCAGAAGGACTGGAAGGAAAGGTATGCCTCTTTGCAGATGACACCAAGATTTGCAACACTGAGGACACTCCAGAGGGGGTGGAGAGAAAAATAGAGACCTGAAAAAGCTCAAGGAGTGGTCATTGGTATGGCAACTGGGTTTCAGTGCAAAAAAGTGCAAAATCATATACCTTAGGCACAGAAACCTAGAGGCAGGGTATACAGTGGGGGTACTGACAGTTGCTAAAGAGGAAAGGGACCAAGGGGTAATCATAACAGATGACCTTAGGGTGGCAAGGCAATGCAACAAAGCAGCTGGGAAAGTCAGTGGGTGCTGGGGTGCATAGAGAGGGGTATCACCCGCAGAAGGAGGTTGGTGGTATTGCCACTGTATCGGTCATTGGTGAGTTTTGTGTCATGTTCTGAAGACACACCTCAGAAAGGACATAGACAGCACAGTGGCCATCCAAAGAAGGACAACAAAAATGGTGCAGGGGCTGTACCAAATGTCTTATGAGGAGAGACTGAGGGATATAAACATGTACACCCTTGAAGAGAAGAGGGAGAGAGGAACAATATAGAGACCTGTAAGTACCTCATGGGGTGATTGAGGTACAGGAAGGGAAAAGTTTTTAGAAAAGATGGTGTACAAGATCTAGGGATAATAAAATGAAGCTGTAGGGGAGAGGTTTCAAAGGGATGTGAGGAAGTATTTCTTCATTGAGAGGGTGGTGAATGCTTCGAACAATCTTACAGTGGGGGTGAGGATGGAAAAAACAATGGTAGGCTTCAAGCATGCATGGGACAGGTATAAAGGAAAACTAGTATCAAAGCGGGGGGGCAGAGGTGGCCGGAGATCAGTTAGGGCATGTGATGGCAGAATAGGCAGGGAAAAGAGGGGCAGACTAGGTGGACCAAGTGGTCCTTTTCTGCCAAGACATTCTGGGCCCAATTCTCAAAGCCCAGCATCCAACACAAGGTGCTTGCACCAAACAGAAATGGTGCAAGGTGCACCTTGCGTCCAGGGCAGCCTCCACACAATTCACAAAGGTGGCCTGCATCGACCACAGGCCGCCTGTCCCAAACAGGTCCTGTGCCACCCTTGCACCTAGTAACTGGCAGCGACAAGGTGCAAGGGTGCCCTGCACTAGATGCAAGCAGCCACAGCCTAGAGGAGTGATTCATGAACAGCTCCCAGAGAAGCAGAAACTAAGTCCCCGTAGACCAACCTGGGCTGGAGTAAGGGGACTTAGAAACTGCTGCCCTGTCTGTGCCACTGGGTGTATAGTGGTGCGGGCACACTTGCCAAACTCCCTGATGTGCTCCACAACAGCAATTGTGGTGTGAACCTCCCACCAGCTCCCTGATGATGCTGTCAGTGGCATACAGTGCACTTCCCATCACTGGTCCGGTGCCCTCCAACCCCCACTACCTGCCTGTAGTGCCCCCATCACCTCCCAGAGTCGGGCAGAGCCAGGGACCAGGGTTGCCCTCCACACACCTCCATAGCCCCAAATGGACTGCATGTGCGGCACTCTGTCCCATGTGATGTGTACCCCCATGCAGTATGGGTTCCATAAGTTTGGGGCACGGCCATACCGGCATGGGGCACACTGGGTCACAACGCTGCTAAGGGCCTGCGGCAACCCCTGTCCATGCATCATGTGTTCACCACAAGGGCAGGGTTGCTGCAGGCATGTTGACTTAGGCACCAGTACCCCTCCCATATGAGAATTGGGTGCAAGGTCTCTGGCGCACAGGGCGTCGGCGCAAGCTGCTGTTTGCCGCAGCTTGCGCCGGACGGAGGCCCCTTTGAGAACTGGGCCCTCTGTGTTTCTGTGTTTCTAAATAGAAGTGATAGAATTCAGATTCAACAGATTCAGTAAAAAATATCTACAGACAGTGCTATTTGAGACTGAAGGCTCAATATCATTTACAGGTGAATAGACACTGTCAGTGTCAGCTGATTCCAGCTCAAGGTTTGACTCTGTTCTAGCTAACCACCTTCACACATCTCTACCCAGGGACAGACTGAGACAGTACCTATTTTACAAGTCCACCATTTTCAATTTAATTATGTTCTGAAAATACTTATAACATCTTCCTTCCATAATTGCCTACAAATTTACTCTAGTTCTTTCATCTTTTGTAAAATATACTAGCTGAGTTTGAGCAGATGTATTTGTTCCTTTCATCACTTTGAAGTCTATCATATCTCTTCTTACACCATCATTTCTAACAGCCTGTGGTCAGATGGTCTGGCCCTGATTTTCAGTGCTGTGTGTGCCTGGATGATCTTCCCAGATCCCTGATGTGCACAGCCATAAGTAAGTCTGCACAAATGGTGGTCTAACTTATGTGAGCAAATCCCACAACTTGTGGTGGGTCCGATGCTTTTTAATGCTGCATGCATCCATATATGATGCATGTGTCATTATTTAACTCTTAAAATTAGGCCCATGATCTGTAAATGTGGCACAGTATTGAAAATAGATTTCAAACAATGTGCCACATTTTGGTTGCTGCAGGTGGGCACAGGGTCACGTCGACACAAGTCAAAACCATGCACCTAAAAATGCTGTAGTGAAAAAGTGCAGGACAATAACAGAGTCAGGCAAAGGACCAACCTGTTCCGCGCACCACACCCATTGACTACAATGGGTTTTCAAGTGTTTTTGTTGGGGGGGGTTGCACCCTGCACCACCTACATGGAGGGCTTTGCCCCCACACCCCTTGGGAATTAAATAACTAGCTATGGGGGAGAGTGACCACAGGGATGAGGGGAAACATGGGAGTTTTTTTTTTAAACAAAAATGTCTCAGAATGTTTTAGCAGGGGAGACCTGGAGAGAACCAGACCATGGTCCCACGTCTCCCAACTGTGCTGTGCTGTCTGCTGGTGCCCTAGCCACTCCTCCATGGGAGCTGCACAGCCAGGCACCCAGCACATGGCAACTTGTCCAGCATCCCATTCTGTGTACAGTGACATGGGTGGCGGTATTCCCTACCGCTATTCTACCCCTGTCGCTGTAAGGTCAAGCACTGTATAGACAGCACTGTTTTTACCGCGCTGTCTTACATGCGCAGTTATCCCCTGGTACCCTGTAGGTGCAGCCCACAATTGAGAACTGCAAAGTGGCAGACAGTCTGAAAAGCGAGACCTCTTTCTTTCTGTTTATGAACATTACTATGGAGCCAGCCTGGATGCAACACAGTGTCCTGTGATAATGCATGACAAAAGGGATTAACCGCCATTGAAATTGCATTGTTTACTGCAGTAACTCTGCTGCAGTATGCTGCAGTTTTTATGTTGCATCCTAGCTGTTGCCACTGTATATAAATCTGTCTGTCTGTCTGTCTGCCTGCCTGCCTGGTTTGTGGTGAAACTGGAATGTTAAAACAAGAGAGTCTCATCTCTAGTTTTCTATTTGTGCGGCCACAGCTGTGCCATCTTTGACAAGTAAAACCCTTTAATAGAGCTCAGTGGAGAAACATAACAGCAGAAAATGCATACTCATACAATTCTATACAAGCATTTGTCAATGCCGATTGTTGACTTGCTGGCATTGGCATTGGTAGTGCAGGACTTAGACAGATGCATCATAGGAATGGCAGTGAAGTATTGAACTGATGCCAACCCACCCTGCAGAAAGTGACAAGCAGTAGGGTGTCCCTTTGGGTGTGTGCAGTGCGGGAAAACATGTCGGACAGGATGTGAGAAATGACAGCTGCACAGTTCATAAGGAGGTGGAAAAAAATGCCAGTGTTGAAAATGTGGCATGTAAATATACCAAATTTGCGAAGCTACTAGGGTGCGTGGGAAATATGCAATGAACGCTTGCAACACTGATATTTGATGCGCGTTCGGCACCAAATTTTCAACAAAGGCATTTTAGCACCTCTGCTCATGTACAACGTTACTGTTATTTCCTCAAAATGTCCCAAGAAGTGATTTTGCACAGTGATCACGCTATTATGCGCCAGAAGTGCGAAAACACATTTTTGGCATGATATGTCAAATGATGGCTGTACTGTTCATCAAGAGGTGTGGAAAAATGGCAATGGTGAAAATCCAGACTGAAAATATCACAAATGCACGACGGTATGAGTGTGCATGCAATCTGCCAACGCATGCTCGTAACACAGTTATTTTATGGAGTATCATCACCAAATTTTCAACATAGCCATTTTAGGTCCTCTGCTCATGAACTGTGTCACTGCCATTTTCATAATCTGGCCCAAACACTGATTTCCCACAGCGACTGCGCTATTGTGCGCCGGAAGTGCGGCAACACATTTTGGGCAGGATGTGGAAAATGACAGCTGTACTGTTCACAAGGAGGTGTACAAAAATGACAATACTGAAAATCAGGCAGTAAAATATTGTGAATGCACGAAGTTACGAGCCTGTGTAGCAACTGTGCAATGCACGCCAGAAAACAGTATTTGTTGATTTTTCCACCAAATTTGGAACTTAGGCTTTTAAGAGGGCACCTCATGAACACCGCCATTGTCATTTCATTAATGGGCCCCGAAAGGTGATTTCACACAGTGACTGTGAAATCACCTTTTGAGGCTGATAAATGCCATGACAGTGACAGAATTCATAAGGAGGGGCCCCAAAAGCCCCATGTTGAAAATTTGGTGCAAAAAGTCCAAGAAATGGCTGAGATATGCAACAAAGTTGAAAAAACCCTATTCACTCCATTATACAGCTTACCGGCATTTCCTCAGTTCACGGTCAGCTTTGAAGAGTGCAGACGTGTTTCCGGTGCACTGAAGATCATCACGCCGGACTCGGAATTAAGTATGGGGTGGGGGGTGAGGGAGGCAGAGTGCGCATGATGGGTGGGTGCGGGTGGGGGACCCTGAACTCACAGAGGGACGTTTTGTGTGTAGGTACAGAAAGCGTCACGGGACAGTTTTGGCATGCTGGGGTAATTCCCCGTGCATGCCACCCAGCGGGTTTGCTAGGTTAGTAGCCAATGGGGATTGGGCACCCTCGTCGCACACAACACGGGGTTAATGTCGCCGGGATTGGGCACCCTGCTGGCAAACAAAGCGCCGCACTGTTTTGGCATGCAGAGGTGGGCTCCCAGCGTGCCACCTAAGTGGGTTTGGGAGGTCACTGGCTGATGGGAATTGGGCACCCTCACCCAGGCACACAACACGTGGGGGTTAATGCTGCTGGGATTGGGCACCCCGCCCGGCAAGCAAAGTCGGGGAGTAGAGCGAGCCGAGGGGATTGGGCAACCCCTCGGCATTCAACAGTTGGGGGGTGATGCAGATGGGGAGTGGCCCCCTACTGGCGTGTCACACAAGGGGGGGTGCGAGCTTCACCCGCCATGCGGGGGCTTTGGCGCAATGTTTCTTAAAATGTTTGCCTTGCAAAGGCACGTACGGGAGGCATGTCTTTATGCCGCTGCATGACGAGCTTGTCTCTGATTGCAGCGACAATTTGTTTAGAAATTTTGTCCACTTTCCATAATGCTGGTGTCAGCACTAGCATGCTGACTTATTGGGGAATGAGGGACGCACCTACTGATGCATGCCCTGCATTCGCCCAACAGCAGCCGCGCCGCCAAATCTCCACTCTCCCAATATGTTGACCTGCGCGCAAGCGCGGCAAGCCAACATAAAAAGGAGGGAGAACTATGTTCCTTCATATTCCTGTGTTCCTGATACCTGTATTTATCTTTTGGCATGTCTGTCTAGCTGTATGTATCTCTGTCTATCTACACTATTTATCTTTCCACATCACCTATTTCTGCCTATCTACACTATTTATCTATTAGTATTGCCTATCTATCCATCTATCTATCCATCTATCTGTCTGTCTGTCTATCTATTTATCTATCTATCTATCTATCTATCTATCTATCTATCTATCTATCTATCTATCTTTCTAGTTTATCTACCAACCTACTACCTGCCTACTGTTTGATGAAAGTTTGTACTTTAGCTTTGCTTCCAGGTGGTTGTGATGGTGATCACAAAAAGCTATAGCTATAACAGGTGTCCAGTCAAAAGAGCAAAGCAAAACTAGCGAAGCAAAAACATCAACAGCAAACAAACACTTGTCATTTGAGTGACCCGGTATTTACGGTGCTTGTTATTATGGTGACCAATGACTTTCTCCCTCTCCCTGAGTTGTACTCCTCCCCTGGAGTTAGGAATAGTAATAAATCTGCCCGTAACTGTATTCCCACAGTGTGATCCTCCCACCCGGGGACAGTGAATCCTAGCGAGAGGATTTTGTTGTCCTTGCTTGGTGCTGTTTTTCCACTCACAGTTTTTCACTTTCACACATTTGTCATTGCTGTTATTGCCTGGCACGGTTTATGGGTGAAGTGTTACTGTAGCTATTCATTCATATCTTCCTCTTCCTCTTCTTAGTAATAAAGCATGTCCCCATTTGCAGGGTTGTTAAAGTGTCAGCAGGTAGGTGTTGTACAGAAAGAGTCATGCGTATATGCGTGTGCCTCCGCAAGCCCTTTAGTCTGCTGGCTGTAGTAGTCAACTCACAAATTGCATGAAGATATGAAAGTGCAAATTGATGGCCTTGACTATGTCTGACTTTTTCACTTATAGCTGTTGATATGAGGAAACCTGAGGCTTGACATCACTGTATCGTCTCAGCTCTAACCGTTGCTTTCAACAGCCAAATAACATCTACTTTCTCTACAGAGAGATGTCTGGCTAATTTAGTCTGAGCTTCTTCTTCAGAAAGTATTTCTGCCCTCCCATTTCTTAATACACACTGTGTACGTTAATGTACATTCATTGCAGTTTTGGCATCAGTTATGGTTAACGCATCAAGCTGCAAAAGTGATGTTAAGCAATATTAAGGTAACAGATGCACTGAGTCATTCTGATTGTGTGATGTGGTATTTAATTGGATAAAGCTGCAGTGGTGCTACTCAGCTTCACCACCGTTTGTCACGGAATATAAATGTTCTTACACCAATTCTTTGGGAGTGGGTGCCTTAGTTAGGGTACTGCCACTGCAAAGAATCATTCAAGTTCATCACACAATCACAGTGATTCTGGGGACTTTCTACCCTAATGTTGCATTTTCCTACCGTTTTGGCTTTGTGCTTCAACTTCAACTGATGCGTAAACATAGTTTTTTTAAATGAATGTCTATCATATTTGAAAAGACATCTAATGACAAATGCACATTCATTTGAACCGACAGTGTCAGTCATCAGCAAACATTATTAATACTCCTCATGCTCAATAGTCCCAGGTGTTCAGTAGCACTCCCTGTCTTCACCCCCTACCATACCATGTCAGGCAGTCCATGGCATCAACTGGCACCTCTCTCACCCTGCTCCAAGCTGAGCAATTTCTGGTGTCCACAGGCAGACTTTTTCCCCACAACCCAAGCTAATCAGTCTCTGGTGTCTGCTGGTACCCTCTGCCTCTCACTGCCTCAAGCCATGATGTTCCACATATCCCATTGCACCTCTTCAACCTGTCCCAAGCCAGTATTTATTTTGTATTCTTTGGTAACCAGGTAAGGCCCACTAGACACAAGTGTCTGTTTTCAGGGGTGATCTGGGAGCACTGGGTGGTTAAGTGACTTGCTCAGAGTCACACAGTATGCAAGTGGAGGTTGTGAGAATCAAACCCAGGTCTGGTCTGCTGGATGTACCAGGCTCGTTCACAGCTCATTACTCTAACCTCTAGGCTATACTGCCAGCCCTTCCATGCCCATGCCAGTATTCACTAACATGAACTAGTACCCTCTACATAGCCCTTCTGCAAGCCCATTTATCCTATTCATTCAGCGGTATATTCCTCCCTCAACTTCCTCTAAGATATATATGCACATTGACGCTATATGCATTTAATAAGCTGTGGTTTGCTCTTTTAGCATCACAAGCTGTGATTTATGAAATACATGCAGCATGCTTGTATTTAGTAAACTGAATTTCTGATTCAGATGGTGTCAGGGTGGTGAGTGAAGAGTTTGAAATTATCATTGTCTTGGGGAGATTTGTTTATGGGGACACTAGAGGGCCACCAGTGATAGGCTCCAGGTGACTGCCTTTTAGTCAGAGGAGGTCATTAATGCACTATAGGGCTGCCAGTGATTGATTCCCATTGGCCACACATGTTTTTTCTTGGGAGGCAGGGGTTGACAGGTATGACACCAGGATTGTCTCTCAGTCTCACAAATAAACAGATTTGATACATTTTAGCAGCTGAGATGGTCTCCCACTGCCAGTTTTCATTTTAAATTCAAGTCATTTACCATCAGCTCCCACTGGTGATTTGACTTGCTTTACTAAACTTGTACCCATGGCACAGATGATGGGTTCCTGTGCCACAATAATCAGCGGGGGGGGGTAAGGGGCTTGATTTGCCCCTCACTGCAGAGCATAAGATTTCATATCCCTGTATGCAGTTAAAAGAGCTTATGAAAAACAACTGAAAAAAATGTGTTTGTGGTGTTTATTTTTTGTAACTTTTTTATTTTAAAAATCTTTTATACCAAAAACACCAAAAGCATTAACTTTGGCACAGATCTAACAATCCTGAAAGTTTCAAGTTTCAAATCCACAGTTTTTCCTTTTATTGGAGAGCATAGAACATGTTGAAATTGGTGAATTGTCCTATTTAAACTACATTTTGCAGAAAAAGTACAGAACTGAGTCAATAGTTACCATCTTTGGTGGGTGCAGAAAACCTTTCACAGAGGCTGTGTGTCCGCACACAAAGGTTGTGCATACACGACATCTGCCGCCCCGGTGCTTTGTATCCACTCCAGCAGCACAGCTCCAACTTGGGACTGCAATGTCATGTGTGGGGTCATCAATATTAATGAGCAATCTCACAGCCTGATTCATGCTCTTCCTGACACTGCCCATTATCATCAGGTGTCATGTCCATGTATCCGACAGTGCTGCAGCAGCACTAGGATTGCCCTATAGTACAGTGCTCATGCGGGTGTACCGAGTCCAGACCACTGTACACTGTACAGCTTGCTATATCTTAATGTATTTTTATATTGTGTCTTTCTATTTCCCCTTAGCTGCCCTTCCCTGGGGGTAGCCTTTGTAAATGAACTTCAACCCAGTGTGCCTTTCTCAGTTGCTAATTTTTTTTGACTAAAAAAAATGTGATTGTATACCGATGAAAATATGCACTGCCTTAAGCCACCTCACACCTCCTCCCACATGAACACTGTATATTTAATCCTGATCAGGGACACTGGTTTACTGGGATTGAGAAAGGGCATATTCCATTTTGCACATTGCAAAAAACCGTATTGTCACTGGTGTCTGCTAAGCCAAAATCCGGTTTTACTAGTATTTGGTTCTGTGTACTTTATTTAACAATTTTTAACTCTGCTAACATGCCTTTTAGCAATTTTGACCTCCACTATTACACATCCTTCCATCCTTGTACCAATTTAAAGTTATTTTAGGTACAAGATGTGATGGCAGCAGCAGCACTACAGCTCCCCCTTCCTGAGGTGTGATGGAAGCAGCAACACCGGCCCCCATCCCTCTGGTGTGATGGCAGCAGCAACAGCACTACAACCTCCCTCCCTCAGGTGTGACAGAAGCAGCAGCACTGTGGCCCCATCCCTTAGGTGTGATGGCAGCAGTACTACATTCTCCATCCACCAGTGGTGACGGCAGAAGCACTACAGCCCCCATCCTTTTGATGTGATGGCAGTAGCAACAATGCAGTCCACATCCCTCTGGGGTGATGGCAGTAGTGACAGCACTATGATCCCCTTTCTTCAACACCCACACCCCACATGCACAAGTTACAAATGACTTAGTCTCTTTGTTTGTTAGAACTCAGATGTGAATTAATCTGAACCATCACCGCTAAGGTGGACTACCTTTGTTTTTTCCTATCTATAATTTAACTGCCTGAATTGGAGTTCTGCCTGTGACACCGCTGACCAGGATTAGGGAACAGACTTGGGTTGGAGGGCCAGCTGGTGGGTGAAGGCTTGAGTGTCCAATGACCACTCACCTTCTCCTGGGAGGGAGGGAGGGTGGATTCACAGCTCAGCATTTGCTGGCCCCTGGTGGAGGCCAGAGGCATGACAACATCTCAGCTCTCACTGCAGGATGGAGCATGATGGATGTCGGCTTGTGCATTGACAACATGCGGCCTGTCACATTCCCAAGAAAATGGGAAAATACCCAGTGCCCAACCAAAGGACGGCTGTTGGTCCCTCCATAAGCAGGAAGCCCCAGATATGTGTCCATTCTGACTCCTGCCATGCCCTGGATACACAGGAAGCTCTTTGGGGGCAATTATCCTCCCCTGGTAGCCTCCCACAGGGGAAGGGGCCCACTCAATGAAGGGTTATTTTGGACTACCTGGTAGCACAGCAGTAAGGGGCAGTGGATGGTGGTTGGGACTCAGCAGCAGTGGTAGGGAGCCTTGGCAGGCCTGAAGAAGTGGATGGCCAGGGGGTAGGAGGAGCAAAAAAAAACTTATTGAATTTGCTTCTTTGAAATAAAGTGTCTTCACCTAAAAAATCCACAAGTGATTAGTGGAGGACCTTCAAATGGATTCATGCATCTCCCAAACATGTGGATGCTTTTTTTTACTTGGTGTCCATGAAAAGGGTGTCTCCCAGTTTTCATGTCTTTGTTCAGATGTGAATTGAGCACCACTCTGCCCACTAGCATCATACAACCCCTGGGGTCTTACCTTCTGTATGTCAATGACTGTGCTTTCAAAATCCACTGGCCAAACATAAGTACACTTAAATACTTATCATTTGCTTTTTGTTGAAGCAGTCTATCAGAAAACTTTTTGTTGTCACAGAGACTGAAACAGTAGGTGGGAGAAAAGGTACTGATGATCTAATTCACCTAAATGGGGTGCTAACTGTGAAGTCTTTTCATAAGTAGTAAGGCACTTTCTTCTTTGTGAACATACTTTCATTCAGACTAGTTTTCATTCAAACAACTGAGGATTTTGGATGGCTCTACTGCTTATAAACTTGAATACGTTACTTGGTAACAGTGATCCTGCATTTAGCAATCTACAACCTTTGATGCTCATATGCAAAGAATATAATAAAAACCTGACTAAAATCTAAAAACAAGCTTACAAAACACATAAAATGTATCTGAACATTTATCTTTACCTATACAAAATAATTGCAGCCCAAGTAAAACGCACGTAAATTACATGGTACCCTGACTACTATTCTATGATGAAGTAAACATATATTGGTATTTTTTTTACATATTCTTTGTAAAACAGGTAAAGTCCACTAGGAAGAACTGTCTGTTTTCAGGAGTGACCTAGAAGCACTGGGAAGGTTAAGTGACTTGCTTGGAGTCACACAGTATGCAAGTGGAGGTTGTGGAAATCAAACCCAAGTCTGTTGTATGTACCCAGTTCAAACACTGTTACTCTAACCACTAGGCATGGGTGGTTAAACTGAATGGCTGATTACAACAAAGCAGTGCAGGTGATTTCCTTACTGACTCTATATGCAGCAAAGCAGAAAGAATGCAAAGCACAGCAGCAATAATTTAAAAATGCTGAAATCTAGGTTGGCCCGCTGGCACTGCGGTAGCACTATTGCTTGCAATGCCAGCAACCCAGGTTCAGAAGTGAACTCGAGTTGCTGGAGGTCTTGCCAGGGGAGTAGGAATGAGCACCCAGGGGACTGCTCTCTTCCTCGGGGAGGTTGTGCTGCAGGTCCTGCTGCTTTACCACCACCTGTGTGACCATGGGTGGTGGTGCAATGGTGCTGCAGAGTGATCAGGAGGGGAGGACGTTAGCCAGGATCTGGAGCAGTGGCATGTCTCTATGTGACCTACCTTCTTGGATCTCCTCTAGTGCCGATGCCATCAGGGACAGAGACCAGAAAACCAGAAACAATCACCCCACATCAGCCACTGGCAGAAGGGACCCAGGTGCCCAGACTTCATAACCAGACTCCATGAGGGACCCACTGAGCTGACCGACACACACGAAGGGAGTGTGGAGGCATGACCTGGGGTCCCCTCCCTTCCCACCTGGAGGGGATACAACCCAAGCAGGATTGGGGCAGGCCCACAGGAGCTCCTGAGCATTACCTGGGGTGAAGCTAGGAGATACCCAGCCTAAGGAGCTCTGTAAAGTAGAGACTGATGCAGTGAGAAGGGGACATACAAAGAGAAAATAAAAAAAATTGAAAAAGATGCTGAAATCTTAGAGATTCTCTGCAGTGACATGCAATTTCCATGAGGCACTGGTACAAGAATCCAAAATCCGCAGACCAAGCAGGATTCTGTGATTGCTACCGGTGTTACCGGTAAAAATGGAAACCAGAGTCGCTGATCCTGATGGCTGTCTCTTTTTAACAGTCACACCTTTCCTCTTTCAATAATTACAGTGGGATATTCAGAAACCTGCCAGGCTTGATTTTACTTATGTTGAAGGATTCTGAAGTCCTTCAACGTTTAAACAGGCTACTCTGGGGCTTGTTTGAATCAACATGTAATTTGCATATCTGGCATGCCTTGACAGGTCTGCTTCCACTGACTTGTTGAAAAGAGTATAACTCTCGAAGGCTAGTTTCAAAGACAGTTTTGATAGCCTAATAAAAACTGTCCCCTGCAAAGTACACAGTTTTCCCCTCCATCTTTAACTGAACTAATATGACTATGACAATTGTTTATTGACAACAATGTCAAATTACTAGCTACAGTAATTTGTGAACTTTGCCACATTTGCACACTTCACAAAGCTTTTGGCAGGCAATGTGGCACTTTTTCAGGTGAAGATAAGGTGAAGTTGCAACTTCACTTCAACTTCACCTTAACTTTGCCTCAAAAAGTGCAGTTTCCCAAGGACAATTCAGTGCAAAGGGCCAAAGTGGCAAAGTGGGCAATTCGCGAAGTTATTCGCGAAGACTAATTTCACAGCTTTGCCAAAACTTCACCAGCAAAGTAAAACTTTGCAACATCTCTTCCCCTGGGCATTATTGTAAATGAGCTTTTGACCCAAGGATTTCATCCTAGACAAAAATAAATAAATGAACTGAACTCCAAAATAGTATCAGCTGCAAGCACATATGTCATTACATTAAAGGTTGATAAGTGCCTGTACAACTAATGGTTATATCATATGGTATATATCCACTGAGGTGGTGGGGTATGAACAGGATGGACCAGTGGTTTCTATTTTAATATTAAGATATGTTAGAGCACTGCTATTTTGAATTTGAAATTCCTGCATAAAAAAAACCCTAACCCCATTAATTCTTTATTTCTTCTTAGAGCCATACAACTGGAACTGAAGGAACAAGTCGCTGCATGTAGGTTACATACTAAATGTGGAACATTTTTTAACTTTAACATAACAGTATTGGTTTGTATATTTCATATCTGATACAGTGCAGATGTCTTATGTGTGCTACAGTACATTGGAGAATACAAAATACATGTTTTGCCTTGGAAGTTATCTTACACTTGGCTCAGGTAATGACTATGCTATACTGAAGAATACCAAAAGGATGAGTTGTTTCTGTATTCAGTATCTCTGAGCATACACTGGAGCAAATGCAATGTCTGGTTTCTGGCAATTGTTGCTTCTTTTGAATCTTTGAAGTCTGTCCTGCCCAATAGATTACATACAGCTACCTATCATGTTTTGCTGTACGTTTGGTGATATGGGGCAGTATAAAGAAAACATTTGTGCCACTGCAGGCACTGTTTACATGCATACTTCCTCCCTCAGAACCATTTGTAATGTCAGAGAAGACTTTAAAAGTTATATGAAATCATTTCTGTACTGTTAACTGCCCTCTCATTCCCCTTTCCATGTCAGTCACACACAGCATTCTGCTACGGTTTGACACACTTCTGATAAATTAACTATCTAGGTTTGCACTGCCCTCAAATCAACACCTAACTACTGATCTTTCTTTTCATATTGCAAGGTATTACATGGCATCAGCTGCACCATTTTATGCTTTTCATCTGGATAGATCAGAATGGTGTTAACTGATAACATGGAAAGTCCAGGTAGTAAGCAAACCAAGACCAGTAGCTGCTAAGACTCAGGAGAGAAGGATTCAATCTTGTGACAAAAGTAACAATTTTGATTATTAATTTAACAAAAAGGGTCTAGCAGATATCATAATATAGAACAGGCACAAAAAGTAAAACAGGATAGTGTATCAAGGTATAACAAGCATTTGTCAATGCTGAATGCTGGCTTGCTGGCATTGGCTTTGGTAGTGCAGGAGTTAGAGAGATGCATAATAGGAATGGCAGTGAAGTATTGAACTGATGCCAACCCCAGCCCCACCTTGCAGAGACTAACAGGTGTTGGGGGTGTGCCTTTGGATCAGCAGGCATAGTGCTCACACCATTTCATCTCACACTACTCTGCTGACACTGACAGGTGTCGCAGTGTGCTTTGGGGTCTTTGAGCCTTACTCTTATCCCATTCCATAAGGAAATATGCTGAAATGGGTGCGGTATAAGAGAAAGAAGTGAATGCTGGGTCTGAAGACCCCAAGGCACACTTCAATGCCTGTCACTGGCTGCAGGGTAGGGGTGGAATGGCGTGTGCATTACGGGCGACGATCCCAAGTCACAGCCCCAATGCCTGTCAGTCTCTAGAGAGTAGGGCATTATGGTTGGAAACACTAATGTCCTGGGTGTTTGTTGGTATTTTCACTCTGAATTTTCAAAATGGGATTTTTGTGACCTCACCTCATGAACAGAGGCACTACCATTTCGTTACTCAATCCCGAAAGGTGGTTTTGCACAGCAAGTGCACCATTTGGCGCCACAGGTGTGAAAACACATTTCTAGCAGGATGTGAAAAATGGCAGCTATACTGTTCATGAGGTGGTGTGAAAAAATGGCAATGCTGAAAATCTGGAGTGAAAATATGAAACATTGGAGAAGTTACAAATGTGCGTAGGAACTGCACAACGCACACCTGTAACGCAATCATTTTTTGGAATTTTTTCACCAAATTTTCAATATGGGTATTTTTGAACCTCTCCTCATGAACAGTAGCACAGTAATTTGGTTACTCTGTCCTGAATGTTGGTTTCCCACAGTGACCACTCCATTCTGTGCCACAGATGTGAAAACACATTTCAGAAAGGATGTGAAAAATGACAGCTATACTGTTCATAGGAAGGTGTGAAAAAATGTCAGTACTAGCTAGGTAGTCTCTCTTAAACAGTCACACAGTGCTTTCATTTATTTTATTTTTGTACTTTGCTTCGTACAGTTGACCAGCTTGCATCACACCGTGTTGGCAGGAGTATTGCCCTATTTCAAATTGAACTTCAAGTGCATAAACACGGTGTTCCACTTTTTTTCTTTTTGCTGGGTGGAAAAGCAACTGTGGAGGCAAGCTCCTGTGTGACAGATTCAGCCATAAACTGAGAAATTCCTGCAGTCACACTGAGCACCTCTACATCCATATCTGAGGTCTGCAAGGCATGAAAATCTCGCTTTGCAGCTTTCCATGGTGGGGTGTTTAACCAGCACACAAGAAACATGTCAGCAAATTTTGAAAAGCAGTGCCACAATGAGGATGCAAAAAAAAAAATGAGTGAGCTGCTGCCACATTCGACAGGCATGACAAACAGTTGATCCAGAATATGACCAGTCACAGAACACAACATTACATTTGCGTGTTGAGGCTTTGAGATGCAAGCCTGTGGTACAAACTTGATGTGGTTATTTATAGTTTTACAGTAATATATAATATATGCCCATCTGTAAACTCAGCCTGCTCTCTATTCAGTGTGGTGAATAAATTATGCACTTTAGTATGCATTGTTCAGTGCATCTCTGTATGAATCCACACACACTTCATATTATTTTAGTGTAAGATTCTATACTGTTAATTCATGTGGGCCTTCTCACTTAATCATCTCAGTTGGACTGCCTATGGATTTTGTATTTTATATTGTGCTTTTTCCCATTCTACAGACGTCTGTGATACTTTTTTGCCTGTACATCGATTCGCCCCTTCCCCAGGTCGCACCAGGAAACAAGCCTTGGCTCAGTGTGTCTTTCCTCATTACTAACATTTTTAAATAAATAAATAAAAATAAACTGAGTAAGAGGATCAGTTAACAAGCCAATGCTGGCTACAATGTGCCTGCAAGGTGGATTGCACAGCTTGTATTAATTTTGGGTAGCCCATAAATCATAACCCGTACAGGTTGCTGTACTACAAAAAAAATCAGAAACTGTCAAAATGCTCTGCTACAAAAATTCATAAACACCTTAAGAATAATCACATTTAACAAAGCATCATGCAAAATAATGTCAATCTCCTTTGTAAAGTCTGCTGTTGGAACAAGCAGCAATTTTCTATAAAAATAATTTTTCTGCAGTTGTCGCAACATCTCAGTTTTGTGCTTATATGAGTTCATCATGGCACTAGAATCATCTTTATCTGTAGGCTTCAACAAAGTGTTCAGGTTCTCATATAGGTCTGGTAGAGTGTGTTTTCTTTCACTGAAAAATTGACTGCCTTGCAAATTATCAAATAAGTCCTGTAAATCCCTTTTTCACAGGCGTGCAGATACTGAATTCAGTGGTGGTACAGTTCTTTTTCTAGACTGGAATTCCAGGAACTGTAACAGTATATTGCTTGACTATATCTTCAATGTTACTACTGGAGGCTCCCAATATATGTTCCTCCTGATGTAGCAACAGTCATGACAGATGCACCACGTTTTTCTCTTCTTTGAAATAATGCACTATGAAATCTACAACCATGTAATTAATGAAGAAAATGGAAGCACCAAAGTTAGGTCGACAGTAAAACTGCCGACCTCCCACACAGCGACAGCACAATACCGAAGAAGGTATTGTGCCGCCCAATCCCCCAGTGTTTTCTGTGGGGGACTGTGCCCCCCACACCCCGCATGCTGGGGGCTTTGCCTCCCACACCTCCTGGACTTTAGGATTCTCAACTCCAGGTCGGAGTTTGTCCGGGGAAGGGGCAGAACACTGAGGGAAAGCAAAACACAGAAATGGACCAGTACAGTGACTGTCGCTGTAGTGGTCTTTTTATGTGTTTCGCCGTTGGGGTGTCGGGCAAAAGGGGGCCACCTGAAGAAAACATACCATTACAAATTTGTCAGTGTTCTGAGTTGGTATAAAGGAAAGAACCCACTGCAGTAATTTCAGTTCACTCTTCAATAAACTTTGGTTAGAAATGTTTATCACAATTGAATTAAACTATTAAATGCCTGTCCCTGTTTTGATTCTGCTTACAGTTGCCCTATTGCTAATACTTCTGCTGCTGGTAATTCTGCTGTTGACAATGACCTCTGCAGTTGTGTTTTCTTTCTCCCTTTAGCCTTGTTCCTGTTCATGTTCTTTTTCTTGAATTCAGCTAATGCACGAAGAGAAACTAGCAATATGGGTTACTGAAAGTGAATTTCCTGGGCTAAAAGAACATTTCTAGCTATGTCTTTTTGAATGAATAGTTTCCCATGATATTTTGCTATACTGTTAACATGCTGAGATTCTGCTATTGCAAAATGGTCCTAAACTATATCTTAAAAATGGTCCCTGTATATGTTTTAGATGTGTAATACATTTGCCCAGATTGGGCCCTGCAGTAGTAAGCTGTGATATATAAAATTATGAACAGTAGTAGCTGGACATTGGTATTTTTTTTAATTAGTACTTTTTCACTCCTCCAGTCTGTTCAATGCCCCCCACCCCCCAGCCCTGTCATGATCTTCTCATGGACTTACCAGTTATCTACCACTTGCTCAGAGCTTGTTGGGTTGAGTGGCTCTCCGTGTTCACCATGTGTGAGCATGTGGCGGGTGCCAGCTAAATGCAGCCTGCCACATTTTCCCTCCATTTTCTCCCTCTGGGCTGGAGCATCAGGATGTGTGTACCAGCACATCATACTCCAACCCCTCCCCATCAGCACTCCCACTGTGCTGCCACCCAAACTCTGCCAGGTGGCAGTCCCTGCAGCAGGAACTGGTGCCCCTCCCTAAGGAAGGAGAGCTGTCAGTAGGTGTTTGATCCACTCTCACCCTTCTAACCCATTGAGCAACCCTCAACCATTCCCAAACCTGGGTCACTGGCAAGGGGGAGCAAGTGCAACCACTCTTCCACTGGGCTGGCTTCAGACATGGGTATTTGTGCTAGCCTATCTTGTGTTCCATTCCATGTTTTTTTCATACAGCTCCCCTTCCTCTTGTTCCTTCATCCTTATCCCTTCATTTTCTTGTGTACATTTGATATGGGTATTGGATATGGAGTCATCAATCTTTGCTGTTTTTGTATAGTTAATATATTTAATATATTTGTTGTGCATACTCATTAGCTCTATAAGAAATATGCTCTGCCAGTTTAAATTTATCTTTTTGAACACTGGTATGAGCTGGATGGCGACACACCTTGACAAAGTGCTCTGTTGATTCTGCATGAAACATTGCTGGTTGTATGGGAGAAGGTACATGCTGCCTGTAACCTAATACATTTACTGTGTCCTAAACTTTATTTTGTTAACCAGTGATGGTTTATCAGCATTTTAAAAGGCTGCTGAGCTGCGCTTCCTCTGCAACTTGTTATACGCTCCTCACCACATCCCCAGTTGTATGTTGCTTGAGATGCCTATCTCTGTTGCCTTCTTTCATTATTAAAATCTTGCTTTGTGTTTCATTTGAAATTAGCAAATTATTTATTTTGTTTTAGACAAGTGACTCACTTTACAGAATGTTTGTGTTAAATGTGTACCTTCCTCACATGTCTAGGTAGGCTTTCAGTATTTTCTCTTTCTGAATCCTGCTGTACTCCTTTCCTAATGGCTGTCCCTCTCCCTTCTTGTAGTCAGTCCCTGTTACCGTCTCTGGTATTGCTGTTACTTCTTGACAGACATTCCCCATCACAAACCCTTTGGTTGTTAGCCCAGTAGGAAGATTCTGAATCTTGGTTTGAGTCCATCAAGGAAACATTTACAAGAGCAAGTCACATGGATATGATGTTGAGAAAACAGTGTATGTGCTGATATCCTGAAAATGGGAAGCTGGGTATCAAACTGGTTGAAGGATAGGCAACAAAGGGTAGTGGTAAACAGCAGACACTAAGGGGATGGGAGAGTAACTAGCAGGGTGTCATAGGGATCACTGCTGGGACCAGATCTCTTCAATTCAATGTCTTCGTAAGTGACATTGCTCAGGAGCTGGAGGGAAGGTGTGTCTCTTAGCAGATGATACAAAAATCTGCAACATGTCAAACACTTAGAAAGGAGTGGAAAGAGTGCAGTGGGATCTGGGGAAACTAGAGGAGTGGTCTAGGGTATGGCAGCTGGATTTCATTGCCAAAAAGTGCAAAGCTATGCACCTGGTGTGGGGAAACCCAGGAACTATGTATAACGTAGGGGGAGAGGTTTTTACAGTTACCAAGAAAGAGATTTCAGAGTCATCATATCTGATGACTTCAAGGTAGCTGCTCAGTGTAACAAGGCAGTAGGAAAGGCTAATGGGATTCTGGAGTGCTTTGGGAGGGGGATTTCAAACAGGAGGAGGCAGGTGGTGCTGCCATTGTTTTGTTCACTAGTGATGCTTCACCTGGAGCACTGTGTACAGTTCTGGAGACCGCACCTCTACAAGGACATTGGTAGGATGAAATCATAAAAAGGAGGGCAATCTAAATGGTGCAAGGGTTGCAGAATAAGCCACATGAAGGATGGCTGTGGGTTCTTAATATGTATTCCCTGGAGGAAAGGAGAGCGAGAGAGAACATGATTGAGAACTAAGAGTACCTCATGGGGATGAACAAGGTGCAGGTGAGGTGTATCTTTCAGAGGAAGGAAGACACTAGAACATGAGGGCATACAGTGAAGCTAAAGGGGTGGAAGTTTAAAAGATATGTGAGGAAATACTTCTTCACAGAAAGGGTGGTGGATGACTGGAACAGTTTGCCACAAGAGGTAGTGGGGGCAAAGACTGTGGGGAGCTTCAAGCATGCATAGGATATGTGCAATGGCAAATTAAGTAGTGGAAAGGGAAGGGGGAGTGATGCCAGTGACCAAATACAGTCACAGCTGTTGGAATATGCACGGTTAAAGGGCAGAATACATGGGCCTACCAGTCCTTGTCTATCAACAAAGTCTATGTTTCTATCATCTCATACATTAAGAAGATGCATGAAAAGAGATTCAGCAGTAGGTTTCCCAACCCTGCACACTTAGTAATGCAGTGGTTAATGCAAATGGCCCACTGCTGAAGGCAGTACATATTCTAATAAATAGTGCCAAGCTGGAAGCATGCTTATCCCTCTCGCCATTCAGTCTTTGTGCTGTTTTAATTTCCGTGTGCACTTAATGGCAAACAGCATTTTGTCAGTGTCACCTCCTAAGTATTAAGCAACACAGGATACAGTTTGCATGGAAGTATTAAAATTACAGGTCACTATATTTGATTAGAGATGTAACAAAGTTTTCTTTGTCTGTAAAGCTGGTGCAAAGTCAGAAACTTTGCACTTCCTAAAGCTTTGAAAAGTGTCTGTCTTTGACATCAGCTTACCATGACAACATTTAAAATTATTTTATTTTAAAGACATCCAAACCCCACTTACTCAGTTTTCTAGTACCTCCCCTCTCCTACCACTCAGAGGCTTATAATTTTATTGCCCCCACTCCACCTTCTGCAATGAAAAGCCACCTCCTTCCCACTCAGTGAATATAGTGCTGTTAGAATAGCACAGTTAAAATAACATAGCGAGAGCGATTTACAGCTACCACTATAGTTGTTGTCACAACTGAGGAGAGGAGAAAGAAGTAAGGTGGGGGATGTCTCCCTGAGCTGCTCCTGTGGTTTAGGGGGCTGAGCGCAGAAGCAACTATGGTGGTAGAGCAATCAGGAGACCAGGGTTCGGTTTCCCGACTGTGGTGTTTTTGGTGTTCATCCCCCCACCCATATTGTTGTTGTTTTTTTTCATGTTCTCCCGCCAACTTCTTCCTTCTCCCTGAGTGCCACTCCCCACAGAGTTGATTATATTTAAGTCGAGGGGGCCTAGCTCTCGCTAATATAAATTTAACCTGGTTTGTTAGTTTCAGCAAGGTAATGCTCTGTGATTTTAATGAGTGCAAGCTTTGCTTTTACTGTGTTGTTGTGCACAGTTTTCGACTGCGCTATTTTTGTTTCGCTATGTTGACTGGGAACCTTCTTGCATGGTTGGAATCAGCTGTTTCAGCTATAATTAATGTGTAACCCTTCCCTTCACTTGCACATTAAAAGCAGCTTCCCTGCTTTGCTTTTCTAAACCTAACCCAGATCAGTAAGTGCATTCTCACCAACCTCCTCCCTAGTTTCCAACCCCTCTTCCACCTGCAGCACCCCAAAAAAAACACTTATGTACCCATAGAAAAGGAAACTGTCCCAGGTTGCAGAGATATCCTCTCTGTTCTGTTAGTATCAGAATTAATGAATGAATAATGAATTTCCCTATAGTAAAAACTGAAGACTGAAGGCTCAGCCAGTCATGTTTCTCTATAGACAAAACATCATTCATTCATTCATTCATTCATTCTGATACTTACCATAGAACAGAGAGGATGTCTCTGCAACATGGTTCAGTTTTCTTTTTCCCAAGTACATAAGTGATTTTTTTTTTGCGTGATACTGGAGGAAGAAATTTGTGAGGGCAAAGGTGGCAGGGTTGGGAAGGTAGAATGAACTTGATGATTGGGTTGGGTGAGGTAGGTGGAAGTGGGAGGAGTTGGTTTGGATGTGTGAGTGGGGTGAATGGGTTACACATTAATTATAATTGAAACATCTGATTCTAACTGCTGGTAGCAATGAACATTGCCAGAAGAGGAGATTTTTTTTCCAAGTACTGGCTAGTATGGGGTGAGGGAAATTAAATGATAAGGCACTGGGTGGTGGGACAGGGGTGGGTACTAGTAAACTGGATGGGTGGGTGTGGGATGTCTTTAAAATACTAAGGATTTTGAATGGTAACAGCAACACCTTACGTACTGCAGTTCTTTGCATGTTAAGTGTTACTTTGCCCAACAGAAATTATGCAAAGTACCACTTCACTGTAACTTTTCCAGCAAAATGCCACTTTGCATAGTTTTGCCAGGTGATGTTTGGCATGTTGCCAGGCAGAGAATCACACAGTCCAGAAGCTTTGCCATATCTAGGCAAAGCAAAATTTTCTCAACTTTGTACATCTCCATATTAAATATCCTTATTTTTAACACTTTCACATCTCATAATACATGAGAGGTATACACATGTATCTGTTATTACTTGTGTATTATAATTCAAGTAATAATACACAAGTGATAATACATGAAGGATAATACACATATGGATGTTATCACTGATGCATTATGACATTTTTGCATGTAAACATATGTGGATGGATTTTCTGCCTCATGGAATTGCTGCAAGACCCAGGTGTGCCAAATATATGGTGCACTGGGCTTGCAGCAAGCTAAAGGGGATTTCTATCCCTTGCATTAAACTGACATTCACAATGCCGGGGACCTTTCCCATGCAGCTTGCAGGTGAGGTCTGCTGCAAGCTGCCATAAATCAGGTTGATTGTTGCAACTGCTCCCAAGATTATAAAATCAAGTCCAGTTGAGACAATTGGCAATACCACAACTGCGGTGGCAAACGCGTTCGACACACGCCATATGTCAATCTTTGAAAATCTGTCCCTTTGTTTCTTAAATTCAATTTGCAGTAACCAACAACATAATTTGAACCCATGAGAGATTTATAATTTAACAGACTTACTTTAATAACTTTCATTTCCTGAGCCCCTTACTATTGTTCACTGCAGGCTACTTTTTAATGATACAGGTCAATTAATTTGGTGAAAGTGAAACTGTTCAGCATGTTTTACCAAGGGGCTGCTTTAAGTGGCAACTCTGACTACTGGTCTCTTCCATCTTACTGTTTTGGTTCCCTCTATAATCATTAATTTGAGTTCTATTCCTTATGATTATAATTGTCTTGCCCTATATATTCACTGTATGGTAATTTCCTGTAGTCTGTATGCACTTCTCTGCTTCTTTTACCATGTTGTATTGCTATGCTGGAAATTGTATGCACTCCTTAGACTTTATATTGTTTCTATGATGTGGAACCTCTGTGAAAGAGTCTGTGGCTCAAAGGTACTTCAGAAATTCCAATAAATAAATACAATAAATAAAAATATTGCAGCAGACCAGTAATTCTAACACTAAATAAATAAATGAGAAGGGTTATAAAATTAGGCTTTCTTACAATCCCTTGGTGTGCGATATCTTCACAGATCATCTAGAACTATGCTCCCCAGGTTTATGTACATTCCACACTTCTGGTTGGTAAAATGAACTCATAGGCCAGATATTCAAACTGCGCCAAGCTGTGGCGCAAGCCTGGGCGCAGCTCAACTTGGCTGTGCAGGGGCGTGGACTGGGTGATATTCAACAGAGCTGTGCCATGGCTTAGCAGCATTGAATATCGCACCCTGGCCACCCACAGTGGCACTGCGCCAGTGCCAGTGGCCAGAGTGGAGCATGTGGATGTGCTAGCGCAAGTTCCATTGTGCAAGGTGCAGCAACCGTGATATTCAAAAGCTGACATGCGAATGCAGCCATAATATATGCAAGGTGCACATGGGGCCATTTGCATGTCATTATGGCCCCATTTGCATGCAGGTGCGCCGATCCCCGGCAACTTGTGCCTGGCACCCTGCCAGGCAGCAGCCATCAAGGACCAATGCCCCCTACAGTGTGGCAATGTGCCCCACAGCCCGATCGCGGGCTGCAGTAAAAAAATAGAATAACCCTAAATCCCTGGTGGTCCAGTGGACCACTGCCACCCGATTGCGGGCTTAAGTGTTAAAAACCAAAACTTCTAAATCCCTGGTGATCCAGTGGACAGAATTTTGCCCAATCGTGGGCTTAAGTGTGAAATAATATAACACCTACATCCCTGGTGGTCCAGTGGACTGCTGTCTGATCGCGGGCTGAAGTAGAATTAAATGAAACCTATCATCCCTGGTGGTTCAGTGGACACCTCCCACCCGCCCTGATCCCCACCACCTGCTCCTCCCCAGTCAGCGGTGGGCGGCAGCACCCACCCACCTGCCGCCCGGTGCCTGCCGACTGACACCATTGGTGGGCTGTACACCCATTGGTCCACGCGTGAGCCAATGGGCATGCAGCTATACCATACTACACATTCCAGATATGTGAATGGGATCCATTCACATATCTGGAATGTGTAGTAAGGTATGGGCTGCATGCCCATTGGCTCACGCTGTGGATCAATAGGCGTACAGCCCTACCGACGGTGTCAGTCGGTGGGCAGTGGGGCAGGAGGCTGGTGGGGTGCTGCCACCCACTGCTGACTGGGAGGGGGAGCGGGCTAGTGGGGATCAGTGGGCTGGTGGGGAGGGGAGTCCACTGGACCACCAGGGATGAGGATGATAGGTTTCATTTAATTCTACTTCAGCCAGCAATCGGGCATACAGGTCCACTGGACCACCAGGGATAATAGGATTTATCTTTATTTATTTAGTCCACGATTCGGCAGGCAGCGGTCCACTGGACCACCAGGGATATAGGATGTATCCCTTTGTTACTGAAGCCCACAATCGGGCATGGGGGAGGGGGGCACCACCACGGAGGTGCAGCCGGAGCACCGGTGGCCACCCACAGGTGGCAGCTGCTGTGTTGCACCCTGCAATATGGCAGCTCACCTGTGGTGTGTCCAGTCCTTTTTTTTTTTTTTTTGCTTAACTTTTGTGCTGGCTTAGTAGAGGTTCTTGCATGCATGGCTCTGCATCCCAGGCTGAATATCGGGCTGTGCAGAGTATGCATGGGCACGCCCCCCCACCTGCGCTTGCATACATTACTGATGCACTCCAGCACATCAGGATTTGTGCCACGCACTTTCTCCTTTTGAATATCACGCCGGGGCACATCAGTGGGTTTCACATGGCACAATACTGTTGCGCCATGCGCTACCCTTTTGAATATCTGAGCCACAATATACATATTCCTGCACATTAATTTCTCTCTCTCTCTCTCTATATATATATATATATATATACACACACACACACACATATCAAGCCAAATGTATTTCCTTTCCTTCAGAAATGACTGGCTTTGAATGCAAGCCTGGGTCCCCTGTGTCACCAGCAAATGTTTTGCATCACTAGTTAGTCTAGTTGACCTTTATTTCATAGAGTTACATGTCTTTTTCATGCCGAATACTACCATAAAATGTTACAGAAAACTAGTACTTATGGGAAATTGCATTGACAAATCAATTTAATATTATTGTAAGGGCCGGCCCAGTGGCACTGAGGGTTGAGGGGCTGGAAGCCACACCTCGCATTACGCTGGTGACCCGGGTTCGGGAATGAGCTCGGGTTGGCGGGGGTTGGCAGGGGGAAGGAGGATTGAGCATCCCAATGGATGCTCTCCTCCCTCTGGGGTGGGATACCAGGGGTGCAGTACGCACCCGATGCCCCGAGAAAGCACCGGTGGAAACCGGGCTTTCGAGGGGTTGGCGGCTGTGTCTAATGGAGTCGGGGAGGGGGAACATCTGTAGGTGCTTGAGAGGGATGTGCATCAGCATGTCTCCTCTCTGGATGCTTGCATCCTTGTGCCAGTGTCTCAGGGGACTGGGACAGGGGAAAAATCACAGAAAAAAAAGTGAAAATACCCCCTCGGTAGTCCTAGATGATGACCGCTCCGGGCCATCCAGACCACCGAATCCGGACAGACCCCGCTATGCAGGATGAAGTAAGAGGTGAGGCACTCTGGGGCAGATCCAGAGTAGGGGGCAGAGATGGTGATGAGCAGCCCGAAGGAGTGGTCACCGAGGGTAGACAGGAGGAGATAAATATAAAGTATAAATATTATTGTAAGAATGTTTTCACTACATATCCTTTTTAAAAGTTATAATTCTAAATTAACAAAAACTCTACACATTATTATCCCTATTGTAATGGGTTAAATGTAAATGTTTCTACTACCCACCTTTCGTTGTTATGAAACCACCCTAGTTCTTTTTGACATACAGTACTTACATGCTGATACTGCCAAAGCCTTATTAATCTTCTTAACTTGCAGTCCCAATATACTAAACACTCAGTCCAAAAGAGTCATCCCAGAAGAAAGTAATTCTAGTCACTAGATTATTATCACTGCATCTCAAGGAGGATGTGTAAGGAACAAGGATTTTAAAAAACTGTGACTTTGTATGTGTCTGTGTTCATGTTCTGCTTGCGTCTGTGTGTGTTTGTGTTTGTATGTATGCATGCCTGTCTGTGTGAGAGTATGTCTTTTGGTGTGCTTGTTACTGAACAGCTATCACATGGTATCTGGGCAAACTCACTGCCTCTTGTGGTATCTTGTTAACACCACCTTTAGGCAACACACCTGTAACTTTGGAAAGTATTCCCAATAAATTTCCCTGCATCTTTTCCAGCTGGGTAAAAATTCATCTCTATTGTCTATAAGACTAGCATCCAACAGAAGAACCTTGACCACAGAGGGTAGTTGGTCCAGGAGGTTGGCAGGTGGTTAGGAGGGGCAAATCGGGTGCCCCATCACTCTGTGCTCTCCAACATATTACCTCCAAAAACCATATAAACACTACAAACAGGTATCTGCCTCTATCTCCAAAATCAAACAAAGGAGCAGAGGACACTGCAGAGCAGGACACTGCAGCACAGGAGCTAGCACAACAAAACTTGCCCAAATCAGGAACCAAAACAAAAAAAGCAAAAAGGAAATCCAAAAAACTTCTGATCATAGGAGACTCCATGATTCGGGGAGTTGATACCCATCTCCAGCCAGGGATAATGGTCAGATGTCTCCCAGGAACATCAAAGTGGAGAGACACTGACCGCATTGCTAAAATTGTTCAGAAAGCTGGAAAAAACATTGAAGTCCTGCTACACACAGGGACTAATGATCTCACCAGCCGGTCAGTTATGGAGACCAAGGAACACCTAACTAGGCTGGGTGACAAACTATCATCCATTTCATCTGACATCTCCTTCTCTGAGATCCTGCCAGTCTGGGAGAGTGGGGCAGATGGACGGAAGGTCAGAGAAGGGGATACAGGGGAGCTAAACATGTGGCTTAAGGGCTGGTGCCAGGAAAAAGGACACAGATTTGTAGGGAACTGGCAACAGTTCTAGGAGCGAAAGTTCTTTAAATTTAATGGACTGCATCTGACTAAGGATGGAGTCAGTGCACTGGGGCAGAAGTTTGATGTCTTTGCAGAATATTTCAACTAGCAAATGGGGAGAGGAGTGCAGCACTCTATACGTCGAATGGGAAGAACACCCCTCCCCCCTCAGCTAGTGGTCAAACAGTGATTCAGCATGTTTGCAGTTCATTTGCATCACCAAGTAAGAAAAAAGGTCTGTCTCCCCATACGACACACAGGGGAAATGCCAAACCTCACCCAACAACTAACACACTAAAATCTGGCCAATGGAAAATCATGTACACTAATGCTCACAGCCTGGGAAATAAGATCTCAGACCTGCAGGCAATAATGTCAGAGGGTAAACTGAACATAGTAGCAATTAGTGAGACGTGATTTACCAGTAACTCTCCACGGAGAGACTTCAGTACCTGGCTATGTACTGTTCAGAAGAGACCGAGGTGCAAAAGGGTGTGTGGAGTGGCCCTGTATGTCAATGAAAATATCAAAGCTACAGAAATTCAGAATACACATAAGGAGCCAGAAGAACTGTGGGTCACCCTGGAAACAGAAAATGGGACAGCCATAAGAACTGGGGTTGTCTACAGTCTCCCACACCAGGGGGAGGACATAGACGTATTACTGTTAGAAGATATAGGAAACATGACAGCTAAAGGGGAGGTTCTGATAATGGGAGACTTCAACATGCCGGATACAGATTGGTCAATACCAGCAGGAACATCTGCCAGAACTAGACACATGGTGGATTCCCTGCAGGGGGAAGACTTCATACAACTGGTACAACAACCCACAAGAGACAGGGCTATCCTAGATCTAGTACTGACTAACAGGGAAGGAATCGCAGATCTCCAGGTAGAAGGTCACCTGGGGGCCAGTGACCATCACATGGTATGGTTCAATTTGGCCACTACAACAAATGTCGTCCCATTTCAAGGCAAAATATGGGACTTCAGAGGGCTGACTTGATAAGATGGCCAACAGAGTTAAGCTAGCCCTGGCAAAAGAAACACAGGTGAAGAGGTACAGGCAAAGTGGGCAAGCATTAAGGATGCAATACTTGAAGCAACATCCCATTGAGTTAGACAGAAAAGGAAGTGCAAAAGAAGAAGGAAACCACTTTGGTTCTCAAATACAGTAGCAGAAAAAGTCAGAGCCAAAAGGCTGGCCTTCAGGAAATATAAGGGAACACAGTGGGATGAAGATAGGGAGGCATACAAACTGCCCTAAGGGAAGCAGGGAAGGCAGTAAGGCAGACAAAGTCCAAACTGAGGAAACACTAGCACGAACAGTAAAATAAGGTGATAAGACTTTCTATAGATACATTAGTGAAAGGAGAAAGTCCAGAGTGGGTATTGCTAAGCTCAATGGAGAAAAGGGGGCGTGTGAGGAGGAGGACCCTGTAAAAGCATCTATCCTAAATAGATACTTTTGCTCGGTATTTACTGAAGAGAAGGTAAAGCAGGGCCACAGCTCAGCGCCATGGACACAGGGAGAGGAGGTGAGCACTACTTCCTTCACAAAAGAAAGGTCCTACAAGACCTCGCTAAGCTCAGGGTGGAAAAGGCAATGGGACCTGATGGCATACATCCCAGGGTACTTAAGGAGCTAAGGGTGGAACTAGCAGAGCCATTAGCAGAACTGTTTAGTGAGTCTCTGAGCACAGAAGAGGTCCCAGAAGACTGGAGAAGGGCTCATGAGATCCCGCTCCACAAGAGTGGTAGCAGGGAGGAGGCAGGGAACTACTGACCAGTGAGTCTTACCTCAGTAGTGGGCAGGATTATGAAGGCATCCCTTAAGAAAAGGATAGTGCAATACCTGAAATCCATAAGGGCACAGGATCCAAGACAGCATGGGTTTACAAAAGGAAGGTCCTGTCAAACTAATCTCATAGATTTCTTTGACTGAGTAACCAGAGTGGTGGACCAAGGGGGAGCAGTTGATGCTGCCTACTTTGACTTCAGCAAAGCTTTAGACACTCTTCCACATAAAAGATTGATAAATAATCTGGGTGGGTCAGAAGTTGGTCAACTGGGTGGCAAACTGGTTGATGGGCAGAAAACAGAGAGTGGTGGTAAATGGTATACAGTCAGAAGAGATGCAAGTCACAAGTATGGTACCTCAGGGATCAGTCCTGGGGCCAGTCCTCTTCAATATTTTCATTAGTGACATTGCATATGGACTAGAGGGTAAGGCTTGTCTGTTTGCAGATGACACCAAGATCTGCAACAGAGTAGATGATGCAGATGGGGTGGGCAGAATGAAAAGAGATCTGGATAAACTAGCAAAATGGTCAGAAGAGTGGCAACTGGGATTTAATGCAAAGAAGTGCAAGATCATGCACATGGGGAAGAGAAACCCTGAAGCCACCTATAGGCTGGGAAGGGACTTCCTGGCAGTCACAAAGGAAGAAAGAGACTTGGGCATCATCATCACTGATGACCTGAAATCATCCAAGCAGACCTCTGAAACAGTAGGTAAGGCTAGGGGGCTGTTTGGGTGTATTAGTAAGGATATCACAAGTCATAAGAGGGAGGTAATAATCCCTCTTTACAAGACACTGGTTAGGCCCCATCTCGAGTACTGCGTGCAGTACTGGAGGCCACACCTTCACAAGGACATTAACCAAATTGAGACAGTCCAGAGAAGGGCAACCAAAATGGTGCAGGGACTGCATCAGAAGACATATGAGGACAGATTAACGGAGCTCAATATGTATACCGTTGAGCAAAGGAGGGAGAGAGGTGATATGATCGAAACATTCAAACACCTTAAGGGCATTAACAAGGTAAAAGAGTCTAACATGTTTAAATATAAGAAAAATAGCGGGACAAGAGAACACAGCATGAGATTAGAGGGAGGCCGATTAAGGAGGAATATGAGGAAATTCTTTTTCACAGAAAGAGTGGTGGATGCATGGAACAGCCTACTTCAGGAAGTGGTGATTATGAATACAGTGCAGGGCTTCAAATAGGCATGGGATAGGCATAAGGAAGCAATACAGATGAGTATGAATAGATAGGCCACTGACAGAGCAAAGGCCAATGGCACATATATAAGGTAGAAAAGAAATGGGCAGACTGGATCTGCCTTGCGGTCCTTGTCTGCCGTCAACTTCTATGTTTCTATGTTTCTATGACTATAGAATTTTTACCCCTCTCTAAATACAGGGTAACGGCCTATTCAAAGTATAATCAATGCATAAAATTCAGATGCACCATGATTTTTGAAGAGAGTGCATGACTGCAGAAACACAAGTGGAAACCAGTAATAATACATCAACATAGATCTTAGTCTATTGTGCTTTAAATTTGACTTAAACCTGTTTTCTAGCACTCATTTAATTTTAAACTTTTTAATTTTGTTATACAGGGAAAATGAATAAGCATCCTCCAGAAAGGTGAGGCGAACTTTATTTGTTTCCAAGATAATTTGAGACAAATTACTTTTTACTAAAACTGTTTGTATTCATCCATGCATCTATTTTCTTGTAAAATGTAAGCAAGCTAGAGAGAGAGAATAATAAAGCAGATAAGAGAGCATTTTCAGAATGTGTACGATGTGAACAAAAGGTAAAAGGGCTACAATGGGCATGAGATGTCTAGATTACAGATAGAACGTACAGAAGCTGGGATCACTTCTATAAGAAGAGAATGATGTTAAGGTTGAGGTGTTTAAAAATGAAAGTACATGCAGGTTGTTTATAGTCAGTCAAAAAGAAGGAGAGGTTTCAAAAAGAATTCAAGATGAAGTACTTCACTCAAAGGATGGCAGGAGTATGGAGTAGATTGTCCAAGATGCAGTAAAATCAAATTTAGTTAGGTGGCCTCAAACATAAATTTGATGACTTCTAGAAGAGGAATGCAAATCACTGAATGCAACTGCTAAGGCAGTGGGGAAAGGTTACGATGTAACATGTTGAGTGTGGTTCTGCATCCTCCTGATTCAATAAATTACCTCTGCCCTGGGATATACATTTAGCCATACAAGGATTCTTACCAACAGACAAAAAAAACCTATATTTTTCTAAAAAGTATTTCATTGTGAAAGAATGGATTTTGAAATAACAGATAAAATGATGGTTATGGAGGAACAGGACATAGAGGATAATATATTAATAGACAGAGAGTGAGAAAGAAAGAATTAAAAATACAAGAAGGATTCAAACTAAGAGGACAGACTATAAAACCTGGAATTGTTCCTCGTGCAAGGCAGACCAACAGGGAATAATTAGGCAGTCTTTAAACTGGTGAAATTAGTAACTCCACTTAGGGGAGATGATCTGTGCCAGATCAATAGTGGGGTTTAAGCACTGTTAGGAGAGTCCCATGAGGTTGGTTAATTTGTTCTGGGAGGCTGCACAAGGGAAGGATGAGTGAGTGATGGCTTGGGTTCAAGCAACATACCATAGTTTTGGTTGGGCAGACTGGATGGGTCATGAGGATTCCAGGTCAATACCTCAAGATAAAGACAGTGCAGAATTAACTGCACTGTATTGAGCACTCCTGCATTCATAGTGACAGGGGTATAACAATGGTAGGGAATTACTACTCCCCCTGTCACTGTACATCTTCAATAAGGAGGGATCAAGTTGCCATGCGCTGGAGTGCCTGGTTGAGCTGCTCCCTTGAAGGAGTGGTTATGGCACCAGCACATGGCAGGATTGGAGACTCAAGACCGTGGTTTGGTTCACCCCAGGTCTCCTGGTGCTACTACTTTTTGAGAGTTTTTTTTTTTTCAAATGAAGTTTTCCCCCCTCCCAAGCTTCTCCCCATCCCCAAAGTCCACTTCCCTCCCTGGAATTTGTTATTTAAATTCCGGGGGTGGGGGTGGGAGTGAAGCCTCCCATGTTCAGGGGTGTGAGGGGAAAGCCTCTCATGTTGGGGGGGTGAAGCCCCCCTCAGAAAGCAAGAAATCTCATTATTTTGTATGGCATGCGCTGTTTGTGTTTTGGATGGTGTTGTTTCAGACCTTATTTCAGTGCATGCCCTTTTGCTTGCTGCATTAATTGATGCATGGTTTCTGTTTTCGGTGACATAACCCCGTGCCATTCATGATGCCTTTTTTTGCTGCTACTTTTTATGTTTCAATGATTAAGCTATTAAATATATTAAAAGATAAGAGAATGAGTGGGTGAAGTCAACAATTAGTGAGAGAATATTTTAAAGACTATTAAATATTGCTTATTTTATTGAGTTTAGCATTATAGATCAATTTTGTTCAGTGGCAACCAATATGTAAGATAAATGATAATACAGACTTTTAAAAATAAATAATACCAGTACTTGTAATGGCCAAAAAAAAAAGCAGCTTATGTGTCGACCTCCAGGGTACGTCTCTCCAAATATCTATACTGGCAGAAGAATAATGCAAGTCAGGAGCAGTGTTCACAGAAAGCTGTGCCAGACAGTATTCCTCATGGCCTATGGCCCCAAGATTACAAGTTCAAGGACAAACCACATCACACATGTTCAGCCAGGTCGACATGTTCCCAAGTGAGAACAAAAAAATGGAAGAGAAGAGTTCTCAAACTGTCCAAGTCACTAGCTTTCCCAACCTGGAGATTCCTCTACTTGTCATCCAACATGGCCCACAGCCTTTGTTTCCCAAAGGAGCTGCCTCAGGGAAGACAGTACCCTTGGCTTGAGATCCCATGATGTCAAAATGGGGAATTACCACTGGGGGGACTCCACTCCCGGCTTGAGGCTCCACAATGCTACAATGGGAAACCTGCTGCTAGGGAAATTCCACTCCTTGTTGAAGAATCATACAGTGCCACAATGGGAAACTATCAATGTAGATCCATTGCTCTCACTGTCAGTTACCTCTTGCATGGAAGACTCATCAGGCCACAACAAACAGTTGTTGCCATTTCTAAATCACTGCAATTCAGTATGGAGAGAGAAGTCACCCAAGGACGATAAAACCACCACTCATATCAGCCACAATGACAACACAGCACCAGATGAACAGGAGGAACAAAAACAGCAAGTTATACTGCCTCACAAAATGATGAGCAGCAGCAACAATAGAGTAAATAAGTGGCAGCATCATGTTTCTGGGGACCCCAGCAGAGCTAGTCATTGGGGCCCTTGTATGTACCTTAACAGCTACTATTCCTGTGGCATTATGATGCATAGTTGGACAGTTCTTCCTAGGACAGCATTGTACCTTGTGTGAACTTTTAACAGTACACAGGATATGAAATACATAAATTAAAACAAACATGAAATCTGAAAGACTGATGACCTGTGCAGCTTCTATCTGGGGCCTCTATGAGTAGGGGGCCCACAGCAATTGCTATGACTGAGGGTGTTAAATGCTAGCTTTGCAGACATGAGCCTCACCTCCATTGTTACTCACTCTTGTGCCTTCTTTCAAAAGCCTTTTTATGTGTCACAGACTGGTTCTGTCACAGACCCCAGTTCGCCATGATTGGTACCAGTTTCAAAAGCCCTTAGATGCCTGTAAGGGTTACCTTGTTATGCTGATACTACTCACTGCAACCTCCCGGGATGTCTCTATGTTTAAATCTCATGAAAACAAAAAGTAGATACAACCGCTCTAGTAATTGTCACAAACCCTCTCAGCAGGTCAGGCCCTCTGCTCCCATGGTGCCAACCTCGGAGCACAGTCTTGTGAACAGTTAACAGAACAAGGTAATTCTCTTGTCTGTTTTTGTGGGTTTGAGTCAACCTTTGGTCTCAGTTCTGGAGGGATTCAAACTGTGAACCTCTTGCTAGCGTACGCAATGCACGGGCTCAGATAATTCTGTCTTCGGTTGGGAGCAGATATCTTTGCCTACAGGCACCTAACCAAGTGTACAGAAATGAACCCTTAAAAACTCTGATAAAGACCTCAGAATAAATTCTTACCTTTTTCCAGTTTGGTATCACCATTCAAGCTTATGCACAGTGTCTGCTTTAACCATATATACTTCACTTGTTAAAGAAAGAAATTCAAAGACAGACCAAGTAGGCTCTAAAAATAGAGTTTTTACTAAAATTGATAAAAATATGTAAAATATAAAATACAGAACCATATACCACCAGAACCATACAATATTTTAAAAGAACAAGGTTTTAACAGTGCAATTCCTACTACAGTACTTAGAGTTTGTCTCTCTCTACCTGTATACTTGCTTAAAGTGCTCAAAGATGTTTCTTTGTCAGAGTGTAGATAAAAAAAATGTCTTTGAAGGAAAATAGAATATTGTTTAAAAAAACTGTTATGGCCAACCACTTTGGGTGAGGTCACCTGGCTCCTCCCTCTTAGAATATATAAAAATATATATACAAAAACAGGATGTCTTATCCAAGTATTAAATTCTGTAACCTCAGCATAATTCATTTTCTTCAAATGACTCTCTTTGATCTTATGATCAGCTTCCCCTTTCCATAACATCAAAGGGACTTATGTCTCTCTGCCAGATCTCATTGAGGTGCAACATGCTTTTATATCACTATGTGAATTTCTCTGTTTCCTCCGAACATCATAAACATTTATGATGCTAGCCTAGCATCTGGAAAGCTACCATAAACTAGACAAACAGGAGATCCCCAATTAAGGCCTGGTCTAGTCTGTAATTAGCTTCTGGCCTTCCAGGTAACACCTTGTATCTAAAACCTGTGTGTGTGTGTGTGTGTGTGTGTGTGTGTGTGTGTGTGTGTGTTCTCACATGCTGTATCAGCATCTCTCACGAGAGACAGTCCATAACACATTTTTATATTAAAAAAAATCATAGTGCACTCAGAACTGGCTGTCCACGTGTCACAATCCTCCCCACCTAGACTGAATTTGGGGTCTCTATCCACAGCATGGGATGAGCTTCCCAAATCAGTTCACTCCTCATACACGCTAGACAGACCATCTGAGTTCTGGTTTCTGGCTCCAGCTCTATGTACGATTGTCATATCATACCCTTGCAAAGCAAGACTCCATCTTAGCAATCTACCATTGTTCTTTCCCATCTGAGTCAGCTAAACCAGGGGGTTGGGGTCAGTATGCACCACAAAATGCTGCCCATATAAGTATTGCTCTAATTTCTTTAGGGCCCACACTTTGGCAAGACAGACTTTTTCCACCATGGAGTATGCCTGCTCCCTTGGAAGTAACTTCCTACTCAGGTACACTACTGGGTGATCTGTCCCTTGGCTGGATGTCTGACTCAGTACTGCCCCAATACCCACGTCTGAGGTGTCAGTCTGAACTATAAAGGTTTTGCTATAGTCAGGACTTGTCAAAACAGGAGCACTGCACAGTGCCTCCTTTAGTTTGGAAAACGCTTCCTCACAGGCTGGGCCCCAGGTAATTTTTTTGGGCATTCTTTTCTTTGTCAGGTCAGATAGGGGAGCAGCCAAGGCACTGTAATTGGGTACAAATTTTCTGTAGTACCCTGTTGTTCCTAGAAAACTCCTGACCTGCTTCTGTGTTTCTGGTATGGGCCATGCACGGATTACCTCTATTTTTATTTGGTTAGGATGGAACTGTCCTCGGCCTACCACATGCCCGAGGTATGCCACTTCTCCCACAGCCACCTGGCACTTCCCGGCTTTGACAGTGAGCCCGGCCCTCTGTATCCTACCCAGCAATTCCCTAAGGTGGGATAGGTGTTCCTCCCAGCTGGTACTAAAGATGGCAATGTCATCCAGGTATGCCACGGCGTACTCTTCAGCATCATCTAACACCTGTTCACAAACCTTTGGAAAGTGGCTGGGGCGTTCTCCATTCCTAAAGGCATTACTTTAAATTCAAATAAGCCTATCAGAGTGATGAAGGCCGACCTCTCCCTAGCTCTGTTCATCAACTCTACCTGCCAATACCCCTTTGTCAGATCAGTGGTGGTAAGGTAGGTCACCCCTCCCAACTTGTCCAGGAGTTCATCCGTCCGAGGCATCGGGTGGGCGTCTGACTTCATGACTGCACTCAGTCCATGATAGTCCACACAGAAATGAGTAGAGCCATCTGGCTTAGGCACAAGGACTAATCATGAGGCCCAGGGGCTGTGGGATCTCTAGATTACCCCTAAATCCAGCATCTCCTCCACTTCCCTCCTAATGTCTCTGACATCCGATATGCAGTTCACCGTATGGGCATCCGTGTCCCTGTCGCCACATCATGCATCGCTAAGGGGGTTAGTCCAGGCTTGATGCTAAACAATGGGGCAAAGTCTGCTAAAACCTCCCTTACTTTCTGGATCTGGTCTGGGGCCAGTTGAGGAGACAATTTTACTGCCTCCACAGGGGACTCCCGCTTACTTTCTTTCAGCAAATCCAGAAGGGGGTCTCCTTCGTCCATCCCCTCCCCAGGACTACACACTGCAAACACCATGTTAGCCCAATTTGCATATGGCTTCATCATATTGACATGGTACATCCTTTCGTTTTATTTCAGAGCCTTGTAGCTTATATGGACATGTTTGTGCCTCACAGGTACGCAACATGATTTAATTGTGGAGCACTGAAATGGATATGTTTGTGGTGCACATGAGGACTCATAATATATAATTGAATGTTGGTTAAGCTTGTGGCATTTAGATATATTCTGGATGGATAGTACTCATTGAGATATTTTTTTTTCTTTTCTTTTGAAAATAATGAAAATTCAGTATGCTTAAAGTGATAGAACACTGTTGAGATTCATATACAGGTAGCTTGTGTTACATTATTTTGACATTCTGTCATTATGTATGATTTATTTAATACAAATCATAGCCAGCCCTCCAGTGCAGCAGTTGGATTTCCGCTTGTGATGCCAGCGACCCAGGTTCAGGAATGAGCCCGGGTCACTGGAGGGCCGGCCGGAAGGAGAAGGATTAAGCATCCCATGGACAGCTCTCCTTCTCCGGGGGGGAGGGTAGGGGACTGGTCCAACACCTGCTGGCTCCTAACGGAGGCTGGGAGTATCACAGGACACATGGCCCAAATGCTAACTGGGGGAGGAGCAGACGTCGGTGTATGCCGTGATGGCACTATGCTGCCCCCAACAGAAAAAGGGAAAAAAATTGCTCGCTGGCCACTGGATAATGGCTCTCTGTTCCCTGAGTGCCTTCAGCACCTTCCCAGGGCCTTCTGCTCCTCAGCAGCATCCCTGAGCCCTAGTAGTGTGTGCTGGGGCCATCCCCTCTCCCTCGGTGCCTTCCTCCTTGGAGGAGGGGGACCCACCCAGCAAAGGGATACGCCAGAATATCTTGGGGATTAGCTGCCATATGAGGACCAGAGGAGGGCTGGGTAAGGACAGTGGGGCTGGAGGGAACCTGTGGAGCCCGAAGAAGTGGGGGACCAGCGAGCACAGGGGTGAAAAAAAATACAAATCATGGGAGTAATAGTTCGTTATGAGAATTTTTTTGTATCTCAGAATAATGCGGAGACAATTGTGGCAGTGTAGAAATATATCTCAAGCTGTTAATAGTAGGTAGCCCTATGGGCACACATTTATTATCGGTTAGGTGAATGACACCACAATATGTGTATCTTGTCTTTATTATTTTGGTTATCTTACTTTACACCAGTGATATTGTGTCCGTTTTTGTTGTACAGTCCTACAAATTATACATAATTTGTTATGAAAAAATCTATATAAAATAAAATTGTTAATATTAAGGAACTCAGATGAAATATATTTATGCATTTTTAACAGTTCCCCACAAGAAGTCACTGTGTGGTGAAATGTTGGCATTGGGCTGAACAAAGAAATAAAACACTGCTTGAAATATTATTTACTTGGAAGTCGTGTGATTACTAGAGCAGTTGTATCTACTTTTTGTTTTAAATCTACACACCCCACAACCAAGTCCATGCTCTAAGACTGTTTTTATACCAGTGGATTTCCCTTGGACACTAATTATTGATCTCATGAAAGCCACTGCTCATATACAGTATAGTGTTCCTTACCAAAAGGCAAACAACTCACCCCTTCTGTTAAAGCTGAGAACACTTTTGCTTAGGTATGAAACTGTAGCCTGCCTCTTCGAAGACAGATCACAAATTTGTCAAATCTACTTTAGTTATTTATACCAGGAATGACTCAGTCACAGAAAGCATGAAGTATATAAAATAACATTTAAAGGGTACCTAAACAAGCAGAGTTTTAAAACTGCAAACTCCAAAATCTGATTCCATTGCGAGGTAAAGTAAAAGCTGCTGTTTACATGTATGCGAAAACTGCATTTATGTTGCTGCAGTTTCATAGCTTTTGAAAAATGTAAACATTAGCCTTTCACTTTCAAAAAACAGCCTTGGCTTCTCCCTAAGATGTCTGCTAAGTGTGTTAAGTGATGAGTCACGATGACATCATTGGAGTCAGAGCCAGAGATCCACATATATTTCTATAGTGCTAACTAGTTCTTCTTTCCCTCTATTTTGAATTGTTGTACCAGAATGATCAACACCATGTATTACATCATGGATTATTTTGATCAGTACACGTTAGGCTATGATGTTGTTCATTTTGTTTACTTTAACTTGCAGAAAATGTTTTGCAATCCAGCTGACATTTTCTTTGGCAAACTGCATTACAGTACAGCACTTCAAATACCTGATGATCTAGTGGTTATATAATGCACTGAAGTGTGTTTTTTGTTATCCAGAAGAGACACACTAAGCTGAAAGCTTGTTTACAGGTGTGGACTGGGAGCACAAGGAAGTTTAGTGACTTGCTCAGGGTCACACAGCAAAGTACTGGTCTTGTTCAGTTCCAAAGCTCATGCTCTCTTGTTAATCCACAAATAAGGCTTTCTTTTTCTATGTGAACCCCCTGCACCTAACCTGCCTTCTGTTGAACACCCCACCATCCATTCCCTGTCCTTAGTATTGCCTGGGGCTGCAAATGAGCTTGCGGTCTCATGAAGATAATTATCACACCTCAAACTGTAATCTTGTACCTCAGAGGGTTGTGAACACCTATACTAATGTGCATCATTAGCTGGCACTGTTAAAAATGCCTCCCAAATCACTCTCCAGTGCACATTCTCAATGTTTGACTTCTGGTCCCACAGTAAACATTGAGTAGGTCACCACCCTTCTGCACAGTGATGGTAGTATGTACAGTTCCCTTTTGTGTTTTTTTCTCACCTCATTAACCAACAACTAGGTCTTCCTGGAGGGCCATGCAATAAGCATCATGACCCACCAGAAAAACTGCTGTTCATGCCCTCATAAGGACTGCACTTACATTGGATAACAATATTATTAGCAAGAGAGGCATACTAATACCTTGAGCAAATCAACCTGACTTCCAGTGTCAGTCTACTCCTTTACCTGTGATCTTGAGAACCCCGCAGGACAGTTCCCAGCAATTCTTCTCTGGTACTTTTCTGTGCTCTACTCCAAAATGTGAGTTGGCTGGCTACCACCCTTCCAAATCTTGAATGAGCTATACACAGCTCCCTCAATACTGTCCTAACAAACATCAACATCCCCCCCCCACACTCAAAGGTAATCTCCCTACACTGAATTTGAGTAACAGTTTAGGTACAACCCTGCCACTCTGAGTATTTGTCATCACTGGCTACTCTCATCCATAGTCAGGTACTGATCACGATGCTGGCAGCCCCACATTTCAGATCTCACATTGATCTGCTCAGCGTCCTCCTTCATGTCTTCAACTAACCTGAGTATAGCTGTACCCTGCTGGAATGGCCTCTTCAGTTCCTCTCTGGCATTCATTCTTTTCACCTGTTCCCCAAACCAAAAACTGGTGAATTCACTACCTTTCCACATCATGAATGTAGTTAGTACAGTCTCCCGTGTTATAGTTACATATTAATAATAAACATGATCTTCTGGTAAGCCAGGCTGATAGCAGCATGGCACAAGTGGAAAATAGGCTTTCCTACCTATATAAGATCTAAGCCATCTATGACTAGGCACTATTAAATGACGTGCATAATGATGTGCACACCCATCATTTAGGAAAGCCAATCATTCCCCTTGTTCCCTGTTGCTATGATCCTGACTTACTGGAAAGATATGTTTATATTTGATATGTCAAAATAAAACGGGGACTGTACTACTTGCATTCATTCATGATGCAGAAGGGTGATGAGCTCATCAGTTTTCTGTGTGAGCAAGAAGAGTATGGAAACTATGGATTACATGTGTAAGTTCTGTCAAAAATGTACAAGAAAAGAATAATAGCAGAAAATATAAAGGTTTAATAAAAATGTTAAAAAGTGCATATTAAGCATGCCCACCACCCCAGCACCCCCATTGTAGCATTCTGAATCCACCATAACCGCTAGACCACCAGGTTATTCAAGATTTGTACTGTACTATGGTTTGCCACAGAGAAAGTCCGTTGGATTAAAATGCATTTCCAGCATGTTAAAATAAACAAAATGAACAGAATCATAGCCTAACATGTGCATTATACAAAATATTGTACATGGTTTTGACCATTTGGGTGAAACATTTCTATACAAAGGGAAAAAAGAACTAGTTAGCACTATAGAGAACCATTCACCTCTTTGACTTTGGCTCCGATGATGTCATCACATAACACATTTGGAGGCTATTTTAGGAAGCAGGTAAGACAGTTTTTTTTAAATTGGAAGGCTGACTTTACAATTTTCAAATGCTCTGGAACCACATTTAGGTAAATTATATAAATGTAGTTTTAGCAATAATGAATACAGCAGCCTTTCCTTTAGTCACCTACAGAGTCAGATTTTTGAATAGTTTGTTGTCAAAATGTTGTTTAGGTATCCTTTAATACTCCATGATATTTACATATGTTACAGTAGAATACACACCAAAGAATATGTGGAATAGTGGTGGGTGAAGTGGGCTCAATCCGCTCCACAAAGTGATTTGCGGAGCAAAGGCGGATTCGCAGAGTGCTCTGCAATGCGAAGCGGAGTACTTTGTGTTATAATGAGGAATGCGAAGTGCATTGAAAACAGTGACTTCGCATTACTCCGCCTCCACTGGTCACTTCTCTTTCAATTTTTAAAGTGAAGTACATTGGTGGCAGTTCACTTCGCCTCACTTCACCTTGTTTTTGAGCTCCGAAGGAGGATTTTGCAGTGATTCATGGGAGTTCAGGTCACATGGGCTCTATATTGATATGCACAGCCTCATTTCGAGGTAGTATGAGTGGGAAGAAGTAGGAGACAGATTGCTTTGATAGCTGTCTGTAGGAATCTTTTAAAAGCTGTTTTTAAAAAGCATTTTTGCTTTTTTGGGGGGATCAAACTGTAGTTCATCGACTGTAGGAAACCCTCCTGTGCTCACATCATCGGAGCGTTTTTGTTTGTGTGTGGATTTTGAATATAAATTTACAATGCTGAGTGTGTGTGTGGTGAAAGACAGTGAAATGTGCTGTGCTGGGGAGGAGCGTATCTGTGTGTAGGTAGATTTAATTTGGAGAACTAGTGATTTATTTGTGTTTTGGCAATATTTTTGTTATGTAACTGTCTGTGTTACTGTACGCATAGTAAAATTGTTAGTGATAGTACAAATTTTCTTGCTGCCTGTTGTGTGAATGTGGTGCAGCATTTCATAAGGTCAGGTTGTTTAAATTACAAATTTACATTACATGGCACTGAGTACACTGAACTTTTGCATTTGCATCGCATTCCTCATTCAGCATTGTACACAAAGTGTTCTGTGTTGTGTGTGCAGTGTTGCATGCATCAAATATAATACACTTTTTAAAATTTGTGACACAGATCAGTGTAAGTGCAACTAAGTGCAACAGTGTGAACCTGCTATCCACTGCAGCTTCCTGATTTTGTACTGCGATCGTGTTCTCTGTTCTTAGTGTTGCTGCTTGTAGTGCCGTAAAAATCAGCGCTGTCTGTATTCAGTGCCCCCCCACATTGAAAAGGTATTTTTTTACCAGACTGGATTGTTTTTGTGACCCCATCAGCACCACTGATTACTGAAGGTGTTTTAATTCTGTGACAATGTCACAACACAGTAGTCCCCTTATCTGTTGCTGAAGCCACAGTTGTTTATTTTGCTTCACATCCAGCTAGCGATAGTAGAGAGTAGCAACCCTCCAGTCAGAAAGTGAATGTATCAAAATCTGAATTTGGTAATAATATTCGTGGTTGATCCCCCAACATGCCTGCAAAGAGACGTGCAAGTAAAGCTGTTTCTGGCCATGGCAATGTTGGAAGTAAGAGGGTCTGTGGGCATGGTAGTAGTACGCAGACGGAGAAGAGCATTGCTGATGTGAGGAAAAGTATTTCTCCTGCAATGTTTTTTACAGCCAGTAGCTTCACTGATAGTTGGAGGAGATGATGTTTTCCCAGCCGGTGGTGTTAGTGTTACTAGAGTTAGTGGTGGTGGAGGTAGTATTAGCATTGTTGTGTTAAGTTCTAATTTCAAACAGTGTACCGTATCCAAACATATTGAGTGTGAAGCAGTGCAAGTGAGTGACAGCGTAGATGTCATACTTCCCAGTAACATCCCATTAACTGAACCTGATTCTGATGATCATGTCAATGATAGCATACAATGTGATATTCCATCCACCGTGGCATGTAATGTCACTCATTTTCCATGCAGTGATTCACAGTGTGGTGAAAAAATATCAGGTGATGGTGGTGTAGATGATGGTGATGAATGTGACGATGCTGATGATGATGATGTTGCTGTTGTTGCAACATGCAGTCCACATGTTAGCATCTAGCAGAAGATGTGGATGTGTGTGACAGTGTCGTTGATGAATATGATGATGATTTAATTGACCCCAGTTGGGAACCGGAGAAAAAGAAATTAAAAGTGACTGTGTCTGAAATTTTTTAATCTGTTTGCAGGAATCCCCCCCCATAAAAACTTGTGATTTACCAGTTTTAGTGGATGATGATGATGATTATGATGGCCCAGTACTCAATATGATAGATAGTCATGGTGGTCAGTTGCAGTCCAGGTGTGCAGTGCCAGAAACATCATGTGCCCCCCCACTTCAGTGCTTAAAATAACAGACTTAAATAAGCCACATCATCATGGACATGTTAAAAGCAGAGCATCACAGTCCCTTGTTTGGGATTTTTTGGTTCAAGATGCAGATGATGATTCAGTTGCAATCTGCCAGGTTTGCCATGTGCTTGTGAGTCGAGGTAAAAAGGTGAGCCATCTTGGGACAGGAGGACAGCAAACGCATCTTAAGAATAGGCACTTGGCTCTGTGGACCCAGCACAAGCTGGCAGCTAATACCAGACTTAGGCATTCACCCGTATCACTGGTGGCAACCATAGCCAGCATGTTATCCCCTTCCATGACTGTTAAGCCCAGTAGGAAATTACACGTGTGCAGTAGTGCGGTAATAAGAGGAGAGGATTACTACAGGCATGATGAGGTGGAGGACCATAATAACTTTGAAATGTTGTCCAGTGCTGGTGAGAGTAGCAGTTCTTGTGGTGGTGGTGGTGGTGAATGCAGTATGTCTAGTGCAAGTGGTACATCAACCCCAGTTGGCAAATCCGGAAAAATAACATAATTTCTGGGTTTGTCATCATCACCTGTGCAACCATCTTCATCAAATGTCCACACTCCACCCCGTGCCAATGCCATTCATCACAGAGCAAAACCATTTGTGACCAACACACACCCTGTAAAAACATTTAAGTCAGCCCAGTGTTTTTGCGCATAAGCTGAAGTACCCCCCCCCCCAAAATCATACAGTGTCACGTGAACTTAATGCTGCTGCAGCGGAAATGCTGACAATCGATCTTTTGCCCTTCTGCTTTGTAGACAGTTCTGGGTTCCAGTGGTTTGCTGCCCGTGCCTGTCCAAAATGAAAAGTCCCATCCAGGATATACTTTTCTCCCGTGCTGTTCCCGAGTTGTTCCGCACTGTCTCCGACTCAGTAAGACATGCCCTTCAACATTCCTCCTCTCCATTCATCCATTTAAGTATGGATATGTGGACAAGTGGCAAAACAGTGGGGAGTTCATATAATGTGTATAACTGCACACTGGGTGCAGGTGTCGGGGGTTGTTTGTGATGCTGGTAGTGTGAATAATCAGTGCAGGAAGGTGGATTGTCATGGTAGCAATCTTCTTGGAATTCACCAGCATGCAACAATTGCTATGCACAGTGTGACCTGTTCACATACTGGTGAGAACATGTTGGACATGGTACTGACTGAAATTGACAGATGCCTAAACCCTCTGTCCCTGAGAGCTAGGTTCATAGCAAGTGACAATGGGTCAAATGTGGTGAAATGCATCATGAATGGTGTTATTTTTCATGTTCCATGCATGGCCAACTGTTTAAATCTTGTGGTTCAGGAGCTTCTGCAGCACCCTGACATAAAGGAAATGCTGACCATTGCACGACGTATCTGCTCTCACTTTTCAAGATCTGGAAAGGCCCGTGACCAACTGCGGCAGTTGCAGATACAAAACAGCATGCCTCAGCACCGCTTGAAGCTGGAAGTTGTCACCCGATGGAACGCCACGTTATATATGGCAGAGAGGTTGTATGAACAATACAAAGCCATCTCAGAATATCTTGTTATGCACACTAGCCGTGACAGTTCCAGGGCCTCCATGTCTATGATGACTGAACAGTGGCGCCTCATGGACTCTGTAATAACAATTTTGCGGCCTTTTGAACATGCAACACAGACAGCGAGTGGCGAGTCTGCCTCCATTAGCCAATCAATTCCACTGCTGCGGGTGCTGAGGCAGACATTGGTGAATGTACAGCATAGCCTTGATGTTGCCAGAGATGGTGGTAGCAGTATGTTGCTGCAACACATGCTGACAGTATTCGACCAGAATCGTCACATTGTGAGCATTCAGCATAGTGACAACTTTGCCATGGCAACAATGCTGGACCCATGATACAAGCATGGAATTGCATCAGTACTGGAGGGAGGGCCTGAACAGGTAAAAAATATCAGTGGTTAACTGGTTTGCTTGGTTCATGGGGCACAGAAGTCACGTGCCAAGGTTTGCAAACCTCAGCAGCATAATCCAGCTGAAGGTGTAGCTGGAGGACCAGCAAGCATATCATGCAAGGGTAAGGGGACTGTAGTTCCAGGTGGTCTGTCATCCAAAGTGGTTGGTGTCAACCCGCTTTGGGAGGCTTTGTCCCAAGTGAGTATTTGTGACATCAGTGATTCCGGGGAACAGGCTGATGCATCAACAATCGGATTTAGTACAGCACAGAGAATGGTTGAGTCATATTTGTCTGAAAACAGGCATCTGACAATAAGTGAAGATCCTCTTTTGTACTGGAGTGGAAAGTTCAGTGAATGGCCAGAGCTGACTGCAGTGGCACTGAAGTACCTCACATGCCCACCCTCCAGTGTAAGTGTTGAGAGGGTATTCAGCTCAGCAGGTGCAATAGTCAGGGATCATCGGACAAACCTGTCTCTTGCAAATGTTAGTTTGCTAACATTCATTAAAATGAATGAGAGGCACACACCTGCACAGACTGCAACCTCGGTATTCGTACCCCGGCCTAGTCATGGTGTTCTTGCTGATGTGGAAATGGAGCATCCTGGTGGCACTGGCAGTGGCTGCCTGAAACGGCCCACCACTGACGTAGATGATGACACAATGGAGAAAGAATTTCCAAGTGGTCAGACTTCAGACATCGATGACTGTGAGGGCAGTTTTCCTTATGAGGATGATGATGTGGTTAATGTTGGCAGGTTTTAACTGCAGTATTTAAAAGGCCGTGTGCCCCCCCCAACCCAGACCACCACCACCGGGACTGATGTTATCCAAGTCTGCTGCCACCATGAGTCTATCTGCCCACCCCAGACCACCACCACTGGGACTGATGTTATCCAAGTCTGCTGCCACCATGAGTCTGTCTGCCCGCCATGGACCACCACCACTGGGACTGATGTTATCCAAGTCTGCTCCACCATGAGTCTGTCTGCCCACCCTGGACCACCACCACCGGGACTGATGTTATCCAAGTCTGCTGCCACCATGAGTCTGTCTGCCCACCCTGGACCACCACCACTGGGACTGATGTTATCCAAGTCTGCTGCCACCATGAGTTTGTCTGCCCACCCCGGACCACCACCACCAGGACTGATGTTATCCAAGTCTGCTGCCACCAAAAGTCTGTCTGCCCACCCCAGACCACCACCACTGGGACTGATGTTATCCAAGTCTGCTGCCACCATGAGTCTGTCTGCCCACCCCAGACCACCACCACTGGGACTGATGTTATCCAAGTCTGCTGCCACCATGAGTCTGTCTGCCCACCCTGGACCACCACCACTGGGACTGATGTTATCCAAGTCTGCTGCCACCATGAGTCTGTCTGCCCACCCCAGACCACCACCACCGGGACTGATGTTATCCAAGTCTGCTGCCACCAAAAGTCTGTTTGCCCACCACGGACCACCAGTCTACCAGTGCACTACCACCACCACCAGCTTCTTAATATTTGAACCATAAAGTGAGTATGTGCACTCATGTTTGTTATGCTGCCTCACTTTCTGAAGTTGTCTGTTTTGTTTTCTGTAGCTTTTCAAAGCCGCAGTGGCAAAACACATACAGTACACTTATTTTGTTTCTTTTACAGGAGAAAAAAAACAGGCTGCATTGCTAATATTGCTCATTGGGAAAGATGCTGTAGCTATACCGTACAGACAGAGAGGAAGCGATGTAATGTCCATGTGAAATCCATTCTGGTAAGTATGAAGATGTTATTTCATTTGTTTCATTGCTTTGTAAAGACTGCTGCAAATATTACAAACAACAGATTGTCTTAGTACTTGACCAGATGTGTCTCTGAAATGTAACTTAGTTGACAACAGGGATTGAGATTTGAGAACCAGGGAAGGAAACATAACAATGAAGTGGTAACTTTTAAGAAGTCATTCATTTCTCTTTTCAGGAAAATTCGCGATACTTTGTTGTTCTGTCAAAGTGGCCTTATCCAAAGAAGTTCGTCAACATGATCAGGCACACCCCTCTCCGACCTGAGCTTGGGCACACATGCAACATGCAGAAGTCGTTTCATTCCATGACCATGACCATCATTAAGAACCAGACTCCAGAAGAATGCTGATGAAATCTGTGAAAAAATAAAAAAATAACAAACCATTACAGACAAAACTGAAAATATGATCCCCCCCCAAAAAAAAAGAAATACTTACCTTCATGTGCTTGAGAGCTTATCCATTTCCATTTAAGTGCAAAAAATTCTCATTGAGCACTGGACGGTGCATAGCAACAGTTCGGAGATGGAGTCACCTGTGTATGATGCAGAACAATAGCATGAATACATGTCCATGTCAAGTTCAACCCCCCTCATCATCACCTACAAAATATACAACCATATATCTATCTATCTATCTATCTATCTATCTATCTATCTATCTATCTACTCACCAAGGCTACTATTACTGTACATCCAAAGGGCACCTTTCAATCCAGTTGAGATGATCACTTTTCACTTCTCTGCACACAAGGAGGATGCATTCTGGGCCTGCAGAAAAAAATCTGGGGACTCTGTGCCACTGTTGTGTGCATGACTGACTGCACCATAAATTCTGGGGGACTTTGTATGTGCTGAAACAATCTCATTTCACTGTGTTACCACTTGTCAATTTTCTGGACGCAAGACAGATGCCTTTTGTGGATGCAGAAAAATGAGGCACCAAAACAGCACACATACACAAAACACACAAACACTTAACAGAAGGAAGGGGCCCCAGAATACAAAGTGTAACGCATACTGAAGACAACAAAAAAGTGCATAATTACATACAAGGATCAGGGATGGTGGAGGAATACATTTTATGGCACAGCAAGGAAGGTGGGGGGCGGAACATGGTGTGAGGAAGCAAAACTAATGTGGGATCCTATGGTGATCCAGCAGCAGTTCCAGCATGGACATAATTTGAAGCTGATGTCCCTCTATGTCATCCAGCCACTGCTCCACAGCACACATCCTCTCGCTGTTCTCTTCAACAGCACTCCAGAGAACTGCCAAGTCAGACAGTGTTACATGCACTTCTCTGGTGTCCACTCCTTTGACAGGCTGACCTGCTGGTGGTGGTGCTGGTGGAGCAGCAGGTGCTGCTGTGGCCCTCCTCTTCTTAGTGATGCACCCGCTATGCTGGCGGCACCCTCTGCCACGGAATGGCCAGCAGGTGCAGACATGGTCCGTTCTGTGGCAGCCTGCCACTCCAACTGGTGGTGATTAAGCATATGGGTGCACTGGCCCCCAGTCCCCAGGTGACTCCCCCAGGGGCCACGGCACACCTCCACTACACATAGGTGACACTTCACCACACTGCTGTCCCCCCCGACACAGTCAAAAAACTGCCAAACAATGGAGGTGCAGGGACAACCAGGCACAGGCAGGGAAGGACCAGATGAACTGGCAGTAGGCAGCTCACACTGCTCAACAGTACTGATGGTGGGATCCACACCTGGGCCTTGGGGAACAGGCACATCCTGCTCCAAAGAACGTTGTACTGGACTTGGTGGTGGTGGTGGTGGTTGAACTGCCTCAGAGTCAGGAGGTGGTGCTAGTCCTGCTTCCGGGGGTTGGATACTCATAAGTTTAGAGTGGTCCAACACAAATGGGCACCCATGCACCCCACGCACGCACACGGTATGATGACGCGTACTACCATGCTCTCCCAGAACTGCCCCCGCCCCAGACATTCCCTCACCCTGCTCCATCTCATGACACAAGCACAACACACAGACAGTCACACACACACACACACAGACAAACAACTAAGTAGGTAAGAAAAATAAAATTTACAGAAAGAACAAATTAAGTAAAAAACAGTACAGAAACGACTAAAAAATGTAGCTTTTAAAAAAGCTGTTGGGTTAAGTATAACATTTTAACTCTCTCTGCAATCAAAAAAACACTCCTCTCTCTAGTACACATACACTCTTCTCTCTCAGTCTGCACAGGAGAAAGTGAAACTGTCTGTGTGACTCAATTCCTTTCTGCCTGGCTAAAGAGCATGTGACTTACAGTACTGTAAGCCATGTGATCTGTGGGGGCTGCCAAGTCTGAAACACCAAGTGGATCACTTAGAACCATAATGAGAGCATGAAGTCCATTAAAAACAATGACTTTGCCTTACTTCACCATTCTCATTATGCCAGCCTTGAAGTGGTAATGACAAGCAAAGTAAGCACTTTGCATTGCCCACCCCACGTAGCGGAGTGGCAACACAAAGTGCCCACTTCGCGTGCACTTCACCAGCGACTTTTAAATTTGTTGCATCTCTAATGGGGAATATACAGTATTTCTACAGAGATAAAAGTAAATATTTGAAAAAATAGAAGACACACTAACTCACAGTTCTCTAAATTCTAAGAAGTGTAGAAGATTACACCAAGTGGGAAATTGGTGAGTTATGGCAAACTCAAACCCTTGAGGTTGCTCATTCAGAGTCTCCAATCATAACTGACTTCTCAGGGCCAACCACAGACCTCAAATGCCTTGGCTGGCTGGCCCACCATTCTACATCATCATACATGTCTCTCTGTGACATCACAGGTTTGACTATTTCTTTGTCTCCTGTGGAACCACCCATCTGGAGAACAGGTCCAAACTGGAATTGCTGTCTCCAGCTTGCTTATCTGAATTCCAGCCTCAGTCCTTTTTTTCATCCATCTGATTTACCCATCAGGAAGCTAACTCATTTGGAAATGGACCTGTTTAAACTCACAGCATGCTTTTTGTTATCACAGGAGCTTAATCCTTTAAAGTTTCCCAAAACAGAAACCTTCTATAGGGTAGAAACTGGATCACCTAACAAAGGATCTACTTATCTGAATGCCACCAGGCCTGGGCTACAGTGGAATATAATTGTTAGATTCCCCATTCAGCTTAAATACCTACCAAAGCCTACCTAATTATCAAACAAAATTGAAAAAAACACAATACACATAGTAAAAAATACATGACAGGCTGTTACAATGTGCAAATGATTTTATAGAAAAAATGATTGATTTTTATTATTAGTAGTAGAAAAATTCTTAATTTTTTATACAGGAAGAATTGTAAGGCAGCTGTATGATACACAAACTCGTAGCTCATAATGCATGCATCATACATACAGTACATGAAACTTTTAAATAATTCACATTAGTGAAGAGGGGCAGGCATGCTCCAAGCGATTCACACAACACAATATACAGTCTAGTTGTTTAAAATAAAATTAACCTCAGATATTACACTGACACCTCACTGCTAGCTCTTGCTGCACAGCTGAGTTAAAAACATTGACAGAGACATTTGGCACATGAAGATTTTGGGGACTGGCATTCCAAGATTCCACCACACTGTGCTGGAAGGACATATGGCCATATGATGAGTTTAGTTTCAGTACTGTGAACTCTCTGAATACGATGTTTATGCTGAAGTTTTTCTAGCTTCACAATCAAGCGTGTGTGTGTGTGTGGTGTGTGTGTGTGTGTGAGTGTGTGTGTGTGTGTGTGTGTGTGTTGGGGGGTGGTCCTTGTTTTTTTTTTACCATCTCTGGTCACCTAACCTGCTCCCCTTGTCCTCGCATCCTCTTGGGATTCCAGCCACCATCTGCCTCTACTGTAACCAGCCTGAAACCCTACTCCTGTGGCTTACCCCCTTCAGCGGGGTGGCAGGGAGCCCCCAAATCCCCACAGAACACGGATCCAGACGGGTGCCACTAGCTGGCCATGGCAAAACTCATGGATGGCCATCTAGCTGCTCGAAACAGGTGCCATCCCTATTTTGTTTACCTTTCCCCCAGAGCCAAGGGCATGCAATGTCACCAGTAGAGGGGAGTGCTGATGTGTCCACATACGCTCCCTCCTGGGGTCTGCCCCCAGCTTCTCCCTTATGTACAATGGACTATCTTGTCCCCCAGCCTCTGCCAGGAGGCAATCTAGCACCGACTGTTGTGGACCCCCCTCCCTGGAGAAAGAGAACAGTCCATCAGACTCTCAATCCTTCTCCTCCCCTGCCAACCCTTGGCAACCCATGCTCATTCCAGAACACCAGTCACCGGTATTATGTGAGGTATGGTGACCAGTGCCTCAGCCCTCAGAGCCACTGGGCCAGCTTGGGTGGTAATTGTTTTAATATACTGAAACTAGTAGTTAACCATATTTTCGTCTTGCATTGTTCAGATGCAGTTTAACTCATTCTACATTAGACAGTGGTGGGCTCTGAAATTGCAAAACAATACAAATCTTGTTAATTTGCTACAAGTTATTTCAAGTTTGTTTAGGGTAATTTTATGTGCAAGTCTATTTATAATACTGCCATAGTATAGGACAGGCAGTGTAAGTTGGTTCACAATATCTACATGAGTATTTTTTCGGTATGGAGAAAGCAATTCACCCTAGGGCACCAATTCAGTTATTTACATTTATTGCTTGAATGTCAATATGACTCTCAACTTTTGGGTACCAGTCAACTGTAATGCCTATATATTTGTACTCATTTGTACAAGTTGTTAATTATCCATCTACTGATCTTACATTCAAGTTATGCTCAAACAAATTTTTATTTTGCAGAGGTGGATTTTCAAAGACCACTGTTTTGTGTTTTTCCACCAATTGTGACCAAACTTGAGGCTTGAAACCATTTCTGTATGTTTGTAAAATCCTTTTGCTGCTTATCTTCAATTTCCTACAGTGATCGCCTGAAGAAATGAAGACTGTGTCATCAGCATACACATGAATATTTGTATGCTGAAAACATTCTGGCACATTATTCACATATATCAAGAACAGCCAGGAAGACAATATTAAACCCTATGGGACTCCTCTTGTTACCTCCAACACACCAGAAAAATTATTTCCCAACTACACTTGTCTGTGTTTGATTAGTTAAATATGATCTAAGTCAGTTACAGGCCTTATTTGAATGCCAATGCCCAATAATCACTCTAACAAAATGTTGTGGTCTGCCATGTCAAATGCTTTGGAGAGTTCCATGAGCACTGCACCTAGAGACTCCCCCATTCCAACTGAGGTGGAAATGAATGTCTGAGCACAGTACCTGTGAAGTCACATATCCTAAAGCATACTGGTAGCATGCCAATAATGAATACCTCTCCAGATAATCATAAACTTGATTATGAATCATCCTTTCCAATAGCTTGGAGAGGACAGACAGGAGTGCAATGGGAGAATAAATGGAGTGTGACATCACCCCCTTTAAACATCGGGACAATATTAGACTGTTTCCACACCTGAGGAAAATGATCCCGCTGCAGGCCACAATTAAAGAGTCTCCTCAAACTTAGTGCAGTGATTTCAGTTGAATCCTTAACAAACCTAATTTCAATTCCTGAAATAGTGGAGTATGTATTATTTTCATATATGCTCATGTTAGAAATGCACTATTTGGGTTTGAAATTCTTCAGTAAACAACCTTTATCTAACTCTTTTCATTCTTTATATTTATTAGACCAAGCGCTTTGAATATCTATGAACAGGACAGCACATGTAAGTTATATGGAATTATTTGCTCTCTTTGTACGAATAACAAATAGTCTATACATTTCATTTGTGATATTGTGTTGACTTTAAACTATCAAAATGAATCTTACATCTCTATTCCAGTTAGTAAAGTGGTAGCCAGAGAGACATGATAGTGTATAGAGATATAGCCAGATATAGCATGAGAAATCCCCATTCAAGTCAAAGGGATTTCCTCTGCTAAATCCATATACAGTAAAGAGTTACTGCAACATACCTCTACTTAACACTGTAGGAACAGATCATTTAAAAGTCTATGCCTGAAGGTCAGCATGACAGCGAGTGGCTGATGCCACCTCCCCCCACACACCCACTGAGTAGTACGTAAACTGCACATGTCCAAGTGTCCTTTGGACACTTGTTTCAGTGCTGTACGCTGCAGCTTGTCCTCTCAGCTGCAGGCCCTCATTTCTTGGCTGCACCTGCCTGTGCTGTCAGCAGCCATTCTCTGCTCTTGTGCCTGTTTTTGGCTTTGCTGCCACAGCTGCCTCTGTTTCTCAGATGATGTTTATGGCTTTCTGTCACTCTACATTCCTTTCTTTTCTTGGATGTCTTCATTGTGTGCACTCATCTTGCTGTTCCCACAGGCTTCTCTCACATATGGGATCATTTTGCTACTTCTCTCTGTCCTGCGCTTGACTTGCATTACTGCCTCCAATGCCTGTCTTCCTGCTCACTAGGGATTCCTGTTTCCTGGCATTCTCCCTTTTTCCTCTTCTTGACCCTACTCTCATTGATGTTGACTTCCTGCAGTGCTTCCTCTGCTGCTGTGCTTCTTCTGCATCCTGCCTAGCATTCCTTTGAATATTGTTTTCATTCTGTGAGCCTCCTGGCCTTTGATGCTGAGTTCTACTTATGCCTGCTGTTTACTGGGCATCTGCCCTATTGACCACAAAGCTCTATGCTACTTAGCTTGAACTTCACCCTTCTATGCAGTCCAGCTTACCTTTACCTTTTAGGCATATGCCCTAGCTCCCATCCTTCCGGGTAATCCTAGCCTCCTAGACAACAACCTCCTTTAGACTTCCTTGGAACTTATACTGTGCTCATGTGTCATTTTTGGACTTCTATCCACTGCTTCTCTCAACTGAATTTCACCCATCAGCCCCCCTTCACTTTCTGCCTCACCATAGTTGCCTTCTTGTCTGCTACCCTGTTGCCCCCTTCCGCTTTCCTGTTCTCCCCTGTGGCACTCCTGTTAGCCCTAGTCGCATCTGCTCATCGATCTTGCTAGCCCTGTTAGCATCTGCCTCCTCTCTTAAGTTAGCCCTTGTAGCTGCCATCAGTCCTGTTAGCCCCTTTAACATCTGTCCCTTTGCTCCTGTTGACCCTATTAGTTTTTGAAAATTTGCTCCTGCTGCTCCCTGCAGTATTTGGTCACTAAGTACCATTTGCCCCAGTTGCTTCTGCTAATTTGGCCCTGATAGCCCCTTCAGTCTCTGTTTTTTAGTACTATTTGCCTTGACTGGTTGCCTCTGGCTGACGGCATTGTGCTGCTCTTCCTGTCTTGCCTACTTTCCTTGTTTTTGCCTATCTGGGCAGCCTTTTTGTTTACTGTCTGCTCTTTCTCCTTCCCCCACCTGGCCTATTTACCTACTGCTGCTGCCTTGTCCTCTACCCTGGCCTCCTTACTTTGGCTTTATTTGCCCTCAACCCATTTCTCCAGCCTTGCAGTGGCCCAGTTTGCCTGCCCCATCCTCCTGGCTGATCACTAATGCTGTGGCTGTGCTCTCTTTGGAGTTTTTTGTACTCCTGGATTCCCCTCTGCTTGGATAGTGGACCCTCAGTTGTCTGCTTTGCCCTTACTTTTTAGTCCAACAGTTTGCAAGGTAGTCATTCAGGACCTCTGCTTGGGGCTCAGAAATCATAGTATTCACCCATACCAGGGCTTCACTTTCCTTAACATACTGTATATCAAGCTTTGCCCTCCTCATCATACTTCCAACCAGGGCTTGACCTTTTCATCTAACCTACCATACCATTAGCATCTACCATACCTTCAGATCCCAAGCAAATATCCTAATCCCTGCCAATATTCTAACTCAGTCCTACCATCATCTACCTCCACTCCTACCTCACTAGGGCTTTCTCACTTACTCATCAAGTGCTCGTCTACCTCAAGCCATGCCTATTAAGAGCTTGTCAGTACCATTGTGCCAACAGGATTTGCCCCACAAGGGCTTGGCTCCAAATTACCATGAGCTTTGTTCTCAGAGGAGGTGGAATCCTTCAACATAGAAATTTCTTTCATTGAATTACCAGCCCTGCAACACCCTCAGGATTGTGAAGACTCTAGACAGATGGAGATACTCTTCATCCTTTAATTGAGGCAGCACATCAGAGGTCCTGTTCTGGGCATAATAAGTATTTCTTATCCTGATGACCTAAGCCTTGATTTCCCAGATGTTTCCTCCACAGGGGGCTTATGTTCTCCTCCCTGCCAAAAGTCATAATACTAATCATGTTAATTAAATAATTCTGCTAAGAGTTGGAGCTGGATGGTGGTTCTGTCTTCTCCACTATTGACATTCCTTTTCCCAGGCTCTATGTCTTCTCTCCTTATGGAATATACTGTAGATGTTGTATTTATTTTATTTTATTATGCTTTTGGGCCTTCTGCTCTAACATGTATGTGGCATAAGTGACCTCCTCCTACCTTCAGTACTTCTAGGGGTGGAGCCTTCCTTTTTATCTTTCTAAATAGATTTTTATCAGCTTTTTTCCATGTTTTCTCCTCATCCCCATGCCCGTGGGGAGGCACGTGCATGCCACATCCTGGGGCACCCTTCAGCTACACTGCTGCCCCCTCTTGCCTATGCTACCTGGTGGACCTTCACCCGGTGGGAGTGGAACCATGAGGTGGGAAGCATGACGACAACCCCAGGAGACAACAGCTGCCTTTTGGCTGCTCAATCCTACTCCCTCACCCCCATGCCGGCTCTACGATGACCGTAGGTTGTTCCCGAACCCGGGTCACCGGCATGGCACGAGGTAAGATGCACAGCACCTCAACCCTCAGGGCCACTGGGCTGGCTCTGGAGTGGAGCCTTCCTAAAGAGGTTTCTGTATCTTCACGGCACACTGAAGAGTTAGTACTTCTTGTAACAAGGAAACAGAAAGAAAGAGAGAGAGAGTACACTTAGTTTACATTCTGTGTTTCTCAAGCATTCTACATTCTACTTGACTTCCAAACCAACTCAGTACCTACCATTTTTTGCCATCATCTGCTCTGCACTAACCATTCCATTCCTTGTGATCCTACCATTCATCGCCCTCTGTTATTAAGCATTCCTACATAAGGCATCCGGTGTTCCATTGAACGGGATCAGCCACTACAGCTTACAGTTATAACAGGCAAATTAACTGCTCAAAAGGCTAGCCCTGTGGAGTTTCTTTATATGCTTGTCATTTTTAATCATTAAAGGCACACTGAGTTTTGACAGCTTCTTTTCAAGTACACCCTGGTAATGAGATACATGAGCCTGTTTTGTTGGTCAGGTGTAATGTTGACCACAACTTTGGAAATATCCACTACCCTTATGATACATGCCTTCTTCCTCCTGGACAACCACCAGACGTAGGAAGAAGGGACCTCAGTTTAATGTGTCATCCGAAGGATGGCATCTCAACAGTGCAGTACCTTTTCACCACCACCCACCCCACTCCTGTGCTGCACTACATTGTCAGTATTAGGTATTAGCTTAATTTGCTGGTATGGGACTAGAACATATGACCTTCTGAGCTCATGGCCCCAGAGGCTAGTGTGCAACCTGCTGCACCACTGATACTAAGGCTGGTGTGGTGTGGGGATTCCTTGAACTGTCACCAAGAAAATGCACATATGAGCTTCAGAATCCAACTATGGGGCCAGCTGGGTGGGTGTCTGTTATACCACATGGCTCATGGAGAGGACTTGGGAACATAAGCAGGAGGCTGGTAAGGACAGAGGTCAAGGTTTATATTCTGTTCTAACTGAAATATTTGAAAAGTTTTGTACATGAAATTAGTTCTGTGTGTTAAAAATTACTACTTTGAGTTAGAACTGTTACTTGGTCTGTGATATTGTAACTTTTGGGGCTTGGGAACACTTGTTTGGCAGTGATAATTAGAGTGAAATTTAAATGTGATGTTTGCCTGGTGTTAGGAGGAGGGGAAATTAACAAGAATCACCTTGTCTTTCATTGTTCACTTGGGAACATAAGCAGGAGGCTGGTAAGGACAGAGGTCTGGGTTTATATTCTGTTTTAACTGAAATATTTGAAAAGTTTTGTATGTGAAGTTAGTTCTGTGTGTTAAAAATTACTACTTTGAGTTAGAACTGTTACTTGGGCTGTGATATCGTAACTTTTGGGGCTTGGGAACACTTGTTTGGCAGTGATAATTAGAGTGAAATTTAAATGTGATGTTTGCCTGGTGTTGCTAAGAGCCCTCTCACCCACCCTGTTTTGTAGGCTTTCTTAAATACTGAAAAGCCACTGGGGGCTGGGATTGAAGGGCTGTGTATTTCTGTTTGGTACTGAAATTTGAAGCAACAGGAACTGGTGGGCCTGTGACATCATACGGTACCTGATGTCTGCATACACACACACTGTTAGTGGGACTGGACACACACTGGACTGTATGTGTTTGTGAGACTTGGGAACTTTATTGGTGGGGTTGAAATTGGGTTTGTAAATAACTGCAGTCAGTATAGAGAGAAACTGTATTCCAGGGGGAAGGTACTGAGAAAAGGGGTGTGTGCCATTATAAACAGAGGGGGATAAACAGGGTGGCCATATTCCACCATGGCAGGCATCTTCGGAAGGATTGTAGGCTGCACAGGCTGTGGGATGGCAATCATTCTCAATTTGGCCTGGAGAGAGGGAGGCTGCCCACTCTGTAGACAGCCATCTTGTATCAGGAGTGAAGTATATTGGTTAAGGAGTAAGCTGCGGGAGTTGGGGGGGTGTCCAAGGATAAGGGGTGTGGATATGGGCAGCAAAAGGGTGGGGCTGAGGGGAGGCTGGGGCAATGCTCTGAAATTACAGGACATTATGTTACAGCAAGCAGGAGGGCGGATATTAGGGACAGAGGACCCTCAGATAGGGATGTTGATGCTGAGGGGAAAGCGTACGGGGTGAACATTTCGAATACAAAGAGAGCGGAGGGGGAAGAGTCAGGAGGGGCTGTTGTGGGGAAGCCTAGTAGAGCAGACATTGAGAAGGGAGGGGCTATTGTGGGGAAGCCTAAAACAGTAGACTATGGGAAGGGAGTTCCTAAGGAGAACAGAGCAAGAGGGGAGGAAGAGGGGCATTTTAGAGGTGCAGTCAGGGGAAACTCGGGTTACTTGATGGAGGCTGTCATAGAGTGTCACAATAAATTTGAGCTACTAAGCAACCTACAGGGGGAGGAAGGGGTTGGTGGAAATGAGGAAACTGATACAGAGGCCGGGGAGGGAGTCGGATACCCATAGAGCATCACAGACTGGCAATGGAAAGGATAGAAATAGTCCCAGAAGGAGAAGGGGAAACATAAATGTTAAGCAGATGGGGGAGATGCAACATATTGCAGACATGAGGAGGAGAGCATGACTGGAGAGAAACTGGGAAACAAGGAGGTGGGGGAGGAGGGCCCCCTTCAGCAGGGTCAGTACCAAGGATGGGGCCCTAGCTAAAGGGGACCCACAGAGAGCCTCTGGAGGTAGGGGTACTATTACAAGGGGGGAGGATGGCTGGGTGGGGAAGGGAAACCATCAGGGCCAGGATAAATGATTCAGATAAGAGATGGTTAAAAGGGACACCTATTCAGAGGGGGTCTGAGTTAGTGAGCAAAATAATGAGGGAGGCAGAAAGGGGAGGGTGACAAGGGGGTCTCTAATAAGGCAGAAAGACTCCCATGGACTTGAGATCACGAATAAGGGGGAATGGGGGACTGAGAGTGCATAGTGCAGGTAATCATAAGGATGATGGCGGTGTTAAGGTTCTGTTATTGGGAGACTCGATGATTAGGGGTATCTAGTGGGAGGGATGGGGGGTGGATGCCATAGCCAGGTCAAGGTAGTGAGTATCTCTGGGCTGACAGTGCACAGAGCAAAGTTCATGGTGTATGAACTGGTTAGGGATTGTGGAGGGAAACCGGATTTCCTGGTGCATTTGGGAACTAACGATCTAAAGGGAAATAGCGTTTTGGAAATCCAAGCAAGGTTCCAAGAACTTGCCAGAGTCTGTCGGGATAATGGATGCAACATTTCCTTTTCAGAGATATTGCCAGTACCAAAGGCCTCAGTGGAGAAAAAAATGAAGATCACAGAGGTTAATGACTGGATCAGGAAGTGGGGTGAAGAGAGTGGGTTGGGAGTGTTAGGGAACTGGAAAGGAGTTTGGGAGGATAAGGGACTGTATGCCAAGGACAGGCTTCATCTTGCCCCATTAGGGAAGGAAGTCCTTAAACAGGATGGCTGACTACATTCAAGAAAGGTGGGGTTTAAACTTGTGAGGGGAAGGGATAAGGGAGGGCTGACCGACCCTCTCCTCAGATGAGGAGAAGCCTTCAAACCCAAGGGGAGGGAAACAGACTGGGGTGGAGGTTTCAGGAGGAGTAGAGGGAGGATGGAAGTATAAGGAACCTGTGTGGGGTTCGACGAAGGGGATCAGGGATAAGGGGTGGGAGTTGGTGTTAGTAAATGCCAGGAACTTGGGAAACAAGTTGCCAGAGTTCCAGGCCATGCTGTTCGGGGGGGTGGATGCGGCGGTGGTCACGGAGACATGGGCCAACAAAAACCATGACTGGGACCTGAACGTGCGGGGGTACACTATGCTTAGGAAGGATAGAAAGGAGGGCAGAGGGGGTGGAGTGGATATGTTCACTAGAGATGACATAGAAATTGCTAGGGTAGAAGAGGCAGAGGGAAACGTGGAGGTCTTATGGGTCACCTCACGATCCCCAGCAGAAGATAAGATCAAGCTGGATGTAGTATATAGGCCCCCCAGGATGGGTGATGTTCTGGAGGATGGTTTGCTGGACAACATCATTGCCCAGTGTGGACCAAAAGGAGAAGGAGTGGTGTTGATGGGGGACCTTAATATGCCAGGTACAAACTGGGGAACCATGTCCTCTAAGGTGGCCAAGGAGCAGAGGCTGCTGGATGGCTTCCAGGAAGTGTTCTTAACACAGTATGTGATGGAGCCCACAAGGGAGGGGCATGTCCTGGACGTGGTTCTGGCAGATGGGGATCTGGTAAGGGACCTGGTTGTAGAGGATCCCCTGACTGGGAGTGACCACAATACTGTCTGGTTTCAAATAAGCATGCTGGGAGAGGGGGTGAGATCTAGGACACTGGTAGTGGACTTCAGGGGGGCAGACTTTGTGGGCATGGGAAATATTCTCAAGGATCACTTGAAGGGGATTACATCAATGACAAATGTGGAAAGGAGATGGGAGGTCATAAAACGGGGACTTCATGAGGCAGTCAGGACCTGCGCTAAGGTGAAACGTAAGGGAGCAAGGTCACATAAACCATGCTGGTGGTCCAGTGAGGTTCAGGTAGCTGTCAGAGAAAAGAATGCGGCCTACAAAAAATATAAAACAAGAGGGGATAGGGATAAGGAAATGTACCATCTTGCATCTAGAAAAGTCACCCAGATAGTAAGAGGGGCAAAGTCCAGTAAAAAGCAGCGGCTGGCACAGGGGATACATGGAGGGGAAAAGGGGTTCTTCCGGTACATTGGGGAGTGGAGAAAAACTAAGGGCCATCTCAGCAGATTGGGATCAGAAAGAGGGTGGGTGGAAGAGGCGAGGGACCAGGCAGAGGTATTTAACGAGTACTTTGCCTCTGTGTTCACTAGGGAGAGGGATGGGATATCTACAAAGCAAGGCATGATGGGGATAGAAGCGGCAGTGAGTGGGATCAGGGGAGCAACAGAAATGGAGCAAGAGGAAGGGAGAGGAACCCCAAGGTGTCACATCAGGATAAGGATAAAAGGGCAGTAAGGTGGAGGGGATGGATGATGCTATCTCCGCAAAAGGGTGTGGTTAGCCCTCAAGGCCCTAAAGAAAGACAAATCTCCTGGGCCGGATGGCATTCATCCTAGAGTACTATGGGAATGGCGGACATACTGGCTGTACCCCTGGTAGAGCTCTTCAACAGGTCACTTGAGACAGGGAGGGCACCTAGGGATTGGCGAGGAGGGCACATGTGGTGCCAATCCATAAAGGGGGGTCGAGGGAAGTACCAGGTAACTATAGACCCATCAGTTTGACCTCGGTGGTGGGAAAATTAATGGAGAGTATACTAAAGGAACGATTGGGGGTGTAGTTGGAGGAGGTTGGAGGTCTGGATAGTCGGCAACATGGGTTTGTGCCAGGTAGATCATGTCAAACCAATCTTGTGGAGTTCTACGAATGGGTAACATCAGAACTGGACAGTGGAAAGCCTATGGATGTATTATTCTTGGACTTCAGCAAGGTGTTTGACTCTGTCCCCCACAGTGGTCTGGTGGAGAAACTGATGGGGTTGGGAGTAGGCCCTTTGATGGTCAGATGGATTGAAAACTGGCTAGCTGGATGCACCCAGAGAGTAGTGATCTGTGGGGAGCTCTCGAACCCTAGAGAGGTCGATAGTGGGGTACTGCAGGGCTCGGTCCTGGGTCCGATCCTGTTTAATGCATACATATTGGACATCAGGGAGGGTATAGGGTGTGAAATGAGTCTCTTCACTGATGACTCCAAGATGGGAGCAGTAGTTGAGGGAGAAGGGGAGGTTGGCCTGCAAGGATCTGGACAACCTGGAAGCTGTGCTCACACATGGAAATAATTTCAATATCACCAAGTGCAAGGTGTTACATCTTGGGCGGAAACCCTAAACACAGGTACACCCTGGGAGGGAGGGAGGGCGCTGGAGGCCTCAATAGGGAAAAAGACCTGGGGTCATGGTGGATGCATGTATGAATAACTCTGAGCAGTGCAGGAGGCGGCTAGCAAGGCAAACAGGATGTTGGGATGCATCGTAAGGGGGATCACCTCTAGGAGCAAGAAAGTGATTCTTCCGGTGTACAATGGACTGGTTAGACCACACCTTGAGTACTGTGTCCAGTACTGGAGACCACACTTGAAGAGGTACATACAGCTCCTGGAGAGGGTACAGAGGAGGGCAACTAAGATGATATGAGGGCTAGGTGATTTGACGTATGAGGACAGACTTGGGGAGCTATGCCTGTTTTCACTGAAGGAGAGGAGAGACGGGGGGACATGATTGAGGTCTTCAAGTACCTCAAGGGAATAAATAGGGTAAACATGGAGGGGTTCTTTAGACTAAAGCAGGGAGGTATCACCAGAGGGCATGGTTTGAAGTTTGAAGGTGGAAGGGGGGGGAAGAGGAGGAGGTTTTTCACTGAGAGGGTGGTGGACCCTTGGAATGCACTGCCTGGCGAGCTGGTTCAGAGATCCACAGTGGAGGGCTTCAAGAGAGGGTGGGACAGAAACAGAAAGTGGATGTATCAGATGATGGCCTGTCCCAGGGAGGTGGGGATGGACGATAGGGGTTTCTGGAACACAAGGGGGGGCCTCGGCACCCAACTAGGGATCTGAGGTTCAAGCAGACTCAATAGACCGTAAGGCCTAATCTGCTGGCAAATAGTATGTTAGTATGACATAGGACCCTTGTCAGCTGCTCATAGTAAGGAATTAGCATCAGCAGTGAAAGTAGACTTGCACCCAAAACCAGAGAAACAGGTTTATTTGTAGTAATACTTAAGCAATAAGACACTCCACGGTGTGTTATTGTGGGATGACCTCATAATTATACACACCATGGAGTGCCTAATTTTGATTATAAAATGGTTTCTCTGATTTTCATTTTAAAAACTGAGCAATGATGTCCAACAAGTTAAGTATTTTTGACCTCTGCATTGTGCTGGAATAGTGCACAGTCATGTGATCACTCCGGACCAATCAAAGGTATTGAATTGTCTTGCTCAGTTTATAATAATGATTAAAATGCTGTCTTTTTCAAGAAGTTGTGTTATCTTCACTTGTTGATGTAATTAAAAACACTAAGACTGCGCAAATATCATTTTCTGAATATTCAGCTGAAAGTTTGGCATTCGGGGCCCAATTCTTCAGGTATTTATTATGTGGGCATGGAGGTTATAAATAAACTTTACGAATACCTTTCCCACCTGCTCAAGTTGCTAGGGTGAGTCCTTGGCTACCCTCTTCCCATTCCAGTACATTTTCCTACCCACCTCCCTCTTCCTAAATACCCCCAGATCAAAATGAAAGAAAAGAAGCAAAAGTCATGAAAAAGCTTACTTCTGTTATCATGTCAGAAATTGACAACAGGCAGTAAAGCTACTACAGCCTCCGCCTTAACCTAAGCTCATACAATGGCAAGAATGCCAATCAGTAGGTTCAGCAGCTCCCATATAAAACACCCCCATCCAGCCACCCATGCTGCACCCAACCCATCCTTTAGCACTAATATTGCTAGTAAGTTACTTACTGTCTCCTGTTTAGAGAATACCTGTCCTCACACTCTTATTAATTCCCACCTCCCTCCTCCCCAGCCCCCTCCCAGTAAAGTTATGCACACACAAACCCATCTCCCTTCTAATCATCCATCCCACCCTCCTGCCCCACGACACCCAAAAGATACAAATTAAAAGGCCCCATGGGGGGCAGTTAGTAGATCACTCTCTCCACCTCAGCCAGCACAATCTAATGAATAAAAGGACCCACTCCCAATGTTAATCGTCTGATGAACTATCAGTCAGGTGATTATAATGTTCCATCATGATTCACATTTTTTCAGCATGTTATCCCCATATGTATGATGCTGGAGGTCATGTGAATTCCACTAGTGACATCTGGACCAGTGATGCAGACCAAAGCTTCCTAATTCTCACTGTTGATTGGGTTATTTTCAAATCAGGTGCTGCCATCACAAGGCACAATCTACCATCACCATCTGCAAAGCAGCCAGTCTCAGACAGGCACAGCAACAAAGGAGCTGCCAAAATAAACAGGACAGTGATTGAGGAAATGCACACCGGGTAAATGTTCTATGGTTAATCCAGTCACTACTAGGCATCTGGATATACCCTCACAAACTGACCGATGACATCTTTATGATGCACTATGGCAATAACATACTGAAGGTGTTGAAGGATGATGAAGTCCCTTGTGTAGTTTGTTTTGTACACACACTAAATCCGGTGGTGACTCATGCACGTTACAAACATGCACAGTTAAAAGAAACACTCAGCACTGCATGGAAGATGACAAAATGTTACTATCATGTCACCAAAGGCACAAAATTCCAACTTCATTAGCAGCTGAAAACACAATTCTCCTCTGCATTACTTCATTTCATATGTTTCACTGTGGTGGAGCTCCATCTATTATGCCATATGGTGGAGAGACTCATGGAACAGAAAGCTATGGTTTAGACCAGGAAATATGATGATGTGGACTGTGGTGGATATCAGTCGTGTGTACAGTGGTGTGTTCTGATATTCTTTCTCTGCTGCAACTACATGAAGAGAAATTCAACAACTACAGTGTTGAATCAATGAATCTTAGCATGGTCATTCCCATTTTTGCAGATCTACAGTGACATCAACTGTTACTGGGTGAAACCATGCTGGTGGTGCCAGTGGTGATAGCTGTCAAACTGGAGGTGGTAATGATGATGATGATGATGGTGGTGGTGCTGGTGATACCAGTAGTTCAATCAGATCTCTGCATCAGGATGCTCATCATCTAATAAGTAGCACAGATGTCTGTTGATCAACTCGCACAAAGGTTTCACAGAATTAAATTTGCTCTAGGAAAACTACCCAGGATACTGCTATAAAAATGTGTTCATATTCTTCTTAGAGAGGAAGTATGTGAAAAAGAAACTGTTGTATGCACCTGAACTGGAGCACCACAAACAGCATGTGAAACTATCAAGAACGTGCATACACAACCTCATGTTTAACTGTTCCTCCTCTGTGTTCTCATCATGGTACTGTCAGCTGTGAGTGCGAGTATAAAACAGAAGAAAACTTTGACATTAAGACTAATGATACCATATGTGTTTCAGGATATCTGGTAGTTTGTGGATGATAAATGACATTTCAGAGGAGGACTCAGATTTGCTGTCACCTGAGTATATGTTGAAGGCTTGTTTAGCACAGCCGATGTCTACTAAAAATACTGACTTAATCTAATTTTGACAATGATGGCAGAAAATCACCAATAGTTTCCCTATAATGCCCTATCATACCTCAAGACCTTTTATCGGTATCCCGTGATTAGAGCACTGGGGAATGGGCACCTACAATAATGACGACCCACTCCCCAGCGCATTTCAGGGATGGCTATGGGAGGGTAGGGCAGCCAGATGGGGAGTGGACAACTATAGCGACAGGATGTCACTATATGTATGTGTGTGGAGGGGAGTGGGTATGCACAGCAAGGGATGTGAGGGGTGGTGGTGCAGTGGGTTGCCGAGCCAACCCTGTGGCACGGTGGGTGGGTGGGTTACTGGCATTGGTCGGCAGGGTACTGGGTTCGGGTTCAGTCAGGGCATGATGCATTTTTGTTGCACCCAGCCCAAACCTTTTCTTTTTATGTTTCCCCCCACATGCACCCACTCTGGAGTTGAGAATCCTTTAGTAGGGAGATGCAGGTGGTGCAGCCCTAGAAAACATTAAAATGAGCAGTCCCAGTGCCTTTGCTGTGCTTGGCAGGGAGTGTCAGAGTGCCAAAATAAATTTTGGCACTCTTGACTTTGCAAATGGTGATCGCCTTTAGGCTTTAACTGTTGTGACATAGAACCCCTTTTATCAATACCTTTTTTGTCTACACTGTCCACCTTCTTAGTCTCCGTTTTACTACTACCCCCTTAAGCAACAACTAAGACCTTCGCACGGTTCCAGCTGTGCTTGAAATCATTAATGGTTTTGGCACCCACCAAAACAAGAAAGTCATTTGACCTGCAATGAAGAACCTATTGTTGTATGTTTGGGGGAGCACTTCAACAGCTGTATCCTCAGAAATGTTCAGTATCTCAAGGGTTAGTACTTCACCACATCACTGAAGGCTAGATCATGAGGATATTGAACTCAGCATTATTCAGGCTCAACCTACAGTACCAACTATCAACTTTCACCATGTACAGTGTTTAATAATTCAGAATTAATGATATCTATTATCCCTTTCACTTCAACCACACCTCCTGGTTGTAAGTTTTCTCATCCTCAGACTCCCACTGGCACTGCACAGTAGTCCTCCAGAACACTCCCAGTGGCAACAGCACAAGAACTCCTCTAACACACCATCACAAGCCCTCATGATAATATATACAGTATATCGTATAGGACATAGTGTATTATGAGTTTTTTTGCACACCCCTTCAGACCATTTCCAGTGGCAAAAATTAGGTAGGAAATTGGTGGTAGAGGTTGGTGGTAATGATAGGAATGATAATCAGTCAAGTACCGCAAGGATCAGTGCTCGGACCAGTCTTCTTTAATCTCTTTGTAAGTGACATTGCATAGGAGCTGGAAGGGAAGGTCTGCCTCTTTTCAGATGACACCAAACTCTGCCATAGGGTGGTCTGGATGGGGTGATGGGCACTCAGGGTGTGTGTGTGTGGAAAGGATGAGTAGTGACCTGGGAAAACTCAGAGTGGTCAAGGGTATGGCAGCTGGGTTTCAATGTGAAAAATTGCAAAATAATGCACTTAAGGTACAGAAACCTAGTGGCAGAATACAAAACGGGGGGTGATGCTGATGACCACCAAGCAGGAAAGAGACCAGGGGGTGATCATAGCAGATGACCTAAATGTGGCCAGGTAGTGCGACAAGGCAGATGGGAGACTGAGTGGAATGATGGGGTGCATAGGGAGGGGTATCACTAGCAGAAAAAGAGATGGTGTTGCCTCTGTATAGCTCACTGGTAAGACCCCACCTAGAGTACTGTGTCCAGTTCTGGAGACCATGTCTCAGAAAGGCTACAGACTGAGTGGAAGCAATCCATAGGACAGCAACTAAAATAGTGCAGGGTCTGCAACAGAAGCTCTATGAGGAGAGCTTAAATGACCTAAATATGTACATCCTGGAAGAAAGGGGATTTGAAATAGACCTTTAAATACCTCGCAAGCCAAGGTTAAACAAGGTACAAGAGGGACGTATTTTTTCAGTTAAAAGGTGCTCAAGGACAAGGAGGCATGATAAGAATCTGAAGAGGGGTAGATTCAGGAGAGATGTAAGGTAGTGTTTCTTCACAGAAAGAATGGTGGATTCCTACAAAGGTCTTCTGCGGAGGTTGTGGGGGTGAGAACAGTGTTGGAGTTCAAAAATGCATTGGACAGACATAATGAATCTTAAGGAAAAGGAAAGGGGGGTGAATATGCCAGAGGTAAGATCTAGTAAGATCTGTGGTGATATACAGTGGTGTCCCCCAGGATGAAACACACTTTTAAAGTATTCTGCAGTATGTTGTAGCAAACCTACTGAATAAAGCAATATAATTTCAGTGGCAAATACTCCCTTTTGTCATGAAGAAAACTGTGGTATTCACTTCATCCATGCTGTGCCACATTTTCCTGAATGACAAAAGGGACTAATTGCCATTGGAATTACAATGTTTTATTCAGTAGGTCTGCTGCAGCATTCTGCTGAGTGCTGCAAAATGCTGCAAAATTGGGTTTCATCCTGGGGGATGCTACTGTATAACATCACCACAGTGGGCCAAGTAGTCCTTATTTGCCAGCAAATTCTATGTTTCTCTGTTTTACACACTCAAGGTGTGTGATGTCCATAAACCTCACTATAAAGCTCAAGAGGTTTATGCAGATATCACACACTAAGGTGTGTAAAAAATGAACTGTGACCACTTCCTTTTGTCCCCACACCACCAATGCACACTGTCTTTACTGTTTTGAAAATAGATAATACCACTGTGCTCTGTCTGTGTCATTGTCAAACCCTCCACCTCCAAAACCACTTTGTTTATTATTCATTTACATTACTTATCTGGTTGAGCCTGCCATTTCTGTGATGCTTTTAATTTTAAAATAAGCAGAGACTTGCAGCACAGTCTTTTTTTCTGGCATGAGTTAAGACGCAACTGGTGGAAATGGAGCATGGCTCAACACTGTGAGTTTCTTTTTATTTTAAACTTGGAAGCATGGTAGATGAGCGACCCGATAAGTAAACAAATGAAAACAATAAAGTGGTTGGGGGGAATGGAGGATTCAGTGATCACATGCACAGAGGGCAAGACTGAGCAGGTTGTTATGACATGCCATAATAAATGGTTATGAAGCCACAACCATGTATTACAGCATTTAAAGAGTGCTGGTTTTCAGTTAGTAAGTAAGTAAAAGTTTGTCAGTATTGACACTATTGTTGAAGGAGCAAAAAGAAGACTATAACCCATAAAAACTCCTAAGCATCATTAAACTATTTCAGTTTACCACCTTCAGTTAGGTACTTGCCAACAGTCTTTTGAATATCTCTCTACTCTTACTAATAACTGTACTCTCCAGCAACCGATTCCAAAGATTTAACACCCTCTCCGTAAAGAAATACTTTCTTTTATTGCCTCTAAATTGACCACCCATCACCTGTAATACATGCCCCCATGTTTTCGAATTAAGATCTTTAAATTTAAAATCCATGTCATCCATGAGCCTAGAACTGTTAATGGTTTCGTAAAATAGCAATAAATTGTCCCTGTTCCTTGTTTCTTCTAGTGTACATAATTTCAGCTTTTTTGTTCTCTTTCTGTGTATGGTAAATCCTTAGCTTCCATTATGATCTTTGTAATCCTCCATTGTGTCTTCTCAATTCTATTAATATCAGATTTCCTATGAGGGTTCTATAATTGACTACAGAAGTCAAGGTGGGGTCTCATGTAGAATTTAAATAGTGGAAGCAAGACTCTGATTTATGGCTCTTTATGTGTCTTTTGCTAGCTCCAATCACTTGATTTGCCTTTGATACTATGTTAGTGCATTGTTCTCCAAAACTCAGGTCTTTGTCTAGTAGAACACCAAGATCTCTTTCTATGTTGGTGGTTTCTAAGCTGGAGTTATTCAGTATATATTGATATGACCTATTATTCCTTCCTAAGTGCAAAACTCAACATGTATTCGTGTTGAAGGACATTCCCTATCTAAAAGACCATTCTGTTATTAGGCCAAGATCAGCTTGTATTGTCTTGATGTAATCCATTCTTTCACAAGGGTCACCCAATTTGGTATCATCATCATATTTGCTAATTTTTTTCTTTATGTCAGTGCTTATGTTTGCAAAGAACAATCGAAATAAAACTGGGTGCAACACTGAGCCCTGCAGGACCCTACCAGTAACCTTCCCCTCCCAGGATAGACATCTTTTAATGGCAACCCTCTGGGTCCTATCAGTGAGCCAGTTACCTATGCATTTCACTAGGCAGTTATTTATTTTAAACTTGGTTAGTTTGTTAATAATTGCCCAGTGTGGCATGGTGTCAAATGCTCTACTAAAATATAGCAATATCACATGTGCTGGTCTCCCTACATCCAGAATTTTTCTCAAGTTTTCATAGAAACAGATAAGGTTTGAAATACAGGATTGGCCTGCAGTAAAGCCACATTGGTCTATACGTATTGCACCACATGATTTGATATGCTGAGACAGGCTGTCCTTTCTTATTGATTCAAGGACCTTACCAAGGACTGATGTCAGGCTAATTGGTCTATAGTTGCATACATAGTGCTTTGTCCCCTTTTTTATGAATTGAGGTCATCCAAGCTACTCTCCAATCTTTTGTAACTTCCCCTGTAGTTATGGATTTGTTCAATAGTCAGACCTAAAGAATCTGGAAGAAAGATCCAAGATTTGGCAGTTGAAGTTCAATACCAAAAAATGCGAAGTCATGCACCTGGGAAAAAGAAAGCCAAGGAGAAAATACACATTAGGAGGTAAAACATTAGCCATCACTGATCTTAAATGTGACCTTGGAATCATGGTATCAAATGACCTGAAGGTGGGAAGGCAATGTGAAAAGGCATCAGAAAAAGCCAGCAGCATCCTAGGATGCATAGGCAGGGGTATTACAAACAGAAAGCAAGAGGTGATAAACCTGTTGTACAGGTCCTTGGTAAGGCCTCACCTGGAGAACTGCATCCAGTTCTGGAGACCACACCTTAGAGTCTGTGCAAGGAAGAGCTATAAAGATGGTCCAAGACCTCCACCATGAACCCCATGAGACTAGACTTTGGCATTTAAACTTGTACTCACTGGAGCAGATAAGGAACAGGGGAGATATAACAGAGACCTTTAAATACCTCAAGGGAATCAACTCAGTGCACAAGCAGAGCATCTTCAATGAAAATAAAGAAGCATGTACCAGAGGGCACAGCAGACATTTGGTGGGGGTGGGGGTAGATTCTGGAGCAATGCCAGAAAGTTCTTCTTCACAGAAAGGGTTGTCAAGCCTTGGAACAGACTAGCACAGGAGGTGTTGGAGGCAAAGACAGTTAAGGAATTCAAAATATCTTGGAATAGGCATTGTGAGATACTGAAACAAAGTAGTATATCCTGGGGGGATAAACAAACAGGCAGACTAGATGTATTAAGCTATCTCCATCTGCTGTCACATTCTTATCTTCTTATGTTCTCATGTTAATGGGTTACTAATACTGTCCCTAGATATTTTTAACATATATGGAGTTATGTTGTCTAAACCAGGTGACGCAAACTTTTTAATGCCATCAATCTTTTTCTTTATTTCTGCTGTTGTACAAAAATGAAAATGATTAGTGGGTATTTTCTGAATACTGGTTGAACTTGATTTAGAATAAATAGAACAAAAATATTTGTTAAATGCATCGGCCATTATAACAGAATCAGATATAATTTTATTTTATTCTGTAATTGCCATTAACTTGAAATCTGACTTCCTGAGGGAATTAATGTACCCATAGAACTGGTTGCTATTACCTTTGGTTTTATCAGTTTATTTGATTGAGGCTCTGAGCACTGTAAAAGTAGGTAGGAAACACACATAACAATAAAGAAACATAAAAACAATAGTAAGACAAAACACTTAAAAAATCCAATTTGAATAAGATATTGCAGCAGGTTACTAGCTTAACTCTAGATAATCTGAAAACACTTTCCTAAAAAGATGAGCCTTCAGTCCCCACTTAAAAGCTTCCACTGATGGGGCCTCCCTGAAAGATTCTGGTAGCGAGTTCCACAATACCGGGCCTCATTAAGGTGAGCTCTGGGAACTGCCTGGAGGCTCTCGGTAGAGAAGCCAAGTGACCGCACTGGACAGGCAGGAGTCAGGAGGTCATTCAGGCAGCCAGGGCCTGATCCATATCAGGCCTTGTAGGTAAGCAAGTCCACCTTGAAGATGATTCTCCATCTAACTGGCAGCCAGTGCAGTTCATGCAGAACCAGGGTTGCATGACAGGAGCTCGGAAGGCCTGTCAATAACCTGGTTGCCATGTTCTGTACCAGCTGCAGTCACTGGAGAACCCCTCCAGTGACCCCTGGGTACAGAGCATTGCAGTAATCAAGCCGCATTGTCACAGATGCATGCACCAGTGAGGTCAGGTCATCAGGTGGAATCAAGACTTTGATCCGAGCAACATTCCTCAAGTGGTAGGAAACACTCCTGATGAGGGATGACACCTGGACCTCAAGTCAATCTGTCACTGAGGATGACATCTAGATTTTTCACCTTGGTGGACTCTGCAAAAGGGAGTGGGGCCAAGAAATAATCCTGCTCCCATCTCAGCAGCATCCACATCCCACCGATGACCAGGCTCACTCACTAGTACCTTCGTCTTGTCGGGATTGAGTCTTAGCCAGCTAGAGGATGTCCAGCCCTGGATCTTGGCCAGATATTTGTTTTGCAACTCCACAGTGTCATTTGTCCTGGTTGAAAATGACATGTACAGCTGGGTGCATTCTATGTAGCAGTGAAAACCCAAGTTGTACTGTCTAATGATCTCACCCAGGGGAAGCATGTACACTGCAAACAATGCAGACAACAGGATTGAGCCCTGGGAAACTCAACAAGGCAAGGGCTCTGGGCAGGATCAAAGTTTCTCATCACCAATCTCTGCATCCTACCTGTAAGAAAGGACTCAAACCAGTTGATAATGATACTGGTGAGTCCACAGAGCTCCCTAAGGTAGTCCAGCAACACTACTTGGTCCACAGTGTTAAATGCTGAATACAGATCAAGGAGAACAAGAATTGACTGCTCCCCTCTATCCCTCACCCTGAGGAGATTATTTTGCACTCTGACTAATGCTGTTTCAGTGCTATGTCTTGACCTAAGTCCCGATAGGAAGGGCTCATAGATGGCATGGGCTGCAAGGTGTACATTGAGCTGTAGCACCACCACTTTCTCAATAACCTTATCCACAAATGGGAGGGTAGAGACAGGTCTATAATTCACAAAGATGTCAGGGATGATAGATGGTTTCTTAAGGAGGGGGTCTCACTAGCAACTCTATTACTGCGCAGGACAAACATTCCTCTAAATGCAAATACTGGACAATTTTGGTGAATACTAGCCCAAAGAACTCAACACAACCCAATAAGAGATGATTTGGGTGCAGACCCAGTTCACAATATGTGGGCCGCAACTTCAGAATCACAGCACAAACCTCAGCCACCCCAACCAGCCTGAAATCACTCCAAACAATAGGAGTGCCTCTGAGCATACACGACTTGCTACTGCATGGCCACAAGTGCTCCGTTGGGGAGTTCCCAGCCCTAATGGAGGACACCCCCCCATCAGGGAAAAACAGAGAAAACTGCTTGCACTGAGCAACTGCCTCACCTGCACCTGTTGCACATGCAACATTTACACCAGAAAGATCCATTACCACCATCAGTCTCTCTGGGGGGCAATCCATTCAAAGAGCAGTAGCGGATCATCTCCATAGGGAAGGGACTAATGGGCCCCGAATTAAACCCTTACCATGCTATGATCTGACCAAATGATTGGCTCAATCCTGAGATCAGAGACCTCAAGCCCTGTGAGACCATTAAGTCCAACGTGTAACTGTGGCTATGGGTCGCAGAAGCAACAGCTTGTGCAAGACCCATTGAAGACCTCAACTGGAGGAAATCATAACCAAACTGTAAATGTTCATCATTGATCCAGGTTTTGAAGTCACCCAGAACCAACCATCTGGGTGACTCCAACACCTTCTTGGCGACAAAGTCCACAGCTTCCTGCAGAAACTCCTCCTTGTGCCCCAGAGGCCAGTATATAAGGAGGATTCTGCAGCCTGCACCTGGACCCCTGCATACGATCACACATTCAAATGGCGAAGTGGAGCCCACCATCTGCACAGAGATGTTTAGTTTGGATCTAAAACAGATGGCCACATCCCCACCCCTGCCTTCCCTCCTCAGGCAGTGCACTACAGAAAACCCATTTGGGACAGATGCCTCAAATAGTGGGCCCATGTCATCCCCCAACCAGGTCTCCATAATGCAAGGCAGATCAATAGAGGAAATTAAGTTCGCAATAATCATGGCCTTATTCCTAATTGATCTGACATTGCATAGAACATCTCAAGGGGACCTATGGAGGTTGCCGACCCAATGGCTACCTGCCACTTGGTCTGGTGAGAACCCTCGGTATGGGAACTAAACACTTCTGGCCTTGAAAACTGCCCTCATTGGAGTCTATGTAGTGGGCCCCATGCTTGTCCTTTACCAACATCAGGAAACATACTAGCATGGGGGCGTGTCTCCGACTCAGAAAGTCAGACTGTTTTTGCTTCTCGGCTCCAGGGTGAAAATTATGAGCATTTTTACTGAAAATCCACACATCAATAAAAGAAACATTTTGGCACAATGTATTTGGGCACAGGTAAACTGCCTTATGTTTTGGGGGCCAACAGCACTGCTAGTAAGAACCTGCTCTTTATGAGAGAACTGAAAAAGGTTCTCACACTGGGATCCAAATGCAGCTGCTACAACTCATACAATTGTATTTGTATACTGCGACTGAGTTTTAGGATGATCTAACACTAATATTACATGCTTTAATGTGAACCTGCTCACACATGCTTGGAATATTCTTGACAATGCTTCAGTCTGAAATTGCATATTCATGCTTTTACTGTTCTTGACAATGCTCCTATAGAACTGCATCTTCTTGTAATCTGATTGTTAATTTCTCTGTGTACCTTGTACCTGATGTGGAACCTTTGTAAAAGAGCACTTGTACTCAAAGGTGTATTTATAATATATATTATTTAAAAAACCTATGACAAAGAAAACTGTCCATTGATGTCTGTTGCTGGCATCCCCGTAACTCTCCCTCCCAACCGACGGCCCTTCTCGTCACCACCCCACCCCACACTCCACCCCACAAACATAACACTGACACTGGGGGTGCCCAATCTCCCAGTGTCATCACCTGAAATATAGAAAACTGTCCCTCATCATTGTTTTTATTAACCCTGTAAAACAGAAAACTATCCATCAATGTCTGTTGCACCATTAGTCCCCCCACCTGACCCTCTCACTCATCACCCACCACCCCCCCCCCCAAGCCCTTACTTACCCACCAGTGCTCCAACACCGTAATCTTGTCTGGAAAACAGATATGACTTCACTTTTCAATGCTGCACCACGAACTTAGGAAATCAGGTATGCGGTTCAATGTATTTCAATGGGGGTTTGAATTTAGTGGGAAAACGTGAACATTTTTGAATATTTTTGCCCCAAATTTTCAACTTGCCTTTTTTTGGAACTCCACCTCATGAATAATGCAAGTGACATTAGGTAAATCTGTCCTGAAAGGTGATTTCATAGTCACTGCATGAAATCACCTTTCTGGCAGGAGCTGAACATTTTCTCTGCCCTTGTTCATGAGGTGGGATCATAGGAAGGTTATGTTGAAAGTTTGGTGTAAAAACATTAAACAACAACAAAGGTTTGAGCCTGCATTGAAATTAGCAAATACAGGCTTGTAACTTTGGTAATTTTCTAAATTTTGACCCAAAATTTTCAATATGGACATTTCTTCACAGCACCTCATGAATGTGACAGCTGTCATTTTTCAAATCCTGGCCAAAATGTGTTTTTGTACCCCAAAAAGTGATTTTGCAGTTGATGCGAAAAATCACCTTTCAGGCAGAAGCTGAATATTTTCTCTACACTTGTTCATGAGGTGGGATCATAAGAAGGCTATGTTGAAAATCTGGAGCAAAAATATTAGAAAACAACAAAATTATGAGCCTACATTGAAATTTATGAATGCAGGCTTGTAACTTTGGTAATTTCCAAAATTTTGACCCAAAATTTTCAGTATAGTCATTTCTTCACAACACACCATGAATGTGACAGCTGCCATTTTTCAAATCCTGGACAAAATGTGTTTTCATACCTGTGGCATGCAAGGAAGTTTCAGTGGCATGGAATGACATTTTGGTGGGGATTTGAACATATTCACCCACTGGGTTCATTAGGTGGGGTAATAAGAAGGCTATGCTGAAAATCTAGTGTACAGATATGATAAAATGCCCAGGTGACTAAATGTAACACTATTTTAGCGTTCACTCATAACTATGCTAATTTTCAATAGTTTGACTCCAACCTTTCAACATAGCCATTTTTCCACACCACCTCATAAATGTTTCGTGTCATTTTTAAAATCCTGGGTGAAATACGTTTTCTCACCTCTTGTGCGAAATGACCTTTTGGCTTATACTATAAATGGTGTCATGTCTATAAGGCGCATCCTAAAACACAGAGGACAGTGTATGAGCGCTCATATACTACAAGAATATATTTCACTCAAGAGGTTTCCATGGTAACTGGTGACCTCGAGAGTGCAGCTTTAAAGGTCTCATTACAATGGAAACCTCAAAGGTGTATTTATAATATATGTTATTTAAAAACCTGTGACAAAGAAAACTGTCCATCAATGTCTGTTGCTGGCACCCCTGTAACTGCCCCTCCCACCTTCCCTCTCATCACCCCTCATCCCCCACCCCGTAAACATAACACTGACACTGGCTGGGGGTGCCCAATCTCCCAGTGTCATCACCTGAAATATAGAAAACTGTCCCTCATCATTATTTTTATTAACCCTGTAAAACAGAAAACTATCCATCAAGGTCTGTTGCACCATTAGTCCTCCCACCTGACCCTCTCACTCATCACCCACCACCTCACACCCCCAAGCCCTTACTTACCCACCAGAGGTCCAACACTGTAATCTTGTCTGGAAAACAGATATGTCTTCACTCTTCAAAGCTGCTCCGTGAACTGAGGAAATCAGGTATGTGGTTCAATGTATTTCAATGGGGTTTTGAATTTAGTGGGAAAACTTGGCCATTTTTGAATATTTTTGCCCCAGATTTTCAACTTGCCTTTTTTTGAAACCCCACCTCATGAATAATGCAAGTGGCATTAGGTAAATCTGTCCTGAAAGGTGATTTCACAGTCACTGTGTGAAATCACCTTTTGGGCAGGAACTGAACATTTTCTCTGCCCTTGTTCATGAAGTGGGATCATAAGAATATTATGTTGAAAGTTTGGTGTAAAAATATTACAAAACAAAGTTATGAGCCTACATTGAAATTAGCAAATGCAGGCTCGTAACTTTGGTAATTTTCTATATTTTGACCCCAAATTTTCAATATACCTTATCAATGTGACAGCTGTCATTTTTCAAATCCTGGAAAAAATGTGTTTTTGAGCCCCAAAAGGTGATTTTGCAGTCAATGAGTGAAATCACCTTTCAGGCTGGAGTTTAATATTTTCTCTGCACGTGTTCGTGAGGTGGGATTATAAGAAGGCTATGTTGAAAATGTGGGGCATAAATATTAGAAAACAACAAAATGATGAGCCTACATTGAAATTTATGAATGCAGGCTTGTAACTTTGGTAATTTGTTAAATTTTACCCCAACTTTTCAATATAGTCATTTCTTCACAGCACCTCAGGAATGTGACAGCTGTCATTTTTCAAATCCTGGCCAAAATGTGTTTTCATACCTGTGGCATGGAATGAAGTTTCAGTGGAGTAGAATGATGTTTTGGTGGGGATTTGAACATTTTCACCCACTGGGTTCATTAGGTGGGGTAATAAGAAGGCTATGCTGAAAATCTAGTGTACAAATATGGTAAAATGCCTAGGTTATGACTGAATGTTACCCTGTTTCACTGTTCACTCATAACTTTGCTAATTTTCAGTATTTTGACTCCAATCTTTCAACATAGCCATTTTTTCCACACCACCTCATAAACATGATGTATCATTTTTAAAATCCTTGGTGAAATATGTTTTCTTACCTCTTGTGTGAAATGACTTTTTGGCCTATACTATAACTGATGTCATGTCGATAAGGCACATCCTAAAACAAAGAGGATAGTGTATGAGCACTCATATACAACAAGGATATTTTTCACTCGAGAGGTTTCCATGGTAACTGGTGACCTCAAGAGAGTGCAACTTGAGAGGTCTCATTACCATGGAAACTTCGGCAGTTAAAAAATATCCTTGTTGTGTATGAGCAATCATACACTGTCTTTTATAATGGGCACTCATACATTGCAGTCTTTTCCCTCCTTTTTTAATTTTTACCCTGTTGCTCACTTCCCCAGCCAGCTGTCACCACTGTGGTCATTTCCTGAAGACCAGGGGTTACAGGAAAGCACATGCGTGAATGTGTTCCAAGTTGTTAGTGCTTCAGTAGCTACATAGCTTGTGCAGCACAACAGCTACAATGATGTAGCTACTGAAGCACTACAGCATTTTTCGAAGGATGGGTTTTCATCCTTAATGAAATTCCACCATACACTAAATGCTTGTTTTTTCTGTTGTTAGGGCTGTGCAGAATACATTCTCAGCCAAATACCGAATATTTGTTGGCTGAATACCAACTATGTGGCTGAATATTTGAAATAAGATATTCACACAGCCCTGGCAGCTATGGTTGAGCCTGTCTGCTCCAATTCGAAAGTGACAAGCCTTATTTAGTAACAGCCTGATTCTGCTGAGAACAGAATATATATATATATATATATATATATATATATATATATATATTCTATGCAAAAAACTGCGTTAATGCATCATTTAGGGTTGAAACACAAAAAGTCAGGAAATGAAAAATCTTTAGGGCTGTCCCTCCTCCTCCGGACCCGCCAATCATCCCAGGATTGACAGATGATGGGGAGTGTCATAGGGATCGTGAGCCGTAAATGTCATCCCATTCCATGTCTACGCATATTCACAAGGGACAGCAAAAAAGAATGGGGTGACATGTAGGCCTCACAGCCCCAATGACACACCCCATCATCTGTCAATCTTAGGATGATTGGCGGGTCGGGGGGAGGCAGCCCTAACGATTTTTCATTTCCTGACTTTTTGTGTTTCAGCCCTAAATGATGCATTAACGCAGTTTTTTGCATATCATTTCCTTACTTTTTAAGAAAGAGTAGAAGAGATGAAGTTGCAAACATTGGTGGGAGCATGGGGCCGGCACTGCGCTCCCACTAACTTGCAAGTGCCAAGCTACATTACACACCTAATGACTAAAAAAGTACATTGACAACAGCAAGGCCATCTACCAAACAAATGTCTAGCTAGTACAACAACAGAAAATGCTGTCCACAAAATGTAAACTGTGCCATGCAATATCTCCACAAAAAATATATTGTGTGTCATGTAAACACCGCAGTTCAAATCTACAAGACATGCCATCATCACCCTACAAATTTCAAGTGAAAAGACGAAACCATGTCTGAGATATAACATTTTAAAGTTTGAGATTTTCATTCGTCAGAGTGGCAGAGTTCCACACCTGCTGACATTTAACAGACACAATGACTGAAAACTACATCCATGACACTAAGGCTAGGTATCCTATTAATCTGAAGTCACCACCACAATGCAAAATGCTGTCCTCAGAACGTAAACTGTGCTATGCAATATCTCCACAAAAATTTTTTTACGACATGTAAACACAATAATTTACATCTACAGGATATGATGTAAACACCCTCCAAATTTCAAGTAAAAAGACCAAACGGTTTCCGAGATATTTAATATTAAAGATTAGTAAAATTGCCCTATCTATTCCATTATAAAAAAAAATCTGGCTATCTTGTCCCTATTTTGCGATCAAAGATCGTGATCAAAGAATCTTATGATCTAAGAATTTGCAGGCTCGCCCATCAAAGAATCTGTAGGCTCACAGTCAAAGAATAAAAAATGCTGTAAATCAAAAATTTGAAGGAATTCTGGTAAATCACTGCCATGGTTCAACAGTACGAAGTCCCCTGAGCAAAACCCACCCTCATCTGTCTTCCTAGGGCATCCCAGGGCTGAGAAATTAGATTTTTTAATTGGGCCATCCCGTCCCGCACTCGCAATGCATGATCACGATCAAAGAATCTCACAATCAAAAAATTTGCAGGCTTATGATCAAAAAATAAAAAATGTTGTCATTCGACAATTAAAAGGAATTGTGGTAAACCACTGCTATGGTTCAACAGAACGAAGTCCCCTGAGCAAAACCCACCCTCATTTGACTTCCTAGGGCACCCCTGGGCTGAGAAAATTGATTTTTTAAATTTGGCCAACTTGTCCCTCCTCACAGTGCATGATCATGATCAAAGAATCTCATGATCAAAGAATTTGCAGGCTCACGATCAAAGAAATTGCACGCTCACAACCAAAGAATAAAAAATGGTGAAACGCGAGTTTTTGACCGATTTGAATGAAACCAACACCATGCCTCAATAGAATGAAGCCCCTTGAACAAAACCCACCCTCATTTGTGTCCCTAGCCCACCCCTGAGCTGAGATAATTGTGTTTTTAGGTCGCGATGCAAGATCACAATCAAAGAATCTCATGATCAAAGAATTTGCAGGCTCGCGATCTAAGATCGTTAATGAGCCGCGATCAAAGATTTTAAAAGCTTGTAACTCTATTTTTTTACTGTTTTGGATGAAACAAAAGGCATGGCTTGATAGATTGGAGCTCCGTGAGTAAAACCCATCCAAGTTTTACTTCAGGAGTCACCCCTGAGCTGAGATATTTGTGTTTTGTGATTGGAAACGTAAAAACAAGATGGTGGACCTCACGATCAAAGAATTCTCAGGGACAAAGATTCTTTGACCACGAGGCTGAAAATTCTTTGATTGCCAGCCGAGACGAGATGGCCCAAACCCTATTCTTTGTTTGCAAAACATACATATAAATTTTCCCATTGACTTATAATGCGAACTTAAAAGTGGCATAACTTTTGAATGCCTTGATATTTTTTCACCAAATGAAAAGCGGCATGTTTGGCCACCAAAGCTCTTTCAAACAAGCCATCTCACAGAGCAGCATACCACATGACGACCACGCAGGTCCATGGACAATATCCCAAAAGCTGCCTCCAAAAATGGATAATTTTGCATTTTTCAGCATTTTTGTGCGCAAAGACCGTAAGTCCAACCGAAACAAAATTTGGCAAATCAAGAGATCTGTCATGCCCCACAACGCATACCAAATTTCAGATAAATACATTGAACGGGTCCAAAGTTATTAACGTGCAACATTTTGACTAACATAGAAGTGCCTTCTTAACCCTAAATATAGTGGCACGACCGCGCCATTGTAATATATATATATATATACATGTATTCTTTGCAAAAAATTGTGCTAATGAACCAGATAGGGTTCAACAAAGGATCAGGCGACCAGCTCTCATTTATGACCCCTTCCCCTTCACAGTATATGAACAGAAAAATTTTTAATTATGAAGAACTCCACTCTGGTGCTGGTAAGCTACTGATGAGGGGTTTATGGAAGTAGACAAAAAGAGCATGACTGATGTTCTTTCAGGTTAGTGTGTGTCAAAGGCAAAATAAATGAAACATCAGGGGTCCAAAATTCAAAAGATTGCCCTGGCACAAATCCCAGTTTGCCCATGCAAACTGAGTTTTGTGCAGATGTGCAATATTGAAAATCCCAGTTATCATGGGCAAACAGGGTTTTTGCCCTGGCAATTTTCAGAGGGAAGCACAATGCAAATGATGGGGTGTGGACCTGAATATTTGGCGCAGTCCAATATTCAGAGTATGTGCACTGCGCAAGGCCATTTTGCATGGTCCCCTTGCTCAGTGCATATACCGCTAATTGAAACAGAGACTTACTCATGCACAGCCCTAGTGGTTGGTGGAAGAAATGTGGTGGCCCCCTGACCCCAAACACAGTAGTCCCAAGGTCTAGTGGCCCCCCAGTCACTTTCCCAATGTAAGATATCATAATTTCCTGGTGGCTAGTGATCATTCTCCCCCACCTATCACCGTCTGGATGTAAGATATAATCTTCCCCTGGTGTCCAGTGGTCCCACCCCCACCCAATCACCCACCCAACATTCATATATAGTTTTCATGGTGGCCAGTGGTCCCTTCCCCACCTGATCCCCTGCAAAATAATGTTATACCATTCCTTGGCTTCTAGTGGACCCCCCTCCCTATCATTGAACCCCTATAACATAATGTCACACTATTCCATGCTATCTAGTGGACCCCCCCCAGCAGGTAGTGTCCCACCACTCTGCTCCCCCATCCTAAACCTGAGGTGGCAAACAGCACAGCCATCTACTCACCACCATGGCCTGCCACCAACTGAGCTATCAATGAACATATACTTTATACAGTATGTGCTCATTGACAGTTCATTCGGCAGCTGGCCATGGTGATGAGCGGAGGGCTGTGCTGGTCACCGTCTCAGGTTTGGGATGGGGGTAGTGGGGCACTACCTGCTGGAGTGGGGGTGGGGGGTCCACTAGACACCAGGGAATAGTGTAACATTATGTTACAGAGGATCGAGAATAGGGAAGGGGATCCGCTAAACACCAGGAAATGGTGTACCATTATTTTACAGGGAATCAGGTTGGGCCACTGGCCACCAGGGAAACTATACATGGATGTCTGGTGGGTGATCAGGTGGGGGAGGGACCATTGGACACCAGGGAAGGCTTGCATATTACATCTGGATGATGATTGGTGGGGGGGCCCAAAACACTGGCTATCAGGGAATTATGATATCTTACATCAGGATGACGATCAGTGGCGGGGAAGGGACCACTAGCCAATAGGCAATTATGATATCTTACCATGGGCTGGCGATTGCTGGGGAGAGAGACCACTATCCACCAAGTAATAATGTTATTTTACATTGGGATGGCGATTGGCAGGGGGGAGGGACCACTAGCCACCTGGTAATTATGTTATTTTACATCAGGACAGTAATTGACAGGTGGGGGAGGATCACTAGCATCAGGGAATGTGTTTTTTAAAAAACAGGCCAGCGACTGGTGGGAGGATCCACTAGCACCGGGGATAACTCTCTGGGACCTGGCAAGTGGAGGGTGAGGCTGTGCTAAATTGCCAGGCTACCCATGCAAATGAGCTCATAATGTGCATGCAAATGGCCCCTTAGTGCCTTGCATGCCCAGTGAGCTCATTTGCATGGCCCCATCTGAATATCAGAACTGTAGCTTAGGTGCAAGCCATTATGACACCCTATTTTGGGAGCCATCTCCACCCAGTGCTAAGTGGCTCAGCACTGGGTAGCATTGGCCCTATATTCAGTCAAATAGCGCTGCTACACTATTTCACTGAATAAAGCATTTTTGGACACCTGGGCAACTGCAAGGCGGAGCACAAATATTTGCACTCAGCTTTGCCCAGGTTTGAAATTCAAGCCCCAGAAGTGAAACAATCGCAAAAGTGAAGTTTCATAAGCGTAAGTGCATGATTCCCATAATATGTGAAAATAATTTACTGCACATTAATGCATGACTGTGCAGATGATTTGTTTAAATAAAATGTAAAATGGTGCCTTATGGCTACCTTCAAATGTACTGGAAAGGGGTTGTTGAACTATTATAATCCTGCCATGCGATAAAAAATTGCCAAAAGTCAGCATCGAGATAATCTATTTTTGAGATATTGCAACTGTTTTTCTCTCTCTCTTTCTGTTCACCTGTAGATTCCTTTTTAGGCAGTGCCCCAGTTCCTTTAACATTTGGGAAAATGGTAAGTTCTAGACATATTCATACAAAATTGTAAATGTAATCATTGCCCACTGGATAAGCAGTGTATTTCAGAAGTTTGCATCAAATGATCCTTTGTTCAGTGTTCGCCTCAGATGAACCTAGGTAACAGCCATTCTTTTTGTAATTTTCTTTATTCATATTGGGCCTTAATCACAAAAGCCTATATGCTGCGTATTTGCAGGACAAAGGCAAGCCCATGACTGAATGCTGCATGGGGGGGGGTCTGATGGATCCGATGCGGCATTTACAACAGATGCAGTAGCATCTTGTGCACCACTTCCCCTGGTGGCCTGCACAGCTATGTGCCACTGGTGTTCTGGGACTGTGCCTGCACTCTGCGCCATTCACAAAAATGTGAAGTGCCAGGTGAGGGGGTGTAAGTTACGTGATGGGGACCCAACCATAACTTATACCTGCCCCTCCATGGACCCCTGCTGGTGGTGTCGGCACAAGGACCCACACCACACTACTGCCCCAGCCTACCATGCTGCCAGGAAGGGCTGAGGGTCAGCCATTTGGTCAGTCACCCATTGGACCCCAATTCCCAGGGTCCATGCCTTCCCAGGATCTCCTTCACATGTATAGCAGGGAATCTAGTGTGGAACCCAGGCCAGGCATCCCATTGGATGCCCACCTGTGCTCTGTGATCCATTTCTCATGCAGCTACAATCCACCTTCATGGAGCTGTACATCAGGAGGGGTGGGGCTGCAGAGAAGTGCCCTACTGGTGCTCACAGATGTGAATACCATGCACCCTACACCTGTCCAGGGCCACATACCTATGCAGATGTTTTACATGCATTTTGCATGTATAATACCCACCTTTGTGAATAGGGCTCATTATTTGTGTTGTATCTCTGCTGTGCTATCCTGGGTAATTCAATCGCAAAAGAAAAATAAACAAATAATCTCAAAAGGAAAATATCAATATAGTAATGGGGATTGCCTGATGAACTGAAATTATACATTGGAATCTGTGTCCCTCAAAGTCCATTGTACACACCCGTGTACAATGGGATATGTATAACAAGTTCTTACTATCAGAAAACTCAGTCATGAACAGCTGTGCTTTTTAAACCATCTCATGCATACATGTAAAGCTGCTACTGCTCCACTCTGTGTATCTTGCCATACGTCAGTCGCCATAGCAACCTGAGACCACTATGTCTGTGTTAAAAATATTTTAATACAAGTTATTATGTAAAATAAAACATGAAGGTGGTGTAACTTGGATTTCTCTTATACACCTTCAGTGTGGAATACCTTAAAAAAACACTCAAGCTTCAATCTCATGGTTTATTAGGTATCCCTCACTTTGAGTGTGCAAAATAACCTTGTTACACACACTTATCGATGCATTACTCTATATTTAGGGTTTGATCCCACAGTCTGTTTCTGCGTGATGTCAATTGTATAATAGGTATTATGTACAGATTTTGCATTTTTATTTTGCTTTTAAGTTATTGTTTTTCTTTCAACATCAAATTTAAATATTTATATTGGCATAACTTTTTCTTATTCTTTTCCCACCTATACAGTTTGCAAACCGTGAAGAAGATCTGTGTATGCAAGTGTGCGACATTGAAGAATACAGAAAACAATATTACAAAGGAATGTCAGCAAATGGAGCATTCTGATTGGCAGGCAGCTTTCTAAAAGGGTTATGTATATAGCTGGAAACTGCCATATACAAAAGGATCATTACAATTTTAGTTATAAAAACATTCATTTAAAAAAATTATTTGATGTAGTTTAATAGTAGGAATAAGACACATCAGGGCGCTGGGTTACCAATGTTACTCTAACCATAGGTGTATAAGGTTCTCAGAATTGGTTCCTACCTTAGGATTGCACTAGGGTCAGAGTGACAGATGGTGACTAGTGGTGTGCAGAATTTTCAAATTGCGGTGTAATGGAATTTCATGGAATGCTTGAAATTCTGCCAAATTTCATTGGAAGCAGAAAGGCAGAATTCCGAGGTGGAATGGGTTTTTCACTATATTTCTGCAGAATTAAATTCCTTGGATCCCCATATTTTCAGCAGAAATGGTAGCGGAATGATTTTCCAAGGAAAAATGCTGATCTGTGGAATATAATTCCATGGAACACAGCAGGTGGAATTCTGCAGGAGGGTCAGCAAAATTCTGACAGAAATTCTGCTGGCAGAATCATAGAAACATAGAAACATAGAATTTAATGGCAGATAAGGACCGCTTGGCCCATCCAGTTTGTCCATTTCCCTACCTAATGGATAAACTGCAGAACCTAGTTAACCAACAGCATACTTCCTCCTACCCCTCACTAGAATTGAATTGTATCTGTCCTATGCATTCTTGAATTCCCCCACTGTTTTTGACTCCACGACCTCCTCAGGAAGGTTACTGCATGCATTCACAACCCTCTTCGTGAAAAAAATACTTCCTCACATTACTTCTGAGCCGTCCCCACTCTATCTTCAAATTGTGCCCCCTTGTTCTTGCATATACCTTTTTCTGAAAGATGCTACCCTCTTGGACTTTGTTGATTCTCTTGAAGTACTAGAAAGTTTCTATCATGTCCCCCCTCTCCCTCCTTGAGGGTATATATATTAAGCTCCTTTATTCTCTTTTTGTATGTCTTCTGGTGTAGACCCTGCACCATTTTGATTTCCCTCCTCTGGACAGCCTCCACCCTGTCTATGTCTTTGCGGCGATAGAGTCTCCAGAACTGCATGCAGTACTCCAGATGGGGTCTCACCAACTCTCTGTACAGAAGGATATCAACTTCCTGTTTTCTACTGTTGATGCCTCTCCCTATGCATCCCAGTATCCCCCCAGCCCTCCTTACTGCCTTCTCACATTGCTTGCCCACATTTAGGTAATCTGATATAACTACCCCTAGGTCTCTTTCCATTTCTGTCACTGTCAATATCTCACCCCCCCATTATGCACTCTTCCCCTGGGTTTTTGTTTCCCAGGTGCGTTACTTTGCACGTCTTTGCATTGACTCTAACCTGCCATATATTTGACCATTCCTCCAACCTTGCCAAGTCCCTTCTCATCATTTCCACCCCACCTTGTGTATCAATCTTGTTGCAGATCTTTGTGTCATCTGCAAAGAGACATACTTTTCCTTACAGTCCCTCTGCAATGTCACTTATAAAAACTGATCCCAGTACTAAACCCTGTGGTGCCCCACTAATAACCCCCCTTTCTTCCCTGTGGACTCTGTTTACTATTACCCTCTGCATCCTGTTGTCCAGTCAATGTTTCACCCAAGCTACCACCCTGGGACCCACTCCCAGGCTGGCTAATTTGTTTATTAATCTTTTGTGTGGGACTGTGTCAAATGCCTTGCTAAAGTCTAGGTAGGCCTTGTCCACAGCCCCTCCCTGGTCTACTTCTTTGGTCACCCAGTCGAAGAAATTGATCAGATTCGTCTGACATGACCTTTCTGCTCTGAATCCATGCTGCCTTGGGTCCTGTGCTGAAGGCTTCTAGGTACTCAGCAGTTCTTTCCTTCAGAAGTGATTCCATCATTTTCCCTACCACTGAGGTCAAACTGACAGGTCTGTAGTTTCCTGCCTTGCTTCCACTTTTGTGACGGGGAATCACATCCGCTCTCCTCTAATCCTCAGGTACCTCACCATCCTCCCATGATTTGTTAAAAAGGGTAGTCAGTGGTGTTACTAGTTCTCCCCTTAGTTCATTTAGAATTCTGGGGTGAATCCCATCAGGCCCCATTGCTTTGTCCACCTTCAGTTTTAAGAGTTCTTTCAGAACCCTTTCTTCTGTTGATCAACTGATATTGAACCCCCCTATCCAGAGTGCTTCTATTGACTGGATTAGGTACCTCCCCCTCCTCTTCCTTTGTGAACACTGAGCAGAAGTATTAATTTAGTATCCTTGCTTTTTCACTGTCCCTCTCTGCCCACCCACCCTCTTCTTTATTCAGCCTCGGTATCCCTCCTTTTGTCTTTCTTCACTCCCTAATGTACCTATAAAGGGTTTTATTCCCTATCTTAACTGAGGTGACCATCTTTTCCTCTGTTTGGGACTTTGCTATTCTGATTGCCTTCTCCGCTTCATTCTGCTTTGACTGGTGCAGTTCTCTGTCCTGCTTCTTCTGTGTTTCCTTATACTTCTTGAATGCAGTCTTTTTCTCTCTAACCTTCCCCGCCACCTCTTTTGAGAACCATTATATTTTTTTCTTAAGTTTTGATTTATTTATTTGCTTCACACAAAGGCTTGTTGCCTCTGTGATGGCAGTTTTGATGTTTCCCCATTGTTGGTCCACTCCTCCTTCTTGCCAGTTTGCTAGTCTTTTTCTGAGGCACTCTCCCATTTTGACAAAATCAACCCTCCTGAAGTTCAGTATCTACACTTTTGTATGGCTTGACTCTACAGCTGAGTTTACTGTGAACCACACTGTTTGTTGGTCACCTGTTCCCAGATGGCTACCCACTTCTAGATCTGAGATCTTCTCTCCATCCCCATTTGAGAGTACCAGGTCTAAACTTGATCCCTCTTGAGTGGGTTCCAACACTAGCTGTTTGAGGCATGTCCCCGGTAGGGCATTGAGAATGGCCCTGCTCATGGATGTGGCTGCAGCAGAGGTGCTCCAGTTAACATCTGGCATATTCAGGTCCCCCATCGGCAATATCCCCCCTTTCTCTGCCATCCTAAGGATGCCTTCTATCAATTCCTTGTCCATTTCCTCCCCCTGAGATGAGAGTCTGTATACAACCCCTGTGTGGATTGTGGTGTCATTTCCAGTCTCCAGGGTGACCCACAGGGCTTCCTCTCTTCCCTGTTTACCCTTTAGTTCCATTGCTTTAATCCCTTCCCTTCCCTTACATAGAGAGCTACTCCTCCTCTTCTACCCTCCATGTCCCTCCTGTAGATTTTGTGCCCTGGTATGTTGACATCCCTGTCACGATTCTCTGTGTACCATGTTTCTGTAACTGCCACAATATCCAGGCATTCCTCTTCCATCTAGGCCACAAGTTCAGGGAGCGTGTTACTGAGACTATGGGCATTGGTACTCATTACCCTCTATTTTCTGATTGCATTACCCATTTTTACCCCATCCCTGTCCTTACTGCCTTTGTCTTTTTCTCCATTTACCCCTGCCCTTCTCCCTATTGACTTCTCTATCTTGGTGTTTACCTCACTAACAACCCTGATTTTTTGGGGGCTAGGATTTCCCTTCTCCTTTTCAGTGCCTCCCCCATTTGCTAGTTTAAATACTTGCCAATGAAGCATTTAAACCTATCACCTAGGATCCTGGCTCCCCTTCTGGACAGATGCAGACCATCGTGCCAGTATAGGTCTGCATCCCTCCAGGTGGACACCCAGTCCCCAATGAAGACAAAACCCTGAGCTCTGCACCAGTTTTTCAACCACTGATTGAATCTCAAGGTGTGGAGTACCCTAGCCTCACCCATACCATAGACAGGCAGTAGATCCGAGAAGGTTACTGCGCGTACTACTTCTCTAAGGCCCCTTCCCTAATCCACAAACTCCTCCTGCACTACTCTGATCCCTTTCACAGCCAGGTTATTTGTCCTTAGGTGAACAATGACATCCAGCTCCCCCCCATGCAACTGCTCTGGCAGTCCTGAGAATTTGCTCCCTATCCCTCCAAGCCATGGTGCCAGGCAGGCACCTTACCTCCCTCACCCTCCCTCCCTCCTCCCTTCCTCCTCCCTTCCTTCCTCCCTTCCTCCCTCCTCCAATTCTACCCTCCTAACAATGAAGTCCCCCACCAGGAGTTGTTTCCTTCCCCATGGGGGTCCCATGCCACCCTCCTGTTGGTCTCCTTTGTGGAGGTTCCCAGCATCATCCTTGGTCTCCACTGTGGGTGCCTCCATAGAGGAACCACACTCTGCCAGAACAGCATATAAATTGTGGAGAGGTACAACTAGAGGGATGTGCCTCTCTTCCACCACCCTCACCCTCCCTGAGCCCACTGTGGTCCAACTGCTCCTCTTTCTTGGCAACCTCTGAGGCAGTGGTGGTGGCCCTGGTGGTCCCAGTGTGGGAAAGGCGGTCCCTCAAATCCTGGCCAACTTAACCTGGAGATAAGCAACCACCTCCCTCAGCCCAGAGAGGTGCCTGCAAATAAGACAACACCACATCCTCCAGAACATCTCCCAGAAGACTGCTGCTCCACAGCCACTGCACTGCACCACTCCCATCATGTCTTATTTGTGGCCCCTTAACTGTTGTTCTGTATACTTACTCTTTCCTTTCTCTGTTTATTTTTTTTAAATATAAATTTTTTTTGCTCCCTACATTCCTACTGCCTCCATGCCCTTAAAGCTCCTGATCTTCCTGTTCTGGAACAGTAAGTTCCAATATTCCTCAGCAGTCTCCTTCTTATTTGCTCAGAGTCAAATCTCCAGCTGCTGGGGGGGGTGTAGAGCTACTCTGTTCCTTCTAGGATGGTGAGTCTTTGGTGCCTCTGTAATAACTCCCTTCCTGCTCCCAAACAGGAAGCTCCTGTTGTCAGTCAAATCCTGTGCCTATAAAAGTAGAACTGGCTAATAGTGGGGGTGGAGCGGAGGGATGGAGGGCCATATAATCGCAGTAAAGTTCTAACAGTAGCTCCTTCCTCTTGCTGTTCTCTGCCATAGGCTAGCTAGGTCAGTGTTTAAATGCAAACACCTGGCTTCCTTCTCTTTAAGCCACTCACCCTAATTCACAGTTTCTTTCTTCACCTAGCTAACTGCACAGATAACAATTCCTTCACCCAACTCAGACAACACACTCTTTTTTTGTCTTTTGTTTGTTTTTACCCTAAATTAAAGTTCCCAGTAGTAGAGTTCTTGTTCTTTAGTCCAGTAGAGTAGTAAAGTTCTAACAGCAGCTCCTTCCGCTTGCTGTTCTCTGCCACAAGCTATCTAGGTCAGTGTTTAAATACAAACACCTGGCTTCCTTCTCTCTAAGCCACTCCCTCTAATTCATAGTTTCTTTCTTCACCTAGCTAACTGCACAGATAACAATTCCTTCACCTAATTCAGACAACAAACTCTTTTTTTGTCTTTTCTTTGTTTTTACCCTAAATTGAAGTTCCCAGTAGTAGAGTTCTAGTTCTTTAGTCCAGTAGAGTAGTAAAATTCTAACAGCAGCTCCTTCCTTTTGCTGTTCTCTGCTACACGCTATCTAGATCAGAATGGTCAATCCACATTAATTCTCTTGGCGGAATTTTGCATTTCACACAGCACTAATAGTAACCCAACCCTATGTCATGCCTTAATGCTTCAATAACTGTTTCATTTTCCTAAATATTCTCTACATCAAGGAATGAAGAGCTTTAACCATTTGAGGAGGACAGAGCTAGTTGAAAAATAAAGTGACTTTTAGAAAATTGTCTTTTTGTGATGCTTTTGATTGTAACCTATAGTATAACTTGGGTCAATCTATAAATGAGGCTTGTACCTCAATGAGCATATCCTGGAAAATTTAAACTTTCAGTAAATTGATAATAAACAAGAAGTTGTCAGGTTCAAAAATACATAACAAAAAATTGAACTATGCATAATTATTTTCTGCATGTGAAATTCTCAGGAAATTTGTATCTTTCACATTTATGGAGTTGTGTAGAATATTTTAAACATTTCGTGAAATTCTACACATGCACAAAGTCCTCAAGTTTTAGGAGAAAAGTCATTCAGAGAAGAATTTATATGGAGTTATTTTTTCCTTGTGGGGAAAAAGAAAAGATTTGCTGCCAAGCACTGTCCTCCAGTCCAGAGAGATCCTCAGGTTAAGGGAAAAATGTTGTGAATAACCAACTTTGCAAAAAGCAGATTATAAAATGGTGTGTGAAAAATCCTGTGCTGTGACTGAGGAAATCTGATCACATAACTGTGCATTACTCTAGCACAAAATCAACAGCACAGGTCAGAAATACTTAACTTTCTAAATATTGCTATACAGTTCTAACATTAGAAAATGGTGAAGTCATTTTGTAATTACAAATAGTCACTCAAGGGTGTGCATAAATGTTAGATAACAGCATTTAATGGATGTGAAAGGCACTCAGCTGTGCCTTGTGCCACAATTTTAATGCATACTGTTATGTAAACAATAAGACATGATAGGGTGTTGGTTGTGCTGCCACAGCCTTACGCCCAGCAGCATAGTATAGCAAGGTGCCACGGGATGAGTGACTTCTGCCCCTGGAAGTGTAGTTCTGGCAGAATAACCAATGCCCTGCAGTGTCTTATTGTGCTTATCAAATGAGTTTTGTGTAACGAAGTCAGAAAAGCAAAAAATAAAAATGTTAAAATGTTTAACAATCAGTAGTTTTGTGTGGAATAGCTCTTCTACAGATGGACTTCCACTACAGAGTGCTATCCTGAGTTGCACTGTGTGAGTCACTATGGTATGAGTTCTTTTAGTGTAAACAGTCTCTTAAAGTCTCCCTGTACACTCCTTTAGTTGTTCTTTTTTTTACTTAAATTAAAAAAATATATATTGATATTGTTTTATAGGTTCATAGGTTCATAGGCAGGATGTCAACTCAAGCAGCCACAAAGCCATATGAGACTTGTCACATTTCAGTGGAGATATTCAATTATTTGTTCTCCCATATATAGTATCTAAATGATTTTTAAAAGCTCTTAAGGTGGAAGCTTCCACAACCGTAGTGGGAAGCAAGTTCTCTATACTGACTACCTGCTGACTTAACCATTGTCCCCGTGTATTAGTTTTATACAATTCTCCCTTTATTTGGTAATTATGTAGCCCAGTTCCTCTTTCATTATCAGGTTTTGTTTGTAATCCTGTGGATTCCCACAACACCTTATCCTTGTGTGCCCTGTAAATAAAACATAAATCTCCCCTAGTCTTTCTGTATGACAGTGAAAACAGTCCCAGAACTCAGTCTATTACTGTATTCCACATTTTTCATACCTTTAATTCATTTTGTAAACCTTTTTTGCACTCTTTTCCTAAGTTTTGTTATACCTACTCCTTGTAGGGTAGTTAAAGGTGACCCATATTCTAAAACTGGTCTCACCAATGATCTGTACAAGGGCAACAAGACATCCCTATTCATGCTCTTTATTTTTCTAAATATATTCCACATCACTTTATTTACCATATTTATGGCATCTTTGTTATGTGCATCAAACTGAAAATCACTTGTTATTATCACTCCCAAATCCTTTTCAATTTCTGTGTGATATCACCTTGTTATTTATTGTGTATTTGGCTTGCAGATTGTTTGTACTGAAATACATCACTTTGCATTTGTTTCCATTGAATTTAAGATTACTGTATGTCTCTGTGCCCATATATCTAGCTCTTTTAATTGGTTTTGCAAGTGCTGTATAGCAGTTGCATTATTAACTATTGCTCCCGCCTTTGTATCATCAGCGTACTTTTTCAGCCAAGCCCCGCCTCACACCTGCATACTTGTTACAAAGCTGAAAAACAACGTTGGTCCCAGGACCGACCCCTGTGGAACTCCACTCATCACACTGCCCCAATTAGAAGTATCACCTCGAATCTGTACCCTCTGAAGATGACCTGTAAACCAAGACTTTATCCATCTAATTAGGAATGGATCCACCCCCATCTCATAAAGTGTTTCAATTAGTTTACCATGTGACACAGAGTCAAACGCCTTTGCATAGCTCAGGTATATCATGTCCACTGGTAATCCTGATCAAGATCCTGACTCACTGTTTCAAAGAAATCTAGGAGATTACTAATACAAGACTTTCCCCTCTCAAACCCATGTTGGGATATGTCCACTATATCCAATCCACATAGGCTAGCTTCTGGGAAACGTTTGACAAAATGTTCTATTACTTTACCCACAATGGAAGTTATACTTATCAGCCAATAATTTTCCACCAAGGATTTATCCCCTGCCTTATAAATCGGAATGATGTCAGCTAGTCTCCATTGCTCCAGTGTTTCCCCGTTTGTATAGATTTATTGAATAATAATGTAATTGGCCTTGATATTTCTTTTGTCATTGTGTTTAGAAAATGGGGATATATTCCGTCTGGACCACTTGATTTGTTCTTATTAAGTGATTTTAATTTCTCATACACTTGAGTTTCTGAAATGGTGTAATCTGTAATTTGGCATTCTGGTTTAGTATTTTTATAACTTGAATTATCTTGTTTCTGGAATAATCCTAGAAAATAATCATTAAACGTTTCTGCAATTTCAGTTTCATTATCCAGTGTTACAACACCATCTTTTAGATTTGTTATCTGACCATTTCCTTTTTTGAGGCTACATATGTAGTTGTAGAACTTCTTATAATTGTCACTTGTTTCTTTCACTAGGTTAAGTTCTGCTCTGGTCTTTGCATTTTGTATTGCCCCTCTACACTTCTTGCACAGTAGTCTATACTTTATTTCTTTCTTCTCTGTCAGTTTGTCCTTAAAATTTTATATGTATGCTATTCCTTAACTTAAGTAAACATATTTTTTTGTGAACCATCGTGGGATTCTTCCTCTACTATTACATTTTTCTTTTGTGGAGACATAGTTGTCCATACAAAATTGTATTTCACTTTTTTTGCCACATTTTGTCTAATGGTTCATTTTCCAAGTCGTTCCTCCAATCCCATTTACTAAGGGTTGCACTGATTGCATTATAATCCGCATTTTCAAAGTTCCATATTGTAGTCTTTCCTTTTACTTCATGGATTTGATATGGAAATAATTGACTTCAGGTGTCCTAGTTCAGAGATTGCGTGGATCAGCAAGGTAGTAGTGTGAATGAAAGTGAAACCAGGATTAGGGATTGTATCTGTAATAACTAAGCAACATTGGTACCAGGACTTTTTCATACCCATTTGTTGTGGTGAGCTCAAGCGAATGGGCAGGAACAAGTTTCAACCAATCAGGATACAGGATTCTTAGTACTCATTTTATAACCACAATAATACACACCTTGTTATGCCTTATTGCTTCAATGTCACATATCTATAGCAAGAACATAACCTTACATAACAGTGCTAAGACATGAAAATTAGTCAGAAGTATGTTATTATGCATATCCAAGCAAATTATTAGAAATGTAAAATAAAGGTAAAACAATGTCCAAATACTCTTTTCCTGATTCAGATGATTTCAACTTCAGGTTACTCTCTACCAGTCTGACTGCACATAAGATTCACATTCTCTGCACATGAGACACTTATTCTGCAAAGACTATGTAATTTTACAGTTGGTCTGGTAACAGGCATGTTCAGATGTGTATTTATTTGATTTAAAATACAGATATCTGGTCACCCTTGATCAACAATGTAAGAAATACATAATGGGTTTCAGTGGAATAACCCATTTTCTGTACCTGTACCTCCACTGGTAAATGGTAAGACCCATAACTCATACATGACAAAGCTACTTGTTACAAAGATCTTTTATTCCACTACAACCCAATCATGTATTTGATAAACTGTACCCCACACTAGCTGTAATGGTCTAATTGGTGCTTTACCTTGTTGGCCTGTCTTTCCATTGTTAACCTTCTAGCTGGCACATTGCTCTTTGTGTTCTTTTTCCAGAGTCTAAGTGGAAATATCACATTCTACTGTGTTTGAAATAACATGTGTTTAAATTGAAAACAAATATTTACCCCAAAAAACATAATTTATTTACCCATGTTATTCACCAGTAGTTTGATATATAGAGGGGATATGTGATGGGATGCTGTGGGATAAAAGAGTTATTTTCATGAGTCCCCAGTGACAATGGGCAACCTCATGAGTGGTGTAGCATAGTGGAGCCATGAGTGATTTACTCGAGGTCGCTGGTGGAGGAGTGAAAATAACTCCTTTATCCCATAGCCCCCCATTGCATATCCAATTTATGCAATGGGGAGGATATTGTGTTATAGATTATTTTATTTCCTCATTATATTTATTATGTCTAAAGTAAGGAAATATATGGGACTTTTTTCCACCATGTATGTGTCTGTATTTTATGTGGTCCATTGTAGCAGTTCATTGGCTAAGACTGTGTTTGGGAGCAAGTGGAACAGTTTGAAAAAGATGGCAGTGGATGTGATTTAGTGGATGGCAGTCCGGAGGTTTCAAAAAACATGCAGGTCCGTTTCTCACTTGGTGAGAGTGAAAGGCTGGCAGTAGTTTCTGTGTGCCTTTTTTTAAAAATTAATATTAAAAAAGTTATCTAGTTAATCCTGCATTTTATTGTTTAGTGAGTGGAGACAGTGAATGTGGCTTGCCAGTGAGGTACAGTGGCTGTGCTTTCTGGTAATCTATCAGCTCAGAGCTGGTGATAGGGAGAGGGTGCCTGTAAATTCTGTATGCATGCCTTAATGTTTTCTAATCAGTGTTAAACTTTTAACTGTTATCTGGTTGATCCTGTTTTTTATGCATGCTTTCTGTTGCACTGACTGGGAAGGAGTGATGGCTGCAGTGTGGGACACTGCAACACAGACTAAGTATGGGGAGCAGTGTCAGAAATTGGGTGAACAGGATTGAGCTTCAGAGTGAGCCCACAGTTGGAGTGTGCTGGGAATGTAATGGATATGCTCTGGAAAAAATGCATTTGTTTCATTTAGCCCTGAGGAGACTAGCAAACATTGGATCATGGCAGTATTTTAGTTTCTTTCAGAGTACAGAACTTCAGTTTGCTCTGTGTGTGTGTGTGTGTGTGTGTGTGTGTGTGTGTGTGTGTTTGTGTGTGTGTGAGATGGAAACTAAAACATTGGGGGGCTGGGAAGTAGTGCCAGTGGGGGTTGATTGACAAGTTGCAATTATCCTACATATGTGGGATAAATTTTGGATGCTGAGATTTATCTCACATATGTGGAAATAAATGGATTTATATAATGGATTTTGGCTTCACACCTATTGCATAAATGGTTTTATTAATCCCTGGATCACAAATCCTGGCCTGGGATTGATCAAACCCTGGCCACATGGGCAGAAATAGCTGGCTGGCTTTGGGAAATAAAACCAAGCAATTCAGATAATTGATATTGTACTGTATTGCCATTCTTAGAGGTCAATATTTCCCACTATATCACTCACTATTTGTCACTATTTATATATGAAACCTTGAAAAAAATCCTGGTCAATGATTAGTCCAGAGTCAGGATAATAGTAAACAGAGTCCACTATGAAGAAAGGGTAGTTACCAGCAGGGTACTGCAGGGTTCAGTACTGGGACCAGTCCTTTTTAATGTCTTTATAAGTGACATTGCAGATGGACTGGAACTGGAAGGAAAAGTATACATCTTTGCAGATGATGCAAAGATCTGCAACAGGGTTGATAAACAAGGTGGGGTGAAAAGGATGAGAAGGGACTTGGCAAGGTTGTATGAATGGTTAAAAGAATGGCAACTTAGAGCCAATGCAAAAAAGTGCAAAGTAATGCACCTGGGAAACAAAAACCTAGGGGAAGTATACACAATGGGGGGGTACTAACAACAACAAAAATGGAAAGAGCCCTGGGGGTAGTCATATCAGTTGACCTAAAGGTAGGCAAGCAATGAGAGAAGGCAGAAAGGAGGGCTGGGGGGATACCTGGATGTACAGAGAGAGGCATCACTAGTAGAAAACAAGAAGTTGTTATTCATCTGTACAGTCAGTGAGATCCCATTTCTGCAAGGACATAGACAGGATGGAGATAGTATATAGGAGGGCAACTAAAATGGTGTAGGGTCTGCACTAGAATCCATATGAAGAGAGACTAAAGGAGCTTAATAGGTATACCTTCAAGAAAAGGAGAGAGAGGAGGGGGGACATGATAGAAACTTTTAAGTACCTCAATGGAATCAACAAAGTCCAATATGGTAACATCTTTCAGAAAAAGAGTTGTGCAAGAAAAAGGTGGCACAATTTGAAGATAGAGGGGAGGATGGCTCAGGGGCAACATGAGGAAGTATTTTTTCATGGAGAAGGTGGTGGCCACATGGAATGGCCTTCCTGAGGAGATCGTGGGGTCAAAAACAGTGTAGGAGTTCAAGAATGCATGGGACAGACATAAGGCAATTCTGGTGGGGGGTAGTAAGACGTAGGCTATTGGTTAACTAGGGTGAGCAGACTGGGTGGGTAAAGCAGTCCTTATCTGCCATCAAAGTCTATGTTTCTATGTCTGGCAATACTTTACTGTATGCCTCAAAAAGAAATAACATTTTTTTTTTGTAATCTCAAAACTTTTCTCTAGTAGTTATTTCTTACTGGTTAAGAAAAATTGTCTAATGATAGAAAATATATCTTATGTTATCCAGGCAAGAATACAAGATTTGTTTCAAGGTACATATGTGTACTTTAAAATCATTTTTATCTAATAGATTATCCATATTGTTTTGTAGTTTTATGGCACCAGCCTGCTTCCAGAGGAAAAAAATGGGTTACCTATTTGAAGTCAATCTCTATTGTCAGGGGTCACCTGACCTGAAAGCGGTTAGGTGAGGAAAGGAGGGGGAGTGGACAGATGGGAGGCGGAAGTGAAGGAGGAGAGAGGGCTAGGATCAGGGTGTGCTGGGAAGTGGGTCAGCACAAAAAGGAGAGCGGCTAGGAAAGAAGCAAGGGATTGGTTGGGATAGAATCCCTGCAAAGAAATGGTTTAAAAGAGGCTGTAGGAGTAGGTTCACCCTTCTTCTTGCTGGTAGGTTTTGCCCTCCCTCCCACACTATAGGAAGATGGAGGTTGGCGGGGACTGATGGGTATTGGGGGCCACAGCGGGGCTACTGAAGGTGGACAGCACTTGTTGCTGGTGGCAAAGGATGCTCCTGGCCAGGAGGGGTGAGGAGAGAAGAGAAGAGAAGAGAAGAGAAGAGAAGAGAAGAGAAGAGAAGAGAAGAGAAGAGAAGAGAAGAGAAGAGAAGGGGTGAAGGAGCAGAATAAATAAAGATGGGGACCAGGGGGGTACTGCACCCGGATAAAAGAAGGAACATGGTCTGGGTGTGCATCTAGGCATGTTTGGCACCTTGTGGGTAGCACCCAGACTGCCAAGAGAAAGATCGGGTGTGTATCTGTCTACGATGGACCAATGATGAAGTGATGCAAGAACTGGGAGAAGAATATGGTAAATATAATATGTATATAGTGAATATATAGTGAATATATTGAGATATGTGTATGGAAAGATGGAATAATTTGGTGTTTAATAAACTAGTTGACTGAGAAACCAAAAAAGACAAGTCTGAGTGTGGTTTATTTCAGGGGAAGGGATCCCATGACAACTAGTTTTGGGGAACTTACATTTTTCTGTAGCCAGTTTTTGAAGTTGATTCATGGCAACCTTTTTTTAATGTTTATAAGTGGCATGGTCTTTTCCTTTTGGTTTCAGTGTTGTTTCTGCAGATGAATCTTAACATTAGAACAATGTACCTCAGAGGGTTACTGCCATTCTCATCTTCCTCCTGACTATCCCCTCAGTCCAAACCACAGCAGCATTAGCAGGACTGTCCCATGTTTCACGGACCTCATGAAGGTCATGGATACCACGATTTTCCCTTATCTTCAACAGCACCCTCATGAGTTGTGGTATTTTCTATGACAGCCATGAATTTTAGCATTTTCCATGAAAACACAATGGTTTTTAGTGTTTGTAAATGACAAACCCATAATTCCTGTCAATCACTTTTGCAATGCCCTTGGTCCCCAGTCAGGTGCCAAAATGGGATTCTGTAGTTTGCACATGAGTCCCAGTTTCCCAAATGGCAGCATAACTTACTGCCTCCTGCCAGCCTAGCAATATCATTCTTAAACCATTTACTGTAGGTCTTTGTTTTATGAACTTGTATCAGAAGTAAGCAAAAATAGTGGCAATTTGTTTAACACACAGCAGATTACTTTTTTGTATTGTGATTCCCATGACTTCTGTCATTTTTACCTTGACAATACCATGATTATTTCCAGAATTTACACGACTAAAGTTCAGCCCTAATCACTGTGATGTGCAGATTAGGGCAACAACATTCCAGCAATGTTTACTTGTATGCTTACAATACGAGCAGTTTTTTTTACTTTTACTACCATGAAGTATGTGCATTTGAACGTAGATGTTCTCCCCCTAAAAAAATGATTTTGTCAGATTACAAGGTGCACTTCAGGTACATGACAACGAGGGGGAGTAGTGACTCTGCACATCTTGAAACTTTGGCCCCAAAATGAGCAAGAATGGCAAGGATATGAGCAAACAAAAAACAAGGAAGAAAAAACAAGTCCCAGTGCATACATGAATATCACATTGCACAACTGGGGCTGGATTTTCAAAGGATGATGTGGGGCTTGTGTCAAACCATGTGCCCAAACATTTTTTGGTGTGGTTGCACCAAACACCTTTGCCACAACTGTGCCCAATTTTAGTAGAACGGCTGCAGTTGCAACAGTTTATTCAATTTATGGCAGCTTGCACCAAATATTTGGTGCAAGTACTATGAAAAGGGTACCCAGGATTGATGCAAGCTAGACCAGCAAAAACCTGGCCTAATTTTCAGCAGTCAGTGCATGGGACAGAAAATCCCAATCACTGGCCAGCGCACAGGAGGCATGTGGCATAAAGCCGCTTTTGAAAATCCAGCCTTAGTTTTCTTCAATTTTTTTTTCATTACTACATGATGGCTGGGTGAAGTGAAAGGAGGGATGTGCTGATCATCAAAGGCTGAATTGTATTTAAAAGGTGGTGTCAGGGATGAGAAATGTAAGTAAAGGTGATACATGATCTGAGGGTTGGGGCATTTTCCACTTCCATGGGGGGAGGAGCGTGGCATGGGTGCTAGTTGGTGGGGAGGTGCTGTTTATTTATTTACTGTCTGACACTGAGATTGGATACCCAGTGTTGAGAATTTAAATGGGGTCCTGCAGTGAGCCACCAAAGCTGGGAACCCAGCGGCTGATGGTGGTGCAGAAAAGGGCACTGTTTTCATGCAAGCTGAGGTGAAGATCTTTTTTTTTAATGCTGCTTGTGTGAGCACTTCAGTTTGCAAGTAATTTAAAAACTACCATTTTACTGAATCAACCTCACACTCGCTCTGTCCACCACATAAGTTTCGGACTACAGCTTCAAGCATGGTTTTGTTTTGTTGCAAAAAGTTTTCCATTGTATTTACAACTCTTGTGACCAGTCAGAATAAAAAAAATGGAAGTCTCACCTCATGCCAACAGATTGTGACTCATAAAAGCTATTATTGCTGAAAAAATACTTCATGAAAAAGTCTGAAAAATAAAACCTGCATGAATGAAAGTAGGAAACAATTTTAATAATAATTTAATGTCTACAAAGTTGTCACTTTAGCCACATAGCAAAGAATCATCCTTGGGTCAGCCTCTAAGTTCAATTTCATATTTCAAGTTATCGATGTTTTTGTGCAGTCAGTGAGCAAAAAAACCTTTTATAAAGATATTTTTTATGTAATTCAAACTTTTGCAACTGTTAAACCACTCATTCAATGGTTACTAAATTTACAACCGAGCATGCCACATTTCAGTTTATTCTGGTCAGAGACAACTGTATTATTTAAAGTGCAAAAATGGGAGCGCAGCATAGAACAGCGTTTGTAGCCCAACTATAGGAGTACTATGGGGTATATATATATATATATATATATATATATATATATATTCATGGCAAAAAAACTCAGGTTAATTCATCAGTTAGGTTGTTCCACAGCGACAAAAGCGAGGAAATTCAGTGTTAGGGTTGCCATCCCTTGCACCTCACTCCCATCCCGCCCCCACCAACAGGCATTGGGGTGTGCATTGGAGTTGTCAGCCCTAACTCTCACCCCATTCCATGTGTAAATAAGCTGAGGTGGTGCAGTATAGGAGAATGGGCTGAGAGTTAGGACCGATGACCCCAACACACACCCTAATGCCTCTTGGTGGGGTCAGGGTGGGCATGGGGTGCAAGGGTTGGCAACCCTAACACCGAATTTCTTCACTTTAGTTGCTGTGGAACAACCCTAATTGATGCATTAAACAGAGATTTTTGCCATGAATTTCCCTTTTATTTGAAAACGTGCACTATAAATAGTGAATGGTATGTGGTGGTGGGATAGCGGGGCCCATAGGGCCTCACACTCCCATCATGCTGCCCATGTCTGCATAATAACCATAACAGTAACGCTAATGCTAACAGTAATAGTAACGGTGAGTGAAACATAAACATCAATGGTAAGTGTAACAGAACAGAAACATGAATGCAAACGCAAGCTCTGAGTGTTATGGTAATGCACATGGAAATGCAAATGCGAGTGGTAATACAAATGGTATCGCTAACACAAATGGTAATGGTAACTGTGACACAAATGCAAACATGAAAGTCAACATTAATGGTAACGGTAAATGTAGCCACAAAAGCTAACAGTCATAGTAAAAGTGACGCAAATGTAAATAGAAACAGAAATGGTAACGGAAATGGAAGCACAAATGCTAACCGTAACTCAAAAGGTGAGGGCTGCTGCTAGCTTTTGGAAGACAGAAATCTTGCTTTGAGAGCAGAATGCAGCTGATTAAAAAAGCTACAGTTTTTCTTACTCATTTAACACTTCTATCTCAGCAGGAGTCAGTGTCTGTTGGAATTAAGCAAACAGATACTTTATTAAAAGTAGAAGGAGTCTTATTTAGGGTTAAAAAAGGAAAGAAAGTCAGTGTGTGTTTCTGTGTTGGCGAAGGGTACTATATCAACTTAGTTGCTAAATCAGTAGGATGGGAGAGAGGTTAATTGGGGGGGTCTCTTAGGCAGCAGAAAAGCAGGTGACTCCAATTACAACCTCCTGCTAAAAAACTACTGTTTTCTTACTAATTGTCCTTCATCCCACCCCTCCACCCTCCCACCCTAAGCCAGTTCTACTTTTACAGCAACTGGATTTCACTGACAACAGGAACTTCCTGTTTGGCAGTAGGAAGGGAAGGATCTTAGAGAAACATTAGTTGTGTCAACTCTGAAGTGAAAAAGTAGCTCTTTCTCCCCACACCCAGCTGCTGGAGGTCTGACTCTGAGCAAGGAAGAAAGAGACTACTGAAGAATAGAGGAAGTTCCTGCCCAGAACAGGAAGGGTGAGAGTTTTAAGGAGAGGAGAGAGTAAGCATACAGAGCAACAGGAGAGGGGACACAAAATAAGACATGGTGAGAGTGGTGCAGTGCAATGGCTGTTGGGTGACAGTGTTCCAGGAGACATTTTGGAGGCTGCAATGCTGCCCTATTTGCAGGCACCTCTAGGGTCTGAGGGAGGAGGTTGCCCGTCTTTAGGCAGACCTCGCTAGGATTCCTGAAACCTCCTCCCCCATCCAGGGACCACCAGGGCCACTGCCGCTACCTCTGAGAGGTTGCCAAGAAAGAGGAGTGGTTGGACCAAGGTCGGCTTAGGGAGGGAGAGGGTGGTGGAACACAGGTGCATCCCTCCAGCTGTACCTCTCCACAATTCATACGCTGTTCTGGTGGATAGTGGTTCCTCTATGGAAGTACCTGCAGTGGAGACAAAGGTGGATGCTGGGAACCTCCACAAAGGAGACCCACAGGAGGGTGGCACAGGACCCCACAGGGGAAGGAAACAACTCCTGGTGGGGGACTCAATCATAAAGGGAGTAGAAGTGGGGGAGCAAGGGGAGAGGGAGGTAAGGTGCCTGCCTGGTGCCATGGCTTGGAGGGACAGGAAGCGAATCCTCAGGATTGTGGGAGCAGCTCCACGAGGGAGGGAGCTGGATGTCATTGTCCACCTATGGACAAATGACCTGGCTTGGAATGGGATCAGAGCAGTGCAAGAGGAGTTTGTAGAGTTGGGAAGGGGTCTTAGACAAGTAGCACATATGGTAACCTTCTTGGAGCTGCTGCCTGTCTATGGCAAGGGTGATGCTAGGGTACTCCACGACATGGAATTCAATGAATGATTGACAAACTGGTGTGGAGCTCAGGGTTTTGGCTTCATTGGGGATTGGGGAGCCACCTGGAGGGATGCAGATGTATAATGGCACAATGGTTTGCATCTGTCCGGGGGGAACATGATCCTAGGTGATAAGTTTAAATGCTTCATTGGCAAATATTTAAGCTAGCCAAGGGTGGATGCACTGAAAAGGAGCAGGGGAAATCCCAGCCTCCCCCCACAAAACATGGTAATTAGTGAGGTAAACACCAAGGTAGAGAAGTCATTAGGGAGCAAGACAGAGGTAAATGCAAAAAAAGGTAAAGGCAGTAAGGACAGCGATGGGGCTAAAAGGGGTAAGGCCCTCAAAAAATGGAGGGTGATGAGTACCAGTGCCCGTAGTCTGTGTAACGAGCTCCCTGAACTAGTGTCCTTGATGGAAGAGGGATGCCTGGATATTGTGGCAGTCACAGAAACATGGTACACAGAGATCTATGACTGTGATGTCAACATACCAGGATGCACAATCTTCAGGAGGGACAGGGAGGGTAAAAGAGGAGGAGGAGGAGTAGCTCTCTATGTAAGGGAAGGGGTCAAAGCAACAGAACTAAAGAGTAAACAGAGAGCAGATGAGGCACTCTGGGTCACCCTGGAGACAAGAAATGGCACCACAACCTGCATGGGGGTTGTATACAGACCCCCATATCATGGGGAGGGAATGGACAAGGAAATGATAGAAGGCATTCTTAGAATGGCAGAAAAAGGGGAGATATTGTTGATTGGGGACCTGAATATACCAGATGTTAACTGGAGCACCTTTGCTGCAGGCACATCCAAGAGCAGGGTAATTCTTGATGCACTACAAGGGGCATGCCTCAGGCAGCTAGTATTGGAACCCACTCGGGAGGGAGCAATCTTAGACCTGTTACTGTCAAATGGGAACACAGAAAAAATCTCAGATTTATAAGTGGGTAGCCATCTGGGAACAAGCGACCACCAAACAGTGTGGTTCATGATAAACACAGCCATAGGGTCAAGCCATACAAAAACAAGAGTACTAAACTTTAGGAGGGCTGACTCTGGGAAAATGAGAGAGTGCCTCAGAAAAGCACTACCAAGCAGGCAAGAAGGAGGAGTGGAGGACCAATGGGGAGTAATCAAAACAGCCATCAGAGAGTAAACAAGCCTCTGTTTGAAGCAAATCAACAAAACTCAATGAAGGAAAAAAAATGCTATGGTTCTCAAAAGAGGTGACAGGGAAGGTTAAGGAGAAAAGGTTAGCATTCAGGAAATATAAGTAAACACAGAAGGAGCAGGATAGAGAACTTTATCAGTTAAAGCAGAAAGAGGCAGGTAAGGCAGTTAGAATAGCAAAGGCCCAAATTGAGGAAAGGATAGACAACTCTGTTAAGTAGGGGGATAAGACCTTTTATAGGTACATTAGGGAGTGAAAAAAGACCAAGGGAGGTATATTGAGGCTTAATAAAGGGGAGAGAATGTGGGCAGAGGGTGACAGTGAAAAAGCAGGGATACTGAATGAATATTTCTGCTCGGTATTCATAAAGGAAGAGGAGAGGGAGGTACCTAAACCAAACAAGAGAAACACTCTGGATATGGGGGTTGATACCAGTCCATTCACAGAAGAAAGGGTTCTGAAAGAACTAGTAAAATTGAAGGTGAACAAAGCAATGGGGCCTGATGGGATTCACTGAATAATTCTAAAAGAATTAAGGGTAGAACTAGTGACACCACTGACTACTCTCTTTAACAAATCATGGAAGGATGGGGTGGTAACTGAGGACTGGAGGAGTGTGGATGAGATTCCTCTTTACAAAAGTGGGAGCAGGGCAGTGGCAGGAAACTACAGACCAGTTAGTTTGACCTCAGTGGTAGGGAAAATTATGTAATCACTTCTGAAGGAAAGAATTGTTCAGTACCTAGAGGCCAGTGGGGCATAGGACCCAAGGCAGCATGGATCCACAGCAGGAAGATCATGTCAGACAAATCTATTAGATTTCTTTGACTGGGTGACCAAAGAAGTAGACCAAAGAGGGACTCTGGACATGACCTACCTAGATTTTAGCAAGACATTTGATACAGGTTAGCTAGCCTTGGAGTGAGTCCCAAGGTGGTAACCTGGATAAAAAATTGGCTGGACAACAGGATGCAAAGGGTAGTAGTAAACGGAGTCTGCAGTGAAGAAAGGAATGTTACTAGCAGGGTACCGCAAGGTTCAGTGCTGAGACTGGTCCTTTTTAATATCTTTATAAGTGACATTGCAGAAGAACTGGAAGGAAAAGTATGTTTTTTTTTTTTTTGCAGATGACACAAAGAGCTGCAACAGGGTTAATACACAAGATGGAGTAGAAAGGATGAGAAGGGACTTGGCAAGGTTGTAGAAATGGTCAAATGTATGGCAGCTCAAATTCAGTGCAAAGAAGTGCAAGGTAATGCACCTGGGAAACAAAAACACAGGGGAAGAGTACACATGGGGGGGTGAGATACTGACAACAACAAAAATGGAAAGGGACCTGGGGGTAATTATATCAGATAATCTAAATGTTGGCAAGCAATGTGATAAGGCAGTAAGGAGGGCTGGTTGGATAATGGGATGCATAGGGAGAGGCATCAACAGTAGAAAACAGGAAGTTGTTATCCATCTCTACAGACAGTTGGTAAGACCCCATCTGGAGTACTGTGTGCAGTTCTGGGGACCCCATCTTCACAAAGACATAGACAGGGTGGAGGCTGTCCAGAGGAGGTCAACCAAAATGGTGCAAGGTCTGCACCAGAAGACATATGAAGAGAGACTAAAGGAGCTTAATAGGTATACCCTTGAGGAAAGAAGGGAGAGAGGGGACATGATAGAAACTTTCAAGTATCTCAAGGGAATCAACAAAGTCCAAGAGGGTAGTATCTTTCAGAAAGTGATGTGCAAGAACAAGGGGGCACAATTTGAAGATAGATGGGGCAGCTCAGAGGTAATATAAGGAAGTATTTTTTCATGGAGAGGGTTGTGGATGCATCCAACAGCCTTTCTGAGGAGGTTGTGGAGTCAAGAACAGTGGAGGAGTTCAAGAATGCATGGGACAGACATAAGACAGTCCTAGTGTGGGGTAGGAAGAAGTAGGCAGTTGGTTAACTAGGATCTGCAGCTTATCCATCAGTTAGGAAAATGGGCAGACTAGGTGGGCCAAGCGGTCCTTATCTGCCGTCAAATTCTATGTTTCTATGAAATGCAAACATAAATGCAAATGGTAACACACACAGAAACAGTAACAGTAAGCTGATGTAAGGCAACAGTAGGCAAAAAGTCTGTTTCTGGCTTCGTTTCTGAGATAACGACTCAAAGGTGATATGAGACAACAGTAGCGAAATGTCAGTATCTCGCTTTGTTTCCGAGATAATCGCACATAGGCAATGTGAGGCAATAGTAGTGGAAAGTCTGTATCTCACTTTATTTCCAAGATAACGGCGCAAAATTGATCTGAGGCAACAATAGTGAAAAACCTCCATCTGGCTTAATTCCTGAGATAATGGTACAAAGGTAATGTGATCCAACAGTAGCAAAAGTGTGTATCTCACTTCATTTCCAAGATAACGGCACAAAGATGATCTGAGCCAACATTAGCGAAAAGTCTGTATCTCGCTTCATTTCCGAGATAACGGCACAAAGGCTAATGTGAACCAAACCACTGAAAGGCACCTCTGTATCATTAAGGCTACCTATGCTATAAATTTCAAGCCACTTGCACCATGCATAACACTATGCACAAAATGATAAGTGTGTCACGCAGTATCTATGCAGCAAATTAGTTTCCCAACATGTAAACAGCATAATTCACATCTCCAGGACATCCACTCAACACCCTCCAAATTTCATGTGAAAAGACCAAACCATTCCAGAGATATTCAATGTTTAAGTTTCTGCACCTTTTAGAAGTCTTCCACAACAAAATGGCAGAAATCGTGGCCGAAAATGTTGTCAAATGGCAGAACTCGTGGCTGAAAAATCTCTGACTGGGAAGGGGGCACCTTCAAATGCTAATAACTCTGGAATGGAACAACATTTTTTCACCAAACAAAAACTGGCATGTTCCTTAAGGAAAGGGCTTTCTACTTGGCAAGTGTCAGACCAATCAGCCACACAGTGGCTGTGCTATTCGTCATGAAAAAGTGCAGAAACATAGTAAAAACTGAATGTTTTGCAGTGCAATATGCAAAAACCGTATGCACCAGTGAAATATAAATTGGGAAATAAATAGATGGACCATTCCACTCCATCTATAACAAATGTTATCCAAATCTCTTCGATAATTGCAAAGCAGCACGAGCATAGAACTTCACACGAGTGGCAAAAACATACATTTTTGGGTGTTTCATTCTGCAAAAAACATATGCAGATGTCAAATGAAAATTTAAAAATGCACAGAAATAACATAGTAGACCAAGTATTACAAATGTCACAGAAATGCAAGTGTTAACGCAAACAACACTGGTCACGCAACCGGTAACGTAAACACAAGCGAAAACGTTAATGCAAATACAAATGGTTATGCAAACAGTAACGAGAATGCAAAAACACAAACGGTAACATAAACACAAACGGTAATGACAAGTGAGGTAAAATAAAATAGTAACGCTAACAGTAACGAAAGTGCAAATGGTACAGCAGATGGCGACAGAAATGATAATGCAAACGGTAAGACAAATGCAAGTGCAAACATAAATGCAAACACAAATGGTAATGCAAACGGTAACTCAAATGTTAATGACAACAGAAACGCAAAAACAAACAGTAACAAAAATGGTAATGAAAATGCAAACAGTAACACAAACACAAACAGAAACACAAATGGTAATGGCAGCAGCGATGCAGAAGGAAACAGACAATGGAAACTCAACTGGAAATGCAAACGCTAACGACAACAGAAATGCAAATGCAAATGGTAACAAAAACACAAACGGTAACAGTAACGCAATTGGAAATGCAAACGGTAATGGTAACACCAACGATGACACCAAAGGAAACAGTAATGCAAATGGAAATGTAAACACAAGAGCAAATGGAAATGCAAATTGGGATGCACACGGTGATGCAAAAGTAAATGGTAACAGAAATGCAAATGGTAACAGTAATGCAAACGCAAAGGGTAACACACATGGTGAAGCAAACAGAAACGCAAATGCAAATGGTAACAGAAACGCAAGTGGATATGCTAACAATAACAGTAATGCAAATGCACACACTTTTTTTCCCAAAAAGATGCATTGAGAAGCACAGTGAACACAAAAAATGTATGCATAATAATGGCCCTCAGAGCAGAAAATGACCACTTGGAATACTAAATTGCTTATATCTTAGGAACAGTATGATGTAGAAAAAAATTAAAATCTCATATTATTTATGTCTTTCTAGGCTATTTTTGTACTTAGCCCCCCAGAGGGGGACTAAGAAGTTTTGTGCCGAAAAGTCTTGAAGCGTTTTCGAGATACGGAACCTGAAAGGCATGGTGGATGCTGTAATGTTATCCTATGGGAAAAATCATCAACTTTGTAGTGCCGTAACTTTGCAGCCCTGTAATATTTTGACACCATATCACCAGAAGGCACATCTGTGGGATGTTGGCTTTCTTTTCTGCACATTTTAGGCCAAAAGACCAAACTGTTGCTTTGCTGCAGGGCGGCAAAGATTTCCTGTTTTTTTGGCCATAGTGTCTCAAAGTACTTTTGCAAATCACGACTCTTTTGCAAAAAAATTTCGAAAGTGCCGCATTTGTGAAAGTACTTTGCAACACTACTTTTCACAACAATTTTAAAAACATATTCAAGGTGTTTTACCCCAAGCAAAGACATAGCTAGCATCCTCAGGACCAACTAGGTGAACCCAACAAGAATTGTGTCCCTAGAGGGTCCCAAATTTAAACGCCAAGCATTTCCCTGACCAGCAACTGAAAACAAAATGACCAATTTGCAAAAGTTAAAGGGCCATCTGCAACAGTAAAAACGACATTTGCGACACTTTCGAATATTTTGTTAACTTTTCCCATACACTATAGTGGGGAACAGTTTTTTTTAATAACTTTTGAACTGTTTAATATTGTTTCATGAAATCTTCAAAAGGGACATCAGAGACCCTGGCTGCATGTTTCCCAAAGGTTTTGAACCGATCACACAAACTGTGCAACCTGTAGGTGCATGCAAAGAATGCACAGAAATGCATAATTTATGCATTTTTTTGGCACGCTGTAGCTCCACAACTGTGCATCTGAGCATTACGCAACTTCCCAGATCCAGAGATCTATGGTGCCGGACCAAGCATTCTACATTTCAGACAAATCTGTGGTATGGTGGCAAAGTTATTAAGCTGCCAAATTTCAGATTTAACCTTAAATGGGGTACTGAACCCTAACTATAGTGGCACTACCATGCCAATATAATGTGTGTGTGTATATATTGTGGCAGCATGGTAGTGCTACCATAGTTAGGGTTGAGGAGCCATTTACATGTTAAACCTATAATTTTGTACCTTAATAACTTTGCAACTGTTCAATGGATGTGCCTGCAATTTGGAATACATGATCAAGAACCATACATCTTGGGATCTGCCAACTTTCGTACTGTTCGGATATACAGCTGCGGAGTTATTAAGCATGATCTGCACACACATTTTTGCCTTTTTGCAATTCTTTGGTCATCTCTACAGGTAGCACAGTTTGTGTGACTGGTCTGAAATCTTCAGGGAACGTGCGGCTGGGTTCCCCGATGTGCCTTTTGAAGATTTCGTGAAAAAATATTAAACGGTTCAAAAGTTATTCAAAAAACAGTTTCCCATTATAAGTCCATGGGAAAAGTTAACAAAAAGTTCAACACTTTCACAAATGCAGTTTTTACTTTCACAAATGGCCCTTTTACTGTCGCAAAACTGCCACTTTGTTTTCAGTTGGTCATCAGAAAAATACTTGGCGTTTAAATTTGGGACCCTCTAGCAACCTAATTCTTTTTGTATTCACCTAGTCGGACCCTGGGGATGCTAGGCATGTCTTTATTTTGGGGTAAAACACCCCAGAAATATATTTTTCAAGTTTCTGGAAAAAGTACTTTCACAAAGCAGTGTCGCACTCATGAAAGTGTCTCAAATTTTTGCAAAAACTTTCGCAAATTGCGACACTACTTTTCCAGGCTATGGAAAAATGACAGCAATTCTTTGCCACCCTGCTGCAAAAGAATGGTTTGGTCTTTTGGGCTAAAATTTGGAGGGAATGCAGCCAACATCTCATAGATGTGCCTTTCAGTATTTTGGTGAAAAAAATATTACAGGGTGGCAAAGATATGGCACTCCAAACGTGATGCTTTTTCCCATAGGATAACATTACGGCATCCACCACATTACAGGAATCCTTTGCCGCCCTGCTGCAAAATAATGGTTTGGTCTTTTGGGATGAAATTTGGAGGGAAGAAAGTCAACATCCCACAGGTGTGCCTTTCAGTGGTTTGGTGAAAAAATATTACAGGGAGCCAAAGTTATTGCACTCCGAACTTCTCTTTTTTCACATAGGATAACATTACGGCGTTCACCGCGCCTTTCAGGGCCCGTATCTCGGAAATGGTGCAAGATACGGACTTTTCGTCAGAAAAATGCTTAACCCCCTAATGGGGCCTAAGTACAAAACTAGCCAGGAAACTCAAACATCATATGACTTTTAAATTTTTTTTCTACGTCGTACGGTTCCTGGGATATAAGCAATTTAGTATTCCAACTCCTCATTTTCTGCTCTGAGACCCATTATTATCCATACAGTCTTTGTACTCACTGTCTTTCTCAATGCAGCTTTTGGGAAAAACCAGCCCGTGCGCTTACATTACTGTTACCCTTACCGCTTCCGCTTGCGGTTCCGTACCTGTTTCACTTACCATTCCCATCTACGGCACCATATGAGTTACCCTTTGTGTTTTCATTTGCACTTGTGTTTGTGTTATTTTAACCATTTGTGTCTACAATGCTGTTTATCTTTCTGTTTCGCTTTGTGTCACCATGCGCATTACCATTTGCGTTTGCAGACACCATGTTACTATGTGACAAGATATCACATGGCAGGAGCATGGGACCCAAAGGGCCCCACGGTCCCTCTGCCACATTACAATCACTAGTTCTCATTATCCTTCTCAAAAAGAAGGGAAATTAGAGGCAAAAAACTCTGTTTAATGCATTAGTTAGGGTTGTTCCACAGCAACAAAAGCAAGGAAATTCGGTGTTAGGGTTGAAAGCCCCCCTTTGACCCCCCCATCCACACCCCAACCAGCATCAGGGTGCACGTTGTGGTTGTCGGTCCTAGCTCTGTTACATTCTCCTATACCTCTCTTCACACATCTGATGGGGTGAGAGTTAGGGCTGACACCCAACACACACCCCAATGCCGGTTGGGGGTGGACAGGAGGGTCAAAAGTGCGCTTTCAACCCAACCTAATTTCCTCACTTTGTCACTGTGGAACAACCCTAACTAATGCATTAAACTGAGTTTTTGCCTCTAATATATATATATATATATATATATATATATATATATATATATATACACACACACATATACATACAATGGGGGTGAGGCACATTCCAGTGAGATAAAACAAGTTATTTTCACTGCAGTGAAATAAATCCTGATGACATCAGCAGAGTTAAAATAAATTTAGTTTATTACACCCTAAACCCGTGCAAAGCCACGCAAAGCCACACAAATTGTACATTTTGCAACAATGAGGCTCCCATTGTGTAAATAGGATACATGATGTGCACTCGTGTGATATAGGAAATATGTTCAGTGCTGTACAGTGACCTCTGAAACCTCACTCATGGCTTTGCCACTCGTGAGTTTTCAGAGGTCACTGTAGAGGAGTGAAAATATTTTCGGACGGTTACATGATGCAGCGCAACGGGTGAGCCATTTCTCCGTGAGCTCTGACCTCCCGCCCTCCAAGCTGCTGTCTAAAGTACCATTTTCTTGCATGGTTTACTGTCGAATTAGTAACATGAATCCTTCTAGCAGTGGGTGTTTTGCTATTAAGCATGTGGATGGATGAAGAGATGAAGAAAACTCCGGCTAAGCACACCCCTCCGACAACACCGGAGAAGGCCTCTGAGAAAGCCAGGGCCTCCTCCTCACAGCTATCGCAGATCACAAGTGCTGTGAATGCAGACTCGGACCCCCTAACTCTCTCCAGATTTCTTGAGGAATTTCAGCCTTTTAAGGCTGATATGCAGAGCATGGCAGGGAAGATCAAAAATATTTCTAGTGCATTGGAAGATCTTTCTCAGAGGACAGCTGACAACGAGGTGCGCTTACACTCTGTTGAGAAGAAGCAGAGCAAAGCTGAGCTAGACCAGGTAGTGGTCAAGCAATGCCTGGCAAAGTTAGAAAGCAAGGTCGAGGACCTTGAGGGGCACAGTCATCGTAATAATGCCGTGATAATAGGCTTACCGGAAAGAGAGAAGGGCTCAGATCTAGACAAGTTTGCTAAAAAGTTCGTAGAGAAGGTGGCAGACCCCTCTCCCTACAGTGCAGGATATATCATTGAGAGACCCCACCATGCACTGTGACCCCTCCTGCCTGAAGGAGCTCCCCTACCCGGGTCCTTTATATTCAGGTTTTTGAATTTTCAGGAGCATCAACATTTCCTGTATAAAGCCAGAGATGCTCGAGAGTTGGAGTGGGAAGGTAAAAAGCTTCGGGTGGCACAATATTTGCCACTTTCGGTGTGCCAGAAATGAGCCACGTTTCACAAGTTAGTAGTCAAGCTGATTGCCGCAGGCATTAAATTCAAAATGGGTTTTCCTGCCAGACTCTAAGTTTTTCTAGGCGGCACTTGGGTGACCTACGAAGATGCGGAGGCAGCGGCAGCTGGGCTTAAGGAGGCGCTCCCTGAATTGTTTAAAAATACATGAAAACTGGGTCTGAACTGTTTACTACATTGACTTGTCTATTCCAGTAGGCAGTTAATTCAAGTTAGCGGTAGTAGATCCTCGTATTCCTCCCTACGGACTGGTGCAAACTGTATACTGTTCCGGCATTCCTTGGTAGCAGTTAGAGCCTCAAAGAATGATGTCTCTCCTCATAAGGATGGTCAGACTGATCATTACGTGGGCTGCCCCCTCGGGGCTTGACTTTTGTTTTAAACTGCAAGTCCCGAGGTTAATCAAGAGCCTTTTGTTGTTCCACGGCATGAAGGGGGGGGCAAATAATTGACTTCAAAGTTCTGTAAGATGTTAAATTTTTGAAGTGCATATTATGAGGGTAGGGAGCCATTACTAAGTTGTGCCACTCGAAGTAGTGGGAGTAGATGGGGAGGGTAAGAGAGCACAGCACATTTTGCAGAGGTTATAGTATTAACATTATATACAAGTACAGATGGCATCTAAATAAAAAAAAAAGTTTCTGATTGTTGATAAAGGTGATGGCTAGAACTATTCGATTTGTTAGTTGGAATGTGAAGGGGGCAAGGCACAAGACCAAGCAATATAAAATAATGCAGTACCTAAGTCACTTGAAAGCAGAAATTATGTTTTTGCAGGAAATGCATTTGCTCAATGATGAGGCTGACAATATGAAGCACCAACAAGTGGGACAAGTCTTCGCTGCGGAAGGCTCTACCCAGAGTAGAGGGGTCATGATTCTTTTACATAGATCGGTCCCCTTTAGACCTCTCCAGGTTGTTTGTGACCCCTTGGGAAGGTTTTTACTAGCACATGGTAGATTGCATACCGTCGATATTGTCCTAGGCAGTGTTTACAGTCCCAATATAGATACGCCTGGGTTTTTTGCTCAGGTAAGGGAAGCTTTAATCCCATTTTTAGGTATCTCTATAGTCATAGGAGGCGAATTCAATCTTGTTTTTGATCACTCAGTGGATAGGTCGGGTCAGTCCCGTAGAGGCCTCTCCCCCGCCAAAGGGTCTTAGAGACTTGCTTGATTCCACAGGCCTCTGTGATGTATGGCGTGTGCTTCACCAAACTTTAAGGGAATATATCTTTATTTCTCAGATGCATGGAATCTCCTCACAAATTGATTATATTTTAATTTCCCAAACTTTGTTAACAGGGGTTCTGGACTCTAGTATAGTGGCCGGACCACTATCGGGCCATTTGGCGGTCACTTGTTTAGTAACGGTGTCGTCCTTACCAAAAAAGGGAGGTAGATGGAAGCTGAATAATCGAATATTGAAGGACGAGAAAATGGTCCAATATATAGCATCCCAAATAGAGCAGTTTATGGCTATAAATAATAACTCTACTGGGTGGCCTGATAAGGAATGGGGGGCCCTTAAGGCATATTTGAGAGGGGTTATTATCGGTCTAACGTCGAGAAGGAAAAAAGATAGAGAAAACCGAATTTCTTCTCTCCTATCTCAAATTCGGGGTATGGAATCCAACCTTTCTCCAACCTCCTCAGATACCTTTAAACAAGACCTTGTTAAGCTCAGAGATGCTTATCTCAGCTTGTTAGGGGAGCAAGGGGAGCTGGCAATTTTAAAAACAAAAGCAGCATATACTGATCAGGGGGAAAAGGCAGGTTGGATGTTGGCGATGCGCGTTAAACAGCAGAAATCTGCTAGGTTTATTGTGGCGGTTCTCTCTACCGTTGATGACTCCCTTAGTACTTCACCGTCAGAGATTGCGGAGGAATTTACCAATTATTTTCAGGAATTATACGGTCCCATGGTAAATCCCCCTTCGGAGGTTGACTTGCAGGAGTACCTGAGGGATTTGCAATTACCTTCTCTTACTAAATCCCAACAGGCTACACTGGTATCTGCCATCTCTGAGGATGAGATAGAAGGGGTAATTAAGTCCCTCCCATCTGATAAAACCCCCGGCCCTGACGGGTTCTCTTCAAACTTTTACAAAACTTTTTCCAAGCAACTAACCCCTATACTTTCATCACTTTTTCAATTTCTCCTTACTGGGCAGGACTCTGACCCATCTCTCTTTGAGGCCCTGATTGTTTTGTTGCCCAAGTCTGACAAGCCACATGATTTGGTCTCTAGCTATAGACCAATTTCTCTCCTTAACAATGATATTAAAATTTTGGCTAAACTGTTAGACAATCGCATGAATGTTGCTCTTCCTTCCTTAATTGGGGTGGAGCAGGTAGGCTTCATGAAAGGAAGATCCTCGGTGGACTACCTGCGGACCTTGGCACATATCTTCTCGGCCTCCAGGGATGCTGCTCACCCCATGGTTTTGGTCTCCCTGGATGCCGAGAAGGCTTTTGATAGGGTTCACTGGAGTTATTTATTTGCAGCAATGGAGGTGTTTGGTTTCCCCTTAAAATTTTGAAATTGGATTAGTTCGCAATATATATCCCCTCCAGCTAAAATCTCTTGTAACGGGGTAATTTCAAACTCTTTTAAATTACATGTGGGAACTAGACAAGGATGTCCCCTTTCCCCTTTGCTCTTTAATATATATTTAGAGCCCCTTATCAGGAGGCTAATTAGAGCTCAGGACATCTTCGGTTTTTCTCTGAATGGGCAGGTTGTTAAAGTGGCAGCGTATGCAGACGACCTCCTGCTGCAAATTGCGCATCCGGCTATGTCTATCCCCTCTATTCTTAAGCTAATAGATGGTTTTAGTAAGGTTTGTAATTATAAACTCAACATAGGAAAAACAGTGTTTTTTCCCCTCAATTATAGAGTTCATAAACAGGATATTACCAGTTTCGGGCTTGCTTGGAAACCTGATTCCATTGCATACTTAGGGCTCGTCTTAACACGGAATACTGCTCACATTAGGCAGTTAAATTTAGACTCCCTGGTTCATAACATAGACCAAGATCTTTGCAGATGGACCCTGCTTCCCCTCTCCCTTTGGGGAAGGATTAATTTAATTAAAATGAATATTTTTCCCCGACTTTTGTATCCCCTTAGTCTGTTGAACATTGGGCTCCCGCTGTCCTGGTTTAAAAAGGTGCACAGTATGATCTCTGCCTTCATTTGGGGGTATAAAAAATCTAGAATGGCTTTCCATAAACTAGCTGCCCCTAAGGTAAAAGGCGGTTTAAGGCTTCCGCATATTGGGCTGTATTACTGGGCCATTCAGGCTAATAAATATCTCAGGTGGCTGGTCGCTGAGCAATTTTTGGCCAGTCTTCATACATTCTGATTTGGTTAAAAGTGGAGCTAGCTAGTATTAAAAGATATGGCTATTCCCTAAGTGCAATGTTATACACTAAACTAGGATCTCTTCCTGAATCTTTTCGTAATTCCCCTATAGCAGTCTCAATCAAGGCTCACTCTCAATTGTGTGCATTTCTAAAATATGATAACATCAAAGATCTATCCCAACCCATAAGAGGTAACCCCAATTTTCAATTAGAGGGTAAGCCCCTACCAGTCATTTGGCTTCCCCAGATAGGAGATTGCCAGCTTGAAGATTTTATCACAGTCGATAGACAGTGGTGTACTGCAGCTGAACTTATGCATAAGCTCTCAATACCTTGTACCAACATCTTTAAGATTTTCCAGCTCCGCCACCTCTTACTGAAAGTAATGGGATCGGTTCCCCCGTCGGTCACCCCCTTTCAAGCCACCCTAATGGATATAGCCGGCTTATCTCATGCTGTGTCTAAGATATATCAGGCTTTATTTATTTAATTGGGCCTATCCTGATAATTTTCCCCCTGTTGCCTTCTGGTCTTCTCTTTTTCCTGGCAAGGATCTGGATTGGTCTCTTCTATGGCAAAATTGCCATAGACTTTTGTTACAGGACAGACTGAGGTTAATGCAATTCAAGATTTTGCACAACATTTATTATTCTCCGCAGAAACTGGCCAGACTAGGTGTTGTGCCTTCCCATCTTTGTACAAGATGCCAACTGTTACATGGAGACCTCCTTCATATCTTCTGGAGCTGTTCAAAAGTTGTTCCACTTTGGACTGCTATTAAACAAAAATCATACCCTCTTTTAGGGCTGGCTGATCTGTTCACACCTGAAATATGCCTCCTAGGGGAATTTTCCAGTGTTTCAGTGGTGAGCAGAAAATATCACATGGCACTAATATCATTATCTGTTAAAAAAGTAGTCCTTAGACATTGGAAAGATTTAGATGATCTAACATATCTTGAATGGCTCCAGGAATTTCTTGCTAACCTTAGAACAGAGAGGATTATAGCAAGTCTCCATAATAAAGTAAAGAAGTTTAATATGGTATGGGGCCCTTTACAAACCCTGTACTCCCTAAACATTTAAGGTTTGGTGATTCAATACCACTAGGTTTAGACTAGGTTGTATGATGCTGTGCCGGGATTTTGGGGAGGGTTGGGGGTGGAGAGAGGGAGGAAGGGTGGGGTGAGAACGAATCATCAGTATATCAATATCTGATATGTTTGTACTATGACTATCATGTTATGATTTGTTCTCTGTATTGAAATTTTCAATAAAGTTTAAATGGAAAAAATATATATTTTCCATATCACACTCATTCCCATCATGTATCCCTATATATATATATAGATATCTATCTATTTATATATATATATATATATATATATATATATATATATAGTAAAAAACTCTGTTTAATGCATTAGTTAGGGTTGTTCCACAGCGACAAAAGTGTGGAAATTCAGTGTTAGGGTTGAAAGCCCCCTAGGACCTCCGCCCACACCCCCAACGGCATTGTAGTGCGCATTGGGGTTATGGCGCTAACTCTCACCCCATCAGATGTGTGAAGAAGCAGAGGTATAGGAGAATGGGGTGAGAGTTAGGACCAACCCCAATGCGCACCCCGATGCCAGTTGGGGTGTGGGGCGGGGGTCTTAGGGGGGCCTCCAACCCTAACACTCAATTTCCTCACTTTTGTCGCTGCAGAACAACCCTAACTAATGCATTAAATGGAGTTTTTGCCTCTAATTTCCCTTCTTTTTGAGAATGATAACGAGAAATAGTGAATGAAATGCAGCGGCAGGGCCCCACACTCCCGCCACGTGATGTCTTGTCACATAGTAACATTGTGGCTGCAAACGCAAATGGTAATGCGCATGGTGATGCAAAACAAAACAGAAAGAGAAACAGTACTGTAGACAGAAATGGTAAAAATAATGCAAATGCAAGCGCAAATGAAAACACAAAGGGTAACGCACATGGTGGTGTAGACGTGAACGGTAAGTGAAACGGGTACGGAACCGCAAGCAGAAATGATAACAGTAACAGTAATGTAAGCACACAGGCTGGTTTTCCCCAAAAGCTGCATAGAGAAAGACAGTGAGTACAAAGAATGTATGCATAATAATGGGTTTCGGAGTAGAAAATGAGGAGTTGGAATACTAAATTGCTTATATCTCAGGAACCGTATGACGTAGAAAAAAAAAATAAAAGTCATATGATTCATGAGTTTCCTGGCTAGTTTTATACTTAGGCCCCATTAGGAGGCTAAGCATTTTTCTGATGAAAAGTCAGTATCTCGCACCGTTTCCGAGATACGGGCCCTGAAAGGCGCGGCGAATGCCTTAATGTTATCCGATGGGAAAAAAAGAAACGTCCGGAGTGCCATAACTTTGGCTCCCTGTAATATTTTTTCACCAAACCACTGAAAGGCACATCTGTGGGATGTTGGCTTTCTTCCCTCCAAATTTCAGCTCAAAAGACCAAACTGTTATTTTGCAGCAGGGCGCCAAATGATTCCTGTAATGCGGTGGACACCGTAATGTTATCCTATGGGATAAAGTGTCAACTTTGGAGTGCCGTAACTTTGCTGCCCTGTAATATTTTTTCACTGAAACACTGAAGGGCACATCTGTGAGATATTGGCTGCATTCCCTCTAAATTTCAGCCCAAAACACCAAACCGTTCTTTTGCAGCAGGGTGCCAAATAATTGCTATAGTTTTCCCACAGCCTGAAAAAGTACTGTTGAACTTTGCGAAAGCTTTCGCAAATTCATTCGACAGTGTCATGCGTGCGAAAGTACTTTGTGAAAGTACTTTTTCCAGAAACTTGAAAAACATATTTCTGGGGTGTTTTACCCCAAAATAAAGACATGCCTAGCATCCCCAGGGTCCGACTAGGTGAATACAAAAAGAATTAGGTTGCTAGAGGGTCCCAAATTTAAATGCCAAGCATTTTTCTGATGACCAACTGAAAACAAAGTGGCAGATTTGTGATAGTAAAAGGGCCATTTGCGAAAGTAAAAACTGCATTTGCGACACTGTTGAACTTTTTGTTAACTTTTCTGATTGACTTATAATGGGAACTTGATTTTTGAATAACTTTTGAACCGTTTAATATTTTTTCACGAAATCTTCAAAAGGCACATTGGGGACCCCAGCCACATGTTCCCTGAAGATTTCAGACTAATCGCACAAACTGTGCGACCTGTAGAAACGACCAAAGAATTCCTAAATGCGTAAATGCGCGCGCAGATCACACTTAATAACTCCGAAGCCGTATATCCGAACAGTACAAAAGTTGTCAGATCTGAAGATCTATGGTTCTTGATCACATATTCCCAATTTCAGGCAAATCTGTTGAATGGTTGCAAAGTTATTAGGGTGCAAAATTTTAGGTTTAACATGTAAATGGCTCCTCAACCCTAACTATGGTAGCACTACCCTACTACCATAATATATATATATATAGATATATATAGATATATATGAAATATATATATATATATATATACTGTATATCTATATATATATATATATATATATATATATATATAAACACACACACACACACACAGTGTGGGTGAGAGCTCTTCCAGTGGAATAAAGGGAGATATCCTCACTGCAGTGAGATAAATGCTCACTGCAGTGAGATAAATGCTGATGACATCAGTGGAGAGAGATATATTTGTTTATCCATACTCTGCTGATGTCACCACTCACTCACTCACTAAAGCTAACATTCAAAATGAAAGTGCTTCAGAAATCAGTTTGTGTTTCTCACTGAAGCCTGCAATTTACTCAGTTAGCATTGCAAAATGCACTTATCTGTGTACCCTAGTTTCTAACATTCCTAGACCATTACTGTATTAATCTCAGCTTCAAAACAACCTGAATTCTAAAGGAAACTCCTTTACAAAGCAGTTTCTCTTTCTCAGTGCAAGCTGCAACTAACTGAATTAGCACTGCAAAACACAATCGCCTGTTTCCCATTGGGTTTCTAACAATCCCAACCCTTTCAGAAACACTCCCACACCCTCAGAACATTTACAAACAGTGCTGTCAGTATAGCCTAGAAGTTAGAGTAATGACCTCTGAATAAGCTTGTTACATTTAGCAGACCAGACCTAGGTTTGATTCTCAGAACTTCCACTTGTATACTGTGTGACTCTAAACAAATCACTAACTGCCCAGTGTTCCCAGGTCACTCCTGAAAACTTACTTAGTTACAAAAAAAGGAAAAATATATAGCATAACAACACTAATTAAGCTCCTACCCTATTGCACAAATAACACACGATGTGCAGATTGTGTGCTATGGGAATATTCTTACTCGTGCAGGAGTGAGAATATTTCCCATATCACACTCATCATGTATCCCATATATATCCACTGCAAAAAAATCCATTTTACAAAACCAGTTAGGGTTTCCATTACACCTTTAAAAGTATGGAAATTCAATGTTAGGGTTAATACGTGTATCAGCACAACACCAGCAATCTCTGCAAACATTAGAAACAAAACAGTTATTTGATATATCCCTTGATGTCCTTCCACCTAACTTGTACACCATTTGAGCTGTTAATCACATGGTATAGAACAATATATTTGTATGGTCTACGAGTTAGGTGGAAGGATATCAAGAGATATATCAAATAACTGTTTTGTTTCTAGCGTTTGCAGAGATTGGTGTTGTTGTGCTGATACATATATTAACCCTAACATTGAATTTCTATACTTTCAAAGGTGTGATGGAAACTCTAACTGGTTTTGTAAAACTGAGTTTTTTTGCAATGAATTTCCTTACTTTTTGAGATAGGTGTGTACCAAAATTGCAACAAATCCTCATACGTTTGTCATTTTTTTCACATTGTGACCCACATTTTCGACATAGTCTTCTTATCACCCCACCTTATAGCCCTCATACTGTAGGTGTAAATTTCTTAATCCATGGCAAAATGTCATTCTGTGCCACAGCTGTGGAAACACATTTTGGACAGGATGTGAGAAATGACAGCTGTAGTATTCATGAGGTGCTGTGAAGAAATGGCTGTGTTCAGTCTTTGGAGTGAAACTATAAATGACTGGCAGTTACAAGCATGCATAGGAAAATTTCATTGATTGCGTGTAACCCAGGCATTCTTTGTTACTTTTGCTCCAAAATTTAAACATTGTCTTTTTAGGACCCTACGTTATAAACACTGACAATGTCATTTTGTTACTCAATCTTGAAAGGTGATTTTGCACATCAACCACACCATTCCATGCCACAGGTGTAAAAGCATATTTCAGGCAGGATGTGATAAATGCAGCTGTACTGTTCATGAGGTGGTGTGAAGAGGCTATGTTGAAAACTTGGAGTGAAAATATAAATTGGCAAAGTTACACATGTGCGAAGGAAAATTTCAATGGCCATGCATAATTTGGGTGTTTTGGGGTATTTTTGCACCAGATTTTCCACATGGGCTTTTTGGGACCCCACCTCATGCACAATGGCATTTCCATTTCATTACTCAGTCCCCAAAGGTAATTTCTTTCAGACAGTGAAATCATCTTTCAGGACAGAGTAACAAAATGGCAGTGTCAGTGTTCATGAGGTGGGGTCCCATAAAGTCCATGTTGAAAATTTGGTTCATGCCAGAGGGTGAAGACAGAATGAGGAGGGACCTGCAGAAGCTTGCAGAAGCTTGACAAATGATCAAGGGTTTGGCAGTTGAAATTCAATGCAAAGAAGTCCAAGATAATGCATATGGGGCCCAAAACCCTGGAACAACATATCAGTTGTGGTGGTGAGGATATAGCATGCACCAAGCAGGAAAGGGACCTTGAGGTTATCATCTCTGATTACCTCAAGGTAGGGAAACAGTGCAACAAGGCTGCAGGTAAAGCAAAAAGAATGCTGGGATGCACAGGAAGGGGCATCACCAACAGAAAAAGGGAGGTGATAATTTCAATATAAAAGACACTAGTGAGGCCCCACCTGGAGTACATTGTGCAGTTCTGGAGACCGTACCTATGTAAGGACATAGACAGGGCAGAGAAAGTTCAGAGGAGGGCAACAAAGGTGGTACAGGGATTGCATCACAAGTCCTATGAGGACAGGCTGAAGGACCTGAATGTGTACTCCCTGGAGGAGAGGCGGGAGAGAGGGGATATGATAGAGACATACAAGTACCTTACAGGGAGGAACAGGGTTCAGGAATACACTATTTTGCAGTGAAAAGATGTTCCAGAACTAGAGGGCATGGGATGAAGTTGGAGGGAGGATAATTCACATGAAACATGAAGCAGAATTTCTTCACAGAAAGGGTGGTGGACAAGTGTAGCGCCCTGCCAGAGGAAGTGGTGGGGGCTGAAACAATCACAGGATTTAAGAATGCATGGGATAGACATAAGGACATTCTGGAGGTCAGCGGTAAGGGGCAACAGACTTCAAGAAAAACATAAAGTGAACTTACAAGCTCAATTGGGCAGACTGGGTGGGCCATAGACCCTTATCTGCCAACAGTGTCTATGTATCTATGTAAAATACCTACAAATGGCTGAGATATTAACACACAGTATGTTCAAAATGCCATTGACTGCCTCTATATGGCACTTACCTTTATTCTTCAGTTCGCTGTTCAACTTAGAAGAATGCAGACGTGTCCCTGTCCACAGAAGATGACAGCCGCTGACCTTAGTTGGTAAGTATAGGGCAAGGGGGTGTAGGTTGATTGGTTGCTCAGTGGGAAGGTCAGGATGTGAGAGGGGGATGGGGAAACAATGCAAGACCTTTTTTGAAAGAAGTTAAAAAAAGATGTTGTGGGCTGTTTTTTTTTTTTGCAGGAACAGTAGAACCATTTCTCAGGGCACTGGGGGTGGGTTCCCCAGTGCCCCACACTGCTCTGGGGGTACAACATAACTGGGTACACTATGTACACTGGGAGTGGGCTCCCTAGAGTGTAGTGCTGACATGGGGATTGGGCACCCACTGTTGGCAAAACCATTACGTCCACATTTCAGGACACTGGGAGTGGGTTCCCCAGTATCCCACAGTGGGGGGAGGGGTACTTTATCTGGGACACTGGGAGCGGGCTCCACAGTGTCTTACTGTGCTGGTGGTGGTGGTGGTGGGGGATAAGATATTGAAATAGCAAAAAAGCACAAAAGACAGTAACTCAATGGCATAACATTTTTAGCCTTCAAGCATGAGGTGCACTTACCAGGGTGTTAAACTCAGTTGAAAAGCACCAAGCTGGAAAACTAGCAAAAAGGTCAGCTCTTCATTCAGTCCTGTATTAAGTTTAAATCTTAGTTCACAGTGTTGCAGAAAACAAAGTCTGGCAGATCACCCTAGAGTGGAGATTATGTTAAAAAAAAAACTCTAGGGGTTTATGCAGCCTGGGGTGGGGCCCTGGGTGCTGTAGAATAAACGAGGGTTGGTTGACTGTTGGTTTCTGTTCCCCACTGTGTTGGTTCTGTCTGCCAAAGGTTTACTACTGAAAAATAGCATCCTTGTTCAGTTCAGAATCCCTTTCCACAGGAAACTCATATAAGGCAGAATCCTAGTTCAAAGTAGAATCCTAGTTTGAAGCAGAATCCTAGTTCAAAGCAGACTCCTAGTTCAAGCAGAATCCTGTGTTGTGTGGGACATCTATTTTTCCCCATAGGAAATAATTGGAAATTCAACATGTCATAACTTTGGAACAAATTCAGATTTTCCCAATAAATCTTTAAAAGGCACATCTGTGAGGCTAAGGCTTTCTACTATGCAAATGTCAGCCCAGAAGCTAAAACTGTTTCTGAGATACAGATGGACAAAAGTGTCAAACCCCCAAAACCCTTTATTTTTAACATTCTATGTCTCAGAAATGGTTAAAGCTATAGAGACAAAATTTATCACTTACAAACACCTTCCTAGGGTAATTAAGTGTGTCAAATTTCGTAGAAATCACTTTAACCGTTACAAAGTTTTTAAGATCCAAAAATTGCCCTTTAACATTAATAAACACAAACTGCAAAACCCTCAAAAATCTTTTTAACTCTATGTGTCTCAGAAACCAAACCAGGATTCAAACTTAATTTGGCAAGTCAAGAGACCTGTGACCTAGCCTGATGCTTGTCAAATTTCCTGCAAATCTGTTGAGTGTTGCAAAGTTATTCAGGTGTAAATTATGCAAAACTGGATGACAGTGTTGAAAAATCACTTTCACTTTTACATCTATTTTCTCCCATAGCAAATAATGACAAATTCAAGATTTAATAACTTTAGAATGGATTATTATTGTTTTACAAAGCCTTCAAAAGGTACATCTGTGAGGCCAGGTTTTCTACCCTGAAAATGTCAGCCCAGCACCTAAAGCCATTTCTGAGATACAGGTGGCCAAAAAAAAAAAAAACAGCAAAAACCAGGGAAATCTGTTTTTTCAACAGTTTATATCTTAATCTCAAAAGGGATTCCAACCACATTTGGTACATCAACAGACCTACCCCAGCAGATGATGCATGCCAAATTTCAGGAACATTTGTGAAATCAATTTAAAGTTATTAACCAGAAAAAATTGCCCTTTAACATTAAACACTCCTACAAACCCTAACTATACTGGACCTACTGACCAGTATAATATCAGTTGTAAAAATACTATGTTAATGAAGAGATTAGTGTTGTAAAAACGTGAAGTGTACAAAGATGGGAAATGAAGGGATTTGGGTCTTTGGAGTATTGGCTAATCAGTGGTGGAATCTTACTTGGGGTTGTCAAACCTAATGCCCACCCAACCCCAGGCCATACCCTCCTGTCCGAAGCACATGATACAGCTCCAGCCTAATGCCTCATAGTGATACAGTATGGCCAACATAATCTGTCAAAGCTTTCTTCATGCAGGACCCTTACACATTTAACCTTATCTGACCCAGAGTAAGGGTGGGCATTAGGGATGACAACCCCAAGTAAGACCCCAGCACTGATTCACCAATACTCCAAATACCCAAATCCATAATGTTTTTTTCATTTCCCATCTTTGACAGCCTGGGTAAAGAATTGGCTGGAGAATAGGACACAGAGAGTAATAGTAAATGGAGTCCACTCAGAAGAAAGGGGGGTTACTAGTGGGGTACCGCAGGGTTCAGTATTAGGACCGGTCCTCTTCAATGTCTTTATAAGCGACATTGCAGAGGGACTGGAAGGAAAAGTATGTATCTTTGCAGATGACACAAAGATCTGCAACAGAGTTGATGCACAAGGTGGGGTGGAAAGGATGAGAAGGGACTTGGCAAGGTTAGAGGAATGGTCAAATGTATGGCAGCTTAGATTCAATGCTAAGAAGTGCAAGGTAATGCACCTGGGAAACAAAAACCCAGGGGAAGAGTACACAATGGGGGGTGAGATACTAACAACAACAAAATGGAAAGGGACCTGGGGTAGTCATATCAGATGACCTAAAGGTGGGCAAGCAATGTGAGAGGGCAGCAAGGAGGGCTTGGGGGATACTGGGATGCATAGGGAGAGGCAACACCAGTAGAAAGCAGGAAGTTATTATCCCTCTGTACAAACAGCTGGTCAGACCCCATCTGGAGTACTGCATGCAGTTCTGGAGACCCAATCTCCACAAAGACATAGACAGGATGGAAGCTGTCCACAGGAGGGCAGCTAAAATGGTGCAGGGTCTGCACCGTAAGACATATGAAGAGAGACTAAAGGAGCTTAATATGTATAGCCTCGAGGAAAGGAGGGAGAGGGAGGACATGATAGAAATGTTCAAGTACCTCAAGGGAATCAACAAAGTCCAAGAGGGTAGCATCTGTCATAAAAAGAGGTGTGCAAGAACAAGGGGGCACAATTTGAAGATAGAGGGGGGGCGGCTCAGAGGTAATTTAAGGAAGTATTTTTTCACAGAGAGGGTTGTGGATGCATGGAATGGCCTTCCGGAGGAGGTTGTGGAGTCAAAAACAGTGGTGGAATTCAAGCATGCATGGGACAGTCATAAGGCCATTCTGGGGGGGGTAGGAAGAAGTAGGCTGCTGGTTAACTAGGATTTGCAGCTTATCCAGTAGGTAGGGAAATGGGCAGGCTGGGTGGGCTAAGCGGTCCTTATCTGCCATCAAATTCTATGTTTCTATGTTTGCATTTTTACAACCCTAATTTCTGCATTGACATGGCTTTTTGCGACCAACTTCCCTTCTGTTTGTGATAGTGGAATTATTAATGAATTTATTTATTTATTTATTTCAATTTAAAGTTTATTAAAGTAATTTGTGAAATAAATGACAGATACACATATACAAAATCCCTTCTACATTAGAATCATACATCATTCTGAATCTGTCCTCCCCCACCCTTTCCACTCTCTTTTACTTACCCACCCTTCTAATACATCATCACTCTAGGCCCATTCCCCCATATCCTTATTGCACAGACAAGTTGATGAGGGTAATAAACAATGGGTACAATGACAGCAGCAGCAAGAAAACCATTATTCAGAGTATAAGGTATACAACGGGTCCCAGATCTTCTTAAATCACCCTAATCTATTGTTTAAACTTGCTATGGTCCTTTCTGTTTGAAGGTTCACAGAAGTTCAGTTAACCATTCTCCATAAGTTACTTCAGTTTGGTCCACCCAGTGTCTGAGTACTAGTTTCTTAGCGTCATGGATATCAGAGCCATGTGGTATTTTCTGATGGAAACCTAATACCTGAAAAACTCCTAGGATGCAAATTTCAGGAGTAAACAGGCCATCCAAGCCTTGAATGGGGTCGGTTTTGTGCTGGATAGTCATCCAAAGTGGAATTATTTTGGGACATGATCACAAGATATGATTTAATGTACCTTCATGCTTGGAACATCTTACACACTGAGGCAAGGGTGTCAATCCAAGCCTTGCCATTTTTTGCAGGGAAAAGTATAAATTATGTAGAATATGCATCTGCATAAGTCTCAGTCTGTCTAGGGTTACAGATTTATGACAGTTAAACCAGAGATCTTTCCAGTTTATATTATGATCAGGGAAAAGGGTAGACCAATAATTGGTTGGTCTGAAACACTCCAGATATAACCCATCAAACAATGTTCATAAATTTGGGAGACTGCTTTTGGATGACCCACCATTTGTGAGATTTCATTTGGTAGAGAAGGGCAAGGCGTCGATTCAGGTTTTTGCCCAAAAACTTTTATTAAAAGGTGTTGCATTTGGATAATTTTAAAGAAATATTTGTTTGGAATCTTAAACTTTTGCTTAATACTTTGTCTTGAGATCCATGTCCCATCATCACCTATCAGACTATAACTTGGTATTCCCTTTAAATGTGGTAGCCAATTTGGGGGGATAATTTTGTCCTCTATCTTAAAATTAGGGTTTCCAAATAAGGGTTGATTTATATCCTTTTTATTGTTGTATTTAAGAAAACAGCAGAGTTGGGAGTGGACCCTGATGGACAAGGCTATGGCAGTGTTTTTAACCTGCTGGAAGGAGGTTTTCCTTAATATGGAAAAGAGCTTCCAGCTCTAGCCCACAGGTGTGGATTCGGGCTAACTCTATTTTGAGCCAAGGCAGGGAGTAATGCGTGGATTCAGGAGAGAGCCATCTCATATATTTATTGATGTGGCTAGCCCGGAAGTAAAGCCCAAGATGAGGCAGGCGTAAACCTCTTCTCAGTTTGGGTGCCACTAATTTATGAAACACAATTCTGGGGGACTTATTAGCCCAGATAAATTTAACAAAAAGGCTGTGTACTTTCTTAAACCATGTTAAGGGTAGCCAGATATTTAGCATTGAAAGGGGGTAGAAAAGGTGAGGGAAGACATTCATCTTTAGTAAACTGACTCTTCTCCAAATAGTAAGTGGAAGGGAGGACCATCTATTGAGGTCTTGTGTGATCAAGTAAAACAGGGAATCTATGTTTTTTTTTTTTTATTATTAATTTCACTTTATTAAGACATCCATGTTACATGAATATTTATGGTCTTTGTCAGACCCAGGTACGTATACAGCAGGGAGTATGAAATTAGACTACAAGTGGAAGATATATATGATCAATAAAGATATAATCATTAGTATAAACCAGTAACCTATACACTTAATAAAACCTTATTATTTTAACCCACCCCACATATGTCCCTTTCCCCAAGCAGCATTTGCTGTATTGCAAGAACTATTCAGACTTCTCCCAAAGAAAAAGGAGCTAAAAGCTCCAGAGGTTCCCCGGGTAAGCAAATGGTATTATAACAATTAAAGGCTTAAGTATTCCAGGTAATTAGAGCTGTATCTAGCAAACCCCATCTGGCATTATAAAGTTGAATTCTATTGGTCATTCTAATTATATGCAGTTCCACCTGTAAAGCCAGTGTAATCTCCTTGTACCATCCGGCACTGAAGGTGTTGTGTTATCTTTCCAATGTCTTAAGATGACCGCTTTAGCTGTGAATGATACCATTGCCATATAGTATTCACATTGTTTACCCATTTCTATAGGGAAGACATTCAGCAGACAAATTTCGGGCGTGAAGTAAGATCCTAGGCCTAACATGGGGGGCAAGGAGGTTTGAATTGTCTTCCAGTAAAGCTGGATCTTGGGACAAGCCCACAGCACATGATGTAAGCCACAATCTCCAGCTTTACATCTATTACAATTGGATTATGCTAATTTGCCAATCTTATGTAGTTTAGCAGGGATGTAGTATAGATTGTGCATAATGTTGTATTGTTGCAATTTATATCTGTCTTGCCTTACATATTTATGGTTATTTTCCCATATTTGCTCCATGTCCTGTCATCAGCAGTTATCTCTAGTCTCTGCTTCCAATAGTAACAAACATTAGAGAGCCCTTCATCGCCTATCCTCTGTAGCTCGCGATATAGTCTGGAGACGGAGTGGGGTTGGTCTGAGACTTTTAACAGCCTTGACAGTTCAATCCTGTTGTCTACCCCTGTTTTCGTGTTGCACAAGTAGGCTTTTACAGAGTCATAGATTTGACGAACCTTGAAGGGGTGGTTTCTAACCCCGGGGGTTTGGGAACAGAACTGTCCATGGGGCAAAAGCTTGCCTTGTGTTATTCGGTCCCCCAGCCACAAATCAGCTACCTGATCCCAAAATGTAAGGGGGATTGGAGTTTGTTGTATCCAAAAATGGCAGTTAAGTGCTATTGGCTGCTCTGGTGAATTCTGCCAGTTAGCTTTTAAAAACCTTTGGACTTGCTGTAGGGCTTTCAATGACCAACCAATGGGTGTGTTCCTAAGAGGCTTGGGGAGAGATTTTAAGGAGGCATAAGCGATGGACTTAAGGGATAGTGAGTGTTTCACGACTAAGTCATTCTCAATGTGAACCTAGGGGGGCACATATGAAGAGTTATCAGTTGGGGAATTAGGTCGGTTCCATAGGGCTATTTTACTGAGATGTGTTGCTATATAATATATAAAGAAGGAAGGTAGTGCCAGGCCCCCTGTTTTCTTTTTGCCGGTAAGCTTCTGATATGCTCTTCTGACATTTTTCCTTTCCAGAGGAAAGTACTAAGTATCCTGTTTAGCATTCCAAACCAGGTTTTGGGTAAGTAGGGCCCAGCATATTTAAAGGATATAGAACCCTTGGCAATATGTTCATTCTCACTATCTCTGTTGTAGCCCAAAGTGAAAGTGGGAGTGAACTCCATCTAGTCAGGTCTTGTTTAATTGTTTTAATTAGATTATGGATATTTTTCTCTAATCATCGTGGTCATCTCCTTAGCAACTTTGATCCCAAGATACGTTAGCACCTTTGGTTCCCAGCTGAGCCCCAGGTCTTTCGCCACTTTCAAGTAGGATCTGTTATTAAGTGGAAAGAGTTTTGTCTTGGAGATGTTAAGCTTGTAATTTGAGACTTTCGAAAACCGTGCAATCACAGACATAACTACAGGAATGCTTGTTTCTGGGTCTTCTAGGTGCAGGAGCAGGTCATCAGCATAGGCTGAAATTAAATACCTTTTGCCTTCTACCAGCATTCCTCTAATTTCTCGCTCAGCAAGTAGTCTACAGATCAAGGGCTCCAGGTATAAGTTGAATAGGAGCAGTGAAAGCGGGCAGCCCTGTCTTGTGCCACAGGTTAGAAGGAAAGGATCTGAAAGGATGCCATTACACCATACCTGTGCCTTTGGCGACCTGTAAAGTATCCGGACCCAATTAATGAAACCATCTGGAAGACCTAGCCTGTCTAACACTGCAAATAAAAAGTCCCATGAGACCCGGTCGAATGCTTTTTTCAACATCCAGTGCGAGCAAGTGGCTGGGATCTGTGCATTGGTGGCGTGAGTTATAAGATGATGAAGTTTGCGAATGTGGTCATTTGGCCCTACCGCTCATAAAGCCAACCTGCACATCGCTTACCATTTTTCCCATTAAAGGGTTGAGCCGGTTGGCTAGCACTTTGGCTAGTATCTTGATATCAGCATTCAGAAGCGATATCGGTCGATAGCTACTGGGAAGAACGGGGTCTCATTCTGGTTTGGGAATAAGGGTTATGAGGGCCTCCAGGAAGCTCCCCTCCAAGAGGCCTTCTTGAAACCAGTAATTATATACGTTTGTCAAAACCGGGCAGAGTATCTCAGCATAGGCTTTATAAATATTAGTAGACAGACCATCAGGTCCCGGAGATTTATCTGAGGTCAGTTGGGCAACCGCATCCTTCACCTCTGACTCATGTACTAGTGACTCAAGCTTAGACGCCTCCTCCTTATTGATTTTGGGTAGAGCTAGTGTGCGTAAGAAGTTCTGAATTTCTTCAGGTTCGGCTCTATCCGAGCTGGGGATGGTGTATAAGTTGTGAAAATACTCCCTAAAGATTGCCACAATTTCTCTAGGATCTGTGGCAGTTGTACCTTGTCTATCATTTTGCAGGGCGGCTATAAGTCTATTGGATTCAAGTTGTTTGAGTCTTAAAGCTAAAAGTTTCCCAGCTTTCTCACCGGATTCAAGATATTTAATCTTGGTTCTCCATGAGCAAGCTCTGCTTTGCATCATTATTGAGGTATTGAGTTTGCAACTGGTGTAACTAATCCAATCCGCCGGATGAGGATTGGGTTATGTTATTTTCACTATCTCTAATAGCTTTGGAAATTTCCTTAAGCCGACATTTCTCTTTCTTGGCCTTATTGGTACGCAATTCTAATACACTCCCCTCTCAGCGCACACTTCAAGGCTGCCCAAACTATATCAATCTTAGAGACAGAGTTTATATTTTTATCAAGGAAAAGGGATATGAAATCTTTCAACTGTTCTTTAATAAAGGGATCATGTAAGAGCTGGTTGTTAAATCGCCACATGAAATCTCTCTTAGTGTCTACATCGGGCTCGAATAGGACAGTTACAGGGGAATGATCCGAAATAACTCTGGGATGTATTTTTGTGTCTATAAAATGGATGAGTGATTTCATGCTGACAAGGAAATAATCTATCCTTGAGCATGTCCTATGTGGTGCTGAAAAGAAAGTGTATTGCCTAACTCCCATGTTATTCATTCTCCATATGTCTACCAGACTTAAGCCTTCCATTAACTCCTTCAAGGCTCTTTGGGCGGGGACAAGCCCACTCATCTATTGCCTGATCTATCTAATTGTAATTGGGAGTTATGTTCCAATCCTCTCCGATGAGGACTGTCCTAGTGGTATAGGTATTCAGCAGGTCTAGGAACTGCATGTAAAGTGTGGGGAATCTCACGTTGGGACCTTGAGATCAACCAATAACCACCTGTTGCGTTCCCAGACTTCCGACCAGAAAGAGATATCTGCCTTGCGCATCCCAGATTTCTTTTTCCAACTGGAACCCCACTTTTTTATGTATTAGGATGGCAACACCACTCCTCTTCGAGGATATGCCTACACCAAACTCTTGTCCCACCCAGTACTTCTTAAATAGTAGGATGTCTTCCCTAAGGAGATTGTCTCTTGTAGACATGCTACATCACATTTTAAAACCGCTAAATGTTTCAATACAACTTGTCTTTTGCATCTATCCCGGGCATCTTTAATGTTCCAAGACAACAGATTAATGCCCCCTGTTATCATTCTCTAAAACATTCAAACAGAGTATTTCCCATTTAGTCATGTATGCATTTGCAACTGCGCTATCTATGATTGTTCTTGCTGTAATAAACTCTGACACTTGTATGCTGCATCCCCCCAACCCCTTACCCATATATTGCCCCACTTCCCCTGTTAGCCAACCACTTCCCCCAGTTCTAATAACTGTACCACCATTCCAACACGCCATGTGATGTTAATGCTAGCCCAAGTGAAGTAGATCCACCATTTCCAGCCATTGCTATAAAGCTAACAATTTACATTAAATTCGTAGCATCATTTCCCTCACCTGTCTTAGCTCTTAATTATGAAGAATCAATATTTAACTATTTCCCTTCTAACTAAACTCTGAGTTTCCATAGAGTGGTCGTATTTCCGTTAGAGATAACGTAATACTCTATCTCGGGCCCTAGCTCATATTGCAAGGATTACCTAAGGAATACAATTGAAAGAGACCACAAAACCCCTTTATACTAGCCTCTGCTCCCCTCTAGTGGGGAAAGAGAGTATTATGCATGATGACTGAGACTGCACTTGCAACCTTATAACTGCATCCCCCCCAACCCATAATACAAATGTTAACTTTATAATTAAGCTAAAGAACAGATGCTAACTTATATAAAAACTCGTGCACACTTCTATGTTTTTTTTTTTGCCATTAAATCTTTATTCCAGTTTTCTTTTACAGAGAATACATACAAGAAACATAATTATAAACATAAAACATAAAGGAATACATTGATACGTATTACAATTACTGACAGGAGTCATTCTCTGCAATACCCCCCAATGAAAAACAAAAAACAAAAGCCAAAAGTAATTAAAATATAAACCCCCCAAAAAGAACAAAATTCCCTCACCCCCATTCCACCCCACTCCCTCCCCGTACAAGACCTTTTAAACTGATTTCAACCAAAGGTGGTACCCATATCTCTTACAGTGAGTAAATAGTATAAAAGGGCCCCCATATCTTATCAAATCTGGGAATCTTATTTTGGAGGATGGCTATCATCCTCTCAATCCTAAAACTAGAGAAGTTCCTCCAGCCATTCAGAGTAGCTGATCACCTAGAATCCTTCCAATGTCTGAGGACCACTTTTTCAGGGTGAATCGAGATCAGGGCCATATAGAACTTCCTATTCTTAACCGTAAGACGGGACATATCCCCAGCAGACATATTTCAGGAGTAAAAAGGTCTTCCAGGCCCAGCAAGGGATCTATCTTGTTTTTAATATTTGTCTAAAGTGGGATTATTTTCAGTCAATTCCAGAAGATATGCAACAGGTCCCCTTTTCCCAAATTACATCTGTTACATTTGGGATCTGCTACCAATTTTAGGCTCGCAAGTTTTTGAGGGGAGTAATAAATGTTGTGGAGAATTTTAAACTGTATAAGTCTTAACTGGTCCTGCCAGATGAATTTATGGCAACCTTGCCAGAGGGCCAACCAATTCAGATCTTCATCGGGAAACACTGTGGCCCAATATGAGCATGGAGCAAGGTTTTGGGAGTAGGCCCAATTAAATAATACAGTGTATACTTTGGAAATTGCCTGAGAGGCCCACCAGGATTCAAGGACTCATGAAAGTCCACATGCGGAGGCTGGACTGGACTCCTACCTACTTTGTTGAGTAAAAGGTGTAGAAGCTGATATACTTTAAAAATCGCTTGGAGGGCAGATTGAATTTGTGCAGAATCTCAATGAGGAACATACGTTTCCCTCTTCATTGAGAAATCTTTCACAACATTTATCTGGTAGGGTCAACCAGGTGGGGCTGATAGGTTTATTATCAATCAAAAATGCTGGTTACCCGAATAGGTTGGGACCAATCATTGACCTGGTCGTATTTTAAAAAGCTACAAAGCTGAGCATGGATCTTTAGAAATCCCTATCGGGATTTCCTCAGAGGAGAGGAAGTAGCTTTGGATTGAGATAAAGTAAAGCCTTGGGGCCAAGACCATATTTCATGATAAGAGCTACCTCAGACTTTATCCACAAGGGTACATAGGTTGTCTGCGTAAGAAAGTCCAGTATTATGAACCCATCTAAGATATTTATTAACCTGACCCTTAAAAATAAAAGAGCAAAATGTGGTAACCTTAATCCCCCGAGTAGTTTAGGCGCAGCCAGTTTGTGATAGGCCATCCTGGCTTTCTTATATCCCCAAACAAAGTTAGCTATAGCTCCGTGGAGCTTCTTAAACCATGAAAGTGGAAGCCAGATGTTTAACATACTCTAGGGATAGAAAAGCCGAGGGAATACATTCATCTTAACTATATTTACCCTACCCCATAAAGAAAGTGGAAGTTGTGCTCACCTTTTGAGATCTAAATCAATGGTATGCATCAGGGAATCCAAATTCAACTGGCGTGTCCGTGTCATGCTCCTCGTCAGGGTAAGACCCAGATATTTGAAAGAGTCAGATTTCCACCCTAGACCTAGCTCAGTAATCTCTTGCTTGAAGAGGCTTTTACTAAGGGGTAAACCACGGTTTAATCCTGATTTAATTTATAATTAGCCAGACAACTATATTCGAATAGACTCTAATAAAGCTGGGACTGATGTATTGACCTCGAAATGTATACCAAAGGTCATCTGCATATGCTGTTTCCTTAATGGCCTGATCCAGTATTTTGATGCCATTTATCTCCCTGTTACGCACTATGCGCCTGATAAGGGGTTCCAAATACAAATTAAAGAGGAGGGGGGATAAGGGGCATCCCTGTCTAGTGCCTACATATAGAGGAAAGGGGTCCGATGTGGCCCCATTGCAGGTGATTCTGGCTGTGGGACTTGAGTAAAGGGCGCCTATCCATTCTAAGAACATCTCTGGAAACCCGAATTTACCCATTGTGGTTAACAAAAAACCCCAGTGGACCCTGTTGAATGCCTTCTCGGCATCCAAGGAGACCAAAGCCATGAGAGAGTTGCTCTCCTCAGAGACTGAGAAGACATGGGCCAACGGCCTGAGATGATCGGCAGCAGACCTGCCTTTCATAAAACCAACTTGCTCTGCACCTATAAGTTTAGGTAACACCCTGTTCATGCGTTCTGCTAATAGTTTTGCCAGAATTTTAATATCGTAATTTAACAGGGAGATAAGCCTGTAGCTAGCTGGCTTTTTGGGAGGTTTGTTTGGTTTTGGAATTAGAACAATGAGCGCCTCGGAGAGCAACTTATCCAGCTCATGGCCAGTGAGAATATGTTGAAATAGCATAAGCAACAGTGGGGCTAATTGTTTAGAAAATTTTTTATAGAAATTGGACGAGAATCCATCCGGACCTGGTGTTTTGTCTAATGGGAGGCTTTTAATAACTACCTCAATCTCCTCTTGGGTTATATCGGCAATCAGACATGTCCGGTTGGATTCCACCATTGAGGGGAGCTCCAAGTCTTCAAGAAAAGCAAGTATCTCAGAATTGGCTGGAGGGGATTCCATAGCCCTGTACAGGGATTCAAAGTAATTTTGGAATACTTGAACAATCTCTCCAGGGATGATTTTAATATCACCATCTTCCTTGGATTGAATCCCAGAAATTATTCGGGAAGATTCTAACTGCGTGATACGCCTTGCCAGGAGCTTCCCGCTTTTTCCCCTTGATCTAGGTAATTGGCTCTAGTTTTTATTAGAGCTAATTCCGCTTGTTCCTGTAATAAATTAAGGTACACATCTCTTAATTTAACTAGCTCCAGTTTATCTTCCTCCCGGGGTGGGGAACATGTTGGACTCCATGGTCCTTATCCGGGCCAATAAGTCCGACATGATGCGTTCCTTCTCCCTTTTCTTTTTAACGGCCTGGCCAATTAAGATGCCCCTTATAAAGGCCTTGAATGCCCCCCAAAACATATCTGGTCGGATATTGTCTTTCAGGTTATTTATAATAAACTCGTCTATTTGTGTTGAAATAAATTGGGCCGCATTAGGTTGTCTCAAAATCTGATTATTTATTTTCCACCTATTACCTCTTTTGGGCAAAGACGAAAAAGATATTGAGGCTGACACTGCGGCATGATCTGAAGGAGGTCCCGCCACAATTGCCGAGTCCAATACCCCTGGGAGAAGAGTTCAGGAAAGCAATATGTAGTCAATGCGGGATGCTGTGCCGTGAGCTTGAGAGATAAAAGTGTATTCCCTAGATTTTGGGTGGAGCACTCTCCATACATCTGCTAAACCAAGGTGATCCATTAATTCCCTCAAAGCTCTTAGGGAAGGGGTAGGACCCATTTGGGAATGTCTGGGCCTATCCATTAAGGGGTCTAGGGCCAGGTTGAGGTCTCCTCCTAAAATCATGGGGAGTTGGTTGAACAGTGTAAGTGCTTCCAGTAGCTTTACAGCAAAATCCTGCGTGTCAACATTGGGACCGTAGACAGATCCTATTAGGATCTCTGTGCTCTGCAGCTTTCCTTTGACAAGAACATATCTACCCTCATTGTCCTGGATCACTTGTAGGGGGGTAAAGGGAACTGACCTGTGCACTAGTATCATAACACCTCTGCTTTGCATATTACCCTGAGAGGAGAAGACCATCCCTATTTGTAATCGCCTCATACTGTTATTCTCTGTGTGGAGTAGATGCGTTTCCTGTAAGAACACAAAATTTGCCTTTACAACCTCTACATGCTTCAGGATCCTATACTGTTTGGACTTAAGTCGTGCCCCCTTGACATTCCAGCTAAGGAATTTAATAACCTTATTCGATGCCATGATTCTTCATATTAGCCAATATCATGATTCACACAACCCACTTTGGTGTACCAAACTTTGGAACCTGAGGTCTTGTGACACCCCAAACTCCCAAACACAATAAAACCCCATATAAAATATCCGCCCAAGCCCCTCTATCCTCCACCCCCCACCCTGATAGCCCCAGCGGTCACAAAAAACCTTCCCCCCAACCCACCCCTACTATAAGTGGCCCATGACAACAGTACACATAGCCCTCTCACCACCCCTCACCCCTCCCTCCATCACAACAACTCATAATCAGACAATCGACAACCCGCTATATTTGTTATCTACCTTATGTTACAATGTTTAACCACTTTTACATACTTTAAACATCTCATTAAATCAAACAGGATCCTATAGAACCTCTGAAATGTATTAACCTGAAGCATGTATCATTCACCATGTAATTACGATGAATTGTGCTACCCAGTTAAATAGAAACCTATGTAAAACAATATTGTACCAACCCCTGCTGGTGATCTAATGTAGCATTATAACCAAAGACTTTACTCTGCAAATGTCCATAAATGCTTTTGCCTCTTGGGTGACTGCCCCTATTAATTCAACCCTTTAATTATGAGAAAACTGTATCTATTTAAACTTGAATCTAAATAAGTCCCTCTCAGTTGTGCTGTGTTATAGCATACAAGCAGTCTCTGGCTCCCTCTTGAGGCGGATCATTTTAAATTAAAATACCATCTTCTGGTTAAAGTTAAAGCTTTAACAAACGTGAATTTTGCCACTATGTCAGCTAAACATATCAAATAATAGGAGCTCTCCGGTCCTTCTCTTCTTCTCCGTGAAATCAAGGGACAGATAAGCCTATTGTTATGACTTGAGCAGACCTTGTTCCCAAAATAAAACACCACCGTGGTAAAGCGAAAGCCAGCATTTTGATCTTTGAGCCAAGAAAATTCAGCGCTTCTTGGGACTGGATACGTTAACCTCAGCGCAACTGTTGACCACACAGGCATATTAGGCAGTTTGCAAGTCCCCCTGCAGGAACACCAACCAAAAGATCATCCATGAACCCCGGACAAGCACCATGTGTCCTTTATACTGCTTCGATCCCTCCGAACATTTCAGGGATCTCTGAAAAGGTTGGGGAATGCGGTTTGCAGAGCAGACATTGCAGCATCCACGGTTTCATGCGATTTCCATTCTCCCGCTATCTGTACCTGAAATTTCACTGGATAACCCATTTTAAATTTAATACCAGCCGCTATTAATTTGTTGACCAGTGGATGGAAAGCAGCTCTTTTTTGCCGGACAGATAAAGGTAAATCTTGTGCTACCCGGATCTTAGCTCCTTCCCAATGTAATTCCTTGGCTTCTCTGGTTTTGATAGGAATAACTGCCTCTCCTGATAATTAAGGAACCGGAATATTAGGGTACATGGCGGTGCAGTTTGTGGTGGTAATGGGCGCAAGGCACGGTGAGCCCTTTCTATGGTATATGAGGGTCCGAATGGTGAAGGACCCGCTATTTTTTCTACCAGTTTCTGAACGAATTTTATCGGGTCTGGACCTTCCTCCCTCTCAGGTAGTCCGATAATCACCGCATTATTGCAGTGACTCCTTCCTTCCAGATCCTCCACTTTCAGCTCAAGCTTGGCAATTCGTTGTTTCATCTGGTTCACCACGGGGTCCATTCTTGCATTGTTCCCCTCCAGGGACCGTATTCTTGCTTCATTATCCGAGGTCCTCTGAGCTAGATCTTCGAGCGCACAGGTAACATTTTTAATTTCGCCCGCCATTTCCTGCATCTCTGTTTTGAAAGGGCGAAACTCTTCTAGAAATCTGGTTAAAGTAAGGGGTTCTTCTTCTGAAGCCCCCGACATGGAGCTCTGCGAGTGCTGAGAAATCGAGGCCCTGGATTTTTTCGTGGCCTTCTCGGTCGCAGGTGGGGTATGTTTAGGAGGGGCTTTACGCATTTCTGTTTCCATTAGGTCTCCAGCCACGTTTGTAGGGTCTTCCGAGTCAGTAGAGCTATAAAAGTTCCTTTAAAGAAAGCTGCAACGAGATTCTGAGCTGTTTTGGAGGAAGGGTGGTCGGAGCACTAGGTGGAAGCAGCTACTCAGTGCTCTGCATCACGTGACTCCTCACTTCTATGTTAAATGCTGCCTCAAAACCTAAAATGTGAAGTAAAGAACTCTGTATCAAAACATGGTTGGCTGATCAGTATTGCAATCAACCCTTTCCCAGAAGCTGTTTATTTGCTCTGATCACAGTCAGTTCGGTAGAATTTAAAGCTGCTATTTGTTCTACCCTTGTCACCATTTACATACCTGTACATTGGAGCCAGGTCGATTACTCCCCGCTTAATGTTAGTAATATTAAGCTGGATATCAAAGCTGGTCCTGCAATGACGAACTCCTGTACTCGATCCATTGATGTTACTTCTCCCTCCATTCCCGAGCAAGCTTGAAACAGGCAGGGGCTGATCTTGACAGGAGTGTTTTTGCATCTTAAGCGGTGCTTATGTGTAGTAAAGTGCCCTCCTTTCGGTGTCCCAAAGTTACCGCCTAGTTCTGTAAATCGCTCCGTGATGGTGCTTCTGTCTCAGCATAGCGGCGTACTCTGTGGGTAGGAACATGATCACCAGAATTTGGGAAGAGATCTGGATGCACTGCTGGATCCCAGATGAGCAACGAAACCTACTGAGCTCCCGTAACACCTTGCTTAATCTACCTTTGCAGGGAGTGAGTGTGATTCGTGCCTTGCATATTAGAAAAAGGAAGGAAAGTACAAGCTTGAGTTGTCATGCCCTGGAGGGGAGCCGCTAATGCATCAGAGAGGACCTTCGATAATATTGTTTAACCTGACAGCAAGCAAGACAAGAAACAAGGTTGGTGAAGTGTGAGTTAGTAGATATTTCAGCTCTTGGGAAACGATTAAGTTGCAGCTCTCCTTACTCTTAATCCACGATTTTACAGCAGTGAGGTTGTCATTTGAATAGCTCTTGCAGTAGCTTGGTTAATTCCTGTCTCGCCAGTTCCGCATTGTCATAGGAGTGCCATTGATCTTTAACTTTTACTTGTAAGATCGCCGGATATTTAACTCGATAGTGGATACTCGCAGCAATCAGTTTTGTGACAATTGGGTGCAGTTCCTGACGTTTAAGTCGCACCGACTGTGGTAGATCGTGGGTGATTCGGATTCGCTTTCCATTCCATGAGATTTTTTGTAGAGATCTTGTTTTACTTAGAATGTATTGTTTATCTAAAAAGTTCAGGAGTTTGCAGATTATTGGTCTTGGTTGCGCTCCGGGCATGGGTGGCGGGTGGAGAGATCTGTGCGCTCTTTCCACAATGTAGCTTGTGTTGTTTGGAGAGGAACCAGTGACCTTTTCAAGTAATTTCTGCACAAACTGAATGGGTGTTGTGCCCTCTTCTTTCTCCGGAATTTCAATTATAACTAAATTATTCCGCCTACTTCTCCCCTCCAAGTCCTTGAGCTTGTCTTCAATCCTTTTCAGCTTTTTGTTGCTCGACACATTTACTAGCTCATTTTTGTCATGCTTAGCCTACAAGGACCTGATTCTAACTTCATTATCTCCAACTCGAGCGCCGAGTGATTCCAGGGTTGTTTTAAAACTGTGGACTTCAGCAGAGACCTCCTCGATTGAACTTTGTAAGGGTCCGATTATTTCAAGGAAGCGTTCCTCCATTAGAGCTGTAGGCCCCGGCGTTGCTTTGCTGGATCCTTGCCGAGGATGTTTTGCGGCCTGCTTTTTCTCCAGGGAGGGAGGTGACGTGTGCTTAACAGGCTGCTTTCTTACAAATGCTTCCATTCTGGAGCGATCTAAATAACTGGATGATTTCTCGTTAGCTTAATTAAGAGTTGCCAGTTGATATTTACTGTAATTTCTTGCGTTGAGGGTGGAAAGCCAGGCTGGAGACGGAGCTGACCCAAAAGGCTGCTTTCACTTAGGCTGCCATCACGTGATCCAGGGAATCTACGTTTAATTTGAGGGTAAGTCCAGGATGTCTGGAGAGTTCAATGCCTAAGTATCTTAATGAGTCTTGTTCCCAGGCGAGCCCTAATTTCAAAATATCCACTTTAAAGAGTTTGTGGTTAAGGGGAAAAACAGTTGTTTTGCTTACGTTTAATTTATAATTAGAGACTTGACTAAAGGAATTTATAACATTTAACATGGGGGGGAAGGAAGAAACAGGATTTTCTAATTGAAAGAGAAGATCATCTGTGTAAGCAGAGACTTTAATCTCTCATGGATGTATTGGGATTCCTTGTACTTCTGGGCAAGCATGCAATTTACGGATTAATGGTTCTAGATATATATTAAAAAGTAAAAGGGAAAGGGAGCAACCTTGTCTTTTTCCTGAATAAAGGATAAAGGATTCTGAAGTGATCCCATTATCTGATACTCTCACAATTCGAACTGATACAGGGTTCTGATCCATTCCAGGAACATAGTGGGGAAACTGAAAGCTTTTAAAGTCTGAAATAAGTATTGCCAGTTCAACCCGTTGAATGCCCTGTCGGCATCCAGAGAGATCAAGGCAGCAGGGTAAGGGGCATCTCTGGATGCTGAGAAGACATGAGACAGGGTGCGAAGGTGATCCGATGAAGATCTGCCTTCATGAAACCAACCTGTTCAGGACCAGTAATGGAAGGGAGTATTAAATTAAGACGACCTACTATTAATTTAGATAATATTTTAACATCTTGGTTCAGCAGGGAAATAAACCGGTAGTTTGTGACCAACTCAGGTGCTTTGCCCGGCTTAGGGATGAGAACAATTATTGCTTCAAAAAGAGATGTGTCAATCTGAGCACCGGAGAGAATGAACTGGTAGAGGGGGAGCAGCAGGGGGATAATTTATGTCTTGAATATTTGGTAGAAGTAAGCTGAATAACCATCTATCCTGTGGGATTTATTTGAGGGTAGAACACTGATTACCTCAAGTATCTCTCTATAAGTGATGGGGAGATTAAAGCTTTTTGCTGGTCCTCGGTGAGACTGGGTAAATTGGCCTCCTTTAAATACTCCTCCAATTGAATCAGGGATGGGGGATTTGACATGGGACCATATAAATTTGTATAATATTCGGTAAACTCAGCAATAATGTCATTCGGGGCCATCTTTAGTGATCCATCTGATTGAGAATGCATAGATGCAATGTACCTGGCAGATTCTAGTTGCTTAATTCTAAGTGCCAGGAGGCTCCCGGCCTTTTCCCCCGGTCTGTATAAGATGCTTGCACCTTTAGTATAGTATGTTCTGCTTTGTCCCTAAGTATCTCTAGATAAGCGGCTCTCAATTTAATATGTTCTTTCTGGATAGACTCAGGTGTGGCTGGAGATAAATCTTTTCTATGGACCTAATTTGAGAAAGCAGGTGGGACAGTCTTTGCTCCCTTGCTTTCTTCCTTTTAGAGGCTAAACTGATAAGCATCCCTCTTAAGCTGGCCTTGAAGGCACATCATTCTATGTCTGGTCTCTTAGTAGTGCCCTGATTGTGCTCGATGTATTGGTCTATGTGTTGAATTATTTGGACCAGTCCAGGATCTTTAAGAAGTTGGTCATTGAGTTTCCATCTTCCTCCTCCTTTGGGCTGAGATACTACTGATAACTGATAAAGTACAAGGGAGTGATCTGATGGGGGACTAGATTGGATCGATGAGTCAATAATACCTGGAATAAAAGAATAAGAGAGAAGAATATAGTCTATTCTAGATGAGGATTTGTGCACCGGGGATTTATATGAGTATTCTCTGTCTGATGAATGTAATGTCCTCCAGACATTGCACAGACCAATCTGGTCCATCAAATCCCTGAGTGCCCACTGGGCTGGGGAAAGGCCCTTCATACAATGCCCGGATTTGTCTAATAGAGGGTCATAAACCAGACTGAGGTCACCTCCCAATATCATTGGGATTGAAATAAAAGGGCTTAAAGTTTGAATAAGTTATGTAAAAAATCTAGGTGAATCCTGGTTTGGTCCATAGATACTCCCCAAAAGTATTTATTTAGCAAAAATATTGCCAACCACAAAAATATACCTGCCATTGGTATCTTTAATTGTTTTAACAGGTATAAAGGAAAGCCTCCTATGTATTAGAATCATTGAGCCACAACTATTTGTGGAGCCCTCTGCTGAGAAGACCTGGCCTATTTGTTGCCTACAAAGCTTAATTGCCTCTGCATCTAAAAGGTGTGACTCTTATAAGAACATGACCTCTGCAGATAGTAGATTTAGATGTTTCAAAATCTGATATTGCTTAGACTTTTGTCTGACCCCTTTTACATTCCATGATATTACATTAATTGACATAGCCCTTTAGCTTTCCATGCATACCCCAGTAAAGACATAGGGAGTTCAAGTATTGCTGCTGTAGATTCTAGATGCGCTGTGCTATACTCCAAACCTACCCCAACCCCTGAACCAGACCCACCATCAGTATTCTCACCCCTGTATATATTGAAATAGACCATATAGTTGCAACCAAACTTGATAGAGATCGAACCCTCCCCCCCCATTCTGCTCATCCAACATTAAGCAGAACCACTTTTCAACTTCTCTCTCCATCTACCCCCCTCCCATTGCCTAGCATCCTGAAGAAGGGAGAAAATTGTAACTATGATAAAAAAAAAGTGCAAGTTAAAACAAAGTGAGATATGAGTAGTCATAATGTAATAAATCCCCCTAACATATTAAACCAAGCCTCCATAATACTGGAGGAGGGAACATAATATTAGCATTTAAACAACATGGTAATAACTATTCATCAAAGAAAACAAGTTACTACACGGAAGCTAACAATTAACTAACATGCCACAGAGATTCTACTTTACTAAAATAAGCTAGGGAATGAAACCTACAGTCAGCATCAAGTCCAACCTGAAAATAATCCATATAATAGCGCAATACAAAGTACTGATTTTCAACCAATGAAAAAGGTCTGAGAACACAATGCAGAGATGCATGTAACCTTATCCGAGGGGGACCTCTCGTGGTAGAAGATCGTACCTGCATCTTCTCGTCGCAGTAGAAAGTTTAAGAGCACTCCTCTACTGACAGCCGCTTCCGTGTAGAGATTCGGTTTTACCCCCATTGACTGACTTGTAGCTGTGAAATATATGAAGGCTCCCATCTTTAATTATGAGGTCTGGCCAGTTACAAACAGCCATTTATAATAGGATTCTTTTGACTGTTGAAACAAACAGAGAACAAGCTGACGTCAGGAGGTCACGTATTAGAATACCACTAAGATAACAACATCATCTTCAATGGTTTTGCACACTACTGAGCGGGTTATACTCTCTCCTTATCTCATCAATTGTGGAACAGATCTGGCAGGGTCTTCCGGAGAGCAGTATTGGCTACTTCTACCTCCTCAAATGTTGATCAGGATCCTTCTAGGAGCACTTGCAGATGGGCCAGGTACCCCATTTTAAACGTAATACCTGACGCAATTAGTTTAGACACTATGGGGTGGAACTGAGTATGACGTTGTCTAACCATGGTAGGCAAGTCCTGTGTTATTCTTATTTTAGCACCTTGCCATTGAATTTCTTGCAGATCTTTTAATTTACCCAAGAAGAATTGTTTTTCCTGGAAGTTCAAGAACTTGAAAATTATAGGTCATGGTGCAGAACCAGGAGGAGGCATGGGTCTAAGGGCTCTATGAGCCCGTTCTATAGTATAGACAGCTCCAAAGGGTGAAGGGCCCGCTAATTTTTCTACTAACTTTTGCACAAAAAGGACAGTGTTGGGCCCCTCTTCCTTCTCCAGAATGCCAATAACTACCACGTTGTTTCTGCTGCTCCTCCCCACCAAGTCCTCTATTTTTGCTTCCAATTTTTTAATTCTTTGCCTATTTTCCACGATGTTCACATCAATATGATCAGCTCATTTCTCCAGGGAGGCGGTATGAGTTTCATTGTCAGCCATCCTCATAGACAGATCCTGGAGTGCAGAAGTCATTTGCTTCACGTCTACTGTGAGGGATTTCAAATCTTCTCTAAATGGGGTGAATTCAAGGAGGAATCATTCGAGCATAAGGGGGGTCACTTTTGCAGCCTTAGTGGCAACCATGTTAGAGGTTGATAATTTGGCGCTGAGGCCCTTCTGGGCCTTGGAGCGCTTTCTTTGTTTCTCCGGGGAGACCAGCAGAGTGTGTTTTGGCAGTGCAAGACGCATCTCCACTTCCATTTTTAGGTACAGGTCTCTCCCACTTGATAACAGCAATCGTTTGGCTTGAAGATGAAAGTTTATGCTCTGTTAAGATTAACGTTAAGGCTCTTTTTAAACACCAGGCGATGGGAGTCGTTCTAGAGAGATGCTACTCGGCGTGCTGAATCAAGTGGTCTCCTTCTATTTATTTATTTATTTCAAATTCAGATTAATACCTTTGAGCTGAGGGGGCTCGTTTACAAAGGCTCCAAGTCAACAAGGAATACAAGACATTTACAGGTGATGAAACATTGCAGAACAGAAAGACATCAACTAACAAGTGGTATTAGTGTGCAGTTACAACATTAAGCAGAATACAAGAAGTAAGGAGAAACAGGACCACACTTGCAGAGAAATATATTAATGCAGTACAGTATTTAAAAATCATGTTATAGTTCAGACGGGGTGCTCCCAGTCTGCAGAAATGCAGTTTTAGCAGCTAAGGTGAGGCTTTGTCAAGGGGAGGTAGTAGGTGGTGGGAGGTGGGGGGGGAGGTGGGCAGTTGTGGAACAGGAGGGTGGGAGTGAGAGAGGGTAGTGTTTGACAGGTGCGAGAACCATTGTCAGAGGCCATGGGTTAACAGAAACACTGGCAATCAGATTTGCTGGTAAGAAGAGATTGAAGCCCATTTTTAAAGTGGCCAGGTCTGGGGGAGTCAGCAAGGTCTGCAGGCAGATCATTATCAACTATATCTTCATTTGTGCAAAATGAGATAAGTACAATATTGAAGACAGTCCTGGAATTGCATCCTCATTTGCACAGGTCCTGAAAAATAAGCTAAATAGAATATTGGAGACAGTCATGATGCAGTGCATGGGCCCAGCAGACTCCCACACACATCTCAATACCTTGTTGGTGAGGTTCTCTGACCCACTACAGGGTGTGGCATCTGTGCCAAAATATTGCTCCATCCCTACCCAGGCTGTGATTGGTGCTGCATGCTGCAGCACCTTTCCCATCAGCCTTGTCCCAGTAAACCCACTCAAAGAATTCACACCTGAACTCAGCTCACTGGCACGGTAAGACAGTGTGTTCCCCAGAGGTGCAACAAACATCCCTGCAATCAATGTTACTTAATAAATGATTTTCTTTTCAATATTTTGACCCCTAACATTCAACATACTCTTCTTATGATCCCACCTCATAAACCCCATAGGTGAAAGTGTTAAAATCCATGCTGAAACGCCATTCTGCACCACAGGTGAGGCAACACATTTTGGGCAGGATGTGAAAAATGACAGCTGTACTATTCATGAAGTGGTGTGAAAAAATGGGTATGTTGAAAATCTGGAGTCAAAATATTGCAAATTACCAAAGTTATGCACCTGCATAGAAACTGTTAAATGCATGCTCGTAATGTGGTCATTTTTAGTTTTTTATCAAATTTTCAATATAGGGGTTTTTAGGACCCCAGCACATGAACATTGGCACTGTTATTTTGTTAATTGGTCCTGAAAGGTGATTCTACACAGTGGCCGTGCCATTTTGTGCCACAGGTATGAAACCACATTTTGGACAGGATGTGAAAAATGACAGCTGTACTGTTTTTATTTATTTAAGTCCGGAATTACAACCCTTTGAGTCAGGGACTCATTTACAAAGGTTCCACATCATACATAGAATGAAGACAGGTACAGATTATAACAGAATACAGTGACTAAGTACAGAAGCAATAATGCATAATACATACATAGAGCAACACCAAAGGTGTGTATAGTTGAATCATATATCAGAATCAGATACATATTCCACAGTGGAACTTTGAACTTGTAGAGGAGTTTATCTGCAATCACAGTTCGAGCTGGAAATAATGTGGATGTAGTTCAGATTTAAAAGGCCCCAACCTGGGGATAGATAAGGTAGGATCAGGGATTGAATTCATCCAGAGGGGAGTCCTGTAGTGAAAGGACCTTTGGCCAGCAGTGGTCTTCATAAAAGGGATGCAAAAGGCAGTAGCGTCAGAGTGTCTTGTGGCTCATGCTGGCAAACTCATTTGGAGGAGCAAAAGACAGCCCGGGTGGGGCTAGCCCCAGTTAGATTTTTTTGGCCAAGAAGCAGGTCTGGTAGAATAGACACCCCTGAAAGTTTAGCTATAATGAATGTTGGTAGAGGTCAAAGCTATGCGTGAGCCAATCACAGCCTGTGGTCAGCCGGCAGGCTTTGTTGAGGATGAGTTTAATGCTGATCAGGGTAGTGTCAGAGATGGCGCCATAGATTACTATGCCATAATCTAGCAGGGAAAGGATGGAGCTAGAGATGGCTAAATGGAGGGTGTCAGGAGACAGACAGGGTCTATGTTTATACAGGAGACCAATTCTGATGTTAATTGCAGAGCATGTTGATGCAATATGCTTGTGGAAGTTAAGGGCTGAGTCAAGGATGACCCCTAGATATTTAGAACTGGTAACTGGTTCCAGCATGGTACCCTGGGAATTTTGTATAGGTATTTTGGCCATGTTGTGTTTATGTTGAGGGTGGGCGAATAGCATGACTTTCGTTTTTTTGTAGTTGAGGACAAGCTTGTGGGAGGCAAACCATGATTTTATTTCTGTGAAGGAGCCTTGCAAGGATTTTTGGAGCTGGGTAGCATCTGGGTGCTGACTAAAGATCACAGCATCACTTGCATAAAGGGGAAGGTGCCCAGTGGAGGCCATAGGGAGGGAGTTTAAGTATAGTGAGAAAAGGAGCAGGCCAAGGATGGACCCTTGGGGGACACCCAATCAGACAGGAAAGTTTGTAGAAAGGGTGCCATTTATCTTCACTTGCTGGGTATGGCCGTAGAGATAGTTGGAGAACCAGCCAGCGGTCTTTTGGGGTATGCCAGCAGAGAGGAGGGAGTTTATGAGCATACTGTTGTTGACAGTATCAAAAGCCTTGGAAAGGTCAATATAGACAGATCCAGCCAAGACTCCCTGGTCTAGGGCATCATGGATAAAGGAGGTAAACTCTAGCAGGTCAGTGGTTGTGCTGTGCCCTTTCCTGAAACCATGCTGTTGCTGACACAATAGGTGGTGCAAATCTAAATAGTCAGTAGGCTGATCTGTGGCTATTTTTTTCAATGCTGGGCCTACAGTTACTACTTGCAGTACGGTCCCCATTTTTATGAACTGGAGTAATAACCATCCTTTTCCACAGTGAATGAGGTGGTGTGAAAAAATGGGTATGTTGAAAATCTGGAGGCAAAGCATTACAAATTACCAAAGTTATGTGGCTGCATAGAAACTGCGCAACACACTCTTGTAACATGGCCATTTTTTTGGAATTTTTTCACCAAATTTTCAACATGGGCTTTTTGGGACCCCACCTCATGAACACTGGCACTGTCATTTTATTAATCAGTCCTAAAAGGTGAATCCGTGCAGTGACTGCAAAATCACCTTCAGGGGCTGAATAACATAAACCGTGCCAGTGTTCGTGAGTGGGATCTAAAAGCCCATGTGTGCATCTAAAAATAGTGAAGATATCAACATAAGTTACAAACGCCACTGAAATATATTGTACAGCACTTACCTTTATTCCTCAGTTGGCAGTTCTGCTTTGAAGAGTGCAGATGCATCCCAGTCCAAGAAGATAACATTGGCTGACCTCTGGAGGTAAGTATAGGGTAAGGGGGGGTAAGGGAAGGTGGGTGCTCAGTTGGAGGGTTGGAATTGGGGAAGGGGACAGTGGGGACAATGAGGGACATTTTCTTCTTTTGCAGGTAAAAAGAACTAAAAAAGATGTTGGGGGACTGTTTTTTTTTTTTGCAGGTAAAAATATGTTACTTGTATCTCGGGACACTGGGTCCCCAGAGTCCCATACTGCTGGGGAGGCATGTAGTTAATTGTGACATGAGGATTGGGGCCCCCATGTTGGTAACCTAATTTAACAAGGAGCTGGGGTGGGGTCCAACACGGGGGTGGCATCCCACTGTCGGTAGTTATCAAATTTTGTAACTCTTTTGGCACACTGGGGGTGGGCTCCTGAAGTGTCCCAAACTGCTAGGGAGAATTTAGTAAGTGCCAACACAGAGATGGAGGCTCCCAATGTCAGCAACCATTTATGAAACAAGTGGCTGGGGGTGTCCAACACCGAGGGTGGCCATCCCAGTGTCAGATTATACAGTAAAAGAGAAATTAATCAAATTCCTGGTCAAACAAAGACTGCTACTACAGTTTGGGACCCTTGTGTGAAGATGACAGCAGTCAGGAAGGGGAGTGAGTGACAACTGCCAGTTGCTCTATATGACACAGCTCTCATTTAGTAAAGGACAACTGTGTCGTATAGTGTAACCATTTACTTTATATGGCAGTAAGTTTAATTCCTGACTTAGTGGAGCAGATTTGAAGAGTGCAGACTTGATCTGGTTCACAGAAGATTGCAGCCTATGACCTTCAAGTGTAAGTATAGGGTAAGGGGGGGTCAGTGGGCACTCAGTGGGAGGGCTGGAATGGGGGGTTGGGGAACAGTGGCAATGATGAGGGACTGTTTACTTTATTTCAGGTTTAATTAAAAAAAAGACATCTGGGAATGGTTTCCTTTTTCTGCAGGTATACAGGTAGATCTATTTTGGGGCACAGGGGGTGGGCTCCCCAGTGTCTCACTCTGCTGGGGGGTTAATTTTGACTGCCGACATAGGGATTAGGCCCCCCAATGTCAGCAAACATTATTAAAATAATGGGCTGGGGGGCATCCAACACCAGGGATTGGAATCCCAGTATTGGATTGTAAAAATAAAACGAAGGAAGGAAGGAAGGAAGGAAGGAAGGAAGGAAGGAAGGAAGGAAGGAAGGAAGGAAGGAAGGAAGGAAGGAAGGAAACTACCACCAGGGATTGGGGCACCCGGTGTGCAGAGAATAGTTGAACTAAGACACAGTCAGGATGGTGGAGCTACAATGACAGTAGTCCTGTCCCTGACCTACGAATATAGACAGCAGCAGGGCTTGCAGTATACAACACAGCTGTCATTTATTAAAGACAGCTGTCTCATATAGTGTAAACTGCTGCTTTCAGAAAAATTCAGTTATAAATAGAGCATTGATTTTTAAATTCTGCATGCTCAAAAATGGAACATTTTTAGTATATATTTTAAAAACTTCTTAACTATGGGACCTAAAAACCACAAAAGCACACACCTTTTTTTTCCAATTGTTTAACCAGGAGAGACACATTAAGCGGAAAGCTTGTTTACAGGTGCAACCTGGGAGCACAGGGAAGTTAAGTAATTTGCTTAGGGTCACACAGTATGCAAGTGGGGGTTGTGGGATTTAAACCCACGTCTCCAGATTTGCAGCTCAGAACCTTAAACCACTGCACTATACTGCCTCCCTTTGACCAACCTCTATCAAACTTGAAAGTTTCAGGTTTTAAAGGCTCCTATTTTTTAAGTTATTGTGTGGCAAATAAAGTCTTAACATTTTCAAAAAAGGAGACTTTTGAGTTTTTTTGCATCTTTGTAACTTTCCTCCCCTGCACTGATCTACATGAACTTTTCAGGATCATGAGAACCTGACACAGGGCTGTCCTCTCCACATTTATGTGCTCTGGTTGAACAAGACCAAAGTTATTATGATGCAAAGATTTGGGTTTAACATAGAAGTGCTTATGCAACCTTAATGTACAGGCACTATAGTGCCTGTATAGTGCCTGTATAATATATATGTGTGTGTGGGTGTGTATATATATATATATATATATATATAAAATGGGTCTGGATTTTTCTGTCTCCTGATTGACTGAGAGGTACACGTGGCCATGTCATTATCAGGACATATTGTGCTAACAGGCACCTCTTCAGCCAGTCAGGACTCACCACAAATGATATCAGTGTCCCAGCATCATGGAACTGCCAACCCTCAACCTCTGTGCTTTACTGCACCCCCTCCTGCCACTCCTGTCCCACTCTGTAACAAAATCGAAGTGCACTAAATTACAGTACTCTATCGTTGAAGTAAAGTAGAATATTTATAACAAAAACTCTGACCTCTCCCACCTGAAACAGCTGTCAGCAATGTTTCCTTCAGAAATAGCTGCCCATGATCCACCAAGTGCCATCGCCCATGCTGGTAAGAAATAGCTTCAGTATCAAAGCTGACACCAGTGACTCGAACAGCCTTGATGCCATTGCCCATTACTATAATAATTATTTAAAATTATTAAAAGTACCTCACTTAGCACAGACGGTAACAGTTCTGGATGAGCGCAACAGCAGCCTGTCACAGCAAGAAATGCCATTCTGCTATGCAGTAAAGAGCTATAAACAATTAGCTATGGTGGCTAGTAAGAGATGCGCTCGCTCCTGGTTTCTACTGAAATACTGAAACTGGTCCCTCTCTCTGGTTGTTTTGACCTCTCAATCATGAAAAAAAAATCTTGCCAAAGGAGTGTGTGTGTGTTGGGGTGGGGCACAGACAGGCACAACAGCAGCCAATATCGGACATGCTTCCCAGCCGCTCGATGAGTGAGCAGTCTGTCACTCCTCAGTGAAATGGAAAAAGTAAAAAATGTGAATAAAACGAAGTACAATATTATACAATATTTTGAGTGTTGGTGTGTGTCAGTTGGGGGTGTGTGGAGTATAGAGACAGTTACCAACACCCTGTAGTGACTTTTAATTAAAAACTCTATGCCAACACAATGAAAAGGACTACTTTTTCTTTTTTTCTATTAATACAATCATATTTTTAAATTTTTTAATGTACACTTTTTCTGTGAATTTTTTTAATTCAATTGTTTACTGGGGGGGCCCATTTTATAAGTGGAATAAAACACTCTGAGGTGGGGTTTATGGCCTGATATGAGCACTATCCAGGTGCTAAAGGCACTCGGCGCATGTGCCTCTTGCCTCATTATGCACCTGGGGCGTGCTCTTATCAGGCCATAAAACATACCTCATCATGTCTTATTCATTACACACACACATATATATATATATATATATACAGTGAAGCCCACCAGGATGAAGACCAACTCTGTAGAATTCTTCAAAAGAGTTACTGCAGCAAATAATGCAATTTCAATGGGAATTAATCCCTTTTGTCATGCAGGAAACCTGTGACACTGCACTTCATCCAGGTGGGCTTCACTGTATACATACACATACACACACACACATACACACACACACACACACACACCGCACACACCAACAACAATTCTGAGCTAGTTTCATCCTTGAATTGCAAACGTTTTTAAATTACACTATTGTATTTTTATACAGCCATCTTTGTTGTATGTGTTTTCTGACCCTCACTTCTCGAATGGTTTACCTGACTTATTATAATTACCCTCCTCATTTAATTTTTTTAAGAATAATTTTAAATAACATTTGTACAAAAAGTGCTTGCAATATGTTAATTGTAATTATGTTTAAATTTTGCTTTGCATCTCATATTTGTTATACTATTTGTTAATTTGTACTGCAAGCTCTTGCTTGGGGCAGACCTGAAAAAGTACCCTTGGTCCAGTGCCCCAACCCAGTAAATAAATAAAATATTTTCTGAATCTAGATCCTTTGAAAATAGGCTTTAGTGTATAGGACCATTTGCTCAATAAAATAAGATTAAATGAAACATTATATAGCGCAGTGGCATGGAAGGTTGAGGCGCTGGGTGCCTTACTTCCCGCCACACATGTGACCCAAGGTTGGGAATGAATTTGAATAAAATATAGCCAGCACTCAAATGGTCAGTGAAAAATATTTTTACTGTGCTTTAAAACAATTTTTTTCAAAGTCACGATACAATTTACAAAAATGTAGTACCTTACGATGCACAAATTATAATGATGATCAGGTCCAACAAACATGCTTCTTACCAGCCTGGTGCTTCAAGGTAACAGCACCTCTTCTTCAGGGGCATGGCTCACAATCTAATCTCACCCTGTATATACCAAATAACCCAAGTGTAGTTAATTAATTCAACATCTGTACCAATCAATAATTATCAAAATAAACAAGGAGACACCTAACTTAAATTGCATAATCCCTTATGCCACTAAAACCATGCACTCACCCGTCACATTATTACCAGGATCATTTCCTAATTGTAAAGCTGTGTCTGGGTCAGACGGAATGGAGTATGCAAAAAGGGAACATGTTACTTGTTTAAGCAATTATGAACATCATATTCCAAATTATTTTATTTTATTTTATTCTATTTTATTATTCATTCATTTTCTTTTAAATAATTATTTCAAAAACAAAACAAATTAATCATAATCACTCAATAACCTGGATGAATTTCCCAGTATATTTAATTCTCCAATAACACTTGAATCATAAGATGTTAATATTTAAACCTTCATTTGACAATTTAACCACTGAATATTGATTAAACACACAATTTATATGTGCATAAATAAATGATAAACAAGGTGCAAGTGGAAAAATGCATAATATTCAAAAACCTTTTTGGGAATGAATTTGGGTCACTTGGGAGCCAGCGGGGAGGGTTTACTGTGATGTGCTGCTTGCCCGACACTCACTTCAATGGAGTTGAAGGTAAGTCCCAGGGAAGCCAGGTGACAGGGTTGGGGAGGGTTGGTTAGATGAGGGCTACCAGGAAGAAACAGGAGACAAAATGAATATAAAAAAAAATAAAACAAATTATGTTTATTTACTGGATGCGCACATACTGTAGTGCTGATACAACAGTGTGTGTGTGTGTGTGTGTGTGTGTGTGTGTGTGTGATAAACAGCTGAAGAATTCAGAAGATACATGGAAGAATTGTATTCACTGTATTATAAAGTAAACATTAGGGCCACACATTTGCTGTACAAAAACAAACCTCGATCATACAGTTGGTAGTTCAATTTCATCCAAGTTGAGCTGTAACAAGGTTTTGAGACATGCATAATATGGAAACAATAATGTGCTCTCAAAACCCAGTTCATTAGCCACATACCTGCAGCATGTCTTTACTGTTGCTGGGAAGCAAAAAAAATAATTCTTCTGGAATACAGTATGTGGTTAATAAGGCTTCGCTGTTTAAAAATATTAAGCTTTCAGACTGTTATGATGCTATGTACTGTATTGGAACAAAAAGTTCTCCCCACATCCTCAAATGCCATTTATTTTTACTAGTAGAAAACTGAGTTACAGCATCAGTGCATGACCGTGGTGCACATTTTGACATGTACTTTTGCGTTTTATTTTAGACTACCACTTATCTCTTGACTTGTATGATACCCTTTTTAAACATTTTGAGTCTGCTTTATTACTGGTTTTTTTTTTCACAATTGAAACAATAAAAGGGGCACTCCTTTTAATGTGCTTTTACAGTTGAAACAACAAAAGCAGGACTCTTCTTAACATGGCTCAGACCAGTTTTTCATCAGCATTCTCTGCTCGTTTTGAACACACTGTTTAAGATCTCTATTACTGTGACATCGGTGAACTAGTATGCAACAGACCCAGGTCCTTGACATTATGGGACAACCAGTGTATAAAAACAGCTGAGAATACTTATGAAATCCTGAATTGAGTCATATTAAAAGGAGCACTCCTTTTATTATTCCAAATGTGAAACTGAGTGCTAGTACACACTCAAAATGGGTAAAGAAGGCTATTGTACATGTCAGAAGATAGGGGACAATTTAAAATACAATTAAAAAGTATAGAACAAAACTGTTACTGATTTCATACCCTGCTACTTTAAGATTATATATCCCTATAGTATATCTGCAAGCTGAGTTAGCATCAAGCAAAACATGTAGCAGCAAAGGATTTTATTTATTTTTATTTGTAATTTTTGCCAGGAAAGGAACATTGAGTTGTGATGGCTTGTAACTTTCTTAGGAGTGGTAGCTAAGGATTTTATCTCATAAATTACATTCATATCTGGTGTTTCCTGGCAATATGCATCAGGTTATTATAACTTACTGCAGATAGCATAATGGAACAAATGGGTAGTGTGACATCATGCTCCCATTGCTAATGCAATTCTCTGTACTAAATGAGTTCTCAGTAACCAGCAGACAGAGATATCCAAGATAGTTATAGGGGACAACCAGAAAGTACAAGCACACTTGCAAGAAGACTCAGCATTATAAGAGAAATCACAGGTCTGACTCAAAAAGATGCTGTGAGTTGATGTAATCAGGGACATCCACACATAAAAGCTGGAAAGAAAGCACTGTGGAGGATGGGGGCCCACCATCGTCCAGATGACCCAGTGCTTCACTGAGATTGAGCTTCATACAGGGGGTTACTAATTGTAAAAGTAATCTGAAATAAAAGTTTGTATCCCAATGTTTAGAAATGGAGTTGACTGTAGCAAGGAAACTGACAAACTTACAAAATCATAAGATGTACAACAATGCTTCCTTAATGCCTTGCTCTTCAAGACAATCTGGAGAGACTGAAGTACTCAAACTAATTCTCAAACGTCTATACTGTAAGAAGTTGATTTTCATTCTGAGTCCAAACTCCCTAAGCATTTCTTTATTTGGGAACAGCTGGTCTTCCTGTGAGGCATGCATCCATGATGGATATCACTTTTGGGGGGTAAGGGCAGTGTCGTACAGGCATGAGTTGGGAAACATAGGTAGACCAGGAGAAGATATAAAATTTGCAAGGAAAGTTTTATTATTATTAGAAACAGTAGAAGAGAAAAAATGAAATTGTACAGAATAGGACTTCATAAAGGCAGTACAAACAAAAAAAAATGTACAGCTGAGTTTCCCTCTTGAAAAGCATTGCTTTGTTTATATCAATCCTTTTTGCCTGGCAGTTCGAACTCTGTACCCTGTTGTTGTAAGTTACGTCTCCTATTTTTTCACAACATGTATCAACACTTTGTCAGTTTCCTTCCTGAGGGCAGCCTGAAGAGCACACCTAGTCTTAACAGGTACAATAAAATAATACCTTTTTTTCCCAGAGCTGGTTTCCCATTGATAGTTCTGAAAACAAACCTGCAGAGGTCAAAATGCATCTCAAGGTCAGCCCCCTGTCTTCCAGATTATCTTTTCTAATAAAACCAAACAGCTTTCTGCAATCATTTCAACAAAATAATATGCATTTGCAAACCATCGGATCCCAGTTTCACATAAATATTCTCATATATATTTTAGCTGATAGGACCCTTTGCTCAATAAAATAAGATTAAATGAAATACATTATATGGCACAGTGGCATGGAAGGTTGAGGGGCTGAGTGCCATACTTCCCTCCACACTGGTGACTGCTGGGAATGAATTTTGGTCACTTGGGGGCCAGCAGGAGGGGTTTTAGTGTAATGTGCTGCTTGCCTGACACCAAGCAGTGGCTGGGTGCCAGCACATCCACACCAGCTTGCAATGGAAGGGATCTCGTGTTTAGAATGTGGGGGCCATCTCTGTGGAAGCAGAGCTCTCACACTGTGTCCATTGTATGTCTGTGGGACTGGGGAGAAAACAAAAGGAGCTCCAGGCAGTAGGATGATGACCAACCCCCTGCAGGCTCTGCTTTAGTGACTGGGCACAACTGCAAGTCTTGTGGCAGAGGATGGAGTTGAAGGTAAGTCCCAGGGGAGCCAGGTGACAGGACCGGGGAAGGTTGGTTAGATGAGGGCTACCAGGGAGAAGCAGGAGACAAAATGTATACGAAAAAAATAAAGCAAATTACATTTATTTACTTTTGGATGTGTACATACTGTAGTGCTGATACAACTGTGTGTGTGTGAGAAAGAGAGATAAGCAGCAGAAGAATTCAGAAGATACATGAAAGAATCATATTTGCTATATTAACAAGTTCTGATCAGACCCGATATGCCTGTGAAGAGCTTTTGGGATGCGTTTACACATTATTTCTAATGAACTGCACAATGCATATCTGTGGAGAGGTGGTTTCAATATGGTCTTCATTTTACACATTTTTACAATGTGTTTTCCTGGAATATGCCTGCTGATTGCTATATATTTAGCCTGGATAGTTCACAGAAGAAATGGCATCTTCGTTCAGTGGGGCTCTACGTCTACACAATATTATGCTCTATTGTGTAAAATCTGAATGCACTAAAGACAATATTTTACTTCGGGAGGAATATTAAGTGCGGATCGATACATGAGCAGAAAAATGCATTGCACAAAGAGGGTGCGCTGGTCAGCACTGATACAATATTCAAACAGCATGTGCCACCGGTATAGGGTGTACATGCAGTGAAGCCCACCAGGATGAAGCTCAGTACTGCAGAATTCTGCAGTAGAGTTACTGCAGCAAACAATGCAGTTTCTAATAGAGTTAAGCCCTTTTGTCATGCAGTAAATTTGTGACACTGTGCTTCATACTGGTGGGCTTCATCATTCCTGTTGAAAATGTGACCCTAGATGGAAGTCTCAGTGCAGGTGGCTGCCAAGTCAGGTGCATCTAGGGTGACCCTGACTGAATGCCTTCCAGAGCGAATGCATGGCGCATACCGGTATGCATCACTGCCCACATGGGGGATATTCAGCCCAGGAATGCAAATGAACTAACTGAGCATGCAGGGTGCAAAGGGGCCTTATGCATGCTCATTATCAGACCATTTGCATGTTGGCATGGGGATGATTGTGCTGGATCAGCTCTCGCCCCCAAGCCCCAACCCCAATGGCTCCCATGTGGGACAGGCTCTGAAGTCTCTGGTGGTATAGTGGCACCCCCCCACCCGTTCCACCAGCCCTGATCATACTGGAGTCCAAGCTCTATTGGTTCTATATTGAAGGGACCCCAATGCCATCCCTAACTGCACCTGAATACATATAGAGTCCATGTCCATAGTGTAATAGACCCTGCTCCCCCACAACAGTGCAAAGAAACCCCCATCCCTGCTCCCTGCCCATCCCATTGTGATGACTGGCTCTGTAATGGGATAGTATCACTCTATCAGCAGGTGGTGGAGCACTCACAGTAGAATGCTGGAATGTGTTATACATAGGCATGAGCTGTGTGTAGGTGATAATGCCCAGTGTCCATACTCCTCAGGCACTGGCATGCGGAGCCATCATCCCAGTGCCATTGCACTGTTCAGTGTGGGTGATGGCCAATGCTGTACCCATTCACACAGGTCCCAAACCAGGCAAGTTACAGCTGACCTCCCATTTGTTTGTACAACTGGGGAACTGTGGATGAACTTTCTATAGCCTGAAGCGTACACTGCACATGGCATTACAGGATATCACACCCCATGGCACCTGGAATACTTCAGCAATCCAGAGGGTGGCACATTACATGGAGAGACAGAGGAGAGTATGGACTTGCAGTGGTGTATGACAGCAGGAAGATACAGTATCCACAAGCATGCATTGGAGGTATGTAAATTCCCTCTTCAGTTTGCCAGGGATGTACACACGACTGCATACACTGGTGGATCCGCAGCTGGCATGGTGCCCCAATGCACAGTACAGCCAGATGTGTCATTCCAGAGTGCAAGTCCCCAGCCCTGGTTCAATGCAGTCAATGGCTGGTCATGACAGTTTGTAGAGGGCAGTGCTAGTCTTTGCAACAGGTTGGGTATGTGAGGAGAGATGGTGTCTGTGTACAGGTGCTGTGGATGGAAGTCCTCTAGACTATGGATATGGACCATGGTTTCCTCTGCTGAAATTGGGTCTGGGGAAGCCTACACTATGGAGCTCTTCAGGGATGGAGTTGGCTAAATTGGGGATGGAAAGGGGGTACCTCTAGTCCATCAGGGCTGCCTGGCTGCTGTGCACATGAGTGCACTTCTGCAGTCTGCCTGTGGGTGGCTGGCCAGGTTAGGCCAGCTATTCATGGCCTAACTGTGGCCACAGTGCTCTGGACTGTGAGGGGCACATTCCCACTGAATATGCTGCAGCAGGGCATATGCATGGGATTGTCCCATTGAGTTGAATGGCATAGCATTTGTGTGTGCCCTGGCCTATTCCCTCACTGCCAGTGCATACCGCACATTTGCACAATGTTTGAGTTGTCTGGCACATCTCCCTTTTCCATTAGGAAGCGCTGCATATCTCCTTTGAATACAGGGACTCTGGACTAGGTAGCCTGAATAAATACATTATAAAAATGGTAAAATCATGACCCCACTGAAAACAAGATATTGCATCTAATCTGGGACAGCCTGAGCAAATACAGTGCAAAAATGTGTAAATGAACATCCCTGTGACAATGAGATGTAGCATCTCTCCTGCCCTATCCAGGATACAAAATATAGGATAAGAAATAGTCAGTGCTCTGAGATCCAAATAGCCATTACTCCGTAAGAAACTCTCACTTCCCCTGTGTTTTCCCCACAAAGGCAGAATCAAATCCCTGAATAAATCCGTGTAGATTTTTCCACAAGCCACTGGTTCCTTATTTATGACTTTGTTCTTTATTATATCAGCGGCCTTTTATTAGGAAAAGATCTCTGATTTGCTGCTCAGTATTAATATTATATGTCACGATGGTCTTGGAATGATTTGGATTTATATGCTATGCATAAGGCATACTGGGGGACTATAAGAAATAACAAATATCAAGCTCATTATTCCATGAACTATACTCAAAATTAGTAATCACAAGTCCGACAATCTTTCAAAAGGTACTAGTAATGCCTGCAAGCAAATTTATTGCAAATAGAGACATTTATATATACTGTATACACAAATGCTATTTTTGCATCTTATGGTTGTTAGTTTTCAGACAAATTCGTACAGACGTTTTTTCTGTCCACCTGTTGGAATCTTGACTGAGTTAAGTAAATATTATTATTTTATTAAGGCCCTGATCCAGCAACTCAGTAAATACATATTCAGTATATCATATTATAAAATGACAAAAAAAACAGTCTTCTGTTTGCAGTTGTTTGATCAGGAATTGTATAAATGGTATAAATTATTTTTGTTACATCTATGTCGGTCCAATAAAAGGTATCCAGTCATTTGCTTCTTTATCACTCATGGTTTTTCAGCAGTTAATTCATTAGATGAGGTCTCCGTTACCAGAGTTTGACTGTTTCTCCACCCGTCCCCAAACACACACACACACACATACACACTCACACTCACTCACTCATGCACTTACTATAAGAGTTCTCAGTAGCTTTTATCTGTTATGTTTGGGAAGCAGGCGGCAGCCCTTTATGTCAAAAAGAAATGCATGTACAGTATTTAGTCTGGGTAGTTCCATGAAGACCTGGCATTTTATCAGATAGGTCTTGAGAGGTCAGAAACAGTGTAAATCTTTACAAAATTTGCTGGGAAAGGGTAACATTTATGAGGCATGACTCTTTCTTGAAAGATATTCATCCACAACTGAAGTTAGTAGCAAAAAATGTTTAAATGCTAATCATTTAAATGTGCAAGCTGTTACATTTTGAAGGGGGTAAATCTCCAGCTTATTAGGCAACCAATATTTAACAGCTTGTTTCAGTTTCCTAATGGCCATCAGATAAGCAGCTTGGAGATATGTCTCCAACATTGTAAACATAAAGAAGGGGTTATTTTATTTTAGTTGTCATAGTGATTTGTAGCCGTGGTTACATTGAAAAGTCAAGAAAATGTGTTCCATGAAACTCCATTTTCAAGCTACAGATAGCAAAATGGCTGTAGGCTCCACCCACAGCCATAAAAAGTAGATGTCAGTTCCACACATTTGCTGTACAAAAACAAAACCTCTATTATACTGTTGGTAGTTCAATTTCATCCAAGTTGTGCTGCTGCTATGTTTTAAGACATGCATAATATGGAAACAATGTGCTCTCAAAATCTAATTCATTAGCCACATACCTACAGCATGTCTTTACTGTTTCTGGGAAGCAAAAAATAATTCTTCTTGAATAAAGTATGCAATTAATAAGGTTTCGTTGTTTAAAAATATTAAGCTTTCAGACTGTCATGAAGCTACTTACTGTATTGGAACAAAACAAGTTCTCCCCACATCCTCAAATGCCATTTATTTTTACTAGCAGAAAACTGAGTTACAGCATCAGTGCATGACTGTGGTGGACATATCCTTTTGTGTTTTATTTTAGACTGCAACTTATCTCCTGACTTGTATGACACCCTATTTCCACATTTTGAGTCTGCTTTATTACTGGGTTTTTGGGTTTTTTTTTGCACAATTGAAACAATAAAAGGAACACTCTTTTTAATGTGTTTTTTACAGTTGAAACAACAGAAGCAGAACTCTTCTTAACATGGCTCAGACCATTTTTTTCATCAGTATTCTCTCTTGGTTTTGAACACACTGTTTAAGATCACTGTTACTGTGACATCAGTGAACTAGCAAGCAGCAGACCCAGATCCTTGACCTTATGGGACAACAAGTGTATAAAAACAGTTGAGAATACCTATGAAATCCTGATCTCAGTCATATTAAAGGAGCACTCCTTTTATTATTTCAAATGTGAAACAGAGTGCTAGCTAGAGCACACTCAAAATGGGGAAAGAAGGCTATTGTACATGCCAGAAGATAGGGGGCAATTTAAAATACAATTAAAAAGTGTAGAACAAAACTGTTACCAATTTCATACCCTGCTACTTTAAGATCATATGTCCCTACAATATATCTGCCAGCTGAGTTATCACCAAGCAAAACAAGTAGCAGCAAAGAATTTTATTTATATTTATTTGTAATTTTTGACCAGGAAAGGAACACTGAGTTGTGATTGCACGTAACCTTCTTAGGAGCAGTAGATCAGGGTGTTATCTCATAAATTGCATTCACATATTGTGTTTCCTGGCAGTATGCATCAGGTTATTAAAACTTACTGCAAAGAGCCCAAAGGAATAAATGGGCAGTGTGATATCATGCTCCCATTGCTAATGCAATTCTCTGTACCAAATGAGTTCTCAGCAACCAGCAGACAGAGATATCCAAGGTAGTTATAGGGGACAACCAGAAAGTACAAGCACACTTACCAGAAGACTCAGAATTATAGAGAAACCATTGGTCTGACTCAAAGAGATGCTGTGAGTTGATTTAATCTGGGACATCCACACATAAAAGCTGGAAAGAAAGCACTGTGGAGGATGGGGGCCCACCATCGTCCAGATGTCCCAGTGCTTCATGGAGGTGGAGCTTCATAAGGGGTTACTGACTGTAAACGTAATGGAAATAAAAGTTTTATCACCAATGTTTATAGAAATGGAGCTGACTGTAACAAGGAAACTGACAAAGTTACAAAATGATAAGGTGTACATCAGTGCTTCTTAATGACTTGCTTTTCAAGACAACCTGGACAGACTGAAGTACTGAAACTAATTCTAAAACATCTAGACTGTAGAAGGTTGATTTTCATTCTTAGTCCAAATTCTCTAAGCATTTCTGGATCTGGGAACTGCTGGTCAACCTGTGAGTCATGCATCCATGGTGGATACCGCTTCTGGAGGGTATGGGCCATGTCGTACAGGCATACATTGCAAGCATAGGTAGACCAGGAGGAGTTATAAAATGTGCAGGTAGTGTTTTATTATTATCAGTAACAGTAGAAGAGAAAAATGAAATTGTACAGAATAGCACTTCATAAAGGCAGTACAAACAAAAAAATTGTACAGCTGAGTTTCCCTCTTGAAAAGCATTGCTTTGTTAGATCAGACCTTTTTGCCTGGTACTTCAAACTCTGTACCCTGTTGTTGTAAGTTACATCTCCTATTTTTCACAAAACGTATCAACACTTTTCCAGTTTCCTTCCTGAGGCCAGCCTGAAGAGCACACCTAGTCTTAACAGGTGCAGCAAAATAATACCTTTTGTCCCAGAGCTGGTTTCCCATTGATAGTTCTGAAAACAAATCTGCAGAGGTCAAAATGCATCTCAAGGTCAACCCCCTGTCTTCCAGATTATCTTTTCTAATAAAACCAAACAGCTTTCTGCAATCATTTCAACAACATAAGTATATACATTTGCAAACCAAGGGATCCCAGTTTCACATAACAATCCACATATGTATTTTGTAACCATAGAGAAACAAGAGGAGACAAAAAATAGAAACAGCAAGCGAAGGCAGGGAGATAACAGGGGAAAATTGTGGGACCATCAGAGTGGACAATTCCTAGGTTCCAGAAGAAAATTTGATTGTGGAATTTGACAGGCAAGAGACAGAGAAATGGCAGAATAGGAGAGGACAAAATCGATCCTTGCTTTTTCATTCTCACTACATAACAAATGAGTCAGTGTCTTACCCAATCCTGTCACAGGCAGGCATCCTTTCCTCTATGTAGGCTCTGGTCTGCCAGCATGTGAATGTTGCTAAAAGACTTATTGCTAGTCAGTCAGAATTGATAGTTCTGCAATCTGTACAAGGGAATTCAAGAAGTACTCACTGAGTGAGAGGGGACATGATTGAGATGCATAAGTACCTACAGAGGTGAGTAAGGTGTGGCAAGAGAGTCTGTTGTGCAGGAAGTGGAGCACCAGAACACAGAGGCATGCTATGAAGCTTGAGGTGGGAAGTGTAAGAGGGATGTGAGGAAATACTTCTTCGCAGAAAGGGTGATGGATGCCTGGAGCAGCCTACCAGAAGACGTGGTGGGGTGAAGACAGTGGGGAACCTCAACATATGTGGGCTAGACACAGGGGTATAATAATGGTATGGGAGCAGGGAGGGACACCAGTGACCAAATTGGGTCCAGGCAGTAGTAATAGGCAGGGAAAATAGGGAACACTAGATGTGCCCACTGGTCCTTTCCTAATGAGGTAACATACATAAACACAAAATTGTTGTTCCTTGCAAGTTAATCTGCTCCTGTTGCTTATTCCCCAAGAGAGGTCATAATGCTTGTGGTACTCTGCTTGTGACATCACAATCAATCCCATAGCAGCAGACCTTGATGCTACAACAGAGGCTTATGGCATCAGGGGCCAGATATTCAAAACGTTGCGCTGGATGCAAACTGTTTGTGCTAGGTTTTCACTGGGTTTGCACGGGTTCCCTGTATTCAAAAGGCCAAATAGTGTGGGCAAACTGCATTAGTGTTGGGCAAAAGTACAATGTATGTATTGTGCAAAGAAAGGGGTGGGTACATCAATACAGGCACTATGTTATATTCAGTGCATTAGCACCTCACAAAGTGTGTGTGTGACTTTGCACAATACTGTGCTGTACAAATTACTGCCCAGGAAAAGGTAGTCTTAACTCTGGGAAAACTAAGGATGGGGGGGACGTGGACACATCAGCAACAGGGAACAAGGCTGTATGCAGCCAATGAAGAGGCAGTGTGGATGATCAGCCACCTTGGGCCACTCCATATGCACAGGCAGCCAAACTGTGGCATACAGTGCAGTAATATTGCTTAGAAGCCAGCCATCCTGTCATTGATAGAAATTAGCTGAAACAGCACCTGCAGCAGAAATGGTTTGCAGTGTGACACTATATTGCACATTGTGAATTGTGTGTTGTTGTTAGTGGTATGTATTTCGTGTACCCTGTACCATCTCAACTGCACATGTAGTGGCTCTGGGTGGTTACTGACAATATGCCTTAGCCCAGTGTGCTTACCCAGACAACAAGGTGATAAATAAACATAGAAAGAAACCAGGCATGGAAGAAACATGCTACACATGGATGGCACCTCCTTTGCTGCCATCATCTTGCACCAGTCCCAACCATGCCATGCATTTTTGGGTGCACCAGCAACCAGTGGACACCATGATGGTGTGTACATACAGCACACACCTCCAGTCCCCCCATTGGGGTACACCAACATAATCCAGCACACACATGCTGCACTGGGGGTGTGATGGGGAGGGTATACAGGTGGCCAGGCCGCACCACATACTGGGTGTTGCCACAAGGGTGGGACCATCCACGCAGTGCAAATGGTCCAGTGTAGGGAATACCCCAACACCAGTGTGCCTGTCTGATGGTATGTGCCCCCCCCGGGACCATATTCCACACATCTGTACAGACACCACAACACACACAGCCAACCATGTGTATGTCACTATGAGTATCTCAAGCCAGAGGTGCAGCATCTGTGGATCACATGTCAGAATGACAGTATGACAGTAATGTTCACTGTCAGAATACACCTGCCAGATGGGCCTGTCACTGTGTGGAGTGTAGCAGTCATTGATGCCCTATACATGATAGGCATTGCTGTGTCCTCACACTACCGGCCACCTTGATACTGTAGTGTCTTCTATGCACTGAAGCAGGAACTACAGTTTAACTACTGCATGCAGCACCACTACTTATGCCTGTGCTGTGTAGTCCTCTGGGGCAAAATAGTCTATGTAGCTGTGTACAAACATATCCTGCAGCTACCACCAAGCTCTTCCAGATCAACCTACCAGTGGAGCTGTGAACTGACCCAGCATGCCCTTGTACTTCCAGACTGACCTACAGTGGGACCCTGCAATAGTGATGGGCAATCTACATGCAAATCACATCATAATGAGATGCTAATGTGGATGTTTGCCCACAAACTGCCTACAGTAAGTAGGCTCATTTACATGTCACTTTTGAATATAGCAAATTTTTGCACTGAGCAAACATGTTAGGGCTGCGCAAGCTCTGCGTAAATGTATTTGCACTGCACAAACCTGTCTGAACCATAATACAGTTCTGCAGTATTTGGCCTGCACTGTTGTTTGCAGCTTTAGTGCATCCATGTAGTTGCTAGCACACACATTGGCCACGTAGTTCACCTTTACCTTCCTCTACGTCTGTATGCACTTGGCTGCTATTGTGGTTTGAACTTCCCAGATGCTATATTCAGAGCTGTCTTTTTTGCTGGGGTATTATTGCACTGCACTCCCAGTCCTGTTTGCACAGCTTTATTTGCATGCTATATTCAGCTGCTTTAGTTGACTATAGCATGCAAATGGTTCCAGGCTAATTTAGCACGTCGTACAGTGCTAATTTTGCCCCAGGGCCAAATTTTGAATATCTGGTCCCAAGTGGGGAACAAGCTGCCTGGGCAGATAATCTCTAAGGGGTTAAAGTCCTGATTTCATGCATATATCATCATCAAAACATGAGGTGGAGAAATCAGAAGATGCTGTATATTCTAATCTATATGTCAGATTCACATAGAAGTTAACAACCTTTTCCTTGTCAATGTTAGCAAAATTACAGACATTATTTTGCTGCCCAAACTGGATGGAAAAACATGTTTTGTGTCCAACAGCTGGCACAGAATCTGCCTTTGTGGAGAGAACTGAATTCAACATTATGTTACACTGTGTGAGAGGCCTTTTGGCACCATGCAATTCTGCTTAAAGTTGGACCAGCATAACATTCTGTGGTGATTTGCATATGTAGCCCATGATGCTTTGCATTGTGGGGGCATGTGTGATTTTGTATTTTCTTAAAACTTGGCTTCCCAGCCAAATGCCCTTTGGGGTAACCCTCGCCTCAGTGTTTGCGCACAGAGGTTCTTTGTCTTTTATTATGTTACACAAGTGCATAAATAGGTTTACTATTGTGAATCCTGAAGGTTGGACTCACAGAAAGTCGAGTCCCCCTTCTTAGGGGCCTACTTGTAGCATCAGCAACTAGACTTGTACATGAGCATATACAGTTTATGAACTACAAATGGAAATATGTCTACATATTATGAACATTTACAGTTTTTCAAGGGGTACCAACAGTTCTTTAAACCTTCACAGAAACAGCAGATATTAGATATAACTAGTAATTTGATGTGGTATATTTAAGTTAGATGGAGGACTCTTATTGTGTAATAGAATTATCACATGAGGTTTTGGTGATAGGACCACAGTGTGAATCAGAGCTGTTCTGGCTACCCAAGTCTTACCAGATAATGTAACTCTCTTACATAAATAGAATAACACATGAAGTAGCATCTGTTATGGTTCTGTAACTTGACTGAGGGTTTCCAGTGATGCTGTAAACCTTGAAAGCAAAGCTTGAGAGGTTTATTGTGTCAGTGGAATCCTGAGATGTAGTTACTCACAATTAAAAATATTAATCCTTATGTTGTTTTTTTTATAATATGGGGGCAGGTCATTGACTTTTTTTTTACCTACGATGTATGCTCCTCCTCTGGGCTGGCTGGTGCAGTTGCTGCGCTGAGCTCAGGATGTCTCCCAGCCCCATGTTGCTGCAGGCCCTGTCTCCATTGATGCTGAATCTGCCTCTCAGTGCAGCAGCTGGGTCACCTCTCTGCTCCATTCAACTGCTGGCATCAATGTTAGTCAATCGTGTAAATAAAAATCAATCTGTGTGGCTGTGTTTTCTCTCCACTGGGGTCCCATCAACTGAATGCCATTCCTGCTGACTAATACTGTCTCTCTGTCTCCTCCTACAGCTTGTGACAGGTTTTCAGCTGTGACTGGAGCACAAGCTTTTGAGAAATTAAAAGTGGAAATACCATTGTTCTGATTGCTGAATGATGGTATTATAAGTTTTGAGGCAGTCCAGAGACGGGCAACCAAAATGGTGCAGGGACTGCATCAGAAAACATATGAGGACAGATTAATGGAGCTCAATATGTATACCCTAGAGCAAAGGAGGGAGAGAAGTGATATGATCAAAACATTCAAATACCTTAAGGGCATTAACAAGGTGAAAGAGTCTAACATGTTTCAATATAAGAAAAATAGCAGGACAAGAGGACACAGCATAAGATAAGAGGGAGGCTGATTAAGGGGTAATGTGAGGAAGTTCTTTTTCACAAAAAAGGGTGGTGGTTGCATGGAACGGCCTACCTCAGGAAGTGGTGGATATGAATACAGTGCATGGCTTCAAACAGGCATGGGATAGGCATAAAGGAGCAATACAGATGAGTATGAATAGATAGGCCATTGACAGAGCAAAGGCTGATGGCACATTCATAAGGTAGAAAAAGAAATGGGCAGACTGGATGGGATTTGCAGTCCTTATCTGCCGTCAGCTTCTATGTTTCTATGTTTCTGCCATCAGAATGATGGCATTACTACTTTCTGACTCCATTGCGTACCCATATATTACAATAAGAGATATTCCTCAGAAGTCCTTTTATTTATTTAAAGGTTTTACCAGGAAGGCATGCTGAGCAGACTATTGCTTGATTCCAGATGTGTCCTAGGGGTAGGGGGAAGGAAGCGCATACATATTATACGGTGTCCAGAAGACATTACAACACATCTTACAAGGTGAAGTGTGGTACATCAGGCAGATGTACAAGGCATATGACAATAAAAATAGAACAGTATGAGGCTTATGACAACGAAGTATGGTAATGGTAACATGGTATATGTACAACATTATTCATAGATTGCCTGCTTTCAGAGGCTAGAGCTAACACTGGGTGCATGTGCAGATGGAGGAGAAATGTACTTTGAGAAGAGAGTTAAGATGCTGACTGGGGAAGGGATGTCGAATGTCAGAGGGGAGAGAGTTCCATAGTTTAGGCACACGATATATGAATGCTGGCTGGCCTGCTGAGATGGACCTGTGTAGAATGGACAGGAGACATGAGTCATTTTTCCTAAGTGCATAACCCATGAAGGTGGAGGCTGAGAAGACAGAGGCGAGATATGGAGGGTGGGACTGAGCCCAGTATTTTGTCGTTATGCTGGCACAGTGGGTTTGTCACTGGTCCTGAAGCGAGGGGAGGTCAAAGGACTGGTATAGGTCACAATGATGAGTGATGGGAGGACAGTCAAGGGTAAAGTGGCAGAAGGAGTGGAGGAGGGTGTCTAGTCTGGCTAGGGTGGACTTTGGGGTGGCACTGTATACTATGTTACCATAGTCAAAAATAGGGAGAATCATCTGCACAATTGCACTTTATGCCAGCAGTGGGATGCAGCCATGGTAGCAGTACAAAGCCCCCAACTTGGGGTGAAGCTTTTTGTGGATGGCATCAATATGTGCAGAGAAGTCTAGCTGCTGATCAAGCCAGACCCTGAGATATCTGTAGGAGGTGCAAGTCTCAAGAGGCATCCCATCCAGGGTGTGGAAGGAGGGGGTGGAGGAGAGCCTTAAAAGTCTCTGCCTAGCGCTGAAGGTCATGCAGACAGTTTTCTTGGCATTGAGAAAGAGCTGATTTGAACGAAACCAGTGCTGAACTTTATTGAAGTCCAGCTGAAGTCTGGTCACCACATCAGAGGACATGGGGCCGGATGTGCACAGAACTGTATCATCCGATACATGTGAATGGATGTGTGGGGGTAGACAGAGGGCAAGTCATTGCAGAAGATGGAGAACAAAAGCAGGCCAAGGACTGAGCCTTGGGGTACACCAGAGGTAATAGGGAAGGAAGCAGAGGTGGACTTACCAGATCTGACGGATTGGGATATGCCTGTCAGGTAGGAGTGAAACCAGCTGGTGGCCATTCTTAAGAGTCGTGTGAGAGAGAGCTTGGATAGAGGAAGGGAGTGGGAGACAGTGTCAAAGTCTTGAGCCAGGCTGACAAAAATGGCTGAGATGATGTAGCCTCTATCCATGCCAGTGAGTATGGAATCAGTGAGCCTTAGGAGAGAGGTGGTGGTGGAGTGGGGCTTCCTAAAACCAAACTAGTAGGGTGTGAAAAAAGAAGAGGAATCAAGATAGGAGGAGAGTTGTGAGAGGACTAGATGTTCCTGGATTTTTAGCCAGAATAGGTAGGAGGGAAATCTGGCGGTAATTCCCAGGAGCAGAGGGGTCACCGCCTTTAGGAAGAGGAATGGCTCTAGCTTGCTTCCACTCGGTTGGGCTAGCAACTAGAGTGAATGAGAGGTTATAGCGTGAAGCCAGCGGGATGGCGATGGCTGGCACTGACAAGTATAGCAATTTGGAGTCCACGCCCATGGGGCATTTGCTTTTGGAAGGATTAAGGGCAAGCAGAGCTTTGTAAACTTCATCTGGGGTAGTCAGATGGAAGGTGAAAGAAGGGCCAATTTGAGTAGCTTGGTTGGGGGGGAGTAGAGGGGGGTTTGCGGGTCGGGAGTGAGAGTGGCCAAGAGTGATGAGGTGCATTCTATGAAGAAAGACTTTAACTGAGAGGCCACTTCGAGATGGTCTGTGATTGTGGAGTGCCTATGTTTAGATCAGGGGTGAGAGGCTGTGATGGAGGAGAGAATAGTGATTTAACTACCTTCCAGAATTTAGATGGCTGGCTTACATTGGTGTGGAAGGTGTCTCTGAAGAAGCTGGCTTTTGCCCTATGGATTTGTCTTGTACAGGCATTTTGTAGGGCCCCGATATTTTTGTTGGTGCACATGTGAGCTGGATACCTTGAAATCCTTGCAAGCCTGATCCATACATGTGATATGTCCAACTCGCTTAAGAGGGAGATTTGGGTCAGATTAGTAGGGAGATTGGCCTGCTAGTAGGGAGATGCCTTACCATCATGAGCTTGTCCTTCAATGGCATCAAAAAATAAGAAAAAGGCATTTAATAACATTAACTATATTTCATTTTGTCAAGAATAAGTGCTAAAAAGAATCAACAACTAGGTGTACACAGTTATCACTTACATTGGTCATCACTATTTACTTTTTATGTGTCATTATCTGCCAAAAACAAACATGAATGGATATTTTGGACTGGAGATTTTGTTTCCCAGGAGGGAGTTCAGTCAAAAAAACAGGAGTCTCCTGCGAAAAGATGGAGATATCATATATATGCTGATCCCTGGCACTGAGGAGGGCCATGATGTCCACAGAAATCCATGATGAGGTAGCCAGACTCAGAGAGGAAGTAAACTGGATCAGGAATATCATCACCCCTATCCAGAGACCACCCAGACCAAAACCGCTGCCTCAAAGGATGCCGAGAACAAGGAGCACTTGGATGGCAGTGGGCTCAGAGAGGGTTAGGGTGGTCAGACAGAGGCACATCCCAGATCATATTCCACTCAAGAACTCATATGCCACACTGGCAAATGGGGACAACCAAATAGAGGTACCCAGAGAAGTGAAAGGAAGGGATGTGGAGGTTAGCCAAAGAGGTGACTTCAGTGGGGAGAGCAGTGGACCCCAGAGGAGGAGGAAGCAAATCCTGGTGGGGGACTCCATCATAAGAGGGATCCAGCTAGGAACACAGGAGGGGGAGGACAGGGAGATGAGGTGCCTACCAGGTGCCATGGCATGGAGGGATGGAAGGAAGATCCTGGGGATCGCTGGGAAGGCAAGACGGGAGGGTGAGCAGGATGTCATTATCCACCTAGGTACTAATGACCTGGCAAATGGGGATCAAGGAAGTGCAGGAAGAGTTTAGGAAATTGGGAGGGTCTCAAGCAAGTAGCTACTTCTGTCACCTTCTCGGAAGTACTACCTGCGAGAGGCATGGGAGAGCATAGGGGTGCATGCACCAGGAACTTTAACTCATGGTTGAAGAACTGGTGCTGTGAGGAAGGGTTTGGATTCATTGGCAACTGGGGACCCACCTGGAGAGATGGAGGCTTGTTCAAACTTAGCGGCCTGCATCCATCCTGGAGGGGAATCCAAGCACTCAATGATAAGTTTAAATGCTACATTGACAAGCATTTAAACTAGCCAAAGGAAGTGGCTGGCCAGCAAGCAGGGTACCTAATTGCCCACCCCCCCACAGCTAGCAGTGGACCCAGTGTACTGGAGGAGTGGATATCTCTACAAAGCAGTGTGCAAAAGATGGAGATAAGCTCCCAAGAGGTGGATAGGCAGAAAAAGGGCAAAATTTAACAGAAGGGCAGACAGCGAGGAGAACCAGGGATAAAGAACAACCAGGGAAGGGGCTGGAGTAGAACAGCTAAACAGTCTAGGCAGGTCAAATCATGGAAAGCCATGTGTGCCAATGCCAGGAGCCTTAGCAACAAAATGAAGGATCTGGAGGCTGTCATGGTGCAGTCAGAACTGGACATTGTGGCCATCACAGAAACCTGGTGTAATGATAACCACGACTGGGAAATGGCCATACCTGACTACAACATATTCAGAAGAGACAGGGCAGGTAGGAAGGGAGGAGGAGTGACACTGTATGTGAAAAAATGACATGAGGGCAACAGAGATCCAGGAGGAACAAAATGGGGGAGAGATAATGTGGGTTAAGCTGGAAAGGAAAATGGGGCCAGCCATCCGCACAGGTGTGGTCTATAGACCACCATCCCAGGAGGAAGAAACAGATAGGGAGCTGATGCTAGCCATCCATAGGATGGCAGACAAGACTGAGTTAGTGCTGTTTGGAGACCTCAATATTCCAGACGTGGACTGGAGCATCCCAGCAGCAGCATCAACTAGGAGCAGATTTATCCTGGAGTCCCTTCATGGAGCCTTCCTTAAGCAACTGGTCATGGAACCAACTCGGCAGAAGGCAATACTGGATCTTGTGTTCACAAACAGGAACAGTGTGATGGGGGTAACAGTGGGGGAGCACCTGAGCAACAGTGACCACCAGTCGTGGTTTGAAATCACAGAAGGAGTAGAACCAAACCACACAAAAACACGTATCCTGGATTTTAGGGGGGCAGACTTTGGGAAAATGGGGAGATGCTTGAAAGAGGCATTAAGGGGAATGAGGCAGGAATCAGGGGTTGAGGAACAGTGTGCAGTATTTAAAATGGGGATTACAAGAACAACAGAATTATGCATTAAGCAGGTTAGCAAGGGAAAAAGGAAGAGGAGGCCATTATGGTTTTCCAAGGAGGTAGCGGAGAAAGTGAAAGCCAAAAAGATTGCATTCAGGCAATACAAAAAGACAAAGGCAGAAGGGGTTAGGGAGAAGTACCAGGAGAAGCAAAGGGAGGCAGGGAGGTCAGTAAGGGAAACCAAAGTTCAGACAGAAGAGCACATTGCTAAATCAGTGGGTAGAGGGGACAAAACCTTTTACAGGTACATAGGTGAAAAAAGAAAGACAAAGGGAGGGATAATGAGACTGAAGGTGGAGGATGGGGCCACGTGGAGGATGACAACAGTAAAGCTGACACATTGAACAGGTATTTCTGCTCAGTCTTTACTGAGGAAGAGGAAGGCAATGGGTCTGAAGGGAGTACAAGTGGTGGGAATGGTGCAGAAATGGACACAAGTCCCTTTACACGAGAAAGGGTCCTGAAGGAACTGGAAGTAATAAGAATTGATAAAGCAACGGGGACAGATGGGGTGCACCCCAGGGTCCTTAAAGAACTAAGAGAGGTGCTTACTGAACCTCTGGCAATCCTGTTTAGCCGATCACTGGAAACAGTAGAGGTACCCAAAGACTGGAGGACAGCAGATGTAGTCCTCTTATACAAAAGTGGGAACAAAAGGAAGCAGGGAACTACGGACCAGTCAACCTCACCTCGGTAGTGGGGAAGATCATGGAAGCACTACTGAAGGAGAGATTGGTGGAACATCTGGTTGTCAATGGACTACAGGATCCAAGGCAGCATGGTTTCACCAGGGGAAGGTCATGTCAGACCATCCTTGTTGAATTTTTTGACTGGGTGACTAGGGAAGTGGATCAGGGCAGGGCAGTGGACATGGCCTATCTGGACTTCAGCAAGGCCTTTGACACTGTGCCACATAGAAGACTATTACACAAACTTGGGAATATGGGTGTGGGCAGGACAGTAGTTTGGTGGATAGGTAACTGGCTGGGCGGTAGGACACAGAGGGTGGTGGTAAATGGCTGTCACTCCACAGAGGGAAGAGTGACCAGTGGGGTACCACAGGGATCAGTGCTGGGACTGGTCCTATTCAACATCTTCATCAATGACATTGCACAGAACCTAGAAGGCATAATTTCCCTATTTGCTGATGACACAAAGCTCTGTAACAGAGTAGACACACCAGAGGGTGTAGACAGAATGAGAAGGGACCTGCAGAAACTTGAAGAATGGTCATGGGTTTGGCAGTTGAAATTCAATGCAAAGAAGTTCAAGATAATGCATATGGGGCACAAAAACCCTGGCACAATATACCAGTTGGGAGGTGAGGATATAGCATGCACTAAGCAGGAAAGGAATCTTGGGGTTATCATCTCTGATGACCTCAAGGTAGGGAAACAGTGTGACAAGGCAGCAGGTAAAGCAAATAGGATGCTGGGATGCATAGGCAGGGGCATCACCAGCAGGAAAAGGGAGGTCATAATTTCACTATACAAGACACTAATGAGGCCCCACCTGGAGTACAGTGTACAGTTCTGGAGACCTTACTTACTTAAGGACATAGGCAGGGTAAAGAAGGTTTAGAGGAGGGCAACAAAGATGGTACATGGATTGCATCACAAGTCCTATGAGGACAGGTTGAATGAATTAAATATGTACTCCCTGGAGGAGAGGATGGAGAGAGGGGATATGATAGAGACATACAAGTAACTTGCATGGAGGAACAGGGTGCAGGAATACACTATTTTTAAGCAAATAAGTTGTTCCAGGGCTAGAGGGCGTGGGATAAAGTTGGAGGGAGGATGATTCAGAGGAAATGTGAGGAAGAATTTCTGCAGGGAACAGGTGGTGGACAAGTGGAACACCCTGCCAGAGGAAGTGATGGGGGCTGAAACAATCACAGGATTTAAGAATGCATGGGATAGACATAAAGGAATTCTGGAGGTTGGGGTTAAGGGGCAACAGACTTCTAGGAAAACATAAAGTGAACTTACAAGTTCAAATGGGTAGACTGGGTGGGTCATAGGCCCTTATCTGCCGACACTGTCTATGTATCTATGTCTGTGTATCTCAAGTGGGCACCCCTCACCTGAGCTCATCTGAGAGGAGCATGAAAGTTCCAGACTGTGATGAACCTGGACTTGAAGTACTCTAAGGCGGAGTCAGTAGTTGTGACCTGGGGGATATAGGACCAATTTATGTTTGCCAGGTCATTTAGGAGAGGTACAAGGTCTGGGATTTAAAGCATCTTGACAGAATGGTTCTGGAAGTGCTTTGGGCCTTTGTATTTTCCTAACTGAGTAGACCATGTGATGGTTGGTTAAGGAGTCTGGTAGCAGTCCTGAGGTGAGTATCCTGTGCAGGTGGGAGGTAAGGGACCGGTCCAGGAGAGAGTGGTTTGGTGAATTGGGGTTATAACGTGTGGGCTCAGTGATAAGTTGAGATAGGTTTAGAGCTGCCACCTGATTGCGCAGCTTGAAGCTACTACCTGTGAGCCTGTTCTGGATGAAGTCTCCGAGGATATGTAACTTACCTCCAGAAGCATTGACATGAGGATGTTCCAGTGTTCTGAGATGGAGGCATCATGGAGTCAGGAAGCAATAGGATCCAGCAATAAAAATGGGGCTAATATGGGGAGGGAGAGTTTGATTAATAAAGAGTCGAGAAGTTGTGCATGGATTCGTAACATCAGGACTGGGGTAAACTGCAGCAATGAGATGATGTACATGGCAACTCAACCACCTCTTTTGTTGCCAGGTTGATTGTGAGGAATAACAGTATAGCTAGGAACAGTGAATTGAGCATCCTGATTGTATGGTTTCAGTCAGATCTCAGGAATAATCAGTATGTCAGGTCGTAAGGAGAGAACAGTAGGTTGCAGCAGGGTTAATTTGTTTAGAAGGCTGCAGATATTTAGGTGAGCTAGTTTTAGGCTTTGGGGAGTTGGAGGGGGTGCAAGGTTTGGGCCAGGGGGTGGTTGGACCAAGATTAGGTTCGATGTCCCAAGAAAGGAGGAGTAGAAGGGTTGTCAGTATTCTGGATTTAGGCACTGCCCATAGAAGTTTCTGAAAAGAATTTGGTGGCTGGGAGGGAGCCGCTGAGGAGACCAGGGTGTGGAATTTCAGGACAACTAACCCGGCATGAAAGGTGGGTGGGAGGACAGAAGGACCAGCCAACAGATTGAGTAGTAGAGCATCAGGGAATGGCATGGCAGTTGAGGTTGGGGAGGGGGGAGCTGGAGCGACTAAAGTGTATAGTGCTGACTGGCCAGGCTGCGCCTCAGGGTAGGAGGAGGGTGGTAGCAAGACCAGAGGAGGTAGCAGGAAAACTATTACTAGGCATAGGATCATCACTGTTGGCTTCTAGGAAGTATAGTGAGGGTTTGGGGTAGGTAGCAGCCACTAGTGGTGGATGCTGATAATCAGCAAATGGGAAAGTTGACTGATTGGTTTTTCAGCACCACATGACATTAGAAATAAAAGAAATGGACGACCAAGGGTGGTGGTGAACACCACATAGCATTTTCAAATTTGTCCGTTGAGTGCCACAGACTGTCCACGTACTTGATGCAGATTCCTGTCTGGGAGATGGCTAACAGCTTCAGGGGAGGGCAGCAACACCTGGCCCTCATGACCACTCTTAGGGAGCTGTGGAAAGACAGCAGAGAGACAGAGGTTTTAAGCAGGTTTGATGGAGGAGGGGCTGTGTAGAACAGATGGGCAAGAGGGCTAATTGTTTGAACTCCCTGAGCAGAGCAGAATCTGGACTTTGGTGGGCTAAATCCCAACAGGAAATACCAGTCTGTAGAGCACTGCTGTTATGGAGAATCCAGAGGCTAACAGAGGATATTTACAAAAGTTTGAAAGTAAAGCTAGAGTTACCTAAAATCATTATTTTATCTTATTACCTCTGCTGAGGCTGTTCCACTTGTCCACCACTCTTTCAGTAAGAAGGCTTCCCTCATTTCCTCTGAACCACCCTTTCTAATTTCATATTGTGACCCCTTACTGAAATTAGAAGGAGTGGAGTTCAGAGGAAATATGGGGATGCAATTTTCACTGAAAGGAGTGGTGGACAAGTGGAACAGCCTTCCAATGGAGATGGTGGTCAACAACACTACAGGATTTAAGAAGGTTTAGATAGACACAGAGGGTTCCTAGTTGGGTGGGGGGGGAGTCCAGAGATAGAATAGGTCAAAGTGATAAACTACATAGCAGACAGGGAATGGATAGGGTAAATAGGGTGGACTAGGTGGGTCAAGAGGCCCTTATCTGCTAACACCTTTTATGTTTCTATGTAACTCAAGTTAGCAACAGTGATTTATAATAAGTTTCACATTTACATTTATTCAGCGAACTAAGTCTAACACTCCCCCATCTCTAAAGTGGGATGCTACACCTCAGTATTTCCATGAGGATGACAATTGTATACGTGATGCAAGGGTCTGTGTTTCTGATCTCTTGTTGGCTGAAATCACATTAGTCATTTATATTAAACTGAATATGCAATGGTCTAACTGAAAATATACAGTTTAGCAACACTTGTGCAAAGCAGGATTTCTAAAGCTTACCTGTAGGCACCTCTGCTATGCTCTGGCCTTGCCCACCTTCCCCATGCACATACTTTGTGAGAGTAAGTTATAGTACCTGTAGTCAGATTATATTTATTTAGAGAGTGTATACCATGGATTTTATTATTTTATTCTCATTCCTTATGTATGGTACATAATGACATCCAGGAATATATATGAACCTTTTATTAAGATTTTTCATCACCGAAGTCTCTACAGCAGTACATAAACATGTACCCTTGACTAGAAGGAGGTTCAAAGGTTTAAAATCTAGATGCTTAATGAAAATATATTTAAACTTATGAAAAACAGAGACAGGGCCTGGACCAAATTTAAAAGTACCAGCCTAATGTCAGACAAGGAGCTTACAGAATGCTACACAACACGTGCAAAAAAGCAGTAAATTTAGCAAAACAAAATCATCTCAGGGAGGAGCAGACTGCTAACCTATCTGACCCTAAGAGTTTATGAAAATGCATAAATTACCTATTAAACCCAGCCATTGAGCAACCACAGCCGAGTCTTGAACTAAACGGCAGAAACATTATGACCCACTGGAAATTCCCAACATCTTTAACGACTACTTTATGAAATTTCTAGTGCTAACCGCCCTCTAAACCCTAACCCACTGCACATGGTGCACTCCTTAGAACCACCCATTACTAACTGACTGCTAATGAATTTCAAAGCAGTCACTATTGCACAAGTATTCAAACTCCTGAAGAGCGTCAAAACAGACAAATCTGCCGGGGCTGACAGCCTACACCCCAAGTTCTTTCACCGAACTGCCCCAACCATAGCCTATCCAGTAACAAAATTGATCGACCTCTCTCTTGAACTTCAGCAAGTACCTGACCTGTGGAAGTGCATGCAGGTAGTTACACTATTCAAAAAGGGGAATATGAAACTAGTCGAGAACTATAGACCGATCTCCATTCTGTCAGTGCTGTCCAAAATCCAAGAGCAGGTAATGCACAGCCAAATGACAGACTACCTCAAACAGCATCAATTAATGAGTGATCAACAGCACGGGTTCAGTCACAACCATGGAACTGACTCTGAGCTGGTGGGTTTTGCAGACACTGTTTACAGAGTGATGGACAAAGGATTGATGACAGGAGCAGTATTCATGGACCTCACAAAAGCATTTGACCTGGTGGACCACAATCTATTAATTCTAAATTACAAAAACTGTGCTTTGCGCCACCTTAGCTGGTTGGTTCACCAACTACCTACACAACAGGAAACAATGGGTAAAAATGAGATCAGCATTGTCAGATACAAAGCTAATCATGTGCGTGGTGCCACAGGGGTCCATACATGGACCTCTGCTTTTTTTGCTTTTCATAAATGATGCCCCTTCAGTCTGCACCAGCACTAGTATGTTTCTTTATGCTCATTATACTGTACTTTTCATGCAGGATAGAGATCTCCACCAACAATAAAAACCTAAACACTGACTTAGGCTCACTACATAGGTGGTTTAAGGAGAACAGGTTGATCATAAATGCCACTAAAACACAGTCAATGTTTCTGGGGTCCATCTTAAAAACTAGAGCAAATGCAGATAAGCTACTAGTAGCAATCTACAAGAGTGAACCCCTTGAAACAGTTAATGTCTTTAAATACATAGGCATTTTTTTTAACTCAAGCCTGACTTTTGGTAACCACATTAAAAACCTCACTAATAAAATTAATCAACAACTCAGACAGCTCTACCATATAAATAAAATTCCTGATGCATGATGCAAGACTTAAAATTGTTAGACACCACTTATGCTCCCTACTGGTTTATGGCTCCTTGGTAGTTGATACAACGCCAGAAAAGTGCTGTACCATAAAATCTCTAAGTTTGCTGGTCAACATGACAATAGAGAACACCACTGCTCCATTCTCCAAGGCTTAGGTTGGCCTAATTTCGAAACAAAATCTAAACTAACTCTCACAAACTTCAGTTTTTAAAGTCTTAGATAAGCAACAACCTCCTAGCCTGGCAAGGCTGCTTAAACCGATTGCCCCAATCTTGAACTCCAGATCCACTCAGAACCTTAGCTTATCAGTCCCACTAATGACTACAAGTACAGGACAGAAATCTTTCAGCTTCTGAGCTCCTTCTACGTGGAACACCATTCCTGTCCCAATCAGAAAAGTACTAATTTTGCCTCATTTTCAAAAAATCTGAAAAATCATGCCATAACCTTGAATGATTGCACTTGCACTGGCTAATGTCCATCATGTTGCACTACCGCCTCTCTCTCTCTCTCTCTCTCTCTCTATCTCTCTCTCTATATATATGATGACTTATTACTGCAGCATTACCATGCTCAAACATGTATTTTGTACTCGCACTTATTGTGTCTCAATTTGTTGCATAATCCTTCCTAATCAAGTAATTATATTACTTGTACACACTGTAATCCATCTGTCTGATATTACACTGTGATATTGTACTATTATATACCAGGTCATACCTGTAAAAGGTGCCTTTGGTGCCAATGTATCTCACCCGGTCATCAGAATAAAAACAAACAGAGTGCTATGATAGCTATTCTTTGAACTATGGTCCTAAAGGAAAATACAATTTAAAACTGCACATATACTGTAGATAAGAATGTCATTATCTACAGATGCAAATAAATAGTTTAACTTCCTAATTCAGTTAAAATAACACCAAAACCATGAATGAGTATAAGCTTGTCTTCCTACCATACCTTCTCCACCAAAAGGAGCTGTACTCACCGGTGGCTGTAGCCGCATTGTGGAGGATTGGGGGCTGCATCAGGACTTACAGTGATCAGGAAGCAGTTCCAGATCTGTGGCAGGAGCTGCATTGTGGAGGATCGGGGGCCACATCGGGGCTTACTTGGTTTGGGAAGCAGTTCCAGGTCTGTAGCTGGAGCTGTGGATTGAAGAGGGACTGAGCAGGGCCAATTGCCAGTGGGTGGAGTGCTTCTTAGCCAGGCCAATCACCAGTGAGAATAAGGCTCCTGGAGGAGTCAAACAACAGCAGGGGCATACATTTTAAGGGAACGGCTGGGCCTTAAAAGTCCAAGCCCAACCACATTGAGCTACATAAGATGGAGATGTACTCACTGGCAGCTGTAGCCACATTGTAGAGGAGCAGGGGCTGCATCGGCAGCTTCCAGGGATCAGGAAACAGTTCCAGATGTGCAGCAGAAGTTGCATTGTGGAGGATTGGGTGCCGCATTGGGGCTTACAGGGTTCAGGAAGCAGTTCCAGGTCTGCAGCAGGAGCCACAGATTGAAGAAGGACTGATCCAGGCCATTCGCCAGTGGGGAGAGGGCTCCTTAATCAGGCCAATCACCAGTGAGGAGAGGGCTCCTGGAGGAGTCAGCCAACAGCAGGGGTGCACATTTTAAGGGGTGGCTGGGCCTTAAAAGTCCAAGCCCAACCACATTGAGCTACACCAGAAAGAGCTGTACAATTTAATTTTCTCCCACCTACCTGCCCCACACTGTCTCCCTATTAAATGGGAGAATAACCACTCCCTGAAGGGAGCACAGCCAATAAGGGAAGCAGGAGGTGGAAAGAAGGAGGGAGCAGTAGGTGAGCATCAGAGGCAAGAGCAGAGACATCTGGGGATGGATTGTACTGGAAACAAGGTACTGTGATGCTTGTAATTTGTACTTCTTTTAGTTCTGGCAGGCAGTGGGCTGGAATTCAGCAAATCAACAGTCTGAGGGTCTGGTTAATGAACTGGGGACTTTTTTAGTTTTAGCAGGCAGTGGGCTGGATTTCATCAAATAAGACTCTGAGAGACTGGTTAATGAACTGTGGCTCTGACTCAAACTGTTAATTATCTGTGGCTCTGATTGAAACATGCAGTGCCATACCAGTGAAAGGGGAGCTGGTATCACCTCTTGTGCTAACTAATGATTATCTTGGAAACAGTTAATATAGGCTTTGTTTTAGTCTTGTTTAACTTGTGAATGAGTAATGCTTCCCAATATTTACCTGGGGTGAACCACTGGGTACAGCGCGATTCTGAGGTTTTAATTAGGGTGTAACATTGAGCCATACATGGGAGCATGGAACGGGAGGGCAGGGGTGAGGGGGAAGGGATCAGTGGTAAAGACTGTGGAAGTGGGTGGAAAGGGTGGAGTAGAGGGGCACACCAGGGGAAGGGTCAGTGGCAACATAAGGAGAGGGGGGACGGGTGGAGGGAGGGGAGTAGGGGATACGGAGGTGGAGGATTGTGGGGTGTAATAACTGTGGGGCAGCCATATTCATGAGCACCCTGTGGAGGCTGTGGAGTGCCCAGTTTGTCAAAGGCTAGGGAGGCTGGAGGAGGAGCTAGCACAGCTAAAAAGGGAAATGTCTTGGCCAAAAAGAGTAATGAGAAGGAGAAGCATAGAATGTAGCCAGGCAGAGGAAAGGAGATGAAGGAAGGGACAGGAGGTGGAAAGAACAGGCCACACGGGGAACCAGGGGATGTGGTACCAGTATAGGAGGCAGAGGCACAATGGGCATGGGTGCCAGTGTGAATGAGCATAGATACACAACAGGCTCAAACAGATATTGTCCCTTAACGGAGATGATAAATGAGGATGCTGGAGCTGTAGAAAAACATTCAACAGTAATGGAGGGAAAAATGACAGGGAGAGGGGGTGAGTATGGATGAGTAACTGAAGAGGATCAAGATGGAATGGGCATGGAGAGAGTACTGATGAGGGAAGTAAAATAGGAGCAGAAGGGGGAAACAAGGTGCAGGAGGATGAAGGAGCAAAGAGGGGTGGGAGGTGGGAGGAAGAGGAGAAAGCAGAGGGAGAACTGGGTGGAATCTTATTGTTAGAGGACTCAATACTAAGAGGGGTTTGGTGGGGTAGCAAGGGGGAGAGTTACTGTCTGGTATGGGTAGAGGCCATGCCCAGAATGACAGCAGAAAGGGTGGGACAATCGGTTTTGAGGTATGCTAGAAGGGGCAGGGAAAAACCTCACTTAATTTGGCACCTGGGGACAAATGACCCAGAGGATGGGACAGTAGATGAAGTGACGTGAAGAGAAGATTTGATGAACTAGGACCAGTCTGTGGGGGAGGGCATGAAAATCAGTTACTTTCTCTGAGGTACTTCCAGTTCCAGGGCAAGCACTGCAAGAAAATTGAGAATACGGGAATTTAACAAATGGCTGGGAACCTAGTGTCAGGAAAAGGGGTATGGGCTGGTAGGAGGGTGGGGTTTTACCTGGGGGGACAGCAGTCAATATGCTAAAGACAGATTGCACTTAAATGAAGAGGGGAAAAAAGTGCTGAAGCAAAAGGTTGATGAGTACATAGATGAAAATGAGAATTTAAACTAGGAGGGGGGTAGCAGGAGGTTTAGAGGTACTCAGATACCTTGGGATAGAAAACCATATGTGCTTACCCCATAATAGTGAAATAGGACTGGTGTCAGGTATTACAGGAGGTGCCCAAAAGGGAGAGCAGAAGGGGGGTGAGGGGAAAGAAAGGGGATAGAGGATGGTCTCATTGAAAGCTAGAAACCTGGGGAATAAAACTGCAGAACTACAGGCTCTCATGGCTGGGGGGGGTAGAGATGGCGGCCATCATTGAGACATGGGCCACCCAATACCATGACTGGGACCTGGCGGTTCCAGGATACAGATTATTCCACAAGGATAGAGTTAAGGTGAAAGGGGGCAGGGTGGTGCTTTATGTGAAGCAGGGACTAAAGTGTGTAAGGGAGGAGGGAGAGGAGGGAGATACAGAAGCACTATGGATGCAAATCCAAGATCCTAGAAATAGGACACTAAGGTTTAGAGTGGTGTACAGGCTGCCCTTCCAATCAGAAGAGACAGATAAGGTACTGGCGAGACAGATCTAGAGGAATGGCAGGAAGGGAAGGGTGGTGATAGTGAGGGACTGGAGTATCCCTGCCACCAAGAGTAGAAGGTAGCAGGTAAGGCAGTTTAGTGCAGTGGTTTAAGGCTCTGAGCTGCAAATCTGGTGACATCCAGCAGACCAGACCTGGGTTTGAATCCCACAGCTTCCACTTGCTTACTGTGTGACCCTGAGCAAGTCACTTAACTTCCCTGTGCTCCCAGGTCGCACCTGTAAAAAAGCTGTCAGCTTATTGTGCTACTCCTGGTTGAACAACTAAAAAAGAAATGCAGATGGTCAGTGAACCAACTAGAGAAGGGAACACTCTTGACCTCATGCTGACTAACAGGGAGTGGGTAAGGGAACTGCAGGCCTCCCATATGTACAGGGATTCCTGTATTTTACAGGGATTTGGAGGCATCTACAGGAAAACTCTTCCCATAGACTTGCATTTGTTATACAGAAAAACATGGTAATTCAGCTTCCATAGGAAATAATGTAATTTACAGGAAAACACAGGAATATCACCCTGGAGTTACAGGGAAAAAGGCAAATCAATATGGGAGCACTGGAACTGAGAGTGGAAGAACCACTAGTGGGGAGCAACCACTGGACAGTATGGTTCCAGTTGCATGTGGGTAAGGAGAGGGGGCTGTCTCTAACAAAGGTGCTAGACTTTAGAAAGGCCAACTTCAAAAGGATGGGTGAAGTGGTACAGGGGTTTCTGGCTAGAATTCAGACTAATACGGACACAAATCAGAGGTGAGAGCTCATAAAGCTAGGGAAAGTAGCGATAACAAAATCCTGCAGCAAGGCCCAGAGTAAAAAGGCTAGGGCAAAGAAACCTAGCTTGATGAGCAAGGGAGTCATAGACAGGGTAAGGAAGAAAAAGGCTGCCTATAAGAGATACCAAAAATATGGAGGGGCGAGGACAGGAGGAGTACCTGAAGGAAGAGAAGGAGGTGACCAGGGAAGTAAGGGCAGCCATGTCATCCAGGGAACTCAGGCTTGCGCAAGGCATTACAAAGAGGGAGAAAGACTTCTTCAGGGAGAAAAGAAGTAGTAAGGATTAAGTGGGAAGGGTGGAAAAGGGGGGCCAAAAGGCAGACGCACTTAACAATTTCTTCTGCTCAGTTTTTAGTAAGGAGAAGGAGGGAACCCGAAGTGAGGGGGAGGGTAGAAACAGAGGGGAAGGGCTGACAGATGGGGAAGTCACTGAAGTTAAAGTGCTGGAGGGGTTAAGGGCACTAAGGGTGGATAAGGCACCAAGGCCAGATGGCATTCACCCCAGGGTACTGAAAGAGCTAGCAGAGGTCCTGGCAGGGCCCTTGGCAGGCCTATTTAAAGCTTCACTGGACTCTGAGTGTGTACTTCAGGACTGAAGCAAGGCTTGCGTGGTTCCCCTCCATAAGAGTGGCCCCAAGGATGAACTGGAGAACTATAGACCAGTGAACCTCTCATCCATCGTGGGAAAACTAATGGAGACAATCCTGAAGGAGAGGCTGGTGGCCTTGCTGGAGCTCAGTGGGATACAGGACAGTAGAAAACATGGCTTTGTCAAGGGCAGATCCTGCCAGACAAACCTAGTAGAATACTATGACTGGGTGACTAGACAAATGGACAAGGTCCATGCAGTGGATGTTCTGCACCTGGACTTCAGTAAGGCATTCGATTCAGTGCTGCATGGGAGACTTGGAATTAAATTAGAGGGCAGAGGAACTGGAGCAACAATGGTGGGATGGGCGGAGAACTGGCTTCATGGTAGGCAACAGAGAGTGGTAGTGGGACGAGAGCTCTCAAACCCAAGGGCAGTGATGAGCGGGGTTCCACAGGGTTCATTGCTTGGGCTGGTGTTATTCAAGATATTTTTTGCAGACATTTCAGTGGGCATCAAAAGCAAGAGCTGTCTATTTGCAGATGACATCAATATGGGAGCAGTGGTGTATGACCCAGGGGGTGGCAGGGTTTGCAAGAAGATCTGGCAAGGTTGGAGAAATGGTCGGATACCTGACAACTGGGATTCAATGCCAAGAAATGCAAGGCGCTGCATTTCGGGGCAAATAATTCAAGGAGAAAATACCATCTGGGGGGATTACAGCTAGCTGAGACTGAGGAGGAGAAAGATCTGATGGTGCTCATTATGGGAGCAATGAACAACTCTGCACAGTGTAGGAAGGCAGCAGCAATGGGCAACAAAATGCTGGGTTGTATTGCAAGAGGCATAACCTCAAGGAGGGAGGGGGTGATTCTGCCATTGTATAGATTGCTGGACAGACCACACATAGATTACTGCTTGCAGTTCTGCTACCCACTCCTAAAGAGGGACTTTAGATTACTGAAAGGGGTGCAGTGCAGAGCAACAAAGATAATATGGGGGTCTGGGGGAGTTATATGAAAGTAGACTGAGCGAGTTGAACATGTACTCAATGGAGTAGAGGAGGGACAGAGAAGATATGAGTGAGACGTTCAAATACATGAGGGGAATTAACAAGACAGGCAAGGAGGGACTGTTAAAAGTGTGGGTGGGGAGGGACACTTGAGGCCATGATATGAGATCAGAGGGTGGAAGGTTTAGGAAAGAACTGAGAATGCACTTTTTTACGGACAGAGTGGTGGCAGAATGGAACGTGCTACCAGCAGAGGTGGTGGCCAGCAGAACAGTGGGCTGCTTCAAGAGAGGCTGGGACAGAACAAAGGGGAGGGTCACCAAGGGAGGAGGGTAGGTAGGGAAGGGCAGCTGCAGAATAGGGTACTATCTGCAAAACTGAGCAGACTTGATAGGCCAAATGGCCTTTTCTGCTGGTAGTTTTCATATGTTCATATGTTCATACTAATGTCTTCATCAAGAGAGTGAAGACTTTAGTAAGGCAAGCAAGCAATATTGTTCCTGTGTCCTCCTATCCGTGAGGCTCAGGGCACCTCACAGTGAAAAAAAAATGTAAAATAGTTAACAGACAAATTCAAAACAATTCATTAAGCAAAATCATGATTCATGATTATAGCAAGTAACAGTATAGCAAGTAATAGTATGCTAACATGAACAACTGAGACTTAAGGCCTCCACCAAAGGGACATTAAGAACACAGAGTGTACAGTATTTCAGACCAAAGGGTCAACCACCCTAAAGATCTTTCCCTTGAAAACTTTATTCTTGAATATCGGACAGATAACATACTGGACAAAGGATGTCCATGGATAAAAAGTCTTCCATGTAGCTAGTGCCCAAACCATGTAGGACCTTGTGCTTTTACTAGCCTATCATAAAGTTGACAAGACACCAAAGAAATAGCTAAATAAATAACTAAATAAATAAATAGGCATCCAGTATAGATAACATTGCACTGGTGTGATATGCACCGACTGGTAAGTCCCAGCAATCAATCAGGTGGCCACATTATTGACTAGCTGTAGGTGGCACATCAGATCTCCAGAAAACCATTGATAGAATGCATTGTAAGAATCCAGACAGGATGTAACAAAGGTATGCGGTACTGTAGTTAGGTCTCCTGGTGCTAGATATAGCATTATCTGGGCAATATTCCATGTCTTATCCCATATTGTCTAGTTACCTCACATTGCTTGTTTACTTTGTTCAGTTTTTATTGCCGCTATGTGCTATTATGATGCTCTTGTCTGTTTTTAATCTATCGTCTTATTCTTCTGTACCCCTATCCCCCAGGTCAAACCTGGAAACAAGCCTTGGCTCATGGTGTTTTTTTCCAGTTATCAACATTAAATAAAATAAATAATAAAATAACTCTTATTGCTCTGAAACAAAAACAGCTCTTACAAAAACCTAGGGATCATTAAAACTCTCTACATATAGTCGCAGCCTTAATATGGTCAGATATTTCCAAATATTTTACTATATATTTAAAGAGATTCTATCTGGTGGCCCATAGTGGTACTGCCATCAGGGAAGGAATTTCTCCAGAGATATCACAGACATTTTAGGAAATAACTGACCATGTTTATGGCTGCCACTGTAGGTAGGGTAATAAAGGGAATTAACTTACAAAAACCTATAGGTCATTGAAATTCCCTATATAGTGTGGGTAATAAATAGAATTTACAGGGGTAAAATAACAGAGAAAGCAGGTAGGGTATGGATGATGGGAATAGTGCAGTGCAGTGGCTGAGAGGGGGGCTGTCTTTATGGAGACTTTCTGGAGGCTACATTGCTGCTATATCTGTGTGCACCTCTCTGAGCAGAGGAAAGAGGTTGCCAGATTCAAGACCAAGTTGGCTTGGGTTCAGAAGACCTTCTGCTCACCCAGGGACCTCCTAGTCTACCACTGCTTCCTCTGAGGTTGCCCAGAAGGAGAAGTGGCTCGACAGCAGTCGACTCAGAAAGGGTTAGGGCAGTGGAACATTGGCACATCCCACATCTGGTTCCACTGCAGAACTCCTATGCTACACTAGCAGAGCAAGAACATCCTGCAGGGGCACCCAAAGTAGGGACCAGGATGGATGTGGGGTCCTCCATAGTGGTGACCCCAAGGGGGGTAGCAGAGGATCCGAGAGGATGAAGAAGAGAATCCTGGTGGTGGACTCCGTAGTAAGGGGGGGTAGAGTTGCGGACAGGCAAGGATGAGAAGAGGGAGGTTCTGTGTCTTCCTATTGGCACAGCTTGCAGGGATGAAAAGAAGATCCAAAGGATCACTGGGGCAGCAGGAAGGGATGGAGAACTAGACGTCATTGTCCATCTGGGGTCTAATAACCTGGCTAGGGATGAGTCAGCAACAGTTAGGAGGAGTTCATGGAATTGGGGAGGGGTCTTAGGCAGGTGGCATTATTTGTGACCTTCTTGGAAGTGCTGCCTGTCTATGACAGGGGAAAGGAAGGATTCTGTGCACCAGGAATGTCAATGCATGGTTGAAGAAATGGAGCAGAGAAGAGGGTTTCGGCTTCACTGGGGCTGAGGTCCCACCTGGAGGAATAAGGGCTGGTACAAGGGCAACAGCCAGCATCCATCCAGGAGGGGAACAGTGGTCCTCAGCGAATGGTTTAAATAATACATTGGCCAGCATTTAAACCAGCCAAGAGGGAGGAAGAAAGATGAAGAGAGACATAAACGGCCCCCCCCCTCCAGCAAACAAGGTCAGAAAGGGGAATCCTGAGGGGGATAAAACCCAAAAAAGAACAGTACAACAAAGGGATCCGAGGGAGAGAAAGCAAGAATGATAATGAGATAGTGGAGAAAACATGGGGGGGGGGGCAAATCTGAAACAAGATAGGGGGTGGCAGCACAATCTGGAGAGTCATGTGTGCAAACACCCGGGGCCCGATTCTCAAAGCCCTGCATCTGATACAAGGTGCTTGCATCAAACAGATATGTTGCAAGGTGCACCTTGCATCCAGGGCTGCCTCCATGCAATTCACAAAGGTGGTCTGCGTTGACTGCAGGCTGCCTGCCCCAAACAGGTCCTGCACCACCCTTGTGCCCAGTAAAGGGCTGTGACAAGGTGCAAGGGTGCCCTGCACTAGATGCAAGCAGCCACAGCCCAGAGGGTGATTCATAGACAGTGCCCAGAGAAGCAGAAACTACGTTCCAGTAGACCAGCCTGGGCTGGTGTAAGGGGTCTTAGAAACTGCTGCCCTGTGTGCGTCACTGGGTGCATATTGGCATGAGTACCCACACCCCAATCCCTGATGTGCCCTACAACAGCAATCATGGTGTGAACTCCCCACTAGCCCCCAATGATGCCGTCAGTGGCATACAGTACACTCCCCCATTGGTGGTCTGGTGCCCTCCAACCCCAACACCTGCCAGTAGTGCCCCATCACCTCCCCAATCTGGGTAGATCCAGGGACTGGCGATGCTCTCCACACACCTCCATGGCCCTGACTGGACTGCATGTGCAGCAGTCTGTCTCATGTGAGTATGCCCACCATGCAGAATGGGTCCCATAGGTTTGAGGCACATCTGCTCCAGCATGGGGCATACTGGGTTGCAGTGCCGCAAAGGGCCTGTGGCAACCCCTGTCTATGCATCATGCGTTCATCGCAAGGGTAGGTTGCTGCTGGCATGGGGACTTAGGCCCCAGTATCCCTCCGGTATGTGATTCGGGTGCAGGATCTCTGTTGCACAGGGCTTTGGCACAAGATGCTGTTTGCTGCAGCTTGCACCGGACATGGAATTGGGCCCTCAACATCTAGGCAACAAGATTGCAGACCTAGAGGTCACCATGGCAGAAGTAGACCTGGATATGGTTGCAATTACTGAGTCCTAGTGCAATGAAAACCAGGATTGGGATGTGGCCATACTAGGCTATACTCTGTTCAAAAAAGACATGGTAGGTGAAAAAGGGGGAGGAGTTGTTCATTACGATAGGACAAAATAAAAGCCACAGAAATACCGGGAAAGCAGGCAGGAGTTGAGGTACTGTGGGTTGACCAGGAAACACATAAAGAGGGCCACTATTCACACGGGAGCGATATACAGACCTCCAGTACAGGGGGGAGAGGAGTATAAGGACATGATGGAGGCCATTCAAAGGATTGCATGCAAGGGGGAGATGTTGCTGGCAGGGGACATCAATCTACCTGACGTGGATTAGAGCCTACTAGCTGCAGAAATAGTCAGAAGTAGGGACATCCTGGACTCCCTGTAAGGGGCATTTCTCAGTCAAATATTTAAGAAGCCCACTAGTGGGGGGGGGGTGATACTGGACATGGTATTGACAAATGGGGACAGTGTTGTTGATGTCATGGTGGGTGATAACCTGGGGTTCAGTGATCACCATACAATGTGGTTCAATATAAGAACTGGGCCAGAACTGAGCTGCAGTAAAACGAGGGTCCTAGACTTCAGGAGGACCGAGTTCAGGAAAATGGGAGAATGCCTCAGGGATGTTTTGGCAGGGACAGAGGATCTGGGGGAACTGAGGAACTATGGGTAAAAATAAAGGAGGGCATTGCAAAAGCAACAAATCTATGTGTCAGGAAGGTTAACAAGGATAAGAGAAAAAAGAGACAGCTATGGGTGGCTAATGACGTAGCAGAAAAAGTAAGAGCAAAATATTAGCATTTAGAAAGTACAAAAAGACACAGAAGAAGGATAGGGAAAGCTAACAGGAGAAACAAAGGGAGGCAGAGAAGGCAGTTAGACACACAAAGGCACACACAGAGGAGAATATTGCCCAGTCAGTAAAAGAAGGGGATAAAACTTTCTTTAGCTATATAAGCGAGAAGAGGAAGACCTAAGGAGGAATAGTAAGGGGGAAGAAGAGGTTTGTGAGGAGAACCAAAAGAAGGCAGATATATTGAAAAAAAATATGGGCCAATGATATGGGACAAAGCCATAAATGGTAGAGAGATGGGCACCAGTCCTTTTACAGAGGAGAAAGTCCTCAAGGAACTAGCACAATTAAAAGTAAAACAAGGCAATGGGACTTGAAGGGATGCACCCCAGGATGCAGAGGGAGATCAAAGAGGTGCTGGCTGCACCTCTGACAACCCTGTTCAACTTATCATTAGAAACAGGGGAGGTTCCAAGGGACTCAAAGAGGGCAGATGTGGTCCCACTTCACAATAGTGGGAACAGGGAGGAGGCTGGAAATTAGAGACCTATCAGCCTGACACTGGTAGTGGGAAAATTAATGGAAACACTACTGAAGGAAAGGAATGCGGAATACCTTGTAATCAGTGGATTACAGAATCCAAGGCAACATGATTCCACAGGGGGAAGGTCCTGCCAGACAAACTTGATTGAGTTCTTTGACTAGGTGACCAAGGTAGTAGATCAGGGAGGAGCAGTAGATATGGCCTACCTAGATTTCAATAAGGCCTTTAACACTGTTCCACATAGAGGACCTGTGAATAAGCTGGCCTGTCTGGGAGTGGGTCAAAGAGTTATAAACTGGGTAAAAATTTGGTTAAGTAACAGGAGTCAGAGGGTGGTAATAAATGGTGTCCATGCTGGAGAAGACAAGGTGACCAGCGGTGTGCCTCAAAGCTCGGTACTAGGCCCAGTTCTCTTCAATGTCTTTATCAGTGACATTGCAGAAGGGCTAGAAGGGAAAGTATGCCTATTTGCAGATAACACAAAAATCTGCAACAGAGCAAATGCACCCGGGGGGGTGAAAAAAAAGAGGGATGGTTTGAAAATGCTGGAAGAATGGTCAAGGGTTTAACAGCTGGGTTTCAGTGCAACAATGTGCAAAATCATGTGCTTGTGGCACAGAAACTCAGGTGCTATGTACCACTTGGGAGGTGAAGTACTGGCAACTACCAAACAGGAAAGGGACCTGGGGGTTATCATTTCTGATGACCTGAAGGTAGCCAAACAGTGTGATAAGGCAGTGGGAAAGGTTAGTAGGATGCTTGGGTGCATAGGGAGGGTTATCTCCAGTAGGAAGAAGGAGGTAATATTACCCCAGTTCAGATCACCGGTAATGCCCCCCCCAGAAGTACTGTGTCCAGTACCGGTGGTCCCACCCCCAGAAGGACATTGATAAGGTGGAGATGGTACAAAAGGAGGCTACCAAAATGGTTCAGGGCCTGCATCAAAAGTCCCATGAGGAGAGACTCAAGGAACTAAATGTGTACTCTCTGAAGGAGTGAAGGGAAAGGGGGGATATGATAGGAACATTCAAATACCTCACAGATATTAATAAGGTACAGTAAGGTAGCATTTTCCATAGAAAGCTCTAGGACAAGGAGTCAAGCTATAAAGTTGGGGGGGAGGGGCTCCGAGGAAATGTGAGGAAATACTTCATGGAGAGAGTGGTGGATCTCTGGAACAGCCTTCCAGTGGAGGTGGTGGGTGCCAAAATGGTGACAAGCATGCATGGGACAGATACAAGGGGACTTTGGTAGTAAGGTAAGAGGAGGAGATGACTGGAGGTTGAGTTGGGTCTCTGGTGGCACAGTAGAAAGGGAAAACTGGGCAGGCTGGGTGGGCCACGAGATCCTTATCTGCCAACAACTTCTATGCTTCTATGAGTGTAATGACATCTAAAATGCTTCTACAGTGTGAAGCTCAGGGTGCTATAGAGCACAAAGGATGCAAAGGATTCATTCAGTTTAGCATTCCCAAGTTGTATGTCAAGAGAACAATGTATGTGTGTCTCTTATCAGTGTATTTGAAAAATAGTAATCTAGCCAACAAAAGTATTTTCAGTCCTGGCAGGTGCTCAGAGATTGAGAAATAGCCACAGGTAGATCCCTTTTGAACTGTAAATAATAAGGATACTGTATATGTATTGTGTAGTTCTGTAAATTTTGATGTGAGAAGTTCCAAAAATGTTAACTGTATAGCATAATTTGCATTAACGTGTCACTCCAATGAGTTGGGTTTACATTGTGTATTAAGTTGGCAATGAATTGACAACTTTCAATGTATTGTTTCATAACACTTAACAGAGCAGGTGCAACTTTTAAAAAAAGGTTTGGTGGCTCAACTGGACCTTATCTACAGGGCTATCAAAGTGCAAACCAAAGCTAATTCTCAACCATTAGAAAACAGTTTGTGCAATGCTGTGTGCTGAAACCAGCAACACTTGTGCAACTTATTGAGTAAAGTATGCTGAAGCAACTGCTTCATATGACAGTTTAATGTGAGTTCTACTTTATTAGTACGCATAAATTTAGTGAGGCTTTATGTGGATTTAAATGTTCTATTGTCCTTTATTTTCCAAGTGTTAGAAAAGGTTAATGTATTAACCTGTCAATTTGATGCATGGCACCTATTGGTGGAGTCTCCCTTAACTGAAAAAAGACTTCAGATAGACATAGACCATATAGCTTTGAAAACGAGTTGTATTTTGCAAATAAATACTGGATGTAACCATGGACTATCTTAAATTTTCTTGTGGAATATATATCAGTGCTGTTACAATAGACTAATCTTAAGCACGTGAGACTTTGGAAAGTAAAGTTACAAGTAAAAATGATTTTCTTCTAAAGTATACTAGAGAATGGGATATGTATAATTTTTGAAAAGTTAATCATGAGAGACACTACAGAATATATGTATCTTGTATGCCTTAATTCAGGGAAAAATTCATTTGGACTCAAATAAATTACTGTATACAAAAACTTTGCTTTCCAAGTGCAGACAACATACTCATAAATATTGGTTAATAACAATGACTGATAATGATTATACCCTAGCTTAAATTCAGTGTAGAAATTAATTTTAACGTTGTAACATTAGCACTTGGTAGCACTTTGTTTGCATATGTGTGTGTGTCAATTTAAGGATTCCATTACAAATGATTCTCAAATTTGTCTAATCTTCAGATATTCCCATTTGAAGACATTGAAGGGCTACACCATTAGGGGCTACTAGTTCTTTTCCACAGGCTTCTTGCCAATAGTAAACTTGCACTATGCTTTTTTGATTATACCAGCTACGAGTGCTGAACATTTCTTTGTTGATTTCTTCATAAGCTGGCTGCTTTGCAATAGCACTGTCTGCTCCAGTGCGCACCTACCCTTGCTCTTGTTGTCTTAATTATGCACACTGAAGTGGTCCTAAAGAGACACACTGTGTGTGTGTGTTGAGGGAAGCAAGGTACTGGAGCTTTCCAGTGTTGACAAGCCTTATTGCCTTTTTTCCTTTTCCTGAAGCACTGCTACCTCTGTATTTCCACCACGATTTTGGGACTTGCATATAAGTATGAGTAACCTACTGTACGTGCCACTCCGGTATTATAATATGAGAGTGGCCAGGAACCTGAACTGAGCTCAGAAGAGAAGGAAGGTCCAGACTTCTTGGAAAACCCAGAAGACACAGACAAATGCCGGGAGAGAAATAAACATCACATCTTCTTAGACGGAGAAACAGATAATGATAACCCTACTCTACATGAGTTATTTCAAAAATTAGGAAGACTATGAATTAAAGAACTTAACTTGTACTATAACAAAATAACTTTTGAAAGGTATCTTGACCTCAGTATCACACCTTACGGCCGCAGGATTGACAAAGTACCCAATACTGGGTTTGAGGATAAGGAATTGAAAAAATATTGGGAGGATGCAGCAACAATTTGTACCAACAGTTGGAAAAAAGCTTTGATTAAATGTGATACTCGCTCCTAATGGCACGGGGTCAAAACCGCACATGACAGAATGTCGTGTGGCAGAAGCGCGTTGCACACTTCCCTGATATCTTTTTTTCTGTGGGGGGCTCTGCCCCACACCCCCTGTTATGGGGGGCTGCTCCCTCAGACCCCCACTAAGGATTCTAACTCTGGCGGGGGGTTCCAACACTGAGAGTGCACAGGTCTGGGAATCGGCATAATGTTGTGCGTTATTATGCGTACAACATTATGACCCAGTACGGCTCCTAACAAGAAACTGTAAAAGAAATTAAATTGATTCAAAACAAACTTACTGAGTTTAAGGGCAAGTGTGACTTTGATAATTACAACATGTTTTACTGCAAAAAGATTACTAAACTTGAAAAAGATCTAATTGCCAAAAAACGTAGTAAGGTTATAAGAGACATTGGAGGTTATAGCAGGAAGGAGGTTTTTGCTTGGGACAGGAGAGATCGTTCTAACAGTAGAGGGCTCTCTAGGTCAAGAAAAAGATTTTGGAATAAGAGTCAGCAGAGAGATAATAATAAACCTAACAATAAAAAAAGTGTGAGCTTCCAAAACAAATACTGAAGCACCACAAAAAAAAAGAATGAATCAAGGCGTGACTCCTGACCCAAGTCCATCAAGCTCTGCAGGTATCCCTAACATTTTTTTAAAGCAAGAATGTTTGAGAGACGAATACAGGAAATCACAGGAACCAAAAAAACAAAATCAAAAAGGAACCATATCAAAAAGACACAGAGGGGAAGGAGAGGCAAACGAAAACCAGCAGACCAGTCAAAGATCATTCAGAAGCAAGGACAAGGATGGGAAATCATAAATCTCACAGATATTGAATTAACTGAGTGTCAAGTCTCCGTTTTGTTAAAAGGTTTAACATTTGTACCGACATCCTGCCCTGACCTGTTTGAAACTAGAGTGGATATCTTTGAATTGATTAAAAGAAAAGTAAAAAATGTCTTCATGCTTTGAATGTATGTAAAGTTTTTAATTTTGTTCCTACTGGTTTCTTAATGCTTTGTATACTGTTGTATCTGGTATGTGTTCGTGTCCCAGAGTCCTGATCTGGTTAACACAAACAAACAAAGTTAAAACTGAAATATATTTTGGGTAAACAACGAGACTCAAAGAATTCACTGAATAACAAGGGTGGCAACGAAGATATAGTGGCACATGGAGTAACCAGTACGCAGGACCCTATCCCCGTAGACATGGATTTATAGGACTTTTCATTACATAATGCTGAACAGTGGGACAGTACTAATTGGTACTCGAATATTATTGATGACATAGACATCTCTGCTTTATTAGAAGAACATATTAACATGCAAACATATGAACCTTGCCAGCAGAAACAGGCCTTATGGTCTATTAAGTCTGCTTGTATATGCAGCTAGCACCCCTATAGTGCAGCTGCCACACCATCCCCTCACTCACCTCCTGGAATGGTTCAGTGTCCTTTACCCAGTCACCCTTCCGTGCCCTGTCCCATACCCTTTTCAAACTCCCCACCATCCTGCATGCCACCACCTCCTCTGGAGAGCATTCTATTTTGACACAACCCTCTCAGTTAAATAATGCCATCTCATCTCCTTCCTGAACCTGCCTCCCTCCAATCTCAGCCTGTGCCCCCTGTGTCTCTTCCCTTCCATTGCTTAAACAGCCCCTCCGTGCCAGAAGCAGAAAATGTAACTGGAACAGCCTATCAACAAATTCATCAGTTAAATTTAAACCCAAGTCAATCTTGTGTTCCCAAATATGTAATGCAGTGATTAATGTGTTTAAAAAATGCCTTTTGAATTAAACAGTTAAGATTTTTTTCTGATACACGGGTAAACTATGAAAATCTTAACAATGATGAATTTAAAGCCTAAAAGAAATCAAGAATTTTAAAGGGGTTGTTATAAAAGAAATCCAGCAAAGGAAGAAATATTGTCCTGATGAATGAAAAGGTGTGGATGGCTTATCAAGAATGAGGCAGAATAGATAAAAATGGTCTTTTCAATCTTACCGACTTTCTATATTCTGCCAAAAATTCACAGAAATGTGAGGGAACCCCAGGCAGACTAATTGTGTACGGGACAGATTCCCTCACACATAATCTGGGTGGTTTCATTGATAGTTTCTGCATGTTTGATTACTAATTGAGGGACAGCATGGACCTGCTGAACAAGCTTGATGGAAAAATATGGAATGCAGATTATTGCTGGCTCACTGTAGATGTAAACAGTCTATACACTTTGATTAAACATGACCTAGGCAATGCAGAAATTATTTCTTTAACAATCAAGAAATTATTTCTGCACAGTTTTTGAGGTGGGTAATCGATTTCGCACTTGCACATAATTACTTCATCTTTACCAAGGATTTCTAGTTGAGGCGCTGGATGCCACACCTTGCTCCACACCAGTGACCCCAGTTTGGGAATGGACTCGGACTACCAGAGGTCGGTCATGGAGGAGAGGATTGAGCATTCAAAGGACTGCTCTACTTTCCTGTGGAGGGCTGGGGTATGTGTCTGCCACTTTAGTGACCCCAATGAAGACTGGGGGAGCAGCAGTTGGAGCACCTTAGTACAGGGTTGGGTGACAGTGGACATCCTGCAGGTGAGCACGGGAGCATGCTCACTGTGCACTGGACATCATTGCACAACTGCACCCCAGAGGTTCAAGCTAGATAAAACCCTCACAGCAAGCAGAATGATGCCTATGATAGGTGACCTTCCCACAGCCAAACAAAGCCCGTGTAAGCCAGTGTGGGGGCTCAAGGGTGATGCAGTCTCTCCCCCTAGTCTATCCCCCACCAGGGGAAGCCCCTCCATGGGGGACAAGCCATGGTCTTTCCCAAATCTGCAATGATGGAGACTGGCCATTGGGATAGCTGAGCACCTGCATCAAAAGGCTGAATGGAGTTAAGTAAGCCCTGCCACCTGTGAGGAGCAAAAACATAGTCTACAAAAAAAACAAAACAAGGACTTCTATCCTCAGATATGTAAAACTGTGATGGGGCTGCTTTTGCCCCCTCGTATGCCAATTTGTTCATGGGCAATTTTGAGGAGAAATACATTAAAGATGGCATCTGCAATAAATTTTTAGACCATGTAGAAGTATGATTCCAATTTATTAATGACATTATTGTAATTTGGAAACAAAAAAAGAAAATATGATACCAGACTTTATTTCATACCTAAACATTAACAAAATGGGCCTGATATTTACCTAGCAATATGACAAACACAATAATTCCTTCACCTAGAACTTATAGGTGTAACTGGTGAAGTGATTAAATCTAAAGGCTACAGAAATTAAACAGTGGCAAATGTATATGGAAAAGAATAAAACAAATTATGTTTATTTACTGGATGCATACATACTGTAGTTCTGATACAACAATGTGTGTGTGTGTGTGTGTGTGTGTGTGTGTGAAAGAGTGATAAACAGCAGAAGAATTCAGAAGATACATGGAAGAATTGTATGCACTATATTAAAAGTAGACATCAGTTCCATACATTTGCTGCACAAAAACAAAACCTCTGCCATACGGCTGGTAGTTCAGTAGTTCAATTTCATCCAAGTAGTGCTTCAGCTAGGTTTTGAGACATGCATAATACAGAAACAACAATGTGCTCTCAAAACCCACTTCACTAGCCACATACCTACAGCATGTCTTTACTGTTTCTGGGAAGTAAAGAATAATTCTTCTAGATTAGTGTATGCGGTTAATAAGGCTTCGTTGTTTAAAAATATTAAGCTTTCAGACTGTCATGAAGCTACATACTGTATTAGAATAAAAAAGTTCTCCCCACATCCTCAAATGCCATTTATTTTTACCAGTAGAAAACTGAGTTACAGCATCAGTGCGTGACCGTGGTGCACATTTTGACATGTACTTTTGTGTTTTATTTTAGACTGCAACTTATCTCCTGACTTGTATGATATCCTTTTTCCACATTTTGAGTCTGCTTTATTACTGTTTTTTTTTACAGTTGAATCTATGAAAGAAGCACTCCTTTTAATGTGGTTTTTACAGTTGAGACAACAAAGCAGCACTCTTTTTAACATGGCTCAGATCAGGTTTTCATCAGTATTCTCTGCTGGTTTTGAACACACACTGTTTCAGATCCCTGTTATATTGTGACATCAGTGAACTAGCATGTAGCAGACCCAGCTCCTTGACCTTATGTGACAGCAAGTGGATAAAACAGCTGAGAATACTTATGAACACCTGATTTGAGTCATATTAAAAGTGCTCCTTATTATTTCAAATGTGAAACAGAGTGCTAGACCACACTCAAAATGGGGAAGAAGGCTATTGTACATGTCAGAAAATAGAGGGCAATTTAAAATACAATAAAAGTATAGAACAAAACTGTTACCACTATCATGCCTTGCTACTGAAAGATCATGGCCCAGATTCTAGAAAAGAACCACCTGGTGTAACAGCACTTGCAGCAAGTAGAATGGCACAAGTAGCAACTTATGCCAGCAGTTACGACTTGCACTACTCTACAAGTGGCCTCTGAGCATGTCTGGGTCCTTGCTAATTTCTTCTATTACTTGAGCAGTTGCACCATAACACCCCTGTGACATGACACTAGGGGGTTTACAGGTGCAGTTGTGCCCCATTCCAGAAGGGCAGCAACAAAGTCCCCAATGTTGGGATTCTACAAGAACCCCCGGAGGAGAACCGGCAACATAGGCTACACCTGCATTTAGCTGGTGTAACTTACATCCATCCTCCGAGGATCCAGTAAAACCCGGTTCATGTGCCTCTCCATGTCCAGACCACCCCCGTTGTTGCCCCACTGGGCATCACACACTATCCCACTGATCCCCATGCATACATACCCCCCATGCAATGTGTGGCCCCGCGGGAATGGTCCCAGCAACTGCCCCCCATGTGTATCTAAATGCCCATTAAGGCTGCCCACACCAGCACCCCAAATCCCTATTGTGCAATGCCCCACAGGGTGGCCCTGTCATTCTCCCACACCATGCCCTGACCCCAACTCTAAACTGCAAATCGGCAATTACCCTACACCATGGTAGTCTAGTAGCCCCACACAGCCATGCCAGCCCACCCAGCACCCCCACCCATCCCCAGCTGGTGACTGGTACAGCCACCTCTCATCACCACTGTCAGCTGCTGACTGAGTTCAGTAAAACACGTGCTGAAAAGATGTACTCAGAAATTAATTTCTGAGCATGTCTTAACAGTGCACTCCAACTGGACTCAGTCAGTGGCTGGCCATGTTGATGAGAGGTTGGCTGTGCCAGTCGCTGGCTGAGGATGGGTGGTGGGGGTGCTGTGTGGGCTGGCATGGCTGGGTGGGGGGTGGGGGCCACTAGACTACCAGGACATGTCAAGGTGTATGCTGCATTTGCAGCCGGTGACTCAGGGTTGGGGCATGGGTGGGGGGTTAACTGCACCACCCTGCAGGGCATATCTATGGAGGGTTTGAGGGCCAGTTAGTGTGGCCAGCCCTGCGGGGCACTTACAGCAAGTTTTGGGGTCAGTTGGTGTTGGCCAGGGCACTTACAGGAGGTTTTGGGGGGCCAGTTGGTGTGGCCAGCCCTATGGGGCACTTACAGGAGGTTTTGGGGGGCTAGTTGGTGTGACCTGCCCTGTGGGGCACTGACATGAGGTTTGGGGGGCAGAGGGTGTGGGCAGCTCTGAGGTGTGGCTATTGTGGCTTGCTGGGAAGGGGGGTGCACTTGTGACATGCGGCTGCGGGTTGCCACATGCTCGCCAGGTAAGCCCTCTGTTTGGCATACCAGGCCACATGTCGCAAGTCACAGGACTTTGCTGTGGAGACCCTGCCCCTTCTAGAATAGGGTGCAAGGTCAATATTGCAGTTACAATTGGGCAAGTTGCATTTGGTGGTGACTTGCACCAACCATCTCAAATCAGGCCCATATGTCCCTACATTATATCTACCAGCTAAGTTAGTAGCAAGCAAAAACAAGTAGCAGCAAAGTATTTTATTTATTTTATTTGTAATTTTTGACCAGGAAAGGAATACTGAGTTGTGATGGCACATAACCTTCTTAGTAGTGGTAGATCAGGATTTTATCTCGTAAATTGCATTCACATCTTGTGTTTCCTGGCAGTATGCATCAGGTTATTAAAACTTACTGCAAAGAGCCCAATGGAATAAATGGGCAGTGTGACATCATGGTCCCATTGTTAATGCAATTCTCTGTACCAAATGAGTTCTCAGCAACCAGCAAACAGAGATACCCAAGATTCTTATAGGAGACAACCAGAAAGTGCAAGCACACTCACCAGAAGACTCAGCATTATAAGAGAAATCACATGTCTGACTCAAAAAGATGCTGTGAGTTGATTTAATCAGGGAAATCCACACATAAACAACAGCTGGAAAAAAGCATTGTGGAGGATGGGGGCCCACCATGGCCCAGATGCCCCAGCACTTCACTGAGGTGGAGCTTCATAACAGGGGTTACTGACTGTAAAAGTAATCTGAAATCCCCAATGTTTAGAGAACTGGAGTTGACTGTAACAAGGAAAACATCAAACTTAAAAAATGATAAGGTGTACAGTAGTGCTTCTTTAATGCCTTGCTCTTCAAGACAACCTGGGCATACTGAAGTAATCAAACTCATTTTCAAATCTCTATACTGTAGGAAGTTGACTCTCATTCTGAGTCCAAGTTCCCTAAGCATTTCTTGATTTGGGAACTGCTGGCTAACCTATGAGGCATGCATCCATGGTGGATACCACTTCTAGAGGGTAAGGGCAGTGTTGAACTGGCATACATTGGGAAGCATAGGTAGACCAGGAGGAGTTATAAAATTTGCAGGTAGTGTTTTATTATTATCAGTAACAGTAGAAGAGAAAAAAAATGTGCAAGATAGCTCTTCATAAAAGCAGTACAAACAAAAAATATTGTACAGCTGAGTCTCCCTCTTGAAAAGCATTGCTCTGTTTATATCAGTCCTTTTTGCCTGGCAGTTCAAACTCTGCACCATCTTGAAAGTTACATCTCTTATTTTTCATAAGATGTATCACTACTTTTTCAGTTTCCTTCCTGAAGCCAGCCTGAAAAGCATATCTAGTCTTAGCAGGTGCAGCAAAATAATACTTTTTGTGCCACAGCTGGTTTCCTGTTGATAGTTCTGAAAACAAACTTGCAGAGGTTAAAATGCATCTCAAGGTCAACCCCTATGTTCCAGACTGGTGTTTTTTCTAAAAACTGAAACAGCTTTCTACAATCATTTCAACAATATAATTATATACATTTGCAAGCCAAAGGATCCCAGTTTCACATAAAGATTCACATAAATTTTTTGTAATGACAAAGAAGCAAAGGGAGAAAGAAATATAAACAGGAAGTGAATGCAGGGAGTTAATGGGAAACTTGCTGGACCATCAGAGTGGCCAATTTCTAGATGCCACAAAAATTTGATTGTGCAATCAGACAGGCAAGAGAAAGATAAGTGACAGAACAGGAGAGGACAAAATTGATCCTTGTTTTTTAACAATCTCTACATAACATAAGAGACAGGGTCTTATCAACCCTGTCACAGGCAGGCATCCTTTCTATTAAGTAGGCTTTGGTCTGCCAGCATGTAAATCTGGCTTAGAGGCTTTTGGGCTAGTCAATCACAATTAATACTGGTAGTTCTGCAATCTGTGGTATCAATTTAAGTGATTACTGAATGTTTCTCAAGGGAAAATAGCCCTAAGAGAATAAATCCATTTTGGCTACTATAGCACACAATAGTCAGAGAGAATGCCACACAGTGGTATTATGAGATATGCTTTTTTTATAACACAAATGAAAATGCAAATGGCAAGATAACAAAGTCACATTATATTATATGCCTGGCCTTTGTTCTGTATAAAAATCAGTCTGCTCAAAAACCTTGTTTTGCACATTCTAAATTGTGCACATTCCAAAGTGCTGTTGTACTCATACCGAGCAGTTGTTCAGCACAGTTCAAGGGTCATAACATTTTAAATTCCTCATTTACCCAACATCTAGCTGATTACTAACAACTCAGTGCCAGAATTTGTACCTTTTAACTTGTAAAATGTATAAATTTAATTTTGATCAAAAAAGTGTTTTTTCTGTTTTCTTTTGTTTTCATTTAGACAAGTAACACTTGTGTGATTTCTGTGTACAAAACCATATACTATATAAAACAAAATATAGACAAGCACGTGCAACTTGGCATGTGTTTCCATCTTGGGGTTGAGATGACAGCATGGACCTCTCGAGCTGCACTCTCGAGGTCCATATGCTATCATCTCAACCCCTCAATGAAAACACAGCCTTGCGTATGGTTTCTACATTATTCTCTATGTTGTTCATGATATACTCTTCTAACCACATACATTATAATTTCTTTGTTGTTTGGTAGGTTGCAATCAAGAGCTTGATGGGTCGATGTGATAACGGCGAACGCCTAAAGGTGATCATCATTATCGCTCAGGCAGAGTGCCGAACACATTTTCAGCACTCTGACAACGCCAACGCAGCAGAACAATAGTGCCAGGACAATGTTTTACTGCTTTCTGTTGCGGACTGTGCCCTCCCGCACCACCATACTTAAGGATTCTCAACTCCAGGGGGGTGCGGCTGGGGGTGAAAGCTACAAAAGAAGGTTCAGGCTGGTGCAATAAAAATTGCACAAGTGCCCAGACCCAAATCCTGTACCTCAGCCACCCCAGCCACTAGCCAATCCCTGACACCATTATGCAGCTCAGCCAGCAACCCCAGCACCACCCCCTACAGCCTCTCCACTCCCTCCCAGCCCATGCTCACCAGACTTGCTCCCACCCCCCACGCGCATACGTATAGCGACATCCTGTCACCTAGTTTGACCACCCCCTCATCCGGTCACCCTACCTTTCCATCACCATGAGTGGAGTGTGCCAGGAAGGAGTCACCATAATGGATGGCACCCTTCCTCATGCGCCCACTTCATGGGTTACCGAGCTTGATAGTTAGGGGAAAACAATGAAATACCAAACAAATCAGGGAGGGGAATTTCTAGCAGGAGAGGAGAGATGGTGTTGCTTCTATTTTGCTCTCCTAAAAAAACCACTAGAGAGACTGTACCTCCACAAGGACATCAACAGGTTAGAAGTGGTCCAGAGGAGGCTACCAAAATGGTGCAGGGAGTGCACAAGAAACCGTATGAGGAGAGGCCGCTGAAGCTCAACAAATACTCCCTGAGTGAGTGGGGACATGACTGAGATCTATAAGTACCTCACAGGGATGAACAAAGTGTAGTAGAGGATTGTTTTTCATTGAAAGAGGAGCACCAGAACACAGATACATGCTATGAAGCTTGAAGGGGGGAAGTGTAAGAGGGATGTGAGGAAATACTTCTTCACAGAAAGGGTGGTGAATGCCTGGAACAGCCTACTAGAAGAAGTGGTAGAGGTTAAGATGGGGGGACCTTCAAACATGCATGGGTAAGGCACAGAGGTATACTATGCAGAGATAAGGGAGGATAGAGGGACACCTGTGACAAAATCAGGCCCAGGGCAGATTAAATAAAGCCACTGGTCCTTTTCTAATCAGGTAACATGCATAAAAAGAAAATTGTTGTCCAGTACAAGTTCATCTGCTCCTCTTGCTTATTCCCCAGGTGAAGTCATAATGCTTGTGACACTGTGGTTGTGACATCACAATCAGTCCCTTAGCAACAGACTTTGATGCCAAAACAGAGAATTATGACATCAAGTAGGGAATGAGCTGCTGGGGCAGATACTCTCTAAGAGATTAAAATCCTGATTTCATGCAAAATTCCTCAGCAAAAAATAATGAGGCGGAGAGCTCAGCAGATGGTGTATATTCTCATCTATAAGTCAAATTCACATATAAGTTAACAACTTTTTCCTCGTCAGTTTTAGCAACATAACAGACACATTTTTTTCTGCCCAAACTGGGTGGAAAAGTGTGTTTTGTGATCAGCAGCAAGCCCAGAAACTGCTTTTATAAATAGAACTGGATACAACATATAGAATAGTGGATGGGTGAACATCCACAACAGGGCTGTGTTTCCATCGAGGGAGTTGATGACATCACAGAGACCTCGAGAGCGAAGCTTGAGAGGTCTAGCTGATGTCATCAACTGCCCGAGATGGGAACGCAGCCTTAGTTGTGGATGTTCACCCATCCACTGTTTTATATAGTATGTGAGTTTTTTTTGTTTGTTTGTTTTACATTGGGGTTTTTTTTTCGTTACTTGCTGTACGCACGTGCTGCTCCTGTTCCGTCTGGTGCTCCTGCTCGCTCATGTTCCCGCTCCGTCCGACTTGTCAGTTTCTCCTCTGCACAGTTTTAAAATCATGGAGAAAAAAAAAGTGTGTTCAGAAAGGGAGCCATGTATGGCTCTCCGTGTCCTGACTCCCAACTTCAAAGTCGATGACTCAGCTTTCGGGCGCCGCTAAATCGCCCGCCATGTTTTTTCTTGTGAGCCACGCCTGAGCCAATCAGGTGGAGGTTCAGGTAAAGTTAGTTGTACTATCGATGTGACGTCACATCGATAGTACAACAACTTTTTTGACCTTTGAACTGTACTACAACAAGATTTCAGCAGTTGCTGAAATCCATGCACAATAGGCAGTACCCATATACTATATTATGTTACACAGTTGCAAAAAATGGTTTACTATTGTTAATGCAGCAGACAGTTCAGCCTCATAGAAAGTCAAGGCCCCCTTCTTGGGGGCCTGTTTGTAGCATCAGCAACTAGATTTATATGTGAGCATATACAGTTGATGAACTGCAAATAGAGTTGTATCTAAATATTATGACCTTCACAGTCTTCCAAGGGGTGCCAACAGTTCTTTGAACCCTGTCAGTAACAGTGGATACAAGTTATAACTAATAAACTGATGTGGTATGTATGTCATAGGGATGACTCTTACTGCATAACAGAATTATCATGAGGTTTCAGTGACAGAACCATAATGTAAAGCTGAGCCATTCTAGCTATCAAGCCTTCCCAGATACCGTAACTCTGTTATATAAATAGAATAACACATGCGTTAACAACTATTACAGTGCTGTAACCCACCTGAGGGTTTCAGGTGACACTGAAAACCTTGACAGCAAAGCTTGAGAGGTTTCTTGTGTCACCGGAATTCCAAGATGGAGTTATTCTTTTTGTAATATGGGGATTTTCATCAATTTTTACCTACAATATATGATTCTCCTCTGGGCTGGCTGGTGCAGTTTCTGCACTCAGCAAAGGGTGTCTCTGAGCCCTATGTTGCTGCAGACCCTGCCTCCATCAATGCTGGATCTGCCTCTCACTGCAACAGCTGGGTTGCCTTTCTGCTCTGTTCAGCTGCTGGCATCAGTGAGAGCCAACTGCATAAACGAAAAAAAAAACAGTGCAGCTGTGCTTTCTCTCCCCTGAGGTCCCATCAACTACAGTATATGCCATTCCTGCTGACTCACACTATCTCTCTCCTACGGCTTGTAGCAGGTTTTCAGCCATGATTAAAACATGAGCTTCTGAAGAACTAAAATTTAAATGCTATCATTTTGACTTCAGAGTGATGGTACTATGAATTTCTGTCATCAGAATGATGGTAATACAACTTTCTGGCTCCACTGCTTCACTCTGGGAAATGGCACTTTCCCATATATTACATTAAAATATAACTTTCAAAAGCCCTTTTAGCTTATTATAAATAACTCAAGTTAGCTAGAGCGATTCATAAGAAGTTTCACCTTTACTTTTTTTCAGAGAAATAAGTCTAATGCTCCCCGTCTCTAAAGTGGGATGTTTCACTTCAGTGTTTCCGCATAAGGATGACAACAGTGTACTATATATAAGGGTCTGTGTTTCTAGTCTCTTGTTGGCCAAACTCACATAAGTGATGTATATTTACATTGAATACACAATGACCTGACTGAAAATATACAGTTGAGCAACACTTGTGTGAAACAGGATGTTTAAAACTCACCTGTCGTTGCATCTCTTGCGTGCTCTGGTCTTGCCCACCTCCCCCACATGCGTACTTTGTTAGAGCAAGCCTTGGTACCTGTATACAGATATAATGTTTAAGTATTATTCTTTTAGAGAGCGTATACCATCGATTTTATTATTTTAGTCTCATTCCTTATATATGGTTCATAATAACATCCAGGAATACATGGATGAACCTTTTATTAAGAGTGATGAAATGGCTATTCTTTGAACTTTGGCCCCAAAGGAAAATCCAGTTTAAAACTGCACATTTACAGTTGATAAGAATGTCGTTATCTATGGATGTAAGTAAATAGTTTAACTTCCTAATTCATTTAAAATAATGCCAAAACCATGAAAAAGTATAAGCTTGTTTTCCAATCATATTTTTTGTTACTGTCTCCATCAAGATAGTGAAGACTTTGGCAAGGCAAAGCAATTTTATTTGTGTGGCACCCTATCCGTGAGACTCAGGGCACCTCACAGTGAAAAAAAAAAAATAACATAATTAATAAACGAATTGAAAACAAAAATCACTTTTAAAAACATCTTAACTATAGCAAGTAACGGTGTGCTAACATGAATAATTGATACTTAAGGGCCTTTTTAAAGGTCTCCATGAAGGAGACATTATGAACATTGAGTGTAAGAGTGTTTCAGAGTGGGTCAGTCACTCCAAAGGTCTTTCCTTCAACAGCTTTACACTTGAATGTTGAACAGATAACATGCCTATCCTAGTGGGCCTGAGAAGGCAAATGGGTGTACATGGACAGAAGGTCTTCCAGGTAGCTTGTGACCAAATCCATGCAGGGAATTGTACTTTCACTAGCCAATCAAGAAGTTGACATGCCACCAGATAAATAACTAAATAAATAAATAGGCATCCAGTATAGATAACGTTGCACTGGTGTGATATGCACTGACTGAAAAGTCCAATCAATCACCAAGGCAGCCATATATTTTAATTATCTGTAGAGGGCATTGCAGTAATCCAGTGGGAACGTAACAAAGGTATGAGCTATGGTGGTTAGATCACCTGGTGCTAGATATGGCTTTATCTGGGCTTTATTCCATAAGAGAAAAGGAAATTGTGGACTACTGCTGACACATGATATTCCAGAGTCGGCGTGCTGTTACTGTGTCCCCTAGATTTCTCACCCTATCTTCTGCTCGGAGTGTAATGGCATTTAGAATGTTTTTACAGTATGAGGCCCAGGATGCTATGGAATGCAAAAGCTGCCACAGTAAAGGATGCAAAGGATTCACACATTTTAACATGTCCTAGCTGTATATCATGAAAACAATGTGTGTTTTTAATCAGTTTATTTGGAAAATAATATTCTAGCCAACAAAAGTATTTTCAACCTGGGAGTTACCCAGAGAATGAGAAATAACTCTGAGTAGATTTCTTTGTAAGCAATAATACCTGAGAGGGTGGGTGGTATTGGTTTATACGGACCACCCAGGTGTGTAATGAGGCCCGACGCCACAGGTGGAGGGCCTTATAGCCCCTGGGCGGTCCGTATAGACCAATACCGCCCACCCTGGAGGGTATTATTGAGCTTAGAAAATGAAAAAAAAACTCTCAGACATATTTTTTAAAAGTTTTAAACATTTTAATAATTTTGTTGACTTTTTATTACTTATTTTGTGAGCTTTGAGACAAAGTAGTCCCTTTTTACATTCACTTGCGCGCATGCGCAAGTAACGTTTTGGGAGAGTAGCACACTTTGGAGGTGTGCCTCTCCCTTGCAATCCAGTGCTCCATTGAGCAGGCATGGTGGTCCTGCACCAATGGGTGCAGGAGCTGTGTATGACAGCAGTGGTCTTCGCTTCAAAGAAAACCACCGCTGTCATACTGAGCACCGCGTCACGCGCTCCCCCCCCCGTGTCACACCACCCCCCAAAGCTTTGGTGCCACTCTGGGAGCCCACCCCAGCGTGGCAAATGTTGTTTGCCTGATGGGGGTGCCCAATCCCCCGTCGGCTCCATGGCGCCCCCCAAGCCATCCTGCTGCCATGCTGGAAGCCCACTACAGTGTGGCAAATGTGAAGCGTAGTTTGCCGACGGGGGTGCCCAATCCCCCATCAGCTCCTCGCCCCCCCCAGACATCTTCTGCCATGCTGGGAGCCCACCCCAGCGTGGCAAATGTCCCACGCTGCCTGTTTTTTTTTTTTTGTACCTGTAAATCGAAACGGTCCCACGGTGCATCTCCCAGTCCCCCTCCACAACCCGCACCCATCCACTGCACACCCAGCTTCCCACACCCCTCACTCCTATACTTATTCTCCGGAGCTCGACGCGACGATCTTCGTGGACTAGGAACACGCCTGAATCTTCAAAGCCGACTTTAACTGAGGAAATGTCGGTAAGCTGTATAATGGGCTAGATAGGGGTTTTTCAACTTTATTGCATATCGCAGGCATTTTTTGGAATTTTTGCACCAAATTTTCAACATGGGGTTTTTGGGACCCCTTCTCATGAATGATGTCACTGTCATGGTGTTATTTGGGCCCAACGGGTGATTTCACAGTCACTGTTTATTGTGCAAATACCAGCAATCGCACAGGGCATTACGGTAAAGCACCATACATGCCAAACACCACTGCAAATACCTGTAAACGAACGTTCGGCATTGACAAATGCTTGTTAAAAGTGGTTTGGTTAAATTAACAAACCCTGACTTGAGCAGTCAGTTGCACTGTGCTAAATTACTGCTGACACAACAACAAATAACAGTCACCACTACTTGTTTGCGGAGATAAAATTAATTGTGGCACTGAAGGTGCAATTCACTGGGTTGAAGTTAGTGGTTGTGGTGTTGGATGTTGTTGGTTCAATCCCTTGGAGTTGATTGCTGGCTCCAACAGGTGGCATACTTGCTGCTCGGTGCTGCTGCGACTGCTGGTTGGATCCTCCTAGGACAGTACTCCAATTTCATCTGTTGTCTATGGATGCTGACCAGTAGTGCTGCAGACTGGCTTCACATCTGTGGCCAGTCACACTGGTGATTTCATGCACTGACAGTCCTGCTTGAGTTAACAGTTGCACAACTGTTGAGCGTATGCTGTGATTGGTGTATCTTGTAGATAACTGTGCTTCTTTGCTAAGTCTTGACATCATATTTCTAAGGACATTTTTGCCCATTGGTTCCTTTGTGTACCAGCAGTCCTGGGTATCAAGGTGAGTCTGATGTAGCTTCCTGGGATGAAGGTAGAATGCAAGAGCATCCTCTGGCAATTTTGAGAGATACTTGCAGAACAATAGAACAGGGCAGAAAGGGTTGCCACGATCTTCAAACATAAAACCACGTGAATTTTCTTTGTTGACCTCCAGTGGATTCTTGTGATTTTTTGAGGCAGGATTAAGGAAAAGTGTCATATACTTTTGCCCATATTCATCACTCTTGACTGTGAATGAATCTGTTCGCAGGTCTTGCAATCCTTCTCTTCCTTGGCGGGCCATGTGCTGCTGGATGTCAAACCAAACCTTGCATACTAATCCCTGTGCTGTATCTGGTGACATGGCTGGTGAACCTTTTAGCTTCTCCAGGTCTGTTTCAGTGTTGGATGGGTGGTGGGCAGCAACATCCTTCTGCTCCTTACGAACTTTCTTTAGTATGGACATCATTATATTGCTGCTGGAATGAAATGCTGGGTCTGAGATTATATTGGTGTGACATCCTACTTCCGGGGAGCTTAGGTGCCAGTTGATGGCTGCACGGAGAGCGCAATACCTAGATACTGAGTACTGCTCACCTGATGCACTTCAGGCTTCTGCATAGAATTTACACAGGTGGCTATTTAAGATGTCAATACTGTCATTTTTCCAGTCTTTTTCTATGCTTTCTTTTCTAGCCTACTTTGCTAGGACTACCAATGGCCACTGTGTGTTTTTCTTTGTATTAATTTATTCCCTCTGACTCTCAATGATAATTAGGTCTGATGTACTCAGACTGATAAAATGTGGTGTAGCTTTAAATTTCTTGTTGCTAGGTTCTGGTGTCTGCTCGATTATGTTATCAGCTTGTGGGAACAAACTATTCACTGTCTCTTCAGCTGGTATGCTGAATATACTTGTGAGGTAATCTGACATTTCTTTATGACTGTTGTGTGCTCTGCATGTCCTTTTACTGTTTAATGGCAGTTTGATTAATTTTGAAAAAGGTATATGTGCACAACGTCCCTGCTCATGCTGCATGCAGGGCTGCCTTTTCTTGCTGCAGGTACGGGATGAACAATTCAGCTTTCCATTTATTTTTTAAACATTTTGACTTGTTTTAACTGCTGCAGTGACTAATTCTGTGGTGCACTGGAAGAAATGCATTTGCTTTTTTTGTTTTACTGCATTGCTAATGGTCTTAGAGTTGGGTTCTGTGGTACTGTGGTTCTTGGGAGATCACCGATGTTTTCTATTGCTACCACACCGCTAATGAGCTTCCATTTGTGGTAGGTAGATGTGAGAAAATACCAATGATCTCATGGTCGGTCTGCTGTGGGCAAGCAACTTGAGGGGGGATTTTACCACTGCTCTTTTTTTTGGACTGGAATGTATGTTTGGGTGCTTTCTGCTATCCAGGGATGTTCTTTGTACTGTTAAGCCATTTTTTTTTACATAGCACCCAACGGCCTAATCGCTGACTATTGAGGAGGTTTGCCGAGCAGGGCAAGATGGTGGCCACATTTAATTAACATTCAGGGTGCAAACTGATTGTCTTGGTTATGGGGCACCCGAATAGGCTCTTGTTTTTATGTGGGCTGTATAGAAAATAAATGAATCTCTACTGCCATGCTTTGACCAATGAGATTCATTTATTTTCCAATGTCATTTTCTAATGAACTGTAAATGATAAGGATATATTTCTTGTGTCATTCTTTAGATTTTGATCTGAGAAGTTCCAAAAATATTGATTTTATAGTACAATTTGCATTAAAACTGTCGCTCCAATGAGTTGGATTTACATTGTGTACTGAGCTGGCAATGCATTGGCAACTCACAATGTATTGTTTCATAACACTTCACCAGGTCACAAACAACTTTTAAAAAAGGGGTTTTGTGGCTTAACTGGACGTCTTCTACAGGTTTGTCAAAATGCAATCCAAAGCTGATTTTCAACCTTTAGATAACAGTTTGTGCAAGGTTTTGTGCCGAAACCAAAATACACTTGTGCAGCTCATTAAGACACAGTATGCTGAAGAAACTCTTTCATGTGACAGTTTAATATGAATTATACTTTATTAATAGACATAAATGTAGTGAGGCTTTACATTGATTTAAATGTTCTTTTGTCTTTTATTTTTAGTGTTAGTAAATGATATTTAACCTGTCAGTTTGATGGGTGTCAACTATTGGTGAAGTCTTCCTTAACTGAAAAGAGACTTGAGATAGACATAGACCATGTAGATGTGAAAACAAGTTGCATTTTACAAATAAATACTGGATGTAACCATGGACTATTTTATATTTTCTTGCAGAATATATATCAGTGCTGTTACAACAGACAAATCTTAAGTATGTGAGACTTTGGAAAGTAAAGTTACAAGTAACAATGATTTTCTCCTAAAGTATAATAGAAAAAGGGACATACAGTATATTATTTGAAATGTTTCTTCATGAGAGACATTAAAAGATGTATTTATCTTGCATGCATTAATTCTTGGGAAAAAGTCATTTGGACAAATAAATTACTGTATACAAAAACGTTGCTTTCCAAGTGCAAACGACATACTCATAAATAGTGCCTGACATTTGGGTGATCGAGACCTCGTCTAATGAATTTTCAAGCAAGTCTCAGTAACTGGGTAAAGATAAGGAAGAGACAATCCATATGATTGGGCAATAGCCAACATATCCATTCAAAATTAAATACACAAAGAGGCAGTGCCAACTGTGACAACAAAATGTTTCCATTCAAAAGCAATCCTCCATAAACTGTTGAACTGGCCCTCTGAGATTAGAACGTGTGACTTCTGGGAATATGTGAGGTGTATGAAGTTGCTCACATTTTTGGAAACCTAGCTGCCACAGTCTCTGTAGTGGGACATTCCACATGTGTTGAGATTCATGCTGTAGATTGAGCCTACCTGGTGAATCTGAGAAGGGTGCCTAAACAACCTTATCTAACACATGTAATTTCTGTGGTTCTGAGTCACAGCAGTATGAAGGATAAGATACTGGATCACCAGCAGCAAGGAATTGTGGCTGGGGATGCAGTCATTCATCTACAGCATTTTCTGATCTCACCTCTTCTACCTAGTCCAGGCAGAAGGAATTTTAAGGAGCAAAAACCAGGCTGAAGACCCTAAACATTCCCTTTCCTCTGTTAGTGCCAGTGTTCTTAAGGGTGGAGGCTGGAGAGAAAATATAGATTCTCCTGAACCCCTGGGATGCCAACAAACCCATCAGAAAACTGTAGGTTGGGCAGATGTAAATGAACACATGAGTTTCCTCAGTGGGGAGTGCTGAATCCTATGATACTGTATTTCTTTAAATTTCCTACTGTGTCATCACAAAGTTTGGACACTCGTCCCTTCCCAAAATGGTCCTGAGGTGCAAAGTATTTCAGCTGTCATAGACTGTATATTTCAAGATTAATAAAAGCAATCTGATATTACACGGTGGCTTCACTTTAACTTAACTTTGCAACTTTTGGGCAAAATAGGGTCATATATTTTTAGGTCAAGTTTGAATTTGAATTACAGGCCTGGTTCACTTGTGGAAACAATATTATTTCAACTTGTTTCTGTTTCTGTTAAAAGCAAGCCTGTCATTTCTGTAGGTTAAAATGGCTGTGTAGTTTTTTCTAAGTCTAGTGTAAGATTCAATGCCACCTCGAACCTTGTTTAGGAACAGACCAGATAAATGACACCGAATATACGTAAACAAGTGCACCACTGATATTATCAGTTTTGCTGAGTGGAAGATTTTGAGACACAAGTACCTTATACTGGTTGGTATGAAACTCATGTGAGTTGAAATGTTTAAGACATTACTTTCACTAGTTCTCATATTGTTAAATACCTAAGCTGTTGTCACCACTGTGTGACTAGTCTGAGGTTTCTGTTCAATTGTATTAGTTTGAATCTCATGTTATACGTATAGCATTACTTGCTTAATTGCAAGTATGGGTTTAAATGAACTAGGGCAGAGTTCAAACTCCATTTTGTTGACTTAGGAGAAAACATGCTTACAGTATCAAATGTTCCTAGCTGAAATGTAAGCAACATTCAGCTTAGTCATCTTAATGTTTGATGATGTGAGACAAACAATTTTGGCTATGTAAAATGCACTGTATAAAAATACAATAATTTCTTTGATAAGAGGGATGGCATTGTTTAACATCCAGCAATGCCAGCAACGATGGCATTTCTTAGTATCTAATGCCATCAAAAAATATGGTAATGCTTAACATCCAACAATGCATCAACGATGGTATTGCTTAACACTTAATGCCATCAAGAGGCATGTTATCTCTCTACAACGTCATCAACAGTGTTGTTTCTTAACATCTAATGCCATCAACTATGGTGTTCTGAACATCCAACACCATCAAGATGGCATTTTCAACATCTGACACCATCATCACATCATCTACAGCAATAAGTCAGTGTACAGCAACTAAATGCTACAGGATCTCAGGAGAAATACATCATATAGAATCCGTTGGCATTTACCATGCTGCAAAATCATAGTGTGACAAGTCATTCAGTAACAAGACTCCTACCAGCTCCAAATATCTATCATGGGATTGTACCAATGGAGAGAATGCCAGCATCACTCCTTCCCCAATGGACTTGATAAAACAAATGTTTATAAGTTGTTAATGTTTCATCATATTTGGAAATAGAATAAAAGGGCTGGGAGTGAGATTTTACTTGGGGGGGTATGGGTCCATCGAGTAGCTAATGTGTGTGCATGTTTTGCTAAGGACTGTTTAAACTGTCATCATCTGGACTGGTTACATGCCAAGCTGAAACTGGGACTGTCGTGCTGAAGTATCAGCTAAAAAGGAAGTGTTGAAACCACATACAGTACATTTCCAGCAACCCTGCCCCTTCCAGGGGAAAGCAAACGACTGTCAGCAATGTGTTGTTATTCTAAACCAGAGTGCACTGGTACAAATGTATAAGGAAAAGGTTACTTTGGGGCTCAGTGAGTCTACCCGGTTAACAAAATTGAAATAATAGTAAATAAATGAAACAAACTGTTGCTTAATTACTTGCTAATTTGCTTATATGCCATCTTCTTCTTTTTAAGTTTGTGTTGCTTAAAATAAAGCCTATTGAATGGTATAGCATGGGTTTTTTTGTTATCTGCTTGTCCTGTGATTCTCATGACATTGTGTGATTTATGTGAGGTCCACTACACTGGAATTAAGACTTTGCTCTTGGGCTAGTGTGAAGTAAATGGGTGTTTACTCACCTGGTAAAGGTGATTGTGTTGGTTGGCATCCATGGCACTCCAGACATTACCTCATGGGTTATAGCCCACCTGATAGGCTAGTGATGCACTGACCCAGATCAAATTTCTAGCATATCCAGGTCCCAGAAACCCCTGCTCTCCAGTTTGAATCTTCCACAGCTGAAATTAAGGTCGGTTAGTACAAGAGAAAGAAAAATACAATCTAGGCATAGGCAATTTATGACAATAAGAGGGAGATGGTTGAAGCCAAAGAAGAATGCGGACCACGACATAGTATCAAAGGCCCGTGGGCCGGGTTTTATTCCTTCCTATTATTTACAGTCTAAACTCGGTCCCAAAGGTCCGACTGGTAGAATAACTTTTGAGAGAAGTATTAGTTGTTTGTTCCTGTAGGGCCTGCCATGGATGAGATCCCCTATTCCAGTTCCGTTCACTCTGGGCATTCTGAAGGGAGGGCCTTGGAGTGCCATGGATGCCAACCAACACAATCACCTTTACCAGGTGAGTAAACACCCATTGTGATTGGTTGGCATCCATGGCACTCCAGACATTACCTCATGGGTAGATAAGAAGCAGTGAAGTACCCAAGGGGGGGAATAGAGTGAGCTAAGAGTGAGTGAGTGGTAGAGGAAGCTGCCATCAGGACCTGAGTGGTGAAAGTGGGCCGAATGGCCTGCAGCTGTTCTAGTCTGTAGTGCCTGGCAAAAGTGTGGCTGCCCTATAAATGTCCTCGGAGGATACGCTAGCTCTTTCCACCCAGGAGGTGGCGATCGCTCTGGTGGAGTGAGCCTTGATCCCCTGGGGGGGGTCATTTGGTTAGTTATGTAGGCGTTCTGGATGACTCTCCTTAACCACCCGGCAATGGCGGTCTTGGAGGCGGCTCTTCCCTGCCTCTGTCCCTTCGAGATGACGAATAGTCTCTCTGTCTTGCGGATGGGACGGGTTCTGGCCAAGTACACAGAGAGGGTGGATCAAACATCAAGATAATGTGGGACCGTGCTGAGGCCCTGCTGAGACCCCTCAGGGAAGGTGGGAAGTTTGATGGGTTGTTCTCTGTGAAAGCCAGTGGATACCTTTGGCTGGAAGGCTGGGACCGTCCTCAGCGGACTTTCTAACGGGTGAATCAGATAAGGTTCCGCTGCAGGATAGGGCCCCAAGCTCCTCGATCATCCTAGCCGAACAGATTGCCACTAAGAAGCATGTCTTGAGGCCGATCCAGAACAGGTCCACCTGGAGGAGGGGTTCGTAAGGTGCGGATTTGAGGGACTCTAGAACTAGCGGTAGGTCCCATGGGGTGACGGTCAGCTGAGTACTCGGGTGGAGGATCTCCACTGCCCTTAGAAAGTGGGTGGCGTCGGGGTGAGCTCCCGGGGTGTATCCCCCGATGAGACCCATGGCCGCCCCTATGGCTGATAATTGCACCCTGAGGGAGGACAGTGCTAATCCCTTGTCTACTCCCTGTTGGAGGAACAGTAGGATGTTGGCCATGTCGGTCTGCTCAGGAACTCTGCCCCGCTCCCGGCACCACCGGGAGAAAATGGACCATTGTCTCCCATACGTGGAGGTGGTAGAAGACCGTCTGGACTGGATTAGGGTGTTGATGACAGAATCATGGTACCCCGCTGCCCTCAGTCTCTTCCTTTCAGGAGCCAGGCCGTGAGCTTGAGGGTCCGCGGGGTCGAGTGGAGCACTGGCCCTTGTGAGAGCATGTCTGTTCGGTACGGTATCCTGAAGCTGGCAAGTGACATCTCTTGGACCGCTGCAAACCACAACCTGCATGGCCAGTAGGGGGCCACCAGGATAATCGTGTGTTGTGATTCCCGTATCTTGGTCAGAACCTGAGGGATCGGGGAGTGGTGGGAAGACATAGGCGTGGCTCCATCTCCAAGGTTGTGATAGGGCGTCCGTTCCCTTGGATAAATTGTCCCTGAACCGTGAATAGTAATCTCTGACCTGAGCATTCTCCCGTGTTGCCATAAGGTCTATGGTCACGGTTCCCCATGTCGCTTGGATCATCTGGAACAGGTCCAGATGTAACCGCCATTCCCCCGGGTGTACCTGTTGCCTGCTGAGCTAATCCGCGTGGACGTTCAGCCTTCCTGCTAGGTGAACGGCGATCAGGTGTCTGAGGTTGGCTTGGGCCCAGTCGAGGACTGCCGTTGCCTTCCTCAGCATAGCTCTGCTCCTGGTCCCACCTTGCTTCGCTATGTAGGCCACCGTGACCTGATTGTTGGATCGGATTAGGACTGATTGCCCATGTACCAGATGTTTGAATGCTTTTAGGGCATGAAACACGGCTCTCATCTCCAGTATGTTGATAGAGAGCTGTGACTCTGCAGGTGACCACAGGCCCTGTGCTGTTGTGTCTCCCAGGCAGGCTCCCCAGCCGGAGAGACTTCGTCTGCTTTCTATGGCGATCAAGTGAGGTGCCTCTAGGGAACTCCTTGGACAAGTTCTCCTCCACCGTCCACCAAACCAAGGACAGTCTCACCACCTTGGGTAGTGGTACCACCACCTGGAGGTTGAGTTCGTTCGGTGCCCCCCTGAGTCAGCGCGTAGATTTGGAGTGGGCGCATGTGCCACCTGGCCCAGGGCACGAGGTCTATGCATGAGGCCCTGCAGCCCAGTAACTGGGCTATCTTTCCCATCGTCGTGCTGTGTTGGACCTTCATCTGATGGGCTAGGTCCCTCAGGTTGTGAATTCTCGAGGTGGATGGTTTTGCCCACCCCTGGGCCGAGTTGATGAGCGCACCCAGATGCTCAATCTGCTGGGTGGGGATGAGGTGGCTCTTCTCTTGGTTTACCACCCAGCCATGGTCCTTGAGTGCCTGTAGGGTGGATTTCATGTGTATCCGTGCCTGACATTCGGACCGGGCCCGTATGAGCCAGTCGTCCAGGTACGGGATGATGTCCAGTCCTCGTTCCCTGAGTCTTGCCACCAAGGTTATGGAGACCTTGGTGAAGACTTTTGGGGCTGAGGAGAGGCCGAACGGTAAGGCCTGGTACTGGAAGTGGTGGCCTAGGATGTGGAAGCGAAGGAATTGTCTGTGCTTCCAAATGATGGGACTATGGAGGTAGGCGTCCTTGAGATCTATGGACATCAGGAAGTCACCTCCCCGAATGCATCAGAGGGTGGGACGGATGGTTTCCATCTTGAAACGGTGTGAGACCATGTGGTGGTTTAGGTGTTTGAGGTCCAGGATAAGCTGGAACTCCCCCGATTTCTTGGGTACTAGGAAGAAGATTGAGTACACCCCTTGATTCTGTTCCGGCACCGGTACGGGTTGGATGGCCCTGTTCCGAACCAGTTCTGACAGGATCTGTTGGACCTGGTGTGGAGATGCCCTTCTCCTGGTTATGGGGGAGGAGACGAACCTGTGGGGAATGTGGGTGTGGGATAACTCTATAGAGTAACCCTTGGTTACCATGTCTTGGACCCACCTGTCCACTGTTGTGCGGAGCCAGAGGTGAGCGAATAGAGTTAGCCTTTGTCCCACAGGCCGATAGAGGTCCCGGGCCTTGGAGTGCCAGGGTGGTGTAGTCACTGTTGCTTACCCCTGTAGCCTCTGCCTCATCCTCCGGATCTCTGACCTAGGTTTCTGGAAGAGGAGGACTGATAGTTCTGAGGGTACGAGCTGCAGAAGCTGTAGGAGGTGCCTCTGCCTCAAAAGGGGTGGCCAGATTGCAGTGCATCTCTGTGTGGTTGAAATGGCCTATGCCCCCCTGAGATCTTCACCTCGAGGAGGGGAGATAGGAGAACCTAGACCTATTCTTGAGGAGATCTCTGCCCTCCTCCTTCTGTTTCAAGTAATCTTGTAGCCCTTCCCCAAAAACATGTTTTCCCTTCAGAGGTAAGTTCTGGAGCAGAGTTTTTGACTCATTGTCTGCATCCCATTGTTTGAGCCACAGTGCCCTTCCGAGCACGGTTGGTGATGGCGGTCACCCTGGCATGAAGGCGCAGGGTGTCCACTGCCATGTCGGCCAGGTATTTAGCTGCATCCAAAGTACATTCCAAAAGTTCTGCCTCCCTGGATTTGGCAGTGGCTTGCTCCTGAAGTTCTTCGAGCCAGCGGATCTGCACTCAGGCCATGTAGATGGCTGTGGTGGTTGCCTTGGCGGCGGTGCCCTCGATTTCAAAGGCCTTCTTAAGCATATCCTCGACTTTTTTGTCTGTCGGGTCTCTGAGTGCTATTGTACCACCTGATAACACAGTCTTTTTGCTAAGGGCCGCCACCTGGGGGTCAATGGTGGGAGCCTTGCACCAGGCATCTGATTTTTCCCCTTGGACCAGATACATCCTGTCTAGATTCTTACGGTTTGACATTCTGCCCGGTTCGGGGGATTGCCTCTCCTTACTGAAGATATCTTCTATGGCGGGGCACACTGGGAAGGTCTCAGTGGTTGACTGTCTCAGTTGGATCAGGGGGTCGAGCTTTGACTCGGGCCTGCTTTCCTTGGTGTCGAAACCCATGGTGGCCTTGATAATCTTCATGAGCCCTGGGATCGTGTCGAAGGAGCATAACCTCGATGTCAGGGAGGGCGTCGCTGAATATCCATGTCCTCCTCGTCCGAATCCGACTTGTTCTCCTCCCCGTGTCGCCCTTCTCCCCGCCCCTTAATGTGCGGTTTAGAGGACGCCTGTGTGTCCTCCGGATCGGGAGTTCCTCTGGTTGCCCTCCTGCCTTGTCTGGTTCAGGGTTGGGTGGCTTTGCCCTGTGTTGGGTGAGGGATTCCAGTTTTTCCATGATCTTGAGCATGAAGTTCTGTTGGCTCTCCATCATGGTGACCGCGGCCTGCTGATTTTGAATTAGGAGGGAGCTTGGGTCCATCCACGGGGTTGCTGGTGCCCGGATTGCCGGGGCCCATGGGTGGAGTTTGCTCCAAGGAGGAATCATCATCGTCCAGTAGGCAGGTCGTGCAGAGGGGGCCCAGAGTTTGGGGCAGGAGGGTGGTGCTGCATGAGGAGCATTTCTTTGCTTTCACCATCTAGGGAAGAGAGAAAGCATACCTTAAAACAAAAACTGTGCGCCACCCGGGGTGATCCCCTCTTTACCCCCCCAAAGCCCAGAGGTGGACTTATTTTCCCCCAGGCCGAGATAGTACGCAGGTGTGGGGGTGCTGTGAGGACCCCACCGGCCATGAAGGGGAGAGAAATGGTGTACAGAGGTCTGGGCCATGGCTCGCTATGGGAGGGAGCCATGGAGACCGGTGGGGCGGTTATCTGCACGGGTCGCTGTGGGAGGGACCCGAGAGGTAAAAGGGCGAGGAGGGAGTCGCCGAAGGGTCACTATGGGAGGGACCCTGCGGGCGGAGTGGAGCCCAGCCAGCATTGACTGGCCATCCAGAGGAACTCCCCCTTAAATTTTCTCCCATTTTTTTTTTTTTTTTAGTTGTTTAACTAGATGACACACTAAGCGGAAAGTTTGTTTACAGATGCAAACTGGGAGCACAGGGAAGGTAAGTGACTTGCTCAGTGTCACACAGTATGCAAGTGGGGCTGTGGGATTCAAAACCATGTCTCCAGATTTGCAGCTCAGAGCCTTAAACCACTGCACCATACTGCCTCCTTTGGAATCCAAGCTCCCTGATTCCTCTAACTTCTAGGCCATACTGCCAGCCCGACCTGGAGCTGTGGGAGACAAACTCAGTTGAGTGCAGCTCAGGGCCCTAGGGACTGTTGATGGCCCCATTTGACTCCCAGGAATGGAGGAGGAGGTGTACTGTAGGGTCTACACTGTTGCAGAGGGAGCCTTGTTTTTACCTTCCCCCCGCGAGAGACTGTCTCTCTCTCTCTCTCTGTCTCACTCTTTCTGCATCCCCCCCACCTGGCCAGACCGCGTGGCGGTGGAGCGCGACCTCGTGAGGCTGTTCTGCCTCCCTAGTGGAGGAGGGAGGAGTCACGAGAGAGTTCCTCTTGAGAAGTAGGCCCAAAATGGGGCCTAGGAGTGCGCTGAGTGCGAGGAGAAGACGCCCGAGGCGGTTCCAGCACCGCGTAGCACCGGAGGGGCTCTGCCCCGTGGCCAGGCCGCAAATTTTAGTAGGCGAGTGGTAGGGGAGAGGGGAAGAAAGGACTGAGGCCTCTGAAGGCCACGCGGTTGGGGTAGGCCGCTGGGTGGCCTACGAACGAATGACCAGGCCGCTCCTGGCATGTTGGGAGCTGCAACACAAGGCCTCAGGCCAGGAGAGGACTCTCTCTCCCTCTGGAGAGCTCCCACGAATGGAGCATGCATGGAGAGGGCGGGCCGCGCAACGCAGTGTTGGGGGCAGACCCTGGACTCCAGAAGTGGCATGGAGCTGAAACCATTGCGCTAGCTGCCCAAACCAGCAAAAACTTTGAAAACTTTGGAACACTTGAAAACTTTCCAAGGTACAGTAACTGAACACATTATTCTGCACAGCGAGATTGTCTATGATCTAGGGCTGAGTCCAGGTTTGCTTATACATTGCAGATGCTAGTTTTCTTTAGATTTTATCGCTATAGTTTCTGTACAAACAAGTTAAATTGGATATTTTGTGCCAAGTATAGAGAATTCTTTATGATGTTGGTTCAAGGTCTTACCTTGTAGGAGCAGACAGGGATTCCTGGTGTGCTTCTTGCCTGATCAGATGCATGATTCAAACTGGAAAGCAGGGGTTTCTGGGACCTGGATATGCTAGAAATTTGATCTGGGTCAGTGCATCACTAGCCTATCAGGTGGGCTATAACCCATGAGGTAATGTCTGGAGTGCCACGGATGCCAACCAATCACAATCAGGTTGCTTCTCATACACTTGGCTTTCAAGTTTAGGTTTGGGTATATCAAATTGGGTCATAACACTCACAGACTCCCTTTGTTTGGGTTAATGCACTGGGCACACCAAAGACTGGTTGAGAGGTAGAAAGGAAAAGGAAATGATGCAGCTTTTGTTTTAGTTCACCAAGGACTTTGGACTGCAAAATTAAATTGGGAGCTGTGGTTTTGGGGCATAGTAGTACATTTGTTAACTGTTTCAGTTGTAATAAGAGGGAAAATGTTGATACAGATATTTTCTCAGCTGCCAGTATGGTGTGCTTGTGCCTTTCATTCCACTTTCACACTGTTGTCCGTGTACTGCTGTATCTTTGCTGTTTAATATGTGCATGAAGGGAAGTGAAACTCAGGGTAAGTGCATCATCAGTTTGTGGTGGCAGCATTGCATCTAAACCCTTCTAAGGTACTAAGTCATTTAAAATCACATAACTTAGTTTAGCTTTTAATGCTAAGTTCAATTTGTTCATCTAGCTGTGTCATTTTGTTTATTTTGGTCATGTAAATTGATGGTTTATAGTTAATTTTGGACATTCTTTTTTTTTTTAAATACATATCGGGTAATTCCCTCCAATGAAGTGTGCTATTGTAGGTAAGTCTTACAACATTTGCAATCTGGTGGTATGGCTTTGTAGCACACACATTGTGGGCTAAATGTGTACTTGGTATGTGTAATTGTGTTTCATTAGAAAATCTAATAAAGGAGATTGTGAAAAACATCACAGAGTTTCTCCTTCATATAGACAGCTGGTGAAGAATCAGTGATACTCAAAGGATTTTGCATAAAGAATGACTGAGGGAAGAGTTACTAGTGAAAGAGAATGGCATATGGGTAAAAGGTGACGTGAATGTACTAACATAACAGAAACTTGCAGAGAAGTAGCTCATATGAGATAATGAATGTTATAAAATGGGCTAAAAAAATCCATTACCCTGATTGGCTACTACATCATCTGAGCTATGTCCTTATCAGATGATATAGTAGTCATCCGGCACTACCCTCAAGTCCCAAGCCCCACAACACCACGGAATCAGTGAGCTATGCCAGCCAAAAGCAGAAATACAGACTGGCGCAGCTCACAGCCTGACATCCCCGTGGTCGAGCTCCGGTCTGCCACCCCCTCTTCCTTCACAGCATGCAACACAACCTCTACATAAAAAAAAACAAAAAAAAAAAACAATCTGTATCTCTTTCTAACCTGTTCCTATTTTTTTTTAAACACAAGCTGCCGATAGCAGAAAGGCAACACCAATAAGTAGCAGCTTCAGATAGCTACAGGCAAGCGTGAGTGTGCGTTGCCATATCAACACTGGCTTACACTTACACTGACTTCTGTCAACTGCAGACTCCCTCATTCTTGGTTTAAAGCACTGTATTGACACTGAAAGAGATACAATGCCAGGAATCAGGTTCTTTACCTTCTAGCACTGAGAAACCTGACTACAGTAGTAACAGCTAAACCCAAAACGGAAAGTTGCTCACTCATGGGTCAGCTCGTTCAACAGTTTACACTGCTATAATCATGTCGTAATTGGCCCGATTACACATCAAGGAAAAATAAATGCAAAAATAGCACCAACAAACATATAAGCAGATAAATAGAAAAATAGCATCAACAGGAATAGAACACCATATTAACAACAAATAACACAAATATGACAGACCACAAAATGAACACCAATGCCTTCTAGTGGCTGACTTTTACATATACTCACTATAAATACAGTACAAGGGCAGGAACTGCTTTCTATTTTTTATTTATATTAACATACTTTATACATTTTTAAACTTCATATCTGAAATTCTAAATACATTTTTACAAGGCAGCCCATTTATAAGCACAATAACACACTCTGAGGTGTGGGTTATCACTCAATAAGAGCACACCCAGATGCATAAGGCACTCAGGGCAAGTGCCTCATGCCTCAGTACACCTCGTGAGCATGTTCTTATCCAGCGATAACCCCCACCTCATTGTGTGTTATTGTTTACTTATAGTCTGATAAGGCTAATGTAATTAAGTAATACTGAGGTCAGTGGGTAAGACAGGTATCAACAAAACCCTGTCTAGATTACCTCTATGGATAAGGCATTGCAGTAGTGGTATAGCACCATAACATAGAAAGACAGAGACATAGACAATGATGGCAGAAAACAATCATTGGTCCATCAGGTCCCCCCCATAAGCCCTAACAAAGGACCGATTGTCCAAACAGAGTTCTAACCCACACTGTCAACCCCCATGCTCCCTGCTCTACTGCTGCCACCCTGAGCAAACATTAAGACCTTCATCCTGTTTCAGCTGTGTTTGAAACTATTGATAGATTTGGCACCCACCAAATCAGCTGGCAGACAGTTCCATTCTTTCTCATTTCCCTCTTGACTCTCTCCATCATTCTCCAGTCCTGCCCCCGTGTCCTTGATCCACTACTTATGTTAAATAGTTTCTTGAAGTTTACACTGCTCAGTCCTTCAAGGAACATGAAGGTCTCTGTCATATATCTTTCTCTACTTCTATTTCTGGTCAATCTAAAATCTGCAGATTTATCTGACTCTGCGATCAGTTGGTTCACTTCCTGCCCTATAGGAAAAGATCACAATCAGTGAGAACTGGTGAATCCCTGCCCCCCATGCACACTGGGGTCTCCCAAGGTTCTGTCCTTGGCCCATTGCTCTTCTCCATATTCCTAAACAATCTTCCCTCAGCATACTCCTCTGCATTCATCCACAGGCATGCAGATGACATGGCCCTGTTTTTATCTGGCTTATCTACAACTGAGTTAAATGCCAAACTCCAACTTAATTTCAGCTCTGTTCAGAAATGGTTCAGGACAAATCAGTTATCACTTAATGCCAAGAAAACAGTCTCCATGTGTTTTGGCACTCACCAGAGGCTCTCTAGACTCCCTTCTCTCTCAACTTTCACCATCCTTGATGGGGGTAAAATTGATGATGTGCCCTCATTTAAATATCTTGTTGTCTGGCTTGACCCCTACCTTGGCTTTTCACAGCACATATATGCCATGCACAAAAAGCTTCACCCGAAGCTCTGTGCCCTCTTTAAAACATGAGTTGTATTCCTATTTCTGCCCACCGTGACATCCTCATTAAGATGATATTGCTGATATTTGACTATGGTGACATTGTCTTTGGTGCTGCTCCAAAATCCACCCTGGCTGACTGGATCCCCTTTTCCACTCCTTTTGCAATTTTGCCTTGGCCTGTCCCCCCCTTCCCCCCCCACTCACCATTGCTCTCTATACATTGATCTCTCAATGTATAGAGAGCAATGGAAGAAGTAATTTGTTGGTTAACTAGGATCTGCAGCTTATCCAATAGGTAGGGAAATGGGCAGACTGGGTAGGCCAAGCGGTCCTTATCTGCTGTCAAAGTCTATGTTTCTGTGTTTCTCACTCCCTTCCTTGTTTGACCGCAGTTGGACCCACTGTGTCTCTTTTTTCTCTAAATTCTGGCAGGCCTCGCTCCCTCCATATTTTACCTCTCTTCTCTCCTCTATATCCCCCTGCTCATATTCTTTCCATAACCCTGGTTAGCTATCTTTTACGGTTCCCTCTCGTAAATCCCAGGTTGGCCAATCTGTTTTTTCTTACTATTTTCCTTATCTCTGGAACTCCCTTCCTCAAGCTATTTGCTCAGCCCCTCCAAATGCTCCCTTTCTTCTCTTCTCCATGACTACTCTACCCTCCTGTAAATGTCCTTATACTTATGCCCTCCCTCCCTACCCATATGACCCTTCTGCTTCCTCCAACTCTTAATCCCCAGCCTTCCTATCTTCTTCCACCTCCTACATTTCCTCCTTTCCCCACATTTATTCCTTTCATCACACTTACTCCCACCCATCTTCCCTTTTTCCCTCTTCCCCATCTCACCTCACCTCTCTATCCTTCAGTTTTCTCCACCCTTGGTTACCCCTACTCCTTTATTCCTTTCTTCACTGTTCTTTATTCCTTTTCTCTCTGTTTCTTCCCCTTTCTTCTTTCTCACACTATTCTCCTGCCTACTTACTACTGCCCACTGAGCTTCCCCTCTTTCTGCATAATTGCCCTCTTACCTCGCCCAACTTCACAACATTTCTTTTGTTATGACTGGTATTTCTCTGTCTGTCTTTTAATCATGCTTTATTTTTGCATTTACCATATCACTTGTTTTATTGTAAATACTGTGTATATTGCATTTATGGTTCTTTTTAACTTGTTGTAACTCCCTTCCCCATGATGCTACTGGAAATGAGCCTTCAGGCTCAGTATGTCTTTCCTGGTAAAACTCTTTCAATAAATAAATAATATATTCACACTTCTGGCCTCCAGTGAGTGCATGTTCAATGCCTTCAGCTGATTCTCATGAGACCTGCCCTGCAGGCTCAGAATTATTTTGGTCACTCTACATTGTACTGTCTCCAGCCTATTCTTATGTTTCCTTAGGTGAGGACTGTAGAACTGGGCACAGTACTACAGTTGGGGCCAAACCAGTGATCTATAGAGATGTAGTAATATCTCCTTCCTTCTACTGTCAGTACCCCTTCCTATACACCCCAGCATCCTGTTTGCCTTGCTGTAGTCCTTGTTACACTGGTTTGATTGTTTTAGAGAGTCACAGTTGATGACCCCCTAGGTCTCTTTCCTCATAGATCATGCCCAGCTCCCCTCCAATCCACTACTTGAATTCTTTGGTTCTTGTTCCATACAGTATGTGCATCACCTTACACTTTTTGGCATTTAATGTTAGCTGCCAAAACTTTGACTATCTCTCTACCTTTTCAAGTCTCTCTGCATCTCCTTAACCCCCTCCTTGCTGTCTTCCTTGTCACAGACAGAGATGCAGAGCTTAGTGTCTTCTGCAGAGGCACGTCTTGCCCTTGATTCCTTCCCCCATGCCATTGATGAATAAATTGAAAAGGGCTGGACCCAGGACCAATCCTTGTGGTACCCCACTGGTGACCTCTCTCTCTTCTGATTTAACTCTGTTAACTATGACCCTCTGCTATCTCCATTCCAACCAGTTACTCAGCCATCTAACTGCCCTCTTCACTGCATCCAGATCCTCTAGCTCCTTCAGCAACCTTCTGTGAGGCATCGAGCTGAAAGCGAAACCCTTGATGAAATCAAAATAGAGTAAATTCACAGCATGGCACTTATTCAGTACCCTTTTTAACCAGTCAAAAAATACTATCAGGTTGGTTTGACAAGATCTCCCAGCCATGAACCCATGCAGCTCTTTACTATCCTGCAGTCTATTGCACTCCAGGTAGTTCATGAGGTCCTCTTTGACCATTGCCTCTGTCAGCTTACCCACAAAATCCTTATCTAGTATACTTCACTCTCAAGGTATCACAGTGGAGGGGGGGGTTGCATTTTTTGGGAGTGTACTGAAATCCTACCTGCAGTATCTCAAAAGTTAAGTACTGCAGGAGGGTTATAAGTCTACAGTAAATCAGTTTCAAGCATACTTTGAACTTGGGGTATCACTTGGGTTTTTTAAGAGTGTACTGAATCCATTCCTGGGGTGCCATAAAGCAAAAGTACTGAACCAACTGGGGTACCTCGTAGCAAGAGTATTGTAGAGAGTTATAGGTCCGTAGTGAATCGCTGTCTTGGTATTTAGAGTAATACAATGCCAATGAGTGGGCAGTAGGACATAAACATGTATAGTAGGTAGGTGTGGAGACCATGGAGGGATTTAGTTAGCTGCAGGTATTGAGGTGCCACACTCTTCCATGGCACACTGTGGAGGTGTGGAGATTGCCAGCCTGAAGGAAGTTGATGGCATTCCTCTTGGGGATGCCTGTAGCCTGAACTAAAATACACCAGCTGTGGAGTAGGTTAGAGTTGATGCCCGGGTGTCTACTGCAGTTCCACTTCCTCAGCAGCCTCACATGGTTCACAATAGTGGTTAGAATCTAGTGGTCAGGGAGGGGTTTATGGGTGATAACAAATGGAGAGGGGAGTCCTGGTATTGCAACATGCAACCATCTCACAATACTGAGAGAAGCAATATATACTGTGCCACTCCCCCTCCCGGGGAGAACAATGTCTTGCAACCAGAACACCAAAGGTCACTGTAGTAGTGGCGGCTACGTGGAAGGACAACAGGCAGTGTGGGAGAGCTAGAAACTGGGTAGTCATTTTAGAGAATTCTATTGTTAGGGGTACAGAGAATATAAGGAGCACTCATAACCGTTTACGGGTCGTGCCTGAAAATAGTCATATTATGGCTAGTGCACTTACCCGGTTAACAAAAGCTAAATAAAAATAAATAAATAAATAACTGAAGAGAAACAGCAAAAACACACTGGCTTGTGCATCAACTTTATTAGAAAGAGTGTTGCAGGTACCAAAAATTAAAACAGCAGACTTCACTAAGTGTGAACCTGCTGTTTTTATTTTCAGTACCTGAAAAACTGCTTCTAACAAAACTGATGCACTAGCCGCTATGTTTTTGCTTTTTCTGTCCAGTTATGAGTGCTCTGACTTTTATGACATAAGATCAGCTTGGATTTTCAACAGCACCTTCCTCCCATGGTCTGAGATCTTTTTGTTTCTTCTGAAGGGTACAGAGACTGTCGTCTGTGCCTCAGACAAGGAGCAAAAAGTGGGGCATTGTCTTCCAGAGGTGTCAACCGATAGGTTGTTACCCAAGGTGGAAAGGCTTATTAAGGAAATGATGGGAAGACAAATATTATTGTCCATCTAGGGATAAATGGCCTGGCAGGGAGTCCATTAAAAGATGTGAAGGTTATTTTAAGGGAGCTGGTTTTCACACTGAAAATGTTGGCATTCTCAGAGATGCTCCAAGTGAACAGACGGAGGAGGCAAAGAATTCTGAAAAACCTACCAGTTTCATGGTGGGTTGAAAGGGTGGTGCATTTAAGAGGGTTTTGGTTTCCTAGGGGGTTGATGTGTTTGTTAGGAGGCTAAGGCTGATTTAAACCAGCCCATACAAAGAAGGAGGAAACAAGGGCACTGAGGCAGAACTTTGAGGCATACTATAGATATTTCTGGGTGTTTAATCCAGCAGGGATGTAGGCTAGAGCATCCTTGGGAGGGTACTCAGGTGAGGAAGACCTAGCCAGCACTCCCCCAACTACAGGGGTATTCAGAGAGTAGAGGGAAACCCAGTCAGATTATTTGATAGGGTGATACACCAAGGAATAGAAGTCAATAGCAAGCTGACCTGAAGGAAGGAAGGAGGATGAATCTGAGAAAGTGACAATAAAAGGAGAGGCAGAGGTGAGGAGAGGAGAGGAGAGAAGAGGAGAGGAGAGGAGAGGGGAGGGAGGAGGGAGAAGGAGAACTTAAGCAGGTCTGAGGATTAGGGACAAATGGGGGGAGGAAGGCAGGGAGTGAAAGACAAATGGAGTCCTGGAAAGCTGTTTCTCTGAATGTCAGAAGCCTGGGAAACAAAGTAGAGGAGCTTTAGAAACATGGAAACATAGAATTTGATGGCAGATAAAAGTTGACCATCCCAGCTTGCCCATTTTTACATACCTACATTATTACCGCACAGCATGCTTAATCTACAGCACTTTCTCCCTCTTCCCCTTCCCTTCCACTAGGATTCCATTGTGCTTATCTCATGCATCATTGAACCCCATAACTGATTTTGCCCCACCACCTCTGCTGGAAGGCTGTTTCAGGAATCCGCCACTATTTCTGTGAAGGACTTCCTCACATTGCTAATGAATCTACTCCTGCCCAACTTCATAGCATATCTCCTTGTTCTTGAGCACCTTTTTAGCTGGTATCCAGTCACCCCTCCCTGCGCCCCCCCCCCCACTTATGGATTCTCAACTCCGGGGGGGTGCATGTCAGCGGGGTGACAAACTTTAAAAAAGTGAATGCTGCCTGCTGGCAAAAATAAAACGTGCTGCGCCAGACCAAACCCTGCACCTTCCACCTCCCAACCGACCACCCTCCCCACCACTCTAGCAGACCAGCTCGGAAGCTGCCCACCACAACCCCTCCCACATAGCATCCCTCCCCTGCCTCTCCCTCCTGTGTGTGTGCATGCACTGTTATACATGCCTACATCCGTCGCCATAGGTCGCCCACCCCAGTATACAGGCGACCCCCCCACCAGGTAGCCCTGAACAGGCGCCATAACTGAGTTGCCATTTTTGTAGGTGCCCAATTGCAGTCACCTTGTTCATGGGTACCCATGCTCACAGCTAAGAATGCAGCATTTTAGAAGTAAAGGGGAAAGCAAAATTAGAGCAGTAGGGGAGAATATTTAGAAAAGCTAGAGGAGGCCATCAAGACAATCAATAAGTTAAAGGAAGACACAGACCTGGGTATTGTCCCAAAGGTCAGAGAGGGAGAGAACGATTTCTTCTGTTATGTTAAAAAACAGACGAATGAAAGAAGAAATTGTTAGGCTGAAGAGCAGGACAGATGGGTGGAAGATAACAGCAAAAAGGCAGCTATGTTAAACAAATATTTTTATTCAGTATTACAGTGAGAAAAGGTGAGCTGTTCAAAGACTGTGGGATCAGACCCTTAGGAGTGCAGGGAAGTAGATCTGAGGTAGGAAAGGTAACAGAGGAAAATTGTGGTCAAGGGACTCGAGGCCCTGAGAGTTGCCAAATCACCAGGAACTGACAGCTTGTACCCTAGAGTGTACAAAAAGGTGAGTCAGAGATTGGAGACATCTCTGGCTGATCTATTTAACTGCTACCTGGAAATAGGGATCATGTGTCTTGGGGGGTAGCTAATGTGGTACCACTGTACAAGAGTGGGGACCAAGAGGACCTGGGAAACTATAGGTGAGAAAACATGACCTCAGTAGTAGGAAAGCTGCTGTAAGCTATCACAAAAGCATACCTGGTGAAGTTCTTGAAGGCTAACATACTACAGGACAAAAGGCAGCATGGGTGTGTGGCAGGAAAGTCATGCCAGGCTAACCAAATCAATTAGGTTACAAAGGCAGTGGATGGGGGACAAGTGGTTGAAGTGCTATGTGTAAGTAATAATCCATGACAGGTGTGCATTATAGGATTTTAATGCATGCCCCAGGGGTGTAGTAAGACACAAAACTGAAGGCCAAGTGTCCTTATGCCCCAAGAAGTGAATTAAAATCATATTATGCACACCCTGGAGGGTCTTATTACACTAATAAAGTGGGTAAAAGTAGGTTTTTGTGGATGAAAATTATATTCATCACCTTACCAGCATTTATAGAGTTAGTGCATGGTCATTTGATGTCTCATGGCCAATGACATTTCTGGGTTTTTCTTCTTGCTATTTCATAATTGGACTTCAGCAAGGCATTCAACTCTGCAATGCACAGAAGACTAGTTAAAAAACTGGAGGACCGGGGTTGGGTAGCACAATCAACAGATAGACAGAGAACTATTTGGAAGGCAGGACTCTGGGTGGTAGTGAACTGGGAGTTCTCAGGGGTCACTTGGGTTACCAGGCCACAGGGAATGGACTGGAGCAGTTGTATCCAAGTTGTGGCAACTTCAATGTAATGTCAGAAAATGAAAGGTTTATGTATTAGTAGAGAAAACCCTAGAACTGACTACTGGGTGGAAGGAGTGAAGGTAGTTGATACTACTGGAACAAGGGATCTTGTGATCATTATCAGTGACAACTTAAAGTCCTCAGCCAAATGCAATGAGACATGTGGGAAGTTGAATAGAATGCTGGGGTGTATAGGTTGTGTGCTTATGAACAAAAGGAAAGAGGTGACACTGCCCCTTTACAGGTCCATGGTGAAACTGTGCCTGCAGTAATGTACACATTTCTGGAGTCCCCACCTCAGGAAGGATTGATACCACTTGTAAAGGGTTCGGATGGGAGCCACTAACATGATACAGGGATTGCAGAGAAGACTGCATGAGAAAGGGCTGGAGAACCAGAACCAGAACATACAATTTCTCAAAGCTAAAAGAGAAGGAAGTATTTGACTGAGACCTACAAGTTCTGTGTTTTGCAGTTAATGTTTTTCTATTTTATATCAAATATTAAAAAGACTACAGTGAATACAATTTCATACAGAAGGTAGGTAGGGAACAACTTAATACAGATTCCAAACATGTTCTTGTGTTTGCAACAAAATAATTTGATTGTGACCACTAATAAACAACAAAGATGATTACTTGTTTATTAGAGAGTCGTAAGAAAAGGCCCCATGTGCTTTTAATCTATCAACATTACTGAGACTATTAATAAATAACAGTTACAGTACAGGTACTTATTTGATGGAGAGCTGTAAGAAAGGGACCCATATTTTTTCAAAGTTATCAATCTTATTTAGTAACATGTAGCCAATCCTTAGATCTAAGTCAATAAAGCATCTGAAACATAGCGCAGTCAAAAACCACACAGGGAAAAGAGCTACACACAAGCTAGCACTTAGGGAAAATAGTGAGTGCCAAACACAGCGCCAAACCACAGGGCATGGAACTCAGATGAGGGGGCATGGAAACTGGATCAGGGGTCATGGAACTCAGAGAAGGGGGAACGGAACTTGGACTAGAGGAGAAATTCTGTCAGGTGGTTGGGACAACATAAATAAACAAACTCCCTAGCAAAAATGACATGTCAGTTTGACAGTTTTATGCAGTGGGCTTCGCAGAAAGAATCTAAAGTATAGAAGTTAATTGGATGGGCTGGACCAGGCGGGAAAGTGCCTGGCAGTCATCTAATAATGCAATAGTGTGCACTATTGTTTTCAGAGATGTTAATTAAGGGGAAGAAATGTGGTCTGTGAGAAATCATCTAAAGAGAGAGAGAGAGAGTTGATCTGTGGACAGCTGTCTACAAAAATATTGATTGAGTGGGTTAGAGCAGGAGAAAAGTGCCTGGCAGTAATCGGTGGCACATAATGTTGGTGACTCCAGAATGGCAACTCCACAAGTCGGTGAATGAATTATGGCAATGACGAAACAACGACATAGGTTATATCCCCTACCTAAGGTGCTATGACCTCAGAGTTGGTTACTTAAGTAAGGGGGGGCGGTGGAGGCAAAGCCCCTCAGGAAAAAAAAGTCATCATTTGTGTCATCACCAACATTGCTTCATGATTCTGGACTTGTAGTTCCGAATTCACTATTATATAGAATCCAGTCTTCCAGGGATGTATATAATATTGTGGACACTAGTCTACAAGGAGATAAAATGGGTGAATTGGAACAGGTGGAGAAGTGCTTGGCAATCATCCAGAAAATTATGGATACTGGTAACAACTGGAAAGCTTATAAAAGATAGCAAGGGAAATGTTTCTACTTTATATGTGAAGGGTGTTCAAGGTACTAACATATGAATAGAGATTTAAAGAGCAGCTCTGCTCTTCAGTATGCAAAGCCATAGTTCCACAATTAAAATCTTCTAAACAATACGTGTGCTTTTATACTGTTCTTATTTCAATGGTTTATAGCACATCTTACTAGTTTATCCAGACAGTCTGTATTAAAAGCAGCATTTGTCACCAGCTAACCTCACAGTGCCTTTGTGTATAACATCACAGTGCTTACACTGACAAGAGATTGTGACATCACAAACATCAAGAAGGTCAGTGAGGGACAGTACATACAGTGAAGCCCACCAGGATGAAGCACAGTGTCACAGTTTCCTGCATGAGAAAAGGGATTAACTCCCATTGAAATTACATTGTTTGCTGCAGAATTGGGTTTCATCCTGGCGGGCTTCACTGGGATGTATTTTGAGTGACTCACTGACACACATCCCGCATAGTCATCTGAAATATTTAGTAGGCCAACAACAAGAGACAGTGAAAAACCTACAAACACTTCAGTTAGACATGATTTTTTAAGTCAACAGTTGAAAGCTTTTAATTTAGTAGAGAATTGCTCTCTAAAGCAGCAATATTTGTTATTTGGCAAAAATGTAGTTATAGTATTTTAGCAAAAATGCATTTCTGACATTGTTAGATTAATCATCAGTACAATTTTAATTTTCACAAAATATTTTTAAATCAACTTTTATAGCTCATTTGGTCATCAGTGACTTATGCCACTAAAGATGGCTGCCACTCACAATTTTTAGACATCTCTTCTGTTAAGGCTACGTGTTGAATGTACATTTACTAGATGGGGATGGGAGGGTCATCTCTGTGTCAGATCAGGACTCCCCCTCAAAATGGCCCTCCTTTGATTGACTGGAAATCAAAGTCATTTGTGACTCAACTGATTTGACCTGGTCCAGAGCATTGGCTAGGTTCTGAACTGTCAGTGACTTGGTTCTGAGACAGTTCTGATAATAAAAGTGGTTTTGAAGCTTTATTCATGTTACAAGTTGAGAACTCGGTGGGGAAAGACATAAAATAACTATTTTAAACATGAAATGACATAAAGAAATGGATTATGATGAGGCAGTGGAGGCAACTGAATTCTGTCATTTGGCCAGGTCCACATCTTCTTTAATCCAGTTTTGATTCAGTCTTGAAAAATTGCCTGTTTTGGCCAATCAGAGAAAATCAGAACCCTTTGGAAGCAGATCAAAGCCAAAACTAGAAGTGGGTTGCAGCCGACCCTCCCATCCCTAATACTAGATTCATACTGTGGATGTATTTGGATGCTGTTACCACACTGTATGTTTGTGAAGGTAAACAGCACACCACTGTACAAAGATATTTACATTTTTCATGGTGAGCATGGCGCAGGAACAAAAACATTTTGGGCAGGATTCACAAAGAAGATGCGCTCAGTGCAACTCGGCTGCCCGGCTGGGGGAGGTGCACTGAGGGCAAAATGGATGATTAAGAGGGAGGCACAGGAGATGCTCCCAATGCATCCCTGTGAATATCACGGTATGCTCCACCAGTTGCGCGAGAGCATCCGGCTGCCTACAAGCGCATCTCCATCAGCAGTTCAGAACCCTTTTGGGGCAGGGCATCTCAGGATGCCCTGTAACCCAAAAATGTGGATTCATAGCTAGGGCATGCAATGAGGCCATTAGCATGCCATTATGGCCCTATTTGCATTGCGCCGGCAGCAATGCCCTGGCAGAATGCACTGACCTGTAGACATCACACAAGCATGACACCCCTTCCTGCCCCAAGCCCCCAGTAAATGCCGCTCCAGGTGGTGGTATAGAGCATGAAGACTCCCCCTCACACCCCAGTAGACTGCCACACCCAGTGGCAGTACATGTACTACAGAACTCCCCCAAGCTCCCATTGCAGCCGCCCTCCATGGTGGTGGCGAAATTAAAGAACAACACCCTTCCCATCCCCAAGCCCCTGTTACAGCCGCCCTCTGCGGTGGAGGTGAACTTAAAGAACAACCCCCCCCATCCCCAAGCCCTCCGATGAAGCCACTCCCTGTGGCAGCCTTCCATTACTGACAGATCCTCCCGCACACCCAACTCACCTCTCAACCCCCACCCCAGCAGGGTCCCACTGTCGGCGGGTGGCTCAGCCCACCCGCACACCATCATGGCCACCCACTGACAGAGCTGTCTGACAATGACAGCTACCATACGACCAGCTGTCATTGTCAGACAGCTCTGTTGGTGGGCGGTCATGGGAGGTGCAGGTGGGCTGAGCCGCCCACCAACAGTGGGACCCTGCTGGGATGGGTGGTGAGGGGTGGGTTGGGGGTGTGGGGGTCTGTCCAGTACAGATGGCTGTTGCTGGGAGTGGCTTCATCCAGAGAGGGGATGGGGGGATAATTTTTAATTTCACCACTGCCGCGGAGGGCAACTGCAAGAGGGCCTTGTGGGGGTTCTGCGGTACATGTACCACCACCAGGTGCAGTTGTCTACAGGAGCTTGGGGCAGGGGTGGTACACTGGACTGCCAGGGTGGGCAGGCTGCCGTGCTGCTGCCTGCAGTACAGCAGACTGCCTGTGGGTGGCCATCCACTTAAGTCTAGTTCTTCTAGACTTATCTTTCTGTGGCACATCCCCGGACATGCCTCAGGGATGCGCCACAAAATAGGGCTGTGAATGGGGTTGTGCCCGGTATGCATGGGCATACCCCTTCATAGCCCCACCAGATGCACCACATTGCATTACTGGTGGTGTGTGGTGCATCTGGAATGCGCTGGGGCATCGGGGTTGTGCTGGCGCATCGACACCCTGCCAGAATCGCTCATGGGTGCATGCTGGGGATGCCCCGGAGCATCCCTTCTGTGAATCGTGCCCTTTAAGTTTTCAAAATCCTGCATCATCACTCAGGGATGAAAGAAAATATAAAGAAAAACAGGTATATTGACGTTTTTGCCAGAAAAACATCACTGCTAAAAGAAACTAGATGGTGACTAACAAGTATTGGTGCACTAAGGTGTTATGCATGATTCTGGTACATTACTGGATCAGTCACATACTGCAGTTCTACCTGACATGCTTTGTTCTGATCATTATTGTGAGGTCATCATTTATTTGGTGGCACCTCTGTCTGTAACTGCTCCCAGTTTCAGCACCCTCTCCCTCACATGGGTCTCTACAGGTCAGCTGGATGGGGCATGTAAATGAGCACAACACCTTTTTGCAGATTGCTGTTACATCAGAAGCAGAGCGAGTTTATGATAATAATCCTATAGCTACTGGTTATATGGTTTTGTGCTTAAGAGAACCAGGCTGGTGACTGTATGCTTTAGCCAATACCAATGGAGAGAAAACAGTACATCTAAATATCAGTGCAAATCCTGCTGTGTGTTACTTCCCACATACGACAGATAGATAGATAGACAGACAGACAGATGCTGTAGATAGATACTATCTGTAGATAGACAGACAGACAGACAGATAGATATATACTGTCTGTAGATGGATAGATAGATAGATACTGTCTGTAGACAGATAGATACTTTCAATAGATAGACAGACAGACAAACAGATAGACAGATAGTTAGATAGCTAGGTAGAAACTATTAGATAGATAGATAGATAGAGATAGATAGATAGATAGATAGATAGCCAGACAGATAGACTGAGATAGATAGATAGATAGATAGATAGATAGATAGATAGATAGATAGATAGATACTGTTGATAGAAAGATACGATAGACAGACAGATAGATAGACAGACAGGCAGATAGATCCTGTAGACAGATATATAGATAGATAGATACTGTCTGTAGATAGATAGATATTAGATCGACAGACAGAGAGATACTTTCTGTAGGTACTTAGATACAGCAGATAGGTATTTATTTATTTTGCTTTTGTTAACCAGGTAAGTACACTAGACAAGACAATTTGCCTATTTTCAGGTACGACCCAGGAGAGTACAGGAAATTACATACTTACACACTTAGGACAACATGGTACATAATTAGGAAAAGATTACACGTCATGAGACAACAAGGTACACGTTAGAAAAAACATAGATAGATAGATAGATAGATAGATAGATAGATAGATAGATAGATAGATAGATAGATAGATAGATAAAAGCATTTACTTTTTAACAGGCAATAACGTTTACAACTCTGGAAGCCCTATTTATCAAAGTTGTCCTGTGGTTTTGAAATTTGCCGTAGATCTGTTGCAAATATGCTTGCTATTATGTTTTAGTATGGCAAGGTCTAATGACATCACAAATGGCATTTGACATCACTGAGTTTTTTTAGAGGGGTTGATGTTTTTTGTTAAATCTGTAAAATGTTCTACTTATATAGAGATGTTGTTACTGGTATTTTGCATAGTCACTGTATTGTGAGGTTCTTCAACCACTCTGAAGAGTTCCAGAACAGCTGCTAGATGGCGCTGATGTGTTTCATCAAGTCCTGAGTTCTCTATAAAAGCACTCATTAATCCATTGTGTTTCACCTTGAAACTGATGTCAATTTTGACTGTTTAGTAGCAACTTTGGTGATCATGGCAGCAGTGGTTTGTAAGGTGAATGAATAAAGAGAGGCTAGGACAGATGTCTGGCTGACAGCGATTCAAGTTATTTTCCTGTTTACAACATTTTAGCATGAGTCTGTGTGGACATTCTGAATATAGTCCAAGTCATTGTATACCTTTAGTCAGTATGCTGTCAGACCAAGGGAGAGAATACTTGCAGCATAAAGACACAGAGAATAGTTTGCTGTTTTCATTCTAGGTTTATCTGTGGCAAAAAGACAGGTGTTACGTTATCACTAATATATCAAAGGCATGAGATACCGTACATAGGAGATCTGCAATTAACTGACTCAAAATGGGCTTTTTGTCTTCATGAATGAAAGGGCAAGATCATAATTTATGAAAGATAAAGCCCAAAGGCCCGACCCACTTCCAGAGTTATTATGATTTGTAACACGGCTCACTGTCGGGCTCTGCAGAGGAGCACGAGGATTGGATGAATGGCCACAGCTGACAGAAACCGAGCGGGTATTAAGCCACACATAATGCCAGCTCGGTCAGTACCAGCTGTGGCCATGGAGACTCCCGAGGGTAGCAGCCCACTCCATGACAGCGAGCCCCCGCTGTCTGTTATGTGACTGCAGTATTGCGGGAAAGAAACATAGAAACATAGACTTTGACGGCAGATAAGGATTGCTTGGCCCATCGAGTCTGCCCATTTCCCTACCTACAGGATAGGCCGTAGATCCTAGTTAACCAACAGCCTATTTCTTCCTACCCCCCACAAAAATTGCCTTATGTCTGTCCCATGCATTCTTGAATTCTCCCACAGTTTTAGATCCCACAACCTCCTCAGGAAGGCTGTTCCATGCATCCACTACCCTCTCTGTGAAATAATACTTCCTCACATTGCCCCTGAACCGCCCTCCTTCTATCTTTAAATTGTGTCCCTTTGTTCTTGCAAGTCTCTTTTTCTGAAAGATGCTACCCTCTTGGACTTTGTTGATTCCACTGAGGTACTTAAAAGTTTCTATTATGTCCCCCTCTCCCTTCTTTCCTCAAGGGTATACATATTAAGCTCCTTTAGTCTCTCCTCATACGGCTTCTCTTGCAGACCCTGCACCATTTTAGTTGCCCTCCTCTGGACTACCTCTATCCTGTCTATGTCCTTGCGGAGATGGGGTCTCCTGAACTGGACACAGTACTCCAGATGGCGTCTCACCAACTGTCTGTACAGAGGGATACCAACTTCCTGTTTTCTGCTGCTGATGCCTCTCCCTATACATCTCACTATACCCCCAGCCCTCCCTACTGCCTTCTCACATTGCTTGCTAACCTTAAGGTCATCTGATATGATTACCCCCAGGTCCCTTTCCTTTTTGTTGTTGTTACTACCTCCCCACCCATTGTGTATTCTTCCCTGGGTTCTTGTTTCCCAGGTGCATTATTTCGCTTCTTTGCATTGAATCTAGCTGCCATACTCTGACCATTCCTCCAACCTTGCCAAGTCCCTTTCATCCTTTCCATGCCTCCTTGTGTATCAACCCTGTTGCAGATCTTTGTGTCATCTGCAAAAGGCATACTTTTCCTTCCAGTCCCTCTGCAATGTCACTGATGAAGACATTAAAAGGACTGGACCCAATACTGAACCCTCGGTATCCCACTAGTAACCCCTCTTTCTTCAGAGTGGACTCCATTTACAATTACCTTCTGTGTCCTGTTGTGCAGCCAATGTTTTACCCAGGCTACCACCCTGGGACCCACTCCCAGGCTGGTTAATTTGACTATTAATCTTTGTATGGGACTGTGTCAAATGCCTTGCTAAAGTCTAGATAGGCCATGTCCACAGCCCCTCCCTGGTCTACTACTTTGGTCACCCAGTCAAAGAAATCTATTAGATTCGTCTGACATGACCTTCCGCTGTGAATCCATGCTGCCGCGAATCCTGTGCTCCACTGGCCTCTAGGTACTCAACTATTCTTTCCTTCAGAGTGACTCCATCACTTTCCCTACCACAGAGGTCAGACTGACAGGTCTGTAGTTTCCTGCCTCTGTCTTGGTCCCACTTTGTGAAGGGAATCCATCTGCCTTCCTCCAGTCCTCGGGTACCACACCATCCTCCCATGATTTATTAAAAAGTAGCCAGTGGTTTCACTAGTTCTCCCTTAATTCTTTTTAAATTCTGGGGTGAATTCCATCAGGACTCATTGCTTTGTCCACCTTCAGTTTTAGGAGTTCTTGCAGACCCTTTCTTCTGTGAAAGGACTGGGATCGACCCCCTATCAAGAGTGCTTCTGTTAATTGGATTAGGCACTTCCCCCTCCTCTTTTGTGAATACTGAGCAGAAATATTCATTCAGTATCCCTGCTTTTTCACTGTCCCCCTCTGCCCACCCACCGTTCATTCTATTCAGCCTCACTATCCCTCCCTTTGTCTTTCTACGCTCGCTGATGTACCTATAAAAGGTTTTATCCCCCTTCTTAACTGAGTTGGCGATCTTTTCCTCAGTTTGTGCCTTTGCTATTCTGACTTCCCTCCCTGCTTCCTTCTGCCTTAACTGGTACAGCTCTCTATCCTGCTCCTTCTGTGTTTTCTTATACTTCCGGAATGCTATCTTTTTCTTCCTGACTTTCACAGCCACCTCTTTTGAGAACCATAGTGGCTGTTTCTTTTATTTTGATTTGTTTATTTGCTTCACACAAAGGCTTGTTGCCTCTGTGATGGCAGTTTTGATGATTCCCCATTGTTGCTCCACACCTCCTTCTAGCCTGTTTGCTAGTGCTTTTCTGAGGCACTCTCCATCTTGCCAAATCAGCCCTCCTAAAGTCCATTACCCTCACTTTTGTGAAGCTTGACTCTGTAGCTGAGTTTAACGTGAACCACACTGTTTGATGGTCACTTGTCCCCAGATGGCAACCACTTCTAGATCTGAGATCCTCTCACTGCCCCCGTTTGAGAGTATGAGGTCTAAGATTGCTCCCTCACGAGTGGGTTCCGAAACTAGCTGTCTAATGCCTGCCACCTGTAGGGCATCAAGAATGGCCCAGCTCTTGGATGTGGCTGCAGCAAATGTGCTCCAGTTAACATCTGGCATATTCAGGTCTCCCATCAATAGTATCTCCCCTTTCTCTGCCAATCTAATAACTTGGCAGAAGACACCAGGAGAAAGGACTGTTGTGTGACTGAAATTCTCTGCTGGGACTAAAGTAGAAGAACCTTTGTATTTGACCTTTAATTAAGGGTAAAAAAACTAACATACAAAAAAAAAAAGGGTGTGTTTGGGTTAACTGAACTGAATGGGTATCTGAAGAGTTATCTAGGTGTAAATCTCAGGTGACTGAAAGGACTTAACTCCTGTGAGGTTTAAATTACTTGTAGAAAGATCTGGTAAGTAGGGGGAGTGGCTTAGCTAGAAGAAAGCTACATTTAAAGACTGCCTTAGAAAGTTTCTGCTAATAACTTGGCAGAAGACACCAGAAGAAAGGACTGCTGTGTGACTGAACTTCTTTGCTGGGACTATACTGCCCTCGTTCCCTCCCCTTCACTCCCCCACCCAAAGCTAGTTCTATTTTTTTAGGCACAGGATTTGACTGACAACAGGAACTTCCTGTTTAGGGGCAGGAAGTGAGTGATCACAGAGCCACCAAGGACCCACCATCCTAGAAAGGCAAGAGTAGCTCTCCGGCCCCCTCTAGCTGCTGGAGGTCTGCCTCTGAGCAAGTAAGTGGTCTACTGAGAAATATAGGATATTCTTGTCTCAGAACAGGACAATCAGGAGCTTAAAGGCACACAGGCAGAAAGTAAGGAGAGAAAAAAAAACAGAGGAAAGAGTAAGGATTGCAAACAGTTAAGGGCCAGAAATAAGACATGATTGAGTGGTGCAGTGCAGTGGCTGTGGAGCAGCAGTCTTCCGGGAGATTTTCTGGAGGATGCGGTGTTGTCCCATCTGCAGGCACCTCTCTGGGCTGAGGGAGGAGGTTGTTTATCTCCAGGCTGAGTTGGCCAGGATTTGTGGGACCTCCTCTTCCATCCAGGGACCACCAGTGCCACTGCCGTTGCCGCAGAGGTTGCCAAGAAAGAGGTGCGGTTGGACCACAGTGGGCTCAGGGAAGGTGAGGGTGGTGGAACAGGGCACATCCCTCCCATTGTACCTCTCCACAATTCCTATGCCATTCTGGCAAAGTGTGGTTCCTCTATGGAGGCACCCACAGTGAGACCAAGGAGGATGCTGGGAACCTCCACAAGGGAGACCCACAGGAGTGTGGCAGGGGACCTGCAGGGGAAGAGCAACTCCTGGTGGGGACTCCATGTTAGGAAGGTAGAACTGGGGAGGAAGGAGGAGGAGGTAAGGTGCCTGCCTGGCACCATGGCTTGTAGGGACAGGGGCAGATCCTCAGGATTGCGGAGCAGCTGCATGGGGAGGGAGCTGGATGTCATTGTCCACCTAGGGACAAATGACCTGGCTAAGAAAGGGATTAGAGAAGTGCAGGAAGAGTTTGTGGAATTGGGAGGGGCCTTAGTCAAGCAGCACATGCGGTAACCTTCTCGGAGGTGCTACCCATCTATGGCATAGGAGAGGCTAGGGTGTTCCGCACCATGGGATTCAATCAGTGGTTGAAAAACTGGTGTGGAGCTCAGGATTAGCTTCATTGGGGAATGGGGTCCACCTGGAGTGATGCAAGCCTATACTGGCATGATGGGCTGCATCTGTCCGGAGGAACCAGGATCCTAGGTGATAGGTTTAAATGCTTCATTGACAAGCTTTTAAACTAGCCAAGGGGGGAGGCACTAGAAAGGAGCAGGAAAATCCTAGCTCCCCTCAAATAATCATGGTAGTAAGTGTGGCAAACACCAACATAGAGGTGTCGATAGGGAGAAGGGCAGGGGTAAATGGAGAAAGTGACAAAGGCAAGAAGGACAGGGGTGGGGCAAAAGGGAGTAAGGCAATCAGGAAATGGAGGGTAATGAGTACCAATGCCCGTAGTCTGGGCAACAAGCTCCCTGAGCTGATGGCCTTAATGGAAGAGGGATGCCTGGATATCGTAAGAAATACAGAAACATGGTACACAGAAACCATGACTGGGATGTTAACATACCAGGGTACACAACCCACAGGAGAGACAGGCAGGTGAGAAAAGAGGGGAGGAGTAGCTCTCTATGTAAAGAAGGGATAAAAGCAACTGAACAAAAGAGTAAACAGGGAGGAGAGGAGGCACTGCGGGTCACCTTGGAGACTGGAAAGGCACCACAATCTGCACAGGGTTGTGTACAGACCCCCATGTCAGGTGGAAGGAATGGACAAGGATATGATAGAAGGCATTCTTAGAATGGCAGAGAAAGGGGAGATACTGTTGATGGGAGACCTGAATATGCCAGATGTTAGCTGGAGCACATTTGCTGCAGCCACATCCAAGAGCAGGGCCATTCTTGATGCCCTACAGGTGGCAGGCATTAGACAGCCAGTTTCAGAACCCACTCATGAGGGAGCAATCTTAGACCTCGTACTCTCAAACGGGGGCAGTGAGAGGATCTCAGATCTAGAAGTGGGTTGCTATCTGGGGACAAGTGACCATCAAACAGTGTGGTTCATGTTAAACTCAGCTACAGAGTCAAGCCATACAAAAGTGAGGGTACTGGACTTTAGGAGGGCTGACTTTGGCAAGATGGGAGAGTGCCTCAGAAAAGCACTAGCAAACAGGCTAGAAGGAGGTGTGGAGCAACAATGGGGAATTATCAAAACTGCCATCACAGAGGCAACAAGCCTGTGTGAAGCAAATAAAAATCAAACGAAAGAAAAGCCACTATGGTTCTCAAAAGAGGTGGCTGTGAAAGTCAGGAAGAAAAGATAGCATTCCGAGTATAAGGAAACACAGAAGGAGCAGGACAGAGAGCTGTACCAGTTAAGGCAGAAGGAAGCAGGAGGGAAGTCAGAATAGCAAAGGCACAAACTGAGGAAAAGATAGCCAACTCAGTTAAGAAGGAGGATAAAACCTTTTATAGGTACATCAGCGATGAGAAAGACAAAGGAGGGGATAGTGAGGCTGAATAGAATGAGCGGTGGGTGGGCAGAGGGGACAGTGAAAAGCAGGGATACTGAATGAATATTTCTGCTCAGTATTCACAAAAGAGGAGGTGGAAGTGCCTAATCCAATTAACAGAAGCACTCTTGATGGGGGGTGATCCCAGTCCTTTCACAGAAGAAAGGGTTCTGCAAGAACTCCTAAAACTGAAGGTGGACAAAGCAATGGATCCTGATGGAATTCACCCCAGAATTCTAAAAGAATTAAGGGAGGAACTAGTGAAACCACTGGCTACTCTTTTTAATAAATCATGGGAGGATGGTGTGGTACCCGAGGACTGGAGGAAGGCGGATGTGATTCCCCTTCACAAAAGTGGGTCCAAGACAGAGGCAGGAAACTACAGACCTGTCAGTCTGACCTCTGTGGTAGGGAAAGTGATGGAGTCACTTCTGAAGGAAAGAATAGTTGAGTACCTAGAGGCCAGTGGAGCACAGGACCCAAGGCAGCATGGGTTCACAGTGGGAAGGTCATGTCAGATGAATCTAATAGATTTCTTTGACTGGGTGACAAAGTAATGTAGACCAGGGAGGGCTGCGGACATAGGCCTACCTAGACTTTAGCAAGGCATTTGACACAGTCCCACACAAAGATTAATAGTCAAATTAACCAGCCTGGAAGTGGGACCCAGGATGGTAGCCTGGGTAAAACACTGGCTGGACAACAGGACACATAAGGTAATTGTAAATGAGTCCACTCTGAAGAAAGGGGTTACTAGTGGGTACACTGAGGTTCAGTATTGGGTCCAGTCCTTTTAATGTCTTCATCAGTGACATTGCAGAGGGACTGGAAGGAAAAGTATGCCTTTTGCCGATGACACAAAGATCTGCAACAGGGTTGATACACAAGGAGGCGTGGAAAGGATGAAAAGGGACTTGGCAAGGTTGGAGGAATGATCAGAAGTATGGCAGCTAGGATTCAATGCAAAGAAGTGCAAAATAATGCACCTGGAAACAAGAACCCAGGGAAGAATACACAATGGGTGGGAGGTAGTAACAACAACAAAAAGGAAAAGGACCTGGGGATAATCATATCAGATGACCTTAAGGTTGTAAGCAATGTGAGAAGGCAGTAGGGAGGGCTGGGGGTATACTGGGATGTATAGGGAGAGGCATCATCAGCAGAAAACAGGAAGTTGTTATTCCTCTGTACAGACAATTGGTGAGACCCCATCGGGAGTACTGTGTCCAGTTCTGGAGATCCCATCTCCGCAAGGACATAGACAGGATAGAGGCAGTCCAGAGGAGGGCAACTAAAATGGTGCAGGGTCTGCAAGAGAAGCCGTATGAGGAGAGACTAAAGGAGCTTAATATGTATACCCTTGAGGAAAGAAGGGAGAGGGGAGACATTATAGAAACTTTTAAGTACCTCAATGGAATCAACAAAGTCCAAGAGGGTAGCATCTTTCAGAAAAAGACTTGCAAGAACAAGGGACACAATTTAAAGATAGAAGGAGGCGGTTCAGGGGCAATGTGAAAGTATTATTTCACAGAGAGGGTAGTGGATGCATGGAACAGCCTTCCTGAGGGAGGTTGTGGAGATCTAAAACAGTGTGAGAATTCAAGAATGCATGGGACAGACATAAGGCAATTCTTGTGGGGGGTAGGAAGAAATAGGCTGTTGGTTAACAAGGATCTGCGGCCTATCCTGTAGGTAGGGAAATGGGCAGACTAGATGGGCCTAGCGGTCCTTATCTGCTGTCAAAGTCTATGTTTCTATGTTTCTATTCTAAGAATGCCTTCTATCATATCCTTGTCCATTCCCTCCCCTTGACATGGGGGTCTGTACACAACCCCTGTGCGGATTGTGGTGCCCTTTCCAGTCTCCAAGGTGACCCACAGTTCCTCCTCTTCTCCCTGTTTACTCTTTTGTTCAGTTGCTTTTATCCCTTCCTTTACATAGAGAGCTACTCCTCCCCCTCTTCTCACCTGCCTGTCTCTCCTGTAGGTTATGTACCCTCGTATGTTAACATCCCAGTCATGGTTCTCTGTGTACCATGTTTCTGTGACTGCTATGATATCCAGGCATCCCTCTTCCATCAAGGCCACCAGCTCAGGGAGCTTGTTGCCCAGACTACGGGCATTGGTACTCATTACCCTCCATTTCCTGATTGCCTTACTCCCTTTTGCCCCATCCCTGTCCTTCTTGCCTTTGTCACTTTCTCCATTTACCCCTGCCCTTCTCCCTAGCGACACCTCTATGTTGGTGTTTGCCGCACTTACTATCGTGATTATTTGGGGGGGGCTAGGATTTCCTGTTCCTTTCCAGTGCCCCCCTTGGCTAGTTTAAAAGCTTGCCAATGAAGCATTTAAACCTATCACCTAGGATCCTGGTTCCCCTCCCGGACAGATGCAGCCCATCATGCCAGTATAGGCAGCATCACTCCAGGTGGACCCCCAGTCCCCAATGAAGCCAAATCCCTGAGCTCCACACCAGTTTTTCAACCACTGATTGAATCCCATGGTGCGGAACACCCTAGCCTCTCCTATGCCATAGATGGGCAGCACCTCCGAGAAGGTTACCGTGCGTGCTACTTGACTAAGGCCCCTCCCCAATTCCACAAACTCTTTCTGCACTTCTCTAATCCCTTTCTTAGCCAGGTCATTTGTCCCTAGGTGGACAATGACATCCAGCTCCCTCCCCTGTGCAGCTGCTCCGGCAATCCTGAGGATTCGCTCCCTGTCCCTCCAAGCCATGGCGCCAGGCAGGCACCTTACCTCCCTCTCCCCTTCCTCCCCCAGTTCTACCTTCCTAACAATGGAGTCCCCCACCAGAAGTTGTTTCCTTCCCCTACAGGGTTCCCTGCCACTCTTCTGTGGGTCTCCTTTGTGGAGGTTCCCAGCATCCTCCTTGGTCTCCACTGCAGGTGCCTCCATAGAGAAAGGCAAGGAAAAGTTGTCATACGCCTACTCTGTTGACTGATGAACTGAGCTGCAATTAAGCAGAAGACCTGCTCCGTAATGTAAAGTAAAACGTCAACGTTTACCTGCCTCCACATGTCAGAATATGGAGAGATGTTTTATTTTTGTACAGCCGAAAAGTGACAGCCCTTTTGAACCAAACGGTGGCAGAAGATATTGTGTTCCAGATGGGCAGTTGGCAACTGTTCCCTGCCTTTCCCACAATACTGCAGTCACATAACAGACAGCGGGGGCTCACAGTGACGGAGCGGGCTGCTACCCTCGGGTGCCTCCATAGCCACAGCTGGTACTGACCGAGTGGGCGTTACCTGTGGCTTAATACCCGCTCGGTTTCAGGCAGCTGTGGCCATTCGGCGTCACCGTGATGAGCCTATGTTACAAGCGCATTAATCACATTCTGCCTCGGGCTCTGCCATGGATTAATGCCCGCTGGGCGGTTGGACCCCTCGGGCTGCGTCCTCGGGCAACAACCCCCCCAGCGGACATTAATCCACTGGTAGAGCCCTCCTCTGGTGGTGATTAATGCTTACATAGTCTGTCATGCCATTGCAAATCCAGTTTATACCAAATGAGCCACAATCTTTGTCTTTCAAATTAGCTCTATTTTGGAATTCCAAGTTGTCATATTGATTTCTGTGATATATTGTTAAATACCTCTACTTGATGCCTAAAAGCACTGCTTACTGATCTCCAACTGTATGAGTGTAGTGCAGCATTGAAACAAACTTAAAAAGCTAGTAGTACCATAACAGCAGGTAGAAAATGTTTTTAATTTTTAAGAACAGTTACTTACTTGTTATTTCTGATGTATTTTGCTTTTTTTCCATTTACTCCTAAGAAAGTTTCCAACCTGATAGTATTTGATGTGATGTAATTAGCAGGCTAACATATCCAGTACTATTATCAGCATTCGTGACCTCACTTATTATGACATCACAACTGACCAGAGTTTACCCACGTTGGTGTGAAACCCGGAAGAGCAACTGTCATAAGGGCAATACCAAAATGCTAATGGTGCCATATCACCTGGCAATTGTGTCACCCTATTGCTGTTGTGCCCAAGGCACCGGGGCACATTCAGGCTGTTTGCAGAGGGCTTCACCATCCACACCTCCAAAACAGTCATATAATCACCTCCATGGGGGAGGTTTATCGGCGAGGGAAGGCAACACAAGTGCAGCAGTCTCCGTGCATGGTGCTCCAACAACCAGTTCACCACTGTGAGTGTTGTACTGGTTATGACACACCAGTGGTCGTCACCCTAATGCCATTGCTGCATCAATGGGATACCATTTTTCAGCAGGTAACTGTCTGTTATTGGTCATTTGTGATGTCACACACAGTGAGGTCATAGGGCTGATGATGTGGAAGAACAACATTTGCCATGTCAGCCTCCAGGTAAAGTAATGTTCAACATATCAAACCAAGTAGTGTCACGTGGACAAATCTTTTAGTTAGCAAAAGGGAAAAAAATGCTTGAGATATATGAAGTAAAAGTTCACAACTTTTAAAAGTTACTTTTATTTTCAGACTGTACATTAGCTCTGTAACTTATATATTTAAGAAATAATGGGCCCCATATTCAGAGCCGGATGCAATCGCACTGTAGCAGTTTGTGCTACGCTTTGGATTGCACTCGACTGGCTGTCAGCGATCTTCAAACATATAGCACTCACCGATGGAGAAGTGTTATCTGACTGAATATTGGACCATGTCTGCAGCACTAAGTGGATCTGCACTGCATCAACATGGACCAGAGCTATGGCCCACAGGAGGCAGCTCTGCCAGAGACAGGATAGTGCCAGGTCTCCTGTGGGTCATATTCAGCCTGAGCATGCAAATGAGCTCGTTTGGCATGAAAGGGATAAGGGATAATCTACATGCTCATTATGGGCTCATTTGCATGTGGTGCACAGCCTCTTAGAACCCCTATCACTGTGAAAAGCAATTCCTGATGGCATAGTGGTCCCACCCCTTGATCCCCAGATTTACATCATCCTGTATTCTGTGGTGGTCTACTGATTCTCCCTCAGCCAATCATCCAGTTTATATCATGCAGTATTCCTGGCAGTCTAGTGGTTCCTCCCAATTGCCCAGTTTACCTCATCCTATGTTCTCTAGTGGTCTCCCCAATCACCAGGTTTATATCTTGTTATGTACCCTAGTGGTATAGTGCCCCCCTCATGCAGCATGATACTCTGTGGCTGTCAGATGGGACCAGCTGAGGAGGTGAGAGGAGGCGTGTGTCAGCACTGATTTTGCAGAGACCAGTACTTGAGGTGAGGAGGGTGCAGGGCTGGGGTCCTAGACAAGCGGGCAGGGGCTGGGATTGGTGTATGGTCATGGGAGTATGGGAAACCACTAGATAGGATGATATAAACAGGGGAATCAGGGTGGGGGAACCACTAGGCCACCAGGGAATGTAGGGTAATATAAAATGGGTGATCAGGGGGTAAAGGGAACCACTAAGCTGTCGGAGAATATAATATAATGTAAACAGGGCAATCAGGGGGATGGAGCAGCTTGGCACAGGGGTGGGCAGCTGATGTACAGCTGCCTCCCTTTGGGGGGTGGGGACTAGAGCTTAGCACTTGGTTAAGAAGTGGTTTTCAGTGGTGGTAAACAACACCGATCTTTGAATATGCCACTGCACTGATATGCATGAGAGGAACCTCTCATTTGCATGGGCATGGCAGTATAGTTTGTGCCTTGGCACTGTCAGTTTGGGAAGCCCTCTAGAGGCCTCTAAATATGGCCCTGACAGGAATGCTAGGTTAGTGCCGGTACTACCCATGTTCACGCTGGTGTTACCATTCAAGATGGGGCCCAATGGTTGAGAAGCCTGTCATTTCTCAGGGATTAACAACTGGTTAGCGGGATCCTCTCTCCAGATGGTCATTAATCCACAGAAACATGCAGCTTTGAGGTTGCTATTGCGATTAAAGTCTCATCACAATAAAAACTTAATTTTTTACACATTTTTTAACTTAAAGGGACACATTCATGCCCAGTGGGCATCAAAGTCTGAAAACCCTCAAAATGCTCTTTCAAACAAGTTATTGGGCTCATCTGTAGCTGGAAGCACCTCAAAGATACAGATGACTGAGTCTGTTCAGTATTAATACTACATAACAGCCATTTTTAGAATCTTGTAATGTCAGTGCAGTTAGGCACAGCTTGTTCGTCAGTGATATCACAATGTTCTAAAGTAGACTGGATGGTGATGGCCACTGGGCATGAATGTGTCCCTTTAATTTTGCTGATAGGTGTCAGAGAGCTTCTAAGTGGAGTGAAGGAGCAAGTTAGGGACAGTACTAAGGACATAAGTGGAAGTGGGGAAGGGAAGGTAGGGATCAGGATGGGCAGGTGAGAGAGGGAGAGGGAGAGGGGGAGGGATGGAGGCAGTAGGAGAGAGGAAGGTAGCTTGAAGTGGATGGAGGAAAGGAGGAGAGGGAGATGAGGAGAGCTAGGCTATGGAGGAACATGGTGGATAAGTCTAACAGTATGGGGAACACCAGGGGTGGCAAAAAGTAGGCTGCTCTTACCATAATAGAGAGTCTAAGGGGAGCATAGACCTGACCCAGATACAAAGGCGTGCAGCTTTTTAAAACACTCCAGATACATATGGCTTCAAACATACCCATTGAAATGCCACATTTCCTGTGCACTCTTCTGGCACATCTCCCTCTTACTACAATATGTTGAATACGCTTCTACCCAAAATATCTGTCCTTCGTGTTCATATTGTTCTGTTGGTACCATTTCAGTCAGATACTGCTCATGCATTCTCTCATCAATATAGGAACCTACTGCATTCATCATACAGTCCCACATTTGGGCCCAATGTATTCACTCAATATATCCAGAGCACCTTCTTTTTCAGCAGTAGGGCCTAGGAGAATATTTCAAACTTAAAAATAAGCAATACACATTTTCTAAATCGCACATTGGAGATAGTGAAAGTATGACTCCCCTTGTTCCCAGGAGTTACTAGAATCCCACTTAGAATCAGTGGCAAGCAGGGAGAGGCAGCTTGTGAAATGCCAGTTAAATGGATTTCACACTGTCATTCTCTGGTTTCAGTCTCAGATGAGCTGGAGGATGATGTAATCATAGAATTGTCATAGCAGCATAAGCAACATTGGAATGCTAGCTAGGGAGATAGCTTTAGAATGTTGAGTTAGAGTGCAGTAGTCTGTAGAAAGGAGCGCCAGGAGGAGGCTGCAGCCTAGGCAGCTCCTCAGTTTTTAGCTCTGACAGAGAGCTACCACTGTGGTTTCTGTAGTTTGTTCTCACCCTAGAAGAAGAACATAGAAGACAGAGAGTGAAGTGGTGGAAACTGTTCCAAGTGGGTTTTCCAGTGCCCCAACCCCAGAGGGATGGGGGGGATTCCAGGATTCAGGGGCAATCTCCTGGCCCAGCCTGGACTGTGTTGAAGCTGCCTGAGATTCAGCTGCTCTGTGAGTACCTGAGACTTTTGTGTGGAAAAGCCCTGGGGCACCTGCATTCCTTGTGGTGAATTTTCTCTGACAAAGGGAATCTGTCACCTAGACTGTTTTCTGTCTAAAAGTGCCTGCTAAAGTTGGGATCTAGTGAAGAGACAGTACTAATTACAGAACTTTTAACTTTATGACACCTCTGAGGTGTGTAATGTTGTATGTTAAATGTGAAAGACATTTCACGATAGCATCTACAAGTTTTCTGTGAGAGTGTTATTAACCAGATGAATGGCCGAGTATAAATTTGGAAGCAAAAGATGGGAGACCCCCCCCCAATCTGGAGCAACCAGTTTACCTCTCCGGTTTCAGTTTGGGCACCTTTGTTTTCTCTCAGTGCATTTGGCCAGTGCCTGAAGAAAGTAGTTTACCCAGATGTGGGTTGGATTTTCTGTGAGCCTGTATGTGCTCCTTGGTGTTCGAGGGTGTCACCAGTAATTCTTCATGAAATATGGGAAAGTTTCCTAGTACTAGCCGAGGGTGCCTAGTCAAGGGAAGTGTACCAGTTCTGGCCATGTGTGCCAATCTCCATTCAGAACCAGAGTGTTCTCTGTTCCATTTCGGAACCTGACAGTTAGCTGTGTAATTCAGAACTAGAGTGCTTGCTGTTCAAGTCAGAACCTGAAGGTTCGCTGTGTGTGGTCAGAATGCCTATGCTAAATGAGAATTCAGGAAGTCTGTACCTTAGTAATCTGCATTACCAGTAGAAGTAGCCCTGTGGGGATCCATCTTCGCTTTGTGATTATTCTCTGTGTATGTGAATAAAAGCCACAATCTAGAATCCCAGCCTGGTTTGGATAGTACTGTTATTGCTTCCACTGTGTCTGGATTTACTTGGTGCCCCTGACCAGAAGTAAAAACCTAGCATAATTATAAGCAAACATTTTCTTCCAGGGACCCAGGTCGATGACCATGGTAAATGGTCCCCCCAGGTGTAAGCCAGGTAGTTGCCACATTTGGTTTGCCTGTCTGAAGATGGCAGGCTCTGAAGTAGATGTATTGGTACACTGAACTGTAGTGACAACCCCCATCCCTCTCGTAGGCACCATGTGGTGAGAGGAGCAGTCCTGCCTGTTGAACAAGGGGGGCCGGTGGGGTAGATGTTTTCTCAGATTATGGTTAGTGTTTTGTCTGTCTGGCAGTTGGTAGCCCAAAATCGGAAGCTTCGCGCATAAGGAGTTTGCCCAGAGAAGTGCCATCCATATGTGCCGTTGTGTGCCTGCTGTTCATGTGCTGTTGTGATCGTGCCAACATCTACCAAGGAGCTGCAAAGCCAGATTGTGTGCACCTCTTGTACTGCATCAAAAATAGAATGTTTTCCAGCTTTAATTTTCAAGTTGTGACAAGAAAAAGTATTGTGAACTGTGGGAAACAAAGAGGCAATTGTGCCCTGAAAGTTTAAAATGCTTGCTGTGTGAACTGGGGGAGTCGCTAGAGAAATAGCCATGAAAAATGGTTCAAAATGGTGCTCCCGCCATGGAGTTACAGTTGAAAAGAAAGAAGTTATTTTGCTGTTTAAATTTTGCCTTCTTGACGATCACCGAGGAAGAGAAGAACATGAGAAGAGAGAGAGGCTCATTTGCATGGCGTCGAGTGACTGGTGAGACTACAATCAGTCCCGGCCCCTAGCCAGCTTCAGAGTGCTGCCAAGTGTTCAAGAGGGAGAATGTGAGTGGTGAGTGAGCTGGTTAGCCAGGAGGATAGTTGAGGTGACTGTAAATGTTCTAAAAGTTAAAACAACAGACTTTTCTGTGCTAAATTGAGCTCTACCGATATTACAATTGACTGGGGAGAAAGTGCGGTGTTCGTAGGGACAATCATCAGGATTGCCAGCCCGTTTCAACCCAGAGGCCTTCCAGGATTGGCTGTAGGCCAAGAATTTCCATCGAAAAGCCGGCTACTGATTCAGTGAGTACCATTCAGCAAAACTGAGCTCAAACTGTGTGTGCTTTTTTAAAGCCAGTTGGATCTGTGTGTAAACAGTGTGATTGTTTTTGCAAAGAAGGACTGTGTAAAATAATCAAACCCAAGAAAGAATTCTGAGCATTAGACTGTGAGCATGCATGTATTATGGATTCAGCAACAGTGTAATTTTCTGAGCAACCAGAGATACTGTGAGTTGTATGAGAGGCTGCAACAAACAGGCAATCCTGTTCAAGAAATACTGTGGTTTTAGTGACTTTAAGCAAGTAAAACTGATTGAAAGCTAATGGTGAAGTCCTAGAAAATCATATAGATGTGCTGAGGAAGAAGAGCAGTGCAGTCTGTGCAGTCTGAGTAAAATTTATCAGCATCAGTAAATCTGTTGCACAGTGGCTTGAGTCAGATGCAGAATGTTGATGCTCCAGGAGTGCTGCCATCGCCATTACAGGGTGGGGCAGTAAAGTAAACACAGCAGCAGGGAGCTATTTTGTAAGACTGTTCCAAGTAGAGTGAACTCAGTAATAACAGTGAACTTTTGTGTATTTTTCTACAGTCATGGCTTCGGAACCTTCCCGCTACCCAGATCGTGCCCAGGCCATGATAGTTGAAGAGGTTACCAAGTTGAAGGAAATAGAGAAATGTTTCAATGGTGGACGTTTGTCTCCTCATGTTGCAATTCCTGGATACCTGTGAGAGTATGCATAATGTGCCTCAAGGCTGAAAGGGACGTTTTCATGATTTCTCACTGTTCAGGGTGCATAGAGAAGCAAGGTCTAACTAGCGCACTTAAGATTTGTTTGGCTCCTAAATGGACAAAGCTACAAGATCCTGCAAGTAGCAGCACAAAGCACCAGGTTGAACCTGTTGGGGGAGGCCCAGCAGAGTGTGGCACAAAGGAAGAGGGTGTAGATGTGCTGGCAAAGCAGAGTCCTCGTGATGTCTCCATGCCTGTGTCATAGATAGACAGTGCAGAGGGAGAATCAGTGGATCCATGGAGAGAGGGTCCTAGTCCTAGCCTCACTGGAGAAGATGAGGTTCAAGAAACCCTAGATTGGGAGGTGTCTACCTCCGCCCCCAGTGAAGAGTGGACTGTCTCGGGAGTGAAGACAACTGCTCACTCCTGGGCCCAGGTCCTAAGTGAGTAAAAGGAAGAGAAGGGAGCTACATATCTTTACGTTGAAGGTTCTAGTCCATAGCTACGGAGCTCTTGCCTTGGAGGACCCAGAATAAGAAGTTGGTGACTCCACAGCCCTGCCCCCAGAAGGAGGGGTCTAGGACAAGTTCTACATAGCTTTGAGTATGCGACACTGACAGAACCAGGACTGGCCACCCCCAAGCTAGGCCAGGGGTCGCAGACTGATGAAGAGTAGTAAGGAGGAAAGACTGGCTCGTAGGAAGGCAGATGAAAGCTATGGAATGTCCTTTCCTACCTTTCCTTGGAGAGTCTGGGAGGAGATTGAGAAAAACAGGAGAGCCTGGCTAGTGGAAGAGGCAACCAAAAACTTGCATACAGGTGCAACTCGATATGTCAGAGACAAAGTGATACAAGACAAACTCACGTTTTGGAAGGTGGGCAGGACACTGTTCATAGACACTGTATGTTCTGTGGACGAACAGGGAAATTAAACTTTCCATAATGTGAATTATGAGCACCCAGACGGGTAATAATTCTTACACCTGATCCATTGTGGTACTACCCTCAATGTAACCAGAATCCTGTGAATGTGCCCATGCCTACCAAGTGGAAAGTAGAGCAGTGGTAGCAAGTGCTGCCATCCAGCTATTGCCATACCCATGTTGTTTTGCCAGTCTGATGTTCCAGGATCCAAAGGTGCATCCAGATTCATCAGCCTTGCAGTGTGTCTTTCCAGTTCCATCGCCTGGCCTTCCTAGATGACATCAGCCTAGCTGTTTCCTGATTCATTGCCTCGGATTTCAGATTGCATCAGTCCAGCTGTTCCTTTTCCGTTCCAAGGTTCCATCTCCTAGATGTCATCAGCTTGAGATGACATCAACCCAGCAGATTCCAGATATCCATCCTGTCATTTCTCAAAAATTTCTACCCAGCTCTATCCAAAAAATGCTGCCAGGGAGAATCTTTGGCTGGAGATCCAGGTGCTGTTCCAATTTTCGTTCTTTAAGGGACCAGTAATTCCATACTCTTCTTGCTTTATTGACATTGCAATACACATCCTATGTCTGGCAGACTACAAACTGTTGAACTGTCCACAAAGACTCTCCCCTTTGGTACTACAGTACTTCAGGAACTGTGCTTCATTGGGCTCCAGCCCAGAAGAGACTCTTTCATGGATCCCGCCTTCGGGCACTGTTTGTCACTAGTTGGGATATTTAGGGCATTCCATCCCCAAAAGTTGTACTGTACATTATGTTGATATTTTCTACTGTTTTCTACCTTTTCAAAAAATATATATTTTTTGGATTCTCTAGTGCTTTGATGGTAATGGTTATGGTTGTGTACTGTGTTTGCAGATGTGGGGTGTATGTTTGTCTTTTCTCTTTCAGATGGATCCTGATGAAGAAAGAAGAGAAGACAAGAAGAGGATTGGAGGGACTCATTGGAGTTCTTCTGTGCTTTAAGGTATTTTTTAAAGTACTGTAGAGTTGTTAACATGTGTTAAACTTTTTCCTTCCACAGGTGTAGTTGTGGGGGAGTTTGGAAGTGTAATGCTTGTGTATAGTGTTAGCTCCATGTTGGTTTGCAGGTGTCCAGGGATGTGGGGAGGTTCACCTGTTCTTGGTAGGTTTGTTTTGGTTAGATGGATTTTCCCTAGAGGTCTAAAGGGATAGAAAGGCTGTGGTCCTGACCAGCCGTAGGGGCTGCAGTGCTGGTCTATTAGGGCTGTACTCTGGACAGTTCTTCCAGGGTCACTGGTTACCATAGTAAGATCATAATGTAGGGGCTGATGCATCAGCCAGTGGCCTCTGAGCCCTTAGTGTTGTCTGCCTGTGCCTGGCACATGGTAGGGGGAAAAGGTAGCACTACCTCCTCATAGTCAACACATAGGGTAGGATGGCCTAGTGCCGGGTAGGTAATGACTGGGGACAGTCATTTTCCTGGCTGGTGGGTGTAACCTTGTTCCCAGGGTTACAAGAAGCCCACTTAGAATCAGTGGCGAGCAAGAAGAGACAGTCGTGAAATGCCAAGTTAAATGGATTTAACACTGTCATTCTCTGGTTTCAGTCTCAGCTGAGTTGGAGGATGATATAATCATAGAATTGTCACAGCAGCATAAGCCACATTGGAATGCTAGCTGGGGAGATAGCTCTAGAATATTGAGTTAGAGTGCAGTAGTCTGTAGAGGGGAGTGCCAGGAGGAGGCTGCAGCCTAGGCAGCTCCTCAGTGTTCAGCTCTGACAGAGAGCTACCACTGTGGTTTCTGTAGTTTGTTCTCACCCTAGAAGAAGAACATAGAAGACAGAGAGTGACGTGGTGAAAACCATTCCAAGTGAGTTTTCCAGTGCCCATTCCCCGCAGGTTATGGGGGGGATTCCAGGATTCAGGGGCAATCCCCTGGTCCAGCCTGGACTGTGTTGAAGCTGCCTGAGATTCAACTGCTCTGTGAGTACCTGAGAGTTTTGTGTGGAAAAGCCCTGGGGCACCTGCATTCCTTGTGGTGAATTTTCTCTGACAAAGGGATCCTGTCACCTAGACTGTTTTCTGTTTTAAAGTGTCTGTTAAAGTTGGGGTATAGTGAAGAGACAGTGTCAATTACAGGGCTTTTAACTTCATGACACCTTTGAGGTGTGTAATGTAGTATGTTAAATGTGAAAAACATTTCAAGATAGCATCTACAAATTTTCTGTGAGGCTGTTATTAACCAGATGAATGGCCGAGTATAAATTTGGAATCAAAAGGTGGGAGAGACCCACCCCATCTGGAGCAACCAGTTTACCTCTCCGGGTTCAGTTTGAGCACCTTTGTTTTCTCTCAGTGCATTTGGCGAGTGCCTGAAGAAAATAGTTTATCCAGACGTGGGTTGGATTTTCTGTGAGCATGTATGTGCTCTTTGGTGGTTGAGGGTGCCACTAGTAATTTCTCATAAAATATAGGAAAGTTTCCTAGTACTGGCTGAGGGTGCCTAGTCAAGGGTGGTGTACCAGTTCTGGCCATGTGTGCGAATCTCCATTCAGAACCAGAGTGTTCACTGTTCCATTTCGGAACCTAGGAGTTCACTGTGTAATTCAGAACCAGAGTGCTCGCTGTTCAAGTCAGAACCTGAGGGTTCGCTGTGTGGGTTCAGTATGCCTATGCTAAATGGGAATTCAAGAAGTCTGTACCTCAGTAACATAGAAACATAGACTTTGACAGGAGATAAGGACAGCTTGGCCCACCTAGTCTGTCCATTTTCCTACCTCCAGGATAGGCCGAAGATCCTAGTTAACCAACAGCCTATTTCTTCCTAACCCCCACAAGAATTGCCTTATGTCTGTCCCATGCATTCTTGAATTCTCCCACAGTTTTAGACCCCACAACCTCCTCAGGAAGGCGGTTCCATCGTCCACTACCCTCTCTGTGAAAAATACTTCCTCCACATTGCCCTAGAACGCCCCCCTCTGTCTTTAAATTGTGTCCCCTTGTTCTTACCGTCTCTTTTCTGAAAGATACCCTCTTGGACTTTGTTGATTCCACTGAAGTACTTAAAAGTTTCTATCATGTCCCCCCTCTCCCTTCTTTCCTCAAGGGTATACATATTAAGCTCCTTTAGTCTCTCCTCATACGGCTTCTCTTGCAGACCCTGCACCATTTTAGTTGCCCTTCTCTGGACTGCCTTTATCCTGTCTATGTTCTTGTGGAGATGGGGTCTCCAGATCTGGACACAGTACTCCAGATGGGGTCTCATCAACTGTCTGTACAGAGGGATAACAATTTCCTGTTTTCTGCAGGTGATGCCTCTCCCTATGCATCCCAGTATACCCCCAGCCCTCCCTACTGCCTTCTCACATTACTTGCTAACCTTAAGGTCATCTGATATGATTACCCCAGGTCCCTTTCCTTTTTTGTTGTTGTTACTACCCCCCCATTGTGTAATCTTCCCCAGGGTTCTTGTTTCCCAGGTGCATTATTTTGCACTACTTTGCATTGAATCCTAGCTGCCATACTTCTGACCATTCCTCCAACCTTGCCAAGTCCCTTCTCATCCTTTCCACACTTCCTTGTGTATCAACCCTGTTGCAGATCTTTGTGTCATCTGCAAAGAGGCATACATTTCCTTCCAGTCCCTCTGCAATGTCAATAGAAACATAGAATAATCTGCATTACCAATAGGAGTAGTCCTGTGGGGGTCCATCTTCATTTTGTGATTATTCTCTGTGTATGAGAATTAAAGCCACACTCTAGAATCCCAACCTGGTTTGGACAGTACTGTTATTGCTTCCACTGTGTCTGGATTTACTTGGGTGCTGCTGACCAGAAGTACAAACCTAGCATAATTGTGAGTAAACATTTTCTCCCAGGGACCCAGGTTGATGGCCATGGTAAATGGTGCCCCCTGGTGTGAGCTAGGTAGTTGCCACACTTGGGTTTGCCTGTTTGAGGATGGCAGACTCAGAAGTAGATGTACTGGTAAACTGAACTGTAGTGACAACCCCCATCCCTCTCGTAGGCACCTTGTGGTGAGAGAAGCAGCCCTGCTAGTTGAACAAGGGGGGGCTGGTGGGGTGGGTTATATTAACAGCTGGTCAGAAAATGGTTAACCACTGCAACAAATGACATGGTTGATGATGGGTGGGTGTTATAACAGTAGCAAAGCTTGTAAGTTTCAATTTACAAGTGGTATGAGAGATTTCCTTTCTGTTCTAGTATAAGTGCCGCCATGAGTTCTGATTTCATCATGTACATCAACAAGTAACTCAAGATTGGCTTAAGATAAAAAAGAATCACAGCATTATGTATTTTTATTAATTCTTGGATAAAAGCTCCATGTTTAAAAAAAAATTAAGGACAAAAAAGTCCTGGGGGTGTGGGCAAACTGCTACAGTGTATGACTGTCATATGGTCAGAGATTGCCACCCGTGTTTTATCTTGATGAGTCATTGGGTTTGCTGTAGTGGCTAAAATACACAGCCCCTGTAGCTAGAGTACTAGGCAGTGCCACTGTGAGATGGCCATGCAGGTCAGCAGCTCTGGCCACTCCTCATTCCCACTAGGAATAACTCTCGACTTGTTAGTAGGCAGCCTGATGTTTCCTGATATGTATCTTAGTGTGTTAAATAAATCATAGTAGAGGGATTTGTTATGTTTTACCAAAAATTCTGTGGCCCATGAGGGTCCTGTCTTTATTTCTTATTCAGACAAATCTAAAATTTCTGGCCCATACAGCATGCTGATTGTTACATCTTGAAGCTCATCTTTGAGTCCTTTGTCTCTGACTGACTACCTAGGTGGGTTGTGGAGTGCCTCAGAGATGTATTCCCCTACAATCACCTTTACCAGGTGAGTAAACTACCATTGTGGGGGATAATCTCTGAGGCACGCCACACTCCTTACACATGGATTTTGATGTAAAAAGCAGTACCCTAGTGAGAAGGGTGGGTAGTCAGTCCATTATGTTATGTTCAACCTTGCTGCTAACAACACTACTTAAGTAAAGTTAGTTTTTGCTTCCAGGGCAACATCTACCCTGCAGTGTTTAGTGAATGTGTGCGTTGATGCCCATGTAGCGGCAGCACAAATTTTTTCTATTGTGGCCATGTTTCTCTCGGCCCATGATGTGGCTATTGCTGTAGTGGAATGGCCTTGATTTTTGTTGGTGGCGTATGATTTGAGGCCTTATACGCCTCTGTGATAGGAGACTTAAGCCAATATGTGCCATATGTCTGCCATTCTTGTGATGTAAGTTGACATTAGTCTTCTCGTGGCTAGCAGATGATGTTGAGGGTCCCTATCTACCTTGTCTGCAGGTATATAGAAAGGTATTTTGATATCCTGTTTGGTGTGAAAAAGTGTGCATATTTTAGGTGAAAAGGAAGGGATCATCTTTAAACTGATCTTGCCCTCATGAAATACCAGATAAGGCAGTCTGTGGGATAATGCTTGTAGTTTGCTTATGTGCCTAGGTGAACATATAGTGACCATAAGGGTTAAGTGTTTGCCCTTTGAGTGGTAGTGACTGTAGTCACTGTAGAGGTTCAGATGGTGAGTTGGTCACTGCACAGGCAGTCTGGGGGATAATGCTTGTAGTTCACTTACGCATCTAGCTGAACATATAGTGACAATAAGGATTACATGTTTGTCATTTGAGTGGTAGTGACTCTAAAGGTTCAGATGGTGAGTTGGTCATTGCCCTGGGTACTAAGTTGAGGTCCTAGGGAGCTGGCCATTGTTTTATCTTAGGATGTAGATTGGATTGATTGCTGCTACTTGCACTGTTAGGGATGCTGGAGATAGTCCTTTATCCAGACCTTGCTGAAGGAAGAGAAGTATGTTGGGCACTGTGGCCCTTAGAGGTTGTATCCACCCCCTTTTCTTCTCACCACCTGTGGAATAATCTCGAATGTCTCTGATATTTTGAAGCAATGGGGTTTCTCCATAGCATTGGTGACCACTGGGTGGTATCCCTCTCTTAACAGTCTCTCCTATTCAGGAGCCAGGCTGTTAGTTTGCGATTGTTCGGACTAAGGTGACATACCGGTCCCTGGGTGAGAATATCTTCTCTGAATGGTAGTGTCCATGGGTGGTCAAGTGCCATTGTCACTATCGTGGCAAACACTGTTGTCATGGGCCAATGAGGGGTGATGTTTATTACCCAGGTTCTGGTTCTGCATATCTCTTTGAGAACCTGTAGTATCAGTGGAAAGATGTAGGTTACCTGGAATGACCATGTAGCTGATAGTGCATCCACTCCCATGGATCTGTCTTCCCTGAAGTGGGAGTAGAATCTGGGGCACTGATTATTCTTGTTGGTGGCCATTATGTTTATCTTTCTATCAGTTCCCAATGTTTGTTAATCATTTGGAATATGTTGGAATGAATCTTCCATTCTCCCGGATGTATTAACTGGCGACTTAACCAGTCTGCGGTGGTATTCAGCCTGTTTGCCAAGTGTATGGCTGATATGCTCACCAGATGTTTTTGTGTCCAAAGAATGAGTCTTGAGCCTCTCTTTGCATGGCTCCGCTCTTTGTTCCTCCTTGCCTGTTGATATAGGAGATGATAACCTGATTGTCCGAGCTCATGAGGCAATTTCCCTTTTTCCTGACTAGCCTTGTGAATTGCAGTGGCATGCAGGATAGTGCCCTGATTTCCAGAATGTCTATGGCCATTTTTTACTCTTGCATGTACCACTTTTCTAGGTTTCCCAGTGGAGTGGCCACTATGTAGAGGCTACTCAAGGGTGTATGGCATTATTAGCAGGCAAATGGTGTAGGCAGTGTGCCATTAAGATGTGGGGATTAACTTGGGTAGTGGGGTAGGAGTTGATGTGACAAACCCCGCCTTCATAATTGTATTTCGCACTAATGGCTATATCTGATCAGTCAAACACCATATGGATGTTAGTGTTTGTGTAACCAGCTCCATCTCTGTTTCTAGATCAGAGTGTGTTTCTGAATCCGGCTGTAGTGAGTGGGGTTCTGGCCCATGCCGGTACCAAACTTTATTTCTCATGGTGTTTTACACTAGTTGTGCCTGCATCAGTTGATTATTTTGGTGGGGAATTGCTACTGTGTCTAAATCCTGCCCAGCAGAGGATTTGGGATTGCAGGTGGCATATTTGTTTGTGCTTTGTCTTTTTTGTTTTCATAGGTGTCCTCCTGGTCAGGTGGCATGGGTGCACCTTCTGCATCTGATGCACACAGTATGCTTAGTTATTTTGGGCTAGCGGCACACTGCATTGGCTGCAGCTCTTTGTTTTGGCTATTGTAGTAGGTTGAAAAAGGATATATAGAGAGAGTGGTGTTGGGGGGAAATTAGATATATTGTTTTATTTATTATTTCTTTTAATTCTTCCCCTGCACTGTAATCAATAATGTTCTGCACCGTACATGCTATTGTTGTGCCTGTGCATTAAAGTGTGCAGTGTCCCTATAAATGTGACTAGTGTGAGTGAGGGACTCAGTGTTATGCTGTCTTGCCCACAGCTGTGGTAATAGTGCAGCCCCCAATGTATTTTCCCCATTATTAATTGATTTTCAAATTGTTGCCTTTATATTTAATTATTCGCATTGTGGTCTGCTGTTGCAGATCGGTTGGTGCTTTTAACTAATGCTCTCTATGCTGGTTGGACATTTGTGAGTGTAGTTGTGCTCTCCACAAGACGGTGGCAGTGACTGTCAGTCAATCTATACTGTCTGGTGGCTGCCTACACCCTTAATCCTGCATAGATAAGGGGGGGGGAAGTGGAGAGCTTTTCCTAGATCACAGCAGCAAGTCTCGTGATGATATTTCTCATGGCTACCAATCTGGATAGGAAAGTTAGGTTAGTCCCTCAATGTTCCTCCTCCTCCCCATGAGACCTACTTTGTTTGTGGTGTTTCAGTCAGGTAGATGATAGAGGAGTTTCCTCTACCTTTTGATAGAAGAATGTGGTGAGTTTAAAATACATATTGTGCCATAAAAAACTATTGAGAGCACATCATTTTGAGGTGAGGCACAGAGGGACTGAGAAAATGATTCAGAAACTGTTGTGTAGTTATGTCTTGAGTGAGCACTTCAGGTGCTACTATTCTTGTAATGGGGAACTGTGGCACATTACTTAGTATTTTAGCAGTCTGGGATGCTGGCAGGATACTCCTGATGTTCTAAGGTGGCCACTTGCTCATTTAATAATGGATAGACTCTGGAGCTGCTGGCAGGGGTTCCAAGTCATCATCAGACACCTTAGTAAAGTGGTATGCTTGTTCTGGACAGCATGTGGGAGACTCAAGAGTATATGCCCGTTTAAGGAATGAGAGCCTTTAATTATTTTGTAGCCCCTGATGTACTGAGCTCCTGGGGCTGTGGAATCTATTTGGTCATCTGTGAAAGATCTCCGACAGTGCATGGCTCTGTTAGCATCCTTTAAATTTAGCATCCTTTAAATTTCAAAAATGTGATAAATTATGTTGTTCAAGCCCTTTTTTATGAAATTAATGGGGCATTCACATTAGTATGCATGTCATGCATTCACATTAGTATGCATTACTTTGTCATACACAGTACATGGTAGTGACTCCTTAATATGTGATTGTGCCTTTAGGAGAAGGAAACTGTGGATATCAATAAAATAAATGACTATTAAAGTACACTATTTCCCAAATAGTTATTTTATTGTAATCAAACCCCTTGTATGTTGACCCAATATAATACAGTACTGTGTTTTATTTATTTATTCATTTATTTATTTATTTTTATATTTTATTTATTTATTTTGGCCTCTTTTGTATGCTTTGGTATTCTTTGGGATACTGTAGGCATGTGCCTTTAAGAGGGGGGAGGATGGACAGAATGTCTTAGCTAATTCTTGCCTTGGGTGTGGCAAGCTGAGTGAGGAATCACCTGCAATTTTTTTTTTGCTCTTTTCTTCAGTTGTCTTTCATGGTCAGTGTTAAAAGTTAGGGGACTTAGGCTTGAGAAGCTGTACAATTGCTAACTCCATTCTCCATTGCAAGATATGTTGGATTTAGTCAAATCTTGTTTATCTTCCTCTAAGATGGTGGCCAAGATCTCATGAGAGCTGAGAGCCAGTCAGCTTGCAGCTCTCATGGAGCAGAAAATTTGGAAACTATGAAGAAGCATGGGGGTGGTCACGCTGTTTGAGAAGCCATAAAATAACATTTGGGCAGCTCCATTTTGGTCCCTAGAGCTTCCTTTTCTCTGTGGGAGTGCTTTTGGATAGAAAATAACATGAAATGGTTGCAGGTGCTTTTATTTACTGCCACTGAATTTAAGGAATGATTGAATCCAGCATGGGCATTTTAAGCACCTTCCAGTGCAAGGAATCTTTTCTGGATGAGTTTGTGAATACCTTTTTACAAGTTAGTGATGCTAGTGGGTCACCATGTTCTTGTTCATGAATAATACAACTCAGGAACCCCTGGCAAGGGAACCAGGTTGATTATTTTTTATATTACCTCCTGTAAATAATTGCATAGACTCTGTGTTCATTTACATGGGTCAGACATTGTTTTTAGCTCCTGGCACCTCTAGCAGGGGTGTTCAGGTAACTATTAATCTCTATGCTCGTATGATGCAATAATGTTCATAATTTAAATACTGTGCTAGCAAATTCACAGCTAATATTTTTCTAGACAACCAACGCTAGTAGAAGCCACAGTGCTAACATCTCTAACTACCAGTTTTGCAATTTTAAACAGTTGCATATCTGCAAAACATACTCTGGAGCTGCTGTGTTGAAATATGTTACAGTACATCTAAACACAGGTACCACTAGCAGTGGTACCAGATTTATTTTGCAATAATGTCATCATTTGTCATCCCCCAAGGATAATCAGTTACTGTGCCCAGTCATTCAGTCACTCTGTAGGCATTTAAAAGTACTTATATTCTATGCTCATACCGTTATATTAGCAGACCCTTTCAGCTCTTTTGATATCCAATGCTCTGAATAATGTAGTCTTCTTACCTTCATTTTAGCAAACTTAAATTTTATCAGCACACTGGAACGGTACAATGTGCTTGAAATATTCACTTGCTGCAGCAACCAAACTCCATATAGGAGTTGTTTTAAATATATGTGGGACAGAACTCCTATGGCTGCTAGCAGGAGACATAGGGTGTTCCCAATCCCACCAGAGTGTAGTGGTGGGTGCAGACTGAACTGGGACCGCTAGTAGGGACCCCAGAAAGCTGCAAACTGCAGTCACGAGTGCTTAATTCATCTTCGATTCGCTGAGAGGGAATCTAAGGCATCTGGTATGAAACTTATGGGCATGACACAATACTCTGAGTTGATCTCCTGTAGAGTGCCTCTGGCAATAATTTAAATGTAGGCTGAGTGATTGTATCTGTGATTCCTAGTCAGATACCATGAATTGGTTTTGAGTAGCATAAAGGAAGTTATTTTAAACAACCAACTCTCCCTCTGGAATCTAGATTGAGCCATATATTTTTGCAACATAATTTCATAAGATGCATTGCTATGCTAGCATATCCTAAGATGCCAAAAAACTTAGATATAAAATTGTTAAGCCTGGTGGCCTTACCTTTTGTTTGATATTCTTGAAATAACTGCTTGGGAGCTGTTGTGATGTGACCGCAACCTACAGATGCACATGAAGAACTGATCCTGGAGAGGCAGCATCACAGGGAAAGGGGGTCGGACTTCTTTGAAGTCACATGTGCATCAAGCAACCTATCAGGAGGACACAACTCATGTGTAAGGAATGTGAAGTGCCTCAGAGATTATCCCCCACAATCTTTTACTGTCTGGCATTGCTCCCTGTACTGTATAGCACTTGTGACTTAATTTACATTATTGTTCATCTTTAGTTTGTTGTGCTCTGAACATTCTGCTTGTAAATTGTGACTGTGCATTGTTAGGTATTTTTTTCCTTTTTTTATTGTAGGTATTGTTATTGTATTTTATTTTTATCATTACTGTACCTTATAGCCCCTTCCCCCTTCCCCTAGGAGGAATCAGGAAACAAGCTGTTACAAGCTTTGTATGTCTTTTCTTGGTGAACTTTTGAAACAAATTATCAAATAAATAAGTAAATACAGTATTAATGTAGTACAAAAATCTACATCAGCACAGCAAATTCTGGAAATGCTTCCCCTGGTGAAGTGAAGTGGTGGTGAGGGCATCCCTTCTTCCCTGGTGCGAACTTACCATGTCTCTGCAGGTTACTCAGTGGCAGTGAGTAACTCTATGGACTTGTTATCCAAATATTTTGTAATGTGCTTTGGGGTCCACTGTGAGAGAGTGGTCCCCTCTTTCTGTGCTAAATGGTGATCAGCTTGGGGACTTATCAGACTGCTTTTTAACTTGCTCATCTGCCTATGGGCAGATGTCTACTCCAAAAAGAACTGCTCCAAATAAGTTTGGCTGTGGTTTGGTGACTGCTTCAAAAAACTTAGCTTTTTACTTTTGGAACTTTACACATTCTTCAGGTTCAGACCCCTTTGGCTGGTTTTAATGTGTTCACATTGCTACTAGCTGGACTTATGCTTCTCTCGCAGTTCCTGTGAGAGGACTGTCTATGAGGCAATTTTAAAACTGTCTGACATTGGATTCTCTGGTGAGAGCAAAGAGATTCTTTGTCATCATCTTTCACCATGCCTTGTACATAAAGGACCATATTATCAACTGGTAGTTTACTGTTTTTTTTATCTGGCTATTGTTTTGATTTTAAACAGTTTTATGTTGTAGTGTATCGGGGTGTGAATGCTTAGGTATTACTATTGTCTAACGTATGAGTGCTGTGTGACTGTTGGGTTACTTTCATTGTTTTAAGGATTGTTAGTTTGGGTGCTGGTTGGGTGGGGTGGGTTGTTTTATTTATTTTATTGTGAGGTGTTTTCCTTATGTGTTTAGCCAGTCCTTATTTTGTCTACTCAGTGGAGCAGCTATAAGAGTGTTTTCCCTTCAGGGGGTCCACTTGTCTTGCCTGCAGCTGTGCTCAGTTGCTATAGGAGGCTGGGGATCCTCCAGGGGTGCTGCACACAATGTAGTTCTGCTCAATGGGCGGACTTTGAGAGTTGGATCAGAAGTGTGGCATCTAGGAAGTATCCAGGGAATAGACAGTATTTAAAAAGGGGTCCTCCCTGCCTTATCCCTGTTCTTCAGGCTCCTGAGCCTTTACCTCAACAGGTGGCTAATAGACCAGCTGAATCAGCTTCTCCCATTAGGGCACTTCTTTGTAATGCCAGCTTTCTCAGGAATAAAATGGTCATAACTGAGGCCTATATTTCAGATTCCTCTGCAAACCTGGTATGTATCACTGAAACCCCTTGATTGGGGGATGACTCTGGTCCTATGTTTGTGTCATCTACTCTTCCAGGTTTTTCCATGGTGCATTGCACTAGAGGGGATGAGGCAGCCATCTGTTTTAGATCCACTCAGTAGCTGATAACATACCCCTTATGACAGACTAGATAGTTAGAATGTGTGTTCATAAAAGGTGGACTGGGCACAAGTTGCAGGACTGTGTTCATTTACCATCCTCTTGGTTGTGGGTATGAATTCCTGCAGGAACTGGAGATTTTCATGGCTGACCTGGTGTTGGAATCACCAAAGCTGATGGTTCTGGGTAATTTCATTGCCTGGGTCTATGATGAAACATCTCCTTTTGGTATGCAGTGACTCCAGCTGATGTCATCCCCGGGCTTTGTGCAGGCCACCGGCACCATTAGCAGAGCCATGCCTTGGATCTAGTCTTCTCAATATGTATTGACATTAGTAATGTCAAGGTTGATCTGGTCATTTGGTCGGATCATTGTATCGTTCAGTTCCTCTGTGGGGCTCCTTGTTTAACCCCCATGTGGAGATGGTCAGGTGCTGCTGTTTTAAAATTCTGGAGCCTCAGAGCTCCTGGCAGTACTTGACATCTCAAGCATGCAGATGACTTGTGCAATGGGAGTTGAGGCAGCTGTGGAGGGTTATAACATAGCCCTCTCTTCTGCTTTTGACTTCCTAGTGCCAGTCCGTGTATGCCCCTTGACTTCACATCTCAGCTCACCCTGGTATGATGCAGATCTAAGGAGGATGAAAACTAAGGAGCAAAGACTAGAGCATTGTTGGTGGAAGTCTAGCTCAGAAGAGGGCAAATTGGTGCAGAGAATTCACTATCGTATCAGTGTGCAAGCACCATGAAAAAGACAGTATTCTTCTCATTGCTAATTGCTGCTGGAAAGAATCAGCCAGCTCAGCTTTTCAACACTGTTGACAGACTACTTGCCCCAATCTGTCTGCAGTCTTGTAAAGCCTTTTCTCATGAAAAATATGAAGAGTTCAACCAGTTCTTTTTAGGTGTTCTCCATCCAGGCAGGGATTTCCCTGAGCAGCCTGTCATTGGCTAACAGTGTCCATTCCTTGCAGGCTATAGTCATCCTGCTTTTGTGGGTTGAATTTGAGCCAGTTTCATTGGATGACATCTCATGGGTGGCCTCTAGTTTGTAACCTACCTTCTGTGCATTGGACCATATGATGACCAGACTTCTTTTAGAGTGCTGGGAATCGCTCGATCCAGTTATGGCAGAGATAGTCAGGTGTTCCTTTGTAGAGGGTGTCCTTCCATCTGTCCTAAAAAAGGCAGTGGTGAAGCCTCTCCTTAAGAAGGCCTCCTTAGACCCTGATGATCTCTCCAACTACAGACCCATCTCAAACCTTCCTTTTTTTAGGAAGTTGATCGAGAAGGTAATGGTGCTACAGCTAGAACAGCACCTGGAGAGGTACAACATCTATGAGACCTTCCAGTCTGGTTTTCATACTCACCATAGTACAGAAACTGCCTTAGTCTGGGTACACAATGATCTGCTTTCAGCAAGGGATACTGGATGACATCCTTCTAGACTTTTCATCGACATTTGACATGGTGGATCATGGAGTACTGATGGCTTGCCTTAGGCTCTGTGGGACTCTCAGACACTGTTTGTGGTGGTTTGAGCCCTACATAACTGGCAGGACTCAGCAGGTGGCACTTGATTCCGTTACATCAAGCAATGCTGCACACTGCTGTGATGTGCCTCAGGTGGGGATTCTGGCTCCCATGTTATTCACCATGTACATGCTGCCACTGGGGTTGATCATTAGATGCTATGGCTTGGCATTTCATTGCTATGCTGATGACACGCAGATGTATGTGTCTTGTGCCCCTGATGACAGGGCAGCTATCTTGGAACTGAGCAAGTGTCTTAAAGAAATGCTGTACTGGATAGTGGCTAGCTGGCTTAGGCTCAGTCCATCTAAGATTGAGGTTTTACTGGTAGAATCAGGCTGGTCTGGTTCTATGGCAGCAACAGGGAGCACACCCCTTCCATTGCTTGATGGGGTGACCCTTCAAGCTGCAAACTGGGTGAAATGTGGGGTCATTGTGGACTCCAAGTTGACTATGGAATTCAGATGTCAGCTGTTGTCTGCACTGGCTACTATCATCTTCATAATATTGCCTGGATTAAGCACTATGTTGAATTGACAGACCTAGTAACACTATTGCACACCTTGGTCTCATCTGGGCTGGATTACTGCAGTGCTTTTTACCTGAGGCTACCACGAGGCTAATGCAGCACCTGCAACTGGTTCAGAATGCGGAAGCTCAACTGGTAGCTGGGACATCTTGATCAAAGCATATCATGCCAGTTCTCCATGCTCTCCACTGTCTTCTGGTCAGGTGGGGCATCAGTTTCCAGAAATGCTTGTTGACACACAAGGCCCTATGCAATCTGGGACCAGGCTATCTGAAAGACATCCTGATTCCATACACTCCTGGTCATGCCCTCTAGTCAGTGGAGGCACAGCTCATCTCCATTCCTAGATCCCATTTAAAATCTTCAGGTTATAGGGTGTTCAATGTGATGGTCCAGATCCTTTAGAATGCCTTTCCCGAAGTGAGTGGAGCTCCAACATTGGCTGTTTTAAAAAAAAAACTGAAAAATCAGTATTTTAATCTATGTTATGGCCTGGTTCTTTGATCATTAATTATTTCCAGTTTTACTCAATTATTGTTTTATGAATTTTATTGTAAGGTGCTCAGAGCCTCAGGGATTGGGAGCCATATAAGTAAGCAATAGGACGTCACAAGGTGTGCATTGAACAGAGACTAATCTCACAAGCTTAAGAGTGGTCTCCGTGGCGATATTAACATACAGTATTATGCTGAAGAGCAATACTCCAGGTTTGCAAAAGCAATGGCTGATTGGCATGAGTTGCTATATGGGCATTAGTTATAAACATTAGAAACATTGCTTCAGGAAAATAAGAGGCAAAGAAAGAGGAATAATATAGTACCTTGTAAAAAAAAACTTGCTTCGCAGTTTAGTTCCTGTGGAAGATGCATAATAGCGAAACTCTTCTGTAAATGTCAGCCTTTACAAGTGCATGTGACACTAAATCCATATACATTAATAACATGTTTCCAACACATACTTACAATATATTGTAGGTCCATGTAAAGTCGCAGTATTTGTAAGTCAGCATGCAGTTTTTGTCAGTGATAATGTTTTTTTTCTGGTAAAAACTAAATATACCCATGTTTTCCTTTTCATTTTCTTTCATTCCTCAACTAAGACAAGGGATTTTAAAGTTTTCAAAGCTTCCTGATCCCGTGCCATGCCAGCCATGAAAAAACGATATACTTTGGAACAGTGCTGTGCTGTTTGCTATCAGTAATATATGATAGCACCATTCTAATACATCCACAACAATGTATCTAGCATGTACATTAAACAGGTCACCTCAGCAAAATAGATTTATTTTTATTTTATTTATATATTTACATTTTTTTTTAATAAGTACATTTTATTGAAGAAATGTTTGGTTACTATAGCGTTATACAGCAAGATCAGGTTTCTTATACAGGTGTACAGATAAGGTTGACAGAACAGACATTGGGTATACAGGCATAACAGTTGGGTTCCAATCATAATACAGTGTGGTGACACCAGGGAGCGACTAGCTGGACCTTGAATCCTTGAACTGAAGTTCTTGACTATGAGATAGTGGGGGGGAGCTGCAAGAATGATATGGAGTGTTCTGTTGTGTATAGTGTAATGTAGTATGTAATGTGACATAAGTAGTATGTAACATGTAGTATGGAGGAGGCAGGAGATTGGGAGTAGGCTACCCGATGTATGGTGTGAGAGGCATATTCATTTGCAGTCTAGTTGACAAGGAATAAAGTTTCTAGGTTTGACCACCTTCTCTGGTGCAGTGGCAATCTGTTGAGTCTAGAGTGTATAATTTTTTCCATTCTCAGGGCTTCCAATATTTCTCTATGCAACTCATGATAGGATGGGGTGATGTCATCCATCCAGTGTCTGAGTATGTTTTTTTTTGGGCTGTAGCCACTATGAGGGCCATGAGGTACTTCCTGGGGCCTTGCAGTGTGTTACTGTATAAGTTAAGAAAGCATATCTGGGGTGTAAAAGCATCCTTGAGTCCGAGTAGGGGGTTGAGATTATGTTGTATGCTCTGCCATAGGGGCTCAGCTTTAGGGCAATCCCATAATATGTGTTTTAAGTGCCCTGTGGTCATCTGACCAACGTGTACAGTTTGGAGATTGCACATGACCCATTTTGAGAAGTCTGGTGGGGGTGTAGAATAGTTTGTGTGATATTTTAAATTGCATTAGGTGGTAGCCATTGAACTTTAAGTCTTTTGTGTTGTTGGACCACACGGTGGCTCTAATGCTGGGGTCCTTGAGTTTCAGAAACTGTTATCCAGTACGGGCAGGTGTCCTGATCCGGGGGTGAATGCTTCTTAATTAGGTGTTTATAAATCAGTGAGGTATGGTGACGTTGTTTGGCCAGATTGATGAGGATGTCCAAGGATGAGTAGGTTGGGAAGGGCCATGGTCGTGGCCCTAAAGCTGAGGGAAGTGAATGGTGGAGCTGCATAAAGGAGAATGGAGATAGTTTGTTTCCAGGAAAGGATTCTTGGAAGGAGGTGTAAGATATGAAATTATTGTCTGACAGTACTTGTCCTATGCCTGGGGTGCTGGATTGCCCAGGAAAGCGGAGGATAAGGGTTTGTTCTGTATCTTGAAGTTGGGGTTACCAAGGAGCAGTTGGTCTGGTAGGAAAAGTAGGTTAATTTTGCAAAGTCTCAGTAGTTGTTTGCTGGCTAGATGGGAGACTCCTATCAGGGTCTGTCTGAGTGAAGCTGGCAGCTTGGCATGTGGGATTATGTATCAGTGCTTGAGGGTTTACGTTTTCGCCATGGCAGAGGTCTCTTTTAATCAGCAGCCACTGGTGTGTATAGGAGGAGGTATGATCCTCCAATTTCATCATGGTTCATTTCAGGAATACCCCAGTGTGGAGAACTAGGTAGCAGAGGAGAAAATCAGAGAGCTGAAGGCCGCCCATCTGTTTGTTTGGGACTAGTTTATGGAAGGCTCTTCAAGGGGCTTTATTCTCCCATAGAAATCATGAGAGTATATTTATTTGAAATCTAGGAGTAACCTTTGAGCTGTGAGCTCATTTACAGGGTTCCACATCAGAGAGTAAGACAGTATAACTAGACTAAAATGCAGGTAATAAGTTGAACAAGACACAAACAAAAAATGTCAACCGTTACAATTGGCATTGCGGAGCAAGTAGGTTCAAAAACAAGTCAATTTAATTTAAAGTGCAGACTAAAGATTCATGAAAGTGCAGTAGAACAGAGAAGTGATACAGAGCAGGTAACTGGAGAGCAGTTTAGTGCCAAGTAATATAGAGGGGCTGGGAACAGGAAACAGACGGATAGGGAATCTGGTGCATGAACAGGAGAGCAAAAAACATAGGCAGGGGAGTGGCAGCCAAAGGCTTCGTTAAACGTTAGTGTAGTGAGAGAGGTTGGGCAATGAAGGGAGGAGCGATAGTGTTACTAAGTGAGGGGAAGGGACTGAGAGACTGGTCAGGTGCTTAAAGTACAATATGTTTTAAAATATACTAGCTGTTTGGACAAAAGATCAAGGATTAGTTGATACAGTCACAGTTACAGAGGGCTGTAAGATGTGACCGAAGAGTGCTCTTAAATTGACCTAGCTTCATGGTATCTAGATTTTTCTTTTTAAATTGCCAGTGTTTGCCATTTTTAATAAATGGAATAATTTATTTCACAATTAGCTGTTAAAGCTGTTTTAAAAATACTGAGAAATTAAAAATATACTGCACATGAATATAAGGATGTCAGAAATAAATTTTTTCTAAAGAAAAGTATGATAAGCTGGCCCGCTGATGCTGATGCTGATGGCTGAAGCATAGATGCCACACCTCACTCCACACCAATGACCTATGGTCAGGAGTGACCTTGGGTGTCGGAGGGCTGGCCGGGGGGAAAAGGACTGAGCATCCCAGGGACTGCTCTCCTCCTCCAGGGAGGATGAGGAGGGACAACCACGGCTGCGCTGGCTCCTGGTGGTGGCTGAGGGTTGGTGCATGTGGCGGTTCACTGTGGGGATGGCATGACCCAACATCAGACATGCAGTACGTGGAAGCACCCATGGCAGAGTCATTGATGCCGTTGCATATCTGTGTCAATGGGGGAAACCAGTGCACAGAAAAAAATCCTCCAACATGCTAGATAATGTCGGGTCCCATCAGTGCTGCAGCACTCTGACTCAGGATGCTCCTCCTGGATCCTGACCCCCAGTTTCCACAGTAGTGAGGTAAGTACCCTCCATGAAGCAGCCTGTAAGAGGAATGAAGGAGGGGTCGAGCACTGGCACTGGGAGTGGTGCGGTGCCGCGGGTCCAGACAAACAGGGGAGAACCATAGGCAACCCCCCCCAGCTGAGGAGGGAATAAGGAAAGAAGGGGGGGGGAAGTATGATCAAATATTTTGGTGACTAACAAATATGGCTACTTTAAACTGGGAGGAGCCCTGGGTATGTTTGACCTAGAGATCGTTACAGCCTTAAATAACTATGTTACATACATATATACATACATAATAGTATCTGCAGATAAGGTACTACATGGCCCACCTAGTCTGCCAGTATTCCCCCTCTACTGAGCCTCCACTTTTCCCCAGACTGTACCCATTCCCTTTCCCTCCCAAGGATACCCATGTGCCTATCCCAAAGCATGCTTGAAACCTGGGACCATCTCTGCTCAAACTACCTCTTCTGGCAGGTTGTTCCAAGTAACTACCACCCTCTCCATGAAATAGTACTTCCTCACCTTACCCTTAAACTGTCCACTCTCCAACTTCACAACGTTTCTCTGGATGCTGAACATCCTTTCATTTGAAATAGGTTCTCCCTTGGCATCCTGTTTATACCTTTTAGATATTAGAACATCTTAATCATATTCCGCATCTCTCCTATTCTCCAATGTGTACCTATCCAGCTCCCTCAGCTGTTCCTCATAAGCCTTCCCCTGCATCCCCTGTACCACCTGAGTAGTCCTCCTCTGGACGGCCTCCACCCTCTCTGTATCCCTATTCAGGCACAGTCTCCAGAACTGTACACAAAACTCCAGATGAGGTCTGACCAGGGCTGTATACAGGGGCATGATGACTTCCCTTCTTCTACTAGCTATGCCTTGACTAATATATCCCAACATTCTGCTTGCCTTCCCCAATGCGGCCTGGCACTGATTTGCCACCTTCAGGTTAGATGAGATGATGACTCCCAAGTCCCTCTCATGTTCCACAACTGTTATTCCCACGCCATTAATCTCATACTTTGCTCGCAGATTTCCATGCCCCATATACTGTACGCATAATTTTGCATTTACCAGCATTGAAGTCAAGTTTTCAAACCTTGAGCCACCTCTCGAGTATACAAGGTCCTCCCTCATTCTTTCAAGCCCCCGCTGCAGCCACTCTATTACATAACTTGGTATCAGTAAACTAACACACCCTCCCCTCTAGACATTCAGCAATGTCTCCAATGAAATGTTGAAAAGTACTGGTCCCAGAACTGGCCCCTTTGGCACCACCCTTGTTACCCTCCCCTACTCAGAAAGCACCCTGTTTACCATTACCCTTTGTCTTCTGAGAGACAGTTACCCACCCACTTTATTATGGATAGCCCCACACCTAGATCACCCAACTTGTTTAATAGTTTTTTGTGAGGAACAGTGTCTTAAGCTTTCCTGCAGTTCAGATAGGCCATGTCCACTGCCCCTCCCCAGTCCACCACTCCTGTCACTAAGTCAAAGAAACCCACCAAGTTCGTCTGACAAGATCTCCCTCTGCTAAACTCGTGTTGCCTGTGATCAACCAACCCCTTCCCTTCCAGGTAGTCCACCAGTCCTTTCTTTGGAAGTGTCTCCATGATCTTACCCACCACTGACATCAGGCTCACTGGCCTGTAATTTCCCTCCTCTGCCCTATCCTCTTCCTTATGAAGTGGTACTACATTTGCCCTCATCCAGTCATCTGGAACCTGTCCTGTTTCTAGTGACACAGTGAACAGTTCCGTTAGTGGTTCTGCTAATTCCCTCTTGAGTTCTTTCAGGATCCTGGGGTGCACCACATCTGGCCCCATGGCTTTTTGTACCCGAATACTGCCTAGTTCTCTTAATACTCTTTCCACTGTGAAGGGTGAGCTATCAATCCCCTTCTCCCATCCCACTGCAGTCCATCTTAAGCCCTCCGTTCTATTCCTTTATGGTGAACACTGAACAGAAATACTTGTTCAGTATATTTGCCTTTAGGCTGTCCTCTACATTCGCTCTCCCCACCTCCTCTCTCATTCTTGTTATCCTTGCCTTGTTTCTCCTTCACTCCCTACATACCTAAAGAACACCTTTTTTTCCTTCCTAGATTTTACTATATTCAACTCCGCTTGTGCTTTAGCCCTTCTGACAGTCTTCTCTACTTTCCTCTGCAAGTCCAGATATTGTTCCCTATCCCTCCCACTCTGCGTATTTTTGTAGACTAGGAAAGCCCTCTTTTTGGCCCTCACTCTTTCTGCTCCCTCCTTCCTGAACCATATAGGCTTCCTTCTTTTACTGCTTTTACTAAACCCCCCCGACTCCTATTTAGGTTGTTTTTCCAATAGTTACCCTGATCCCATTCCACTTTTCTTCCACCCCCTTGCATTTCCCTAGACCGGTTAGGGCTTCCTTCAGATACGCCCTCATCCTTTCATAGTCTGCCCCTCTGAAATCCAGGACCTTATTTTTTGTGTGACCCTGTTCCAATCTGATTCTAACATCAAAAACCACCGCTTTGTGGTCTCTGATGCCCAGGGGTTCAATCACTTCCACCCTGTCAACACTGTCCCAATTAGTAAAAATGAGATCCAGTATTGCCCCTCCCCTGGTTGGCTGTTTTACCAATTGCTGCAGACAGGCTCCCTGGATTATGTCTAAGAAGTCTCTTCCCCTAGGGCTTGCTGCTGCTGGGAGGTCCCAGCATACATCTGGGAGGTTGAAATCTCCCACCATTAGCAACTCTCCTTTGTTTGCCATCCTAATGATATCCTATTTCTTTCACTTTATCATATTTTTCCACAATTCATTTCCCTAGGATATACCAGTTGTGATTTTTTTTTTGTAAACTTTATTTATCTCTGGACACCCAGAAACTCTCTCAGGCAGGCCCTTCACAGACCTATCGCTCTACCATCCTGCCTGGTGCTTACCTGTCTTGAAATCAGGGACAGACACTAGCCACCCACCCTGGACTGGCGGACCCCCCAGCTCTGAACCCCTTGGGGTAGTGTCACTGTTCACCCTGGTGCTCTATCTAGAACCTAATTCGCCAGATCCATGGCAGGGCGAGGGGACAAGAGAGCAGCAGGATGAGCCCAGCAGCTATGGTGTACTGGTGGCTGTCACTGCCTATCCCAGGGACAGGGTTTTTCCATAATGTAGTTTTCCCTGGAGTGCGGACGTGCAATGACCTCTATGCAGGCACACTGCCAATGTCTGTCATTGCTCCACCCCTTACACTATCAGTTCCTATAGTGCCTCCAATCTCCATTGGGGGTTGCTAAGTAGTTGAACAAACCCTGTAACCCACCCCGGGACAGGAGAGCAGTCCTCCAGATGCCCAATCCTCTCCCTCTCCTACTGAACCCCGGTGGTCCGAGTCCGTTCCCAAACCTGGGTCGCTGGTGTGGCATCCAGTGCCTCAACCTTCAGCGCCACTGGGTCAGCTTTACCAGTTGTGATCTGCAGTGTGAGAATTTGTTTTCTATGCTTGTGAAATTGCACAAGGTTACCAATGTCATGTTCATGCAATTTTTTTCAAAATATTGAAACAATTAAACATCATTTTGGCCAATGCTTTACTTGCACCATTTCTGTCCAAAATTGCACATTTTTACAAATATGAGTTCTTAAAAATGTGCAATTTTAGCAAATAGTGCAATTTTTTTCTAAACTGTGCATTTAAAAGAAAATGGGGTTTAAAGTGTGATTTCAACCAAAATTGTCTATTTTAAACAGTTTTCTAGTTCATGAAATTTCAAAAACAAATACTCAAAACTGGCACAATTTGATGAACATGCATAAAGCACATTTTTTTTCTAATTTTTCCTGGCAATAGTTGTGTACATATTTTGTAAACCTTTAATTTTTTTATTTTTTAAACAGGGTGCTTTCCATTATAGAGAGTGTAAAATTGTTATAGTCCTACCTACAGCCAAGTCCTGTAACACAGGCATTCACAGCTAAGATTCATTAACATTCACTAAGAAAGTTGGAAGGAGTATAAGGCCTAAGTCCATGAACACTCCCATCAGTCACCCATAATACCCAAGGGAATGGTCATGTAACAAGTAGTTGTGTAGGTGTTTTTTTTTTTAATATATTCTTGGTTTTACTGATGACAATATCTGCAGGGAGTGAATTCCATGGTTTATAATTCTCTGACATTGCATTGAAGCATTGTCTTTTTATTTGAAGTGGATGTCCTCTTGTGTTAATGTTTATCTGCTTGAAATTGATGCCAATTTCAAACATAAAGTTTTCATCATTTGTAATATCTCTAGTGAGCATGAGGTCACTCTGAGTCTTCTTTTTTCACGAGACATTAATCCAAATGTGTCCAGTCTTTGTTCATAATGTAAGGACTGTGCACCATCTATATATTTTGTGATTTTTCTTAGATTTTTTTCCGAGTGTTAAGATATCTTTCTTATTGTATGGACATCATAATTGAGAAGCATAATCAAATATAGGATGAATGTATGATCTATACAGTGTAAGAATTTCTGACTCTTCTCTTGATTTAATATTCCATCCTATACTCCACCAAAAGCGGTTTGCTTTATTTATGTTCTCAGTTATTTGAGTATTGAATGTTAATGTATTCTGTATTGTAATTCCCAAGTTACTTTCAGACTCCACCACTTTTTAAGGGTAAACTATTGAGTGAGGAGGGTGTGATAGCATTTTCAGTTCCAAAGTGCATGACGCTGCATTTATTATTGTTAAATTTGAGACACCATTTTTTGGACCACTCAGTCAATATATTTAAGTCATTCTGTATAGAAATTGATTCAAACAGTGTCTGGCAAGAATATCCAAGTGTGCAGTCATCTGCATTTTTTATAACATACTTTTCTAGATTATCAGATAAATCAGTTATAAATAGTTGAAATATTAAGGGCACCAAGACTGATCCTTGGGGTACCCTACTAGTATACAGTCTCCATTCTGAAGCATGACCCTCTATTAGGACTCTTTGAGACCAATTTAATAACCAGCTTTTATCCATTTTATAATGCTAGTGTGTATGTGATAGAGCTTCAGTTTTATTAGTAAGGCCCAATGAGGGACAGAGTCAAATGCTTTTTTGAAGTCCAAAAATACCAACTCTCATGGGGCCAGAATTTCAAAGCCCCGATGCAAGCTGTGACAAATGGCAGCTTGCGCAGAGTGCAGTGTGCCCGGGACCCTGTGCCTGAATTTCCATTCTACACGGTCCCGGCGCCAAAGTCTAGTGGCTTGTGGCAAAGAGGGTGCTGCGCCTAATGTATGGCGCACCCACCCCGAATGCTGCAATGACAGTGGGGAGTCCAGGTCCCACTGACAGGGGCTGGCAACCAGGACACAGCCCCCAACCCCACCACACGCCACCAGCACCTGCACCACAACACACACTGGTACCCCTGGTGGGCTGTTGCCCCCTGCAGGCAGTGGCCATCTCAGTGCTCCCACCCCCCTCCCGCACCCCAATCCAGTGACTGGCACACCCTCCACACACCACCTAGGCTGGTCACCGAATGAGCTGTCAGTGCATGCACTGTATACTGTCTACAGTACATGCAATGACAGCTAATTCGGAGTCTGGCTGTGGTGGCATGTGGAGGACTGTGCCAGTCACTGGATAGGAGTATGGGGGTTGGAATGCTAAGATGGGTACTACCTGGGGGTTGGCAAGATGCACAGAAGTGGGTGTCAGGGATCATGATGGGGTGAGGGGGGACCACCTGTCCATGAGGGATCACCCACCAGAGATGGATCAGGACGGGCCACACTGTGGCACATATAGGATAACCCCCCCAGGAGCTGTCTAGGTACCATTAGACCAGCCCCTCACTGGTCTAAGGGTTCTTGGCACTTGGTTCCTGGGGGTCTTTCATACTCTGGATCCAAGGGCTGAGGCAGCCTGGGTCTGCCGCAAGTCCCCTAGTGCCATGCTACAGCCACTTCCGTGGTGCAAGGCTGGTGCTAGCACACTTTGGTGCAGGCAGCCTGCTGGGTGATGTAGGCTGCCTTTGAAATTCATACTTGGCGCAGCCCTTGGCAGAAGGTGCCCTTGCATCAGACCTGTTCAACACAAGCACCTTGTGTCAATCTAAGGCCTTTACAAATCCAGGCCATGGTGTCCTGCTATCAAGATGCTTACTCACTGATTCATAGAAGCATAACAAGTTTGTAATGCAAGATCAACCTTAGCAAAAACTATGTTGTTTTGAGTCAATTTCTGATAAGCTGTTTATTATTTTGTCCTTAAGTATGCTTTCCATAATTTTACAAAGAATTGGGGTAAGGCTAATAGGCCTATAATTATCTGTATCCCCTCTGTCTCCCTTTTTGTGTTCACTTGCTTGCATTCACAAGGAACATCTTGCTACAGTATGACTTTTGGAGGTGTGTGACCCTCCTAGTGAATGCAGTGCTTAGTGTAGCAGGTGCGACACTACTGCACCAATACGTGCTGAGTTGTGTATGATAGCAGTTTGGTACAAGTGGTCTTCAATTAAAAAAAAACCACAGTTGCAATCAGCAGTGGTAACGTGTGTGGAATTAGCATACTGATGTTACCCTTTCCCTTGGCTGCTTAAATCCTCCCACTTCCACCTTTGCTAATGTCCTCCCGCTCCCTCATTATTGCCCTCCCACGTTGTGTGCCAAGGAGGTGCCCAATCCTCCTCAGCTCATGCATCCCCCAGCACACTGTGTGGCCAACAGGTGCCCAATCCCCATCGACTACAGCCCACCCAACAAACACCCAGGTGGCATGCTGGGAGCCCATCAGCATGCTCATGCCCCTCAGCACACTGTATGGCCAATGGGGATGCTCAATCCCCAATGACTTCAGTTCCCCTCCCCCAACAAACACCCAGGTGGCACGCTGGAGCATCCCAGATGCCAAGAGCTCCCACATTGTGTTTTATTTTAACCTGTGAAAGAGAAAACAGTCCTCTTTGAGTCCGTGCCCCTCCCCAACCCACACTCACCCTCTACACACCCCACCTCCCTGCAACACGCTCACCACATACATACCTCTGGAGCCCAGTGTGATAATCTTTGGTGGACCAGGAACATGTCTGCACTCTTCAAAGCCGACTAAGAAATGAAGAAATGCGGTAACCTGTATAATGGCATAAATGTTTTTTTTTCAACTTTGGTGCATATCTCGGCCATTTTTGTGAATTTTGGCACCAACTTTTCAACATGGATTCTTGGGACCCCATCTCATGAACTCAGTCCCTGTCATGTCATTATTTGGTCCCAAAAAGGGATTTTGCAGTCACTGTGTAGAATCACCTTTCAGGACAAGTTACCAAAGGACAGTGTCACCATTCATGAGGTGGGTTCCCAAAAAGCCTATGTTGCAAATTTGGTGAAAATGTCAAAAAATGACTGTGTTACAAGCATGTGTTGTGCAGTTTCCATGCACACTAGCTTCTTGAATTTCTAATATTTCCTCCAGATTTTCAACATTGACATTTTTCCATACCTCCTTATGAACAGTATAGCTGTCATTTTCACATCCTGGTCAAAATGTGTTTTGCACATCCGGTGCACAATGGTGCGGTCAATGAGGGAAATCTGTGTTTGGGACAGATTATGAAAAACACAGTGACACTGTTCATGAGCAGAGGTCACAAAATTTCTATGTTGAAAATTTGGTGAAAAAATTCCAAAACATGACAGCGGTACAAGCATGTATTGCGCAGTTTCCACGCATACTCGTAACTTCAAGAATTTGTAATATTTTCACTCCAGATTTTTGACATTGGCATTTATTCACATCTCCTTATGAACAGTACAGCTGCCATTTTTCACACACAGGCCAAAATGTGTTTCTGCACATCCGGCGCACAATGGTGCAGTTGCCATGGGAAATCAATGTTCTGGATAGATTTAAAAAATCAGTGACACTGTTCATAAGTGGAGGTCCCAAAATGCTTATGTTGAAATGAAAATTTGGTGAGAAAATTCCACAAAATTACTGTGTTACAAACATGTGTTAGGCAGTTTCCATGCAGGTTCATAACCTTGAGAACGGCCAGGGTGTTAGGGTTCGTAAGACAGACACCTAAGAGGTATGAGGCTGAAATGTAAATCAGATGCAAGAGGAGTTGCAGAGAGGTACTTTGTTGGGACATGAATGCTGAAGGGACATGGATACAGCTGGAGGCCTATGGCTCTCTGATGATTTCCAATGCATTCAGACCTGGCTCTCAGATCATAACCTTGTTCTTAATGAGTCTAAAACACAGTCCATGCTATTTGGTAACCCCTTGAAACTCAAATCACACCCAAACAATTTTAGGGTCTCCTGCCTTGATGGCTCATCCATTGGCCTAGTTACCTCTTTTAAGTACCTGGGAGTTATTCTGGATCAATTCTTAAACTTGAACAACATATTTCAAATACATATAAGCCTGTGAACTTCAAACTAGGTGTAGCTACCTCACTAGCTATGCATTAACCCCCTCAACGAGACTAGCTATTACCTGAGGTATACTCCTGCCACCCTAACCTATGGCGTATCTTCTTATGCCGCATACCTAAAACAAATCTCCATAAGTGGGATGTTGCCTATAATAATATATGCTGATATGCTACCCTGTCCCACAGGTGTGAACACACTGCCTCCTCTACTCTGTCTAAATTGGCTATCTCCAAATGCCATCAGGCTCTACTTCTTTGGCTCTACCATAGACAATATCATGAGGTCTCAAACCCCTAAATCATTGGCAAATCTACTCACTCCACAGACCTCAAACTACAGACTATGCTCAACTGACAAACCCCTCTTGTGTGTACCTAAATACACAACCATCAAAGATTCTGGTGCTTTTGCCCACCACACTTCCCGGCTGTGGAACTCTCTCCCCCTAGATGCCCAACAGACTCCCACTCATGACACCTTTAAAAAAGCACTCTGTCACCACCTCATTTCATCGGACCAATGCTCCTGTTTTAAACCTCCTTAGCTCCATGTCCTCCTCCCTAGCCTCAGCCCCATATCCTCCCTCACTAAACCCCCCTGGCTCTTACCCCCAGCTCTACTCCTGTGTCTCTAGGGATGCCCCCTACTCACCAGATCTGCATCTCCCATACTAACCCTGCTCCTAACCAGTCTATCCCAGCTTGCCTACCCCCTGCTTTACATTTCCCCTTGCACTTAATTGTTTCTGATCTCATACTCATTGTATCAGTACATGCTTGCATACCCACCCCAGTATAGTTTCATCTCACCTGCCACTTCTTCACCCACGAATTGTCTTGGCTGATATATCTCTGAAGTTTGCCCTACCATAAAATTTAAATAACCTCAATTCTCCTATCCCTTCATCAAACTCTCCTAGCACTTATCAATTATGTCTCTCATATCTTCCTCTGTCTGTGTATAAAATTTGTCTTCCCAGAAACATATCTGCAGTATGCCTATTTTATTTTTTTTTGTGTTATGCCTATATGTACTGTTTTGCTCTGCCCTAATTTGTATCATCAAATGCTATAACTTTAATATTTGCTCTGTACCCTACTCCAATACCTTGTATACTGTTTGTGCTGCAAAACCTGCTGTGTAACACCATTTGTTTATATCTTGCTGTAACTACCTTTTGTTGTACCTCTGTGACTGTTTTACCCCTGTAACCTCCCTGATGCGTACCTGAAAATAGTCATCTCTATGGCTAATGCATCTACCTGGTTAACAAAAACTAAGTAAATAAATAAATAAAATGCCAAACACCTCTGCAAATACCTGCAAGTGAACGTTTGGTATTCACAAATGCTTGTTATATTGTGGTATAACATGTGCTTTGTTCCAGTCTGCTGGTGCTTCTGTTTTAACGCTGTGATAGAATAAAATTTGTAATGGTTGCATAATCTTGATCATATCCATGGAAATGCCATCTGGGCCTGGGGAAGAAGCAAATTTTATAAGTATAATTTTAGATAGAATTTCTTCCTCAGAAACAATATCAGATTGAATTGTATCTTGCATGGTATGGGTATTGGATGAAAGGGTATCAAAACATTTACAGAAATAGTCATTTAGCAAATTGGCCATCTTTGTTGGTTCTGATATAACGTTATCTTCAAATGCTAATGGACCTACTTTACATGACTGTTTCCTAAGGAGTTTATATAACTCTCAAATTGTTATTGTTTCCTTTATTTGCTTCTGTCACCAATTATAACTCTGCTGCTTTTTTGCTTTCCTGATTTCTTTTTGCATTTATTTTGGATCTGTTTATATGCTGCCAATTTAGATGGACTTTGTTTTTTTGATATTTATTATAAATGCATTTTTTCTTAATCAATTTTTTAAGTTTTATAGTTAGCCATTTTGGGTTATTCTTAGCAGATCAGTGTTTTCTGATTTTTTGTATACTTGTGTTAGCTATTTGCAAGATTTTTGTCTTTGGGATAGTCCATATGTCTTCCACTGATGCATTATTAAATAATTCATTCCAGTCAATATTAGTGAGTGCTTTATTGAGCATATCTAAATTAGCTTTTTTTATAGAGAAAGATTTCGGAGACATTCCTAGACATGAAAACATCAGAAATTATGTCAAATGAAATAATATTGTGGTCACTACATACAAGTGGTGCTTGTACCATATAGCTTTTTATTAAATTTTCTGAATTCATCACAATGTGTAATACGTTTGAACCCCTTGTTGGAGTTTTAACTGATTGTGTTAAGGATAGTTCACCACACAAATTCAAAACATTTTTGGAGATGCTTGATTGGGCAGTACCTTTGATCCAGTCAATGTCACCTACATTTAAATCTCCCAAAAACACTGTTTCCACTTGGTCTACAGCTTTTGTCAATTCATTCATAATTTCTTTCAGTGTTAGGGGGATGGTATCCAGTGGATGGTAGCATAAGCCAATTAAAAGAGTTTCATTATTTTTATTCCATAGTTTTATCCATAAGGTTTCAATATGATTAGATTTTTTTTTTATTTTGTTTGTAGTATTTATAAGTTTTAGTTCAGATTTTATATATAACGCAATTCCTACTCCTCTCCTGTTCTCTCTACTGTTAAGAAACAAATCATAATCAGAGATTACTGTCTCTTACATTTCTTTATTAGGCCACCAGGTTTCAGTGATGGCAACAATATCTGGATTATGCAGATTACAGAGTGCTTTTAGTTCATTCATTTTATTATTCAGACTTTGGGCATTAATTAAATATGTTTTTAAGGATGATTTATTTATCAGAGACTTAGTTTTGATAGGGTGACAACTTTCATAATGAATGTATGATCAATAGTGGCAAAACGGTACTTTTGACACCCCCCCCTTTTATTAGTTTAAATCCATGATGTTAAGAGCCGGAAGAAAAAATTGAAGTTAGTTGGTCTGTGCCTCTTTTATTTAGATGTAATTCATCTCTGGCAAACAATGATCTGTTTTGTGAGAAAGTTCTCCAGTGGTCAATAAACAAGATGTTCTGATCAATACACCAATTTCTAAGCCTAGCGTTAATTCTGGCTGTAGTATTATTTTTTTCCTATGACGCTCCTGGTATTTGTAGAATAGTGGAGATGGCAACATGACACTTATTTTGCTGTATTTTCTTTCCTAAGTCTAGCAATTCATAACATATGTCCTTTTATGCATGTGTCCCATTATTAGACCGTACACAAATGATAATTTTAGTGCTTTCTTCTTTTAACAAATTGTCAAGTCTTGATGCAATATCTTGTATTTTTGCCCCTGTAGACATGTGACATTGTTTCTTAGTTTATTGGTTGGTGGGAGGTGAGAATCAATGTGCTTAATAATAGAGTATCCAATGATTTTGTATTGAATCATATCGTTAGAATGAGAATTATTCTCAGTGACAGTATCAGGGATTTCCATAGTCTCATCTAAAGATGCAAATCTATTATTAGTTGGTATTGAAAAAGAAGGCATATGAAAACAGGGAAGTTGTTAAGAGGAAAAGGCCAAGTGGCAAATTACTGGTTTAAGTGCTGGTTCAGCCTACAATAACAGAAGTTAACTATAGTACATGTTGTTTAAATATGAATAGAACAGTTACAGGCCCAATATTCAGAGCCGGCCTGCTGCATACACAAATAGGTACACTGAGTGAAAACTAGGCCAGCCAGCTCTGACACCATATTCAGACTGTGTGATCCGAACTGCCATGTTATCTGTTTGAATATCGAACTATGGTAGTACAGTGCAAAGCAAGCAGTCACCATGTTTGGTGCAGCACTATCAGAGAGTTGGGCTGAAGACTGCCCAGAGTGGTAAAGCACAGCACACACTGGTTAGCACTGCAGCCCCTATGGGTAATATTCAGCCCAAACATGCAGATGAGCCCATTGGGCATGCACAGTGCTAAGGGAGACTTTGCATGCCCATTATGGGCTGATCTGCATGTGAGCACAGTGGCCATGGGTGTAGGGCCAGTCTCCCCAGCACCAATCCCTGTCCACATAATAAATAACCCATTAGTGGGCCAGTGGGCCCTCCCTAATCCCAATACCCACATACCTTACACAAAAGGACAGCACTGGTGGGCCAGTGGTCCCTCTCCTGCCCCAATCCGTTCCATATTAAAATCAAACACTGGTAGTCCAGCAATCCCTCCCCTTCTATTATCCTCTGGTATCTAAGAAGTAAAGGAAGTCCTGGAGGTCTAGTGGTCCCTTGCCCCTCCCAGTACTCTGATCACCATCCCAGTACACAAAATGAAATCCATGGTGGTCTAGTGGTCCCTCCCACTCCCCATGCTCCGATTGCCATCCAGACTAAAATGACACTAACCTGGTAGTCTAGTGGCTCCCCAATCCACCCCCCCCCACCCCAGCAGGTTGTGACCCACTTCCCCACTCCTCCCCAATCTGAACTGAGCCAGCGACTGGCACAACCCACCTCAGACCACCACAGCCAGCTTCCAACTGAACTGTCACTGAGCATGTACAGTAGATAGTACACTATCATTGGTTGACTGGTCAACCAATAAGCATGTCCTTTGTACTGTACATGCTCAGTGACAATTCAATAGGCAGCTGGCTGTGGTGGTCTAAGGTGGGTTGTACCAGTCACTGGCTCAGTTCAGATTGGGGAGGATGGGGTGGTGGGTCACTACTAGTGCTGTGTGGAAGTGGAATTCCACCAATGAAATTAACATGGAATGAACATTCCACCTGCTGCAATGTGGATCTGCATTTTTCCATAGAAAATTATTCTGGAACAATTTCCATAGAAAAGATTGAGATCCATGGAATAATATTCTACAAAACAGCAGTTTTTCCATGGAAAATCATTCCACAAACATTTCTGCAGAAAATGTTGAGATCTACAGAATAAAATTCTACTGAAATGTTGCAGAAAAACACATACTGCATTTTTCTGCCACAAAATTCCAACATTCCATTTCCAGTGAAATTCAGCTGACCTTCAATGGAATTTTGAAAATTCTGCAAACTTTTGTTCCTCCGTAGTTTGAAAATTCTGCACAGCACTGGTCACTGCCTGCCTGGGTCGGGATCCACTAGACTACCAGAGTATTGTCATTTTAGTCTGGACGGTGACTGGAGCATGTGGGAGGGGGGAGGGACCACTGTACTTCCAGGGTATGTATGTTTTCTAAATGGGGATGGCAATCAGTGAACAAGGGAGGGAGGCAGGACACTAGACCACATGGACTTCCTTTACTTCTTAGTTACCAGGGGATTGGAGCACGAGATGGGCCACTGGACTACCAATGTTTTATTTTAATACATGGATAGGGACTTGGGCAGGGGAGGGACCACTGGACCACCAATGTTTTATTTTAATACATAGATAGGGATCGGGGCAGGGGAGAGACTGCTGGACCACCAATGTTTTATTTTAATACATGGATAGGGATCAGGGCAGGGGAGGGACTGCTGAACCACCATTGCTGCCTTTTTTTGCAATGTATGTGGGGATTGGGGCTAGTGAGGAACTGCTGGACCACCAGGGTACCAAGCCCTTGACAATACCTGGATGGGGTGCATGGCATCCACCCTCTGCACACTGTTAGAGCTGGGATTCAGAAGCATTAAACTGCACTGCTGCTGGTGGACGTTTAGTGCTTCTGAATACTTTAATAATATACTGTGCTGCATATGCATGGGGATCCTCATTTGCATGGGTGCAGCACAATATTGTGCACAATGGCACTGTCGGGATGTACCACACATCCTTTGAAAAATGGCATGCCCCTGACAGCAGCGCTATTGCAGGTTAAGGTGGTGCAAACCTGGTTTGTGCCACACAAACCTTTTGAAAATGCAGCCCATAGAAGCATAGAATCATAGATGGTGATGGTAGAAAATGAAAGATGGTCCATCCAGTCTGTCCATATTATCATATCATACCTTAGGATCTTTAGTTTCTGTTGGGTCTTTGCTTACACCTTTCCCCCTTTTGTTATCCATGTTATGCCCACCTCTTCTTGCTGAGTAAGTGATATCCCCATAACTGTATCCTAGCCATGATTAAAGCCATTTATGGTTTTGGTACCCACCATCACTGCTGGCAAACCATATCATGGCTCAACCACACTTTTGTAAAATAATACCTCCCCAATACTTTTGAAACCTTTCTCCCTTGTCCTAGTTGCTCTGTTCCTGATAAATACTGCAGCTCCTGGCCCAGTGGCACTGAGGGTTGAGGCACTGGATGCCACACCTCATGCCATGCCAGCGTCCCAGGTTCAGGAGTGAGCCTGGGTCATCGGGGGTTGGCAGGGGAGGACTAGGATCGAGCACCCCGCAGACTGCTCTCCTATTCCTGGGGTGGGTTGGGGACACTCACCACACTGTAGTGACCTCTGGGGATGCCCAGAGGCACTGCCAGCATCAGTGCAAGTGTGGGGGAGTGCGGCGGATGTCAGCACATTGTGCCTGGATGTCATTGCATGTCCACGCTCCAAAGGGACTAAAAAGAGGAGGAAAATTGGTCTGGGCGTGACTGTGCAGCCTGATGGTCATGCTCTGTGCTGCCTGGAGGACTTGTGAGGAGTCCCGTCGGGAGAGGTTCTGGGTCTGTCCTGGCTGAGAGAGATATCAGGGGCCTCCAGCAGGATGGCAAGATGGCTGTTCCGGACCCTCCTGGGTATGGTTAGAGCCACCCAGCTCTCCGGGCAGGCAGAGCGGCGGCTGGATGCCTCACACCAGGAATGTCACAGCAAGGTGGAAAAATACAAATAATATAAAAAAATAAATACTGTAGCTCCTTACCATTCACCTTACTAATGTCCTTCAGGAGCTTCAAGGTCTCTGTCATATCCTTCCCCTTCCTTCTTGTTTCAAGTGAATACATTTTCAGTGCTTTTAGCTGATCCACATAGGATCTGCCCTCTTGCCCTGAATCATCTTAATCACCCTACGATGTAGCAAAAGGCAATACCAGCACTACTCCAACTGGGGAAATAGAAGCTTTATTAAATAATTAAAAATCACATACCAAGTTCAGCAGTGTAGTACAAAATTGAAATGGTCCATAGAAACAAGACCCCAACTGGTTTTGCTACTCAGAGCTTTGTTATGACTAAATATCTATTATATCTATTATACAACCTATCCTGGATTTCTCTCCCATGTTGCTGATGAACATACAGAAGGAGGATGGTTCCACCCTCAGAACACGCCAGTATTAGGGTGCTGAGTCACTACCAAATGCAATGTCACCAACCATGTGTTTGCAGGGGACTGCACCCCATAGCCCTTGGAGGCGCTGTGCCCCAAACTATATATTCTAACTCTGGAGGGCAGACCTCAAGGAGATGGATTTTGGCATTGTAGTGACTCGGTGCCCTGAAGCACTGCAGTGGAATAGGACTGGACCCAGAACAGATCCCTGTGGTACTCCTATCATGACTTCTCTTTCCTCTGATCTGACCCCTTTCACCACAACTCTCTGCTGCATCCCCTCCAACCAACTCCCTACCCACTATACTATTTCCTTAGCTGTTCCTGTTCCCCATCTTTATTAGCCTTCAATGTGGCACCACGTCAAATGCCTTACTGAATTAAAGTAGAGTAAATATACTGTGTGTCCATATCAACTCCTTGGTTACCGGTCAAAAACTACTGTTACGTTGGTCTGACAAGACCTTCTTGTCAGGAATCCATGCTGCTTACTGTCCTGAAGTCTGTTTTTCTCCAAGTATCCCACAAGATCTTCTTTGGCTAGTGTCTCCATCAGTTTCTGTACCACAGAGAGAAGGCTAATGGGCCTATAGTTTTGTGGCTGCTGCTTGTCCCCTCCCTGTGTGCAGTAGAACCTTAAACATCATCCTCCAGTCCCTGGGAACCACCCTATGCTGCATAGAGCTATTGAATAGTCCAGGAGCTAGCATTTAGTTTTGGTTACCATTGCGATAAAAAAAATAATTTTGCGACATTGAATGGATCAAACTTCCCCATCCTTTATGGAATAGCACAAGGAAATGGCAGCGATATTTTGAGCAAAATGCATGTTGATTTCTATGCGGTACGGTTATCAATCATTTGCCCAGTGTTGGGGCCCCATGGATGGCCAGCTGTCCAAGTGATTATATCTGCCTTGTATGACTGTATGTTCTATTTCTGTGTCCATACTGTCACTTATGAAGACACTGAAAAGGCTCTGTCTCAGCACTGAACCCTGTGGCACACCACTAGTCACACTCCTATCACCTGAGTGGCTACCATTTGCCACCACCTTTTCCTCCTGTCCCTTAACCAGTCTGATACCCAGTTTGTCACTTTTTCCCCAACCCCCAGGCTGCATAGTCTCAACTAGCCTCCTGTGTTGAAAACCTTACTGAAGTCCAGAGAGTCCACATCCACTGCTCTCCATTGCTCCACTTCTCTGTTAACCTGGTAAAAGAAATGTATGAGTAGTTTAACATGACCTCCCCCCGTGACATAAAGTGAGATGAGATAGAACCAGGCCAGAGTTCAATTCAAAACATGCTGGTGGCAGTATCTGTGAAGTGTGCTAAACCAGCTGTCAGACAGTAGCTCCATGACAAAATGCAATATTTTACTTTTAGTGTGGTCTTGCTTTTATCTATGTTTTTAGATCACTGAACTGTAGCACTGAGCAGTATGGTGACTTGCTTGTGGTAACACAGCGCTTAAGTGACTGGGGTGAATGTATGGCTAATATTCATTGTCACAAAACGTGGTTACTGGTTAAAGGGACACTATCAGCCCACTTAGGCCTTAAAGTGCCTCTACTTTAAAAACACATTTTATGATTGGTCACATTTTGTGGAGATTTCTGATGTAGATGTTAGTTTGACTCTAATTCCTTTTCATTTTAAAATTGAAAACAGACTGCCCACCATGCTGGTGTTACCACACAGAAATGTGTTTGTTTGCAGTCTTTGGTCAGCTCCCACTGCATCTTTCCTGTACTTAGGAACATGCAAGCACAGTCTAGCCACTCATAATGTAGTTGGAGAAAGGAGACTGTGGCATCATGAGTAGCTCTTGTGGGCTGGGGTCTAACTATTGTTCAGGAAGCATATTATGAGTAGATAAAGGATTTGGAAAAAACAGAGTTGGGTATAACTACGCCATTAGGTGTGCATGTCAGTTCTATGAAGAAAGGAAGACGATGAAGCAACCAGCAATATCAATACATTTTACAGAAGGTAAGCAATCATAAAATGTGGGTGTTAAATTTGAACTTATGTAATGCAAAGATGGTTGACAGTTTGTCTTTAAGAAAATATTTACCAAGGGTAGCCAATGAAGAGCAACTTCTTGTTTTCAGTGGAACCTGCTTTACTTGGTTTTAGAGTTGAGAGGTACTGAAACACAGGGACAACAAAGGATTTGATCTTGGTCATACAATGAGTAAGTGACTCTAATTAATCAATAATTTTTTTAATTTAGATAAATTCAGATACTCAGATTAATTTTATTTTATAATTTGTTTCTCTAGGTTAGGGCTAAATAAGTAATACATAAAATAAGGGTTCCTTTCTAAAGAACCAGTGAATTACTAACAACTCAGTTTCAAATAGGAAACTGATGGTTTATGAACTGGACATTGGTTGATACCAGTCGGTGTGAATTCTAAGGAAGTTTGCAGAACTATTAAACAGGAAACCAGCGATTTCACTTCCTTTTCATCAAGCCTTAGAAACTGAGGTATAACACTGCTGCCTTGCAGTCCATAGCAAAACCCCTATTGTGCTAAGCAAATACATGAAAATCTGATTCTCTTAAGCAATTATTAGATATTAATATAGGTTGAGTGAGTGCTCCTGATCAATAAGAGCATTTCCTTCCCTTGCAGAAGAGACGCTCTTTTTCAACAAAAGGCCAGTTTACCTGGTTGCATTTGCATCCCAGCTACCAGAGTGCTCAGGTTGCTGCGATGCAATTGTAGCCATGTGATAACTTGCCCAATTGAGGTTAGTTGTTCACATCTCTTCTCCCCCAAACACTGCAGAGCTGAGGATGTGTTCAGAAGCAAGTAGCATAAGCAGTCATAAGGACAGGATGCACTGCTTGATCTTACACATAGAGGATCCTTGCCTCCTCCTTTGGCCTCCCAAGCCAGTACCCAAACAGCCCCCTGCCCCCTCAACTCATGGCTCTCTCCAGCGTGGCTTGCATCGATGCTGCAGGGGCATACAAATGTGATGCTGCATTAGCATGGAAGATAAGGGCAGGACCGGAGCAGATCCCAGAAGGATGGCCATAGCCATGTAAATGCAGCTTATAAGTGTCTCATGTGCAGCTTCTTGAGAAAGGAAAATTACTCACCTGTAAACTCTTGATTCTCTAGACTATCTCCTACATAGAGCAATACTCTTGGGTCTTGCAGCTGGATGCACTAAGACCCAATTGAAAAAAGAATAATTTGGGGGTCTAATGGTGACATCCATGCATGGCACTGGCATAGTGTAGATTCATAGACATGTGATGGCAGAAAAGGGCCTTCCTGACCCATCAAGTTAGCCCATTCCCTCCCTCTACCTGTCACCCCCCAAGATTCCCCTCATCCTCTCCTTGACAAACCTCTGTGTTTGTCCCAGGCCCTATTGAATCCCTCCACCATACTGGAATTCATCACCTCCTAGGTCAGTCTGTTCCAGGGCTTAACTACTCTTTCTGTCAAGTAATACTTCCTAACATTTCCCATAAACCTTCCCCCTCCACCTTCAGTCCATGCCCCCTAGTTCTTGTATCTACCTTCCCTGTAAATAAGCTCTTCCCCACTTTATTGATCCCCTTCACATACCTGAATGTTTCAATCATGTCCCCTCTTTCCCTTTCTATCTTCAGAGGATACAAATCCTGCCATGCCCATGCCATCAGCCTATAAGAAAGTGCCATCACTAACAACCGCATTACCTTTTTTTACCAAAGAGGAGAGAAAAACTACCAAACATCAAACTATGTAAAATATTTGAATTTCAAAATTGCCAAACACTGGACATACTGTAACATATAAAACCATAAATGATAGCTTATGTGTCAGTGTAGAACAGTTGGTAGCACATCCAGAGGGTAGTGGGTTCTGCTCCCAGATGGGGATTGGTCTCATACCTTAAACCCCTTTCACCTGAGTGCAGTACTGGGGGGGGTGCTATACTGTTGGGGTGTGCCATCCTTTGGATGAAACATTAAACTGAGGTCCCTTCTATCCATCTCTGGTGCTGTTCTGGTGGAGGAGTAGGGCATTTGCCATACTGTCCTAGCCAACATTTCCCTTCCCATGTAAACAGTTCATGAAATTGTCCAAGGCTGTGTGTGGGTGTTGATGTGTGAAGTGGCCTCCATTACATGTTCAATCATTTCACTACCAGTCTAGCACTGCTTATAAAGCACTTTGGGATACAGTATGTATGAAAAGTGCTATATAAACTCTGGTTGTCTTCTTCTTAATTTCATGTATAAGGGTCTATGCAACCTACACTGTGATAAATAAGGTGGCAGGCAGACAGTAAAGCTTCAGTAAATGCCATGAGTCTGGTGGGCTGTGGGTCGGTGAATGTCACTCTATACAGGTTATGATCTAGAAGAACAAGAGTTACAGGTAAGTAACATTGCTACCTTCTAATAGTCCGTTTCCTTCATGGCACACAAAAGAGCCACAGGAGAAAATGGACAGAATGGTGCAGATGCAGGCCCCACTGCCAAGCTCGGCAGTACTTAAATAAGTAGAAAACAGATGCACATGCATTACTTCCAATGATGCCAGTAAGCAAAATACTCTAAAACTAATTATTTTCACACAAAGTAATTAAGCAAAAACACAAATGCAGCAATAATTGTACAAATTTAGTGTTACATCATTAGCGTCAAGTTGCATATTACGAAAAAATTGCTAACAACACTAATTACTGCTAATTTTATTTCACACTAATTAGCACTTCAGTAAAAATCATTTGATAGAGAAAATTTCAAGTTTTATAGTATGCAAAACTATAAAGCCTTCATTTAACAACAGAGTTTGCATATTTGTTTTGCAGTTAATCTTTTTTATTGGCATATATTATTCATACACAGATGTGCATACAGAAGGGTATAAATGTTGCCAAGTATAGAGATTAGACTTTTGCTGATATAGTACTTATCTGCACTGCAGCAGTGATAGCTGTACTCAGAAAGGTGAAGACACGAGTATGCCAAGGCTAACATTTAAGTAACAAAACCAAGATTACAGAAACTAGCAAACTACAAAAGTAACCATTAGCAAAAGCTTCATACATTTGTGAGTGAGGTGACCCATATTAGAGGAGATGTCTAATAGTTGGTGTCCAATATGCAATATGTTCATTGTGTCTTATTTTCTGAATGTCATCCAATGCCCTTGCATCTTGGGATATTATGAATGTACTCACAGTTTTAGTGTGTTATCCTCCATATCATACCATTCTTTGTTTGGTAGCAAACAGTAACAATCCCCAGATAAATATTAACTTGTGGTAAAATAATGTGACTCAACAGGAGAGCAAAACAGGGTAGTACTGCCAACCTGGAAAGTGCATGCATTCTAGATTGAAATCTGTGTGTAAAGCTCAGTGAAAGGTGTGAACACTGATCCATGTTGCAGCCCTGCACACATCTGCTTGGAAGTTGCTTCAGGTAAAGCTACAGACATTTATTTATTCAGGTAGAAACATGAACATTGAAAATGATGACAGAAAAGACCCAGGCTGATCCAGTCTGCACAGTTTTCTTACCATTTTGTTGGAGATAACCCATTTAACCACAAGATCTGATAGTCCAGCATCTGTATGCTTGTCAAGGACAATGGATTTGGTGACTGTATCAAAGACTTTAACTCTGTCAACAAAATAGCACAGAAATCAGAACCTGATCCACCTCCTTCAGATGGCATATGTGAGGCTGAAAAGGATAAAACAGTTGAGTCGGACTTTCTGAAGCCAGAAACAAAGGGGGTGAGAAAGGAGGATGAGTCTAGAAAGGGGAAAGATGGGAGAGAACCATGTGATGCTGGAGTTTGGCCAAGGATGTCAAAAGAGAAATAGGGTGGTAGTTTCTCAGGACCAATAGATCACCTCTTCGTGGGAGTGAAATGACTGTAGCACCTTTCCAAGAATCAGGTACTAGTTGCAGAGGAAAGAATGATCTAGGTAGGGCAGGGCCCACAGCTCAGCATCATGGACACAGGGGGGAGGGAGGTGAGCACTACTCCCTTCACAAAAGAAAGGGTCCTACAAGAGCTTGCTAAGCTCAGGGTGGATAAGGCAATGGGACCTGATGGCATACATCCCAGGGTACTTAAGGAGCTAAAGGAGGAACTAGCAGAGCCATTAGCAGAATTGTTTAGTGAGTCTCTGAGCACAGGAGAGGTCCCAGAAGACTGGAGAAGGGCTCATGTGATCCCACCCACAAGAGTGGTAGCAGGAAGGAGGCGGGAACTACAGACCCGGTCAGTCTTACCTCAGTAGTGGGCAAGATTATGGAGCACTCCTTAAGGAAAGGATAGTGCAACACCTGGAATCCATAGGGCACAGGATCCAAGACAGCATGGGTTTACAAAAGGAAGGTCCTGTCAAACTAATCTCATAGATTTCTTTGACTGGGTAACCAGAGTGGTGGACCAAGGGGAGCAGTTGATGTCCGCCTACCTTGACTTCAGCAAAGCTTTTGACACTGTTCCACATAGAAGATTGATAAATAAGCTAGGTAGGCTCGGGGTGGGTCAGAAGTTGGTCAACTGGGTGGCAAACTGGTTGGACTGGCAGAAAACAGAGAGTGGTGGTAAATGGTATACAGTCAGAAGAGATGCAAGTCACAAGTGGGGTACCTCAGGGATCAGTCCTGGGCCAGTCCTATTCAACATCTTCATTAGTGACCTAGCAGATGGACTAGAGGGTAAGGCTTGTCTGTTTGCAGATGACACCAAGATCTGCAACAGAGTAGATGATCCAGATGGGGTGGGCAGAATGAGAAGAGATCTGGATAAACTAGCAGAATGGTCAGAAGAGTGGCAACTGGGATTTAATGCAAAGAAGTGCAAAATCATGCACATAGGAAGAGAAACCCTGAAGCCACTTATAGGCTGGGAGGGAGTTGCTAGCAGTCACAAAGGAAGAAAGAGACTTGGGCATCATCATCACTGATGACCTGAAATCATCCAAGCAGACCTCTAAAGCAGTAGGTAAGGCTAGGGGGTGTTAGGGTGTATTAGTAGGGGTATCACAAGTCGTAAGAGGGAGGTAATAATCCTCTGTACAAGACATTGGTTAGGCCCCATCTGAGTACTGCGCAGTATTGGAGGCCACACCTTCACAAGGACATTAACCAAATTGAGGCAGTCCAGAGAAGGGCAACCAAAATGGTGCAGGGACTGCATCAGAGAGCATATATGAGGACAGATTAACGGAGCTCAATATGTATACCCTTGAGCAAAGGAGGGAGAGAGAGAGTGATATGATCGAGACATTTAAACACCTTAAGGGCATAAACAAGGTGAAAGAAAGTCTAACATGTTTAAATATAAGAAAATAGCAAGACAAGAGGACACAGCATGAGATTAGAGGAGGCCGATTAAGGGGAATGTGAGAAATCTTTTTCACAGAAAGGGTGGTAGATGCATGGAATGGCTTACCCAAGAAGTAGTGGCTATGAATACAGTGCAGGGCTTCAAACAGGCATGGGATAGGCATAAGGGAGCAATACAAATGACTATGAATAGATAGGTCACTGACATCGCAAAGGCCGATGGCACATTTATAAGGTAGAAAAGAAATGGGCAGACTGGATGGGCCTTCATGTCTCATCTGCCGTCAACTTCTATGTTTCTATGTTTCTATGAGATCAGAGATATGTACAGCCAGAGCAGGAGCTGACAGATTGAGGAGCTTGGTCAAGCCTATCAGAGCTGTGGCCTTTGAAAGGGTTAAGGCCAGAAGGGCTTTAAGGGTGGCTGCAAGGGTGGTGAAGAAGTAGGAAGAGCAGGCGGACACTGGTGGTGATGTGGAGAAGGTGGCAATGAGAAGTGAGAAGGCACAAGTTGTAAAGTAGTTAGTAAATGTAGGCTGTGATGCTTGTGAGTGGTTATCACTAAGCATCCACCAGAAGTCCTGTGAAGCCTGCAAGAGGAACTGGAAAGAATCAAGACTAGTTGAGACTTGACAGACTCACAAGTATTCATCTGGGTTTCAAGTAGGAACAAACAACTTAAATTGCTCTCTCTGTTGGAGCTCTGGGTGGGTTTAAGTAAGACTGTGCACCTGCTAAGGGCAGCGCCTGGAGCTCATATTTTGGAAAGGATATTGTACAGGTTTGGAAGGACAAAAATGAGTCAGGCATAGATTGTGTCTTTTTGTTCTGCACTGCACCTCATCTGTCCAATTACATCTGGATAAATAATGATGCCTTGGGCAAATTTGGCTACCATATAAAGAGCGTGTAAACAGAGATATATTGAATACTGTGGGAGCTGATAAAAGGCTGCCCACTCCCAAATTAGTGTTTTTTGGATTTAAGATTTTGCCAAAAGAAAATGAGGCAAACTATCTTGTCAGAAGACACCAGGAGAAAGGACTGCTGTGTGACTGGACTCTCTGCTGGGACTAAAGTAGAAAACTTTGTACTTGGACCTTTAATTTAGGTAAAAAACTAACATACAAAACAAAAAAAAAATGTGTGTGTGTCTGTCTGGGTTAACTGAACTGAATGGGTAACTGAACAGTTATAGGTAAGTATCAGGTGATTGAAAGGACTTAACTGCTGTGAGGTTTAAATTACTGGTAGAAAGATCTAGTAAGTAGGGGGAGTGGCTTAGCTGGAAGAAAGCTACATTTAAAGACTGCCTTAGAAAGATTCTGCTAATATCTTGTCAGAAGACACCAGGAGAAAGGACTGCTGTGTGACTGGACTTCTCTGCTGGGACTATATTGCCCTCCTTCCCTTCCCTCCACATCCCCACCCAAAGCTAGTTCTATTTTTATAGGCACAGGATTTGACTGACAACAGGAACTTCCTGTTTGGGAGCAGGAAGTGAGTGATCACAGAACCACCAAAGACCCACCATCCTAGAAGGGCAAGAGTAGCTCTCCGGCCCCCTCTAGCAGCTGGATGTCTGCCTCTGAGCAAGTAAGTGGTCTACTGAGAAATATAGGATATTCTTGTCTCAGAACAGGACAATCAGGAGCTTAAAGGGCACACAGGCAGAAAGTAAGGGGAGAGAGAGAAAAAAAGCAGAGGAAAGAGTAAGGATTGAAAACAGTTAGGGGCCAGAAACAAGACGTGATTGGAGTGGTGCAGTGCAGTGGCTGTGGAGCAGCAGTCTCGGAAGACGCTCTGGAGGATGCGGTGTTGTCCCATCTGCAGACCTTCTCTGGACTGAGGGAGGAGGTTGCTCATCTCCAGGCTGAGTTGACCAGGATTTGTGGGACTCCTCTTCCATCCAGGGACCACCAGTGCCACTGCGTTGCCTCAGGAGGTTGCCAAAGAAAAAGGCCGGTTGGACCACAGTGGGCTCAGGGAGGGTGAAGGTGGTGGAACAGAGGTGCATCCCTCCAGCTGTACCTCTCCACACCCTATGCCATTCTGGCAAAGTGTGGTTCCTCTATGGAGGCACCCACAGTGGAGACCAAGGAGGATGCTGGGAACCTCCACAAAGGAGACCCACAGGAGGGTGGCAGGGGACCCTGCAGGAAGGAAACAACTCCTGGTGGGGGACCCATTGTTAGGAAGGTAGAACTGGGGAGGAAGGAGAGGAGGTAAGGTGCCTGCCTGGCACCATGGCTTGAGGGACAGGAGCGAATCCTCTGGATTGCGGAGCAGCTGCACAGGGAGGATCTGGATGTCATTGTCCACCTAGGGACAAATGACCTGTTAAGAAAGGGATTGAGAAGTGCAGAAAGAGTTTGTGGAATTGGGAGGGCCTTGGTCAAGTAGCGCATACGGTAACCTTCTCGGAGGTGCTGTCCATCTATGGCATAGGAGAGTTAGGGTGTTCCACACCATGGGATTCAATCAGTGGTTGAAAAACTGGTGTGGAGTTCAGGGATTTGGCTTCATTGGGGACTGGGGGTCCACTTGGAGTGATGCAAGCCTATACTGGCATGATGGGCTGCATTTGTCCGGGAGGGGAACCAGGATCCTAGGTGATAGGTTTAAATGCTTCATTGGCAAGCTTTTAAACTAGCCAAGGGAGGGCACTGGAAAGGAGCAGGGAAATCCTAGCCCCCCCCAAATAATCACGATAGTAAGTGCGGCAAACACCAACATAGAGGTGTCGCTAGGGAGAATGGCAGGGGTAAATGGAGAAAGTGACAAAGGCAAGAAGGACAGGGATGGGGCAAAAGGGAGTAAGGCCATCAGGAAATGGAGGGTAATGAGTACCAATGCCCGTAGTCTGGGCAACAAGCTCCCTGAGCTGGTGGCCTTGATGGAAGAGGGATGCCTGATATCATAAAGTCACAGAAACATGGTACACAGAGAACCATGACTGGGATGTTAACATACCGGGTACATAACCCACAGGAGAGCAGGCAGGGGAGAAGAGGGGGAGGTAGCCTCTATGTAAAGGAAGGATAAAAGCAACTGAACAAAAGAGTAAACAGGGAGGAGAGGAGGCACTGTGGGTCACCTTGGAGACTGGAAAGGGCACCACAATCTGCACAGGGGTTGTGTACAGACCCCCATGTCAGGGGAGGGGAATGGACAAGGATATGATAGAAGGCATTCTTAGAATGGCAGAGAAAGGGGAGATACTGTTGATGGGAGACCTGAATATGCCAGATGTTAACTGGAGCACATTTGCTGCAGCCACATCCAAGAGCAGGGCCATTCTTGATGCCCTTCAGGTGGCAGGCATTAGACAGCTAGTTTGGAACCCACTCGTGAGGGAGCAATCTTAGACCTCATACTCTCAAACGGGGCAGTGAGATGATCTCAGATCTAGAAGTGGGTCCATCTGGGGACAAGTGACCATCAAACAGTGTGGTTCACGTTAAACTCAGCTACAGAGTCAAGCCATACAAAAGTGAGGGTACTGGACTTAAGAGAGCTGACTTTGCAAGATGGAGAGTGCCCTCAGAAAAGCACTAGCAAACAGGCTAGAAGGAGGTGTGGAGCAACAATGGGAATCATCAAAACTGCCATCACAGAGGCAACAAGCCTTTGTGTGAAGCAAATAAACAAATCAAATGAAAGAAAAGCCACTATGGTTCTCAAAAGAGGTGGCTGTGAAAGTCAGGAAGAAAAGATAGCATTCCGAAGTATAAGGAAACACAGAAGGAGCAGGACAGAGAGCTGTACCAGTTAAGGCAGAAGGAAGCAGGGAGGAAGTCAGAATAGCAAAGGCCCAAACTGAGGAAAAGATAGCCAACTCAGTTAAGAAGGGGATAAAACATTTTATAGGCATCAGCTGAGTACAGAAAGACAAAGGAGGGAGAGGAGGCTGAATAGAATGAACAGTGGGTGGGCAGAGGGGGACAGTGAAAAGCAGAGATACTGAATGAATATTTCTGCTCAGTATTCACAAAAGAGGAGGGAAAGTGCCTAATCCAATTAACAGAAACACTCTGATAAGGGGGTGATCCCAGTCCTTTCACAGAAGAAAGGGTTCTGCAAGAACTCCTAAAACTGAAGGTGGACAAAGCAATGGTCCTGATGGAATTCACCCAGAATTCTAAAAGAATTAAGGAGATACTAGTGAAACCACTGGCTACTCTTTTAATAAATCATGGGAGGATGGTGTCGCATCTGAGGACTGGAGGAAGGCTGATGTGATTCCCCTTCACAAAGTGGGACCAAGACAGAGGCAGGAAACTACAGACCTGTCAGTCTGACCTCTGTGGTAGGAAAGTGATGGAGTCACTTCTGAAGGAAAGAATAGTTGAGTACCTAAAGGCCAGTGGAGCACAGGACCCAAGGCTGCATGGATTCACAGCGGGAAGGTCATGTCAGGACAATCTAATAGATTTCTTTGACTGGGTGACCAAAGTAGTAGACCAGGGAGGGACTGTGGACATGGCCTACCTAGACTTTAGCAACGATTTGACACAGTCCCACACAAAGATTAATAGTCAAATTAACCAGCCTGGGAGTGGTCCCAGGGTGGTAGCCTGGTAAAACATTGGCTGCACAACAGGACACAGAAGGTAATTGTAAATGGAGTCCACTCTGAAGAAAGAGAGGTTACTAGTGGGCACGCAGGGTTCAGATTGGTCCAGTCCTTTTAATGTCTTCATCAGTGACATTGCAGAGGGACTGAAGGAAAAGTATGCCTTTTGCAGATGATACAAAGATCTGCAACAGGGTTGATACACGAGGAGGCGTGGAAAGGATGAAAAGGGACTTGGCAAGGTTGGAAGAATGGTCAGAAGTATGGCAGCTAGGATTCAATGCAAAGAAGTGCAAAATAATGCACCTGGGAAACAAGAACCCAGGGGAAGAATACACAATGGGTGGGGAGGTAGTAACAACAACAAAAAAGGAAAGGGACCTGGGGGTAATCATATCAGATGACCTTAAGGTTAGCAAGCAATGTGAGAAGGCAGTAGGGAGGGCTGGGGTTATACTGGGATGTATAGGGAGAGGCATCAGCAGCAGAAAACAGGAAGTTGTTATCCCTCTGTACTGACAGTTGGTGAGACCCCATCTGAGTACTGTGTCCAGTTCTGAGACCCCATCTCCAGGACATAGACAGGATAGAGGTAGTCCAGAGGAGGGCAACTAAAATGGTGCAGGCTCTGCAAGAGAAGCCATATGAGGAGAGACTAAAGGAGCTTAATATGTATACCCTTGAGGAAAGAAGGGAGAGGGGGACATGATAGAAACTTTTAAGTACCTCAGTGGAAACAACAAAGTCCAAGAGGGTAGCATCTTTCAGAAAAAGAGACTTGCAAGAACAAGGGGATACAATTTAAAGATAGAAGGAGGGCGGTTCAGGGGCAATGTGAGGAAGTATTATTTCACAGAGAGGGCAGTGGATGCATGGAACAGCCTTCCTGAGGAGGTTGTGGGGTCTAAAACTGTGGGAGAATTCAAGAATGCATGGGACAGACATAAGACAATTCTTGTGGGGAGTAGGAAGAAATAGGCTGTTGGTTAACTAGGATCTACGGCCTATCCTGTAGGTAGGGAAATGGGCAGACTAGATGGGCCAAGCGGTCCTTATCTGCCGTCAAAGTCTAAACTAAAAAATGCCCTTTTTAATTGTTTTGTGCATATCCTATGAATTCCCATTGAAAGTATAAATATTCTTAAAGCCTGCAGAAGGTCATATAAGAGTACTCATGCAACCGACTGATATATTATTACAAACTCTGGACATGGTTAATGTGATCTTGCATAGAGCGTCACTCTTGGATAACTTGGGTATCTATATATTTGAGAGCGCAACTCTTACTACTAACTATGATAAAAATGAACTTAGAAACTAAAAGAATGCCTTCATAACACTCTCTATATTTGGTCTTGTGAGAACACCTGATGAAACAGACCATAAATTGGAACTTATATTGAAAGACCTGTTCGAACATACATTAAACATTCCTTTGATGGCAGCTGATTCATTTGCTTCAAGACGTGTTGGCCAAGATGCTGAAAATGACCAAGCAGACATCAATATAACTACATGAGATGTTTATAACAAGAAATTAGCCTGCATAGACACTCTTGACAGGTTAGTCATCTATATTGTAGATTGGAAAAAGTGGGTGAAAATAGTTATCATACTGGAGCTGAACCCTTGTATAAAAACAGCACAATGTAGGCCAAGACTTGGTTGGCTATTTAAATGTTTTGGATTATCAGTCAATACTAATATATCAGTCAGAAATAGATTTTCAGCACTGACTGATCAAGATACCTGACTTGAATCAGAAACTTTGGTGAAGGATAAGACCAATCAGGCAGCTGACTCGAGTGGGCACTGCTTTTGTGGAACATCTCAGGACTGTCACCAAATATGCAGATTTAGATTGAGGGCTTTGTACCAAGTTACCATATAATTTGCCTACAAGAAACATGGCATACACAAAAGTTAGATGTTTCCTTGAATGAAAATACTTGCCTTCAAGACCCCGGTAATAAGTTGGTAAAATATGTGGAGCCTCTGGAGGCCTCGTAACTTGGGTCAAAATAGATAAGGACCTTGCTGTATACTCTATAGTTAGCATTTCATTTGCACAAGCTTTTTCATTACAAGCTACGGATCTTTCTTGCTGTTTACAAAATGTTTACATTCCACCAACTAATTTAAATGTTTCTAGACTTCGATGTGGGAAGAATTAGACTCTTTAATACATCATAGTTGGGCAACTACAGGCTGTGAAAATATCCTGGTCTATGGTGATTTTAATGTGCACCTAGGCAGTTTTGATGGGTATGCAGAGAGTGACATACATAGTTGGTTGTACAAGCATTTCAAATTCAGTAAATCTTCCTGGATTTAAAACTTAACACTTCTGGCAAAACACTTACAGAAATACTCACGACACACAACCTGCCCCATAAATGGCAGAATTGAGGTGATTTGAAAAGGAATTTCTCCTTTTGCAATGCAGTTGGCAGCTCAGCTCTGGACTTTTTCTCCTGGAATGGTTCTGTGGAATTCTGGTCCTCATTGACAATTCCAGAGAGAGGAGAGTGATCATTCTCCTGATTCTGAAATGAGGTTTAAACCCATTAATAATCTAAATGAACTAAGCAGCTTTGAGATGAGAAACCAAGTTAAAATTAGATGGGATATTGGGAACTAGAGGCTGTACTTTTGCCAGTGAAGAAAGTTATTGACAAATTAGAAGCTTTCCCTGCAAGCGGCATCACTTTAGAATCACTGTCTAAAATTACACTTGAAATGTTTAGACAATATTAGGAAACTAATTATGTTTAAACAAAACACAAAACATGGACACAGGGCCACCACCACCTGGTTTGATAATGAATGTTTTAAACAAAAGCAAGCCCTCATAAAACTTATTAGAATTGCAGAAACTCAGAGAGAAAAAAAGAGTGTGTTTAAATTATTAAACAAGGCCAGAAATACCAATAAAGATTTCTTGAAAGATAAACGCAGGGCCTTCCAATTGAAATAATGGTTTAGTAATAACCTGCTGCCTAGAAAGAGAATGCTTGAATTCACAGCCATCTGAGATATGCAACTCGAACTGCAAAGTACTACACAAAGAAGGGACGCTGAAACAAGCCCTACAGGCAGCATTTTGAACTGAAATTAGTGCAGGCCCATGAAGCATTTGAGGTATTTGCAGTGAAGGGAAGGAGTGGTAGGTGCTGACATGCATTTTACATGCTGATAGTGATTAAGAAGTCCTGTTCCTCAGGTACAAAAGCTACTTCTGACAAGGGACCACTGGTGTGAATTCCCCACACAGACTAGGGCTGGTAGTAAGCACAGTATCCACTTTTGTGAGGCAAGTGACTGAATAAGAAAAGCATGGACTGCGTTGCCTACTTTATGGAACTACTGCCTGTTGGAAACAGAGAAACTGAAGTTGACAGCAGATAAGGACCATTTGGTCCATGTAGTCTGCCCACGTTTCCCTACCTACAGTGTTACACAGACCCTACTTAATCTCTGGTCCTCCCCAAATAAGAATCTCTTATAGCTATCCCATGCATTCTTGAACTCCACCACTGTTTTCATCCCTACAGTTGCTGGAAGACTGTTCCAGGCATCCACCTCTTTCTGTGAAGAAATATTTATTTATTATTTATTTATCATTTGCTAGGTAGGTGCACTGACAACAACATTGCTTATTTTCAGGAACATCCGGAAGGTTACAAACAAAATGAACAGCAAACAATGAATACAGTAATATAAAACAACAACATGGTAGCAAGATACAGGAGTGACATGTAACAATATGCAGTACAAACCTCACATCTCTCCTAAATCAACCCTCACTCCAGTTTCATTGCATGTCCCTTCCTCTTGACCAAATTTTTTACTGAAAATGCTTCCTTCATGTACCTTATATACTCCTGTGAGGTATTTAAAGGTCTGTATCATATTCTCCGTTCTCCCTTCTGTCTTCCATGATGTACATATTAAGATCCTTTATTCTTCTCTTCTCATAGGGCTTTTGATGTGACTATGTACCATTTTAGTTGTCCTCCCTAGACTGCAATCACTCTGTCTATGTCCTTCTGGAGATGTGGTCTCCCAGAACTGGACATAGTACTTTAAGTAAAGTCTTACCAGCAAGCTACATAGAGGCAACACAGCCTCCTCTTTCTGCTAGTGATACCCCTCCCTATGCACCCCAGCATCCCACTAGCCCTCCAGACTGCCTTGCTGCACTGCATGGCCAACTGTAGGGCATCAGCTAGGATTACCCCCAAGTCTCTTTCCTGTTTGATGGTCATCACTACCTCTCAACACATTTTGTATCCTGCCCCTGGGTTTCTGTGCTCCAAGTGCAAGATTTTGCACTTTTTCACATTGAAACCTAGCAGTCATACCCTTGAACACTCTTTGCCCCTTTTTCAGGTCTCTTCTCTCTTTCCAGTCCTGGCTGGAGTGCCCATCCAATTGCAGAGTTTTGTGCCATCTGCAAAAAAGCTGATCTTCCCTTCCAGCTCTTCTGCAATGTCACTTATAAAGACATTAAAGATTACTGGTCCCTGAGGCACCCAGCTGATCACCCTTCTTTCCTCAGTGTGACCTCCATTTACCACCACCCCGCGTCTCGTATCCCCTAACCAATTTCTTATCCAGTGTACCACTTTTGTAGCCACTTCTAAGCAGCCCAGCTTCCTTACAAATCTCCTATGTGGAACAGTGTCAAAAGCCTTACTGAAATCTAAGTAGGCCATGTCCACCGCTCCACTCTGATCTAATTCCCTGGTAACCTAGTCAAAGAAAGCTATCAGATTCATTTGACATGCCCCCCTCATGAATCCATGCTGTCTCAGGTCTCGTTATCGCTTGCATTCATATATTCCACATTCCATTCCTTCAGCAGTGATTCTATTAACTTTCCCAACACCAATGTGAGGCTGACTGGCCTATAGTTGCCAGCTTCCTCCCTGCTACCACTTTTGTGAAGTGAAACTACATATGCCCTCTTCCAGTCCTCCAGAACCACTCCTGTGCCCAGTGAGCTGTTAAATAGGACTGTCAAAGGTGCAGCCAGTACCTCCTTGAGCTCCCGTAGTACCTTTAGATGCACCCCACCTGGCCCCATTGCTTGTCTACTCTCAGCTTAGTGAGTGACTTCTGGACTCTCTTCTGTGAAAAAGGACTAGTGTCGACCTCCCTCCAAAGCTCATGCTACTGTTTTGTGGCCTTTCCCTTCCTTCTTCCTCTGTGAACACTGAGCAAAAGTATTTGTTCAAGATGACTGTTTTTTTCCTGGCCCCTGTCTGCACAGTCCCCCTTTCCCTTTTTAACCTTAAAATACCTCCCCTGGTCTTCCTCTGTTCACTTACATACTAAATAAATATCCTGTCCCCTTTTGTTACCACCTGGGCTGTTCTGTCCTCTATGCATGCCTTCGTACTCCTTACTACATTCCCTGCTTCCCTCTGTTTTCCCTGATACACTGCCCTATCCTTCTCCTTCTGTGTCTCCATATATCTTCTGAATACTACCCTTTTAGCCCTACCTTTTCAGCCACCTTTTCGAGAGACATAGTGGTCTTTTTTTGTTTGTTTTGCTTTTGCATACTTCCTTGACACAGAGGTTTCTTGCCATAAATATGTCCTCATTTAGCTTCACCCACTGTTCCTCTATCACACCCAGGTCATCCCCACCAGGTTATCCCAAGGCATTCATCCATTTTTAAATCTTCCCTGCTGAAGTCCAGAACCCTCGCCCTTGTGTGGTTCGATGTTGGACATCATCCATGAAGACTTGAAGATACACCTCATGACCTTATCTCTGGCTCAGCATTGTTTTGGCCTAAGCACCTAGATCTAAAAACTTAGCTAGGCAGTCACAAGACAGAATGCATTTGTACTGGTGAACTTACTAGGCCGAGCCAAGGCTGCAGTTTTGAATGCATTTGTGGCAGACTGAAACACACACATGCAAGCTTGTAAGAGTAGTCTAAATGAGATGTGGTGAGTACAAGGCTCAACATGCACCAAATGGACTGTGCAGGAAATTAACCTTGCCTGACATAATGAGCCTCATACTACTGGAACATTGGGTATCCAGACTGCTGGGTGCATCTGCCTTTCAGACATGTTCTTAGAACAAACCATATAAGTAAGGGAAGCATAGCAACACTGCCCTATGAGGAAGATATCTGCACTGAAAATATTCTGTGCCCAAGACCAGGAGGAAGGTCCCTGAAAGAACTTCCTCCAATTGCACAGTGAGGTAACTCATCAAGAAGAGCCAATAAGAATAATGGTTGCAATGCCCACCATACAGAGTAACAACACATGAACATATGTAAAATGCCAGCGAAAAAAAAGCCAAAAGATCTGTCTGTCTTCTTGTAATGCAGATCTCTCAGTGATTACTGATGGGTCTGTCCTCCCCCACCGCTAGGAGTTTCCCTCCCAATTAGAGTCCCCTCGTGTTTCTGATTTTAATGCCACCCTCCTCTTTAAGTTGTCCCAACCTCTTAAAACTGTCCACTCTCTTTAGGCATACCACCCCATGTGGCAATTCATTCCACTTAGTCACTATCTTCTTGGTGAAAAAGTGCCTCATCATTTCCCTATTGAATTATTCTCATGCCAGCTTGAGGCAGTGTCCTCTAGTAGTTTTGTTGTTGCTTTAGTTGAAGAGAATCTTAAATTTCACCTTGGTCATACCACTGAAGTATTTAAATGTTTCAATCACATCTCCCCTCTTCCTCCTGTCCTCCATGAGTACACTACTTGGTATTTAAAGAGAAAAGGAGGAGATTTGCCCATCATCATTGTCTCCCACTCCTAGTGGGCAGATTAGTCCCTAGTATCTGTCCATTTAAGATATTTATGCAGTCCTATTTTAAAACTGGTAAAGGTTTGGGAGTTGACTAGATTGTTTGGTAACTTATTCCAGGCTGAGGCCACCCTTGTAGTAAAAAAAATATTCCTTTTATTGGTATTTGCTTTAGGGATTAACCCCCATCCTGCCGCCGATGAGTTAACTTGTCCTACATTAATTAAGCCCCTGCTGCCGCCGACGGCATAACTCGTCTTTTTAAACATTTTTTTTCAGAGCTACAGAGCACATAGACAGGTTTGATTTCATAAAAATCTGCCTAGTGATAGGCAAAGCAGGGACCTTTGACTTTCTGTAATTGGTATCACTCTTAACCAATCACAGCTCACCACATAACAGTAGCCTCTTTTTTGTAATCGTTTGACCGAGATTTGACGCACTTGCATTTTCCCCTTGTGGACTGCAAGCTGAGCTGGAACCTCTCCCGATTTTCTGAAAAAAACGCTCTATCGAACAGTTGCCTGAGATCTACTGCTTTGTGAAGCATAAGCAACTCTTTTGTGAGGTCAGTTTGTTCTCTAGTTTTGAAAACGGGCACTAGTAACTGTACTTTCATGGCAAACGGACATGTAAGAAGTGAAGGATTTGAAAGGGAATAAGTGTTTATTACAATTTGTAAATTAGGAGGCAATGGTGCAGACTATCGTACCCACCACAAGAAAACTTGTTTTCTGTCAGCAATTCATGCAGCGTGACTACCACACACCATTTTACATCTGTAATGGTGTACTTCATTTCCCTTCAAATTAGTGAGCGAACCGAGGATGTAGTTTTTCCTAATCCATGGGGCAGAGTTTACCATGATACAGTACATTGCTTTTTTTTATTATATTTTTGCTGGGTAGGATAGAAATATTGTTTCAGCATGGATTAGGAAAAAAAAGTAGATCTTCGGCGCATTCGCCAGTCAGTGCTGGGCATGTATATTTTTTGTAATTTGTTGATCATTAGCCTTTTTTCATATTGCAGCTGAAGAAAATACCACTGTGTTATTTTATAGCATTTTGTTTGGGGGGGGTGCAATTTGAAGGAGATGGAAGGGGGATTTGAATAAATGTCTCTGTTTGCTGTGCCTCCCTCTCTCTACTATGCTATCTGAAATGATCAGGGCTCCATACAGTGTACTCCAACTTTATTGTCCACCAATTTTCAATATTTACTTATTTGTGTCCCATTTTATACTTTACTTTTATTTTTGTGTAATCTTCAATAATGGAACAGTAAGTGTTTGTGGAACGCTATTTTAGAATGCTGCCCATTCTTGTCAGTCCTCTTGCCTCTTTTTTATTTTTGCAGTCCATTCCACGCGTTTTTTTTCCCTACGTAGACTGGATCAGGCTATGTTCAAGATCAAATGGGAGAAAAGAAGTGCTCTGCGTTGACGGTTTTGTTTGTTACTGTTTGTAAATTGGACCCCCGATCATTTTCACTGAAAAATAAAACGGCATGTAATAAATTGTTTCTGCTAAGCTAGCTAGAGAGAGGAGTGACCATCCGGCATCCGATGGCGATGAGAGTCCGAGAGAGACTGATTGAGGAGGACTGTCAGTGAGCCAATGCAGCCACCTGCCAGTACCCAGTAGTGAGCGAGCAGTTTTTTTTCTATAAACGGCCAGGCAGATACAGTAAATCCATCTGGTCCCTGGATAAGTCTCTGTGAGCTCAGCTGAATGACGGGAGGGGAAACAATCATGAGAGAATAACGTAGGCGCTTGTCCTGACCTAAAGTGAAGTGACTGACCAAGGATCTACTTTTACTTCTGGGGTATAAAATAAATATTTCCTCATTGTAAATATGTGACTAGTCACCAATGAGGTTGCTCAGCTGTCAGTCTCATAACTTCTGTTCGCTTCTTAGTTGTTCCTCATGAACTCTGCCTCCTGCTCAAGATAAAGAAGGTGCTCTTGTCAGGGTGATGTAAGCAGATGGAACAGCTGGCAGGAGATAGTGAATGAGTCTGAGTGCTGCTATCATGACAACAGAGATTGACAGCTCTGGGAACGGACCACGCAAAGTCCAAGAGTAACTTCCTTACTGTTGGCCTAGCATCATTCTCTACTACCCAATCAAATACTGGAAGTCCCAACATACAAGCAAACATCCAGCACTGATAACTGCTCGTTCAAGCTTGTTGCTATCAGTTTGGGATATAACCCTACAGGTCTGTCAGATCTCAGAGCCTTTCTACATGGTCAATAGACAGTCTTTTATCCTGAGAAGGAGTAATTAAATATCAACCCTAATTATAGGCTGAAACATGCCTGCAAGAGCTTTTATTTGCTAAAATTCAGGAGGGAGGCTACATTTGGAAGGGGCTCCTGCACACCAGTGGTTTTGTCTTTGTTCTGACTCTGAGACTGAACAGATGCTTTCCACAATTCCCCTTTCACCTAGTCCAAGAGAAAAAAGAACAGATTTGCTGAATGCACAAATAGGCAGTAAAGAGTACCCGTTAAGTTAGTTGGAAGTAGAATCGTTAGTTAGAGACAGACACCTTTTGCTTCAATGTGGTCCCTGGAACAGTTCGGGGTAATGCTGGTATAATTTTTCAGTGTGTGGGGGGAGGGGGTAACGTGATGAGGCTCAGGGGGAATCATGCTTACTTACTACACAGTGGTATTTTCTTCAGTTGCAATTCAGCCTTTCTGTCAAATGTGCCAATATCTGGATGAAGTTGCCACGGTCTAACAACCCCTCATGGTCAGCTCATTAAAAGGGTAAGGTTTGGTTATCTTTGTCTAGCAGCTGTCCAAAGCTAACATATGGGTTGCAGCCTTGAGGAAATATGGAACCGCTGCTGGAGGATAGCTCTGGTGATTCAGCTACATAGGATGAACTGTTGCTGATAATTTGTGTAGGCTTCAAGAGCTTAGTGTACACACAGGATCCATGACACCTGTAACAGTTCATGTACATGAACGTCCCATCCTTTGCTAGTTTCACCACTTCTGTATTTTCCTTCATGAAGACATACAGAGAAATAGCAGGCAAACACTAGTTGTACTACATGGCATGTAAAGTAACTTGTGAGCAAAGGTCATGTTGTGTGGTGCACAATGCCACTATCACATGGTATCAACAAGTGGCCAGTCAGTGACAGTGGAGAGCACAGACACTGAGTGTTATGTCATGTCTGTTCATTGGAACAGCAGGCCTTTACCAATGTGATGTATTCCGGACCATCTACCGACACAAGTCTGTGTCTGTGTGCAGTGCATCCACCCAGATGGACACACATATGTTGCACACCCAAGGCACCTGCAGTAGCTTGCCATGCTTGCAGGAGTGGCAAGCCCCCCCAACCGAACTGTTCCAGGGACTGTGTGCCCCTGCAGCCATCACCATCAACACATTGTAGGTCCTGTATCTTGCAATATTGCTTGCAACAGGGCAAGAGCTTGGTACATAGTGACCCTTGGTAGTGACACCACATTGAAGCAGGGTCTGTAATACATCACAAAAGCCAGCCACCCAAGGTCAGTCGCTGAACCACAGAGTAAATGTCCCAAGACGACATCACCGATCACTAGTCATCTGGGATCTGTGTTACAGCAGTAGCCAGACTCGGGTTGTTGCCCTATCGTGTGCCTTTTGGATGTTGACATTGACTGCATGACAGTACAGAGTGATATCAGGACATACAGGCGTGGTGTAAATCCTTACCATAGCCTGAGACAGTCCTTCGTTGATGTACTGCTGGCTCACCCTTCTTAGCCTGGAAGAACACCTTCACCTTCTCGCCCTCCTCATCTAAAAGTGGTGGATTTAACAGCATTTTCATTATAATGAAGTGCTGCAAGGAACTACCTAGAATGTGGGATATAGACAATGTTAACATAGGCCATGCTGTTGTTCCATGGTGTGCTACGTGTATCTGAACTGAGGTGAAATGGAGTAACTGTTAGGTGTACATATGTCAGCTTCTGGCATCCTGGTGCAAAGCACAGTCCACACTGCTGTTGCTGCTGCTGCTATGATCATGTGGACATCAGCAGCATAATGTAAAAGTCACATCCATCGCTGGTGTGCCATGGGTAGAAGGTCCTCCTTGCAAGCCTGATACCGGACTACGGCATGATGGTTGGACAGCTCTGTTCTGCAGGCACTGACGCATGTGTACAGCAGGTGCGCGTGTAGTGGACACATTGCACATCATGGGCTTTGTGTGAGTGCCAATCAGTCTGTCTTGGCAGTGTCCATTGTGGTGTACATACACCATCATCATCAGTAGTTACCTATCCATGAACATACAGGAACATTACATCCTCCCTTTATGTGTGTCTGTTGGGTTGGGAGGGTGGCTACTGTGCATGTAATCCAGCACTGGCCCTCCTCTGCTCAATAGCGCAGTGACTTACTGACACGATGATGTTATCAGCTGTCTGTCATGTTGACAGATACAGGTGCATGTCTATGGTACACTACACAGGGCTGCATATACCATGAAGATTCACTGAAGGGATAGAACATGTTTAGCTGCACTTTGACATCAGTGTTTTTGTGTGTGTGTGTGTGTGTGTGATGTGCATGTGGAAGATTGTGCATGAGGTCGGCAACAGTATGTCCAACACAAAGATTGCAGCAGAAACAACAGGCACATCACCATTGGTCACGCTATGTGCCAACCTCTGTACGCTGTGTACACGGTGATTTCTGCACTGCACACAGATGCACTGGCTCACGTTTCACCAACTGGTCACATCTGCAAGAGTGTCTCAACATGTATCATGTTCTGTTGCCTACTTCCTGGCTGCATGCCTCATGAACTTGCTGGTCAGCGTTACAACACATGTCATGGTGATGCAGTGTTGTTTATGAACAACTTCTACAATTGGTGACAGTGGACCATCACTGTGGGGGCACAGTGTGTCAACTCCCATGTCCTGTCACAGTTGGGTTGCACAGTGTTTGTGGAGAGGTTTGTTACAGGTTTCAACATTCTACATGCAATACAACAAACATGACAAGGCTGTGTTCACGTAACTGTGCTGTGTGAAGTGACATGACATTGGTGGAATACAGGTGACACAGCACCTGTCCAGTACCTAGCATTCAGTGATGCAGGAATGAGGGATATACAGCACACAGTGGACATGGTAATGTTTACTAGGATCAATATTCAGGCCTGCCTGATTCAAGGTGGAATGCCATGCCATACCTTCACTTCGACATGTGACTGTAGATCATGACTGAATGCACAGACATATCACAGGGTATCTGGACATTCTACATGACCCATCAAGCGCACATACAGGTGTGACAGTGGCCATGTCTCTCAGTCCTTGTCTGCTGTGACATCACATGTGTGCCAATCTATGCACAGTGACATTACCAGTGTGTAGGGCTGTCAGTGTCCTCCTGTAGTTCCATGTCAGCCTCCATGAAGGACGCCTCACAGGGTTGATACTCTGGGTCATTGTTGTCCACTGTTCCAGAGCCACATGCTGACAGGACTGGTGAATTCACTGGTGCTGAGCAGTGGGGTACAGGCAGTTTGGTTTCACAGGCACAGAACATTGTACACTCCAAAAGAAGGTCACATTGTATGGCTGATTGTGTTTGGGGCTTGGTGACACACCTATTGCATGGATGAGAAGGAACTGTCCAACAATTGGTGTTCAGCATTGTTCACCCTCAGAAGGGACTTTATCCATGATCAGCACTGCATATCATATGTATATATGTACATGGGGACATGTTTGAAACAGTTCTAAACATGGTTTGGCAGACAGGCAGGAATGAGCACTGCATCACAGGGGCATGTCAGTGTCACTGTTGGACACCAGATGTTGGATTGTTCGGTGTGTTCCATTCCTTCAATCAGCATGACAGGACAGCATCACATTTGATGGTTGTAAAATGTATATGGGTGTAGCACACTGAATGCACCTGAGCAACTGTCATACCCCTAGTACAGTTACCTCATGGTGGTTTACAGTGGTGGGCCAAGGACACTTGGTAGACTTGACTTTGGTGATGGTCTTCCAACATCGTGAAACCCAGTACCACCTGTGGTCCTGATGGACCCTTTGGCTACATTGTTTGACAAAGGGATGACAGCGGACAGTCTGAGAATGGACTGTTTTGATATACACACCTGTACTGGATGATTGCATGGACATGTCTTTGTATGGATTATCTATACTCAGATGCCAGAGTCTGTACTGTTGTCCTGTAGTGCCACTACTTGTAATATGTTACCATTACTTTTCTGAAGTGTCTGTGCATTATCCACCATGGTACCAGGTCTAGACTTGCCTGGACATGACACAGAGCCAGGCTGGCATGTGGGAGACACAAATGTATTTGGCACGCAACTATCAACTATGTGGATCACCAGTGTCGTTCATATATATCAGCATTGGGTGGGGACATGGTGGGTGCAAAGCACTGCCTCAGCTCACCTCCATGTTCTCATATATCATGCACTCTATTGTACCCTGAGTAATTGTGGATGGTGGTTGTCATGGTGCAGGCACACTGTCGGACAATACCATACATAACAGCACTGTCTGTGGCATGCAGAACATATCCCATGCTTGGCAGTACCTGTCAGTGGGATGTTACCTCTCTATCGACACAATTGTACACAGCACCTAAGGCCTTGTGTGCAGAGCATCATCACCTGTATAGTTACTTCAAGCATCTTTGTTGGTCAAGATGACATTGTACAGATTACACTGACCCTGATGCAGGCACAGCAATGCAGTGTATATACATTTTGGATATATCACTATGGAGGGCTACAGGTGTCAGATCACATGATGGTGACAACTGGCATGTCTGTGTCATGTCCGCATGATGGCGAGACTAAGTGTGAACACTATGACCTTGGTGCCACATGGTCACATGATTGATATGGGTCACAGACATGTCATGGCAATGGGGGACTGACATCACTTAGCGGTATGTTACATCATGACCGTACACACTACAATGGGGGCGGGCTGGGGGACAGACATGGACTGTGCAGGACATGTAGAGTGCGTTAACAGCATGACTCACATCACAGTTCTGCAAATCCATCATGACATTCCTATTCCTGGTGGGGTCAGGGAGTGCACATGGTGTCCATGGCATTAGCAGTACTATTGTGGGAGGCATGCAACCATGGGCCTCTGTGCTCGCCCTCCACACTGCATGACATTACACCGGCAGTACTGGATGGATGTTTTTCTGCAACAGTGACATGTTTACCACACAACTTGGATCCCAGCGTAGTGTTGGGGTCAGGCACACATGATGGCTATGTTCCAATGGGTGTCTACAGCCTACATGTTGTGTCTGTGGTGTGTGGACATCAAATTTATTGCATTGGACTAGGCCTCCAACAGTGTCCCACGTGACATGCAGCACAGTGTGTTGTGTCTCTGCAGGGGACACAGGTGTGCCAAGGTGTGCTCCTAAATTAATGTGGCATACAGGTAGCAAGGTGGTGGTGTTAAATAGGCCACAATCATGGGACACATTGTGACACATTTGAGCCATCCCTTTATGGACCCAAGACCACACGCTCTCACACCATCATTGCCATTATGCAGATACAGCAGTGCTGTGTAGTGCCTGCTTGCAGCTGTTACACAAATCACAAACAGTGTGTGTAAAGCAGACAATGTGCAGACACACAGTGGTGACCAGCAACCTAAAGGTAGATCAGTTGTTTGAATTAGCATTTACATTATTTCCACAATACTGTAACAGGGAATGGCGAACCATTTCTCATGTTGTGGTGTGTGTGTGTGTCTGTGTGTGTGTGTGTGTGTGTGTGTGTGTGTGTGTGTGTGTGTGGAGACCGTGTCGATGCCAATATGTACAGACTAGACGAAAGGAGTGAAGAGGAGAGATATGATGCAGACTTTCAGATACCTCAAGGGTATAAATAAGTTTCAAGGAGGAAAGCCTTTTCAGAAGAAAGGATGCACAAGAGCAAGGGGTCATGCAATGGCGCTGGAGGGAGTAGAATCAAGGAAATGTAAGGAAACATTTTGTCACAGAAAGGTGGTGTATGCCTGGAACAGCCTCCCTGGGGAGGTCATGGGAACAAAAAACTGTAATAGGATTTAAGAAGAAATGGGATAGGTATAAGGGTATCTTAGAAGCAGAAAAAGGTGGGGTAATCCTAGAGATCAAGTAGGGTCTACAATGTGACAGTAGGTAAAGAACATGGGCAGACTTGATGAGCCAAGTGGTCCTCATCTGCCATCAAATTCTATATGAACATACAAAGAAGCCAGCAGGAGAAGGCAATTTGGTCTATCAAGTATGCTCGTATTGCAGGGTCCACAGCTTGAGGTAATGTCCCTGCCTTCCCCCACTCCTCCCATCCTCCCTACCCATGATCCTTACTTTCCTCCTATGCCTATCCCAGCCTCTCATAAAGCTTCCCACTGACTTGATGGAGATGACCTCTTCCAGCAGTGCATTCCAAGTATCCACTACCTCTATGAAGAAGTGCTTCCACCCCTCCTAAACCTCCCACCCTCCAGCTTAAGACTGTCCCCTAGTATTATGGTTGCCACTCAGCTAGAGACTGTCCTTATCAACCTTATTTATTCTTTTTCAAGTACTAGAAGGTCCCAATCATGTCCCCATCTCTCTCTCCCTCCTGTCTTCCAGGGAGTACATGGGTCTGGAGTGATAGAGAGAGAGCAGTGATGAGTGAGAGGAGGACACTCAAGTGTGAAGTGGCAGAAAAAATTGAAGAGGGTATCCAATCTGGCCAGGGATGACTTGGGCACAACATTGTAGACTACATCACAGTGGGCAAATATTGGGAGGATCATCTTTGGGACAAGTTCACGCCTTGCGAGAGAGAGGGAGGCAGTTCCAGTTCCTGTATAAAGCACCAATCAAAAAAGGATTACCTTGTGTTTATCTCCACCCACACATTCAGTCATTGCAATGTGAGCTAGCATATGCGAGCAGATCAAGGGCAGACTAGTATAATAAATCCTTGACATGATGTACCATTGAGAGATTGCTCAGCAGACCAGGTACAGATGGGGCAGAGGAGGACACTGAATGATCTAGGAGCAGGACAAGGAAGCATTTCGCTTCAAAATTAGTTTTACCTTTCTTGTGGTAATTTGTATTTATCTTTTTTCCTTTCCAGGGCCCACAGGAACTGATTTGTCACAGCAGGCCATATCTGTGACCAACAAACAAAGGCTGTTTGCCAATAGTAAGGTAGGAAAAAAGGGGCCCATTTTTAAACAAATTTGGAGGGTACATGAAGGGAAGGGGGGATTGCAGTCCTTGGACCAGAAAAAATGGTTGATGGATTTCTACTACCATCACACACATTTTTTTTTTCTGACCCAAGAACAGAACTCGAGCCAAGATTGGGTCCCTCTTGGAGTAATACAGCATTGTAGAAGCCAAATGATTGATGATTGGGAGCTTCAAGTACTTGAAAGGGATAAATAAGGTGATGGCGGGAAAGAACTGGATGACGGGCAAGGGACTGCCCCCCTTTATAGTCACGCTGACGTCACATCACCCGACGATGGGGCACGGCCCCTGCTGATGACTGCTAGCTACAAGTGCCGTGTAGTTCTGATGCCAGGAGATGCACTCCCAGAGGTTATGTTAATGGTCTGGTAATCACCCTCTAGTGGCATAATGTGGCACGAGGCATTGCCGAGTGTGACATGCCCCTAAAGGGTGATTAACTGACCATTAACATAACCTCTGGGAGTGCCTTATTGATATTATAATAAAAATGTTTTTTTAAACAGTGTTAAATTTTGTTCAATATATGGGTAAGCTGTACAAGTATATTAATAAAAGATTAACATAAGGCTGTTAGAATGTTTACAGCCAATCAGAAAGCTTCATTTCTCAGACCATTGTTATAACCGTGTATAGTCTGGGCAATGGTGGACTGGTAAAATAAATATTTGACTTGTTTAGATGGGGGGGAGAGACAGGCTATTGGATAGAAAATATACATTTTTACAGCGACAGAAATTAGTGGTAGGGTCTGGTATGGGAAGGTGTGTGTACTGACATTGTACACGGGGAAATGCTTAACTTATTTATTTGCTTTTGTTTACAGTGCAGACACTATAGACAACCAGGTGCCTATTTTCAAATGCGTCCTGGGAGGGTTACAATGGAACAAAAAAATGATCATCAGGCATCAGGCATATACAGGGTTAACATACATCTTGGTTCAGGCACATATATAATATAAGAATAAGGTACACATATATTTTACTGTCACATAAATCACAAGTAAACTGTATTCTAGCACTAAATGTGGGTTTTTGTGTACAGGCCAGGCAAATGGCAGGCTGATTAAAAAAACATATTTGACTTGCACAATCCAGGGGTGGGGTGGGGAGAGAGAGAGACTGGATGTCAAGAGATCTCTTACCTGGTACATGATAACCACTAAGGACCATAGAAAGGACAGAAAACAACTGATCTTACTTCGAGAGGGTTCCTGCAGTAGGTCTTCACGTATAGGTCTGCATCTCCTGGCGTCAGAACCGCACGGCAAACTTGTAGCTAGCAGTCATCAGCAGGGGCCGTGCCCCATCGTCGGGTGATGTGACGTCAGCGTGACTATAAAGGGGGCAGTCCCTTGCCCGTCATCCAGTTCTTTCCCGCCATCACCTTATTTATCCCTTTCAAGTACTTGAAGCTCCCAGTCATGTCCCTCCTCTCTCTCCCTCTCTTCCCTGTCTTCCAGGGAGTACATGTTCAGTGCCCTCAACCTCTCCTCATATGACTTGCCCTGCTGACCTGCTATTATCTGACATTGATTCCCTCGCTGCTGGATCTGATGACGGGATGTATTTCAGACCCAGCTTTTTTGGACCTTCTTGTTCCCAGGAGTACTTTGATTGGGAGTCTGAGGATTGGGACCCTATGCGGCAGAGGCTCGTGGAGCACCTGGATCTAGAGTCTATGTCCCCGGTACCCATTCCTCCATGGATTGCCCCCTTCTGCTGCTTCCTGGCTCACTTGTTGCTCCTTTTGTTTGCTTCAGCATCGGTCCCTCCTCCCACTTCCCCGCTCCTGCCTTGTCCTGCTTCCTATCTCTGTGATGTCCCTCTCCAAACCCCTCTCTCCTACTTGTGCTGTCTCTTATCCTCAGCCACTTCTCCGGCCCCTGCTTAGTAAGGGGGGCGAATGAATGGGGTAGGGTAAGTCTCGAAGTAGGACAATGAAGACGTAGGGGTTGGCTATTGGTCTGGGTGGGAGTCCAGTGCCAGGAAGAGGAGTCAGAAGGGGCAAGTGACAGCATTGAAGAGGGTCAACTAGGGAAATGTATTCAGATTAGAAGTATTGGTGGAGAACCATAGTAACTTTCTTGTTCACTTGCCTTTGAATACCAATCTGATGCACTGGTTTGTTACTTCCATTAAGGCTTCCTTTAGATGCTTACCTGTTCTTCACTCCCCTCCTGCCCCCATTCTCTCAGGCTCATTTGAGACCTCTCCCATTTCAGCAAAGTCAGCATTTTTGAAATCCAAAACCTTTGTCCTAGTATGACTTGAGTTAGTATCTGTCCTTATGCTAAACTAAACTATATTGTGATCGTTGGATCCCAGTGTGGGGGAGTTTTGAGAGAGTGAGATTAACCACCATGCTATATTAGGGTGCTAAATTAATGATAGTGCATGTTATCAAGGTGCATGTTGTGCCAATTTGTAAGTCACATGGAACATTTGTGATAGTGCATGTTATCAAGGTGCATGTTGTGCCAATTTGTCAGTCGCATGGAAAATTCATGATAGCACATGTTACCAAGGTGCATGTTGTGCCAATTTGATGGTCTAAGTGAACATTCATGATAGCGCATGTTATCAAGGTGCATGTTGTGCCAATTTGACAGACAAAGTGAACTAGATGCTTCATTTACAGAATTGGTGCAAAGAAGGAATTCCATTAAAAGGGTCAGTGAATGAACTTAACTGATTGCCCAGGCAATAATGGGCCAGTGAACCAAAAAGGAATATAACCTATCCCAACGGGATACTACAGTCACTTGAAAATTGGCCATCTAGGCAGAGAGCACTAGTCTTTCTAATCATCTTTTACTAAAAACAAATTTTCTTCTATCTGTTAACTAATTTATTCCTTTATGTCACTATTAATATTATTATTATAATACTTCTTCAACAGTAATTTTTCTTATGCACCATTACACTCTAATGTAGTCCGATGCACCAGCAGTATCTATCCACCATCGGTTTCTTATCTCATTACTGTATCTTTTCATATTAACCTATTGTTGTTTCTCTTTCACATGCCTGAACAGATGAGGACTCCTTCACCATCAGATAAGTATTGTTCTACTGTGACCATGTCATATATTAATAATTTATTATGAACCACGGATCCTTTGTGACTCCATTCCTGTATTTTATTTTTCAGTACTGACGGACATCATCCTTCAAGATTCCTCTTCTGACTCCACAGTATCCTGGTAAGACACTCTCCACATATTTCTTGGTTGTGTCTGGTATGGGAGGGGTTGCATGGGATATGTGTCCTATAATCCCAGATCTTACTTCGAGAGGGCTCTTGCAGTAAGTAATTACTTATAGGACTGATGCTGGGGCAGCAGGACCCCACAGAAAGATTTCTACCTAGCAGTCCCTGGCGCCCAACTACCACACAAGGATGGATTCTGTGCCTGTTCTGCCTAGGCCCCGATCACCCAGTTGAGAAGTGCCAGCACTGCCTCAGCTTCAACGCGGCTACCCAGAAAAGGCGGCAGCAATCCCTGGAAGCCCATATTCTGAAAAAGAAGAAGATGAGTTCAATGTAAAAGGAGCTCAAAAACCGAGGCAGGCATCCACTTCCCCCGAAGGCCATCATAAGAAGGATAAGGAGAGGCACCGGAACAAGGGCTCCTCTACCACATCTCCCTCGGGAGCCACCGGGACACAGGTAACGTCCCCTCCAGGGGACCGTTCCTCGACGGATGACTCGGAGGTTTGACCTGGATCTCAGTCATTCCTCTCTGAAGGTACACATGGTGGCCATCTCGGCCTATCATGTTCCCTTCTCAGACAAAACTTCCACTCAATTGGAGGTCTCTAAGACCTTCTCAGAGGGGTCCTCTATCTGAGGCCCCCCATCAGAACTCCCTGGTCAAGTAAAGCCACTCCACCAGAGGAGTAGCTGCCTCAGCAGGTTGTGTCAAATATGTCTCGCGGAGACATCTGTGCTGCCGCCAACTCTAAATTCCATCAATACCTTTACTAAACACTACAGTTTGGATGTTTCTGGCCCGTGGTAGAGAAGAACTGGAAGGTGGGCATCAGGGACAACCCCTTTATACCGACATCTCCTGATACCAGTCACCTGACGTGGGGGTGGTCCCTCGCCAGGGACTGCTAGCTAGAAATTTTTCCATGGGGTCCTGCTGCCTGCCAGCATCAGTCATGTATGTAAAAAAGAACTTCCTCACATTACCCCTTAATTGACATCCCTCTAATCTCATGCTGTGTCCTCTTGTCCTGCTATTGTTCTTATGTTGAAACATGTTAGACTCTTTCACCTTGTTAGTCCCCTTAATGTGTTGTGCCACCACACCTGAGCCATGGTGGACCACTCACAATGTCAGTAAAGTCCTGCAGTATGACATGTTGAAAGTCATGGATGGTTCTGCCATCTGCTCCACTCTGCTGGAAGAAAAATGTATACAGAAGTATTGATCTGAAATGTCGCATTGAATATGTTTCATATGCTTTTCTAAGGTTACATATTTTCAATATTTTCAGTCTATCAATTGATATTCTTGAGCTGTTTCAAAAGAAGTATTGTACGTGAACACTCATTAGAAAATGAGCTTGTAAAATCCTGGCTTCGATTGGCCAGTTCCTTACCCAAAGCCCTGGTCTATCTGACAACAGAGCCCAGTAGATAAAAAGTACTAGCCCCTTCACGTAGTCCTGTATCATTTGCCCAGCCTAATTTTCTATTGGCAAAAGTACCCGATAAAATTTCAAATCTCCGCCATTTTTCTCTCACTTAGCAAAAGCTACTGGTCCCCAGAACCCTGTAGTGTTTAGTGGAAGCTGCTACTCTTCATATTTCTTTTATTTCTGTTTCCTCAGCGACGGGCACTCCTGAGATAGCAAGGAGTACACTGACACACACAGCTACCAGAACGCGAAGCCTCTACAGATAGCAACCCAACACAGTACTGCTGCTTGCCATACACCAGTGCTTCCTCTGTTTAATAGAAATCATATTTCTCAACAAATGAAGTAACTCATGTGTGTGTCTGTGTGTTGGGGTTAACCAAGATGACCAGTTAAATCCATGTACTGGAACTATTTTATTACAAAAGTCATATTAAACTAATTATTTAGTTAACAATTTTGTTATAAAATTAATATTGTTCTACTGTGCCCATTTTCTAAGCACAATAATACCCTCCAGGGTGGGTGGTATTGCTATACTGGACCTTCAGGGGGCTATAACGCCCTCTGCCTGTGGCGTCGGGCCTCATTCGCCTCGGCGGTCTGGTATAGCACAATACAACCACCCTCGACTAAACTATAATGCTACATATTCACCTCAGTTCCCAGCCAGCGTGAGAAATGTTATGCTATGAAAGTGTTCATCACACATAGGTTGAATCATCTGGTGCTTCAATGGATGCTGCTGATAAAATCAGTTCATCATTAAAAAGATAATATATAATAATACATATTTTCCTCTCACTTCTACTTATGTACAGCAGCTATTTGTTCATGTAATATACTGTTAGTAATATGACACGATATAAACAAATGTAATCAGAAGAACTGAGAATTGAATTCACAAACTATAAACAATACTTTAAATGTATATGCTATTAATAAGACATAAAATTGGTTGATTTTATCACTGAATTAACATGTATGATGTGTTCTTGCAAATGTTTAAGGTCAATTAATAACACTTATCCTGACTCTGATCCCTTAGAGTTTTTCATGCATCATCTTCATTGGGACAGCACCCGGAAATCAGAAGAGAACAATGGTTAATTTTTACATTTATCAGTTCACTGACACATAGACACTTTTGGAACGTTTGACTTTTGATGGATATCAGCTGTACTTTGAATTGTTGATCCTAACTTGATATATGTGAAGTTCTTCCTATGTTGTGATACTGCATATTGTATGGTTAATTAAAGTTTCAAGTTCCAAAACAAGAAGGGTTTCAATTTGGTGATTTTCTTGAGTAGTAAGGAAATACACTATTTATTAATAACCAGGTAACATCAGGAGGCATTAACGCACACTACAGGGTGGTGAAAATGCTGACTGATGTTATCCGGTCATAAACCCATAGTCATTTACCTTGCAAATCTGATATTCTACTTGGCTTTTCAGGTCAGCCGATGCCAAGCACCACACACATATATGCAGTAATCAAGTGTTCCTTAGGTCAGTGTAGTAAGGAAACAATATTTGTTTATAACGACGCAACATCAGGAGGAATTATCACTCACTGGAGGGTGGTAAAATGCAGACTGATGTTATCCAGTCATAAACCTATAGTGATATATTGGGGTTGACATTGTACACTAGGGAATGCTTAACTTGATGTTGCACCTGATATGGGATGGGATGTTTCTATTATCATATCACTGTGTCTTCACGTATGTGTGAAAATGAGCTTGAGTATTCTGTTAAAGATATTACATGTTAACTCTGCGAATATAACTTTTTTTTTTCTTTCAGGTTGATTCCTTGCAGTATATTTGACATAATTCGACAGAACATAGAATATTTTGTGGTACGTTTGAAAATATAAATCAGTGCACAGTGGGGAGTTGGGGAGTAGGGTTTTTTTGAGCCAAACTGGTATTCATAGGGGCTTCATTTTTCATATTATTGTTAGAATCACCCAACCAAGATAACTTGCAACAATGATGTTTTTTTTCTGTTTTGTTTTGTTTTTTTCTCTACACCTTACAGAATAATCATCATGGCAAAAAAAATGACTACGTTGGATGTTTTGTCCAAGATCCAGATGTGTAGGAGTCCGATTTCTTCAGAATCGCATAGTGAAGAGATGTTGAAGAAAGATTGTACAATCTGGATCTGGTGAAGTGCAGAATGAGTCTTCGAGATGAAGAAGTTACTGATCAAGATTACATGCGGATGTGGAGCAGGAAGATCATGAAGAGACCCCCACAACATTAGTAGGTGCAATGCATAAGAAGACTGTGGTAAAGGGCTCGGTCATCAGCAGAACAAAAGCGTTACAAGAGAAGATGAATGGAAAGAGGTGACAACAACAAGTGACAATGGACCCTATTCACTGCAACTTCAGGTCTCTCAAGTTCCAGTCCCAGAAGTCCACTTGAATTTGTACAACTGTTTTGCCTCAGCGGAAGAAGATTTGGAGCTTATTGCAAGGAAACAAATAGATATGCCAATGATTTCTTTCTGGCACATCCAATTGATGAGTTACCACCACATTCAAGGGCCAGGGCTTGGAAGATGACTGACAAAAGAAGAACTGAAGAGTTTTTGCATTATACATTGCGATGGGACTGGTAGTGAAGAGCAGTAAAGATGAATACTGAGATTGGATGAAGTCACCTACACACCATTCTGGGGCAGTGTGATGGCAAGGAACCGATTCAACCTGATTTTCTTTTCTCCATGGTTGACAACTCGAAACTAGAACCCTAGAGGGATGGTGGGATTTGATCAACTTTTCACATTAGGAGATACATGAGCGATTCCTGAAGAGATCACAAAACCTATCTTCCACGGGACCTCTCCCTGAATGAAGGTATATGTCTGTGGAGGGAAATCTGAGTTACAGAACATTTAATCCACAAAACCAGTGAAGCACGGAATCAAGGTGTACACCTTATGTAAATCAAACTTGGGATACTTAAGCAACTGGTAATTCTATACAGGCAAAGTCAGACGAGGAACACAGCAAAGGACATACATACAGAGTTTGTTTTGATCTTGTTAGAGAAGAACTGTGAGGGAAAATGAAGAATTTACACAGACAGATACTACACGGACCTCAACTCTACAGATCTATTTATCTGGAGTTGGTCGACTGGAACTGTTATGCCCAACCCCAAGGGAATGCCTCCCAAAATAAAAGACATAAAGCTGAAGATGAAAGAAAAGGTTACATTCAGGAAGACACCAATGCTCTGTATAAAGTGGAGAGACAAGAGGGACATACATGTCAACAACATCAAGTACTGAATTTGTCGATACGGAAGAAAGGATTGGAAGACTGGGAGTCGATCAAAAACCAAAATGTATACTGGGCTACAACAGATACATGGGTGTAGTCAACAAAAATGACCAGCTGGCAGGGTATTACAATTTTAACCGGTGATGCAAAAAGGTATGGCAGAAGGAGTTCTTTTATTTACTGAATACCATGTTACTTCAGGGGTACATAATGTACAAGAAATTTTCCCCAGAAAGAAAGAAGATGATGTACTTGGAATTCCAACGAACTGTAGTTAAAGAACTTGTAACGACAAGCAAAAAAATAGATGATCTTCCACAGCATAGTCAAAAACGGCAATCGACAAAATTGGATCCATGCCAACGACTGCAAGGAAAGCACTTCCCATCAAAAATACCAAGAACACCAAAGAAGCTGTACCCTACCGAAGATGTGTGTGTGCACAAAGAAAGGGAAGCATAAGGAATGACCTACTGATGCGCTACATTGTGGCAAGAGCCTGTGTGTAGATAAATGCTTCTCGAATACCATTCAAAGATGAAATACGGGATGTCCGGATCACCGAATACAAGCGATAGCAACACAGAATAGTAAATCGCTTGACAGGTGTAGATTCCCGGTACATAGACCGAGATGGCAGAGTGATCGAGATGTAAGATAGGTGGGAAATACCGAGTGCTGCATCCCGGGATGGACTGCACAAGACTTCCCTCTATCATTGTCAGCATTGCGTGTCCATTGGACACCATGGCATGTTTTATAGTTGCTGTTTCTCAGTGTGGGAAGACATGGGGTGTCCATTGGACAACATGGAATGGTTAATTGGTGTAGATTCCCGGTATCGAGACCGAGATGGCGGAGTGATCGAGATGTAAGATAGGTGGGAAATGCTGAGTGCTGCATCCCGGAATGGACTGCACAAGACTTCCCTCTATCATAGTCAGCATTGTGTGTCCATTGGACACCATGGCATGTTTTATAGTTGCTGTTTCCCAGTGTGGGAAGACATGGGGTGTCCATTGGACAACATGGAATGGTTAATTGGCGTAGATTCCTAGTATCGAGACCGAGATGGCTGAGTGATCAAGATGTAAGAAAGGTGGGAAATGCTGAGTGCTGCATCCCGGAATGGACTGCACAAGACTTTCCTCTATCATAGTCAGCATTGTGTGTCCATTGGACACCATGGCATGTTTTATAGTTGCTGTTTCCCAGTGTGGGAAGACATGGGGTGTCCATTGGACAACATGGAATGGTTAATTAGCGTAGATTCCCAGTATCGAGACCGAGATGGCGGAGTGATCAAGATGTAAGATAGGTGGGAAATGCTGAGTGCTGCATCCCAGAATGGACTGCACAAGACTTCCCTCCATCATAGTCAGCATTGCGTGTCCATTGGACACCATGGCATGTTTTATAGTTGCTGTTTCCCAGTGTGAGAAGACATGGGATGTCCACTGGACACCATGGAATGATTAATTGACATAGATTCCCGATATCGAGACCGAGATGGCGGATTGATCGAGATGTAAGATAGGAAATGCTGAGTGCTGCATCCCGGAATGGACTGCACAAGACTTCCCTCTATCATAGTCAGCATTGTGTGTCCATTGGACACCATGGTATGTTTTATAGTTGCTGTTTCCCAGTGTGGGAAGACATGGGGTGTCCATTGGACAACATGGAATGGTTAATTAGCGTAGATTCCCAGTATCAAGACCGAGATGGCGGAGTGATCAAGATGTAAGATAGGTGGGAAATGCTGAGTGCTGCATCCCGGAATGGACTGCACAAGACTTCCATCTATCATAGTCAGCATTGCGTGTCCATTGGACACCATGGCATGTTTTATAACTGGTGTTTCCCAGTGTGGGAAGACATGGGGTGTCCATTGGACACCATGGAATGGTTAATTGGCGTAGAATTCCGGTATCGAGACCGAGATGGTGGAGTGATCAAGATGTAAGATAGGTGGGAAATGCTGAGTGCTGCATCCTGGAATGGACTGCACAAGACTTTCCTCTATCATAGTCAGCATTGTGTGTCCATTGGACACCATGGCATGTTTTATAGCTGCTGTTTCCCAGTGTGGGAAGACATGGGGTGTCCATTGGACAACATGGAATGGTTAATTAGCGTAGATTTCTGGTATCGAGACCGAGATGGCAGCGTGATCAAGATGTAAGATAGGTGGGAAATAATGAGTGCTGCATCCTGGAATGGACTGCACAAGACTTCGCTCTATCATAGTCAGCATTGTGTGTCCATTGGACACCATGGCATGTTTTATAGTTGCTGTTTCCCAGTGTGGGAAGACATGGGGTGTCCATTGGACAACATGGAATGGTTAATTAGCGTAGATTCCAGTTATCGAGACCGAGATGGCAGAGTGATCAAGATGTAAGATAGGTGGGAAATGCTGAGTGCTGCATCCAGGAATGGACTGCACAAGACTTCGTTCTTTCATAGTCAGCATTGTGTGTCCATTGGACACCATGGCATGTTTTATAGCTGCTGTTTCCCAGTGTGGGAAGACATGGGGTGTCCATTGGACAACATGGAATGGTTAATTAGCGTAGATTCCCGGTATCGAGACCAAGATGGCAGAGTGATCAAGATGTAAGATAGGTGGGAAATGCTGAGTGCTGCATCCTGGAATGGACTGCACAAGACTTCCCTCTATCATAGTCAGCATTGTGTGTCCATTGGACACCATGGCATGTTATATAGTTGCTGTTTCCCAGTGTGGAAGACATGGGGTGTCCATTGGACAACATGGAATGGTTAATTAGCGAGATTCCCGGTATCGAGACCGAGATGGCGGAGTGATCAAGATGTAAGATAGGTGGGAAATGCTGAGTGCTGCATCCCGGAATGGACTGCACAAGACTTCCCTCTATCATAGTCAGCATTGCGTGTCCATTGGACACCATGGCATGTTTTATAGTTGCTGTTTCCCAGTGTGGGAAGACATGGATGTCCACTGGACACCATGGAATGGTTAATTGACGTAGATTCCCGGTATCGAGACCGAGATGGCGGAGTGATCGAGATGTAAGATAGGTGGGAAATGCTGAGTGCTGCATCCCAGAATGGACTGCACAAGACTTCCCTCTATCATAGTCAGCATTGAGTGTGCATTGGACACCATGGCATGTTTTATAGCTGGTGTTTCCCAGTGTGGGAAGACATGGGGTGTCCATTGGACACCATCGAATGGTTAATTGCGTAGATTCTCGCATAGAGACCGAGATGGCGGAGTGATCAAGATGTAAGATAGAGTGGAAATGCGAGTGCTGCATCCCAGAATACTGCCCATAAAAACAAAAAATGTAAAATACAGTTTTCGTAACAAGTTTTTATTCCATACAGTTAAATGTGGATTATTTAGAATAATGCCTATCATCTCTGGAGAATAAGAACTTATAAACTGTTGCCAATTAGAAATGATTTCCTGTTCTCTTTAATCCAACTGTGGTTCCAGTTTGTACCAAAAGCACTATACTGTTTTATACTGTGCCTAACCTTGTTTTACAGGGGGTCTCCAGGGTTGAACTGGTGGAACCAGCCCTGTTGGTAAGTGCAAACAGTGTGGGGAAGTGTATACAGAATAGGGGCTACTATGAAAATGTTTGTTGCATATTGTCTATGCTACTAGAAGGGGAAAAAGGGGGATTACAATGTCCCAGAAAGCTGTATCCAGGTTAGCCTTGTTACTAACAACCCTGTCCTCCAGGTGGAGGCACCCGTGTCAGTACACATGCCCCTTAACCTGCAACTAGCCATGCAGGCAGGGTAGTAGCCCTGAGATGAGCACCACCTAGGGATACACAGGTGTAGGATGACATGGGAAGGCTGAACAACATGTACTGCTTTATTCATGCTAGGTCATCAAACATGACTACTCCAAAACACCTTTCCCATTTGGTAACCATCAGTTTCTCAAACCACCAATCACGTAATGTTTTCATGAGATCTTGTGCATAAATGCATAATTTTGCTCTAAGTGCCACTATTAGTAATCACTCTTAAATGTTTTTTATTTCCTGGAAGATACCAGACATGTTGTCTTTTGCCAGAAAATGTCAGGAATTGAGCACTACTACCTGTCATAGATTGGATACACTCCGATGCTATAATATGTATGTTTTCTTAATTCAGATATGCAGTGTCCAGAGAAGACTGTATGGATCTGCGGACACTCCTTCGTGCATTGGGCAGGGATTCAGGAGTGGTCTTGAACTGGGGGACCAGTGTTGACCTTCGATACTCCAGTAAATGTTCATTGGTTAGGTGAGAGGGGTATGCGTTGGGATCAACTGGTGCCAGTGTTGTGACGGGAGTGCCTGAGGGGATCCAAACCAGATGTCATCATCATCCACCTGAGAGGCAATGATTTAGGATTGAAGACATCAATGATGCTGCTACGGAAGATGAAGGAGGACATCGCCTTGATTAAGCACCGAATGCCGAGAACCATGATCCTTTGGTCCCACATCATCCAGCGTCGGCAGTGGAGGAAAGTTTCTGATACAAAGAAAATGGACAGAACAAGGAGAAAGATCAACACAGAGATGGGGGCATTCATGAGAGGATTGTCAGCCGGTGTGGTCAACCATGATGACATCATGTCCCTCTTCTCAGAACTGTATCGGCAGGATGGTGTCCACTTAACGGATCAGGGAAGTGATATGTTCTGCAGTGACATCAAGAGGGCTGTAGCTACAATCCCATAGAGGTATGCAATTTATAGATGCAGTGGCAGGGAATGTATAGTATATAATCCAATGGACTATAACTTTCAGGTCGTCATTGGTATAATGTCTTTAAATTCTGTGTTTCAGATTGGAGTTTATAGGCTAAAAGTCTTTAAAGCGAAGAACGATAACGGATAATGCTCCAATGCCCTATCGATCTGTCGTCAGGTCTCTTCCATATGACAATCACTGTAATCTATATAACAGTGCGTTGTACAAAATATGTCCCTGGCTTCAGAAATACTCATGCAACAGTCAGAATGGGAAATAAATTGGAAATAATAATGCATAAGGTAGGTTACTACGTGATGTCACTAACCGTAATTACAGTTTAGCTTTAGGTTTTGATATGTCTGTATTGATGTACACTATGTATTCATGTTTCAAAATTAATTCAGGGTTTGACCTCATGAAGCTGCTAACAGTGTTAGTCCAGTTGGGTACTCACCAGTGATTCACACCTCTACCACATCTAGCAAAAGGGTGGTGTACTTTGTTTTTACCTTTTTTTTTTTTACCTTGTCATACCAGGAGAGAAACACTTTGCTGAAAGCTTGATTGAGGTGCAACCTGTAAGTACAAAATGAGTTAATTGACTTTGTGTCCAGTAGTGGATACATAACTGATTACTACCATACCTCATCAACACAGCCCCATTCAAAGAACTTTTTAGCAAAGGTAGCCATTTTGAGGCATTTCAGCAAAAGCAGCCATCTTGAAGCACTCACCAGAGATTCACACTTGTGTACAGATATGGCAAAAGTTTTGCAGTACTGTGTCCATTATGGTCACATCACTGATTACCATCATATCGCATCTGCCCTGACCCATTCAGAGAGCTTTTTAAACAAAGATGGCTGTTTTGGAGTATTTTATGAAATGCAGACACTTTGAAGCATTTTAGGAAAGGTGGCCAATCTGAGGTGATCACGAGTAATTAACACTTGGTGCCTGGATGTGGAAAAAGTGGTGCAGTAGTGTGTCCAGAAGTCATCACATTGATTGACTACATATTTCTTGTTTCTCAGAGAAGGTGTGTTCAGCATATCTACAGAAGTCACAAAATTACCCTTTTTGAACGACACTGAAGATCAAGACACTGCAATGATGCTACATTACAACATTTACATCTTGACTTCCTATGATACTACTCAGCTGATACTTTCTGGGATGACGGTAAGAGACAAACTAGTTTGTCTTACAGGCTGTGAAACCTTTATGGTGTTAACATAAATCAGCCTGTAGACCTACTTCAGTACGCAATGCACCAAACAAACTTCACCTTCACCATCTCATCAGTTGGAATGAATTATAATGCATGGACTAGTTCTGAACACTCCAAGAGATGACTTCATGTGAGGGTGAGCTACATTACTTTGGTTAAATTAAATAACACAGAGTATGTAAAATGTTGATGCAATGGTGTAGCATAGGGTAAGATCAGACAGTTTTTTTATCTACAGATCACAAGCCTGAAGACTATATATAGAATTTAGAATAGGGAAAGGATAGGGCTTTTCTCCACAGGTTTTAGAATAGGGAAAGGATAGAGTTTTTCTCCACAGGTTTTTGAACAGGGAAAGGATAGGGTTTTTCTCCACAGGTTTTTTGAATAGGGAAATGTTAGGGTTTTTCTCCACAGGTTTCAGAATAGGAAAAGGATAGGGTTTTACTCCACAGGCTTTTGAAAAGGGAAAGGATAGGATTTTTCTCCACAGGTTTTTGAATAGGGAAAGGATATGATTTTTCTCCACGGGTTTTAGAATAGGGAAACGATAGGGTTTTTCTCCACGGGTTTTAGAATATGGAAAGAATAGGGATTTTCTCCGCAGGTTTTAGAATAGGGAAATGAGAGGTTTTTTTGCCACATATTTCTGTCATTACCATGTCTGATGGAATGCTCTTTGTGTATGAAGATCCATACACTTGAAAAAGTTTTGCATCGGTGAAATGCGGACCACTGATGGTAAATGCTAATGGTAATAAAAAATGGTAAACTATTTTGGATTCTTTCATACTGTATAGTACACTATATAAGATACTGTATGGTGGCCTAAATACACACCGTTTTCGTTAACACCTTACTTAATTTGCTGTCCTCACTGTAACCGTGAGATACTGAAGAAACTAGGTTCATTTTCTATTAATTATATAAAACTCATGGGTGATGTATATCTTGTATTTCATCTTTGAACCTTAGGGTGAAGGTGTATCGTTGCTGTGTATTGACAACCACCAACTATTTTATATAATGTATGGGGAAACAATATCACAAAACATGGGACTAAGGCATAGTAGCATAGGGTAACATAAGAAAAATGTGTTAATTATCCAAGGGTAATACAGTGATCTAAAACATAACATTATAAGGTCATACGAGATAGGTTTTTCCACTGTTCACATGCATAAATGCTGGAGATAGATATAGGAAAAGACAAATCTTACTTCGAGAGGGTTCCATCAGTAGGTAATCACATATGGGACTTGCACCACCTGGCATCGGGCTGTACGGCAGACTTTTCTAGCAATACCTAAAGGGGACCACCCGCCTAATGTCACGTGACCAACAGAACCCCTTCCAGTGCCAGGTTAGGTTGAGCCGGTTATGACGTCGGTGACCCTGCCGTGGGCTGTCTCGACGCCGGACCCTCCCCCATCTACACAACGGCGGGTCCGACGTGGATTCCTCTGATGCCAGGTCTGACATTGGGGGTCTTATAATCGACCCTGAACTGTCCCGCAATACCCTTTTGGGTATCCAAGGGATCCCTACCAGGAATGCTCCACTCCAGATTGGAGTCATTTGGGGCAGTTCTACCATGGATTTCGCCCTTACTCCAACTACATGGGGTTTCAAGGGTATTATCCTCCACCGGACAGCCCTCCTCCTCCTCCCCCCAGTCTCAACAGGATCCACCTCCCCTTCCCTGGCTACTTCGGATTTCAAGACCCTGATTCAGTCTTGGTGGCAAGGGCCCAGGTCAGAACTGGTTTCAGATCTGGAAACTAGGCTCCTGCAACCACAGCTTCCTATGTCTCCTTCCCCGATCTGCTATCTTGCAACTGTCCATGTCTTGGGGAAGACTCGGCAGGAAGTTTCCCTACCAGACTTTAGACACCATCCTGTCAAGGACAGTGGACTTCATGATGTGTTATATAATAGGGAAAGGATAGGCTTTTTCTCCACAGGTTTTAGAAAAGGGAAAGGGTAGGATTTTACTCCACAGAATTTAGAATAGAGAAAGGGTAGGGTTTTTCTACACAGGTTTTAGAACAGGGAAAGGATAGGGTTTTTCTCCACAGGTTTTTTGAATAGGGAAATGTTAGGGTTTTTCTCCACAGGTTTTAGAATAGGGAAAGAATAGGTTTTTCTCCACAGGTTTTAGAATAGGGAAAGGATAGGGTTTTTCTCCACAGGTTTTTGAATAGGGAAAGAATAGGGTTTTTCTCCACAGGTTTTTGAAAGGGAAAGGATAGGATTTTTCTACACAGGTTTTAGAATAGAGAAATGGTAGTGTTTTTCTACACAGGTTTTAGAACAGGGAAAGGATAGGGTTTTTCTCCACAGGTTTTTTGAATAGGGAAATGTTAGGGTTTTTCTCCACAGATTTTAGAATAGGGAAAGGATAGGGTTTTTCTTCACAGGTTTTTGAAAAGGGAAAGGATAGGACCCTGCCATGGGCTGTCTCGAGGCCGGACCCTCCCCCATCTACACAACGGCCAGCCCAACGTGGATTCGTCTGATGCTAGGTCTGACATTGGGGGGCTTATAATCGACCCTGAACTGCCCCACATTACCCTTTTGGGTATCCAAGGGATCCCTACCCAGGGTGCTGCTCTCCAGATTGGAGTCATTTGGGGCAGTTCTACCCTGGATTTCGCCCTTACTCCAACTACATGGGGTTTCAAGGGTATTATCCTCCACCGGACGCCCGTCCTCCTCCCCCCCCCAGTCTCAACAGGATCCACCTCCCAAACCCCTGGCAACTTCAGATTTCAAGACCCTGATTCACTTTTGGTGGCAGGGGGCCAGGTCAGAACTTGTTTCAGATCTGGAAACTAGGCTCCTGCAACCACAGATTCCTATGTCTCCTTCCCTGATCAGCTATCTTGCAACTGTCAATGTCTTGGAGAAGACTCAGCAGGACGTTTCCCTACCGGACTTTAGACACCGTCCTGTCAAGGATAGTGGACTTCATGATGTGTTATATAATAGGGAAAGGATAGTCTTTTGTCCACAGATTTTAGAACAGGAAAGGGTAGGGTTTTTCACCACATGTTTTAGAATAAGAAATGGTAGGGTTTTTCTCACAGGTTTTAGAATAGGAAAGGATAGGGTTTTTTCCACAGGTATTTTGAATAGGAAAGGGTAGGGTTTTCTCCACAGGTTTTAGAATAGAAGCAGTTTGATACAGAAAATGATTGAACGGTGGCCACCATCTTATTTTTGGTCATGTGACCCAGGAGATGTAGATATGGGTACAGTCTGGGCCTTCATTTACTCATTCACTTCCCTAACATGTAAAACAAGCTGCTTTTTACTTTTCATTTTGAATTTATTGGCTTGTACCTCATAATGCAATAGGTGGACACCCCATTGACATGAATGGGCATACCATGGGTGATTGGATATGGCACTCCTTCTATCTGCAGTTGGGTCTGTAATGAGAAATTAGGGATTAGAAATTTCATCCAAACCCATGCAGATGTAAGAAAAGGTGTAATGCCTTGACATTTACCCCTTTTATAATATAGTTATCCCTACAAATGTGTAACAGAAGCAGTTTGACAGAAAATGGTTGAACGGTAGCCACAATCTTATTTTTGGTCATGTGACAAAGGGGATGTAGATATGGGTACAGTCTGGGCCTTGATTTACTCATTTGCTTCCCCGTCATGTAAAACAGGCTACATCTTACTTTTTCTTTCTGAATTTATTTGTATGTAATCCATAATGCAATAGGTGTGCCCCTCAGGTGCCAGCATGGCCTTCCTTAGGTGGTTGGGTATGGCACCCCAGCTATATGGTGGTGGGTCTATAATGTGAAATTAGTGATCATAAATTTCATCCAAGCCCCTGCAGATGTAAGAAAATGTGTAATCCATTGACATTTACCACTTTTATAATGTAGTTATCACAATAAATGGTTAACAGAAGCAGATTGATAAAGAAAATGATCAAATGGTAGCTGTCATCTTGTTTTTGGTCATGTGACCCAGGGGATGTAGCTATGGGTACAGTCTGGTCCTTGATTTACTCATTCACTTCTCTGTCACGTAAAACAGGCTTCTTTTTACTTTTACTTTTTGAATTTATTGGCATGCACCCCATAATGCAATAGGTGGACACCCCATTGGCCAGCATGGACATACCAGGGGTGGTTGGGTATGGCACCCAGCTATCTGCAGGTGGGTCTGTAATGTGAAATTAGGGATCAGAAATTTCATCCAAGCCCCTGCAGATGTAAGAAAAGTTGTAATCCATTGAGATTTACCAGTTTTATAATGTAGTTATCCCTACAAACATGTAACAGAAGCAGTTTGATACAGAAAATTATCAAATGGTAGCTGCCATCTTGTTTTTGGTCATGTGACCCAGGGGATGTAGATATGGGTACAGTCTGGGCCTTGATTTACTCATTCACTTCTCTGTCATGTAAAATGGGCTACTTTTTACTTTTACTTTTTGAATTTATTGGCATGCACCCCATAATGCAATAGGTGGACACCCCATTGGCCGGCATGGGCATACCAGGGGTGGTTGTTTATGGCACCTCGGCTATCTGCAAGTGGGTCTGTAATGTGAAATTAGAGATCAGAAAATTCATCCAAACCTCTGCAGATGTAAGAAAATGTGTAATCCATTGACATTTACCACTTTTATAATGTTGTTATCCCTACAAACGTGTAACAGAAGCAGTTTGATACAGAAAATGTTTGAATGGTGTCAGCCATCTTGTTTTTGGTCATGTGACCCAGGGGATGTAGCTATGGGTACAGTCTGTGCCTTGATTTACTCATTCACTTCCCCGTCATGTAAAACAGGCTACATCTTACTTTTCCTTTCTCAATTTATTGGTATGTAACCCATAATGCAATAGGTGGACACCCCATTGGTCAGCATGGGTATACCAGGGGTGGTTGGGTATGGCACTCCAGCTATATACTGGTGGGTCTATAAAGTAAAATTAGTGATCATAAATTTCATCCAAGCCCCGGCAGATGTAAGAAAAGGTGTAATCCATTGACATTTACAACTTTTATAATGTAGTTATCACAATAAATGTGTAAGAGAAGCAGTTTGATACAGAAAATGATGAAATGGTAGCTGCCATCTTGTTTTTGGTCATGTGACCCAGGGGATGTAGCTATGGGTACAATCTGGGCCTTGGTTTACTCATTCACATCCCCGCCATGTAAAACAAGCTACTTTTTACTTTTCCTTTTTGAATTTATTGGCAGGCACCCCATAATGTAATAGGTGGTCACCCCATTGGCCAGCATGGACATACCAGGGGTGGTTGGGTATGGCACCCTGGCTATCTGCAAGTGGGTCTATAATGTGAAATTAGGGATCAGAAATTTCATCCAAGCCACTGCTGCCATAAGAAAGGGTGTAATCCATTGACATTTACCACTTTTATGATCTAGTGATCTCAATAAATGAGTCACAAGCATTTTGACACAGAAAATGGCTGAATGGTGTCAGCCATCTTGTTTTTGGTCATGTGACCCTGGGTAGGTAGCTATAGGTGCAATCTGGCCCTTGATTTACTCATTCACTTCCCTATCATGTGAAACAGGCTACTTTACTTTTTCTTAATGGATTTTGTGACGTGCCATAATCCAATAGGTACCCTCCATAGGCCAGCATGGCCCTACCATAGGTGGTCCGCTCTGGTCACTCTCATAATCTGTAGGTGAGAAACCATTGTGAAATTTGTGTTTATATAAAGAATTTGTAGCCTGAAAGTGAAAATTAGTTACATTTTAGACAACAATTTTATCAGTGATGCAACCGATTTTAACGCTTTTACAACTTCAATATTTTTGCAAATACAAATTGCAAAAACAATCGAAATTTCACTAAATAAACATATATATCTCCAAATGTCTTTGTTGGAAAAGTTATATTTTCACTTTGAATTATAGTTGTGTTGGTTTCTTACTATTCTGACAAAAAAAGTTTACCAGGGAATTAAGAAAAATTATGTAATAATGTCATAACCAATAAGTGTACAAACCCAGTGAAAAAACCTCTGGCAGCAGGGATATGCAATTTTCAGAAAAACCTTGGCAGTGTAAGGGTTAATAGCTGTTTGTCATGTGATGTAAGAGGTAGTGTTCTACTATTGTATTCAAATCCACACAGGATGATAACTCAGGATTTTGGAGGATTTTATATAGCTACAGGAACCCCCCCCCCCATCTGTCGTCTAACCTAACTAGACCGGTTGCAGCTAGTCTATATCAGAGTATGGCAGTTTTTTTTGTTTGTTTTTTTATATTCTTTATTTTCTAGATATATTTTTACATACAAGCAGCAGATATTCAAGTTTATAATCATATACATTACCAGGCCTCTGTAATTTATCAGAGTAAATACAGTACTATAAGTATTTATATTTTTCATGTACTTCCAGAGAGAGAGAGAGTATAAAATCTCATAATCATTATTTAATCTAATATCTTTTTCTTTCAACAGGTCAGGGAACAAATGATGTAGCTATAGGAGTTATGTAAAAAACCCAGGGTCTCCATCTAATCCCAAATGAGGATGTTCGTGCCAATCTATATGTAACTATACGCTCCAGCTGATAGACTTCTATCATAGCTTTATGCCAGTAGGATAGTATGGCAGTTTTTTAAGTTGAGGTATTAACTTGGTTGCTCTGTGTTGGACTTTCTTTACCATTTCTACATCCCTCTTCAGATACGGATTCCAAAAAGGGGATGCATAATCCAAAAAAGGATATTTTATTTTTATTTTATTTATTTAGTCTAGGATTACAATACCTTTGAGCCAGGGCTCTTTTACAAAGGTTCTATGTCAGGTTACTATTCAAAACATAAGACATGTAAGTCAGATTACAAATTCAATACATAGGACAAGGTTACAAATGTGTAAGCTAAACAGAGTTACAAAGCATCTGAGAAACAAAACAAGTTTTGGAGGCTAGGTTACAAGGAGATAGCAGATGAGGTGCAGAGAGGATAGAGGACAAGAGAGAGGAAGAGTAGAGGGGGCGGTGAGCTATAGAAGAGGAGCGCAGTCAGAGGCATTGTCGTAGACATAACATGGGGAAGTGCATGCTAAGGGGTATTCAAGTGCTAATAGGAGACAGAACTGCATAAAGTTAGGGAAATAGTCATGGGGATAATTGTATGTTCTGTATAATGGCAATATGCACTGCTCACTTTGTAAAACAAACATTCACTGGACACTCTTTAGTATTCTACTGGCACTTTGCATTATTTTGTTACAATGTTCATGAGCAGATATCTTGTTGTTTACTATGATACCCAGGTCCTGCTCCTTGTCCACAGCCTGCAGATGTTTACCATTTAGTGTGTAGGTGTACATTGGATACATTGGATTGTTTCTGCTGAAGTGTAGAACCATGCATTTATCCTGATTTAGATTCATTTTGTTCCTTTTAGCCCATATTTTCATGCTTTTTATGTCCTTCACCGTAGAATAGTATTTTGTAAGGGAGATTACTTCACCACCAAATTTGGCATTATCTGCAAACTTTGATATATTATTGACAACATTTTTGTTCATATCACTTATGAAGAGATCAAACAGAACCAGGCCAAGGACTGATCCCTTGGAAATCCCAATACTAACTCCACACTCCTCAGAAAGGGGACCATTTATTCTTACCTGCTGGGATCTGTCACTGAGCTGGCTCTCTATGCACCTAACCAAGCTCAGGTTCAATTCCATATTTACTAGCTTTTGCAGAAGTTCATAGTGCGGAATGATAATGAATGCTTTCCCGAAATCTAGTAATATAACATGAACGGGGATGTTCCGATCCATGCTTATGCCAATGTCATTGTAGAAAGTTATCAAGTTGGTGGTACAAGATCTGCCACTTTTAAACCCATGCTGATGAATGTCTATAAGCCTCTTGGATATCGATTCTGATTTGAGTCTAAGCTTAATAAGCTGCTCTAGGATCTTACCACAGAGGGATGTTGATGTCTCTGAGTCTCTCTTTGTACATCCTACCCTACTGACCCTGGACCATTTTAGTTGCCCTCCTTAAGACCATTTCCAGAAGATTTATGTCTTGTCTTAGGTACAGGTACCAGTACTGCACACTGCATGCCAGATGTTGATGCACCAGGGATCTGTACATTGACAGAATGACCTCCGCCTTCTTACTAGTTATTTCTCTGGCTATGCAGACCAATATTCTGTTTGTTTTGTCTGCTGCTTACCTGCAATGCACAGAGTGTTTCAGGTCACTTATGATGATCACCCCTGAATCTTTTTCCTCTTCTGACTTGGCAACCTGCACACCACCCAGACAATATTCGGTCTTTGAGTTCTTAGCCCCGAAGTGCATGACTTTGTACTTCTTGGAATTGAACCCCAGCTGCCCAACACCTGACCACCTCTCAAGCCTGGCTATATCTTCACTAAGATACTGTATTCCCTCTTCTGTATCCACCCTCTCACAGAGTTTGCTGTCATCTACAAACATGTAGATCTTACCCTGAACTCCATCTATTATGTCACTAATAAATATATTAAATAACACTGGACCGAGCACTAAACCCTGCCCCGGAGGTAGTATAGCGCAGTGGGTTAAGGCTCTGAGTTGCAGATCTGGAGACCTGGGTTTCAATCCAACTGCCGCCTAGGTGTATACTGTGTGATCCTGAGCAAGTCACTTAACTTTCTTGTGCTCCCAGGTTGCATCTGGAAACAGACTTTGGCTTAGTGTGCTACTCCTGGTTAAACAACATTCCCAACCTGCTAGTGACTACTCTAGACCATGAGAATTCCCCTCTGCCCACTACCCTCTGTCTCCTGTCTTGCAGCCAGTTTCTTGCACAGGTCTTTAGCTTTACTCCTACCCCCAGATCCTAACAATTTCTTGATTAATCTCCTGTGGGGAACAGAGTCAAATGCTTACTAAAATCCAGACAAAAGGTTTTCCACAGCCTGGCCCTTATTCCCTGTTCTGGTCACCCAATCAAAGAATTCAGTCAGGCCTGCTTGGCAAGATTGCCCTGCCACAGACTCATACTGCCTCTTACCCTGGAGTCTATCATCCTCAAGAGAGAACACCAGTTTTTCCTTTAGTATAGTCTCTATAAGCTTTCTTACTGTTGAGGTCAGACTGATCAGTCTGCAATTACCAGATTGACTAGTCTGTAATTACCAGGGTCATCCCTCAGCCCACTTTTGTGGAGTGACACTACATGCACTGTTCTCCAAGCTAACGATACCTCCCCTGACACCAATGAGCTGTTAAACAGGTCCATTAGGGGGCCAACTATCACATCTGCCAATTCCGTCAGCACTCTCAGATGCACACCATTAGGCCAAGGGACTTGTCTTGTTTCAGGGCCCTTAAATCCTTCCTTACTGGGTCCCCAGCAATATTCCCATCAGTGTCATTTTCCACCCCATTGCCCACCCTATCTTCCCTTGAGGCTTCAGACCATCCTTCTTCCTGGTGATGGCAGAGTGAACATACTTATTTAGCACTTCTATCTTCTCTTCACTACTTTCCACACATCCCACACACACCCTGTTTTAGCTTGACAGTCCCATCCATTATATCTCTTTTCTCCCTGATGTATTGGAAGAAAGCCTTCTCCTGCTTTTTCACCCCCTCTGCCAGTTGCAGCTCCTTTCTGACCTTGGCCAATCAGATTGCTTTGCCCGACACCCTAGCATTAATACTGTGCTCCATCCTGTCTTCCTCCTTCTTTAATTTCTTTTGAATTTTTTGAAAGCTGACCTTTTGTCCCTCATTACCTAAGCTATCTGCTTATCAAACCAGCTGAAATCTTTGGCCTTGGACATTCTACTTTTCAGGACTGCACACTCATTAGCAAATGCCACCCACCCATCTCCCCTCTTGATTATGGCCTATCTCATCTATTTTTTATACCAGCAAAGTGCTGGCTTAGGATCTCTCCCATCCTGCTGTAGTCTGCCTTCCTGCACTGGTGACTGTGTGAGGGGCATACTTCAGCTGGAAAAGGCACCATGTATCCTGTTTTCAAAACAGATTAATCCACTTTAGGTTTCTCATTTAACACAAGGCAAATGGCCTCAAGGCCCCAAAGATCTATCATCTCAAATGTCCTTCCTCCAGACAGAATATAGCTACAGTGCTCAGGATATATTTTCCTAAATGAATACCCCAGAACATGACATAGGCCTGGGTAATATCTGATGTACATTACTGCGCTCAAAAACTCAATGACCTTTCTAATATTCTTTTCTGAATCAGGTAGAATTAGTCTATTTAACAATTTGTCCGAATCATTTATATTTGTTAGAAACCTTGTAAGAAATATATTTATTTGGATCTTATATTTGGGACATATTAACAGCATGTGCTTCAGGTTTTTCTTCGCTTTCATTCCACAATTACAGTGCACCAATAGGGTCATGTCTTTTTGAATATCTTACTTTCGAGAAATTACTTTCTTATAATTCAAAACAGTATTACATGAATAATTTGATATATTTTGATGAAAGGAGAAATGTTAAATAAGATTCCAACTTATGGATTTTTTTATTTAAAGAAATCCATTCTAAAGTACTTTGTTTCAGAACTAGTTACATAGATACATAGACAGTGTCAGCAGATAAGGGCCTATGGCCCACCCAGTCTGCCCATTTGAGCTTGTAAGTTCAGTTTATGTTTTCCTAGAAGTCTATTGCCCCTTACCCCTGATCTCCAGAATTCCTTTATGTCTACCCCATGCATTCTTAAATCCCGTGACTGTTTCAGCCTCCACCACTTCCTCTGGCAGGGTGTTCTACTTGTCCACCACCCGTTCTGTGAAGAAATTCTTCGTCACGTTTCCTCTGAATCGTCCTCCCTCCAACTTCATCTCATGCGCTCTGGTCCTGCAACATCTTTTTCACTTAAAAATAGTGTATTTCTGCACCCTGTTCCTCCCTGTAAGATACTTGTATGTCTCTATCATATCCCCGCTCTCCCTCCTCTCCTCCAGGGAGTACATATTCAGTTCCTTCAACCTGTCCTCATAGGACTTGTGATGCAATCCATGTACCATCTTTGTTGCCCTCCTCTAAACCTTCTCTACCCTGTCTATGTCATTACGTAGGTAAGGTCTCCATAACTGTACACTGTACTCCAGGTGGGGCCTCACAGAGTGTCTTGTATAGCGGAATTATGACCTCCCTTTTCCTGCTGGTGATGCCCCTGCCTATGCATCCCAGCATCCTATTTGCTTTACCTGCTGCCTTGTCACACTGTTTCCCTCTACCTTGAGGTCATCAGAGATGATAACCTCAAGATCCCTTTCCTGCTTGGTACATGCTATATCCTCACCCTCCAACTGATATATTGTGCCAGGGTTTTTGTGCTCCATATGCATTATCTTGCACTTTTTTGCATTGAATTTCAACTGCCACACCCCTGACCATTCTTCAAGTTTCTGCAGATTCCTTCTCATTCTGTCTACACCCTCTGGCGTGTCTACTCTGTTACAGAGCTTTGTGTCATTGGTGAACAGTGAAATTCTGCCTTCTAGGCCCTGCACAATGTCACTGATGAAGATGTTGAATAGGACTGGTCCCAGCACTGATCCCTGTGGTACCCTACTGGTAAATCTTCCCTCTGTGGAGTGACAGTCATTTACCACCACCCTCTGTCCTGCCGCCCAGCCAGTTACCTACCCACCACACTACTGTCCTGCCCACACCCATATTCCCCAGTTTGTGTAATAGTCTTCTATGTGGCACAGTGTCAAAGGCCTTGCTGAAGTCCAGTTAGGCCATGTCCACTGCCCTCCCCGATCCACTTCCCTAGTCACCCAGTCAAAAAATTCAATGAGGTTGGTCTGACATGACCTCCCCCTGGTGAAACCATGCTGCCATGGGTCCTGTAGTCCATTGACAACCAGATGTTCCACCAGTCTCTTCTTCAGTAGTGCTTCCATGATCTTCCCCACTACCAAGGTGAGGCTGACTGGTCTGTAGTTCCTTGCTTCCTCCTTGTTCCCACTTTTGTATAAGGGGACTACATCTGCTGTCCTCCAGTCTTTGGGTACCTCCCCTGTTTCCAGTGATTGGCTAAACAGGATAGCCAGAGGTTCAGCCACCACCTGTCTTAGTTCTTTAAGGACCCTGTGGTGCACCCCATCTGGTCCCATTGCTTTATCAACTCTTATTACTTCCAGTTCCTTCAGGACCCTTTCTCGTGTAAAGGGACTTGTGTCCATTTCTGCACCATTCTCACCCCTTGTACTCCCTTCAGACCCATTACCCTCCTCTTCCTCAGTAAAGACTGAGCAGAAATACCTGTTCAATATGTCAGCTTTACTGTTGTCATCCTCTACATGGCCCCCATCCTCCCCCTTCAGTCTCACTGTCCCTTCCTTTGCCTTTCTTTTTTCACTTATGTACCTGTAAAAGGTTTTGTCCCCTCCACCCACTGATTTTGCAATGTGTTCGTCTGTCTGAGCTTTGGCTTCCCTTACTGACCTCCCTGCCTCCCTTTGCTTCTACTGGCACTTCTCCCTATCCCCTTCTGCCTGTGTCTTTTTGTATTGACTGAATGCAATCTTTTTGGCTTTCACTTTCTTGCTACCTCTTTGGAAAACCATAATGGTCTCCTCTTCCTTTTCCTCTCTTGCTAACCTGCTTAATGCATAATTCTGTTGCTCTTGTAATCCCCATTTGAAATACTGCCCACTGTTCCTCAACCCCTGATTCCTGCTCCATTCCCCTTAATACCTCTTTCAAGTATCTCCCCATTTTCCCAAAGTCTGCCCCCCTAAAATCCAGGATACATGTTTTTGTGTGGTTTGGTTCTGCTCTTTCTGTGATTTCAAACCACAATGACTGGTGGTCACTGTTCCCCAGGTGCTCCCCCGCTGTTACCCCCTAATTCCATATCTTGTTTTACTTGGTATTGTAGATGCAATTTTAATTTACTAAGAGATAATCTTGTGGACTCAATTGATAGAAAGCCTGTTAAATAAGGATCTGGTTTAACAAGGTATGGGTTTTTCTGAGATTTACCCACCCATGATGTGGTGTGCTACAAGGCAAAAGAGACAGCATGTTGTGGCTGGCTTCCATGAGGGGGCTCAGTGGCCATTACCAAAAGAAAGTGGTTGGCGATGATGCTGTTGAAGTACACTTGCTGTGGTTAGTGAGTGAGACACAGAGAGAGAAAGCTCCTCTTAGGAGTGGGGCTCTTATGGTGGGATTGGCAGCTCTTGTCAACAAAAACTGGTCAGCAACTGCATTGTCCACCTTTACTTCCTGCTAGTGACTGAGAACTAGCATGGTAGATGTTGTGGAGGAGGAGGAACATGGGCAAACAATTTCAACAAAGGGAGTTTAAACTAATATGAGGAGTGAGTGCAAGCAGTTGCACTGTATTTCGGTCTAAATTAATATTGGAAATGAAAGGCATGCTGTGTACAACTACTTAATGCGTTTAAATTGGACATTTTGCATTTTAATTTAGTAGCATGTTAGAGGAAGTAATAGCAGCAAATTCTTTATATTTAGAACATTTAGTGCAGTAAGGATTTGTTTTGCTTTTGTGATATGGTTGTGTGGATTATGCATAGAGCTGAGTAAAATTAGCAAATTCTGAGTTTGTGGAATGTTGCAAAATTCTTTAATTGGTCATTACTTGGTCAGTGTTAAAGCTAGGGATCTTATATTTGTCATGTATATTGTTTGGATGAGACCCTAAAAGGATGCTAAGAAGTGTGACATTTACATGAGGTGAGGAGAGATTATATGGATTCAAAGCCTGACATTCATGTTTAAGTGTCAGAAAGTATTTCTATGCTTACAACTTAGTCACCTTTGGAGCTAGATAACTGAAAATTTATATGCATACTTTCTTGAAAGCGTCATAGAAACTGCTAAATAGAAAGGTAATTGATCGTGTAAATTGTAAGTTATAAGCATTCAAAATTTCACAATTTATTCAAGTTGTGTGAAAATGTTCAACATGTTTAGTTCCACTGCTATTGGAGGTATACACTCAAGTTTTGGCATGCATACCAAAGTAAATATGCCCTTGAATCTAGTAAAGTTGGATAAATGTGGTTTAGTAGGTTTCAATTTATTATTGATACCTAGTACTTTTGTTCAAACAATCATGGACACATAAGTAATGCCACTAGAATTCCACTTGTGGAATTTAAATTCCACAAAGCTATTTATCACCACTGAATCACCTAATCTGCACTAGCGTCTTTGCCTTGCATTATCTCTCCAGCAGTCCTGCAATAGTGATCTCTGGTATCATGCTCCATCATGACTAAAGATACCCAAATACTTGTGTAACATCCTCCACCATGGGGTGTGTACATAAAATTAGGGAACTGTTAAGTGTGAGCCAACAATTAAATGGTTAACTTACAGCCAGCTCACCGGTGTAGTGGACAGATTCATTGCTGCAGTACCGGCAACCTGGGATCGGGAACGAACTCAAGCATTGGAGGGCCAGCAGGGGGGGAGAAGACTTGAGCATCTGATGACTACTCACCTTCTCTTGGGGGAGGGTGGGGTAGAGGACTGGCACCTACTGACCCCTTGTGAAGGCTGGGAGACAGCAGTGCATCTGGCCCCGATATCCAGGGGAGCATGACAGATGCCGGCATAAGCCTTGCATCCTGCACATCATGATCCTCAGGAGAAAACAGGAAAATGGCTCATGGGACAGTCGGATGATGGCCTCTTGGAGTCTCATCGCCAGGGACTCCCGATCCATGAATTAACACCTCAGCAAAACCCAGGACCATTGGATTGCCAGTAAGGCACTTCGCTCCACAGGAAGGAGACCCAGCTGATGAAGGGATACATCAAGGTACCCTGGGGTGGCTGCAGTTTGGTGCAGCAGGTGGACGGGGGCAGCCCAGTGAATGAGAACCAGTCCTTGAATGGGGCCCGAAAGAGTGACCGGCAGGTGTGCAGGGAGCGCAAAAAAAATGGTTAGCTTTGCCTCTGTGCCCTGGCAGGAGCTTCACAGGTTGGAGGTCAATACTGGTGCACAAGGTGATAAACTGGGATTTTCTGGCACCTTGAGGAGAGAGGTGCATGGGGAGTGGAGGAAGCAGCAGTGAAAAGGTGTGAGGAGGTAGTGTAGGAAAGCAGGGCTGTTTACCTGCTCTCAGGGCCAGCAGTCATATGTGGGGCATCCAAAAAACAGTCCAGTAGTGGATATGGCAGCTACTGCTGTTTTGTGTGAGGACCCTTATTTAAAACAATCTCAGTGGGGTAAATGTGTGGAGGCTTTATCTGAAGTGCCACATGGCTCCATGTTTCCGGGATGAAAGACAGAGAGAGAGAGAGACCCAAGGGGAAGAATGGAATCTGAGAGAGACGGCCTTACCTTTGGAACAGATATGCAAACTTGGTTGTGGCAGCTCCATTTGGGAAATGAGAGGGGCATGGTGTATAGCAGTGCCCACATGTCCCAGTCAGAATCCAGTTCCAGTGTCTGAGAAGCCAGTTCAGCCAGGGGGTCTTGTGGAAGCCAGGGCTAGAATTCAAAGCTTGGAGTCCATTATGCCCTCCCAGAGGGTGCAGGTTGGTTGGGATGTCTACCCATGTGCAGGAGTGGAGTCGCTCACTATGGCCCACCTATTTTAGAGAGCCAGTGGTTAGGAAGTAGAAGAGTTTTGACCTAGAATGGAGAGAGAGAGAGAGATAGAGACAGAGTTTTAGGAGCCAGTTGGAGAGGGAGAGGGATTAGCTGCTGCCTTCTAGGGCCTGTTTTGGCCCTAAGAGCCGCTTCCTAACTGCATCAGTGGCCAGCTTGGCCGAAGAGGAAGGCACCCAGGATTAGGGGGCCATTTCAGCCAGAAAAATGTATCCACTAACCCCGTGTAAGGATTCACTACAGAATCCCAACAGTTCAAATCCCAAATGTCAGGAGCCCGAGACTAAGTTCCTGACACTCAGACTCCTGACACTCGGAATGTGCCCATGGCAGGGGTTTTATGGGGGGCCTTGCCAGCTGCACCCTCCTTATTTATGATTGCTAACTCTGCCATAGGCAAATTCCAAGTGTTGGGAGTCCAAGTGTCAGAAACTTAGTCTCGGGCTCCTGACACTCGGGATTTGAAGTGTCAGGAATTTAAAATACTCCCTCATGAAAGGTCCCATGGTCCCGACGTATGGTATTAGTTGTTATGATGCCAGAGAAGTTGTTCATTAAATGGGATCCTCTTTTGTTATTGTTATGCTTGTGTGGACTTCAGTTATTTCTTCATGGGATTGGTTTTGCCTACTAATGTGAATTACCTTTCAGCCCAGCACCAGAAGATGCACCCTCCCCTGTTGTGGACCGTGTTATTGTCAGTCATCCCAGTAAGGTACAAACTGTTTAGTTTCTGCTGTTGTAAGTGCCCTCTCCCCATGGAAAATTACACCTCATAACCCTGGGGAGGGGGAGCTTACATTTGTGTCACAATGGCCTAAGTTGCAACTAGTTGTAAGGCTTGGTGTCACTTGGTGCCATTATTTTCAAATAGTAAAAATGTACATTGTTAGCTACAGGGTTGTTAAAGAGTCAGCAGGTGGCATTGTATGGAAACAATACTACACATACATGTGCTTTCACAAGTCATTAAGACAGTGAGCTCCAGTGGTTATCTGGCATATTGCCAGAATTCAGAGTAGTGCACAGTGATATCCATGACTATTCCTCCTGGCTCATCACCCAAGATAGTGACCTGACACTTGGCATCACTGTACTTTAATTATGGAGCCTCCTGTGAATGCTACTTTATAGCAACTTCACCCAGCCTTTACCTTCCTCGACAATGGCAACTCAAAAAAAAAAGTGGATGACTGGGCAAAATGTATGGACATGATATCAACAGAAGTATTACAATACTCCACAACTTCATGAAATTCAGCTTTAACTATTAGAAGGCTACAGCCTGTAGCTCAAGGGGACAGTGCAACTGGCCACACCCCCCTTTTGGCCTAATTAAGAGCTGCTCTCCTCACTCCAAGCACAAGCATTTTTTCCTTTCAGCTGAAAGCTCTGTCCATCTTCTCTCCAGGCCCACTCTTTCCCTGAGTCTTGCCCCCTTCCGCAGTGTTTGCCTCCTCCCTTCCTTCCTGTTGGACTCTGCTGGCTGTGCTAGATTCCCTGCCTGATTTGCACTTCTTCTGCTTCTGGATCAGTAATTTTGCCTTTGCCTTCTGCTTCTCAGTCCGTGTTTTGCATCTGGCTGCAGTCTGTGCTTCTGTCTCATTTGTTCTCCCTACTGCTCCTGTGGTCTTGCTTGCTTCGTTTGCTTTTTATGCTTTTCTGGTATGTTAGTGCTCCTGTGTTTGCAGTATAAAATTTAGCTGCATTGCTAACCAAGCTGTCAGTTCATTTATCATATTTCAGCAATCTCTCTTTCTCAGTACTAGGTACATGTGTGCTCACAGTTTCAATTGATGTTTCCATGCTGTAGTCCCTGTGCTCATCACCTTAATTGTTTGCACCTGCCTTTAGTACTGGTTCCCCTTAGCAGCTATCACTCTGTCTAATTTCCCTGCCTGCTCCAGTAGCATCCTGCCCTACTGCATTACTCCTCACTTCTGTGTTTGTGTTATTTAGGCTCATTTATTACTTATTTATTGCTACTCCCACTTTTACCAAATCTTACTTTTACCAAACCCACAGCAGTCTGTTTCTGATGATAACTTAATCCTGCTTTCATGGCTGGCATATATTTAACATATTTCATTAGCTGCTTGGTGTCATGGCGCCATATTTGCAGCTTCTTTGTTTTTCCTACAGCAGGGGACTGAGGAGTCACAGCGGGCATCGCAGCCCCAGGGAGCAGGAGCAGCTTCCTATTTGTCATGTGTTGTATAAGCCCCTGGTTAGCCCGGCCTCTTCCTGCTGCTCTGCATAGCCTTTATAGCACTACACAACCAGCAGTTCCAGGCAACTCTCTTCCTAAGGGCTTCTGACTCTACCCAGACTTCTACCAGCCTAATATTATGCACCTGGTTTACACAGTCATCCCTGCCTTCCTGTCCCTTGTACTACCAGTAAGCTCATTCCCTTCCAAGTCTGGCAGCATATAATGTTTACTTGCTTCGAACCACATCTCCGATCATACTGGCTTTGCAGTCTCCTCCTACCTAACTGGCTTCAATGCCTCCTCCTCTCCAACCGTTGGCCCCTGGCTTCCGCTGGCCTCCCTGTTCTCCTACTCGTAACATACAATTCAATTCGCTCCCAATTTGGCTTCCTAATGGATTTGGTCGGCATGCATCTCTGTGGTTTATAAATGCAATTTGCCTTACCTAGACCCACGAGAGGGTCCATAGTGATCGGCCTGACCTATGTACAGGTCTCTGCCTGTCAGCTCTCATTCAGTTAAGACCCATGAGAGGATCCACAATGCTCAGTATGACCTACGTACAGGTCTCCCCATGTCTGTTATCATCCATCATGATCCACATGTGGGTCCCATGCTCATTACAACTTACTCCTTCATATTTTGGAGACATGCCAAGCATATCCATTACTTCCAGGACTGAAGGCTAGCCCCGTGGCCAACGATCTCTCGCTCTGGACCCCGAAGTCCACATCTTGAGCATGCAAAGCTTGAAGCAGGATCCTTCTCACCTGGCCCATAGTTGGGAATGTCCTCAGTCCGGGTGGACCTTCAGTCATCAACCGTACTGATGGCACCTCCCGATGTAGCATTGAAGACTTCAGCAGCAAAGGGGTGGGGCTATGATGGGAAGGGCCCCTTTAGCTGCCCAAGTGGGTTCAGAGGCACCCTTTAAAGCTATTCTCCTTACAGGTTCGCACCGAGATGCCCCAGTGTAGAAGAGTTCACTCGCAACCCTCCACAGTGTTCCCGTTCAAGGGATAGAGCAAGAGTGCTCCCCAAAATTGCAGTTCCCCTGGATTCATCTACTAAATTGCAGTAGCAGAGCTGTCACTAAACAAAACTGTTCCAAAGCCTGGGGGGAAGGTAACCTATGCCTTGGATTCCCAGAGATTTCCTCCTCGGGGGGGGGAATTCTCTCCTCCATACCAATGGTCATAATACTAGATAGGCGTAGTTATAGGCCCTAGATTACTTAGTTAGGTTTCCACTGTTGGATGGAGTTTGGTGGCTGCCCCGTAATTGTCCCTTCTCCCCCTTTTGGATGTTCTCTTTCTCCTTAGGAAGCCAAGCCTCCACGCCTTACAGTCAGACCTCTGAGTAGGTCACTATTCACCTGTTGTTTCCTGCCTACTCTTCTCAAACAATACAACAAACTGACCCCTGCTACCAACTGAACCCATTCTACCAACTGACCTACGTACAGGTTTTCGACCCTGATAAGTGCTCACAACCTTGTATGCTTTGCTCAACACTCTTTTTGGGCTTCTTCCTAAGGTACCTTTAGCTAAGGGAATCACTCCAACGGCACCCAAAGGGTGGAACCATCCCCTAGGGTTCCATGCCTTCGTACCCCTACAGGGTGGTATATCCCATGGATAGAGAGACAAACAACCAAATGTTATCTACATTACACAAGCATGAAACCAGCTGCACAGGTACATTGAATTGAAAGGCTACACCCTGCAGTTCAAGGTGGCAGTGCAACTGGCCACACCCCCTTTCAGCTTGTTTAAGGGCTGCCCTCCTCACTTCACACACAAGCATTTTTTCCTTGCCCATCCATCCACCCCTCCTCCTCCTCCTCCAGTGGCACGCCTCTGTCTCTCTGTTTCTCTCCTGTGGGCTTCTTCCTAAGGTACCTTTAGCCATGGGAATTACTCCTGCAGCACCTCAAGGGGTGGAACCCTCCTCTAGGGTTCCTTGCCTTCATAACCCTACAGGGTGGTATGTCCCAAGGTTTGAGAGGTGAACAGCCAAAGATTATTTATGTTACACAAGCACAAAACCAGTTGCACAGACACATTGAACCAATGTTATTTTGGAATATTTGTCTGCTTAGAATTTGGCCAGTCCAAGAGATTTGAGAGTTAACACACAGATTCTTTTTTTTCATATTGTTTTTTTCTCCCAGCCAGTAGCTCATCTCAGGGATATACCCTGTTCACAAGGATATACCCTGATCAGGCTGAACAAAGCCATCAGTCATTTGTTTCCCTCCCATCTCCACCAGTGGGGTGGCAGTGCCACAGTTTTCCCTGTTGAAGGAGAAAGGCCCCTGGTAGCCCAGCCACAGGGGTCCTTATGTTGATGGAACCCACCACCAACCTTCCCCGACCAAGATGCTCTGCCTAGCAGTAGCTGTCTTGGCAGTGACCTGCCTCCCAGTGTGACTTCCCAGACTTGCTTCCAAATCTGAGTCACAAGCATGGCAGTGTCATGCTTTGCTGCTGGACGATGGGGGTGGCTACAAAGCCTAATTGGGTCAGTGAACCTAACAAAATTGGTGATATTCAGTTCTCTACTTTTAAAGATGTAGGGGCTTAAAATTCTGTTGTGAAATGTAATTTTAAAATTGATAAAAGTTTGAAAGCTTACTCAGTCACCTTTAAAGACAGAGATCTGAAAGGTGGTGCACATCTGTATAGGACTTGATAAAATTAGCATAACAGATGTGATGCAATTTGTACTAACACTTTTGAAATTCTGCAGTTTACCTAATAGTGAAATGTAATTTTAAAATGTCCAAAAGTTTGGAGGCTTATAGCTCAGTCACCTTTAAACCTAGAGATCTGAAACTTGGTACACATCTGTATGGGTCATAGTAAATTTACATAACAAAAAAAATGAATGACTTCTTACAACTTAATTGTTATGTGTCCCTCCCTGGTTCTCAAATCTCAATCCCTAAAGTCAAGTTACATTTGAAACCCACATCTTGTCAACTAACACAACCTGTGCGTAATATTTGCTGCAGTCTTTACAAAACAATGAAATGCATGAAATAAAATCTTCATACTTACCAGAATGGATTTCACATGGATATTACATCACTTCCTCTCTTTACGGTACAGCTACAGTACCATTCCCAATGAGTTTTAGCGATGGAGCCTTTTTTTGTTACCCTGTAAAAGAAACAAAAGAAGTGTACTGTATGTGTTTTGCCATTGCGGCTCTGAAAAGCTACAGAAAACAAAACATACAACTAAAGGAAGTAAAGCAGCATAACAAACATGAGTACACATACTCACTTTATGGTTTAAATATTAAGAAGCTTTGTGTCTCTTGTTGATGGATGTAGTGGTCCGGACAGACTCATGCTGTCAGTGGTGGCAGTGGTTAACATCAGTCCTGGTGGTGGTGGTGGTTTGGGGGGCAGACAGACTCATGGTGGCAGTGGATATCATCAGTCCCGGTGGTGGTGGTGGTTCAGGGGGCAGACAGACTCATAGTGGCAGTGGCTAACATCAGTCTTGGTGGTGGTGGTGGTGGTGGTGGTCGGGGCAGACAGACTCATGGTGGCAGTGGCTAACATCAGTCCCAGTGGTGGAGGTCTGGGGCAAACAGACTCTTGGTGGCAGTGGCTAACATCAGTCCCAGTGGTGGTGGTCCAGGGGGCAGACAGACTCATAGTGGCAGTGGCTAACATCAGTCTCAGTGGTGGTGGTGATGGTGCTGGTTTGGGGGGCAGACATACTCATAGTGGCAGTGGATAACATCACTCCTGGTGGTGGTGGTGGTTCAGGGGGTAGACAGACTCATGGTGGTAGTGGTGGCAGTGGCTAACATCAGTCCCGGTGGTGATGATGGTTCGGGGGAGCAGACAGACTCATGGTGGCAGTGGCTAACATCAGTCCCGGTGGTGGTGGTGGTTTGCAGGCAGACAGACTCATCGTGGCAGTGGTGGCAGTGGCTAACATCAGTCCCGGTGGTGTTGGTCAGGGGCAGACAGACACATGGTGGCAGTGGATAACATCAGTCCCAGTGGTGGTGGTGGTTCGGGGGGCAGACAGACTCATGGTGGCAGTGGATAACATCAGTCCCGGTGGTGGTGGTCCGGGGGGGGGCACACCGCCTTTTAAAAACTTCAGTTAAAACCTGCCAACATTAACCACATCATCATCCTCATAAAGAAAGATGCCCTCACAGTCATCGATGTCTGAAGTCTGACCACTGGGAAAATCTTTCTCCATTGTGTCATCATCTACATCAGTGGTGGGCTGTTTCAGGCAGCTACTGCCAGTGCCACCAAGATGCTCCATTTCCACATCAGCAAGACCGCCATGACTAGGCTGGGGTACGAATACCGAGGTTGCACTCTGTGCTGGTAAGTGCATCTCATTCATTTTAATGAATGTTAGCAAACTAACATTTGCAGGAGACAGGTTTGTCCGACGACCCCTGACTATTGTACCTGCTGAGCTGAATACCATCTCAACACTTACACTGGAGGGTGAACATGTGAGGTACTTCAGTGCCACTGCAGTCAGCTCTGGCCATTCACTGACCTTTCCACTCCAGTACAAAAGAGGATCTTCAGTTATTGTCAGATGCCTATTTTCAGACAAATATGACTCAACCATTCTCTGTGCCGCACTAAGTCCAATTGTTGATGCATCATCTTGTTCTCCCAAATCATTTATTTCACAAATACCCACTTAGAACAAAGCCTCCCAAAGCGGGTTGATGCCAGCCACTTTGGATAACAGACCACCTGGAACTGCAGTCCCCTTCCCCTTGCAGGATATGCTTGATGGTCCTCCAGGTACACCTTCAGCTGGATTATGCTGCTGAGGTTTGCTGATCTTGGCACGTGACTTCTGTGCCCCATGAACCAAGTGCACCAGTTGACCACTGATATTTTTTACCTGTTCAGGCCTTCTCTCCAGTACTGATGCAATTCCATGTTTGTATCTTGGGTCCAGCATTGTTGCTATGGCAAAGTTGTCACTATGCTGAATGCTCACAATGTGATGATTCTGGTCGAATACTGTCAGCATGTGTTGCAGCAACATACTGCTACCACCGTCTCCGGCAACATCAAGACTATGCTGTACATTCATTAATGTCTGCCTCAGCACCTGCAGCAGTGGAATTGATTGGCTAATGGAGGCAGACTCACCACTCGCTGTCTGTGTGGCATGTTCAAAAGGCCTCAAAATTGTTATTACATAGTCCATGAGGCGCCACTGTTCAGTCGTCATAGACATGGAGGCCTGGAACTTCCACGACTAGTGTGCATAACAAGATATTCTGAGATGGCTTCGTATTGTTCATACAACCTCTCTGCCAGGTATAAAGTGGAATTCCATTGGGTGACAACTTCCAGCTTCAAGTGGTGCTGAGGCAGGTTGTTTTGTATCTGCAACTGCCGCGAGTTGGTCACGGGCCTTTCCAGATCTTGAAAAGTGAGAGCAGATACATCGTGAACGGTCAGCATTTTAAATCAGGGTGCTGCAGAAACTCCTGAACCACAAGATTTAAACAGTGGGCCATGCATGGAACACGAAAAACACCATTCGTGATGCATTTCACCACATTTGACCCATTGTCACTTGCTATGAACCCAGCTCTCAGGGACAGAGGGTTTAGCCATCTGTCAATTTCAGTCAGTACCATGTCCAACATGTTCTCACCAGTGTGTGAACAGGTCACACTGCGCATAGCAATCATTGCATGCTGTTGAATTCCTGGAAGATTGCTACTGCGACAATCCATCTTACTGCAAAGATTATTCACACTACCAACATCACAAACAACCCCCGGCATCTGAGCCCAGTGTGCAGTTATACACAAATATGAACTCCCTGCTGTTTTACCACTTGCCCACATATCCATACTTAAATGGATGAATGGAGAGGAGCAATGTTGAAGGACATGTCTTACTGAGTTGGATACAGTGCGGAACAACTCAGGGACAGCACGGGTAGAAAAGTATGTCCTGGATGGGACTTTCCATTTTGGATAGGCACATGCAGCAAACTGCCGGAACCCAGAATTCTCCACAAAGGAGAAGGGCAAAAGATCAATTGCCAGCATTTCCACTACAGCAGCATTGAGTTCACGTGACACTGTATGATTCGGGGGTACTTCAGCTTATGCGCAAAAACAATCTGTAACGTGGGCTGACTTAAACGTTTTACACGGGGTGTGTTGATCACAAATGGTTGTGCTCTGTAATGAATGGCATTGGCAGGGAGTGGAGTGTGGACATTAGATGAAGACAGTTGCAAAGGTATTAACATACTATTTGCCAGCAGATTAGGCCTTACGGTCTATCGAGTCTGCTCGAACCTCAGATCCCTAGTTGGGTGCTGAGGCCCTCCCCTTCCTTGTGTTCCAGAAACCCCTACTGTCCATCCCCACCCCCTGGGACAGGCCATCATCTGATACATCCACTTTCTGTGTCTGTCCCACTCTCTCTTGAAGCCCTCCACTGTGGATCTCTGAACCAGCTCGCCAGGCAGTGCATTCCAAGGGTCCACCACCCTCTCAGTGAAAAACCTCCTCCTCTTTCCTCCCCTCACCTTTCCTCCTTCCAACTTCAAACCATGCCCTTTGGTAATACCTCCCTGCTTTAGTTTAAAGATCCCCTCCATGTTTACCCTATTTATTCCCTTAAGGTACTTGAAGACCTCAATCATGTCCCCGCCTGTTGCTCCTCTCCTCCAATGAAAACAGGCAGAGCTCCTCAAGTCTGTCCTCATACGTCAAATCCCCTAGCCCTCGTATCATCTTAGTTGCCCTCCTCTGTACCCTCTCCAGGAGCTGTATGTCCATCTTCAAGTGTGGTCTCCAGTACTGCACACAGTACTCAAGGTGTGGTCTAACCAGTCCATTGTACAGCGCAAAATCACTTCCTTGCTCCTAGGGTGATCCTCTTACGATGCATCCCAACATCCTGTTTGCCTTGCTAGCCTCTCCTGCACTGCTCAGAGTTATTCATACATGCATCCACCATGACCCTTGGTCTTTTCCCCTATTGAGGCCTCCAGTGCCTCCTCTCCCAGGGTGTACCTGTGTTTAGGTTTCCCCCGAAGATGCAACACCTTGCACTTGATGATATTGAAATTTAATTTCCATGTGTGAGCCCAGCTTTCCAGGGTGTCCAGATCCCCTTGCAGGGCCAACCTCCCCTCTTCTCCCTCAACTACTGCTCCCATCTTGGAGTCATCAGCGAAGAGACTCATTTCACACCCTATACCCTCCCTGATGTTAGATATGTAGGCATTAAACAAGATCGGACCCAGGACCAAGCCCTGCGGTAGCCCACTACCAACCTCTCTAGGGTTGAAGCTCCCCACAGACCACTACTCTCTGGGTGCATCCAGCTAGCCAGTTTTCAATCCATCTGACCATCAAAGGGCCTACTCCTAACCCCATCAGTTTCTCAACCAGACCATTGTGGGGGACAGAGTCAAACGCCTTGCTGAAGTCCAAGAATAATACATCCACAGGCTTTCCCCTGTCCAGTTCAGATGTTACCCATTCGTAGAACTCCACAAGATTGGTTTGACATGATCTACCTGGCACAAACCCATGTTGCCGACTATCCAGACCTCCCACCTCCTCCAAGTACACCCCCAATCGTTCCTTTAGTATACTCTCCATTAATTTTCCCACCACCGGGGTCAAACTGATGGGTCTATAGTTACCTGGTACTTCCCTCGACCCCCTTTATGGATTGGCACCACATGTGCCTCTCACCAATCCCTTGGTACCCTCCCTGTCTCAAGTGACCTGTTGAAAAGCTCCGCCTAAAGTGCAGCCAGTATGTCCCCAATTCCTAGCACTCCCGGTTGAATGCCATCCCGCCCAGGAGGATTTGTCTTTTTAGGGCCTTGAGGGCTAACCCACACCCTTTTGGTGGAGATGCATCATCCGTCCCCTCCACCTTACTGGCCTTTTTATCCTTGTCCAGATCTGACACCCTGGGGTACCTCTCCTCCCTCTTGCTCCATTTCTGTTGCTCCCTGATCCCACTCCTGCCGCTTCTATCCCCATCATGCCTTGCTTTGTAGATATCCATCCCCTCCCTAGTGAACACAGAGGCAAAGTACTCATTAAATACCTCTGCCTGGTCCTTCTTCCACCCACCTCCTTCAGTCTCAATCTGCTGAGATGGCCCTTAGATTTTCTCCTCTCCCCAATGTACCAGAAGAACCCTTTTCCTCCATGTATCCCTGTGCCAGCGCTGCTCTTACTGGACTTTGCTCCCCTCACCATCCGGTGACTTTTCTAGATGCAAGATGGTACATTTCCTTATCCCTATCCCTCTTGTTGTTTTATATTTTTTGTAGGCTGCCTTCTTTTCTCTGACTGCTACCTGTACCTCACTGGACCACCAGCATGGTTTATGTGACCTTGCTCCTTACGTTTCAACTTAGCAGATCCTGACTGCCTCATGAAGTCCCTGTTTATGACCTCCATCTCCCTTCACACTTGTCATTGATGTAATCCCTTCAAGTGATCCATGAGAATATTCCCATGCCCACAAAGTCTGCCCCTGAAGTCCACTGCCAGTGTCCTAGATCTCACCCCCCCTCCCCATGTTTATTTGAAACCAGACAGTATTGGTCGTCTCCCAGTCAGGGGTCCTCTACAACCAGGTCCCTTACCAGATCCCCATCTGCCAGAACCATGTCAGGACATGCCCTCCCTAGTGGGCTCCATCACATGCTGTGTTAAGAACACATCCTGGAAGCCATCCAGCAGCCTCTGCTCCTTGGCCTGTAGAGGACATGGTTCCCAGTTAGTACCTGGCATATTAGGTCCCCCATCCTCCCTCCTTCCCTTTTGGTCCATACTGGGCAATGATGTTTGTCCAGCAAACCATCCTCTAGAACATCACTCATCCCGGGGCCTATATACACACCAACTTGACCTTATCTCCTGCTGGGGATCGTAGGTGACCCATAAGGCCTCCACATTTCCTCTGCCTCTTCTACCCTAGCAATTTCTATGTCATCTCTAATGAACATAGCCACTCCACCCCTCTGCCCTCCTTTCTATCCTTCCTAAGCATAGTGTACCCCTGCATGTTTAGGTCCCAGTCATGGTTTTTGTTGGCCCACGTCTCCGTGACCGCCGCCACATCCACCCCAAACAGCATGGCCTGGAACTCTGGCAACTTGCTTCCCAAGCTCCTGGCATTTACTAACACCAACCCCCACCCCTTATCCCTGATCCCCTTTGTCGAACCCCACCCAGGTTCCTTATACTTCCATCCTCCCTCTGCTCCTCCTGAAACCTCCACCCCAGTCTGTTTCCCCCTCCCCCCTTTAGTTTGAAGGCTACTCCCTCATCTGGAGGGGGCCTGGTCAGCCCTCCTTATCCTCCCCTCACAGTTTAAACCCCACCTTTCTTGAATGTAGTCAGCCATTACCTGTTTAAGAACTTCCTTCCCTAATGGGGCAAGATGAAGCCTGTCCTTGGCATACAGTCCCTTATCCTCCCAAACTCCTTTCAGTTCCCTACACCCTAACCCTCTCTTCACCCCACTTCCTGAGCCAGTCATTAACCTCTGTGATCTTAATTTTTTTTCCACTGAGGCCTTTGGTACTGGCGATATCTCAAAAATGTTGCATCCATTATCCTGACAGACTCTGGCAAGTTCTTGGAACCTTGCTTGGATTTCCAAAATGCTATTTCCCTCTAGATCGTTAGTTCCCAAATGCACCAGGAAATCTGGTTTCCCTCCACAATCCCTAACCAGTTCATATCAATGAACTTTGCTCTGTGCACTGTCAGCCCAGAGATACTCACTACCTTCACCTGGCTATGGCATCCACTCCCCTGTCCCTCCCATTGGATACCCCTAATCATCGAGTCTCCCAATAACAGAACCTTAACACCGCCATCAGCCTTATGGTTACCTCCACTAGCCCTCAGCCCCCATCCCCCCTTTATTCGTGATCTCATTTCCATGGGAGTCTTTCTGCCTTATTAGAGACCCCTTGTCACCCTCCCCTTTCTGTCTCCCTCGTTATTTTGCCCTTAACTCAGACCCCTCTGTATAGGTGTCTCCTTTAACTCTCTCTTATCCGAACCATTTATCCTGCCCCTGATGGTTCCCCTTCCCCCACACCGTCATCCTTCCCCCTTGTAATAGTACCCCTGCCTCCAGAGGCTCTCTGTGGGTCCCCTTTAGCTAGGGCCCCATCCTTGGTACTGACCCCCCTGCTGAAGGGGGGGTCCTCTCCCACTTCCTTGTCTCCCAGTTTCTGACCACCATGACTACCTATCAATATTGATTACTGGGTCATCATTATCATCAACTGAAACTGGTAGATCACACGTTTTTACAGGGGGGGATTCCTGCAAACAGACTCAGACACAGCCACTTTTAATTTCTTTTTCTCCAGTTCCCAACTGGGGTCAATTACATCATCATCATATTCATCAACGTCACACACATCCACATCTTCTGCTTGGATGCTAGCATGTGGACTGCATGTTGCAACAACAGGAACATCATCATCATCATCACATTCATCATCAGCATCTACACCACCATCACCTGATATTTTTTCACCATACTGTGAATCACTGCACGGAAAATTTGTGACGTTAAGTGCCACGGTGGATGGAATATCACATTGTATGCTGTCGTTGACATGATCATCAGAATCCTCTGGTTCAGTTACTGGGATGTTACTGGGAAGTATGACATCATCTTCACTACCACTCACTTGCTCTGCTTCACACTCAATATTTTTGGATACGGTACACTGGTCGGAATTAGAACTTGACGCAACAATTCTAATACTACTTCCACCACCACTAACACCAGTAACACTGACACCACCGGCTGGGAAAACATAATCTCCTCCAACTATGAGTGAAGCTACTGATTGAGCTGTAAAAAACACTGCAGGAGAAATACCTTTCCTCACATCAGCAATGCACTTCTGTGTCTACGTACTACTACCATGCCCACAGACCATCTTACTGCCAACATTGCCATGGCCAGAAACAGCTTTGCTTGCACGTCTCTTTGCAGGCATTTTGGGGGATCAACCACAAATATTATAACCAAATTCAGATTTTGATACGTTCACTCTCTGATTGGAGGGACGCTGGATGTGAAGCCAAATAAACAACCGTGGCTTCAGCAACAGATTAGAGACTACTCTGAGACTGTCACAGAATTAAAACATCTTCAGTAACCAGTGGTGCTGATGAGGTCACAAAAACAATTCAATCTGGTAAAAAATACCTTTTGAACATGGAGGTGGGGGGGAGCACTGAATACAGACAGTGCTGATTTTTATGGCACTACAAGCAGCAAAACTAAGAACAGATACCACGATTGCAGTTCAAAATCAGGCAGCTGCAGTGGATAGCAGGTTCACACCACTGCGCTTGCAGATACACTAGTCTGTGGCACAATAAAAGGTGTATTATTTGATGCACGCAACACTGCACACACACACTCACACACAGAACAGTTTGTGTACAATGCTGAACGAGGAATGCACCGTAAATGCAAAAGTTCAGTACTATGCCACATTACGTATTGTAAATTTATAATTTAAACAACCTGAACTTATGAACTGCTGCACCACATCCACACAACAAACAGCAAGAACATTTCTACTATTACTGACAATATTACTGTGTGTATATTAACACAGTCAGTTATATAACAAAAATATAACCAGAAAACAAATAAATCACTATTTCTCCAACTTAAATCTACCTACACCACAGATATACCCCTCCCCAAAGCACACTTTCACTGTCTTTCACCACACACACTCAATGTTATAAATTAACATTCAAAATCCACACAAAAACAAAAAGCTCGATGATATGAGCACAGGTGTTGTCCTACTATCGATGAACTAAAGTTGGATCCCCCCCAAAAAAAGCCAAAATGCTTTTTGAACAGTTTTTACAAGATTCCTATCACAAACGGCTATCAGAGCAGACTGTCTCCTACTCCTTCCTACTCATACTACCTCAAACTGAGGCTGTGCAGATCAATATAGAGCCCATGTGACCTGAAATCCCATGAATCACTGCAAATTCACCTTTGGAGCTCAAAAATAACGCGAAGTGAGGCGAAGTGCACTGCCTGAAATGCACTACCCTTAAAATTGGCAGAGTAGTGGCCTGGGGAGGCGGAGTAACACAAAGTCATTGCTTCTAATGGACTTTGCGTTCCTCATTATAACACAAAGTACTCCACTTCGTGTTGCGGAGCACTCCACGAATCCACCTTTGCTCCATGAATCGCATTGCGGAGCAGATTGAGCCCACTTCACCCACCTATAGACAGCAGCAATGTGCTTCCTACCCACAGGGACGTTCCAATGACCAACAGGGGGACATCATTGGGGTATCTCAGTCTGCCACCTCACACCTCCTGACCCAGTTCCTTGAAGCTTTCCTGCCACACACTGGTGAGTTCATAGTATTCCTCAGCATGGCAGCAGAGCACAAAGACACTATGCAGCAATTTCATCAAGTTGCACACCTACGAGTGGTACTTGGTGCCATTGACTGCAACCATGTCCCCATCTGTGCATCACCTGGCAATGGCAGTGAGGTGAATGTCAATAAGAAGGGGTTCAACTTCATCAATTGCCAGGTGGTGTGCGATGCGACTGGGCACATCAGCAATGTCTATGCGCAGTACCCTGACAGTGCCCACAACACCTTTATCTGGCACCAGTCCTTGCTGTGCCAGGCATTTGAGGAGGGCAGGATACCCTGTGGGCACCTAGTCAGTCAACAGCAGCAAACAAGGCGCACACACACACCACAGCAGGGGTGGGGATAGGCAGGGGAAGGTAAGGAAGGAGACTGGGATAGCAACACAGGTGGTGCAATACAGCACTGGGCAGACAGCAGAACAACACTAACAGGTGCACATCTCTCAACAGGGGACAGTGCCTATCCCCTGCAACCCTGGCTGCTGACACCAGTACCCCGGATGGCACAGTGGCCAATGAGATGTACAGTGAGGCAGACGCCACCACCAGAAACATCATAGAGAAAGTGTTTGGCATACTGAAGATGCGCTTCCAATGCCTAGACATGTCAGGCGGTGCCCTACAGTATAGGACTCAGAAGGTATGCCGTATCTTTCTAGCCTGTTGTATGCTGCACAACATGGCAATGAAACATGGGATACAGGCACCAGAACCTGAGGGATAGGCTGACAGTGACCCAGAGCCAGCGTTCAGGGGGATAGTGGAGCAACTCAAGAGGAGAGATCCTCGTATGGCCCGCAGGGCCCTGGAGCACAGGGCCACCATCATCAGGACACTGCCACAGACCAGAGGGTGAGTACACACAGCACAGCAACAGGACACAGTACAATGGTAAACAGTTTATTATGTACAGACAATCACAACAGTGCTGACACCCAACAAAGCATGTGCACAACACAGTAGTACTGACTGCACGCGTGACGTCAGTGTGATGGGTGGGTTGTGCAGGACACACATGTGATGAGGACACACAGCCATGGTACAGTGATGTGGACAATGCCTGATGTGTGCCGGCATTGTGGGAAGGGATACCATGGCCGTGCATGTGTGAACGTGCTAGTGACGGTGTGTGTGTGTGTGACAGCATGAGTGCAAGTGCGTGCAGGTGTGTGGGAGTGCTAGTGTGCACAAGTGAGTGTCAACAGTGCACATGTGCATGGCAGCCATGCCTATCTCTGGTGGCTACCACCACACACACACGGCGCACATCACGTGTGCAGGACACAGAGCCAGGGGTGCTCTGAGCTGAGGACAAAGTAGGGGAGGACCATGGTGAGGCTGGGAGGGCAGACCACCTGTGCCCCTGCCAACCAGCAGAGCCAGACAGGGTGGCCAGATGCCCGTGATGGCACTGGGCACCTGCCGATGTGCACGATGCAGTGGTGCTCATGCCAGTGTCAGTCCTATGGCCACATGTGGCCCGCCTGTGGGCCCCTGTACCATGGGTGTGCTGACACCCTTGCACAGCCTGCTGCCTTCCATACAACCTGTGCAGCACTGTGGTGAGGTCAACCACCGTGGCTGTGAGCCCAGCGAAGCCGTGGTCCAGTGCGGGAACCATGCAGCCCAACCTGTTCTTAGCCCACTGTTCCACCTGTGCAAATCCCAGGGACACTGACTCCCGCATCTGTAAGAGCTCATGCCTGAGCTCCTGCCACAGGTCATGCAGGTCCATCTGGGTCTCCTGCTGGGATGTGAGGGTGGCCTGGAGCAGAGGGCAAGCCCCGGGGCATCCGGCTCCATGGCCGCAGCACCCTCAATGGCAGCTGGTGCTGGTGCCTGCAGCGCACCATGGTGGGGATGCTGTTGCACCAGTGGAATGTCCTACTGCTGCAGGGCACTGGTGGTGAGCTGTGACCCCTGTGGGACCTGCATCCTTACTTGTGAAGGGCACTGCATGTCCAGAGGGGCACACACAGCCCCACAAGACCAATCACCAGCTGCACAGGTACACCCATGCTGGCATGGCTATCCACCCCTCTAGCACCCGTGATGCAGACTGCACCCTGCCCCACCCCTGTGCCCCCCTCCACAGGCCCCTCCATGGGCAGGATGTAACCCCCCTCTGACACATCCGACTCCATGTCGCTGCTGACTGTCAGTAGGATCACTTGCCCACCACTTAAATCCTCCACCTGAGCATCCTCCAGGGCTGCACTGTAGTCCAGATCCCCACCACCATTGGAGCTGCCCCCTGGCAGGTGTACCCTATGTCCAAGTGAGTGCCACACATGGTGCATGGCCAAGGGTCCACGACCGGCACCTAGTCCAGAGGGCGACGGCAGGTTCTCCTCCTCCTCCTCCTCTGCCTCTGGTTCCTTGGCAGCCAACCCAGCTTGGTCCTGGCATGCTGCAAGCTCTGCACACACTGCTGTGGAAGAAGACTGGACAGAGTCACTGATTGGTGCGTGCACAGTGTGCCTCAACCACCACCAGTACATGCACATCCTTATATACATGCCACTCACAACAGACATGCACTCCACACACAGCAGCCCCAGAGACATAGACCGTGGCCCCATGCTCACACCAACACCACAGTACACATGCCCCAGCCTGTCAGCTGGGGTGGCAGCCTTGCTGGGCAGTGTTCACATGCAAACCCACCCCATGTGTAGAATGTGCCCAGCAGAGCACCCCCACAGTGCACCCCAGATAGGATGGCAACACCAACACCAACATACAGCACCTGTGCAGTGATTCCATGCAGGGTGCACACACGTGGATACCGACCTGTCCTAGGTGGTGTGAATGGTGTCTCATACCCTCCACCAAGCAAGCCAGCAACAGCCACCTGGTGAGGGGTGGATGCCACCACAGCCATGAGTGGGTCCTCCTGCCACGGTTGCACAGATTGCGGGCCACCTCCAGTCTGCAGTCTATCATGGAGACTCTGTGCCTCCTCCTCTTTGACTCAGCATGGCAGGTCACTCCAGTGCTTGTACACTGCATTACTCATCTGGCCACGGCCGCCGACAGCGTTCATCCCTGCCGTCACCTCATCCCACATCTGGCGTACCACCACATCCATCACCTTGTGCTGTCACAGCATCTGCTCACTCTCTTTGACATCATGCACCATCGTCTTCAGCTCATCCTGGGAGAAGCGAAGTGCCTGTATGCATTCAGGTCATGCTCCGGTACCTATGGGAGATATGTAGAGGGATATGTGTCACCAGCTGTGGTGTGCCTGTGATGCATGGCACACAAGGAACACTATGTGCATGCCACCCTCAATGCCCACACTGCCCAACCGGTAGTGGCATGGTGATGGCACTGGCCAGCATGTGCGTGTACAGTGCACACAGCCACTGTGTACTGTGGCCACCCCTGTGAGCACCATGCCACTGCACAACTGACGGTGTACACTGTGGACAGACTGCACACACTGGACCCCACATGGGAACCACCAACACCCATACCATTCATGTGTTCCCCGGTATGAGGGGGCGTCCCAACGGTCACCACCTGGCATTGTACCATACCCCATTGGCCCCCTAGGGGACAAACATGTGCACCGCACACAGGGCGTGGACATAATGGATGGTACGCATACAATAGCAAGTTACCAGGCACAGACCATATGGTGTTGTCATTGTCACAATGGGATCTGCACAGTCCTGAACCTGTGATCCCTGGGCTGTGGCTGTGTATCACCATCAGAGGGTCTGCGACCCTCCACGTCCCTCATCCTGGGTGTCAAATTCGGGTCCATGAACCCCATGTCGGTGTGACACTGTTGCGAGGCATACCTGCAGTCCAAGGTGGTGCCCCCCCAGCCTGGCGACTGGCAACCACAGTGTGCAGGCAGTGCATGCATGTCGGTCGCTGACGCTGGTGCATGGGCATGGCACATGGACCAATCAGCTGGACAGCTGGCCCAATGGCCTTGTGCACCATTATGCAGCACCATGATGGCCTGTAGTCATGCATTAGGCAGCCCTGTCCGCTGCCTGTACCATTGCGGACTTCAGGTGCGCAGTGTGTATGCCCCGGCATGGTGATGTACCAGTGCCATACCACCAGGCCTCTGGCTGCTATACAGACCTGCCTCTCTCTGCTCTGCCTCCTGCAACATGGCACTATCCAATGTGCCTGTTCGTTTGTAGAATCTGATGAGTGCTGCAATCCCACATCACAACACCGGTGGAGCACTGCTTGCTCTTATATAGCCCAGCTGGGCAATCCAGCCTGTTACAGGTGCAAATGATCAGATAATGATATGCTAATCACACTGTTTGCACTCTGCATACACAAGTACCCTCATTTGCATGTGCTGGTTGAATATGGGCCTGAAAAGTGCCGGGCAATCCATTTAATACTGTGCAAACACTAGTGCAGGGCTATGTGGTGTCCAGTGCCTCACTGTCCCATTAGCGCAGTGCTATGTGGCATAGCATGACCTCCACGCATGCATGTGTGGCCCCTGTGCTGTGCTAGCACCCCAGTGTAGCACAGTGTAGTACTGCACTAGTTCACAAGTGCAGCACTATGCACATGCATGGCAATGTGGCTCTAGGGTCAAGCATGGGCCACGCATGTGCAGCGTGGCTACCTGGGGTTGCACTGGAACTGCATCATGTGATAGCACAGCACTACTGCACTGCTTGCTGGAGGGACCACGTGTGGCGCAGGCTGTGCATTACAACAGGTGGCAGGGTACCAGGGGTGCACGTACAATGTCTGGGAGGTGGTAGAGGCAACGTGCAGTAGTGCACAGGGACAGGCACTGGGTAGATGTAGAGTCAGCCAACCTGGTGCAGCTTGCGCAGCTGAGGAGCAGACACCTCTTTGGGGAGGTCAGGGAGGGTGACTTCCCACAACGGCAGGTGTTGGTGTCCATTGCCAGATGGCTGTCAGAGCAAATGGACATCCAGAGGGATGCAGAGAAGTGCTGCCACAGGTACACAGACTTGCGCTGCCACCAAAGGAGCCAGTTGGCAGCATACAAGTGCATGAGGGCACTGTGCTAGTGCCAGGTACTTGCTTGTGCACAATGCTTACATCCACCATGTGTGTCGTGGTCTGTCTGTGTGTACATGCATGTGTGCGTGTGTGTGTGCATGTGTGTGCACTGGTGTGTGCGTGTGTGTGCATAGGTGTGCTGGTGTGCAGGGTTGTGGGTTGCATGTGGCACTGGTTGTGGGGCACCCAGTATGTGCACCTTGAGGGGGCACTGTCATCCGGGGGGGGCTCGGCTGCCACTATTGCCAGGTAGCCAACATGGTGGTAGCGATGCATGTGTGATGTATGCTGTGTCTGGGGGGGAGACACTACTGTCATGCCATGTGCAGCCCTGACACATAGCCATGGTGTGTGTGTGTGGTGGGTCTGGTCATTGTGAGTGGTGGAACATGCTACAGGACCATCCTGCAGCCAACACCATTGTGGTGCTGGAATGCTGTCACCTGGGCACCAGACAGCCAACACAGCTGTGTGTGCTTCCAGTTACTGTGCATATGCATCTGGCACAGTTGCACCAATGTGCCAACATGCCTACATGCCCTGTGTGCCTGGCACACACTCCGTGAGTGATGGGGTCCACTGTGTGGATGTCTTCTGCATGCTGTCACTGTTCCTGGGCTACCCTGCATGTACAGTGTCATGGTGGTGGGTGTGTATCTTGCTGTGGCACTCACAGCACATGCTATGTATTGCAATAATGCTGCTGTTTCCTCTGTCCACTATAATGCAGAATGTGCAGCCCAGCACAGGGTGAGGGGGCTAGGAGATGTCCCAGGCCACATCCGGATGCAGCCCGAGGGTGCAGACCATGATGCAGCAGACACAGGAGAGTAGCCCCGAGGACAAGGGCCTGTTACATGAGTACATCTCTTTCTTCATTTATGTTGTGCCTCTGTTTTGTGTTGTACCATAACTGGGCTGCCTTTGACTGTGCTAGGCATCTGGCCACCATGGGCTTCATGCCATTGCTGCTGCAGCTTTGTGCTGTATTGCACATCACTGTTCCATGGTGCTGCCACTGTCTGGCAGTCTGGATGCCATGCCCTGTGGTGGGGGGTGGTATGTGACAGTGTCAGCATGCATGGCTGACATTGCCATGCTGTCCACATTCAGCACTGACCATGTTCGGCTGCCCACCTGCCAGGTGGGTGTTCTGGCTGCAGGCCACCGCACACATTGCTGTCCATGGGCCATGTGTGGCAGCATCTGTCGGTGCACCCCTGCTGGTGTGTGCACCCTGTGGGCTTGCTTCTCCTGCAGGTCAGTTTTTCCCTGGCTTGAGTTGGCCTTTGGGCACCCACCATGCCTGCAGTGTGCTGATCCTGTGCCCCTATTGTTTGCTGTTGTGCTCTGCTTTCTGGTACATTGCTATCTGTCTATGGGCAGCCTGTCCCAATGTGTGGTCACTCAAGTGCGTGTTGTTGCATGGCCCTCACCCACTGCCATCCTGGGGACCACCTGTGTGCCTGCATTGTCTCACTGTGTGCAGTGCTGGGGTGGGTGGTGTCAACTGCACCATGGTGCTGTTGGGGTCTGACATATCCATGTCTATTGGGTATTGGGATGGGGCCTGTGTCTACCAGGCCTGACCTGTGGGCACCTGCTGGGTGTGCCTACCATTGTGTTCCTCACCACCACTTGGGCATGGCTGTTGGGACATGCTGTCCATCCCTGTATAGCCACCTGTGGCTGCAGTATGCCTCTTAGCCAGTTTCCCATTCTCACCAGCTCCCCCTTCCTCTTGCAGGTCCACTCCAATTGTCTCTGTGGGAGACCAGACCAGAGGAGTCAGCGGGCTCGAAGGATCTCCTGCAGTGCATTGTCCAGCAGCAACGGACACTTATAGAACAGCAGGCCATCCTAATTTCGGAGATCAGGAGGGTTGCTGCTGTCCTGGAGGCGTATATGCCAGATCCCTCCCTCAGTTAGCCATGAGTTTTGTTCCTTTTCTGTTGTCTATCCCCCCCCCTTGTGGACTGCTGTTTATCCCTGGCCTCTATTAAGTTTTCCCTGTTTGTGTCCACCTCCCCTTTACCCCATTACCATTCTGTAAATAATGTAAATTTGTACATATGTTATTCATGCCACTGTTTTGGTAGTCTTTCTTATCATAGCTGTAGTCATTTCCATGCTAGTCCTCTTAGTAGTAGTGTTCTTTGTTGGGGGGGGAGTTATTTGCTTTTTCTTTTGTTGGGTTTGTACAGTTGGCCTTATTTGTTTTAGTGTTGGTCCATCCAGTAGTTGTTCAAGGATCGGTTATGTTTGTTGTTTATTATATTCTTTTAGCTTTCGCTTTGTTGTGTATACTGTTGCTGTGCCATTCTTTTATTTCATATTACATTCATGTTCCTACAGTTTACTGTGTATTTTACTGTGTCCTGTGTCATTCTTGGGTGCTGGGGTTTTCGCTTCATATGTACTGCCCCTTGGTTCTCACGCATGGGTCCTGGTTGTTGCTTGCCATTCACATGCCTGTTTGTCATTTACTGGGTTCTGCATTGCAGTCTGCACCTGGGACCTTGTTCTGGGCTGTGGTTCATTGCATGTGTCCCAGGACAGGCTGGCTCACATATGCACTGTGTTCCACTGGGTGTTTGCACTGCCTGCTTGGGTGCTATATTCAGTGCTCTCTTGTTTGTTATATTCAGTGCTGTCCTATTCCCAGACAATGTTTGCCCTGCACTCCTGGCCCTGCTTGCCTGGCTTCCTTTGCTTGCTATATTCAGCTGTTTTTGCACCGGGCTATTCCTTTTGAATATAGCTTGCTTTCTACTCCAGGCTAAGTGTGCCCGCCGGGCAGTGCTAACTTTGCCCCGGGGCAGGGTTTTGAATATCTGGCCCAAAGTGCCTTCAAATTCAAGTTAAATGTGCACACGTGCCATTAGGGATTGCATTAAACTATAGTACAGATTCTACAGCATTTACTGTTGTAATGGGTCTATAATTTAAATTTACTATATGATTTATTTCACATATCAAATATTAACATCTATTCTGTAAAGGTTCCTTCAACTTTCTTTTTGGAGTGCAGGAATTAAAATATCAAGTCCAGGAATACTTCATACCATGTCTAAAGCTTGAACTGCAAAACAAGTTGGGGAATTTTTTACAAAAGCTTCTACTAAATCTAAAAACAAGAACCCTTTAGAGCACTAAGAAAGAGATGATGAACTGGATTCTGAGTACTTCAAAATAAAAAGGGGCTCTGCCCTAAGTGCTCTGAAAAAAGAGCAGAACATTGCACTCATCATAGGGGTTCAAATGCTATAGGCATACTTGATAAGGACCCGCCTCTAAAAAAAAGACATTAATGACTAAATAGAAAAGGCTGAAAAGCAGGACAAAGTTAATATAGTTACACTTTCAAAGGGCAATATGTCTTTCTTACACTCTGAGTATGTAAAAGATATATTAACTAATCAAAATGCACAAGTGGGAGAAAATGTAAAGATAACAAACCCATTTTCAATATCTAAACAACATCAGAGATGGCAGAGTTCATTACGGAGGACTCTTCTGTTCTGCAGCAAGTTACTAACACTCAACATAGCTTGGAACATGAAGATGATGCATTCCATCATTTTTTACAGACACTGGAAGATAACCACATAGCATTTCTCTTTAATGGAAATCAATTAAGGGTCAAAATTTATATACTGGAATATAGAATTCTTTTACTGATGGTAATAATTCACTATCATTTTAGAACAAGATATAACCAAGCATAACTTGTCAAATAATATTGACTCTGAAATTAAAGTGTGTGGGGTTAAAACCTAATCCCCTGTAAAATGTAATATGTCTATAAATGATGCCAAATTAAAGGGAGCAATAGCATTATGTGTTACCACAGATATCTCTTCCCCGGAACTGGAAACATAATAGAACTTTTCCCCAAAAATTAAGTTCCACCAGTAATATTATTTATCCCGGGAAAGTACAAGCTGATTTTGTATTAGATCCTGGAACAACAACTAGTGATTATGAAGCTATCCTTAATTTGAAAGAGATGACAGCAGGTTTTGATAGACCAAATAAAAAGCTTGAAAGTATACAAGTTTAAATATCCAACACATGAAAAGAACCAGGATTAATTAATTCCAAAATTCCAGAATTGGAAACCCCGGTATTGGATATAGAAGATTATCAAACTTTCAAACTTTATTGGATTTCAAATTGAGATTAAGTTATCTATTTTGCAATTGAATCCACATTTAACATAACATCACATAAACAGACATACATACATAATTTCAATTTCAATATAACATTGATTAATTTAAGTTATACACGAACCCAAATATCAATAGTTTATCCATAACAATTGCAATGTTTGCTATATAAAGTCATTAAAAAATATTTAAAATGATTAAATGGTAGCAATACTGTGCATTTCCACCTTTTGGATATTTGTTCCCAAGTTTTAGGCACTAAATTTGTAATTGTTTTATCACCAAATGTTGTTCTGGTTCTAGATCTAATAAAACCTTTCCGGACAGAAGATCGTAAATTATATTGACTCTGTATTCTTACTTGCAATATATTTAACAAACAAATAGGCAATGACCATTGTACAAACTTATACACAAGTAAATTCCAATGATAATCTCTCCTATCAAATAATGAAAGGAGACCCGAATTTTGATATAGCACACAACAATGAGTTCTAAAAGGAAGATTTGTTATAAATCTCAACGCACTATCAAAGAGAACATCCAAGGAACACAGCAATGATTTTTTTGCATTTTTGTAAATGATATCACCATAATCTAATATTGGTAAAAATAAGGCAGAAACCAATAATTTCCGAATCTTTAAACTAAAGAGAGTTCTATCCCTATAAAAGAAACTCAGAAGTCTCTTCAGTCTCATTGACATAGACATTATATGCAATTCAAAAGTCAAATTTTTATCTTGTATAACTCCTAAATATTTATAGGAGTTTACTCTTTCTATGTCAATTGCTGTTAAAGATCTAAGCTCCTTTATAGTTGAATCTTTAAAATCTTTTCTACCAAACATCATCCACTGTGTTTTTTTCTCATTCAAAAGCAATCTCAAATTAACAAGTTCCCTCTGTATTTTATTAAAATCTTGTTGCAAAACAACCATTGCCATATCCACATCATCACTCATGGTGTACAAAATTATATCATCCGCATAAAGTTGTATACAAGTTTTAGGTGAACAATAATTTGGTAAATCATTTATATATAATAGAAAAAGGAGGGGGCCAAGCACAGACCCTTGAGGTACCCCATTTAATAGGGTAGCTGATGTTGAACACACACCTCCTATTTTAACAGATTGTAATCTCCCAATCAAATAACTATGAAACCAGCCTAATCCTGGAATACCTAATCCAACATTTTTTAACTGATTAAGTAATATAACATGATGAACTGTGTCGAATGCCTTCGACAAATCCAGAAATAATGATGGAACTTCCTGGTTTTTGTCAAAAGCATTCAACAGGTCATCAACTACTTTTAAAATTGTATATGTAGTATTATGCCCCTTTCTAAATCCTGATTGTAAATGTGTTATTATAGTATGCTTAATAAGATAATTAGTCAAATGAATACTCACAAGTTTTTCAAGTATTTTTGCACATATTGGTAATACTGAAATTGGTCTATAAGATCCTGGTTTGATAGGTCACCCCTTTAAATACTGGAGTATCAAAAGCTGTTTTCAGATCAATTGGTAATTCACAACTATCAAGAAAATTAAAATATATGTAAGATGAGGTGCTAATAATTCAGCTGCCAATTTCAAAAAGGGGGGGGGGGATCTCATCACATCCGGGACCTTTTCTAATATTTAAAGTCTGTAACTGTTTTTTAACATCATATAATTGAATTGTACTAAATGAAAACACAGGTCGTTTAAGTCCACTACCAAAATCAATATCCAAAACAGGGAGTGGCAAGTCTGAATGCATTTTAATAAATGCATCTCCAACAGAGACAAAAAAGGAATTCAATACATTTATCTTGTCAACATCCATCACAAAAGTTTTTCCTTCAAATGACAAAGATGTTGGCAAGTTAACTGAACCTTGACTTCCCTTCATCAAATTTATGCCCTTCCATAGTGCATGTGGATTTTTTTCTGATAAGGAGAAATAGTCTTCATAATATTTCCTTTTTTGTTTCCTAATATTTTTAGTACAATAACAACCTTAAATGCCAAGATATCTTTAATTTCCTTAGTAGTTTTAGCTATATGCCATAATTTTGATTTTTTTTATTAAATCTTTCAATTCTTGTGTTATCCAAGGCACTCTTTTTCTTTTATTCACGTTTTTTAATTTAAGTGGGCATGTTTATTTATAACTTTCACAAGAGACCATCTAAAGAAAAGCCATGCTGTGTGTACATCTGGGAAGTATATATTAAATTCCATTGAATTTTTGCCACATCATTTAAATATGCCTGTTCATTAAAATGATTAAACATCCTTACATAAATAAATTGTGATTGTTGTTTCTCCATCTGAGTGTCCCTAATACAAGAAATGTAACAGTGATCACTCACATCATTTTCATGAACTGCTGATATATATCTTTCAGGTCTATTTGTAAATATTAAATCCAATAAAGTATGTTTTTCATTATTTGATTTATGCAATCGAGTAGGTGTATTAATCAATTACTGCAAATTAAGAGCTGCAAACTGATTTAGAATCGTTAATTGAGGAATTAACATATTCCAATTAAAATCTCCAAGCAGTACTGTCTCACAATTTATAAAGGAGCAATATGTTCACACAAAGTTTGTAATGCAAAACTTTTAGCAGATGGGGGTCTATAACAGACCATAATATTTAATAAGAGACCTGTATTTCCTTGTATTTGTACAATTAACAAATCCAATTGATCTGGAAATGTTTTAGCAAGTTTCAATTGACCCTTATATATGTTATTTAAATACAACATAACCCCCCCCTTTTTTTTTGTCTATCCTGCCTAAAAACATTATAGTTCTCTATGGATACAGCAACATCTTTGATTTTAGATGAGAGCCAAGTTTCTGTTAAAGCTAATACATCTGGTTTAATTGTTTCAACTTGAGTTCTTATTATATCCAATTTGGGTAACACACTTCTAACATTTAGGTGTAAAAAACCCAAATTTTTCCTTTCCCCAAAATCAACCAAAGAATAGTCATTTCCCAACTGAGGACTGGGGTTCACATGTACATCACCAGAGATCAGCAAACTAATCAATATCAATTTCCTAATCCATACAAACTTCTTTTTTGAATATATTTTCAATTTTTGTGTATCTCTAGTATGTTTATAGTACATCTCAGGTGCACGCACATGTGAAATCCCACAGCCATCAGTTAATACTAAAACAAAGCTCTCAGTCAAATCAAACCTCTCTACATATACATTGGGAAGAAAGATCTCATTTCCTACAAATTGTATGGGAACATAATTTCCCCCATTAGGGTTATCCCTTCCCACAGTACACAGTATTGCTAATAAAACTACCAGTATAACACGCATGATAACAGCGTACATACCTGCTAAAAGTCTAATAAAACAAACTGAATTTTCAAACATGCAATTTATACTTTAAAAATAAAAGCAAAGACTATTGCAGTGTAAAACTTTTCTCTTCTGAGTGGCGCTCGCACCACTCACGCTCGCACAACTGCACTCATGCAGTAGCAGCGCGAGATTTAAATAGCTACTCTGCCCCTCCTCCCAGTGCGATGTAGATGCTGTCTGTAGCCCCCTCACAGCTGAATCAGCTTCAGCAGATTGCAGGGTGTAACAAGCACTCAGGTAGAGCAATGGCACAGTTCACAAACTAGCTGGATGACACAGTTACTGCAGCTTTCATTTACACAGCAGTTGTAGAGCTAAAAGATGTACCTGGTCAGTGAAATAGCAGCAAGAGGTTTAAATAGCTGCTCTGCCCCTCCTCCCAGTGCGATGTAGATGCTGTCTGCAGCCCCCCTCACAGCTGAATCAGCTTCAGGAGACTGCAGGGTGTAACAAGCACTCAGGTAGAGCAATGGCACAGTTCACAATCTAGTTGGATGACACACTTACTGCAGCTTTCATTTATACAGCAGTTGTAGCAATTATTATACAAAGGCAAGAAAGAATGCTAGGCTATGACTGGTCTGTCTGGGACTGGACCTGTGGTATTATCCCAACATACCATCATGGATCTAACCACAGCATACAGAAGATTGGATGACATGTTAAAAGATCACTTCACATGCCGTTGTTTCCATGTCTTCTGTCACTGCGAGTAGCATTCCCCGTCATTTGCAAGTACATCTGTACTTAAAAAAAAAACTGAAGCCTCCCTCCCACACTCCCACAGGGCTATAGTAAAACAACTATTACTTACATTTCCCAGACAATAATTACACCCACTCAATCACAACATATCCCCATTTTAGGCACACATAAAAAATTAAAGTAAAGCCATCAGTGTGGCAGGTTTCTCTTAACCCACGGTCAGCAGCACGGCTTGAAAAATAGTAAGTGTGTGCCTTTCTTGAGTCAGTCCAATAAGTAAAAACATGTAAATCCTACTTCCTACAGTGACAGGACAAAGAAAATATCAACAGAGAAACCCATTAGTATGTCTGGCTTCATGGATGGACCACATCCAGTGAGTGAGCAAGAACCCATGTTTCAAAGAGTTACCATGCAGTTCTCGCTTTCATGCACACTCTGCAAGACACATTATTCTGTAGTTTTCCTGAAAATCCCATGGAGTTAAAAAAAAGCCAAAAACATCAACTTACCACCTCCACACATCCCTTCCTCTCATTCTTCAAACATTCTCACATCAGCAGTGGGGGCAGCAGGTGAGTGGTCATAACGTGGGGGGGGATGCAAGCGGCAGTCTCCAATGCAAAAAAAGGAAGCGGTGTAAAACCAAATCAGTGAAACAAAAAGATAAAGAAACACAAAGCCAAAACTCTCTGAAAAACCAAGACATAAACATCAAAGAAACTGGCACATGAACAATGAGTAACAGCACTGATTGCCATGAGGACTGCAGGGCCACACAAAAAACACAGCAGCTCCACCTGCTGGCTGAAACAAGAAATCAGCACTATTTTTTTTATAAAGCAACCCCACACATTCAAAAAAGTGATAAAAAACTACTTTAAATGTTGTTTTTCATCTTTTTTGTTTGCTGTACAAATGAATCAACCATAGTATAATAGGAATAATGCACTCCAGGGTGTGTGTGGTGCTGTGATAACGCCATGACTGGGGTGTTGGATGCACTCGGCCTACAGCCATGTGCCCAACCACCCCAGGCATGGCATTATCCCAGCATGACACACACCCTGTTGTGTATTATTCCTTTATTATACAATGGCAAGAAAGAATCTTGGACTGTGATTGATCAGTTTGGGGCTGGACCCATGACGTTATCCCAGCACGACGCCACAGGTCTTGTCTCAGCCTGTAGATGATTTTTTGGATGATGAGCTTGATGATTTTTTAGAGCTAGAGCTCTTTTTTTGCATCTCCTCTTAAGAAACAAAAATATTTTCCAAAACCTAGACCTAGCTGATTTAAAAAGCAAAGTTGATGATCTTGATTAGAGAGCATAAAGAAATAATTTAAAGTTCCTTGGTCTACCAGAAAGAGCTGAGGGTAATGATATTATCTTCTATATGGAAAAATTATTAACATCAGCCCTGGGAGAGTCTTTCCAACAAATAAAATTGAATTAGAATGTGTGCAGCACTCACCAGCAAAATAGTAATTGCATAACCTGAAATACCCATGTATAATATATATAAGATTCTTATGGTTTCAGGAGAAATTATTTTCTATTTTCAAGGAAAAGTGGATTGTGCTTTGATAATAAACAGATTCTGATATTTCCAGATATGGGCTCAGACAACTACAAAAAGTGGAAAGTATTTAATCCATTAAATCCTTACTTTGGGAACATAAAATAAAATTGTTGCATTTATTTATTTGCTTTTGGTAACCGGGTAAGTACACAAGGCATAGCAATGCCTATTTTCAGGCATGACCCAGGAGGGTACAAGGATTACAGATGACAACAAAACAGTTTGCAGAGTACAACAATAGGTGGAAAACAGTGGTTACAGGTCAATAGAATTTCCAACAAAGATGTACAGTGTATGCAAATCAACAATAGATAACAAGAATTAAAACATAAAAATAACGAGATAGCAAGTGCAAGTTCACCCATATTAGGGATACAAACTGGGAGAGATAGCTAATGAGGTACAAAGTGCGGTGCAACTTGGAGATGAGTTAGAAACACAAACCATCAGCTTGAGCAAAAACCAAAGGACTAGAGGTCCAAGGAGGGTAGTAGAGTGACAGTTCAGGGGGAAAACCAGATAGAGAACAGGTAAGTAAGTAAGTACTATACTTTAGGACAGGGGAAGGAAGAACAAGGGAGAAAAGGGGACCTAAGAGAGAGAAAAAGATGGAGGGTGGGAGGGTGAGAAAGTGGAAGGGGTGATGGAAGACAGGGGTCAGGTAGAAAAGAGAGGTGAGGAGAGAAAGTGGTAGAAGGTGGAGAGGAAGCAGCTGGGGGGAGGAGGATAGGAGGGTCCATGGAGAGTGAAATCAGGCACAGGGGTTTGAGCCAAGTAGATGATCACGGTGTGTTCTCTTGAGCAGGCATGGGTTGGCATGAGAGAAATTGCTTGGGAAAGAGAGTTCCAATATTTTGGCACTGCATGCAAGAAAGCCTGTGTGCCCAATGCAGTTTTGCACATAGTGATGTGGAGAGGCACTTGGTCAGTGGATCGAAGCTCATAGGAGACAGCTTGTGCATCCAACATAGAAGCTAGGGATTGGGGAAGACCTGATCTGGCAATGCTGTCAGTGAGAGATCCGAGAGACTGGAACCGATAGGCCATGGGGGAGGGCCATTTTAGGTCAGCATAGAGCTGGCAGTGGTGCTTGTAGAGAGGGGATGCAGAAGCATATCTGCACATATTATTATAGGTGGTGTCCCACTTGTGAAGAGAAGTTTCTGAAGCACCAAGCTAGGAGACTGAGCCATAGGATAGTGCCAGAAGCAGAATGCCTTGTGCAATAGTGAGACTGACTGATGGGGTAAGAGCATAACTAGTCTGGTAGGCACTCCTGAGTTTAACATTTACAGACTTAAAGGTTGCATTAATGTGTTGATCAAAGACCAGAGATTCATCGAGCAGGATGCCCAGGTATTTGAAGGAGCTAGTATTGACCAATAGTGAGCCTTTGGAGCAAGAGATTTTGAGGGGGTTTTGGTTTGTTCTGAGTCTGGCTGGGGAGCTGAAGAGCACTGAGTGCATCTCACCCACATTTAGAAAAAGGCTGTTTTCAGAGAGCCAAGACTGAATCTTGATGAAATCTGAGGAAAGAGAGCGATTTATGTCCAAGATGCTATTGGCACTGAAATAGAGAACAAGGTCATCAGCATATAGCAGAGATGAGCAGTCAGGGGAGGGGGGGGGAAATCATTTACAAAGATGGAAAAAAGTAGATGGCCCAGAATAGATCCCTGTGGAACACGAATATTTATGGTAGAGCGAGTGGACAGGACGGAGTTATAATTTACAGCCTGCCTTCTGCTTGACAGGTAGCTATTGAACCAGGCCACTGCCTCTGTGGAGAAGTCAAGGGACCAGAGCTTATCAAGGAGAAGGGAGGGGTTCACAAGCATGAACATCTTAGTTAGGTTGATAAAGACTGCTCCGGTAGGGAGGCCATTGTCCATTGCAGTATAGATATCAACTGTGAATTTTAGGAGAGTGGTGGCAGTGCTGTGGCCTTTTGCAGAAGCCATGCTGGGAACAGGAGAGAAGACTGTGTCCTTGTAGAAGAGAGATGGCATGATTGGCTACTAGTTTTTTGAGTATTTTACTAAGAACAGAGAGAATGGCGATGGGCCAGTAGTTGCCAATATCTGTGGGGTCTCCTTTTTTACATATGAGAGTGACTTTTGCTATTTTCCAGATGCTGGGGACTGAGCTGTGGCATAGTGATAGGTTGAAGATTCTAGCTAAGGGTGAGGCAATAGTTGGGGCAGTGAGTTTCAGGAGCTTGGGCAGAACACTATCTGAGCCAGTAGCAGTACTATCGAGGACCTATTTAATGCCAAATCATCTTGAATTATTCTATAAAGGGACTACACAAAATTTTAATTCATTAGTAGACACTGTGAACTATGTTAAGAATGGGTTGGGAATAGAACTTCTCTTAATTAAAACTGTCAGGAACACTCTAATGTTAAAATTAATTTTGCAAATTCATGCCCCAGTAATTATGAATACCATTTACAGGCTAACTCCAACACTGAAAATTCTTTTGTGACATAACGTTTTCTTGTTGAGACTTTTCTGGTGGGGGGAGCAATATCTGTTTCTTCTACTGAAGTCCTATGGAACCTGTCTTGGAGTGTTCCTAGGACTAAGGGGGACTAGTACCCTTTCTGCGCTATCCCTAAAGTGGTTGTTGAAGCCAACCTCCTCCCAGCTTGCTCCTGTTTCTCCCCATCCACCTCCCCCTTCTCTATGTACCTGTCATCCCACCCTATATTTTTTTCTTCTCACACACCTCTCAAACTCCCTCTCCCCTCTGAGAGCTTTGTCTCACTGAATTTCTACCTCTCTGTTCCTCCCCCTCCTCCCCCAGCTTACCCTGGTAATGTTCAGTTGACTGCAATGCTCAATTATTGTCATTTACCGCATTGTATTTCCTACCACCATGTTTTGCTGCCACTGTATTTGCACCTTAATTTATTGTTGTTTTTACACTTCTGCTTGACTGTGTTTTGCTGCTTATTTTGTTCTCTTTCCCCTTCTGCCGGGTTGCACCAGGAAATGAGCTTCGATTCAGTGTACTTTTCCCGGTTACCAAACTTTTAAATAAATGAATAAATATTTGGGGAAGGAGGAAATCGGTCCATAAAAGTCTGCTACTATGGGATTTGGGAGTCAGTCATAATGGGAGTTTGGGATAGGTGTTTTTTTTTTGAGGTGGTGGGTATGGTTCATTTTGGCAGTACAAAAAGTGACGATAAAAGTAAAAATCAGGATGGAATTTAATGAACTGATAATGGCTATGTCAAATTGTATCTCGATATGGTACTTATTCTGTAGAATGGTGCCGCAGAAACCTGAGAATTCTTTCTATTCCCATGCTTCTTTACATTTATAATATGCCAGATAGAAATGTAAAACTTTTATCTTGGAATACAATGGTTTCCATAATCCAATGAAATAAAAAAAAAAATATTAATTATATAAAGAAAAACCAAGCTGATTTATTACTCTTTCAAGAAACACATTTGACAAATTCCAAGGCATTTAAAATAGATAAAGCACGGGGTAACAAAGGAATACATTCTGTTTCGCATTCTTTTTTTTTTTTTTTGCCATAATAAATGTTATTGATATTTTCAACCATACAATACAACTTTATAAAACCAAAACAAACTCATATAGATATACAATTCCATACAATATTCATTTAAATTCATTCTTCATAATTTCTTATACATCTAGCATTGTCCTTTGGGCAGTGAATAGGCATAAAAATAACAGTATCTTCTACTTAGATTTAGTATTTTAACTACAGAGGAGCAAATCATTACAAACTATGCAATGAAGAGTATTTTAATCAATTACACATCTTTAACTTTGAGGGTTACTGAAAGTGAAAATGGGCCCCACATTTCATGGAATTTATCAACTATATCTAATATTAAGGAAGACATTCTTTTGTTATTAGCTGTGTAACTCATCATATCATACCATTCTGCCACAACTGGTGCAATGGGGTTTTTCCAATATTTAAGTATTACAATTTTACCACACACAGATGCAGCTACCAACCATAGTTTCTGTTGGTAAGTGAGAATCAAGTCACTGGGGAAGATACCCAGGATGAAGATAAGAGGGGACAAAGGCAGAACAATTTGTAAAAAAGTGACACATACTTTTTTAACTTCCTTCCAAAATAAAGAAAGTGAAGAGCATCCTCATAAAATATGAGTAAGATTTGCATCAACTGCCTTACATTTCCAAGAATCTGCAGTAGTAAAGAGGCCCATATTACAAAGTTTTATAGGAGAAAAGTAAAACTGATGTAGTATTTTATACCAAATCAGCTAACCTTGAGTGTCTCTATTACCTTTGAAGGCCAGTTCCCAAGCATTACTCCAATCTTGGTCTGAGATGGGATGTCAAACTCAGCTTCCCACGTCTGTTTGGCTGAAGAAGTTAGGATTGAAGATAAACAGCAGTTCTTGATTGCTTTACAGATAAAACTAGCACCTTTTTTAGAGGACTTACCTTATTACCTGATTCCATTCTTTATTGCCAGGGAGGGAGAGGTCATCTAAAAGAATCTGTTCCTTAAGCAAGCTTCTCAGCGGTAGGTAAAAATGAAAATGGAACCAGGGAAAATGAAATTTCTTTTTAATATCCGTAAAATACATCAGCTGGATGTCTCCTTAGTTAGGAAATCATCTAGTCTATTTATCCCCGCTGGTGACCAAGTCTTGTTCATTAGCTGGGCACCTTTGCAAGAGATATAAGGATTGGACCATAGAGGAACTGTTTTAAGTGGTATTAGTGCAGGATTTAAAACCTTATGTACCTTCTTAAGAACTCTAAAAGAATCAACTAAACAAGGGTTAATACCTAGATTTATGGGAATAGGAAGGTAATAAAATCTGCCATTTTGTTGAGTGAGATTAATGCTTTTTCAAGTTGTACCCACAGAAGGTCCCACGCTACAATTTCAGCTTTATTTTGTAGAAGTATTGCTAACTGTTTGAACATAAAGGCCCACTAATACCATTCCCAATGAGGTAATGCTAGGCCTCCCAGTTCATAAGGAGCTTGCAGTTTATTTATATTTAATCTTGGTGGTTTGCCCTCTCATTGAAAATTTCTGAAGATTGTGTTCAATTTATGCAGCAGATTTGGTTTAAATATAATAGGAATATTTTGAAATAGATAAAAAAAATGTGGAGCAATAATCATTTTAAATCCTAAGTCCTCCAGTGCGTCTATTTTAATTAATAAACAGATGAAACTGAAAATTAAGAATATTCTTGATTCTAACAATAGATGTTGTATTATTACTGTTGAATACGATAAACTACCGCTTACATTATCATCTGTTTATGCACTGAATAATGAGCAAACTTCTCTCTTAAAATAATTTTTCATGAAATTAATAGAATTTGTACAGCCCTATATTCTTGTTGGAGACTTTATTATGATCTTGGAGTCTTTTTTGGATACAGCAGCTATTGACAGGATGGTTAGCCATGAGACACATGTACTTTAAACTGAATGTTAGAGTGGTCATTTAAGTGATAACATTAAGTTTTGAGGCATATAAGAAGCAATAAATGGCTTCCGTGGATGATTGAGGCGTTTAATCCCCACAGAAGCCAGTTAATGCAGTATACTCCTCAAAACTTAATGTTATTACTATTATACCACTAGACTTTGTGGTAAAAATGTATTTTCAGTAGATTTTAAATTTTACTTGGAGCGCACGTAATATCTCCTCCGTGCCTCTGTAACCTGTAGTGCTGCAGGAGCACATAAGAAGCTTGTTCATCACTAACTGATGATTTTCAGGTTGTATGTGTGGAATTAGTAATATCAAAGACTTACAGCCAGAGAGATTATTTGCAAGTTGGTCCCGTTCAAAAGCAAGCACTAAAACCCTTTTTATTTTGTCTTGTGGAATGAAATTTGTGATTTTGGACATGCGCATTACTGAAGCTGGTAATGCGCATGTGCAGATTGACAGATTCGATTTGGCAACAGAAAATAAAAAGGGTTTTAGCACATGCTTTTGAAGGGGACCAACTTGCAAATAATCTCTCTCTGGTCAAGGTGTCTGATATTACTAATTTCACACATACAACCTAAAAATCATCAGTTACTAATAAATGAGTTTACTTGTTCTAAAGCAGTGCAGGTGACAGTTGCATGGAGGAGATATTACGTGCACTGCAAATTAAATTTGAGGTGTGGTGAAATTTTGTTTTAGTAAAGAAATCAGTGGCAGGATGGACTTAGTTACACAGGGTGACTCTAAATGAGATTCAGTGTGTGTGTGTACAAGTGTGAGTGCAGATGAAGAAAATGTGGATAAAGGACTGTGGGCATGGTTAGGATGAATAAACTACTATGGAAAGGCAATTAAACTACTGTGAGTGTGGCTATATGCGAATAAACTACTGTGAGCATGTAGGTGGCAGTTTGTGGGAGAATAACTGTCAGTTTTCCTGTGCTGTGATTGGCTAAGAGTAGATACCTATGGTATAATAAAAGATATTTGGAGACATCAAAATCCAGACACTATGGATTTTTCTTTTTTTCTCAGGTAGATACAAAACATATTCCCGAATAGATTATTATTTAGGTTCTACACTTATACTGTCTAATACTATCCATGTTAAATATCATGCTATTATAATCTCACACCATTCCCTTGTTGAGTTGCTTCTCAAACTCAGGGACACCACATACATCCCTAATACATGTAAATTAGATCCATTACAATTAAAAGATCAAGCATATATTGACTTAATACACAAATAAACACATTTTTTCTCAGTAAATAAAGCTGATGAAATGTCTAAAAATATAATATGGGATGCATATAAAGCTACAGTATGGGGCACCCCCCTTGCTTATTCAGTTACTAAATATAGAACTCATAAAGAGAGGATTTCAAAGCCTGAAAATAATAGTAAAGCAGCCATGAAATCCACTCTGGATCTGGTATTTCTTTTCATTTAAGTCATCTTGAAAAACTAAGGCACAGGTTTAACACTTTACTGAATGAAATGGCTGAAAGATTAGCTTGTATTACTAAAACTAAATACTATGTGCAAGTACATAAGAATAGAACCTGTTAGCTCATATGTTATAAAAATAAATGGTGGAAAGGTTTAATGAACAGATCATATTGCATATAGATCTTGTTTCCTTCAACCCAAAGGATATGAATAAAGAATTTATAAATTATTATAGAAAGTTATATGAATCAGAATAAGTGATCACGATGCTGCAAGATAATGAACTATACCAAGATAGTCCTGTAATTACTAGTACTCAGAAATAATTTCTACATTGCCTGATAATGATTATGTAAATTTCTAAAGCAATAGCACAACTGAAATCTGGGAAGTCCCCTGGATTGGATGAATTAAGTACTGATTTTTATAAAGTATCTGGGGAAAACTTTAGTGCCTTATTTGTGTGACCTGTTCAATTCTTTCATTTCACAAAATAAACTCTCTTTTTCTTTTGGTGATGCCTTAATTACGGTTATTCAAAAACAAAGGTAAAGATCATACATTATGTACATCTTATTCACCCAATTTAATTACTTAATTCAGATTATAAAGAGGTTTGCTAAAAGTTGAGCAGCCAGGGAGTCACGGGATGCCCTGTGCTGAGTAGGTATCTCAGAATAACTGCTCCACTCCTTCTCACCACTTTTTCATTTAAAACATTAATTTTAAGGAGTGTTCCCCTGCTGTCTATTATTATCTTGCATCTAGAAGTCTCCTGACTCCATGTCTGATGTTTTTTTTTTGCCATGGCTGACACTGAAATGAAAATGCTGGCATATGCCATACACCCACAAGCAAACCAGAGTGGAATAAGGGCTCAAAGAGATTGAAGACCCAGGCCACGGCTCTTCCATTCATCTATCTCACTGACAGCATTGACAGAACAATGTTTTTTACTGGAGCTCTCACTTCTGAAGGATTCCCTTAAAACAATTACTGATAACTTGAACAATATTTGACTGACAACAAACGCCTTTAGCAGGAGGATCAGTGACATGGAGGTAAGAATTAACTCCTTGGACCACTGGCGGGAGCATACCAATCCAGAAATTACCTCCTTGCGGCAAAAGATCAGTCACCTGGAAGATAAGATTGAGGACTTTGAGGGGAGATGCCGCAGGAACAATACTGTTATTATTGGCCTGCCAGAAGGTGTTGAAGAGACAAATGCCATCTTATTCGTACAAAAGATGTGCAAGAAAATATCAGGTCCCTCTCCAAATGTTCCAACTTACATAGTGGAGAGAGCTCATAGAGCCCTCCGGCTAATGCCACTATCTAGAGCATCTCCCAGAACATTAATTTTTAAGGTACTTAATTACTTTGATAGGCAACATCTGAAGTAAAACACGGGGTCTACAAGAAATCTCCTGGGAGGGTAACAAAATCTGAGTCATTCAGGATCTTCCCAACTCAGTGCGGCTTAAGAAAGTAGCATATAGTCCACTAACCTCCAAATTGCTGGCTGCCCATATTGGTTTCAGGATGTGCTATCCATCACAGCTACAAGTTCAACATCAAGGGAAGACAATTGCTTTTGACTCAGCTGAGCAAGCTCGCCTTGAATTGCCCAAACTTTTCCTGGCTCTATTCAAATTCTCAACCTGAAGATGTTCTGCATTGTTGTCTTTTATTCATCAGATATGAGAATGCTGCAGACAACTAATGCTACCTATTGGAGATGCAGCTGTTCTGGGGATCACTATGTGAGTTGGAAACCCACTTCAAATTCCAGAATGCCTTTGCTCTGATTGACTTGTTTGAGGTGCTGCACCAGAGGGAGTTTTTTCTGTGTTCCTACAGTTGGAAGCTTATATTTCCTAGTGCTTAGCCTCTTTTTATTTTGGACCAGATTCCAAGTACTTAACATGATAAGACTTATGACTTGCTGCTGCTCCATAGATGCAACGTGGTTAATTCATTTGTTTTTCATATTGCTGGTATGAGCTACACTAGTTATGAACATTTGAGTGGCTTTCAATTACTGACACTCTTTGATTCATCTCTGTTCTGTGATCCTCCCTTTGCTAACCATTGTTGGAGTGGCTCCAGGTGCTCTACTGTATTTATTTCCAACTCACTGTCTTGACACCCATTTCTGCAGGGACTCTTGGTGCATGGATGCCGGGGCACCCTCAAGACTCAGAATGAGGATCTTCTCAGCCCAACTTCCTTCCTTAACTTGGTTAAATGCAAGTGCGCATTCCATTCTGATCTACTATTTTAAGGGCTACAGTTTGTTATTATACTCTGTAATTATTTGGAAATTTGAATATATAGACTGTAGCAGTTGGGCTTGAAGTCTCTACATTCAGAGTCTTGAACTGGCTGGAACACTACATTGTTAATACTGAGTACCCCCTGCTGTGTTTTCGCTACTATTTTGTTTTTGCCACTGGCTCTTCAAGCGTATTGTTGAAACTGACTTTTTCATAAAAGAGCTGCAATAATTGTGATTTTTTTATTATCAGAATTCCACAAGTCTTTTTTTTTTTTCGCATGCAACCCACCCGTGATCATTTTTAATAAACCTGTTTAGGATGTTTGCTGAAGCTCTGAAGATATGACAGTTAAGAACTGATTTCCTCATTTGAATTTTTATGAGACAACTGTTATTTGCCTTTTCCACTTGTTCATCAGAGAGTCTTAGTTTTCTCTTGTTGTATAAGAATAATTGTTACTTCTTTTGGTGGATTAATTTCACATGGTGGGGAGGGGAGGGGGGAGTCTGTGCAGGGGATAATTTCTCATCGTGGACCTAGATTTTTGGTGTTGTCATCTCTAGGACCAGGTGGAAGTTAGTTTAAACTCAATGTTTAATTGGTGTTTGCTTTTTCTTGTTTGGGGGTGGGGTGGGGGGCTTTTTACCTGTTTGACTCTGTTGATTTATTGGGAGTTTTATGGTTGGGGAGGGGTGGTTTTAGCAGCCCAGCAAACCCCTTGTTTATGTATCTGCACTATGTCAAGGCTGTGAGTTGTGATATTATCTTCTCAAAAGTAGAAGTATGGCAGGTAATTTCAGAATTTTGACTTGGAATGTTAAAGGGGCTCAAAATAGGTGCAAGTGTCACATGTTGCTTCATCATCTTAAGCAACTGTAGACAAGTATTGTTTGCCTGCAAGAAACCCACCTTAAGCATGAAGATGTTGATAATTTTAGATGGGTGTGAGTGGGACAAGTCTTTGGGGCTGGTGTTCACTCCAGAAAGGGTGGTATGGCCATCTTGATTGCCCTACTGTTCCATTTCAACTGATCAAAGAGTAGTGAGACTCAGAAGGATACTATATATTTTTGCATGGTATGATTGGGTTGTCTCAGATTGTTTGGGAATCTGTTTATGGCCCAAATGCACACTATCACTCTTTTTTTACTCATTTAGCCCCTCTCCTAGCTCCTCTTTCTTGTTCTGTTTTCCTGTGGGAGATTGGAATATCATGTATCAACCTGATTTGGACAGGTCTGATGTACTGTATGATGTAGGTGTCTTTCTCCAGGGCAGAGGGGGCTTAGGGAGTTAATGGATGGTCCTGGACTTGTTGACCCTGGGTGCCTCCTCTACCTTTCAGAAAAAAAATGTGCTTTTTATTCCCCTCCTCATGGCAGTTTTTTTGAGAATTAATTTCTTTCTTATAAGTCAAGTGTGTCTGATTGGTTTAGTGTCCTCTGACATACTGTTATTTTGGAACACACTCTTGTGAGCATATTGCACACTATGTGTGGGAGTGGGGAGCAAAACGCGATATAGTAGTTAAACTCACAACTTTTGCAGAATCTGGATACTCTGACCCATATCAAAGAGTTTTTAAAGAATTTTCTTCAACAGAATGAAGGATCTGTGTCTGCTGTCAATACCATTTGGGGAGCAGCAATGTGCACCTTGTGAGGTGAATGCATTAGATCTTCTTCCACTCACTCCAAAAAATTTAAGACAACACTTGAGCAGCTGCTACTGGATATCAGAAACTTGGAGTGAATGCTTAGCAGCGATACCCCAAAGGACTTGTGGTCTAAGTTAAATGAGGTAACAGCCCAGTATACAGACCTGCTGGCTCAAAAGTGGATTTAGCATTACAGCTTGCTAAATTAAAATATTTGGAGTCCGGTAAAAGAGCTGGAAAGTTATTGGCACTTCACTAGATGGATGTTTCTGAAAACATTCTTGGAATATGGTCTGGTCCAGAAGCTGATGTTGAGACCAAGCCTTGGAAAATTGCTATGATATTTCACTCCTATTTTATGGGCTTATACTCAGAGAAGACTGATGGTCTGTCTGCAGAGGATGGTATTATAGCCTACTTAGACTCCCTTCTCCTCTCTTCTATTTATTCCTCCCAGAGAGACTCATTGGGCCAACCAGTCTCTCTCCAGGAGGTTCAGCATGCCATACAGCAGTAAGCACTGGATAAAGCCCAGAGTCATGATGTTTTTTTCTAATAATTTCTATGTTACCTACCTTGAGGAGGTGCCCCCCCTCCTTATGCATTTGTATAACTTCTGGTTTTCCTCTGGTGCAACAGATGCCTCTTTTTTAGAAGCATGGATTACCCCTATTAAGAAACCAGATAAAGATGAGCTACAGCCCAGTAGCTATTGTCTGATTTCCTTATTAAACACTGATTTAAAAATACTTTCTAAAATTTTAGCTAACTCGCTATCTTTGGTCTGGGACACCCTGATCAGCCCAGAGCAAATAGATTTTATGAAGGGCAGATTGTCCAGTGACCACCTCCGGAAGCTTCACCATCTCATTTCTGCGTCCAGGGAGGGTGGGTCTCCTGCAGCCCTGGTCTTGCTAGATGTGAAAATGGCCTTTGATCGTGAATCATGGCCCTACCTTTTTACAGTATTGTTAAAATTTGGCCTCCCTCCTGAGTTTGTTAAATGGGTTCAAATACTTTACAGTGGCCCTACCACTCTCATTTGGTGCAATGGTATACTATCAGATTATTTCCCTCTTAGTCATGGTACTTGGCAAGGCTGCCCCCATTATTGTTTAATTTATAGCCCCTGATTCACAGATTACAAAGACATCCAGAGATCAAAGGTATCTAAGTTCGGGGAGCCAGTACCTATTGTTGGCCTATTCAGACAATTTATTACTGCATGTTGAAGACCCCTTCACCACAATCCTGATCGCCTTAGAGGAAATAACTTGGTTTTCAAAAATCTCATTCTATAAGCTTAACATGAGCAAGACTATGGTCCTACCTTTAAATAGCTTAGTTAATAAACATGATATTATGAGTATGGGCCTTACTTGGAAACCACGTATGCTGAATTATTTAGGAATTTGTTGTTCTCGTTATGTACATAATATGGTTATAGAAAATCTTACCTGATTAGTATGAACATTGAAACTTGATTTGCAGAGATGGTCTACTTTTCCTCTGTCCCTATATGGTAGGATAAGCATAGTCAAGATGAACATCTTGCCCCCCTTGCTCTACCCCCTGGGACTGTTGGGAATTTTTCTTCCCAAATCATGGTTCATTTATCCGCAAGGTCTGCGCAATCATTTTTTGAGGCGGGTCTAACAGTTTATCGATCTTATTCCAAATTGACTGCACCTAAATTTAATGGAGGCCTACATCACCTTAACATATTTTTGTACTACTGTGTCATTGATGCTAGCAAATTTTTTCAATGGGGTGTTGTCAACGGTTCATGCTTGGGGACCGAGTCTTCACTTTACCACCAATTTGGCCTTCAGCTCCGTAGTTTGTTTTAAATGAAAATTGCTTTGATCCCTGCTGTTCTATGCTCCACACCTGTTGGTTGGTCACTGAAGGTTCATAAACAATTAGGGTAATATCTGGGGTTGGACTGGGCCAAAGATCTGGCACAGCCAATAACGGGTAACCCTAATATTAAAATTTGACTGATTTTGCTGTTGGTATTGTATATTGGTGCTGAAATCAATAAAGAGCCTAAAATAAAAAAAAAATAAAAAAAAATTTGAAAGAAAGACACAGGCCTGCACCCTGGGACCGTGCTTGGCAACAACAAGTAAAAAATGGTAGAAGAAAACCAGCACAGGTCTTACAGCAAAAATGCCTCTTTTTAGGCTGCACCAACAGCAATCGATGTCAAGAAAGGAAGCGAGAAAAGTTTTCTCAGGGTGCTATAAGTGCTTCATTTTATTCAGATAAATGCACCCTGCTTCCATTAAAACACTGTTTGCTTCACAGCATCACACTCCCAACACGTTTCATGCCCCCTAGCGCTTAATCATAGGAATGACAAGGTAAACCATGAAGTGCCATTTTATACTTAGTGCTCTTAAAGTGCCAGTGTCATTATAAAGTGCCTATAAAAAATACTCATAAAAACATTAAAAACAGTAACATTACATCTTGAGATACTCAGCATATATCATTTAACTTTAGTTTTACTTTTACCACTATTATTTTGAACATCAGTGTCCTCCTCCAATTTCTTGGGGATCCACTTTCCATTCAAGTGATAAGTAGAAGTATCTATAAAGTAAACAGAGGATGCAGATTAATACACATTGTTTGCTATATGGTATTTTTATACAAAAAACTATATGTTTAAACTGTATTAAACTCATTATTCCTAGCACAGCAATCTGAAATTATTTCTTTAAAAATGCTTTAATATCAATTCTCTCATTAAGTCCTGGACTTTCTGACCCACCTGTAGCAAAAATCCAATACTGTTCTCTTTTAAGCAAGACATTATTGTAGTCACCTGACCTAGGGGTTTTTATAGGTTTTTCAATCCCTATAAAGCACCAAACATGTTCTTTTAGATTTTTTACCTTTCCCATATGAATTGCCAACTTTTCTTGCTTCCTTTCTTGACATTGATTGCTGTTGGTGCAGCCTAAAAAGAGGCATTTTTGCTGTAAGACCTGTGCTGGTTTTCTTCAATCATTTTCTAATATTAAAATTGCAGGTTGGCCCATTTCATTGCTTTTTACCTTCACCTCAAAGATGCATCATTAGTCTCTTTTATAGAGGATGATAAGTTGTTACCCTTTCAATCAGTTTGAGACCATCTCCACCTTCCTAGAACCTTTCAATTTAAATATTTGCAAATAACCCATGCCATTTCCTTCTATTTGGGCCCAAAGCCTCGGAAGTTGATGGATCAACTCACTTCTGAGTGTTTTGTTACCTTTGTGACTCAACAACATTCGGTGTCAGGTTTTTACAAGTTTGTCAATCATTGGATATTAATACCCCTTCTGGAGTTTGTTACTATTAGATGCAGGCCTTAAGTATTTCAGATGACTGCACTATATGACATTCAGTTTGGCATAGTCTGCATAAATTTATTAAACAAGACAGCTTGAGATTGAGATTGACTCAGTTTCAAGTTTTTCATTACACCCCCTCTAAGCTTCATAAAATGGGTAATTTCTGGTCCCCTATTTGTTCACATTGTAACCTCGCAGAGAGACACCTCAGACACTGACAGATTGTACAAAGGTGGTGCTGTTTTGGACCCCAACAAAGACTGCACTTGACCCACTATTGGGGTTAGAGGATTATTTACTCCCTCCATTTGTCTTGTGGGTCTCTTCCTTTGAGATATGATAAGTATCCATCATGTCCATGTGTCAATGATTTTGGTCACTGCAAAAATGATAATACTTCGTCATTGGAAGGATATGAACATATGAATATACGAAACTGCCAGCAGATACAGGCCAAATGGTCTATCACATCTGCTTGATTGTGCAGCACAGAGGTTAGACTCCTGCTGCTCCCCCCATCCCTTGCCCCCTCTCTTCCCCCTTCATCTTCCAACTGACTAGTATCTTTCCCTTAACCCTACCCAACCCCCTTTTAAAGCTCTCCACTGTTTTAAGAGATACCACTTTTTCAGAAAGCACATTTCATCCCCCTACCACCCTCTCTGTGAAGTAATGCTTCCTCGCTTATCTCCTGATTCTACCCCCCACCAACTTCAGGCTGTGCCCCCTAGGAATCCTTTCTCCCTTTAATCAAAACATGCCCTCTGTACTAACCCTGTTGATGCCCTTTAAGTACTTGAAGATTTTGATCATATCACCCCTTTCCCTTCTCTCCTCCAATGAGTACATGTTGAGGTCCCTCAGCTCATCTTTTGTAAGGCTTCCCTCCATACCTCTGATTATTTTCATTACCCTCCACTGTACCCTCCAGTAACATGATGTCCTTCTTTAAGTATGGGTTACAGAATTGTACACAGTACTCCAAGTGTGGCTTTACCAGTGACCTGTACAGTGGAAGAATGACTTCCTCCCTCCTAGAGGTGATTCCTCTCACAATGCAGCCCAACATTCTATTGGTTTTTGCCACTGCTTTTCTACATTGAGATGAGTGGTTCATATTCTTTGTGACCATTACCCCCAAATCCTTTTCCTCCTCAGAAATGGACAGCTGAACCTCTCCCAGATATGATCCCTCCCAGGATGACACAGTTCTTTCCCTTAAGGAGTGGCATCAGGAAATACTGACTGTACTTATGGTTGAGAAGAACATTGCTTCTTTATGGAAGTGTCCCCATCTTTTTCAGCATAGATGGGAACTGCTTTATACTCTATAATATGTCTCCTCTGTGACATTGCAATCCTGAGCCCTTCACCCTCTTCTTCTTTTCCACTTATTTGTCTCTATTTTTGACCTCTTTATGGATTAATCATATGGCCTGTCATGTTATTTCTTTTCTTTTTATTTAGGAGAGCTGAGCTGCAGGGAGGAAGGGGAGGTTTGTGTGTTTGTGAAGGGGGTTGGTATCAGTGTATAATTACTGGTGGGCACTTTTTCCCTAAGGAAAACCCAGTTGATACTTGCTGTAATAACTAGCTGGTTATTACAGCAAACATGCACCGGGTTTCCCTAACTCTGCACCTGAACCAGCTACTCTCTCCCTTTACTCATGCTGGCCACCTTTCGTAACCACCACTCAGTGGCAAGTAAAACCAAAGATCACCTTTTTTTATTTTATATAACTGCTGTGGTGAAAAAGTGCCCACCAGCAGTTATATAAAATAAAAGATGGGATGGTGTGTAAAACTTGATTTTATACACATCCTTGGTGAGGGATGCTTCTCATAAACCTCTCGGGCCTCACCCTCGGGGTTTAAGTAGCATCCCACACCTCAGATGTGTGTGAAATCTTGTAACACACACCGCCTTATCCTTTATTCTCTATTTTGGTCCTGCAGAAAAAATCTTGGGACTCTGTGCCACCACCGTGCACATGACTGAGTGCGCCATTAATTCTGGGGGACCTTGTATGTGCTGAAACAATCCCATTTCACTTTGTTACCACTGGTCAATTTTCTGAACACAAGGAGGATGCATTTTAGGCCTGCAGAAAAAATCTGGGGACTCTGTGCCACTTTTGTGCGCATGACTGAGTGCGCCATTAATTCTGAGGGACTTTGTATGTGCTGAAACAGTCCCATTTTGCTGTGTAACCACTTGTCAATTTACTGCACACAAGCAGGATGCATTTTGGGCCAGCAGAAAAAATCTGGGGACTCTGTGCCACTTTTGTGTGTTCTGTGATTGTTGCTGTGAGCTCATGATGTCATACTGACATTTTTACAATTAAAGCAACATTGCAAGAATGTCCTCACAGTTCTGAACTGTACTTTTTTATGCTACTTTACATTGCCACAGCCACCACTGACTACTTACCTCCGAGTCGTGACTTGAATGATATGATTCTTTTCACAATTTATGTCTGCTTTACTTACTTGACTACTTTTTTTCATGTATGAAAAAAAATGAGCACATCTTCCAATATTGTTCAGACCAGGTTTGTATTTATTTGCAGCTGCTTTTCAATAACTATTGTTCCATGGTGTCATAAAACACTGCATGATGCATAACTGTTAATTAACAACAGAAGCGATATATAACAACTACTTGATGTGATGGAGAAAAGCAGAGGAAAACAATGACAAAGACCTGGTCAGCACCAATTTAAAAGGAATGCCCCTTTCATTATTTCACACATGAAAAAAGGTAGTACAGCAGACTCAACTACTGTAAATTCTCATATCTTTCCAGTCAGTCAGGATGTAAGTAAAGGAAGTTGTAACATAGCATTAAAAAATATAGGTCAGAGTTATCAACAGATTGTTGCACTGCTGCTTTACAGACATTCACCACATTACATAGTTATGGTGATGCACATAAACTAATATGTGGGGGCATTACTACTACTGGAATATTTCTTGCTCCACAGAGTGCAATATATTTCTGTGAAAACTACCCATAATTTAATTACAGTGAGTCACGTGACAGAGGAATTACCAATCAGAAAAGTCACTCACATTCTGCCACCCTTTCTCAGCAATGTTAGGACGTGATGCCAGGGGGAGTGCAGGTGCATGCTTCACTACAGTGAATGTCCAGCAGCTATCCCAATGTTTCCTTATGTTATAAGGTTCACTTTGTGGTGAAATGTGGGATGTTTCCACTAACAAGGCTCTTCCTACTGGAAACATGGACACACATTTCACCACAAACTGACCATTATAACATAAAGAAACATTTGGAAACCTGTCAGACAATTGGATATTCACTGTAAGGAGCACGTACATGCACTCTCCCTGCCATCACGTCCTAACGTTGCTGAGAAGGGAGGCAGAATGTGGGTAGATTTTCAGAATGGGAATTCCTCCGTCACGTGACACAGTAATGAAATTATGGGTGGTTTTCACAAAAATGTATTGCACTATGTGGTGTAAGAAAGATTCCCCTGGAAGGGAAAATGTGCATGATTAAACAATAACAAACAAAAAACACACAGAAAAGTACAATGCAGTAGTGGGGTGGGGTCAGGGATGGGGTTGGGGCAGAAAACAATCCTCTCACTTACTATGGCTGTGGGATGCCATGGTGGTCCAGCAGCAGTAGCAGCATTGAAATTATTTGCTGCTGCTGTGCTTCCACTCTGTTCACCTGCTGCTCCAAAGCACTGAACCACTCATTATTTTCCTCGAGCACTGCTCACACCAGGCTGACATCAGACTGGGTTGCAGGGACTGTGGCGGGGTCCACTGCAGTGGGGAATCCAGGTAGTGGGGCTGGTGGTGGACAGGGTGGTGCTGGTGGCTGTGGTGGCGGTGGTGGTGGTGGTGAAGCAGCTGCTGTAGTAGCCCTCCTCCTCCTGCTGCAGTGGTGACTGTGAGGTACATCTCCCACCCCAGCAGCACCCTTGGACACTGCCACAGAAGGGCCAGCAGGTGGATGCCTGACCCCTTCCATGGCAGCCTGACACTCTGCCCTGTGGTGATTCAGCATGTGGGTGTGCTGGCCACCGGTCCCCAAATGTGTCCCGGGGGGCCACAGTGCACCAGCACACCACACACATGGCACTTCACCACTGTGCTGTCTCCCCCCACACAATTAAAAAACTCCCACACTGGGGAGCTGCGGGGGGACCAAACACAGTCCTCACACATCAGGCACGAGTCCTGCCACCACCTACAATTTCTGGGGCCACCTCATGTGGCTGTGGAGGTGGTGGAGGGGGTGCTGCTGGAGCCCCAACAGCTGCTGCTAGTGGTGCTGGTGGTAGTGGTGGTAGTGGTGGAGAATGTGGACGTGCAACAGCCACCTGTGGCACTGGTGTTGCTGCTGCTGCTCCTGTTGCTTCAATGGGGGAAGCAACACCAGCCAGGAGTTGGGAGTGGTCCAACATCACACAACTGCCCCACTCCCCATGGGTCCGCACTCCTCCCCTCCTACTGCCCCACGTGCCAGTGACTCACCTTCTCCTAGGTAACCATCCATCCTCCTAAAGTCCATGAGCTGACACACATACACATAGACAGTGGACACACACACACACAGTCAGTCACAAACACAAAACCAAACAAAACTTATACAAAAAAATTCACTAACAAAATAACACAAATACAATACAAAAACTAAATAAAATAGCTTTTAGAAAAGCTGTTTGTTTTGTTCTGGCACTGAAAAGCAACAAAAGGCAAGCAGTAACTCCTCTCCTCTCACAAAGGCTTTCTCCCTCTACAAATGCAAAGGAGAAAGTGAAACTGCTTCTGTGACTCACTTCCTTCCTGGCTGGCTAAAGAACGTGACTTACAGTACTGCAAGCCATGTGATGTGCCTATTTTCTTCTCACTTCTCCTTCCTTTGCATTAAGGCATAATGGCAATGCAAAGTGGTAATAATAATAATAACATGAAGTGAGCACTTTACAGGGTCCACTTCATGTTGTGCTCCACGGACACGAAGTGCCCACTTCACGTCCACTTCACGGGCACATTAATAATTCACTGCATCTCTACACACAGCTGTGTGGTGGATCTAGCCAACATGTTGTTGATATAGATTCAGGGACAGTATCACACCATCATGATCCCTGACACACATGTGGTTGCAGCAATCACTGTGAATGACAAAGAGTATGATTTCATAGATTTGTTCAAGAACCACAAGCTTTTCCCAAAACTTCTTCCCATCCTGCAAAGGCATCTAGAGGCATTTGCCATCAATAAACATGACTGTGGCAAAATGCATACTATCATCGAAGTGCCAGGCCCAGTCCATGAGAGGCAAAGGCAATATCCTTTTCCACTTGAGGCCTTGCCATCCCTCAGAGAAACAATAAAATCACTCCTCAAGCAAGGTGTAATTAGAACATGTGTCTCTACTGCGAACTCCCCCGTGTGGCCTGCAAAGAAACCTACAGGTGCATGGAGACTTACAATTGACTACAGAAGACTGAACAAGGTCACACCCAGCTGTGCACCAACAGTAGCATCAGTACCAGATGTGCTAAGACTACTAACCCCTGAACAACAATGGTTTAGTGCCCTGTATATTTCCAATGGTTTTTGGTCATTGACATTGGCCCCCAAGTGTCAATGCAAGTTTGCCTTCACCTTTGAAGGTAGGCAGTACCCATGGACCTGCTTACCCCAGGGGTTTCACAACAGCCCCTCCCTGTTCCAGCTACACATGATGAATGCCCTTGAGGGTTTCTCTACCCCCAGTGCCTCTTGCAGTATGTGGATGATTTACTGCTGGCCACAGCCACAGAGGCACTACACCTGAACCTCTTGGATGAACTGTTGACCATCATCCAGAGGGTAAGCCTCAAATGCAACCCAGCAAAGGCACAATTATGACAGAAGAAGGTACTCTTTCTCAGCCTAAACATAACAGACAAAGGCAGAAACAATGCCTGGAAGAAGATACAAGGATTGCAAGACTTGCCACTTCCCTCCAGTGTAGTTACCTCAGAAGATTATTGGGTATGGTAAACTACTCGAGAGATTTTATTTGTGATTTTGCTCAGAAGACCACCCCCCTGTATGAACTACTGAAAAAGGATGTCCCCTGACTTGGGGCCCCATACATATGCAAGCTGTGATGTCACTGAAGCAGGCCCTGGCCTCTGCTCCAGCCTTGGTCAACCCCAATCCAGCCTTACCATTCCATCTGGAATCTGCCACCTCAGACATCGGCATGTCTGCAGTCTTGGCCCAGAAGGTTGATGGTACTTTAAGGTTCATTGCATATACATCACAGTTCTTGACTACAGTGGAACAGAAGTACAGCCTTTGTGAAAGGAACCTTCTTGCCACCTACTGGGCAGTCAAGCACTTCTTGTATATCACTGGGTACTCACCACTGATCATCAGCACTAATCAGACCCCTACCACATTTTTGCTCTCTGACAGAGTGAAGGATGGATCAGTTTCTAACCATTGGTCCCTTCTTCTCCAGGACAGGGATATCAAGGTCCACCCAACCAAAATGCCATCCATGCTGGCTCATGGCCTCCTTTACCAAGGAGATCCCCATGACTGCACACTACAACCACCTGATCTACCAGATCCAGGTCCTTTCCTTCCTGCCACTCTGAAGTTACTTGAGGACACCTCATTGTGCCATGTGTTCACAGATGGATCTGCTTCCTATTACCAGGAAGAGCAAATAGCAGGAATGGGTATATTGGTGGTCTACCGTTACGGTAACACTGTCAAGATTTCCAAGTGTTGCACTGTAGCATCATCACAATATGCAGAAATGGCAGTGGTGGCTTGTGCCATCAAGTTCATCCAGCATGGAACCGGGGATATCATCATTTTTACAGACTCTAATTGGGTTTGTTGTTCTCTAACTGAATTTCTCCCTTTCTGGCAGAAGAACTCCTTCACCTCTTCTAATGGAACCCCAGTGAAATACAAGGAATTGGTAATTTACATTCACTTGCTGGCTCAGAAATTTGCACACAAACTTTATGTACACAAAGTTAAGGCCCACTCCGTACATGGCCCCTACCATTCTTTTAATGATATAGCTGACACCCTTGCTAAGGAAGGTGCCCGGGGGGGGGCATCTGGATGATGGACCATCCATAAGCCAGAGCAGCTGTGCATATTGTAGGTGTCAGGAAAAAGTCTGACCCTTTTCCCCCTTGGATCTGTCAGAAGCCCAGCATGCTGACTCTGAACTCAAAGATGTGTTCAGATTCCTGGACAAAGGTACTAAGAAGAACCTACCAGTCCATAACCCCTACAGAAGGCATGAATTTTATTTTTTATTTTAAACATTTGTTTACCGGGTAAGTACAATGAGCCAAAGGCCCGTTTTCATGTACGACCTGGGGACTGAATACAATACAGTCAAGATGTTTACAATAAACAACTCACATCACAATACAGTACAACATTTAACATACATTACATAACATAAATAATAAATAAACATAAAAAACAACAACAATGCAATTTATCAAAAAAATAATTTCTTAACCTAATTTTAAAAGTTTGATGACAAACATTTTCATATAACATGATCGGAAGCTCATTCCAATGTTTAGCAGCAGAGTAACTAAACGAACCATCCCCCATTTTAGTCTTGGTCTTAGGGACCCTTAACTTAATTTGTTGATCAGAATGAAGTTCCCGTGAATTTATTTTAATATGAAGAAGTGAATATAGTGGAGAATCAGACCCTTGACAAAGAATTTTATCTGTTAATGAACATAGACAACTCATCCTGGGAGGAAGCCAGGCAGAAAGTCTGTACAGCTCACAATGATGAATAGAGTAAGGCAAATTAAAAGTAAATCTACAAATACCATGAAACACATTAGTAAGAAAAGACAACTCCCTATTAAACAAATTAGTAAAGAGAAATGCATTGTAATTCAATTGTGGTAATAAGACACCCTCAGCTATTGCACATCTAGCTGGTAAAGTCAACAGAGATTTAAACTTAAATAATACACCAAGTCTCTGATTTATCTGTTGAGAAATATATTTTACATGATCAGAAAATTTTAAATGTTGATCTAAAAAAACACCAAGATATTTAAACTGTTTAACCTGCTCCATCTCATTGCCCATTAAATCAAAAATGGACAAATTCTGAGATCTATTTAATCTAATTTAGACCCAAAAAGCATACATTTTGTTTTCATATTATTTAATGATAAACAATTTCCTTTTAACCACCTACATAAAATTTCAAAGTCTTTATTTAGAGACTTATTTATAAGTTCAACAGAAGTTGAACTTTTATACAAAATAATATCATCTGCATAAATCAAGCAATGTGTATCATTTAATAATGATGGAACAGCATCTACAAATACTGTAAACAACAAGGGGCCCAAAACGGACCCCTGTGGCACCCCCTGTAACAAGATTTTACTAGTTGAAAAAGCTCCATTTAATCCTACCTTAAGTGGACGATCGGACTTACATCTGTCCCCAGATGACAAACTCATCTGGTAACAAACAGATGATTCCACCACTAAATTGTGGGTGGTTCCCTATCATCTGAGGCCTGAATTTTTGCACAAGGTGCATGACACCCCAATGGTGGACACCAGGGAGCAGAAAACACACTCCGAAGATTGAAGACCACCACCTGGTGGCCTGTTATCACCAAAGATGTCAAACAATACATTGACAACTGCCTTTTTTGTGCACAAAACAACCCCATCCCTACCACAATAAATACCAAACTTCTACCACAAGGGAATTCTGGCCCTTGGCATGCCCTACAAATTGATTTTATTGGTCCCCTGACCAATACCAGCAGAAACAACAAATATGCCCTTGTGGTCACTGACCTTTTCTCCAAGTGGGTTGAAGCTTTTCCCACTAAAACATGTACTGCAAAAGCCACTGCCAAAATCCTGGTGGAACAGATTTTCTCCAGGTGGGGCCTACCTCTTAAGGTAGACTCTGATAAAGGAATCAGTTTTACAGGTGAGTTGATGAAGGAAGCCCTTGAACTCCTAAACTCCAAAAGTTCCACATACCTTATCACTCCCAGTCTTCAGTTCAAGTACAAAGAGCCAACAGATGGATTAAGCAAGTGCTGTCCAAATTCATTGAGGACAATTCCCAAAGATTGAGATTCCCTACTGCCTTTAGTCCTTATGGCAATTAAGAGTACACCCTCAGCCACCACTCAGTTGACACCTTTGAGGTGATGACTGGTAGAAATCTGAGATTACCCAAACATCTGCTGTTTGATCTGAACACTCCCACTGCAGACCATGTCTCTATGGACAATTATGTGGAAATGTTGAAAAAGATCTGATACATACTCATTTGTATACTGCAAACTGCATGGGCAAGGCCCAGTAACAGTCAAAATCCAGTTTGACAAACACATACAAGAAGTGGATTGGCAAGTTGGTGATCAGGTAATGGTTCTCAGATTTGCACACCCAACACATTCTTTTTTTTTTTTTTAAACTTTGTTTCCCTTCCGTCACAGTCCCATGGAACCTCTCTCAGGCATCCTGGTCTGAATCTTGCCCACTTGAAGCCCCCCCCGATCTGTGCCTCCTATCTCCCCCCTTCCTGCAGCCAGCACCCCTGGTTTAACCCACCTGGGGTGGGTTGCCCCCTCCTACTTTGGGTGCTGTTAACAGTCAGACTCTGGCTGCAAGGTAGGGCCAGAGGTGGAGGATCTGGAAGGCCAGTCGGGATTGGCCCAGCATCGGACATGGGGGACAGGTGCTGTCACCTGTCCATGGCACCATTGTTTTCCCTGTTCTATGTAGCCCCCTAAGCTCAGACGTGCAATGACTTCCAGCTCGGCTGGTGCATGCTCCTGTGCACCCCCGAAAGATGTCCACTGCAGCTTACGCTCCTGCTTTCATGTGGCCGAACACTGTGGAACCTCCAGCCTCTGCCAGAGATCACAAATGCATCAGTAGATGGATACCCCCCTCCCTGGGGAAGGAGAGTATTCTGTTGGATGCTCAGTCCTTCCCCAACCCTGCCAACCCCTGATGACCCGGGCTCATTCCCGAACCTGGATCACCGGTATGGCATGAGTTGTGGCATCCAGTGCCTCAATGCTCAGTGCCAGTGGGCCGGCACTCCCAACACATTCTTTCTCCAATAAGTGGGAAGGACCCTATCCCATTATCAATAAGCTCAGTCCAGCAGTCTATCAATTTAGACTCATGCAAAACAACAAGTTGACTGACAAATTGTTACATGCAAACCAGTTGAAACTGTACAAAGGAGTATAATTACTTTTCCTAACCCCATTGGGTGGAATAGTACTAACTGTGTTGATGTTTTATTTTCTTTTTCAGATACATTGACAAGATGGCTATCTTGTACTTCTTTCTCCTCATCTCAGGAGATTTCCCTGCATCCATGGTACAGTAAAGCACATCCTTCCTCATCTTGATCCTCCTGCTGCCAACCCAGAAGGTGTCTCCATCAATATGGACTGGCAGTGTAGCCTAGAGGTTAAGAGAAGCAAGATGTGAATGAGCTTGATACAGCCAGCAAACCAGACCTGAGTTTGATTCTCACAACCTCCACTTGCACTGTGTGACTCTGAGCAAGTCACTTAATCACCCAGTGCTCCCAGGTCACCCATGAAAACAGGCACTTGTGCCTAGTGGGCCTACCTGGTTACCAAAGACTAAAATGAAAATAAATTAAAAAAATCCCCAATAATTTGATTACAATCCAGGAAGGTTGAGACGCCTACCTCACTGCCTCGGTTGTGGCTCCTGACAAGTCTACCCTACAAATTGAATGACAGACCAAGTCACAAGGATAAATACTCCCCATGGTCAAACTTGCCAAGGGAACTTTCCATGGATGGCTCAACGCAAAATTATCCCCAAATGGTACCTTGTCCTTGCACCAAACCTCACTGAGACATTCAGGTTTATATAATATCACCACTCTCATTGATCCTTCTTTTTGTAATTCACTTTCCCCAGACTCTGCCAGGAAATTTTGTGCCATACACAACATGACCTCAGCTGCCATGTACTTATCTGTGTTACCCCCCACTAAGAAAGAACTTCTTGAATGTCCCAAACAACAACCTGGCCCCCTTAGTGGTTTGACTGCCACTGCTTTACCTGGTACACTTATTAACAATTTACAGTATTGGCATATACCTGTTCTGTTTAATTTAACGTACTGGAATATGAAGGAATGTGGAATGTGTCATACTACTAATACTTCATTGTTTTACAGTACTTTGTTATTGAATAGTTTAGCAGCTTTTCAAATTTGTAATCAGGACCCTATTGCCAGGGAACACACCACCGAGCATAGGGATAATTTTAGGAGAAAACCTAATTTGCAATCAGATGATTCACAAAGCCATAAAAGAAATACTCATGACATGTCTGATGTCACTGGCACCACAGGCTCCCTCACTGGTCTCTCTGGTACTACAATGTCTATTTGGAACAAAGCAGACATTGCTACTATCAAAGCACATTCACAAAAATTTGAAACTGGTATGATTAATGACATCATACCCCCATTATTGCATGGTGTGGATGGCCTTAGGAAGAAAGATACACTGTATATAATATGCACAACATTGCTAAGGCATTTACAGATTCTAAAGAGAAAATCAATGCACTTATAGCACAAAACAACAAAGAAGCAGACAAGCAGTATATTGCCATTGAAATTTTTTGTTCTGCTTATGGTTCTTATATTATCACCACCATCAATAACCTTTTCTGTGATCTAGAATCCGGACAGATACCTGACATTATCCATGATAGGCGTATCTCCAAATGGTACTGCCCCTGGCATAAATCCTCTAACTGTGTTGCCATGTGTGTGCTCCAATCTGTCTCATTTCCTATTTCTACTTCTAGGAATTTGGGGTTTGTGACCAGGCACCCTAAAACTGGTCCTTATTTTACTTCTAAGAAATGTTCCATTAAGGATACTATGTTTGTTTCCTTTACTGTGTCTTTACCATGTTTTGATCCCAATACAGCTATCTTTGATAAACTGGCATCTGTTCACTCCATTAGGCACCTCAATGATGACCTCTACAGAGAATGAATCAACTTGCCACCTCTTCTGGTCTTTCATCCTATTCTGGATGCGTGGGTCTTGCCGCACATGGATTGTTGTGTGAAGAAAGGGTATATTTATTTGTATTGCTGTGATGTATTTGATGTTATTAAACCTGTATGTGAGTATTCCACAGATAGTATTGACTGGTCCTTTTCCATGAATGCTGACTTCACCACCAATGGTACAGAATACCAGGACTCAACATCTGCTCCAGATGCTTCTCAACTGTACCAGACTTACCGGAAGGAGGTTCATCAGCTGTCAACATGGATTTCCAACCAGACTTACACCTGCCCAGTTCAACTACAAAAATGGAGACTGCCAACTATTAAGATGCAATATAATTCTGATGGTGAGTACTGTATTGTTACCAACTTTAAACAGTTTACTTATGGTCAAAAAGTATGTGATATTGTTCAACACAATTTTTGCTTTGTACCACACCAGATGACTATTATTGAGCATACAGGTATAACCCCTGTTCCCCTCATGGACCCAGATATCATTGATGGTGACCCTGACTATTTACTCACTCTCTCAGAGTATTTACCATATTTCAGTGTTCATATAGATCCTTTGATGTTGACACTCAAGTCATTTTTACACAGGAAAGTCACACACCTCATCCACATCAGCAATAATATGACCAAAGCTAATGAAGCAGTTTATGATCTTATAAATGATGGTGATTTTAACAATGCACTTACTAATACTTGGTTAGAGATTACCATTAAAGGTTTTGTTATTATATAAGCATTTCTGATATTTTTTCTTATTATCATGCTTTGCTGCCTACGGTGTACACTCCGCCAACACCGTGAGCAGCTGGAATTCCTTTACAAGGCTCATGCATCGGGTCTGTGAATGACACCTGCTCCATCTCCACTTCCCTAGCCTTGTTGTTGCCCCTTCTGAGGCAACAAGGGGGGGACTGTTACATGAGGTCCCTGCACCCTAATTGATACCCCAGAGGTACACCTCAGACAACTAGCATTTAGGTATAAGTTATACTAACATATAGGGTTATGCCATCTACCGTACAAGAGTAGATGTCAGGATATGTATGCATATGATTGCTATACACTTTACTTTCTAATACATATATGTATTTCTTGTTTGCAAGAAGCTAGGACACCTGTGTCCTTGTAGTGTTATGATATATGAATCAGCACTGCCATCTTCTGATGATTTGTATTATTACATGGCTATGTACACAAACTGTACTTTCATTGTTCACACAAAGTGATGACTATAACAAAATTGTATAATGTTATTTAGGACTGTGGAGCCACCTCTAGTTTAGCCAATAGGTCTTATCTCTGTAACTAGAAATGTTTATATCTTACAGTAACTATGGTAACTATCTTAGGTATATAATGTAAGGCATTACATCTTCCACCTCAGAGAGATCTCAGAGACCCCTGAGATTTCTACACTTCTCAAGGTAAAGGGAATGAATGGCATTGGCTCCCAGTTCCTAAAGATAAGAACTGCTTAGGGCAACTGTGATTTTCCTTTTGGTAGTAATAAACAAGATTTATTACTCTGTGCAACTTGTCTGTGATTTCTTTGCATCTCTATTATTGCCAAGAACCTGAGGTGGAGGGTTTAGACCTCCAGACACTCTGCTCTTGCCTCCTTCCTCCTTCCTCATTCCCCTTGATGCAGTCCTCACTTTTCCCCTTCCTTTCCTCCTTCTCTCCCCCTGCCACCTAGTCTTTGCACTTCACTTCTTTTCTGCTGCTAATTCACATGACATTGCACTCTCCAATTTTATTTATGTGTACTTATGGTGTACTGACACGTTACCTTATTGTATATAGCTGTACAAAATTATAATGTAATTGCTCTGTATCTACTGCCTTGAAGTCAACCCTGTGTATAATTCTAATATAATAACTGGTCAGCAATTTTCTCAATTGACTGAGCCAGTTATAATTTGCCATTTTAACCTGTGGGTTATAACAGTGAGCATGCACCCAGTCAGTCAGAAACAGCTGTTCCATCACTGGTTGTTCATCTCCTCCTGGGTGGGCTAATTGTTTTTTCAAACAGAAATATTTTTTTTAGGTTAAGCATATTTTAAAATATTGAGAGATTTGGGACCCTTTACAAAGGGCAATTGACAAAGTGTTAATCTGATATCTCATGCCTACAATCTAAATAGTTTAAGTAAGTAATTAAACAAGTAATTGCTTTCATTATCAACTGGATATTCACTGTTTTTATATTTTTGCATCATTTTCATTTATGTTTTCTAATCCTCAAATAAAAAAATGCAACAGAGAGATTATATCGAGGTGCAGTGGTTAGATCATAGACTTTGGAACCAGCAAATTTAGGTTCAAATCCCACCAGAACCACTTACTCACTGTTATGCTGAGCAAGCTGCAGTAGCTGTAAGTGTTAAAGCACAACTCATGAGATATCAGGAACTAGTGTGGTATTTTGCAACAAGTTAAACTGGGATTTGCTCTGCTTCTTTTAAGAAGCAGGTGCTGAAGTGCAATTTCACAACAAAATGTTTGCACTCACTTTTTATATTTGTTCGTACATGTACAGTAAACATCTTTTTACAAGAACAGGGCTTCAGTGCTATGTCACTCTTGGGACCAATGCAGCTTAGGCTGCAGTGGGCACGACAGTGACAGACCAATGATCAGCAAGGTTGATCGTGGCACTATTCTCTGCTTGTGGGCTAAAACTTCCTGTAGTTGAAAGGAGCATGCTGCTCCTATCACAGAGTAGCTCAATCCTTTCATCTACATGATGCTGCATAACAAGCAGCTCAGTGGTATCATTATCATCAGTTTACATGTACACTGATTTCCAATTACTTCTTTTAATTGAATTATGCTGTAGTCAGGTTTCTAAAATCTGAGAGATGTTTACATGATGTTTACTGCTATTTCATGTTACATGTTCTCTATTTATAGGCAGAATGCATAACCCAGTTATAGTAGCATGCCAGAGGAATCACACTTCAAGGTCTTGTAACACATACACCACATGGCACTCCAATTGTCAGCTGGGATGCACTATCAGCTTCAGACGTTGTTCTTAAAAACATTTATTTCCTCATCATTTAGGAGTCTAAATTATTTGTAAAAGCAAGAATGCTATTGGTAATACTGTAAGTTTAAATATGAGAAGTGTTTCTATAATTTCAATAATTTAAAAACATTTGCTTAATTTTTTGCTAAATTTATGTCATAATTACTCTTGCTGTAGCAGTGCTTGACAGCAAATTGATCTCTTTTTTTAATGGAAATTTATATTTCAGTATGTTTCATTTTGTGTTTCCTGCATTTTTTTTTAATTTGTTTAATCTAAACTCTTTGCTTTACACATCTGATGCAATTGGTCAGTCCAGCTGGCAACTTCACATGACTAGTTCATAGTTTGCATATTTGTGTTAGTAGGTTGCATTTTTTATATCCATCATTTTCTGTATTGATGATAATACTTGAAACGGTGCAGTTCCCAGTGTCACTTTAACAGAAGCTTAGATTAGAGAGACAGAGAGACAGTGCATGTTATAATTGTTAAGAATATGTACTACCTGCATTTCCCATGATGGAGGTCCTTTGAACAGATGATTTCCATTATTGGTCTGACTACAGATCCCTTAAAAAGTATAGTATGCAATCTGTTATTTTCACAGTTCTACCACTATATCCTCTCCTTTCTCCAATTCCAATTTGTTCAGCTGTCAACAAAACAACCAACATGAAAAAGAAAAAGAACAAAATTGTACCAAAAACAATCTAGATTTTCCTCTAGCATTTTGCATGGAAACTTGCCCCCATCCTTCTTTCTCTGGACATAAAAGAACAAGAAATCTCAGTTATAGCTTTCTCATGGGATTCTACCCTTGTCTTTCACAATTTTGGAGCTATTCCCAGGTTGTTGTAATTGCTATGGTGAGATGCATGAATCAGGTTTACTGGACCTCTGTGTTATCCCTTTGCTGCTACAAAAAGGGTATTTTTGCAATATGTTATATCTTCTTGACATTACTGTTTAAAGCTTAGAACAAAAAGTTAGCATCATACTAATCCTAGAACAATATATAATGTGCACTCATTCTATGTGGTGCTTTCATATTTATGATGTGGCAGGAGATATGTATACATGAGTGCACAAATAAAATCTATTTAGCCATTGCACTTAACTCAAGAGGTACGAGGATCTGAACAGCGTCTGAAAGGGTGATTGTGCTGATGTACAATTTTTATACATAAATTTTTGAAATTATCATATCAAATATTTAGTTATGGGATGAAAGGCAGATATCTTCTTTTTACAGATTCACTTTTTTGGCTTGTGCAGGTGATTCCAACTTACCCGATCCCCAATCCATAGGTGTAAATTCAGGATATCTATAATAGTACCTGTGCATAAATTATTTATGTGTTTCACTAATGTAGTCTTAATGATTTTCATGTGCAAAATACACAGACCTGTAATATCAGCACTACTCAAATATAGCCCATTCATCCACCCACTTCACGTGTGTGCGCACCAGCCAACATATTGCATTAGTAGCAGATTTGGAGGTGCGGTCACTGTGGGTGAATGCAGGGCACACATCAGTAGGTTCGTACCTCATTCCCCAATCAGGCAGCATGCAGGCGCTGACACCAGCTATATGTAAAGTGGCCAGCAGATCTAAGGAAAGTGCCGCTGCAATGAGAGGCAAGCTCATCATGCAGCAGCACAATAACATGCCCTCCTGACATGCCTTTCCTGGTGAAGCAGTTCAATAAACATGGTGGCACTGAGTGCCGCCATGCAGAGTGCCCCAACCCATTTCATTTGCCAACAGAGCCCACTCCCCATTGACATAATGCCCCCCTCCCATTTAAAGCGTATGCCAAGGGGGTGCCCAATCCCACCCCAGCATCATGTGTCCCCCCAAACAGTCTTTATTTGATGACAGGGACCCCAATCCCCATCAGCTTCAGTCCCTCCTTCCCCGTTTAATTTGCCAATGGGGGAGCCCACTCCCCACTGGCATAATTTCCCCCCTCATTTGTTGTGTGCCAAGGGGAGTGCCCAATCCCCCTGGGCTCTTGTTCCCCCCTTTGGTATGTGGAGATGGGGGTTCCCAATCCCCCATTGACTACAGAACCCTCCCAAAACTGGGAGCCCACCCCAGCATGCCAAATGCCCCTGTAAAACAAAAACCATCTTGTGATGTTTTTTTTTTTTAAACCTGCAAACCAGAAAATGGTCCCTCATCGAGTCCGGTGGCCCTCCCCCAGTCCACGCCCACTCTCTGCACACCCTGCCTCCCCACACCACCCTCACTCCATACTTTCCTCTGGAGCACGGTGCAACGATCTTCAGTGGACCGGGAACACGTCTGCACTCTTCAAAGCCGACAGTGAACTGAAGAAATGCAGGTAAGCTGTATAATGGCATAAATAGTTTTTTTTCAACTTTGGTGCATATCTCGGGCATTTTCAGGAATGTTGGCACCAATTTTGCAACATGGGATAATTGAGACCCCTCCTCATGAATTCAGTCACTGTCAAGGCATTATTCGGTCCTGAAAGGTGATTTCTCGGTCATTGAATGGAATCACCTTTTGGGACCAATTAATGAAATGACAGTGCCACTGTTCATGAGGGGGTTCTCAAAAAGCCTATGTTGCAAATTTGGTGGAAAAAATCCAGAAAATGGCTGTTGTATGAGAGTGCATTGCGCAGTTTCCACAAATACTCGTAACTACATGAATTTGCAATATTTTCACTCCAGTTTTTCAAAATTGGCATTTCTCCACACCTCATTATGAACAGTACAGCTGTTATTTTCCATATTCTGGCCGAAATGTGTTTTCGTACATTCAGCGCAGAATAGCACGGGTGCTGTGCGAAATCAGTTTTCAGGACAACTTGAGAAAATGACGATGACACTGATCATGAGCAGAGGTCCTAAAATGTCTATGTTGAAAATTTGGTTATGAAAGTCCATAAAATGACTGTGTTACAAGCGTGTGTTGCCCAGTTTCCATGCATCCTTGTAACTTCGCAAATTTGCAATATTTTCATGCCAGATTTTCAACACTGGCATTTTTTCACACCTCCTTATGAACAGTACAGCTGTCATTTTTCACATCCTGCCCAAAATGTGTTTTCGCACCTGTGGCACACCATGGCGTGGTCACTGTGGGAAATCAACTTTTGGGACAGATTAACAAAATCACAGTGCCACTGTTCACGACGGGAGGTCCCAAATGTTGAAAATGTGGTTAAAAAAAATCCCCAAAATAATTGGGTTACGGATGTATGTTGAGCAGTTTCTATACATGCTGATGACTTCACCAATTTTTCATATCTTCACTCCAGATTTTTAACATTGCCATTTTTTTACGCCTCCTCATGAACAATACAGTTGTCATTTTTCACATCCTGCCTAAAATGTGTTTTCGTCCCTGTGTCGCCAAATGGTATAGCCACTGTGCAAAGCCACCTTTCAGCTAACAAGCTGATAGTGCTGATCTTCATGAGGTGGGGTCACAAAAAGCCTATGTTGAAAATTTGGAGTGAAAATACCAACAAATGCCTATAGTGTGTAGCGTTGCTAGCTGTGACACCCACCCTGTAGAGACTGACAGGCATCTGGGTGTGACTTGGAATCATTGACGTAATGCTCACCATTCTACCACCACCCCTGCAGCCAGTGACAGGCATTGAGGTCTGCCTTAAGTCTTCAGCCCTAAAATTCACCCCATACTCCTATACATCCTGTCTCAGTGTATTTCCTTATGGAATGGGGTAGAAATATAAGGCCCAGACCCCAAAGCACACCACAACATTTGTCAGTGTCTAGGGTAGGGTGAGGTAAAATGGCATGAGTGTTATTCCTGACGATCAAAGGCACACCCCAAGGCCTGTCAGTCTCTCTGAAAATGGGGCAGGGTTGGTGTCAGTTCAATACTTCACTGCCATTCCTATTATGCATCTCTAACTCCTGCACTACCAATGCCAATGCCAGCGAGACAAGATTCTGCATTGACAAATGCTTGTTCTACAATTCAGACTGCATGCTCACACATAACTTCAAATATGACAGCCTCAATCACTGTTCTTTCTCAGAGCTGCCACACTTCTTTACATGCCCCGTCACAAAACCTTAGACTGGACGCATCTGTACCTCAGATCTACACAATTGTTTGTAGCTATACTGATCCTTGTACAAAAACATGAACAAAGTGGTTGATTTGAAATATTTTATTGGACCAACAAGAGCTTTATAGAACATAAGCTTTCAGGCTACACAGAGCCCTTCATCAGCTGTATGCCTGATGAAGGTCTCTGTGTAGCCTGAAAGCTTGTGTTCTACAAATCTGTTGTTCGTCCAATAAAAGATATTAAATTAACAACTTTGCTCATAAGATCTACACTGCAGTCTATATATATTTTGTAAAAGCTGAAACCCCAGTATTAAGAGAGCAGAGTAATATAATTTTTATTAATGGTCAGGGAGATTTAAAGGGACACAGTGTATCGAATTGTCTCAAAACATTAAACAAACTGGTTATGAATTTACAAGTAATCAGACTGTTTTAGGAATGAATTGAAAAGTTACAAAATGGTATGTTCCACAGTATTTAAGCATGCTTCATGTACCTGGATGCACTTCGCTGCAATACTATTCAAACATCTAATAATAAAATTATGTTCTTATATTTTAACACAATACAGTGTATGCATAAAGGTTGAAAAATGTAGTATATTATCTGTTTTTCAATTTTTATTGGTTCTGTTCCATGTTGAATTCATTCAGTTTATTTTATGAATAAGGAGTTACTACTTTTTCCCTGGATTCAAAAAGCAAATGTATTCACATTCCTGTATATGCTGTGTGTAACCCCTTACAAATTTGAGGTTTACATTGATGTCTTCATGGCTCCTCCCATGCCCACTGCCAGGCTGACATCCTGTAGAAGTAATAGATCCAGGGGTATCTGCTTGTGTTTATTTATGTGAGAGTGCCCTTCTGTGCCTCCATGCCTGTCCCTTTCAGAGTCTAGCCAATATGTGTATGGTGAATGGTCTGAGCTAGGTCCAAGTGATTTAGGGCTTGTGACCGGCCAGACACTGCTCTGATTTGCTCCACTATGCAGTCAATAATAGTGCAGAGGGAGCCTGTATGAAAACTGTACTTATCTACCTCCAGTATATCATTGTGTTTATATTAGAGACGTTTGGTTAGCTTGCTTGCCTTGCAGCTTGCCTTTCAGAATGGGAGCCACCATGTTAGGTCTGGAACATCTAGTAATTGGACCAATGGGACTCAGGGGACCAAAAATGTATCCTGGCTCAAGTGTCTCATGGGAAGGAAAACTGTAATTTTTGGGTTGGCACCTAAACTGATCAGAAGGGGAAGTCTAACCTGTGACAGACAGCTTCTCAAGCCAACCCAAATTCTGGAACCCAAGGGAAATTCCCAGTACAGCAAGAGACAGTGGATCAGTTAGAGTGGAAGCTTGAAGTGTGAGCAGCTTGAGCTTTCAAGCAGCAGCTCCCTGAACAGAGCTTAGGGGACTTGGCGGAAAGAGGCCTAACTTGACTCCCTTCCACTGCTTCTCCTGCATTGGACTGCCTGATTGCAGAAATCAAAATCATCTGATTTAAGACTGCGGCAGAAAGTATTGAAGAGTTTAAAAGCACCGCTTGCGTTTTGGACTGAAGACTTGCTCCTGTGAAGCGATCGGCCCATCCAGTGTGTGGGGCTGATTTGGATTGAGTGGTTTGCTCAATGAATCTACTGCAATAGCAACCGGGCAGCATCCATTCTGTGAAAAGTTAATGCTGTTTGATTTGAATGTGCTGAATGTTCCTCGTGGATTGAGTCCTGCCTGTTCATAACCCAATCTGTTATACTAGCTGGAGGCTTTACCAACAAACAAAACTGAACTTTACCAACTTGCTCATCATGCCTGAGCCTTTGCATTCTCAGCCCAAACTGATTGCCTTACACCAGAGACTTTCCTCGATGAGAGACCGGCTTTGGGGATCCAGCCCCTGCACAGAAACAACTCACAGGCTGTGGCCACCTGGAGTCAAAGACCATGAAGAGGAGGTGTGTCATGACAGTCCCGCTTCCCCATGCTCATCCGTGAACACCATAAGGTCTCCATATCACCTGCAATACTACAGCCAGCTGGTAGCATGAGTACAATCAGGGTAACTCCCCACAATAAGTTATTTATTTATCTGTGGCACCATCTGATTCCTTTGCAAACTCTTGGGTTTCATGAGACACGGCCAACTAACCAGGATTACAAATAAGCATCTTGTTGCTGTGCATGCTAACTGCCTTTTTCTTTCCATCAAGGGTCCCAACATCAGCTGCAATGCTGGCCACCCCTGAGCAACGCCTCTGGCTAGCCAGCTTTCTCTCCTGAGTAACCAGTGGTGTAGAACTGTACAGCTGGGAATTAAAGTGCATGCCAAAAAAACTGAATCAAATCAGAATACCAGTCATTTAACTAGATTCATGCCCTTTCCTTGTTCAGGGCCCCTAAATAAATCTGATTGTCTTTTTTCATGTTTAACTTGGCTTATGTGCATATTAATGGTTGGGTTACAGTTTTGAAAGCGTGCAGCTGTTTTGCTAACTTTGTTTCACAGGGGTCTCCAGGGGTACTGTGGAAGGTCCTACCCTGGTGGTAAGTGTAAAGGGTGTGTACATATTATTACTGCTACTTACTGACTGTGTGTTAACTACTGCTAAAGGTACAAAGCCACTAGGAGGGTTGGTGGGTGGTTGTAGCTCCCCAGAGGGCTATAACAGGCTAGACAGACACCCCAATACTGTTACTCTGAGTGGAAGCACCTAAATACCAAATCCAGGTCCTTTAACCTGTGCTTAGTGATACAAGCAGGGGAAGTAACCTTATGGATAGCGCCACCTAGGGGTTACATGTGTAAGTAAACATTCATGCACATCATATTATGCAAACACGGATGGATGGATGGATGGATGCATGGAGATAGATAGATAGACAGAGGCAGGCAGACAGACAGATAGACAGAGGTAGACAGACAGAAGAGGCAGGCAGACAGACAGCCAGATAGACAGATAGATAGACAGATAGAGGCAGACAGAGTGACAGATCGATAGAGGCAGGCAGATAGACAGACAGGTAGATGAGTGAGTGAGTGTTAGCTATGACATGTGTGTATTAACAGTAATGTTTAAGAATGCCTGAACACCACATCAGATACTCTATTTGATATTTAAAGGAATTTATCACTTTTCATGGTCCTCATCCACTGGAAGCTGTGTCCAGTCCCACAGAGTAATGTTGTCCTCGTACTTTGTAATGTAAAACCCATTTTAAATGTTTTTTTTTTATTTTCAGCCATCACAAACCAGGACGTGCATAAACTATTTACTGAGTTTCTGTAGCCACCGTCAGTGCATGCACAGTAGCACGAATTGATGTGTGACGTCTAACCAGGGAATGTTATGCATAGGGCTGTAGGCCTAGTGTCTTCACAGTACCCAGGGTGTTGATTAATCCCCAATAACCCCACACCCTGGATCGTATTATTGTGCTTATAACATGGGGTTACCACACTGAGAAACAATGAAAGGAAAGTCATATAAAACTATGAAAAACTATGGATTTTAGTAATTATCCTTCCCTCACACAAAGTAGTTCCAGTGTTGTAATGCCTGTGAGATATACACCACAATGTTCCTGTGTGGACAGACCACACGGAGACTGTCACTTAAACATTGGTACTGTTATTGTTAAAAAAAAAATAAAAACCTTTGATTCAACAACAGCAGTGACAACAGGCCACATGCCTGCTGTCCAGTGGAACACAACCATCCCAACAACATTCATTACATGACTGCAATACATGTCCCTAATATACTGCTGCACCACCCATCCACAGAACTACCATCTTTGACTGTAGGCCACATCTTGGGGAGCAGGTCAGTGAACACACACCTGTTCTCTCTCCCTCTCTCTCTCTCTGTCATATGGACACAGAGGAGATGAAGAGGAGGAGTCTACTGTATGTTGGCCCCCGATCCTCATTATCTCCCTCCTGCATCCATATGGTAGAGAGAGAGCATAAGAGAGAGAGAGAGAGAGATTGGTGTGTGTGCTCACGGACCCACTCCCCGACGATGTGCACTGTCTCTAAACAAATACACACAGTATATGAAACAGCTGGGGGGGGAGGGAGAGATACAGAGCGGGAGTAACAGAGATCAAGACAACGGGGAGCTGAAGATATACAGAGAGTAAGCAAGCACGTATTTATTTTTAGGCACTCAATTCCGCTTTATCGACGACATTCTATGTGTCTGGAAGGGGTAGCAGGATGAGGTTGGTCAATCTGTACAATGGCTTAACCAGAATAATAGAAATCTGAGATTCACATCAAAAATTTATAATCTGTCGACAGATTTTTTAGATGTGAAATTCATGGTAAATGAGTCCAAGGGATTTTGTAAAAGCACAGCAACTGACAATTTCCTGTTGGCTACAAGCGCACATCTCAAAAAGTTAAAAGAAGCCATACCCTACCGTCAGTTTCTGAGACTCAGAAGGAACTGTTCAAGTATGGCAGATTTCTTGGAACAGGCTGATGAAATGAAACAAATGTTGTGATTTAATAGAAGGGGCAAAACTTAAAGCACATAGGATAGATAGAAATACCCTGTTAATAATAAAAAAGAGGGATGCCACAGGAGATGAGTTGGTTTGTTTTTTGACAGATTATAACTATCTAGCAGGTAAGACTGGTGGAATAGTAGCTAAATATTGGCCAGTCTTGTTAAGTGACGAGTCCCTATCTGAAGTAATGGGGAGCAAACTTAGAGTAACATTTAAAAAAGGAAAGAACTTAAAAGATCGATTGGTTACTAGTCAGCTCTCATGAGATCCCACAATTTCTTTTTGGTTACCACAAAAGCCACATGGAAACTTTAAATGTGGCAATTGTATTTCGTGTCCACATTCAACTGAGGGAAATAAATTCATATCTCCTGTAAACGGACGTAAGGTATCCATTTGTCAATTTATATCCTGCATAACTACATTTGTGGTTTATGTATTATTATGTCCCTGCAATAAGATTTATGTGGGATTAACCACAAGGCAATTAAAACAATGAATACAGGAGCATGTACGGGATATATCAAATCTGTGAATGGCTAATCCAGTAGCTGCACTTTATTTTTATGAACATAATAATGATGCAAAAAGTCTCAGATTTATGGGTATAGAAAATGTTAAACTAGGTCTAAGGGGTGGGGATAGGGCACAGAGGTTGCAACTGCGGGAAACATTTTGGATTTTCTCGTTAGGAGCAATGCATCTGACTGGATTAAACCTAGAGTTGGATTACAAATCATATTTGTAAAGATTTACTGAAAAGGAATATTGGATGCAGACATCCTATTTGAATCTCTTTAATAAAAAATAAAACTTTTTTCTTTTGCCTCACCTTCCTTAAACCCCCCCACCCATCTTTTTAATTTTTATTTGTATTTCCTTTCTTTCTTCCCCCCCCCTTCCTAATTTAAGATCAGAACTTATTTTATGGAAATGTTATTATAAAAAATAAGATGATTATATGAATCATGGATTTTCTTTTTCTTCCAGCCTGATATTTGGTGAATGAAGTACTGCTCCAAAATTATGGATCTGAAGAAGCAGCTCTTATCTATTTCTGTTTTGGTTGTTGTTCTGAATCAATATAAATATAAAATTGAATTATGAACCATTATTAAGAAAATAATCTTTTTTTTGTACAATAATTATGGTATTATGTGATAATCAGTATGGAGTTATAGTATGTAAGTCATTTTTAATGAACTAAAAGATAGGGAAACAGTACTGATGGGAAATAAATATATAATGAGTATAGTTTATCAATCTCTGTAAGTTTATCTAACAGTAAAAAAAGCTATTGAAGTAAATTTCCCCCTCTTCCTCTTTTCCATCAAGGATTACTGTTATAGGATGTAAATCAGTTTCCTTCCTTTGTGTTTAGTAGTCTTTTATAGATTTAATTATCAGTATCGTTGTTTTCTAAGTAATTTAATTTTTTACTCAACGAAGACATTAGTCTATAGAGTTTATGTTATACTGCAGCATATAACTTTAAATTAAAAAGAGAAGATGGGCATTTGTTACCCATGTAATTAATACACATTATAATGTATGGTAAGTGCCTATTAACCACCATAATAAGCAGTCACACAGCTTTGTTATGTACTATTTAGAATTTTAAAAGTTGTTAACCACACTTCAGAACTTCCGAACAGTGGCATAACAAAAAAGGATGCACCAGAGTTCCATAATTCTCACATACAGAATGCAAATAGTGTTTTTTGGGCCATACACTATAAAAGATGATGGCTGGGGATTGGGTGACAACCATGCTGAAATCACCTCTCGTGGTTGCTAGGGCTACAGTAAACCTCTCGAGCTGTGCTCTCGAGGTTTACCATGTTGTCCTAGCAACCACTCGAGGTGATTACAGCATGGTTATCACTCAATCCCCAGTCATTATCCTCTATGTTAATTGCTAGCAGTATAAATTGATTGTGGTAATCCCAGCAGACAGCCTCCTGATGAAGCTGATTTGAGCGAAGTGCTGAGGCTGCTGGGTATAGGCTCCCCGTATATGTACTTGCACCTGGATACCTGTAAACAAAAAAAATGATTATTTGAATTTAATGCTGTGGTCTGAAGTATAATTTAAGGATTTATTACACCTCTGGAGTGCTGTACTATGAATGTTTGTGCCCAATCCCAGAGGCTCTGGGCACCATATATAAAATCACAATAAAATTACAGCATGCACAATTAAATCTAAAGGTTCAAGCAGCATTAAGTATTACAGTATATTTTCAGGATATGCTAGCTTAAATAAGTGAGTTTGCAGGCCCTTTCTGAATGCCTTCACTCTAGGGACCTCCCTTAAGGATCCCAGGAGCAAATTCCAGAGGACCAGTATGGTCACCCCGAATTAGTGATCACCTGATGTTTTCAGCCCAGTCCTCAGAACCACAAGAAACCCTGGTGGAGAAATGGAGGGAGCATGTTGGAATGGCTGGAATAAGGAGGCCTGACAGGTAGCCAGGGCTCAGTCCATATAGGGCCTTATAGGTGAGCAAGCTCACTTTAAAAAGAACCTGCCACCTGACTGGCAGCCCATGCAGACCCCACAGGACCGAGGTCACATGACAGACTCCTGGTAATCCTTTCTGCAGCCTGGCTGATGCATTCTGCACTAGCTGCAGTCGGCAAGGTTCCCTCCACTGACCCTGAGATAAAGAGCATTGCAGTAGTCAAGCCTCGATGTTACAAAAGCCTGCACCAGTGATTGCAGGTCTTCAGGTGGAATTAGGGGCTTGATCTGAACAATGTTTCTCAGGTTGTAAAAGCTGTTTTTGATGACAACTGACTCCTGAGCCTCAAATGTCAGCCTTTCATTGAAGATCATGCCCAGATTTCAGACCCTAGAGGCGCCATCAATGATATTGATCCTAGGACTAAGCCTGTTGTCATCCTGGAGGCACCCTCACTCCGCCCATGGCCAGGTTTAATCACTAATACCTCTGTCTTGCCAGGGTTGAGCTTCAGCCAGTTAGAGTTCATCCAATCCAGGATCTCAGAAAGGCATTTGTTCTGCACTCCGACAGCACTGCTTGTCCCTGGTACAAAAGATATGTACAGTTTAGTATCATCTGCATAATAGTGAAAACTCAAACTGTAATGTCTAATTATCCTCCCCAGGGGCAGCATGTACTCTGCGAACAACATCAGTGACAGGATTGAACCTTGAGGGAATCCACAGGTAAGAGGCACGGGGTAGAGGAAAATTTCCCCATCACCACCCTTTGCCTCCTGCCTGACAGAAATGACTCAGACCAGTTGCTGATAACACCAGTGAGTTCACACCATTCTCTAAGTGCCTCAGACATGGTATTGGGGCAGTACTGAGTTAGACATCCAACCAAGGAAAAGATCACCCTTAAGTGTACCTGAGTAAAAATTTACTTCCCAGGGAGTAGGCTTACTCTACTTTGTAAAAAGACTGTCTTGCCATAGTGTGGACCCTAAAGACGTTAGAGCCATACTTATATGGGCAGCATTTTGAAGTACAAGCAGACCACAACCCCCTGGTTTGGCTGACACAAATGGGAAAAACTAATGGTAAACTATTAAGATGGAGTCTTGCCTTGGGTATGACATGATCTTACATAGGGCTGAAGTGACTAATCAGAATGCAGATGGTTTATCGTGTCTATATGAGGAATGAACTGACTTAGGGAGCTCATCCCATGCAGGGGATAGTGCCCCCAAATTCAGTCTAGGTGGGGAGGATTGTGATGCTTGGCCAGCTGGTTTTGATTGTTGTATGATATTTGTAATATAAAAATATAGTATGTGAGCCTGTGCTTCCATGGGTGCCCCCCCCCCCAGGTTTCAGTGAAGCTACAGGATATGTAAACTGACCAGGAGATCTATGTAATGTAATTAACTTCCTTGAGAAATTGCATTTTATGGCCTTTTATGACCTCATGCTTTTAAGTTGGAAACTAAATATCGTTTTATTACAGGACAGGGTGTCATTTAGCTGATTCCTGTTGCTTCTATATCACACCTAGGTGTCAGACTGCAGGGTTGTAAACCTCAAAGAACTAGCTGATTAAAGACTCATAATTTGGGAAATTAGTTTTTCTGATGTCACATTATTGAATATACCTCCTGATAGGATATCATGTTTGTTTTTTCTTTTATTCTAAAAGGAGGAGCTAAATGACTCATAGAAGGGTGTGGAGAAACATGAGTTTAAACTGAATACTTGTGTCTGAAATGTTGTCATATACCATCTTGGGACTCTAGAGAGACAGTTCTCTAATTTAACTGCACTTACAGAGTAATACCTTAGACAGCAATGGTCTAAATGCATTTTGGTAGGAGTTTTGTTTTGTAATCTTCCCTTGTTCTTTTATGTGATTGTGAACTCTTTGATATATTGTTCTGAGTTTACATTTTCATATTTTATCATCTTTTAGTAAAATACCTTTTCTTTGAAAGACTGCCTGGGTGCCTGCCAGTTCTTTTTGCATGTGACGTATAAGAGGTTAAGTCTGACAAAACTGTTCAAAAGCTTGATGGTGTTACTAAACTTGGAAAAGGTAAGAATATACCTAAGGTCTCTTACAGAGGTTTTAAGGGTTCATTTTGGAAGCCTGGCTGGGTGCCCTAGCAAAGATTGTACCGCAATCCCAGAACAGGGTACATATCTGAGCCTGTACATTGGAGTGCGCTAGCATAATATTGACAGTTTGAATCCCCCAGAACTTGAGACTAAAAGGTGCTTCAGACCCAAAAGCAGACAGGAGGGTTATCCTATCTGTTACCTGTTCAAACTATTGCACTCTGAGGTTTGCACTTTAGGAGCAGAGGGCCTGACCTGCTGAGTGCATTTGTGACACCCATAAGGTAACACTCAGTTACCAACCCGTTTCACTATCAGGAGTCTGACTGTGACAGAAATGTGCTAGGAGGTCACGTTCTTCTTTTTTAATTACAATGTCGCCACCACCATCCCCACCCACACCAAGTGCTGAATGTGACACTGATATCATGACATGATCACCCCCATTTTCAAGGATTTGGTCACGACAAGTAAATCAGATTTTCCTTTAATACTAATACCTCCCCCGACACACACACACACTACCAGGCGATGACCACACAGAACACAGAGGATGCAACTGAAAATCTGATTGGACACACTATCAGTAATGAGACATGAATAAAAGAATATGTATTCTTAAATACAAGGGTGTCCGATCAAACTTGTCTTTCTTTTTCATATGTCGCATCAGAATCTCAGTGGTTTGTGAGCCATGGAACACTTGTCCCCTCGATATTATCACTGCAGTCTGAATCTATCACTATGGAAGTAACCTGGAGAGATATGGCCATGAAGACCAAGAAAAGCTGACCAGAGAGTACAGGAGGTGAGCTGATACAGTCATTCACTGAATCCCCATACTGTTGCAAATACCAGGGTTACTTATATTTTAAAGTTAGTAAGTATGTGCTGAACTTGGCAAACAGTGGCGGTGATGCCTGCATCAGCAAAGTACATTATCACACCATAGCTGATTATTGTTAGGAGCTGTGTGTCCCATTGTATCCCATTGGTGGTAGCTGGTACAGTGTTCTGCTATAAGCATAAGGAAGTATCAGCTACTACAAGTCTGCGCATAGCTCGTACACTAATTAACTACAGTGCAATACAATGCTTTCCTGCTGCAGGCATGACCTCTCACCATCTGCCAAGTTCATTGTGAGGCTCACAATTCCCCATCTATCCCTCTCTCTTCCAGCTTTGTGACTTCTCTTACTGCCCATGCTTTCTTACTGAGACATTCCCTCTTTCCTGTTCTGCATATCTCCTCATTCTCTGTGAGGTCTCCCCTTCTGGGGCTTTTTTTCACAGGGATATGGTGTGAACATACAAACATATGAAATCTGCCAGCAGATAAACAACAGCGACTGCAGCAGCTCCTGAGATAAAATTGTAAAATGTGTTCATTCTTGACTTTAAGGGAATGAACACTACATTTTACATCATTCTTATGAGGGAAGTGAAAACATGATTGCTAATAATTAGCTATTCAGGCTGCCCTGACTCTGGATTCACAGGGACCACGTAAAGGCAGATAAAGGCCTAGAGGTCTATCAAGTCTGCTCGAATGTGCAGCTACCACCCCTTATTCTGCAGCTGCCCATTATATCATATTATATTATATTATATAGCTGAACATTATATCCTGTCATTATACTGTGCAGCCATATACTCCAGGGTAATGACCACCTACCAAGTCGAGAAAAAATTTAATTGGAAAGAAATTGAATTGGGAGCACTTGATTTTTGAACTTTCGTTTGTTTACTGTTATTGTTTGTATTATGTGCATCAGTTCATATACTGTAATTACAAGCATAACCCGACTTTAGTTTATATGGAATCACATGTGCCACTCAAATTAGTTGTTTTGTTACAGTACAGATAAATTTATTTGAGCAGTCACTTTAATTAAATTTCATTCAGCAGCAATGTGCAGCAGCGCAGCTGCAATCTGGCAGTGGACCTGCAGCCAGAAATAGCGACATGGTTCCTGTGAATCCAGAGTCAGGGCAGCCCACATAGCTAATTATTAGCAATCGTGTTTTCACTTCCTCATAAGAATGATATAAAATGTAGTGTTCATTCCTTTAAAGTCAAGAATGAGCACATTTTACAATTTTATCTCAGGAGCTGCTGCAGTCACTGTTGTTGGAGCATAAAGCAGACAGCCAGATAGTTGTCATTGTTAACATTCTCTCTGCAGGCTCCAGCTTGACTTCTTGTGGGAGACTCACTGCAACACTAATGTAGAGTGTTCAGAGAAGACCAGGACTCCTTAAAATGGTAACCATTGACTGTTTTTTTCCTCACAAAAATGCACTTCTACTTTAACAAAAAAAGATAACGCTTAACGAAAAAAGATGACTCTTGTCACATTACGATTAATGCTATTCTTATTATCAATACAGATGCTGTTGTACTACTTCTTTCTCTAACTAAGCATTTAATGTCAATAGTGAGATTTGCTTTGTGGGGCTGTTAAATGCTGGCTAGCAGTGACAATATTCCGGTCACCATCTTCCATGGAGTTGTCATCCGGGAATGATAGTTTGAGATCCAATGAAGCAACTCTGCTGTTTCCTCCACTCAGTAACACCAAATTTTACAGATTTGCCTGCTGACATAGTAGGGCTGGTTTCCTAAACACTAGGGAGCCGTTAACTTTTTTCTCTCTCTGAAACCTTAGCTGTATTGCTGCACTGTTCAGATTACATATGCAGCAAACCTTAGGATGTTTCTGCTGATGCGCCTGTCAGAAGGATCCCATTATTTAAAACAGTCCATATGAGAATGGGATAATCTGAAACAGATGGCAGAACAGAGTTCTTGCAGGTTTTATAGCCAGTAGACCTTAAAATGAAGACATGTATCTATTTATTTATTTTTTTCTTCTAAGTTCTTAGCCCACACATATGTACAAAGTGGTAAATTAACAGCTGATCGCAAATCTGATGCATTAAACTTTTAAATAGCTGCCTGTTCAAGAGTGAGTTCTGCTGTCACAGAAGGTAGCCTGGAAAAATGACAGAAATAGGCACACTTGAATAGGGGAGATGCTGACAATAAAATAAAAGAGGACACTAATGTATAAAAAAGATACACTTGCAAAATATGAATGCAGATGCATACCAATGAAATTATTCATAAACTCCCACACAATAAGTGTCAGTATAAAGGTAGGACATTTGCCACTGCTGATTCCAAGTGTCTAAATAGATGCATATATGTATTACCAAAGTGACAGTGTAGTTGAGCATATGCAAAATAATACAAACTCATGGATATGTCTATGTAGGTCCAAATGCTAGATATGTTCAACAGCTGAAATCCTGCCTGACAGCCAATACCCCAGTGTTAATCTCAGCAGGAGGTTCATCAGGGGGCCTGTTCTCTGAAAGAACATTTTAGCGGGTGGAATGCATACCTTTTTATGTTTGCTTGCACACATGTGCAAGAAACATAGTGCCATCATCGGAAATTTCGAAGGTGTGTCACCTCCTCCTCCAATTCAGTCAGTGTGTTGGCAGGCGCGGCACCTGTAAGCCAATGCATGCTGGAGCTGTCTATGACAAGCTCCAAAATGCAGTGGCATACAGTTCAAAGGGGGAGCTACACTTGAGTGAGCAGTGATAAAGATATCACCTGCTCATGCGCAGCTCTCCCACACACACACACACACACACACACACCGCCCATGCAGGCGTACCGCCCTGCCTGCGCACACCTGTATAACGACGGGTGCCCAATCCCCGTTGGCTGTACTCGTTCCCCGCCTCCACCCAAAGCTCTCCAAAATGCCATGCTGGGTGCCACCCAAGCGTGGCAATCACGATATAGCCGACCGGGGTGCCCAATCCCCCGTCGGCTTCACTGTCCTCACCCCCCCAGTACTAAGTGCCACGCTGGGAGCCTACCCCAGCCTGGCAATCGATGCTTTGGCCAACGGGGGTGCCCAATCCCCCGTCGGCTGAACGCCCCCTCAACCGTCCTTGTGCCATGCTGGGAGCCCACCCCAGCGTGGCAAACATCCAGCGTCATCCTTTTTTTTACCCTGTAAAGAAACGGTCCCACGTAGTCTCCTGGCCCCCTCCCACAACCCGCACCCACCACTGCGCACCCTGCCTCCCCACCCCCTCACCCCATACTTACCTCCGGACCTTGGCGCACAATCTTGGTGGACGGGAACAACGTCTGCACTCTTCAAAGCTGACCGTGAACTGAGAAATGCGGTAAGCTGTATAATGGGATAGATAGGGGGTTTTCAACTTTGTTGCATATCTCAGGCATTTTGGAATTTTTGCACCAAATTTTCAACATGGGGTTTTTGGGACCCCTTCTCATGAATGATGTCACTGTCATGGCGTTATTCGGGCCTGAAGGGTGATTTCGCAGTCACTGGGTGAAATCACCCTTCGGGCCTGAATAATGCCATGACAGTGACATCTTTCATGAGAAGGGGTACCAAAAACCACATGTTGAAAATTTGGTGCCAAAATTCCAAAAAATGACTGTTTTACGAGCGTGCATTGTGCAGTTCCTAAACAGGCTCGTAAGTTCGCGAATTTTCAATATTTTCACTCCAGATTTTCAACATTGCCATTTTACCACACCTTCTTATGAGTAGTACAGCTGTCATTTTTCACATCTCACCCAAAATGTGTTTCTGCCCATGTAGCGCACAATGGCGCAGTCGGTGTGTGAAATCAATGTACGGGACACATTAAGAAAATCACAGTGACACTGTTCATGAGCAGAGGTCTTAAAATGGCTATGTTGAAAATCTGGTGAAAAATTTCAAAAAGTGACTGTTTTCCGAGCATGCTTTGTACAGTTCCTATGCACGCTCGTAAGTTCGTGAATTTTCAATATTTTCACTCCAGATTTTCAACATTGCCATTTTATTACACTTCCTTATGAACAGTACAGCTGCAATTTTTCATATGTCGCCCAAAATGTGTTTTCGCACATGTAGCACACAATGGTGCTGTTGGTGTGCGAAAGCAATGTTTAGGACAGATTAAGAAAATCACAGTTACACTGTTCATGAGCAGAGGTCTTAAAATGCCTGTGTTGAAAATTTGGTGACAAAAGTCCATAAAATGACTGTGTTACGAGTGAGCATTGCGCAGTTTCCATACACCCTCGTTAGTTCATGACTTTGTAATATTTTCAGTCCAGATTTTCACCAGTGGCATTTTTCCACACTTCCTTAGGAACAGTACAGCTGTCATTTTTCACAACATGGCTGAAGTGTGTTTTCATACTTTCAGTGCAGAGATACGTGTTTGCTGTGGGAAATCATTGTTCGGCACAGATAAAGAAAATCACAGTGACACTGTTCATGATCGGAGGCACCAAAATGCCTGAGCTGACAATCTGCTGTAAAAAATCCCCAACCTAATTATATTACGGGTGTGCCTTGCACAGTTTCTATGTACGCTCGTGACTTCACCATTTTTTTAAATATTTTTACAGCAGATTTGCAACATTGCCATTTTTTACACCTCCCCATGAACAGTACAGCTGTCATTTTTTACATCCTGTTCGGAATGTTTTTGCACCTGTAGTTCTAAATGCCGTAGTCACTGTGCATAAGCAGCTTTCGGCTAACAAACTGATATTCCCCCTGTTCATGAGGTGGGGTCACAAAAAATACATGTTGAAAATTTGGAGTGAAAAAACCAATGAATGCCTGAGGTATTAGGGTTTCCAACCATAACGCCCAACCCTGTAGAGAATGACAGGCATCAGGGGTGTGACTTGGGATTCTTGCCTGTGATGCTCATACCATTCCACACCCTGCAGTCAGTGAGAGGCATCGAGGTATGCCTTGGACTCTTTTCGGCCCCAAATCTCAATTTACTTCTCCTCCTATATCGCACCCATCTCACCATATATTTCCTAATGAAATGGGGTGCGATAAGGGCCAAAGACCTCAAGGAACACCGTGACACTTGTCAGTGTCTGCAGGGTGGGGTGTGGTGAAATGATGGCCCGTTATGCCTGACGACCCAAACGCACATCCCAATGCCTGTCACTCTCTGCAGGGTGGTGGTGGGGTTGGCTTCAGTTCAATACTTCACTGCCATTCCTATTACACAGCTCTGTAACTTCTACACTACCACTGCCAATGCCAGCAAGCAAACATTCGGCATTGACAAATGCTTGTTTATTTTTCTGCAACAGAATTGTAGTGCAGCCTTTGATGACTTGGAGGTTTGTTTTCTGCCTTTTTTATCCTGTCCCTTTTGCTGGCTCTAGCCTTAGTTCTGAATTATTTTTGGAGTATATTGCTTTTGTTTTCTTTCTCATTTCCCTTTGTGTTCTCTTTGAATGTTGTCTGCTTATTTATGTTTATGTCTTTCTGTAATTCATACATTTTGTTTTGCTTGTTGTTATTCTGACACCTAATCATTTGCTGTGTAATGAGTGAGTGATTTAGTTTGGTGGGTGGGTGATTGCTAATCCCTACTCATTAAGTATGATGAAATAAAAATGTGGCACTGTAAATGAGCACATACTCTAAATATTCCTGCATAGCATGATTTTATCCTTCAGCCTGTACCAGGTATAAAAGAAAGTCATACACAAGAGCATGGAAATGCCAGCACCACGCTAGCAGTAGAAAAGTGTTTTAAAGGGTAAAACCAGGTCTAGAGCGTGGCCTAGATTTTTCACCACCAAGGTGTTGTTATTTATATTATTGTACTACTTGTACCATCATTTATTAAAGTTGAAGCACTTTTGTGCAGCTAACCTGGTGCCAGTATTTCTTTGCTCCTATGTACCAATTTAAGTGTTAGCCTGCATGCTTTTAATTAATGACATCGCCCCTTTACATACATCAAAACCCCCCATGGTTGTGGTCTCCGCTCTCCCCCCTAGACTTGTATCAAAAGCCCTACCCCACCAGCTAGGTAGCACACCTTCCTCTCCCAATTGGGAGCTTCTAATGGCCTTGAGTGCAGTTTACTATGCAGCAGCTTCCCAAGATCTGTCCTGCCCTAAGTCAACACTTCAATCTCCTCAACCTCCCCTCACCAGTGGTGACTCTGAGTACCAGCTTTAACATTTCCTATCTCATTAATGTCACCTCCTACTTTATTAATTACTCATTCTATAACTTTTCCTTTACACCCCTGCCACATACACCATGCAAGGAAATATTTGGCATTGACAAATGCTTGTTGTAAAATTAACTTGTGTGTGAGTCACTTATCTGCCATACAGTAATGTGAACAGTATAGCCCTGGGTCCACAGAAACACCAGCCTTGCTTCAGAAGCTCTGGTACACTCTGCAGTTTTTAACAGCTCAGAATGCAAACAATGACTGCAGAGGACAATAACAAAATGCAATTCCAGAACCAATGCAAGAAGGGATAATGTATGCATGAACGTCAAAAGGACTGGGAAGGGTGCTTTTTAAATCTCAGTCTCTATCTCTCAGCAAATTCTTGTTGTCTTTTATAAGATGTATTTTCCTAACATTTAAAACTCTGTCTCCTGTGCTTGTAAGTTTCATATCCTGTCTTTCACAAAATGGGTAATTTTTGCATGAAAGTCAAAAGGAATGGGAAAGGCGTTGACAGCAGTTCTATCTTCTATCAGTCCCCATGCCGTGTTACAGAGGCAGAAGTAAGTCATTTTTACACAGAAAGCATACTGACAAGGCATTTGGGTTTTGGCACAATGCATTGCTTGCAGGGTGTGTTGGGAAAGGGGGAACATAGTATGTGCGGGTGTGTTGGGGAAAGGGGAACACAGTATGTACAGTACATTGAGTTCTGGTAGTTTTCACTTGCAGAACTGCTATGACTGCACTGTGACTGCACAGTGTGAGTCACTCCTCTGCCCTACAGTGATGTCATCAGGATCTAGCAGCTGAACAGCAAAAGCAAGTGCAGCAGAGATAAAGCAGGGCTCCAAAACAAATCCAAATTATGGAAGGCAGAGTAAACCTTTGTCAAAAATTAAAAATGCACACGCCCTTTCAGGTTTAGTACTGCATACAATGACTACAAGTTGTACCTTTATGAACAGTCATGAAAGATGCTCTAAGTTCCGAGCCATATGCCTTGCAAGTGTACCGAGAGAGACACAAAAGCCCAAGCACTATTTTGACACCCCCAGAAGAACACTCAGGTGCTTCAGCTTAGGTTTCAGTGTCCCTCTTGATTTTGTCCTAACAATAATCAGCTATGGTGTGATACCATACTTTGCTGATGCAGGCATCACTGCTCACTGTTTGCCAAGTACAGCAATGTACTTACTGTCTTTAAAGTAAAAACAACTCTAATTTATGCAACAGAAGAGGGGATTCAGTACTGAAGGATGGTATTGGCTCACCTCAAGCACTCTATGGCCAGCTTTTCTCAGTCTTGGTGGCCATATATGTCACTGAATACGTACACAGCAATAGATTTGGACTGGAAGGACAGTATCAAGGCTCACTTGGCTCACACACCACTCCAGTCCTGCTTAAGAGTTGTTTTTAAGTTTATTTTTATGGGATGGAGTTACGGCTGGGGAAGGGTTGGTGCTTAATCCATCTGATCCATCTGAGCCCGGTGGCGTACATCTGAGTGATTAGGAGTCCCCTTCAGGAGCAGGGGGATAAGTGACTTTGAAACTCTTTTTCAGATTGATTTGTACTATTGAAATGAAGGATACTGTGTTATAGTTTGGGACTGGAGTGTTTCAGACCAATCAGCTGAGAGCCAATGTTGTGAGGCAGCAGGGCCAAGTGAGTGAACAGCCACTACATAGCAAATGTTCAGTAATTACTGCACAGTACAGTAGTTACTCGCTGTAAAGAACAGTATGGGAGCCATAACACATCTTTATATAGCTCTCTGTTCCTTATATTGAGGGGCACTGTTATCCAGTACAGTACTGTTTGTCATTGGTCCGGGTACTATCTGCCAGCACTGTCAACACATCTGTTACCCACTTCAAAATCATCTCTTCTGCTTCCCTGACTCACAGCCTGTACTTGTAATACAAATACTGTACGGTAATCACTGCACATTTGCCATGCTGTGCCAATTCACTTTCTTGGTCCCATTGCCTCACAACATTGTCTCTCCGCTGATGGCCCACCACAGCCCCTTCCCAAACCATAACTCCATATCCTTTATTACAACCAGATCTGTTAAAACTGCCAGATTACATGGTTTAAGTGATTCAGATATTGCTACCTAAGATAGCAGCAGAAGCTTCTATTGCATCAAGCATAATATAAACATCATGGCTAAAGATAAATACAAGACTCCCTAAACTTATTTTCTTTAGCCATGATGTTTATATTACGCAGTCTCAATTTTTGTATTAAACTGGAGTCCTTACATTTTACTATTTTAGCAAATATTTGTTTTTTGCAGGTTAAGTTTTACACTCGGTGCGATAGAAGATTCTGTTGCTAACTTAATAATATCTGTAGCATTCAAATTTTAACTGGCAGTTTTATCAGCTAAGATGCACATGCCATTTCTGTAAATTCTGTGCCCTTCCAGCAATAGGAGTTTCTGTTGCTGGTTCCAGCATTCATGTTTAGAGCTGATCAATGTCAGTGAAGCTGCTCATACTAGCACTTATTATGGACTACAGGGCATAACAGTATGTGTCTGATCATGTCAGCTCCATCCACCTTTGTATTTTGCAGGTTTCCATTTAATGCAATATGAGCTTCTTTTGCTGAGTTAAGCCACAATGCATAAAAGCCAATCAGCATCAGTTTAAAGAACAGTAAACATTGCAGGGATTGCTCAAACTGTGAAAGCCCATGAAAAGCTATGCTGAATGAGGTATTTGGCTTCCTTGTAGGTGTCAAATATTCTGAGATATGAATATTTAAATAATCTGAAAATTAAAACAAGGCAGCAGCCATTTTATGCAATCTTACAACAGAAAGTGATGTCACTGATGGACAAGCTGCAATTAACAACATACAGCTAGCTCCTCAGTGACATCACCTCCTGTTTTTAAGACTGCATGAAATGGCTGTTGCTATGAGTTGATTTATACATTACTTAGCTATTTATAAATCTGGATTCCTGCCCTACAAGTAAACCCAATACCTCATTTGAAAGAACTTTTCATGGGCTTTCACAATTTGAGTGACCCCTGCAATGTTTAGTGCCCCTTTAATGGTTTATTCCTGCATTACTGTTGTGGAGATCCATGTCATCTCTGTAAATTGGGGATTTCTGTAATGTCTATTTTCTCTCTCTGTCTGATATTTGCCCCTTGCTCTGCTGTTTTTTTAGGCACATAAGCAAAAATAGAAAGACAAAGGGAGGGATAGTAAGGTTGAAGGATAAAGGAGGGGGTAGTGTAGAGGAGGACCACCTAAAAGTTGACATTTTGAATGACTACATCTGTTCAGTGCTCACAGAGAGGCTGCAGATGATGGGCCAAGGTTAAAGGACAGGGGCATTGGGTAGGTGAGGTGGGACGCAAGTCACTTACAGTGGAAAAAGCCCACAGGAACTAACAATGCAAAGGTGGACACCAGAATACTAACAACACTCAGAGAGGAACTGGCAGAACCTCTGACATTCCTCTTCAACTTGTCATTGGACATGGGGGAGGTGTCAGAGGACTGCAGGAGGGCAGATGTGGTCCCTCTACACAAGAGTGGAAATAGGGATGAGCCAGGAAACTACAGGCCTGTCAGCTTGACTTCAGAATCACTGTTAAGGGAAATGATTAGTGAATACCTGATTGCTAGTATGAATCAGGATCGGAGGCAACATGGCTTATAAAGGGGATGTTTGTGCCAGACTAGCCTGATGGAGTTTTACGACTTGGTTACCAGGAATTGGATCAAGGAAGGGCACTGGACATGCCCTACCTGTATTTCAGCAAGGCCTTTGACATGGTTTCATACAGAAGATTGCTTAACAAACTCAGGAACCTAGGAGTGAATACTAAAGTGGTTAAATTAGTAGAGAACTGGTGGAGCAATATCACCCAGAGGGTGGTGGTAAATGGGTCTGACTCTGCAGTAAGCAAAGTGACCAGTGGAGTGCCACAAGGATCAGTACTGTGCTTGGTCCACCTCAATGTCTTTATAAGTGACATTGCAAAAGGACTGGAGGAAAAGGTGTGCCTTTTCATGGATGACATGAAGCTCTGTAATGGGGATTGAATAGAATGAGAGGGAATATAAAACAGTTTGAAAAATGGTCAGAAATTTGGCAACTGGGTTTCAACACAAAAAAGTGCAAACTAATGCATATGGGGCACAAGAACCCAATGGCAACATACAAAATGAGGAGGGAGGCATGACAGACACAAATTAGGAAAGGGCACTGGGGGTGATCATTACAGGTGACCTAAAGGTTGCAAAACAGTGTCATTGCTGCTGTATTGGGCACAATGACTGTCAGAGCTGATACGGCAGACTCCAGCTGTGGCGAGAGCTCCGACTATTTAATTAATCAATCTTGCCACAGTGAGCAGCTATATTGGCACTGACCAGAGTAGACATTTTGTGCTCACTGTAGGAGAGGAAAGGGACTGTGAGAGGAATTTATCCCTGTGTTCTCCTACAATGATGTGGTAGCTCCCCACAGCACTGACTCTGTTGCTGTGTGACTTCCGTGGATGAAGTTCCCCTCTGCAGCATGGTGGGCCCCACCATGGGTGCACTACTTTACTGCAGCACTTTCACAATAATTCTGGGTGGTGGAGTGTAGCACTTTTCAGAGCAGCGACAGTATATGCTGGTGGATCAGAGCACTGCCGGAGGATGCTGCTGAAATGTTTAAATAAAATAATTAAAATGCCTCCCGAGAACTGCATTGCAACATTTTAACATATTCAGCTCTGTTGCTAGCACACCAGTAAAGAAAACACTAAATCACACATTTCAACTTAGACCCCCACACATCAGGACCTAACCCCAAATAAGTAAATAATTGTTCTGCAACATTAATTTTAACATGTAAGGCATTCTGTTGGGGTTCAGAGCTGCTGCTTGCACACCAATATGGAAAACACTAAATCACACATTTTTTTTAACTTAGACCCTCAAACTTCAGGAGCCAGACCCAACCCCCACTCCAGTGCCCCACCTTCAAACAAATTCTGCTCCTCTTAAGTTCCCTGGATCCCGACCTGCTCCAGTCTTGCACACACCTGTTGCCACACTCAGTACCTTTAAAATCCTAAATCTTCTGCCCATTCAAAGCAGGCCATGCTCCCATGTTTTAAAATCCTGCATCTTCTGCCTGATCAAAGTTGGGCACGCTCTCATGTTTAAAAAAAATATATGCCTACTCCCCTGCAGCTGATGCCACTGTTCCTCTCTCTGCTCTCATTGCACCTATCAGCCACAGCAGAGGAGTGGTGTTGGCAGCAGCATGGTGTCCTGATGCTTTCCCCAAAAAATAATGAGATTGCCCCTATGAGTAGGACAAAGACGAGTTTGCATTGACTTTGAGGAAGTGAAGGGGGTTCCATCCCTTTCTGGAATGTACTTCTCAGCTTCTATGAATTTTTTACTAATACACTTCAAACATTTGCTAATCTTCCTCATTATGTTAGAGCTCTTTCTGTTTTTAAACAGTTTACAGCTGTATCTCTTTTAACATGTATGTACAGTATTATATATAGACTGTTGTCATTTGAACAGTTCCTGTTTAATGTGATATCAGTTACTTATTCTGCATATTAATGTGATATCGATGACATATTCTCTTACTGAGCTTATAAACTACAATGTTCACAGTCCTGTGTTCAACTTTTCACCATGGACAGATTTTGCATGCAAGATCCCAAACTGATAAGACATACGTCATGCCTACAGTGCAGTTATTGTCTCTAGTGTCACAAAACACATAGCGTTAATGATACTGTATACCATTTTCAAATCTGATAGCAGTACCATCTACTTCCTTTCCCCTTTTTAGACAGACTGCATGTTTCATAGATTAAATTACCCAGGTGTGATACCTGAAAAAATAAACTAACTTGTCTCCTGTGACCAGCTAATTGTGAACAGAAGAGGTGTTCTTAAACAGATTGTCAGGCCTTTTATTGTATGCATGTAAACTGTGCACTACCTTAAGTTTCTTTAAGCTCCCAAGGACCTTTCAGTCTGCAATTGTGATTTCTCTCAGACAGCTTTGCTGTGCTACTCCCAATATGTTCAAGTATAACTTTGATTTAGTATAATGACATTCCATATGGGGTCAAAATGCCTATTTGTGCTATATTTCACTGCATATACTGTCAGTGTCTGTCCAAAGATGGCTAGGAGCCATCATTTAAATCAAATTGTTATTTCATTATTGCAGCACATACTGGCGGATCAAAGTGCACGTGAGAATCTTTGCTGAAATATCAATCAAAATAACTAAATAAAATGCCAGTTCAGTATGCCATTCAAGAGAACTGCACATGTGTGAGCGCCGTGTATGTGCAGTTCTGTCATCGCCAACATCTTGTGAATGTCATACTGTGCCAGCATTTTTATTTACTTATTTCATTTATGGGCCTATCCACAGTAATGGGGACATATGTGGGACATGGCTGTTCAAAAATAAATGTTATAATTTCTTTCTTCTTTCACCATCAGTATTTTACCCTTAAGGTCCTTTACTAAAATTGTAAACAGGAAGATAACGTCACTCTTGGTTTTCAGGGTACAGTCGCTAATGTTTTTGAACAGTAACCAGGTAACGTATGTAACAGGGACACAGAATATTTTAAATTTAAAAAAAAAATATGCATAAATTGTGTTGGATCTCTACATGAATTTGCAGTACTGCAATTCCTTTAGTTAATTCACTAAGCAACTCTAAAGTATCTGCATGCAAATGAGTGTGATAACCATCAATCGAGCATATGGCACAGAACTACAGGGCAAAGCAATTTCCAAGTTTTTTCTCACCAAGATTTCCTAGATAGCCACAGATTTAAATGCTTTCACACATAACTGGGGATTAAAGTAGATGACATTTAAAACTTTTTTTGATTACTTTCAAAATTAAGCCCCACAAAATCAGTGAAAAAGTGTTCCATTAACGTATGTAACAGGACAGAGAAATATTCAAAAACTGCAAGTTGGAATGTAAAACATTGTCAAAAACAGAAAATTAGGCTATTTGAGTCCTTTATTATTTAAATATTTATATGTCTAATGTGTAAAGTTCATAAATCAATTAGGTAAAAGGAAGTTCATGACACAACAAATACCAGAAACACACATTAAAATTAAAACTAAACCAAAACACCACACTATACATTGCTTATTACATCTCCAAACCCCTCCAGTAAACATACATCTTATTCTTTGCACAAATACATTATCATTTCATTTATTTGAAGGCTTTGTTCACTTTTTCTATGTCTACCACCATATAAGGCCCATCCCCCACAACAACCAGTGGCCCACACAGTATATATTTTTCGTCAACTGTGTCTATATCCTCTCACTTTGGCCAAACAAATGTGGCATTTTGGGATGCGGATCATTGTCGGTGCATAAAAGTAAAAGTATACTTTGAGTCCTTCATAGTCAATAGCCTCCCTATGTAGTATTCCTTGTCATAGAGCACTGCATAATAGGATTCCTGTCTTTTTTTGCTGTCCTTCTGTGCTGCATCATAATTCTCTTGTGGGGGTCTGCTAAGGTGAGAAGGCACCCTGCAAAAAAGGTGAAAAAAAGATTAAGTTGGACACTTCCATAATATGTTTTCTTTTTTTTCCCCTAACACAGGTACATCTAGACTGAAGGAACAGAAGGGCCTATGACAGACATAACTAATGAAAAAAATAATAACACCACTCAAATCTTGCCTGCTTGTGTAACACTTTATTAGTTTAGTCAACATTATGGTGCTGATCAGTAGGGGAGCACTCTGGCAGATAGGAGACCTGGATGCCTAGCCCAGTCCTGTGATGCCAGGTGTGTTTGCCATCAGGGCGGCCTACAGAACTCAGGAAGTTCTCCCCTGGTCTCACTATGTGCCACAGAATTAGTGTCACTAGTGTTAAAGAAAGCTCTAAGTGTCAAGAAGTGGAACAAAGAAGAATGCCAGGCCTGCTCAGTATCACAGATTGTTGCAAGTGTGGGATGAGGTAATGTTCTTACAGCACCTCAGCCCTCAGCACCCCAATTGACCCAAGTCCGTTTCTGAACTTGGGTCACCAGTGTGGGACCAGATATGACACTCATGGCACCTCAGACCTCTGTACCACCCATGCCAGCTAACAGCTGCACTCTACAAAGAGAAAAGTAGTCCAAAAAGGTAAGTGGGTTGCACAGTAGGTATTGACGTAGGTCAGACTGTGGCCCAGGTGGTCTTTTTCTCCTAACAGCTGTAAATACATAACACATTAAGATAACACCTGCACTCTTTAGCATAGGTTTTACATTTCTCCTAGGCATGCAGCCTAACTGTCTCAGCCCTGTCCCTTCTACTGCTGCAGTTCCACCTCTCAGGTCTCTTGGGGCTTGTATATCCCAAGGGTTGCTGCCTGCAGAGGAGCCATGAAGGGATGGCTGTCTTTCCCCACCCAGATCATATCTGGAGATCCCAGGTAGGCCAGGCCATCAGTAAACAAAGATAGGTTCATTAACACTACAATCCATGTTTTCCTCCCTATTTTCTACCCACTGAGCAGTAGAGACATGCACTCATGGCATGCTCGCTTGAGCTGCCACTAGGCTTCCCCCCTAGATAGCACTCAAGCAGCGGGACATGCCCCCCCACAAGGAAGGTGAGCTCACCTATGGATGCTCAAACCTCCCTCACCTGGCCAACCCCCTAGTGACCCAATTCAGTTTCTGAACTTGGGCCACCAGTGTAGCACAGAGTAGGGCACTCATGGTGCCTCAGCCATCTGCCCCACCCATACATGCACTTTATTTGAAAAGCAGTAGCCTAGAAGGTGACTTTTACTTAAATTCCATCTGCTGTTGGACTCTGTTCATTATCCGAATCCAAAGATTGCTCAGTAGACATTGTATCATGATCATCTTCAGCACAGATGCTTGAAAGGTTGAGCTCTAAAAAAAAAGGATACAATTTATATTGTTTAGTGCTATATTTTCACACATTGAGCAATATGACCCAAATATTACATACTCACCATCATGGTTCAGATACTCATCATCTACTGCGGTGGATTCCAGTGCTATTAGATCCAAAACAATGGTTTGTGGTTCCGGTTCTCGATGTTTTAATTTTAAGTGCTTTTGTTCCCAGTCACTGGTATAGTCACAATTGTCGCAAGGTTCTTCACTGGCTTCACATGAGGCACAGAAACAGGTCAAGCGATGAACTTGACATTATATGGGTTTAACCCAATGGCAGCGTGTATCTGTCATGTTCCAGGTAAAGTGCCAACTTCTGATCTTTCTGGACGGTCTCGCATTACTTCACCTTGTTTGACAAGAAAACATGATCGCCGCAAGTGATTGCACTCACCAGCTGCATTCACAGCATCCTTGGTCAGTCTCTCATTAGAGAACATGTGAAAACTGATCGCTCCATCAATTATAAGGTCGGGCTCCGATTTCACTGCTTTTGTTGCAGTATTTTTAATGACTCCACCCTCTCCATCACAGGGATTTTTCCCATGATGGGAACCAAAATAATGGCGCTCAACTGTAGGGATGCCCAAGTCATCTGTGGCAAAAGTTAAATCAGTCAATGGAGTTTTTGACTTGTATTGTGCACCACAGCCATCACTAAACTGAATCAATCTATTGATGACAAGAAGGCTTACTTTTGCAAGGTGCTGTACAGCGATCTGCACAAAGTGGTTCACGGTGTGAGCATCGTGTTGATGATCATCTGAAATAATTACTATTGCTTCTCTTACTGCATCCAGTCTGCTGCACATATTGCATTTGTAATATGCCACCATGGGATATATGGTTATCTGAACTTTAGTCCAGTGTGCACTCTGCACTTCGTTTTGCATGATGCAGTTATAGTTTTCAGCAAAATCCATAACCATCACCACAGATGCCATCGGAGGATGTTTGACAATGCTGGAAAACTGTGTCTGCTGCCATCTTGCCTCAAACAAATGGGAAGACAAGGCCCCCAATTCTGCCATCAGTTCATCAATTAAATCGCAGATACCTCCATTTCTCATTAAAAGTGCTTTCTTCTTTGCCTCTTTGTATGTCATTTGTCCCCATATTCTCCAGGATACATGCTCATTTCCAAACACATGTATTAATGGATCCAAGAATTTCTTAATTTGATGCACTCCACATGTGGGGCACTGTCGGTCGATACATCTTAAGCTGGTGTGTCTTCCATCATGTGGGCAAAGAGTCAATTCAGATGCATGGTATCTGTCTGAGATGAGACATTTGCCCTTTTTTGATTTGGCTAACTGATTAATAATTTTTAATTTCAGATCTACATTGGTGCAGTACTCGCAAAGGCACTGTTATGCCTTGGCCTTGCTTTGTACTAGTACATGCCACGGTCGGAGTTCGGTGAATTTTGACTTGCTGACACTGACTGCATTGTCCTTTATGAAAGATAAATAGGTCTCTGTTATGGATTGATGCAGAACAAATTTTGGGGTTGTGTCAGCAAATCCTTTTTTATTTGGCATAACTGTGCTCACATCAGGGTTGTGATAATGGTCAAGAATTGCTTGCTGAGTCTCTGCACTTTTAATGCATCTGCTCTTCTTGCTGGCTGTTCCAAAAAATCCAGATTAACATTAGATCTTTGTAAAGCACAATACTTGCTCAAATATTTTCTTCTTATACCCAGTTCACTGCAGACTTTCTTTTTTAGTCCGTGTTTAATATCTAGGTGAGCAGCTAAGTGGCTAATGAAAACTCTTTCTTTTACATGTTAGTGTGCGGCATGTTTCCTTTACACATTTTAAAAGTGATTTTTGTGACTGCCCATCATAGTCTATGCCAATTTTTTTTAGCAATTCCTTTTCTTTACTGGTCACATTTTTAATCAACCCAGCAATTACAGTGACAAATCTTTCTGCCGATTTTGGAAGTTTCTGTTTGGCCCGGTACACCGCTTTTCTCACAGAGTCCCTGGAGGTTGATGGACTCTCATTGTTACATTCCTGAATGTCATTCATCTCACTGAGCACTGTTTGGGTGTTACTTGTCTTTTCCTGATACTGCTTTTTTTCCGTTCAGCATCCTTCTCCCTGTAACGTCTTTTCTTCTGGGTTGACATTTCCATCTGCTGTTTCTGTTTCTTTAAACACCAAGCATCACGTTGTAGCTTCTTCCTTTCCTCATCTGCCCTGGTGCATCATCTCACATCATTTTCCTTGTCTTCCAAGGACTGCAACTTCTTCTAGATTCGGTATTCACGCATTCTCTGCTTGCTAGCCTCATTGTATCTCTTTTTGGTTTCTTCATCCATGCTTTTGCGGAATTCTTGTAGTCTCTTCAACTCAGATTCTCTGTGTTCTTTATACATGTCTGGGCTAGCTTTGATGTTTTTCCAGTACTTTTGCATGGCAAGTGCATGCTTACTTGGAATAGTGGTGTTATTCATTTTGTGAATGTATAGATTCTGTGAAAAAAAAATGGGAGACCACAAATGATGATGTAACTGAATCCACCAGAAGAGAACACATGTGCCAGGCTCCAGTGACTGAATGGAGTAGGTGTGCGCAGTACACCACCTGTGCACCCACCAGGGCCCTATGAAAGACTGACCAGGGACCTGGCAGACCCCAGACGATGGCGTAACTGAATCCACCAGAAGAGAATGCAGGCGCCAGACTAGAGTGACTCTCGAGCACGTGTGCGTGGTTCACCACCTGTGCACCTACCAGGGCACCATGAAAGACTGACCAGAGACCTGGCAGACCCCAGATGATGGCATAACTGAATCCTCCAGAAGAGAATGCAGGCTCAAAGGCTAGAGTGACTCTCGAGCACATGTATGTGGTTCACCACCTGTGCACCCATCAGGGCCCTATGAAAGATGGACCAGGGACCTGGCAGACCCCAGGCGACGGTGTCCACTGGCCTGCAACCTAAAAAGAGGTCATTCCCATCCCCTTCACCATACCTAGATGCAGTCCTTGGGACCTGGTGGCACCAGCCTAGATCACCCACAGCCCTGTCAGCAGTCCACTTCAACAAGTGCTCAGTCCCATTCCCCTCCACACTCCCCCATCAGTAGTCCTGGGATACCTGGTGGCAACCCTCTCCTCGGCCCTATTTGTTGCACCCAGGCCAGAGCCATTTTTCTTCAAGTCAGTTGGATCTTTGTGCTCAAAAGGACCAAGTCAGCACCACCATCACAATCATTTATCTCACATAAGGTACAATACTTACAACATAAAAACTAATGTTTTTCAATAAAGTCTTAAAATTTGTTATGAGGACATGTGTTTTCATGGGGAAGGTCCCATTATCCTGCCTGGATTGGTGGTAGTTCATGCGGATGTTAAAGATCCCATGGCACTTATCGAAAAGAGTAGGGGAATTTCCCCGGTGTCCTGGCTAAATTTCCCTCATTCACTAAAAATACCATCAACATCTTAATCTGGTTCAAGGTCAGTTGACATTCATCTGTATCCCCCTTCCCCAGGTCATGCCTGAAAATAGGCAGCATTTGTCTAGTGCACATACCCGGTCAACAAAATCTAAATAAATAAATGTGACTGTGATGCATCCCCTGTTGCAAATGAGAATGGCTTGTCATCACTCCCTCACCTCTCAGGCTTACCTTGCGCCTGTCCCAAGCATGCTTAAACCACTCCACTGTGCATGTCCCCACCACCTCCTGTGGAAGACTATTCCATGTGTCAACTACCCTTTCTGTGTAGAAAAACGTCCTCACATTACCTCTTAATCTAACCCCTTCCAATTTCATATTGTGCCTGCTTGTTCTAGTACTTTTTCTACATTGGAAAAGCTCCACCACCTGCACCTTGTTTATGTCCTTGAAGTACTTGAAAGTTTCAATCATGTCCCCCACTTCTTCTCTCCTCCATTGGGTACATATTGAGGTCCTTAGTCTCTCCTCATATGTTTTGTGGTGCAAGCCCTGCCATCTTTGTGCCCTTCTCTGGATAGTCTCCACCATATCTATGTCCTTGTGCAGGTGTGGTCTCCAGAACTGCATGCAGTACTCCAGGTGAGGCCTTACCAATGTTTTATACAAAGGCATCACCACCTGCTGCTAGTAGTGCCTATGCACCCCAGTATATTACTGGCCCTCCCTGCCACCTTTGTACACTGCTTTGATACCTTAAGATCATCAGAGATTATAACTCCTAGGTCCCTTTCCTCTTTGGTGACAGTCAGCCCCCCCAACCTGTAACTCTCACCAGGGTTCCCTCTACCCAGGTGCATTATTTTGCACTTCTTTACATTGAACCTCAGTTGCTGCATCTCTGACCATAGTTCAAGCTTCTCCAGGTCCCTCTTCATTTTCTGCACCCCTTCTGGAGTATCCACCCTGTTGCAGATCTTGGTGTCATCTGCAAACAGGCAGGCCTCTCCTTCCAGCCCCTTTGCAATGTCACTGATGAAGACATTGAACAGGACTGGTCCTAGTACTGATCCTTGTGGTACCCCACTGGTCACTCCCTTCTCCCCAGATTGTACCCATTTACCACCACTCTCTGTCTCCTATCTGTTAACCAGTTTCTAACGCAGTTCACCACCTTGTCTCCCATGCCCAGATTCCCTATCTTGTTAATCAGCCTTCTATGTGTAATAGTAAGGAGATGGGTTCATATTGGGATGAATAGGGACAGGAATCGCCAGTAGAAAGCAGGAAGTTATCATCCCTCTGTACAGACAGTTGGTGAGACCCCATATGGAGTACTGTGTGCTGTTCTGGAGACTCCATCTCTGTAAGGACATAGATGGATGCAGTCCAGCAGAGGGCAAGTAAAATGGTGCAGAGTCTGCACCAGAAACCATATGAGGGGAGACTAAATGTGCTAAATATGTATACCCATTGATGAAAGGAGGTGGGGGGGACATGATAGAAACTTTCAAGTACAGCAAGGAAATCAACAAAGTACAACAGGATAGCATCTTTCAGAAAATGATGTGCAAGAATGAGGGACACAATCTGAAGATAGAAGGGGAAAGCTCGGGGCAATGTAAGGAAGTATTTTTTCATGGAGGGGGTGGCGGATGCATGGAACAGCCTTGCTTGGAAGGTTGTGGGGTCAGAAATAGTGGGGGAGTTCAAGAATGCATAAGGTAATTATAGTTGGGGGGTAGGAGGAAGCAGGCAGTTGATTAACTAGAATCTGCTGCTTATCCAATAAGTAGGGAAATGGGCAGACTGGGTGGGCCAAGTGGTCCTTATCTGCCATCAAAGTCTATGTTTCTATGCTACTACAGTGCCACACCTTCAGCTCCTGTTTAGAGCCTACGGACACACAGACTCCAAACTGGAGTTATGTGAAGCAACTGCATCAGTGGTTTTAAGATAATCCTGTTGGGAGACTGTATCCATGCTATACTGTGACCAGGAGAGCTAGCAGCCCCAGCTCACTCCCCCACAGCATGTGGACAACCGTTTTCAAACCTCAGGCCTTTGTTACACCACCCACAGCAATGCACAATCAAATAAAACCAAAATATATTAATAATACCAATTTTAAAACCAGGCGCCACCAAAAGTCCTGTTTGTAACAGGGACTGCTGTTTTCTAGGGGTCCCTGTTACAAACAGGACTGCACTTTAAAGCAGGCTTTTCGGAGACCTTTTTAAAATGCAAACATGGGTCCGAGACTGTTTTAACATTAAATGTAATAATGAATCACTGGGGTGGCTCATCATTCTTTTCTGTCTCACACTTTGAGGCAAACAGCCCATTGAAACGTTATTTTCAGGAGAGCTGGCAGCCCCAACCCCCTCCCCCACAGCATGAGGATGGCCATTTTCAAACATCAGGCCTTTGTTACACCACCCAAAGCAATGCACAGTCAAATAAAACCAAAATATAGTAATAATACCAATTTTAAAACCAGGCACCATCAAAAGTCCTGTTTGTAACAGGGACCGCTGTTTTCTGGGGGTCCCTGTTACAAACAGGACTGAACTTTAAAGCAGGCTTTTAGGAGTCCTTTTTAAAATGCAAACATGGGTCCGAGGCTGTTTTAACATTAAATGTAATAATGAATCGCTGGGGTGGCCCATCATTCTTTTCTGTCTCACTCTTTGAGGCAAACATCCCATTGAAACATTATTTTCAGGAGATCTGGCAGCCCCAACCCCCTTCCCCACAGCATGAGGACAGCCGTTTTCAAACATCAAGCCTTTGTTACAACACCCAAAGCAATGCACAGTCAAATAAAACCAATATATATTAATAATACCAATTTTAAAACCAGGCACCACCAAAAGTCCTGTTTGTAACAGGGACCGCTGTTATCTGGGAGTCCCTGTTACAAACAGGACTGAACTTTAAAGCGGGATTTTTAGGAGAATTTTTAAAATGCAAACATGGGTCCGCTTTTTTTTTTTAAATAATAAATCACATGGGCACACCATCACCTACCCACCATACTTCAAGCAATAATTGCATAGTTTATTTTCAGATGAACTAGCAGCCCTCTCCCCCTCCCCAAAGCCTGTGGGTGGCCATTTTCAAAACCACAAGCCTTTGTTATCCTTCACTGTGCATTTCTTTGGGGGTGTGGATCTAAAATCTCTTAATAAGCATATTAAATAAATAAGGTTCCACCAACAGCCTTATTTGTAACAGGGACAGTTATTTTCAGGTTGTCCCTTGTTAGAAACGAGGTATAACATTTAAACCATATTTTCATATTTTGCCAGTCTGCAATAAAATACAAACACCAGTAATTACACCGGCTTGGACCCCTCTCCTGTACTAATGCAAAATAATAGTTTAAAATCCTGTTTGGATCCAGGACAGAAATGAAGTAAAAAAATACTGCCCCCTTAATAAAGTGGCCATTTTAGAAGTGTGCTGTTTTATCCTATTACATTCATTTACAGTGTGAATGTGCATCATTCTGGGGAAATACATTCTGGTAATATACATTAAATTTAACGTAATTGTGAGCTACAATATTTATACTCTGTATGTAACAGGGACCGAGATTTTAAACCTGTCCCTGATTACAAACAGGATCGTCCTTTCCTCGCTTCTCAGAGACTGAGCCAGCTACTTCTGCCTGAAAACGCTACTCCGTTTCTCCCCGTTGTACACATTTACCCAAAACAGTAAAATGAGACATCCAGCAACACACTAGTATTGAAATGAAGCCCCTTCTTTTGTCTGCCTCTCCAAAAACAGCCGCTTTGCTTACCCATTTCAAATTCTGATCCTGTTTGTAACTCGGTGATGGCATGGAGACAGAGATCCTTCTTGTTTCAGGGTACAGCACAAAGGGGCAGATTCACGGGCTTCCAATAGTTTTAACATGGCTTGGGGGGGTTTTGATTGGCTACAAATAGCCAATCACTGCAGACAAATGTGAAATCATGCTCCCATGGCATGAAAGGGCATGTTATGAACATAGATGGGGGCGGTACAGAGAGACGTAGCCCGGTTCCTCTCTCATGCTCAAACAGGCAGTATTGCAAGATTAAAATGGGCTAATCAGCTGTTTCATCAAACAAGCACTTTGGCATTTGTTCCTGGGGGTTGAATGTCCCAAAGTTAGCAGAGGTCACCATTTAGCCCACAGGTTCCCATTTGTAACATAGAGGGACAGAGAATGTTACAAACGGGAACACCAATTTTAAAGTCATTTCTGGGGAAAAATAAACTAAATAAAGACCCACAGACACATTAATTTTATAAATATGTTTATTAAGAAGGCATTCAGAACAATTGGATATTGGCAGTGCGTTTGGGCTGTGAGAAGCAAAGGTTGCAATTCATCATGGTCTCGAATGTCCCACCCAGACAGTAGAAAAAACAGGGGACAAATCTGGAATTTGTTTAAATGCATTTTATTGATAATTCCTGCAAGGCTAGAGTTATGTACGTTATCTCCCCAACATGTGTAGCAGGCTGTATTGCATTTTTGTAATTTTTAAGTTAAATATTTTTGTAGTTATTGACTTACAAAGTTGATGTGTCTCAAATGTACCCATTTGGTGTGGATAGTACCTTATACATCTCACCAGCATCCTCCAGCAGCGCTCTTATCTGTCACCATACGCCGCCGCCGCTCTGAAAAGCCCTATACTCCACCACTCCGATATTCCTGAGCTCCATCACATTGGAGTACCTAAACGCTCTGCGCAGAAGTATCAGCTCTGACCAGATATTGTTTATTGTGTGGGTACCAGTACTGAACTCCATACTGTAGATGTGACCTTTCCAGCTACCTGTACAAGGGCAGTATAACCTACTCTTGTATACTACTGATCCCCTCAGATATGCATCCCAGCATCTTGTTTGCCTTTGCTGCTACTTTCTTGCACTCCATGGAGTGGTTCCGGTCAGTAGTGATCATGGCTCATTATGCCTTTCTACTCCTATGATTTAGATACTCTGACTACACCCAGCCAGTACTCTGTGCTGTGATTCTTTGATCCAATTAGCATGCCTTTGCATTTCTTGGCATTGAAGCCAAGCTTACATTCTGTAGACCTGTTACCATGTCTTTATTCACCAACCACACTGGGAGGTGACCCCATGATTACAGTTACTTATTCCGAACTGTCAGTTTTCTGTCTTTGTTACTAATGCATTATCACCACCATAGTTATTCAGTAAGAGTGTAACTGTGTGAACTAACTATGTGAAATCCATGTAGGCCATGTGTGAAACTACTACATCAATATCAACCTGATTGGTTACCAAATGAAAATAGTCTTTGAAATTGTTCACGTAACAGGTTCCAGAAGTGAAACAACGTTGCTCTGTATTTTCTGTGCCAATGTCACTTCTTCATTGCATATTACTTCTCAGACATGATTATTTCATTGCCTGTTGCAGCACTGCTGTCACACTAACATAGCCATCACTTGCTGATGCCCACATATGTACTGGTTTGTAACCAGTGTACTGTAAGATGCGTTTGAAACACACATACCAGTTTTGTCCAATTCTGCATTTAAAACCCAAAGTAGGTGCATTTGTGGCAAATGTGCTGCCATGTCAGCTCCTATTGAAAACAGGTGCTGCTGGTTCTACTCAACTGTTTCAGAAAAATTTTGAATCCATGGATGGAATATCTTGCATAACCTATGTTCAGGGGTTCCAAAACATGTGCCTGGATGAAGACGTTTTAACCTCTTGTCTCTACGAGTATGTAGAGAGCGATGGACCGGTGGGGGATAATGAGTCTACTAATGAGCATGTTTTATGTCTTCTCCTGTTCTTTCTTGTTTTCTTCCGGTATGTTTAACATTCTATTATTTCTTTCATAGCCACTACTGGCCCCCAGCATTATCTTCTCTCTCCACCCAGTTGTATTGCTGTCCTCATGCCTCCTGTTCTCCTAAATACTTCCATTAATTTTATATTCCATATCACTCCTTGTCCAAAATTCTTACCTTCTTATCCTTGCCATCTCTGCCTCTAGCATCCTCATGGTCTGACTAACTGGGTACTCCCACTGCCTCCACAAGGTACTGATGATCACTGCTTCTCAACAATTATTGCACCACTCGATCCTGCTCCCCCACGCCGCCTACCCTTCTACACTTTTCCCTAACCCCTTATTTTGTCACTGGCCACTCCCCTGGCATGGTCCACCCCAATCACCTTTCCACCACCTGCCACTGTATTCCTTATTGAGGCTGTCCCCGCCTCCCATCCCCTGTGCACCATGTTCAGCATTATGTAGCCTCACAGCTACTTAGCTAAACCCGCAAGGTATGCTTAGCCCTAACATCAGATGCAATGTCCTTCAAGAAGCAGCATTTACAATAGCATTAATCAATATGTTACATGTCCACTCACTTGTGAATTTATCAGAATGACCCCCATAGTAACAACAGCAACTAAAACAAACATCACCCCATTGGATACCATACCTTTTATTAATAAAAATTAAGTACCCACTATTACTGTCATTCACAGTCCAGCACTGAATTGGAGACCACCGTTGTCCAGGAGCAGCCTCCTGATGGCACTCCACTTACTCTGTCTCCACCCCAAGAAAGGGAGGAGCACAAGTATGGTATTTAAATAGTTGTGGTGGTGGTGGTGGTTGTTGTTGGATTGAGAAGAAAACTTGCATTACCATAAATTCATCTTGGCTTACTCAAGATGGTATGTGTAAACATGTTTTCATATACGGCCACAGTGACCATACCAAAATCAGAAAAAGATAATCCTGTTGCAGTACAATACAAAAAAGGGGTCTATGTGATAACGCTGAATGCCTAAAGGCGATCACCATTATCACTAAGTCAGAGTGCCGGACATATTTTTGGCACTCTGACAACCCCGGCGCACCAGCACAATGGAGCCAGGAAATATTTTTACTGCTTTCTGTGGGGGTGGGGCTGCACCCCCTCACACACACTATTGATTCTCAACTCCAGGGGGTGCATGTCGGGTGGGAGCAGTAAAAATTAAAAGGTTTGGGCCAGGCGTAATAAAAATCACACCAGCACCCAGACCCAAACCAGGTACCTCAGCCACCCCAGCCACTGGCCAATCCAATGCCATGACACAGCTTGACTGGCAATTGCAGCACCACTCCCACAGCCTCTCCACCCCTCCCAGCCCATGCTCACCATGCTCACTCCCACCACCCACCTCCTTGTGCATATGTATAGCAACATCCTGTCGCTAGTTCACCCACCCCTCATCTGGTCATCTCACCTGTCCGCCGCGTGAGTGGATTATGGGGAAGGTGTCACCGCAATGGATGGCGCCCTTCCTCATGTGCCCACTTCACGGATTACCACATAAAAGTATTCACAAATTGTGGTCCTTATCACTGTTTTTGGTATTCTGAACCGCTTTACCTTTATTGTTTCTTTTTCAGTGTGATAGGTTGCTTCAATATATGGCCTATAGAAGATTTGTCTACTGGGTCTGGCAATGTCTGGGAAGAGGAAATCTGAAAGTGTTGCCTGCCTGTGCAGTGCTGGCCATATGGGATAAGTTCCCTTCAGAAGCTTATACTGGTTTTCACGCAGTGTGATGGTATGTATAGTAAGCCTGCTAGTCTGTTGCCTGCTTCACAAACTGGTAATTCCGTAATTTTCTCTGATCATACCCTTGTCACGGCTAGACAGTTCAGTGTGTTTCCACCAGTTAGGTTACATGGTGCCATTACCTGTTTCAACTGAATAACATTATCAATGCTGTTCTGAATGCTCTTGAACTATCTTTGCACATGTCCTGTTACTTGCAGTGTATCCAGTTTCTTCTGCAGTCTTTGTGTCAATAGTCATTTGTGGACATCCATCTCACACTCTCTCCTCTTCCAATAACGTCTGCTTCCTAGTTATACCCATAGGAACATATAAATTTGCCAGCAGATAAAGGCCTTATTGTCAATCGAGTCTGCTTGAGAGTGCAGCTAGCAACCCTTACTGCAGCTGTCCCTCACTCCCCTCCACTGACCCTCCCTCATAGCATATACCATCCCCTTGTGAAGCAGTCCACTGTTCTACAGCATACCACTTCCACAGGCAATGCGTTCCATCCCCGACACCACTCTCTCCGTAAAAGTGTCTCTTCTCATTTCCCCCCTGATCGTTCCCCTCTCCAGTCTCAGATCGTGCCCATGGGTGTTCTTACCCCCATTAACTTGAATAGTCCCTCTGTGCCTGTGCTGTTTATTCCCTTCATGTACTTAAAGGTTTCAATAGTACCAACACAGTCTCTCTTCTCCTCCAGTGAGCACATGTTCAACTAATCAGCCTGCTGATGTAAGGTATGCCCCCTAATCCCAGGATTGTTTGTTGCCCTGCAGCTCGTCCACCCTCAGTGCCTTCAGACCCTCCTGTACACTGCCCTCTGTTATTCCCCCATCTGTCACCTCCCCCCGAGCCTACCTCCCATCCACTCTTGTTAGCATCCCTCCTTTCTCCTTAGTAAACACTGAGCAGAAGTATTCATTCAACACTTCTGCCTGCTCTGCCCGTTTCCACCCACCTACCATCCCTCTTAATCCTTACTATTTTGTCCCTACAACTCTGTTTCTCCCTGATTTACCTGAGGAATTCCTTCTCCCCCTTCTTGATGCTTTGCACCAGCCTGAGCTCTTTTGACACCTTTGCTGCCCTTACTGCCTATGTCATCTTAAATCTCAGTTCATTCACGGTAATCATCTTTGTCCTCCCCCCTCCCTGTTTTTTCCAATCTCCTAAATATGGATCTTTTATTTGTTACTTTTTCCATGACCCCTTGCTCAACCAGATGTGTTTCTTGGCCACAGCTCTCTTACTCTGTGCCCTGATGCAGGTTTTGGGTTGCCTCCTCAATCCCCAATTTTATGACCTCACACCTCTGGTTAGTGTCCATATTCATTTTGATTCTGGCTAGATACCCTTTAAGTACCTCTGCCATCCTCCCGAAGTTGGCCTTCCTGAAATCCAGCACTGTTGTGCCTGTTTCTACTCTCAGTACACATTTTCAATGTGAACCACACTGAGTGTTGGTCGCTCCCTGCCAGCAGTTCCTCAACCCATGGCTCACTCACAAACTCCCCATTTGCCAGCACAAGGTATAGAGTGTTCCTAACCTGGTTGGCTCACTGACCATTTGCATTACTAAGCTCCTAGAATACATGCAGAAGCATCTGCTTCCTTCTATTCGTATCCATAATGGCTCTGTACTACCCTCCTCCCCTTTTCATAATGAACACACTTCAGTTCTTCTGCTACATACAGTGCCACCCACCAACCTTCCCCTTTACCCTATCCAACCAATATCTTATACCCTGGTAATGGTAGGTTGCTTTTATTGATTTCAAGCCATTTTATAACTGCAATCACCAACTCCAGACTGTGGTTGTATCAGGGTCATTAATGCAGTTCACGCCAGTTTGAATTAAGTAAGGCAGGCCCTTGTGCATCACAACATGGCTGGGTCATGCATTATTGCCCAGACACACCCACTGCCTGTGGTGGGTCATAACATACATGGACCACATATGATGTCCTGGGTGTACCGTGCAACTCCAGTGCAAACGTTTGTCAAATAAGTTTTATCCCATGCCATACTGTATCTCTCCATGTAGTAGTCATGCATTTGGTCTGTATTTCTTTGTTTAACTTTTATATTGATTTAGGTATTGCATCACAGCACCTTTTACCGAAACAGTCCGTTGCAAGGGTTGCATGTTACAGCACTCAAAGTCAAAGTGAACAGTAAAAAAATGGCAAAACAATTTTTATAAAACCAAAAAATTAACATACAGTAAGCAAATATGGTGGAACATGTCAGACTTTATGAAATCTGCAAGGTGTAACTTGTGAAGTACATGGGTACATGGGTAGTCTGAGAAGAGAAGGGCATGTATGGGTATAGAGGGAAAGTTGACATACTGGGAAGCACTGTGGGTGGTGGGGGTGGTTTGAAGAATGTTAGTGGCGTTTCTCTCAAACATTGATCCTACCTGCACCGATTTTACACCAGTTTATGACAGGTCCCATGCAGTCTGATTAGTACTGCCCCTTCACTGCTGTGACCACAATCAGTGGTTGTGTGCCCTCTGATAATTCATTACCTCATCAACTCTAGTGTCATATCCATCTCATACTTTATGCAAACAGTTGTACTAATCCCTTTATCAAGACATGATTTCTTATTATATTTCTACTCTCTTTTCAGTTGTCCATGACGTGATTAACAGAAGAAACAGCAAAGGACATTAACATTAATTAAAATCTCAGCGGTTTTAAATGAAACTTGTTAAATACAAAGACATCACAGTTATAATGTTTCCATATATTTCTCTGATCTTACAACAATTATTGTGCTATTAACACAGTTCAGTAACTAACATTTTCAACACATGAACATTGTCTGACAGTCATTATTTCCTTTTCTTTGCTGAATAAATGAAATTATGTACAATACTAGTTGAACAGATCATTCATATCCTAGTAGTTGATGGCACCGATTGTGTAGTGCAGCAAAGTATTGGGAGACTTCGACAAATACCCTCTCCAGCCACACACAGCATGCAATCTTGTGGTTAACCGCACCATTGCAATGTGTAATGTTTCATCCGGTGCTGCTACATGCATTGTATTATACAGCAACATCTGCTTTTATGACACAGTTGAACCTGTTATGGCCAGATGCATCATGTTTTTTAGTACGCAGCTGTTGTAAGGAATGGTAACTACTTTCCCCTGTTTGGTTTCTTAATTACCATAACAGAATTACCAATAGTAATGTAGATGGTTAGTATTATCAATAAAAAATGCACCCATTGCTAACATCTTCTGCCACAAACAGTTTACCTATGACTGCTTATGCCATGCAACTCGTGCTGTCCAGTTACCCTTGTCATGGTGGTGTGTCAGCCTGTCTGTGTGTAAAACTGTGTGTATGTATGCCCATAGGAGTCTGTGCTGGACAGACAGTCCTCTGTGCATGTAAGTTGTTTATATTACAAAGGTCATTCAGAGTGCAATTAGACTTACCACACATCTGGTGGTCAAACAGTACTAGGGTCGGGCAAAGGTTTTTCAGCTCTTTGTAGTAGCAACATCAAGGTTGTGTATCACCATGCATTAAGGCATCAAGCAAACAACATTATTTCACTGTTTGCAACTCAGAATCCATCTAACATACAGCAGTAGTTTTAAGCAAAACAAGTGCATAAAGAAGTCTGAAAACACTATACAAGCAAAGTAGTGTTTGTTTTCACAATCACAGAAACCACATTAGTACTCTGGCTTCCAAATCACCATTGATAGAACCTTACATTCAACAGCAGTTGTCTCATGCACAATGACTAACAATTTATAATGTTAACATGCCAGATGACTACAACAACTGTGTTGTTCAACTCTGCAACACTGATTGCTTTTCTATAAGCCATGCCGCAATTATGTCTCTTGTGTCTTATCACTGTTAATACCTGCACCCTGAGAATTCTAAAATGTAGACACATGTTTACTGTCAGTATATGGTTTTCATATTATGATTGCAATCTGTTAATAGTTTACTTCATTGTGCCCATCAATGTTTTGTTACAGTAGTAGAATTCTTAACTGCAGTCTTCATATGAAACACTTGAAAGGAGGCAGGGAATGTGTAGTGATGGCAGTCCTAATTCTGTGTCTTGTTAAATCAAGAACGATGATCTCTAACTAGCTGTTCCTTGTCTGGTTTGTTGTGTTTAGAAGCAATGGCTGAAGGGACTGCTCTAAGTGTGTTAGCATTCCTGTCAATCTGATAAGATGGGAATTCCGCCCTAACAGTGAACACCCCTTCTATTAGTTCTGAGACATCATCTGCATGAAAATAAAAGCATTTCACATGTAATCATGTCATGAAATTATGAATACAGAAATCAAAAACAATAATGGGTGCTGAACCACTGGGTAACACTATGCTGATGGCAGCTCAGTACTTCACTTACTGTACATGATGGGGACCATGACCTCTTTTTTCACAGCTGCTCCTCCACAGCTTTTGAGGAATGAAACACTCCAGCTTGCTTTTCCTTCCCTTGTGACAGCTTGAGTGTAGGCAGAATTTTTATTAATGTGTAGTTCGGCAATGAATATCCTTGAAAAAAGAAAAAATATTATTCATATGACATCAAAGCACTGGTGATTCTTAGTTATTTCATATCACAAGAAACATATGTACTCCAAACACTTCAGTGTAACTTATTTAAACAGCTACTGTACTGCATGGAAACTATCTGCAATTATTTGTAACATTAAGTTCAATGTGCTTACACAGCTGGATGAGATGAGATGAGATGATATGAGATGATGCTTGTGTAACTTGATTTGCTTTGTGGCTTTCCGCCTCTCTATCTGTGGGATATACCACCTTCTAGGGGTACGATGCAAGGAACCCAAGAACAGGGTTCCCCCCTACTGGTGCCGCGGGAATGAATGTGTCAGCTAAAGGTAGGTTAGGAAGAAGCCCATGGGTAAGAGAGATGAGCCACTGGAGGAGGAGGAGGGGTGGATGGTGGGCAACAAAAAAATGAATCTCGGCGAGGCCCAGGATGTGTGACCTTTTTAGCTCAATGGGGGAGTGACATTGTTGCTCAGCCTATTGAACCTCAGGCTTAATGCCCTCCCATTCAATGTGCTTACACAACTGGATGAGATGTTATGAGATGATGCTTGTGTAACTTGATTTGCTTTGTGGCTTTCCATTTCCCTATCCGTCTGATATACCACCTTGTAGGGATACAACACAAGGAACCCTAGAGGAAGGTTCCCCCCCTACAGGTGCAGCAGGAATGAATGCATTGGCTAAAGGTAGGTTAGGAAGAAGCCCAAAAAGAATACCCAAAGATGTCAAACTTTGAAGAGGTGAGAATGATGAATGAATTCTGAGAAGATGATAAGGGCTGACTTCCTAAGGAGAGAGGGGAAAGCCGGGGCCACCATCTGCCTCCATCCAACAGTGGAACCTAACTAACTAACTAAGCAAAGAAAGCATTAACTCTAACTAATATTATGACCATTGGCATGGAGGAGAGGAAAAAAAACCCTTTGAGGAGGAAACCTCTGGGGATCTAAGGCCTAGGTCACCTTCTCTCCAGGCTGACAACATTTAATTTGAGGATGTATGAGAGTAAAGAGAATGGCCCATTAATGAGGGATATGAGTAGGGAGGAGGATGATGACTGCACAAGGAAAAATTCCAAAGAAGCACAGATTAAAGAAGGGACATGAGGCAGCAGGGACCTGAGAAGGGTATGCTTGAGTAGTCAATGGGAGGGAGTAGATCCATGTAGAAGTCAGGGGAGCAAGGGCATCCAGATGTGCTCATGAGAAGATTCCAGATGTGCTCACGAGGAGACCGAGGATAATGCTGACTGGCTTGATTGAGCTATGCGAGTGAGCAGACACTGAGGTTGATGAGGCATGCTTGATTATATGATGTGAATGATTAGACCCTGAATGATTAAACCCGGAGGTTGTAGTGAGAAGACTGAGGATGATGAAGACTGATGATGATGATCGCCGCAGGAGTGCAGCAGTTCAATAAGGTAGCATAAGACCCAATGAGAGGTATGCTCAATAGAGTGATGTGATGAAGTAGACTCCAAGGCCAAAAAGGCAGGCCTGGAACTAGAGGTTACACTCGGGTAGAGCAATCAATAGGAGCAAAATGGACAATAGATGATGAGGAGTGAAGCCATGATTGGAGTGAAGCCTTGATGGCTGGCAAGAGAAAAGGTATGCCTTGAACCATAGGTTATGGCATAGGATTCAATGATAGGAATGCTCAAGTAAGCGATGTAAATAGATGAATCATGAGGGAAGGATGAGTGAATGATGACCAGAGTCAGGAACCTGATACATGCGGCAGGAGGGCCACGGCTTGATGAGGTGGCATATGATTCATGATAGGTATGCCCAAAGGAATTATCGATTGCAGGCCAGACGGAGTTAGCTTGAGACAGTGCTTTCTTGATTGATCGATGTGAGGAAGTAGACTCTGATGCCATTATGCGATTGGAATGATTAAACTTTTGTCTGGAACTAGAGGCTCAAAAGCAAGAGAGGAAGTATAATGATGGAAGAAAGCCATGATGGCTTGGATAATTGAAGGTGAGACATGAAGTGAACACTGGAAAGGTTGAAGATGAGACATGACATGAACCTGGACTGATGATGGAGAGCAGCCTGCCAGCCCCTAGCAAAGGGGCAATAGACATGGGGCATGGTTCTGAGTGTGAGGGAAGGATGAATGAATGATGACCGGAGTCATGAATCTGGATACACCTGGCAGGAGGGCCGTGGTTCGATGAGGTGGCACGGTTTGATGAGGTAGCATAGGATTCATGATAGATATGCCCAAAAGAAATAACAAGTGCAGGCCAGATGAAGTCAGCCAGACATGGCCAAAAGATGTGGATGACAGAGCAATCGAACAACGAGAGGACCTAGTGATGGAGTGACTTGAGGAACGTAGATGGAGGAGCAGGCAAGGGGCATGATGCCCAGATCTGTGGTACTAAAAATAACAGAAGGGACACCAGAAGAAGGCAAAGTGAAAACCAGTGCTGTTCAATGAACAAGGATAGGAATGGGCCAGGTAAGACCCACTGAATAAACTCAATGGGAAGTACAAAATACAAGATATTAAAATGCATCTGTAGTTATCCCTACAGGAACAGGAAATAAACTGAAAGGCAGGTATAAGTGAAACGAAAAAGGCAAGAAAATGGTCTGATACAAAACGAGCTGCAAGGTTCTTGAGCATGTGACGCCATTGATAGTTTAAATCATGTAACAGACAAAGGTCATACTTATATGACTATACAGCAGAGAGTGCTCAAGTTGAGTATTTCTCCAGTCAGAGCACTGTGCCACAACTGTCCAAATGAACTACTTAGCCCAGTCCTGGGCCACTACTGCAACATGCAGAAAACAAGGGACAAAGCAATAGAGAGGCTGGCACCCAAATCCATGTTTTCCCAGACTGACCAGACAGTGAAGAAAATCTTTTGACACTGTCCAGTTGGAGCTCCACACACTCGGTATGTCACACACACCCCTCAGAAGCCTGATAGGGTATGACTGCAGTACAAAGAGAAAACTGTCACCCATATGAACCCACAAGAAACAGGCAAATGTGGAGCACCAGAAAGAGGGACTCCCTAGGTGGCGTCAGAAACAATAGAGCAGCACAAACCCTGCAGTCAAACTACGAGTCCAGAGAAGAAGAAAGAGTGAGAAATGCATCCTTGAATAAGGGTCAGAGGCCCCAAATGTGAAGCTGTGTCCCCAAAGCAAGAGGCAAGATGGTGAGAGGTATGAGCGGCAGCCAGTGAGGTTGCTCGGTATGGATGAGAGCGACCACAACATGAGAAAGGACAGCACGCTATGGAGACCGGACCTGTGAGCAAAGCGGGAGGAGAATGAGGGAAAATTGCTGCAAGGAAAGCTGCACCAGAGTTGCAGAGCTGGGGAAATGGAGTACTGAGGGACGATGGAGCTCCTAGCACCTAAGCAGCCACAGAGCGGTGGAGACAAACAAGAAAAGGCAATCAAGAGGTAAAATGGGGGGGTATGATACAAGGGAAGACAGCAGGAAGTGAGCAGCAGTACAGGGAGGGAGCAAGCGGACCCACACCCCATCCACGGCAGTGCAGATGGGCAAAAGACAGAAGAAGAGAAGCAAAATGAAGGGAAACAGGGGGGAGGGAGAGAAGATGGAAAAGGCAGCTGGAGGGGAAAATGAAAGATGTGCAGCTACGAGGAGAAACAGCCAACTAAGCCTCCGACTGCAATGAAAAAAAGAATCCTGGCGAGGCCCAGGATATGTGACCCTTTAAGCTCAACGGGGGCGTGATGTTGGTCTGCCCATTGAACCTTGGGTTTAAAGCCCTCCCAATGTAGTCAGCAATCACATCTTATGTCTCAAGTATTTTTTCTTTTCTGTTTGCTAATTACAAGAATTTACACCTGGCAGTACTGGGGTGATGGGTGGAGCAACAGTCTGTCTGGATGAAAAAAAAGTCAGTTCTGTTCCTTGCACTACAACAACAGTGAGACCACACTGACTATGACATCACTAGTAACCAATGAGAACCATTTCTTACTGCCATTTTTCCCTTTCACATGAAGCAGCAGGGATTGGCTCTCCCAGGTTTCTAGTGATGTCACAATTTCCTGCATTTTGATTGGTAGCTTGGGAGAGTCACAACTTGGGCTGCAAGGATTGTGGTGCATCAAGGTGTTTGGTCTCATTTCTGATGATTTAGTGGGAGAAACAGAACTGCCTTTTTTCCCCCTCCAGACAGAGTGCTGCTCCACACATCACCCCAGTACTGTCAGGTGGAAAATCTTCTAATTAGAAAACAGAAAAAAAAAATAACTTGAGATATAACAAGTAATAGCTGACTGCATTTGAAAATTACTATTAATTCCAAGCAGTACACTAGCTGTTTAATATAACACAATATATATAACAGGTACTGTTGTTTCTTCTATATCTATGTCTTTGCTCATTGACATTAACACACAATAAATGATTGCTCCCTCTGCTCAACCACACAACTTGATACCCACCACTGCTACAATACATGATGTCCTTTCTGCCACCTGTCACTTGTCCATGCAAAAGAGATGGTGGCTCAATAAAACACTCATCCAGGAGCCAAGTAATGGCATACTGCAAGCCAAAAAACAAAAGACTAAGCTCACTAGTAGGAAAAGGTATCCACTAACATACCTATGTCCATATTTATAAAATAAAATGGTTTTATTGTCTCCTATCATTGTGGATACTTTGTCCTACCAGTGAGCCTTGCCCTTTGCTTTTTGATTTGCAGTACATCTGTCACCAGTCATCAGGACAAAGGGTAAATGTAAATTTTAAATGTAAAGTTTCATAGGAAATACTACCAAGAATAGTGACCATTGCATATTGGCTTGCAAAAGACACATAAACCAGGTAGAGGAACTTGCGGCATAAGAAACAGTTACAGCTTCAAACACTAACCCTAGTCTTGTAATACAATGCCTTACAAGCTGTTGACTTTAATACCGCTGCATTTCATGCATATGACGGTGGGGCTCACTGTGTTCTATGGCATGTTACCATTGTTTTTCCTTACCTAGCCTCCATGCTTGGAAAGAAATAGCGGGTTATCTTAGGTGCAAAGAAAATCATCACCTTGTGAAACGCCTCCACAACGAAGATATTTGCTCACCAGGTGATAACTTTGGTATGTCCTTTAGGAGCAGTGCATTTGTCACAATGACTTCTAGCTCCTTGTGAGCTCTACTTTCTGCATCATGGCACAACATTTGATTACATACATACTAACATTAACTAGTAATTCACGGTGCTGACATTTGTGACATGCACTTCTTGTGGAAATACGGTATACATAGGTGTACTTGCTCCAAATCAAATTTCACGACATGACAGTGCTGTGTCACAATAAGTTCCACAGAACAGCAAATGATGTAGCAAGTTAAACATCATATGTAATCACTGACAGAGATGTGATGATGTGACAACAGCCAACAATGGAGACAACTTTGCCTTGACTGACAATTCACAATGCAGAACTAATTAATTGGCATGCCAAACAATATTGTCGTGCACACACATTGATGCTCTGTGCATCACTGGACAGTCAGATGAAGGCATGGTACATTTTGTGGCTGAGTACAATGACAGAGATAGGGGTCTGGGCACAGGAGGGGAGATGCGGACACCAGCAGGACATAGGATGAGGAGGAGTTGTGGTCGTCAGGAAGGAGGTGATGAGGCAGAGAGGGAAGGGTGGGGCAGACTACAGGAGGGCAGAAGTCAGAATGGGGCAGGCTACTACTTGCAAAAAAAATTGGGCTGAAAATCTGGATGAGCACATGATGGATGCAACAGGAATGTCCCGTATGTAGAAGGATAACAGACCTACAGGTGGAGATCCAGTGGATACAGGAGGAGACATGGAGGTTGGCGTATCATGGTCAGAGCTGGTGGGGTAGGTAGGCACACGGGAGGGAGAGGATGTCAAGGAGAAATACAGAGCAGGAGTGAGGACACAGCGGGGATGTGGGTGGGGATCTGGGTCATGTAACAGGTAAGACGACTGGCAACTGAAGTAGAACTGGTGAGTAAGTTGCCTGGTAGAGGTGAAGAGGTGGGTGCAGATGGCAGCACTACAGAGGGCGAGATTGGTACATTGGTACAAGGGCGAGCAGGGAAAGAAAGAAAAGGATGGTGGATTTCAACTCCTGCCTGAGAGCATGGTGTAAAGCACAAGGGTATGGGTTAGTAGGATGATGGGAAGACTAATAGATAACTGTATGCAAGAGATGGTTTAAACTTGAATGGGGCAGGTTAGGAGATTTTAAAGAGCAAACTATAGGATTATATCATTCCAAGAGGGTATTAAAACTAGGAAGGGGATGAGACTAGTGTGCGGGTAGCATTCATGGTTACCTGGTTGTAGTGGAAACTTCACTGTCTCCCCAGTGGTAACATTGACAGTAAGGGGATGGGACTACTGAGAGGAGTATGGCAGACCAAGGAGCCAAGGGTGGGGGAAGGACTGATGAGAAGAGGTGGAAGGTGGTCTCCCTAAACATAAGGAGCCTGGGTAATGAAACAACGGAGATTCAGGCACTCCTTGCAGAGATGAGTATGGACGTCACTGCACTCACCAAGACTTGGGCCACACAGTACCATGACTGGGATCTGGCAATCATGGGATATAACATTTACAGGAGTCACAGTGTGTGTTGGGAGAATGGGTGTGGTGGCAGTCCAAGTGAGTGAAGGGATCAGATGTATGAGGGATGAGGGTGAGGAAGGGAAGACAGAGGCACTATGGATGGTGACCAAGTGAGTGACAGTAGCCAAGGCCTATAGGGAGTTAAGGTTAGTGCAGGACATCGAGGGAGGGGAGAGGAGTTTTGTATACAGTATATGCCAGCTAAAAGAGGAATTGCAGAGACCAAATACAAGTTTGACAGCCTAGTACAGTAAAAACAAGTGTTGTTAACCTTTCTCTACCCATGTGCGTTCCTCTAATGGACCTTGTTGACATTTTCTGAACAATTCTCCATGGTCACTGTGAACATCACACACATGATTCAATATGGAGAGCCACTTAACAACCACCGTGTCACCGTTACCATTCCTGGAGTTAGCACACCAGTATGTGGTTACTGACTGCTTTGGCCCACTATGATAGTACAAGGCATGCTCTCCATTTTGAGCATTCCTCAATTTTTTTCTTAACACCTAGGTGAGGATAGATGGAGTTATGTCAACAGTTGAAAAAATGAATCCTCAGTAGTATTCCTCTTCTAAGCAAAGGTATTTCTACCTAAACATGCTAAATTTCAAGCTTATTAAGGGCGTTACCTTCCGCCATATGCCACACATCGAACCAGTAAACTATGTTTGGCTCCAGTTCCCGCATGTATTTCTTTACTGAAAAATGGTGGTCAGTTACTAGACTCTCAACTTTGACACCAGCAGATTTAACTTTCTTTAAGCACTGTCTGAGTCCCTTAAGCTCCATTGCATTTGAACTGGTGACTTCATTGCTCTGAATCGACTGTTGAGTGACTATTTTTGAATGGATAAGGTCTATCAATGAGTATGACCCGAACTTGGCAGTGTGTTGACGGTGTGTCCAGGTGAACAGCACCTGGCATCACCACCAAGTCGTGCCGGTCCTTTGGACAACTCTTGCAGCATTGTATATTGGTGACGTCTCCATACACGCCCCACAGATTGCAGAAGACATGTAGGCTGTATCATGTGATAAGTTTTGAGGGCAATGCATGGCATGTTAAGATGCTGCATGAAGTTGAGTATTCTAACTGGGCTGCCACCACTAAAAAAATTGTGCATGCAGTCAAAAGGTTTCCAGCTGGTAGTGCACCAAGTCTTGGTTGTGTTTCCCATCTTTGGCTATGACCGTTGATGCACAATGGTTCCAGCACTACCAAGCCACTAGATGTTCTTATTAGAAACACTTTACATTGTGCTAAACAGGTGTAGCATGTCTGCAGCATCAACAGGATTGCACTCTCAAAAATCAGGAATGTCTGTTGCTGGTGAGCTGATTTGTCAGCAGTTAATTCAGTGGACCTATGGAAAAGCATAGCTCAAATTACAATACATGAAGATACTGCTTGTGCCATGAGTTGTTAACTGTGAGATAACCTATGAGCATACAGAACTTGACAGCAGCAATAGGTCTGACAGTCTATCAAGTGTGCTGTAATGCGCAACTAGAACCCGCTACTTGAGTGGCCACAGCCACCATACACCTCTCAGCATCATAAACTGCTCCTAGTTCTTTACCCAGCCCACCCCTTCCCTGTTCTTTTAAAATGCACACCATCCTGCTTGCAACCACCACCTCAGTTTGAATGTTCCATTTTGACACCACCTCTCAGTGAAATAATGCATCCTCATCTACCTCCTGAATCTGACACATTCCAGTCTTAAGACCTGCCCCTCTTGTTCCTTTTCTTACTCATGTGACCCTACACCTCTGTGCCACATCTGTTTCTCCCCTCAAGTGCTTGATAGTTTCAATCATGTCACCCTGATCAGGTAGCCTGGCCTCTTTATCAGATTACTGGTGCATGCTTCAGTATTCTCACTCAGCCAAGACTTTATGATATCTTACTTCAGTTGTTCATCCAGCTCCAACATAATCTACTTAAGGTAGACCCTCAGTATGCCCCCATCCTCCAAAAGTCCACCCATCTGAAGTACACTACCCTTACTGCTGACTCCTCGTCCTTCCTAGTTATGCTCAGTGTGCACCACGCTGAAAGGTAGTCACTCACAGCTAGTGCATCCTCTGCCCATCGCTCCATCACTGTCTCACTATTTGATAATGCCATGCCTGAAAAATCTTGATGACTGTCCTTGGACTGTACTGGTGGCCTATACACTACCCCCACCCTCAGTTTCATAACCCTTGGATTAAGGAACATCATCCACAGTGTCCCTGTCCTCCCATCCTAAACCTCATCCCTTGTGCATCTAATGCCATTTTTTAGTTAAATCTCCACCCATACCCCTTTCTACACCACTTTATTCTTCCAATAAACCCTGTACCCGGGGATCAGCATGTCCTAATCCTGGTGTGGGCTGGCATGGGTCTACATGATAGCTGCAATGTCCACCATACCTATTTGTAGCAGAGCCTGTAGTTCAGCTACTTAATTACCCAGGCACCTCACATTCAGGGAGACCAACTGCTACCCATATCACATCTTGTCCCTATACCACGCCCACTCTTCCTGACCCATACCTCATGGACTAATCTAGTTATAAACACCGCTGTCATGATGGGTCATGTTTTTTACAAATCCAGTACCGCGACAACCACCAAGTGGCAGTACAACTAGCCCTTAGCTGCATTCACCCACCCACCACTACACCTGCCCTCTCACCCCCTCCTGTTCTCCTGCCTGTCAAGCACTCTCACATCTCTCCCCATCTGGAGTACTGTCCCCAGCATTCTCCATACCCTGACTGTCGCCTGCACAATTCCTTACTGTAACATCCTCCTCCTCTGCTACCGACACTAGAAACTTGTATCTACTACTTCATCATACCACCCTACTACTGGCATTGTCACTCTTTACACACCAATACAAAACTGCATTGCAGTTTGCTTCTGCTTTCTCCTTTTGGGTTTGTTTCCACATGATCACCTCACGTCATCCCTGCTTTCAGCCTCTGGTTACTTTGCATGACTCTCCTGCTACTCCAAAACAGTTAATGGGTTTTTGAGTTGGAACTGATGATGGATGTGTCTCTGCCCCCTACCATGAATCACCATGAGCCAACAGCAGTCCACCCTGTCATTTGCCTGGGTAGCCATTGTGGCAATGGCTGGAAATATGGTGGCAACGAGTGTATCTGTGGCGACTGTCTTATGCCACCTCATGATTCTGATGACAACCAGCCACTCAATGTTCTACATGGAAATAAGAGGAAATCATAACACCACTGTTGCATAACATAATGGTTTGTGATCATTGCCCATTGATCAGTTCTGTTATGAAAGTAAAAGACTTGCTTCCTATTAACCATACTGGCAGGTAACGTAAGAATTATCCTGCATATCGGTGTGATGCAAAGACACACACTGTAAGCAGATTACCTAAAGTGATCAAGTGTCACACATTGCTATAATCTTCTGTACTGGGATTTAGTAAGTGTTTTCAAATGTGTAAGGAATTATCAGCCTTCTGTTAATGGTATGACTCTATCATTAACGGGCAGGAATAGATTCCATCGAACACGGTACAGATAAATAATTCAGTAAAAGTGAATGCATTAATGAATATGAAGAAAAAAGCATTATTATATACTAGTAAAAGAAAACAGAAGTGTTTAACAGTAAATGCTGTGCAACCATGTACGCTATAACCCACAACAGAACATGTGTGTATCAGGGCATTAATGCATGCCCATGCTGCGTTCTGAGGCACGAGGGCTTGCCAGACTGACTTCAACCAGCAGGGAATTGCATTAATGACCCTGATACATCCTCTGTCTGCAGTGGTTTATTCCACTTATAAAATGGCTTGCAAACTGTAAAAATCAAAAATTCAAAAGGTTTTTCCAGTTGGCATGCAAACTGTGCATCTACCATGGCATTAATGCATGGTCATATGACAGTTTCAATGCCAGTTGCATAACTACAATTATGGAGGTTGCAGACCATTTTGTCGCTGCAATAAAATCAAAAAGGATGGGCGGTATTGTGGAATAGCAGACCTTACATGTGCTATAAGGCCCTCTGCCTGTGCCATCGGGATTCATAATACCCATGGGTTGTCCTGTATGTAAGCAATAATGCCCGACAGGGTGGGCGGTATTGGGCAATACCGGACCGGCCAGGGGCATAATAAGGCCCCGACGCTGCAGGCGGAGGGCTCTTATAGCTCCTGTCCGTCCGTTTCCATACCGCCCACCCTGGAGGGCATTATTGCGCTTAGAAAATGGGCTCCCTGTTGCACTTTTATGTGCGATTTTCCAAAAGTTAAAGCAATGTAAAAAAATAAAGTAAAAATGAAGCTTAACTGTTTGTGTTGTAAAGAAGTCCCTCCCTTTTTGTTTTATTTTATGTCCATTCTGTTGCGCCCCAAACAAGAGACAGAATGTTTAAAATGCCCGATGAGCAGTCTGTCGGGATATGTTTTTGTAAATTACTGAAAATTAAAGGGTTTTGTGCTGCTTGCATGGCTGTTTTTTCTTTTGATATACGTCGCAGACACAGAAGCGCTTGTTGTAGATAGCCTGATGTAATGTGAATGAATGGAGCGCGAGCTGGATTCTCGCTAACCGAGACTGGAAAAACGGCGGCTAGAGGACGAGGAGGAGAGCGCTGGCAACAATATGGCATTCTCTTAAAAAATACTGCTAGAAACGAAGCTGAAGTTGTCTCTTCGCTATAGTAAGTTACCGAAAATTAAAGGGTTTTGTGTTGCTCGTATGGCTGTTTACCTCGCAGACACAGAAGCGCTTGTTGTACATAGCGTGATCTAACCTGAATGAATGGAGGGCGAGCAGGCGTCGCAGTCAACGGAGCGGCTAAAGGACGAGGGGGAGAGCACTGGCAACGATAAGCCATTGTTTAAAAAAATATTGCTGGAAACGAAGCTGAAGTCTCAAATGGTTAGAGGCAGCTTGTATTAGTCGGCAGCACTTCTCGCTTCGCTATGCAGCACAAAAAAAAATGGCGGCGATTTAGTTTTGAAATGTAGTGTTTCAGCCAATTAGAGAGGAGGATAGGGAAAATTCAGGGTGCGTAAGGTTAACACAAGTAATAGGGCAGTCTGAATTGGACCTTGTTTTGGAGTGGGCGTCTATTGAAACTTAATGTACCCCCCGGTGTGGCTCTCAGCCAATGAAACAGCTCCTACAATCTAGCCCATTTTCTAATCCACAATATCACACACCCTGTCAGTATTATTGCTTACATCAGCAACAGAAACAGAGTATAACAGTGCACCACCGTGTTCTGTGCCGATCACCCAGGCTGGTTATAGCATCATATTCCTCTGGGTAACAAACCTCTGATTAGATAGAAACATAGACATAGAAACATAGAAACATAGAAGTTGACGGCAGATAAGGACCGCAAGGCCCATCCAGTCTGCCCATTTCTTTTTCTACCTTATAAATGTGCCATCGGCCTTTGCTCTGTCAGTGACCTATCTATTCATAGTCATTTGTATTGCTCCCTTATGCCTATCCCATGCCTGTTTGAAGCCCTGCACTGTATTCATAGCCACCACTTCTTGTGGTAAGCCATTCCATGCATCTACCACCCTTTCTGTGAAAAAGAATTTCCTCACATTCCCCTTAATCAGCCTCCTCTAATCTCATGCTGTGTCCTCTTGTCCTGCTATTTTTCTTATATTTAAACATGTTAGACTCTTTCACCTTGTTTATGCCCTTAAGGTGTTTAAATGTCTCGATCATATCACCTCTCTCCCTCCTTTGCTCAAGGGTATACATATTGAGCTCCGTTAATCTGTCCTCATATGTCTTCTGATGCAGTCCCTGCACCATTTTGGTTGCCCTTCTCTGGACTGCCTCAATTTGGTTAATGTCCTTGTGAAGGTGTGGCCTCCAATACTGCATGCAGTACTCCAGATGGGGCCTAACCAATGTCTTGTACAGAGGGATTATTACCTCCCTCTTACGACTTGTGATACCCCTACTAATACACCCTAACACCCCCCTAGCCTTACCTACTGCTTTAGAGGTCTGCTTGGATGATTTTAGGTCATCAGTGATGATGATGCCCAAGTCTCTTTCTTCCTTTGTGACTGCTAGCAACTCCCCTCCCAGCCTATAAGTGGCTTCAGGGTTTCTCTTCCCTATGTGCATGATTTTGCACTTCTTTGCATTAAATCCCAGTTGCCACTCTTCTGACCATTTTGCTAGTTTATCAGATCTCTTCTCATTCTGCCCACCCATCTGGATCATCTACTCTGTTGCAGATCTTGGTGTCATCTGCAAACAGACAAGCCTCCCTCTAGTCCATCTCTGAGGTCACTAATGAAGATGTTGAATAGGACTGGCCCCAGGACTGATCCCTGAGGTACCCACTTGTGACTTGCATCTCTTCTGACTGTATACCATTTACCACCACTCTCTGTTTTCTGCCCGTCAACCAGTTTGCCACCCAGTTGACCAACTTCTGACCACCCGAGCCTACCTAGCTTATTTATCAATCTTCTATGTGGAACAGTGTCAAAAGCTTTGCTGTGAAGTCAAGGTGGCGACATCAACTGCTCCCCTGGTCCACCACTCTGGTTACCCAGTCAAAGAAATCTATCGCGATTACTTTGACAGGACCTTCCTTTGTAAACCCATGCTGTCTTGGATCCTGTGCCCTATGGATTCCAGGTGTTGCACCATCCTTTCCTTAAGGGTGCCTCCATAATCTTGCCCACTACTGAGGTAAGACTGACTGGTCTGTAGTTCCGCCTCCCCTGCTACCACTCTTGTGGGCGGGATCACATGAGCCCTTCTCCAGTCTTCTGGGACCTCTCCTGTGCTCAGAGACTCATTAAACAATTCTGCTAATGGCTCTGCTAGTTCCTCCTTTAGCTCCTTAAGTACCCTGGGATGTATGCCATCAGGTCCCATTGCCTTATCCACCCTGAGCTTAGCAGCTCTTGTAGGACCCTTTCTTTGTGAAGGGAGTAGTGCTCACCTCCTCCCCTGTGTCTATGATGCTGAGGCTGTGGGCCCTGCCCTACCTTCTCTTCAGTAAATACTGAGCAAAAGTATCTATTTAGGATAGATGCCTTTACAGGGTCCTCCTCCTCACATGCTCCCTTTTCTCCATTAAGCTTAGCAATACCCTCTGGACTTTCTCCTTTCACTAATGTATCTATAGAAAGTCTTGTCACCTTGTTTTACTGTTTGTGCTAGTGTTTCCTCAGTTTGGGACTTTGCCTGCTCTGCCTTCCCTGCTTTCCTTAGGGCAGTTTGGTATGCCTCTATCTTCATCCGCTGTGTTCCCTTATATTTCCTGAAGGCCAGCCTTTTGGCTCTGACCTTTTCTGCTACTGTATTTGAGAACCAAAGTGGTTTCCTTCTTCTTTTGCACTTCCTTTTCTGTCTAACACAATGGGATGTTGCTTCAAGTATTGTATCCTTAATGCTTGCCCACTTTGCCTGTACCTCCTCACCTGTGTTTCTTTTTGCCAGGGCTAGCTTAACTCTGTTGGCCATCTTATCAAAGTCAGCTCCTCTGAAGTCCCATATTTTTGCCTTGGAATGGGATGATGGGACCAGACAGAGGTGATGGAGAAAGGTGATGAAGTCCTGGGAGTATGACACAGCAGTGTGTATCACTGTGTCTGTGTCACAGTAATCATAGCATAAAGGGCATGTAGTGACTTAACTCATTACAACACCTCCTCCCCCACACTGACACACAGGCGCATACATGCAGTGCTGAGCATCCAGGGCTTGTGATGACGAAGCATCATCACATAGGCCACAAAACTCCATGTTACCATTGCCCCAACATGGCAACATGTACTATAACCCCTGTTTATAAAGGAAACTGTTTCAGGATGTGAATGAAAACTCGCAGTTCAGAAGGATATCATAATGATTGTATCAAAACTCACTGTACTACATGGCAAACCCTTGATGTCACAATGCACCTGGCAACCATGCATAACCAGCATAGTAAGTTATAATACACCTGCATGAATCTTACTCATGTGATAACTTCTGTATCTTGTATGAATGACATTCAACACTCACCTGTCATTGTGGTCATCAACAAAAACATCACAGTCAGAGGATAAATAGGAGTCATTAGAATCAGCCATCACCAAGTCTGGATCTTCTTCTTCATCATCCTGCCAGTAATAGTCATCTTCTTCATTGTCATCTTCTGGGGTGTCAGTCTCATAAAGGAAATCAGTGTTGATATGCTGTTCCTCATACTGTGTCCACATTGTCCGTGTGGGAACTGTCTTGATACAGGCCTGCACTCCATGAGTGAGGCCATAGGGACCGTTTGAGTCCCACGAGAAAACATGTTTCTTTCAATCAGAGCTGCTGCATGCTTGAGAGTCTGTGTTGCTTTTGTAGAGTGGCACTGAAGTACAGTGTTATCAATGTTGCCAGTATAATGTATAATATATGCAGTTTTATAACCTTGAACAATCACATTCATACATACATATCTACATGGCTGTATGTCTATATATATACAGTATATATAATTAGAGGCAAAACTCTGTTTAATGCATCAGTTTTGGTTGTTCCACAGTGACAAAAGTGAGGAAATTCGTGTTATGGTTGAAAACCCCCTTGACCTCCCAGCACCTCCCCCAACTGGCATTGGGGTGCGATTAGTTGTCGGCCCTAACTCTCACCCCATCACATGTGTAAAGAAGCAGACGTATAGGAGAATGGGGTGTTGTTCACATAGTAACACAGTGCCCACAAACAGAAATGGTAATGCGCATAGTGCGACAAAGCGAAACACAAAGATAAACAGTACTGTAGACACAAATGGTTAAAATTACAGAAACAGAAGCACAAATGAAAATGCAAAGGGTAACGCAGAAGGTGGCGTAGACAGGAAAAGTAAGTGAAACAGGTACAGAACCAGAAACAGAAGCATTAAGGGTAAGAGTTATGGAAACGCACACAATAGTTTTCCCCAAAAGTGGCATATAGAAAGACAGTGATTACAAAGAATGTATGCAAAATAATGACTCTCGGAACAGAAAATGAGGACTTGGAATAGTAAATTGCTTATATCTCAGGAACCGTACGACATAGAAACAAAATTTAAAAGTCATATGAATTATCACTTTCCTGGCTAGTTTTATGCTTAGCCTGCAGTAGGGGGCTAAGCAATTTTCTGACAAAAAGTCTGTATCTCACACCGTTTCCGAGATACGGGCCCTGAAAGGCGCGGCGAACGCCGTAATGTTATCCTATGGGGAAAAAAGAGAAGTTTGGAGTGCCATAACTTTGCCTTCCTGTAATATTTTTTCACAAAACCACTAAAAGGTACATCTGTGGGATGTTGGCTGTCTTTCCTCCAAATTTCAGCCCAAAAGACTGAACCATTATTTTTCAGCAGGGTGCCAAAGGATTGCTGCAATGCGTCAGACGCCATAATGTTATCCAATGGGAAAAAGTGTCAAATTTGGAGTGCCGTAACTTTGCCGCCATGTAATATATTTTCAACAAAACACTGAAAGGCACATCTGTGAGATGTTGGCTGATTCCCTCCAAATTTCAGCCCAAAAGACTGAACCATTATTTTTCAGCAGGGTGCCAAAGGATTGCTGCAATGCGTCAGACGCCATAATGTTATCCAATGGGAAAAAGTGTCAAATTTGGAGTGCCGTAACTTTGCCGCCATGTAATATATTTTCAACAAAACACTGAAAGGCACATCTGTGAGATGTTGGCTGATTCCCTTCAAATTTCAGCCCAAAACACCAAATCATTCTTTTGCAGTAGGGTGCCAAAGAATTGCTGTCATTTTCCCACAGCCTAGAAAAGTACTGTCGCAATTTGCGAAAGCTTTCGCAAATTTATTCAACAGTGTCGCAAGTGTGAAAGTACCTTGTGAAAGTACTTTTTCCAGAAATTTGAAAAATATATTTCTGGGCTTTTTTACCCCAAAATAAAGACATGGCTAGCATCCTCAGGGCCCAACTAGGTGAATACAAAAAGAATTAGGTTGCTAGGGGATCCCAAATTTAAATGCCGAGCATTTTTCTGATCACCAACTGAAAACAAAATGGCGGATTTGCTACAGTAAAAGGGCCATTTGCGAAAGTAAAAACTGCATTTGCGACACTGTCAAACTTTTTGTTAACTTTTCCCATTGACTTATAATGGGAACTTGTTTTTTGAATAACTTTTGAACCGTTGAACATTTTTTTACAAAATCTTCAAAAGGAACATTGGGGACCCCAGCCACACATTCCCTGAAGATTTCGGACCAGTTGCGCAAACCGTGCAACCTGTAGGCATGACCGTAGAATTCCAAAAAAGCATAAACGCGCGCGCAGATCACGCTTAATAACTCCGCAGCCATATATCCAACCAGTACGAAACTTGGCAGATCTCTAGGCGTATGGGTCTTGACTGTGTATTCCATATTTCAGGCAAATCCGTTGAACAGTTGCAAAGTTATTAAGGTGCAAAATGTTAAACATGTAAATGGCTCCTCAACCCTAACTATGGTAGCACTATCATGTAGTGCCACCACAGTTAGGTTGAGGAGCCATTTCATGTTAAACCCCAAAACTTTGCACCTTAATAACTTTGCAACTGTCTGACAGATTTGCCTGAAATTTGAATACATGATGTCAAGAACCATGAACCTTTGGATCTGCCAAGTTTCGCACTGGTCAGATATACGGGCCGCGGAGTTATTACATGATCTGCAAGCGACGACGCTTTTTGTATCTACGGTCGGCGCCTACAGGTCGACGGTTTGCTGCGACCGCCCAAAATCTTCAGGGAACGGTGGTCGGTCCCCGATGTGTCTTTTTGAAGATTTCATGAAAAATAATAAACGGTTCAAAAATTATTCAAAAAACAATTTCCCATTATAAGTCAATGGGAAAAGTTAGCAAAAAGTTCGACAGTGTCGCTAATGCACTTTTTACTGTCGCAAATGGCCCTGTTACTGTCGCAAATCTGCCATCTTGTTTTCAGTTAGTGATCAGAAAAATGCTTGGCATTTAAAATTGAGACTCTCTAGCAACCTAATTCTTTTTGTATTCACCTAGTTGGGCCCTGAGGATGCTAGCTATGTCTTTATTTTGTGAGTAAAACACCTCAGAAATATGTTTTTCAGATTTCTGGAAAAGTACTCACAAAGTAGTGTCTGCACACATGCAAATTATTTATAAAGCCAGGAAATCAGTACACTACTTTTATACACTCATGCCCAAAATAACAGTAATTTTGGCACTCCGCTGCAAAAGAATGGTTGGGAGTTTTGGGCTGAAATTTAGAGGGAACGCAGATGACATCTCGTGTGATGTGCCTTTCAGTGTTGTATTGCAAAATATTACATAGCGGCAAAGTTACAGCACTCCAAAGTTGACAGTTTTTCCCATAGGATAACATTATGGCCGACGACATAGGAACCCTTGGCACCCTGCTGCAAAATAACTGTTTAGTCTTTTCCCTGAAATTTGAGGAAGATAGCCAATAGTCGGCAGATGTGCCTTTCAGTGGTTTGGTGAAAATATTACAGGGAGGCAAAGTTATACCCAACTTTCTTTTTTCCCCAAGGATAACATTATGGCATTCGCCACAGCTTTCAGGCCCGTATTCTGTGAAACGTAAAGTAGATATGGACTTTTCGTTAGATAAATGCGTTAATTAGCCAGACAGTTGTAAATCATACGACTTTAAACTTTTTCCTACGCCATACGGTTCCTGAGATATAACCTATTTAGTATTCCAAGTTCTCATTTTCTGCTCTCGATACCATTATTATGCATACATTCTTTGTACTCAGTGTCTTTTTCATGCAGGTTTTGGGGAAACCAAAGCCTCAGCGCTTACATTACTGTTACTGTTGTTCTTTCCGCTTATGTGTTACCTAACTGTTTCACTTACTGTTGACGCCCGCGCCACCATGTGCTTGTATCCTTGCGTTTCATTTGCGCTATGCTATGTTATTTTTTTGCCATTGTGTCTATCAGTACTGTTTCTCTTTCTGTTTCACTTTGCATCACCATGCACATTGACATTCCATTTGCAAGCACCATGTTACTATGTGACACATTACGCGGCAGACCTGCTCCTGCTTCATGCCACTGTGTGCGCATCTTTCTGTTCTCATTCACGCTATGCTACCGTGTGTGCCACTGTTAGCGCCTTTCTGTTTGCATTGCTGTTCCTGTTACTATGCCACAAGACATCCTCTCGCCTGTCCTCAAGGCCTCCCCGCTGCATTATATCTACTATTTCACATGTCATTCTCAAAAAGAGGTTAGAGGTAAAACTCGATTTATGCATTAGTTAATTGGTTCCACAGTGACAAAGTGAGGATGGAAGGTGCTAGGTTGAAAACCCCTTGGACCCTGCCTCACCCCTAACCGGCATTGGGGTGTGCATTGTGTTGGTCCTAACTCTCACCCCATTCTCCTTTACTTCTGCTGTTTTACACATGTGATGGGGTGAGAGTTAGCCGATGACCCCAATGCACACCCCAATGCCGGTTGGGGTGGGTAGTCCAAGGGGGTTTCAAACCTAACACCAAATTTCATCACTTTTGTCGCTGTGGAATAACCCTAACTAATGCATTAAATGGAGTTTTTTGCCTCTAATATATATATATGTGAATATATATATATATATAAATATATATATATACACACACACATTATAGTTATATACTGTATGTATATATATATATAAATATATATATATATATATATATATGCATATCTATATAGACAGTATACAGAAACACATAAAAATAGAAGGACTGCAGATAAGGACCACAAGACCCATTCAGTCTGCCCATTTTTTCATTCTTTATGAGTGTGCCATTGGCATTTGCTGTGTCATGGCTCATCTATTCATACTCATCTGTATTGCTCCCTTATGCCTATCCCATGACTGTTTGAAGCCCTGCACTGTATTCATATCCACCGCTTCCTGAGATAGGTCATTCCATGCATCCACCACCCTTTCTGTGAAAAAGAACTTCCTCACATTACCCCTTATTCGGCCTCCCTCTAATCTCATGCCCTGTCCTCTTGTCCTGCTATTTTTCTTATATTGAAACATGTTAGACTCTTTCACCTTGTTAATGCCCTTAAGGTGTTTGAATGTTTCGATCATATCACCCTCTCCTCCTTTGCTCTAGGTATACATATTGAACTCCATTACTCTGTCCCGTATGTTTTCTGATGCAGTCCCTGTATCATTTTGGTTGCTCCTTTCTCTGGACTGCCTCAATTTGGTTAATGTCCTTGTGAAGGTGTGGCCTCCAGTACTGCATGCAGTGCTCCAGATGGGGCCTAACCAGTGTCTTTTAAAGAGGGATTATTACCTCCCTCTTATGACTTGTGATACCCCTACTAATACTCCCCAGCATCCCCTTAGGCTTACCTACTACTTTAGTGGTCTGCTTAGATGATTTCAGGTCATCTGTAATGATGATGCCCAAGTTTTTTCTTCCCTTGTGACTGCCAGCAACTCTCCTCCCAGCCTATAGGTAGCTTCATGGTTTCTCTTCCCTATGTGCATGATCTTGCACTTCTTTGCATTAAACCCCAGTTGCCACTCTTCCAACCATTTTGCCAGTTTATCCAGCTCTCTTCTCATTCTGCCCACCCCATCTGGATCATCTACTTTGTTGCAGATCTTGGTGTCATCTGAAAACAGACAACCTCACCCTCCAGTCCATCTGCAATGTCACTGATGAAGATATTGAAGAGGACTGCCCCAGGACTGATCCCTGAGGTACCTAATTGTGACTTGCATCTCTGACTGTATACCATTTACCACCACTCTTCGTTTTCTGCCCATCAACCAGTTTGCCACCCAGTTGACCAACTTCTGACCCACCCCGAGCCTACCCAGCTTATTAATCAATCTTCTATGAGGAACAGTATTTAAAGCTTTGCTGAAATCAAGGTAGGTGACATCAGCTGCTCCCCCTTGGTCCACCACTCTGGTTACCCAGTCAAAGAAACCTATGAGATTAGTTTGACAGGACCATCCTGTTGTAAACCCATGCTGTCTTGGATCCTGTGCTCCTATGGATTCCAGGTGTTGCACTATCCTTTCCTTAAGGAGGCCTCCATAATCTTGCCTACTACTGAGGTGTAAGACTGACTGGTCTGTATTTCCTGCCTCTCCCTGCTACCACTCTTTGTGGAGCGGGATTACATGAGCCTTTTCCAGTCTTCTGGGACCTCCTGTGCTCAGAGGAAATGGGAATGCAAGCACGATATGGAAACACAAACCGTAGCATGCGATCACGTTACCGCAATTGTAAATGAAAATGATAATGGTAACAGCAACAATAATGCCAAAGAAAACAGAAATGCAAAAGGAAATGCAAGCTCATATGGAAACGCAAACCGTGATGTGCATGGTCACAGTACTGCAGTTGGAAGCGCAAATGGTAATGTTAACAGCAGAAATAACGGCAAAGTAAAGAGAAACAGAAACGTGAACGTAAGTGCGTACACAAACAAGAATGCAAAGGGTAACGCACACGGTGGTCTACATGGGAACGGTAACGCAAACGCACATGGAAACACAAGTGATAATGGTAACTGTAACAGTAACGGAAGTGCACACCCTGGTTTTGCCCAACAGCTGCATAGAGAAACACAGTGTGTACAAAGAATGCATGCATAATAATGGGCCTCAGAGCAGAAAATGAGCTGTCGGAATACTAAATTGCTTATATCTCAGTAACCGTATGTCTTAGGGGAAATAAAATCACATGATTCATGATTTTTCTGGCTATGTTTTCACTATACATTGTCGCAACAAAAATGTTGTCTCTCGCACCGTTTTCTAGATACAAACCCCGAAAGGTGCGGCATACACCACCATGTTAGTCTATGGGAAAAATGCTAACTTCGGAGTACTGTAACTTTGCAGCCATGCGATATGTTTTCACCAAACCACCAAAAGACACATCTGTGAGACACTGGCTGTCTTCCCTCCAAATTTCAGCTCAAAAGACCAAACCATTTTTGCAGCAGGGTGGCAAAGAACTGCTGTCATTTTGGCCATAGTCTGAAAAAGTAGTGTCGTGATTTGCAAAAGCTTTCACAAAAATTTGCCAAAGTGTCTCAGGTGTGACACTGCTTTGTGACACTACTTTCCCAGAAATTAGAAAAAAATATTTCTGAGGTGTTTAACCCCAAAATAAAGACATGCCTAGCATCCTCAGGGCTCGACCAGGTAAACACAAAAATAATTGTGTCCCTAGATGGTCCCAATTTTAAATGCCAAGCATTTTTCTTATCTCCAACTGAAAACAAAATGGCGAATTTACTACACTACTAGGCCATTTGTGACAGTAAAAAGTACAGTTGTGACACTTTTTGTTAACTTTTCCCATTGACTTATAATGGGAAATTGTTTTTTGAATAACTTTTGAACCGTTCAATATTTTTTCACCAAATCTTCAAAAAGCACATTGAGGACCCTGGCTGCATGATCCCTGAAGTTTTCAGACTGATCGCACAAACTGTGCGACCTGTAGGCAAGAGCAAAGAATTTGCAAAAAAGTGTAATTTGCACTTTCGTTGTCGCTAATAACTCTGCAGCCATATATCTAACTGGTACGAAGTTGGCACATCCCAAGATCCATCATGCCTACTGTAGTGCCTGCCAAATTTCTGGTAAATCTGTTGAATGGTGGCAAAGTTATTAAGGTGCAAAATCTTATCCTTAACCTTAAAAGTGCTACTCAACCCTAACATACACACACACACACATATATATATATATATACCAAAAACTGAGTTAATGCATCATTTAGGGTTAAAGCATAAAAAGTTAGGAAATTAGACCTTTAGGGTTGCCCCCTCCCCCCCTTCGATGGGGTGTGTCTTTGGGGTTGTGAGGCCTAAATGTCACCCCATTCCATGTGTAATCATATTCACAAGGCACAGTAAAGAAGAATGAGGTCTCACAACTCCAATGACAGACCCCGTCATCTGCCAATCTTGGGAGGAGGGAGGGGCTACACGAAGGGGGGGAAGGGCAACCCTAAAGGTCTCATTTCCTGACTTGTTGTACTTTAACCCTAAATGATGCATTAATGAAGTTTTTTGCATAGAATTTCTTTATTTTTTGAGTAAGAATAGAAAAGTACAAAGTTGCGGAAGCCCTGCCCTCCCACCAACTTGTAAATGCCTACGTAAGATAAGAGTACAAGTACTGCATATGGTATGTATTGCTGGGAACACATATGGGTGGGAGCGTGGGGCCTGAAAGCTCCCACCATGTTGAAACAAAGCAAAGTGTCAGTGATAAGAGTGTCATAATTCAACAGCTGTTTACGTCAGACACATAACCACTGAAAAGTACCTCCATGGCAATAACACTAGGCACCCTATAAATGTGAAGCCAGTACCACAATGCAAAACACCATATGCAAAACAGAAAGTGTGTCATGCAGTATGTCCACAGCAAATTAATTTTCCAACACCTAAACACCATAAATCACATGTACAGAACATCTCTTAAAGGCCCTCCAAATTTCAATATAAAAGAAAAAACCATTTCCGAGATATAACCTGTGAAAATTTGAGATTTTCATTCTTTGGATTGGCAGAGTTCTGCACCTATTAAGATTTTAGACACCTAACAATTAACCCCCACCCCCTCCTCTCTCCTTTATTAAGTACACTTCCCCAGTGATCCCCGCCCCTGAGCCCTCACACTAGTCAATTACAGCAACTCCTTAAAGGGGCTCTCCTTTCTGTAACTTCTTAAAGGGGTGATCCTCTCTCATGCTCAAATAACTTATCGTCCCCAATGCATCCAGAATCAAGTGCATTGACACTGACTATGATCCTCCTCCTACTTCCTACACCAGCACCACCTCACTTAGGACTGTCACCCTCTATGCATAGTAACCCCCCCTCTTATCTGCAACACCTCTACCAGACCCTCCCGAGCTCGACCACCTCCCCCTCTCGGTACCCCCACATTTCCACCCCTACTACCTCTTACTTCCCCTCATACCGTGGTCTCTTCTCCTCAATGCCTTTCCCACCCTTTGTACTCTACCCACCCCTTGCACCCCAGCACTTGACCCCGTGTCCTGTCGCAAAAGGAGATGCCACAATGACTACCACGCTTTGGTGCGCCTAATCACCCTCCTGTTGCTTCTATCAGGTAACATTCATCCAAACCCTGGCACTGTGTCCAGCCTTATGAATGAGCCTGCCCAGGCTCAAGGACTCCGCATAGATTCTATGAATATTTGCAGCCTCTTTAAGAAGGCTGCTGCATTCCAATGCTGGGTTACTCAGCACCAACAGGACATTGTCGCACTCGTGGAAACCTGGTTATCCAAATCCACCCCTGAATCCTTTGTCTCCCTCCCTGGTCCACCCTTTTCAGGGAAAATTGGGTGGGTAAGCGTGGAGGTGGTTGTGCTGTCTACATGCATGACTCCCTCCTTGGACATGCACTTCCACCACACAAGCTTGATAATGGGCGCAGCCCATACACTAAAATCTCCCTAACCCTAGTAAGAGCCCACTTTTTCTCACCGTTGCCTATATTCCCACAGAAAGCAAGACCTCACCATTCATGCGCTTACTGACTACCTCTCTGGCCTCCCGCCCAAAATGACCCAGATAATTGTTGGTGACCTGAATATCAACTGGCTGTCTGCCACGCCTTCAAACCAGAGATATCTTTGACCGCCCATGACATGTCTCAGCTTGTCACCACCTCAACTAGATTCAACCCCTCTACTGGCTCCAGCACCCTCCTGGATATCACCATTACCAACCGCCCCCAGAGGTGCTTTCGATATCAGTGTACTTCCCAACTCATAGTGACCACTCCCTGGTCATATTCTCTTGGTCCGCTGCCAACAGCAAACTTGCACCACAAACCACCCAGAGACGTTGCCTTCTCCCAGGCAGCCTGCATCACCTTAAACTGTACCTCTCACAACTGGATTAGTCCCCAATCAGGCTTGCACCATTCATAGATGAGGCATTGGATTTTTTCACTCGCACTTTCAACACTGCTTGTGACCTCTATGTCCGCTTCGCTAGAAATCACAGTGAAAAGCAAAGCATGCCCTGGGTTATCCCCTCCCTCCTTCACAAACTTAAAATGAGAGACAACATTGCTGTTGGCAAGCCAGCTGATAGGCAAGCGTACAACGCTGAGTGCAATAAGAGTACTTGGGCCATTCAACAGGCCAAAGCCCAGTACTACCAATTCACTCTTGTCTCCTCCTGGGGGTTGGCTAGAAACTTTTGGGATAATGCAAAGGAGCTGAATGGGAAATCCCACTCCCCACCCCCTCTCAACTCTCCTTTAATGGAACTGTCTGCTCTGACCCCCTTGGCATTGCAGACTGCCTAAACCACACTTTCTCTGACCTGAGTTCAGTCCTGCCCAGTAACTTCTTTGACCCCATTCTAGTAGCACCCCTGCCCACTTTCCAGAGACCTCCTTTCTATCTACGTACCACCTCCCTGTTGGAGGCTAGACCCCTTCTGCAAAAAGCCATTAGTAGTAATAACCCCGGCACTGACCTACAGGACACTATGCTACTTCATCTGACATTGGATGCTATTCTGGTCCCACTTACCGAGCTGCTCAACCACTCTGTGTGTCTGGGGCAGTTCCCCAACACATGGAAAACAGCGATCATCACTCCCATCCTAAAGAACAGTGATCGAGTGACCCCGGGTAACTATCGACCTATCTCCATCCTCCCCCCACTCTCTAAGGCCCTTGAAAAAGTAGTTGCCAACCAGCTTGCTGAATACCTGGCCATGCACAATATCCTGTACCCTGAACAGCATGGCTTTTGTGCAGGTCACAGCACCACAACCGCGCTACTTGAATTCTCCAACTTCCTGCACTCTGCTTTTGATGCGGGAAGTCCTGCCGGTGCAGTGTTCATTGACCTCTCCAAAGCCTTTGATATGGTTTGCCATCCCCTCCTGCTTGACTCCCTCAGATGCCTTGGTTTCTCCCCCTGCCCCCTTGCATGGTTCACCAGCTACCTCTCTGCCAGAACTCAATATGTAAAAATCAATAACACCCTATCTGACACATGACCTGTCCACTCTGGGGTTCCCCAGGGCTCCATTTTAGATCCTCTCCTCTTCAGTCTCTACCTCAACTCCCTTCCCTTGGCCTGCCCAAGTAAGAGCCTCCTCTACACGGATGACGCTGTGCTCTTCTCCTCTGAGCCCAACCCCAACACACTCCAGGCCATCCTCCAACAAGCTTTTGACAGAGCTGAGCATTGGTTCACATCACGAAGGCTAGTCCTGAACCTAAAAAGGACCAAGGCTATGCTCTTCTCACATAGCCAAAGCAAAGCCAGACTCTCTCAGTTATCACTCACCAATCATCTGCGAATGGACACACAAATTTTAAAGCCCCCCCCCCCCCAAAAAATCATCTCCAGCAGAGTCCTCCCTTGTGGCAACCTAACCCATCTTAAACAATACCTGAAGCTTCACGACTGGTCACCCATATATGAGGCAACAAATGTTAACCTGGTTCTTGACCATTTCATCTCAACTTTCAACACAGCGTGTGACCTCTTTGCCCCAGTTAAAAAGCGTAAGGCTAAATCTATCTGTAACCCCTGGATCACAGCAGGACTCCTTGCCCAGTTGAAACGGAGGGACCATCTCCAGGCAGTAGCTAGAATAACTGGAAAGCAACCTGACATTCAATCATATAAACAAACCCGAAATGCCTGCACTAAAGTCATACAGCTCACGAAAAACTCCTACTACAAAGACACACTCACTAACACCTGGGGAAACGGATGAGCTTTCTGGGAGAATATGAAGGAAATAACAGGGAAGCAGCCTGTAACCTCCCTGACCATGCTTGTAGTCAAAGGATCAGCTACTCTCGACCCAATGGCCATTGTTAACATCTTTAACACGGCATTTACAGACCTTAGTAAGTCCACCCTCCTGACTATTTTGAACAAAGCACCTCCTCCTCCGGACCCCATCGTACAGTCTCACCCACCTGTCTTCTACTTTAGAGAAGTCAGACCGTATGATGCATGCCGCTACATTGCCACTGCTATCTCAAAATCCAGAACCAGTGGTGATACCTTGGACCTTAAGCTTTTGTCACTTACCCTCTATGAACTTCTTCTTCCCTTAACAAAAATTCTCAATCTCTCTCTCACTAGTAGTAAATTCCCAGACAGATAAAAAACTGCGATCGTGACCTCTGTTCACAAAAGTGGTGACAAAACCAATCACTCAAACTATCGCCCTATCTCAATACTTCCTCCGCTCTCTAAGGCCCTTGAGCGGATTGTGGCAGACCAACTCACTGACCATCTGGAGAAATGCAACATCTTAACTACAAAACAACATGGTTTCCGGAAAGGACACAGTACCACCACTGCTCTCCTTGAGCTCACCGGAGCAGTTCACTGCTCCCTTGACAACGGACAGCTCACTGGGGCTGTATTCATTGACCTATCCAAGGCCTTTGATACTGTCCACCATGAGCTCCTTATTGATCAACTACTAATCGCCAGTCTGTCACCTGACTCTGCACTATGTTTCAACAACTACCTAGATCACCAGAGGCAAAGAGTAAAAATTGCCTCTGCTCTCTCCGATACCCTGCCCAACCGCTCAAGTGTCCCACAGGGTTCCATCCTGGGCCCCTCCTTTTCAGCCTCTTTTTGAACTCACTACCACAATCCTGTTCTGAGCCCATTATATTGTATGCAGATGATGCAGTAGTCTTTTCATCTCACAAAAATCCCTCGTCTCTGCAACATACTCTGCAGCATGGCTTCAGCTCCGTTGAGTCCTGGTTCCAAAAGCACAAGCTAGTGCTCAATCACAAGAAAACTAAATCAATGCTTTTTCACAGTCCCAAAAACCCACACAAGCAATACCAGCTGGTTATCTCCACTGTAAATGGTAACACCCTTGATCAGGTCCAGTCTTTCAAATATCTAGGAATCTTACTGGATCCTTGCCTCACATATGCGGCCCACGTTGACAATGTTGCCAGAACTACTAATGTACGACTTGGTCAACTTTACAAACACAGACAACATCTTACCTCTGAGGCACTGAAGATAACCGTACAGAGCTCCATGATCTCGGTCATCGACTATGGTCTTATCATCTACAGGTCTGCTATGATGACAACCCTCAGATGGATCTCAGTTGCCTTAAATAAGGCCTGCCAGCTTATTACTGGTGCCCACCGTCTTACCCACACATGCAACCTGTATGCTCAGACCAGTTGGCTCCAACTTTCGAACTGTATCAAGTACCCCACTTGTACCATGGCGAAGAATATCCACCTTAGCCTGGCACCCCCTGGCATCCTAGCCCTACTACCTGAAAGCACCAGTCGATGGAGCTCCAGGAAATCAAAGTGGCAGCTCCTGAAAGTCCCTACTGTCGCATTAGCCTGGGCCAACGCCCTTGCCTACAAAGCTCCACTTTGCCTAAACGGCCTCAGCCATACTATCTCCTCTGCCAAAACTCTTGGGATGTTCAAAACCAGCCTCTGGCAACATCTCACTACCTCCAGCTCTTGTGATTGCTTCACCTGAAGCTGAGGAATCACTTACTAAGCCAACTGTGGCACCCCCACCACACACCAGTCCAAATTGCCATACCCTGCAATCATGTACCTCCCATGCACTTTTTCCCTTCCCTGTCTCCTGTCTTCTCTTCCTTCTTCTCTTATCCTTTCCCCCATTTACTATATATTCTCTCCTCTTCTCACCCCCCCACCCCTATGGAAATAGCACTTACTGGCATATCTTGCCTGACAAACGCCACTGTCTGCTTCACCATTTTCTCCCTCTACACCAATGGTCATACTGAAGATCCTAAAACCATTACAGTCTGTTATTACACTGTGAAATGTCTTGTACCTTTGAAATGTTTTGTTCTCCCATTCTGTATTTCTCTGATGTGGAACCTTTGTAAAACAGCCTTGGCTCAAAGGTATTTGTAATCCTAGATCTTAATAAATAAATTAAAACCAGTGGTGCCCCTCTCGTGATACTGCCTAGCACACTAAACCCCATTGAGCAGGTTTCCTCCTACAAGTATCTGGGCATTAACTTTGATTCAGCACTCTCCTTCCATTCCCATATCAATGCCCTTTCTGCTGCCACCAATGTCAGGATTGGACTGTTATACCACCATAGGGACTGCCTGCCACAAAAGGCCCTTAGATTGGCAATTACCTTCTCTGTCCTGTCACTAATCGACTATGGGCTGCCCATCTATACTGCAGCTGACAAACACTGCACTTACAAGAATCCAGCTGTCTATAAACAAGACCTGCAGGCTAATGCTGGGAGCCCCTAGGTGCACCCATACATGCCTGCTGTACTCCACCACCAACTTGCTCAACCTGAAGAAAGACTACACTTCCAAACCTGCCTTCTTGTAAAAAAGACCCTGCTAGTGCTCTCCCCCACTGGGGTTGCCATCTCCCTGCAGCATGCCTCCCTCTTAGTCTCCACATGCAGCACTGTCGAAACCTCCCTTATTGTCCCCAGGGTAAGGACCTCTATGGCCCAGAGATCCTTTTGCTATCAGGCTCCCTCCTGGTTCAATTCCCTCCCAGCCAACATAGCTGACTCCACTAAGCTTGGTCCTTTCAAGGTCTCCCTCAGAAGCCATCTGACACACACTTGCTGCTGCAACTGCACATAATCCCCAGCTGTCCCTTACCCTCATCCCTAGGCTCGGTCTTCCTTGTCTACTTTTGTTGTATATACCTGGGGTCTCAGGCAACATCTGCTGACTAATGTAATAAAATATCTCTGGTTGCTACCTGACGTGGTACTCATGTACGTATATTATGACTACTGTGATCTACCTATTACCAAGTGTGTCCCACCAGTAAATGCCTGTAACACTGGTTGCTTTTTTAATCTAAGTGTTATGTACTGCACTGTTTTGTTTGCTGTGATGTATTGCTCTCTTGATGAGATGCCTTTGTAAATGAGTCTTTGACTCAAAGGTCTGTAAACCGATTATCTAATAAATAAAATAAATAAATAAAAAGTACATCCATGGCAGTAAGGCTAGCTACCCTACAATCTGAAGCCACTACCACAATGGAAAATGCGGTTTGTAAAATGTAAAGTGTGCCATTCAGTATCTCCACAAAAAATATACTGTCTGACACATAAACATCATAATTTCCATGTAGATGACATCCCATGGACACCCTCCAAATTTCAAGTAAAAAGACCAAACCATTTCCGAGATATTTAATGTTAAAGATTGTTAAAATTGGCCTATCTGTTGCATTAAAATCTGGCCATCTAGTCCCTCCTTCGTGATCAAAGATCGCGATCAAAGAATCTCGCAATCAAAGAATTTTCAGGCTCACGATCAAAGAATAAAAAATGGTGAAAATCTAATTTTAGACATAAATGCATGAAACCACTGGCATGGTTCGATAAAACGAAGGCCCTGAGCAAAACCCACCCTCATTTGTGTTAATAACCAACCCCTGAGCTGAGAAATTAGTTTTTTTCAACCGGCCATCTTGTCCCTCGCTCACTATCAAAGATTGCAGTCAAAGAATCTCGTGATCAAAGAATTTGCAGGCTCACAATCAAACAATTTGCAGGCTCACGATCAAAGAATAAAAAAATGATGAAATTCAAATTCTACACATAAATACATGGAACCACCTGCATGGTTCGATAAAACAAAGTCCCCTGAGCAAAACCCACTCTCATTTGTGTTAATAACCCACCCCTGAGGTGAGAAATTTGCTTTTTTCAACTGGTCACCTTGTCCCTTGCTCGTGATCAAAGATCGTGGTCAAAGAATCTCGCAATCAAAGAATTTGCAGGCTCGTGATCAAAGAATTTGCAGGCTCACAATCAAAGAATAAAAAATGATGAAATTCAAATTTTACACATAAATACATGGAACCACCAGCATAGTTCGATAAAACAAAGCCCCCTGAGCAAAACCCACCATCATTTGTGTTAATAACCCACCCCTGAGCTGAGAAATTTTTTTTTTCAACTGGTCACCTTGTCCCTTGCTCGCGATCAAAGATCACGGTCAAAGAATCTCTCAATCAAAGATCGTTCGCAAGCTGTCATCAAAGAATAAAAATGTTTAAAACTCTATTTTTAGACACTTTTGAAGCAAACCACAGCCATGGCTTGATAGACAAAGCCCTCTGAGTAAAACCCATCCAAGTTTTACTTCAGGAGTAACCCCTGAGCTGAGATATTTGGATTTTTCCAATGGCAGAATGAAAACAAAATGGTGGCCGTCGCGATCAAAGAATTCTCACGATCAGAGATACTTTGATCGAGAGCCTGCAAATTCTTTGATCATGAGGAGGGACCAGATGTCCAAAACCCCATTCTTTCATCGCAAAATAACCATATACATTTTCCCATTGACTTATAATGGGAACTTAAAAGTTTAGTAACTTTTGAATGGATTAATTTTTGTTCACGAAATGAAAAGCAGCATGTTCCTTGACCCAAGATCTTTCAGACAAGCCAAGTTGCAGAGTGGCACACTATTCAATGGCCATGCAGCACCACAGACAAAATCCGAAAAACTGACCACATAACTAGCAAACAGTGCATTTTTCAGCATTTTGCTGCGCAAACACCGTAAGTTCAACAGAAACAAAATTTGGCAGATCAAGAGATCTACCATGCCCCACCCTGCATACCAAATTTCATGCAAATCTGTGAATGGGTCAAAAGTTATTAATGCGCAAAATGTCAGGTTTAAGATAGACGTGCCTTCATAACCCTAAATATAGGGGCGCGACCGCACCCCGATAATATATATATATATATATATATATATGATATATATATGTGTGTGTGTGTGTGTGTAAACATTAGCACAATACTGGAAATAGTGCTCCCTGTAGTTGAGTGATGAGCCTTCTTTTATTTTCTTTCTTACTTTTAATTTTTTTTACACGTGCCTAATATTGTTTGCCATAAATAAGACAAATTACTTGGGGGGGTTTATTGACCCCTGACTCAACATCTAAGTATGAGAAAAAAATGGCAGTAGTTTGAAAGCTGAACAGTATAACTGGCCCCATGAGCAAAGTGATCAGGTCATTTGGCACTGTTACTTACTGTAATCCGGATCTGTTCTTAGATACATCAGTGGTCTTAGTAGAAGTAGCCAATCAGGAGACAGATTGTTACTTTCCCATTTGTAACTTACTATAATCAAGCCAAAGCCTGCTACTACACACAACTGCTTCTCCCGGCTGTATCATCCCACATCTCGAGTCACTGGTCTTGCACCTGTGGAAATGCAGTGACTCGGCTACACAATTACTACTGCAGCCTTGTGACCTGTGTACCAGTGCCACCCAGGTGTTTTTCCTGGTTTTCTCCTGCACCCTTCATGCATCAGTGCACTAGGAAGACCAATGAGACAAAGGCATGGTGAGAAGTGCCTTTGCTCCAGCCATTGACTGACTTCCACCCCTCCCGACATGTGTTTGCTGCCTCCGGCTGCACCTTCCTCCTGAGTTCCACCCGGTGGTGGTGTTGCAGTGAGGTCTGCAGTCCTCCACACTGGGAGAAGGAGAGCAACTGACGAGCACTAGATTATTCTCACACCCCTCCCCCATGACCCCCAGCAGACCGTGCTCATTCACGAACAAGGGTTGCCAGCATAGCACGAGGTAAGGCATCCAGCATCTCAACACTCAGCACCACTGGGCTGGCCTGTGACAGTGATTTTGACTGCATCATAAAAAGGATGAGTGGATTAGTTAGCACAAGTGGTGCTGTGGTACACTGATGATCTGCTAATCAGCACTCAACAGTTATAGTGGATGTTAAATGAACTCACACTTTTGACAAGATTCACACACAGTGAGCAGTCCTTTAAGTGCATGTGTACAGTTGCCACAACATCACATCCTACCCAGGTCCTAGTTGGGAATGATGAACATGAATAACAGACCATGGTCATAAGTCATGTGAGACACAGCTTGAAGCCAGTGAAAACATAATTTAGTACTGTAGGGGTTACCATGTTGGAAAACATGGTTTCATTTGCAATAAGGCATCCCAGGGGTTATGTTAATGGCCTGTTAATCTCCCTTCTAGGGGTGTAATGTGGCACGAGGCGGGTGATTAACTGATCATTAACATAACTCCTGGGAGTGCCTTATTGGCATTATAATAAAAATATTTAAATAGTGTTAAACCTTCTTCAGCATATGATTAAGCTCTACTTGCATGTTAATAAGATATTAACATAAGGCTATTAGAATGTTTGCAGCCAATCAGAATGTTCCATTCTCATACCTTTTTATAATTACATGAAATGTGAAGAAGTACATACCATTGTATCTGTTTGACAAGCCATTTCTCGGAACTGGGATGGTGAATCTGCACACTGGGGAGATAGCGGCATGTCAACTGGCATTGTGACATCTTCATCAGTAACAGACATGGAATGATCACCCTCTTGGTTGAGCACCATGTTGCTCACACAGTGTGAAACAGATGAAGAAGTTGAAAGCTTGCTGTGTGAGTTCTCAAGTAAACCAAGGTAGTTCAGCACATGTGTAAATGTAGGATACATTTAATAGTATTTTAGAATGACTTAATAGTTGACATATCATACAATGACACTGAACACGCCAGCACACAATGACATAGGAATGTGATGAACAATGTCACATAAACGCAACGTGATAAGTACAGAAACAGCCACAACTTTGTGCAAAAAGTATGGCATGCTAGTGTGTAATATGTGCATTATGGTACTTGAACAGACATGACTTCACAATGCCTAAGACACAATGAGTCACATGGCTTTGTCTGCTGTCAAATTACAACTGCAGACTGAAGTACATGATGTATCCAAGGCTGAGGTTGGTTTATGAGTCTGTAGTGCTGCCTATGTAGTACACAAGGAGACATCCATTAAGGAAGCAGCAGAAAAATGTAATAAGATTACAAAGTAATTGTACATGTCAACTTATTTTTACAGCATACATCACAATTTCACAGTACTGCACATGGGTGTAAACACTACCTGCACTCCCCGATAGCACCCTAGGACGCTGCTGGCAATACTAACATAATAAAATGCCCACAGAATAGGCCTTATGGTCTTTCGTGTCTGCTCGATAGTCAGCACCCATAGTGGGTGCCCATTTTGCTTTCCCCTCCCACCCCCTTGGGTTTCACCATCCACTTTCCAGGGTATTTCCCCATTATTGGACTTTCTCAGATTCACTCCACCCCATAACTGCCCCAGCCCCTCTTGAACCTCTCCACAGTATCAACCTCCACCAGTCCCTTGGGCAGCACATTCCATGGTTCCATGGTTCCAACCTGTCAATAAAGTAACACCTCCTGCTCTCCCTCTGAGTCTCCCCCCATCCAGCTTCCACACATGTCCTCTGGTTGCCCCCAATTTTTATTTTGGACACCCCCTCCGAGCCTCCCTTATTAATCCCCTTTATGTACCTAAGACCTCTATCATGTCCCTTGTCCCTCCTCTCCTCCAGGGTGTACATGTTGAGCTCCTCAAGTCTCTCTCAGTAGGTTCTTTCCCCCAGATAATCTTGGTTGTCTCTTCTGGACCCTCTCCAGGAGTGCAATATCCCTTTTAGGTGCAGCCTCCAGAACTGCACACAGTACTAGAGGTACAGCCTAACCAGGCAGTTATACAGAGGGAGGATCACTTCCCTCCTTCTTGAGGTAATCCCCCTAGCAAATGCATCCCAGCATCCTATTGGCCTTGGCTGCTGCTCTCCTACTAGTGTCAGAGTTGTTCATTTAAACATTTACCACCACCCCCAGATTCCTCTTGCCCTTCGAGACTTGTAATTTGTCTCCCCTCAGGGTGTACACTTGGCCTGGGTTTCTGGCCTCCAGGTGCAGAACCCTGCATTTCCCTGGATTGAACTTCGGTCCCCACTTGCCGACCACCTCTCCAGAGCCTTCAGGTCTCCCTGAAGGGGCTACTCTCCCCTCATACAAATCCACCACCACTCCCAGCTTTGAGTCATCCCACAAAACTAATTTCACTCCTGCTGTCCTTCCTTATGTCAGAGACATGGGCCTTAAACAAAGTGGCCCCAGGACCAATCCCTAATGACCTTCCTTGAGGATGATGCTATCCCTCCAATCACTACCCTCTGAGTATGCTCAAAAGCCAATTTCTTATTCACCTGATCATCTACCTCCCCACCCCCATTTCCCCCAGCTTAGCCAGCAGGCCACTGTGGGGTACAGAATCAAACACCTTGCTGAAGTCCAGAAAGAGGATGTTCACCGACCTACCCTAGTCTAGGGCACTCATCAGCCAATCGTAGAACTCCACAAGGTTTGTCTGACATGATTTTCACAGGACAAAGCCATGCTGTCTATTGTCCAGGTAACCCATTTGTTCTAGCTTTGCCCCAAGCCATTACTTGATAATATCCTCCATCACCTTGCCCACCACGAACGTCAGGGCTAATGGACCTGTAGTTCCCCATCTCCTCTCTTGATCCACTCTTGTGGATAGGCATAATATGGGTCACCTTCCAGTCACAGGGTACCCATCCCTTCTGCAGAGAGATGTTGAAAAGCTTCACCAGGGGAGCCGCCAGGACATCCACCAATTCCCTCAGCACCCTGGGATGCAGTTCATCCGGCACCAGAGCTTTGTCCATTGTTAGGGACCTGGGGTTTCCCTCATCCTATCAACTGGGATTTCAACCTCCTGCCCCCCACCACCACCACCAGTTCTTTCTGTCCCTCACCTGACAGTGCTGGCCAGCATCCACCATCCATGCCTCAGTTGGGCTCATGGCCTCTAAGGGTCCTGCCTCTTTCGCAGGCTCACCATCTCTCCCATTGAGTGGTGTGGCCCCCACATCCCTCCTGGTAAAAACTGAGGCAAAGTACTCATGTAGTACCTTGGCCTGCTCCCAGTTTCCTGTACCCATCCCTCCCCTGTCCTAATCCTGCTAAGCTGCCCCCTCACTTTCCTTTTTTCCCCTATATATCTAAAGAACCCCTTGTTCCCACTCCTGATTCCCCTGGGCAGGTACTGCTCCATCCTCGCCTAAGCCGATCTTAGCACCTTGGTGAACCTTCTCGATATCAGTTCATACTCCCCCTGATCTCTTTCTCTCCTTGAGTCCTTGGAACCCTAAAGGCTCTACTGAACTGGTGCCTCACCCTTTCACATGACATGGTAGTCTCCTGTACTCCCTCCCAATGATCTCCCACCTACTGTCAGCATCCATACCTGGCCTTATCTAGTCCAAATGATCCTTAAGAATCCTTCCCATGCCCCTGAGTCTGCTCCCTAAAGTCAATTACCATCGTCTTTGTGAGGTTTTATCCCCAGGTCCAGGAAAAAACAGACCATGGCATGATCACTCCCACCAGTAATTCACTCCATCAGACCACTAATCTGGTCAAAGTCTGACAGGACCATGTCCAGTATACAGTCCTCCTTAGTCAGCTCCCCCACCTGCTGTGTTATGAATGTATCCTAAAGACATCCAGCAATCTCTGCTCCCTAGCCACTGGGGATATCATAGTCCTGCATTCTGTCCCAGGAATGTTTAGGTCCTCCATCACCACTATCCCTCCTTTGCCCAATCTACAGTGGCCCATAATATTTGCCATCAGGTTCTAGTCCAGATCCTCCGCCAGCATGGGGACTCTGTATATCACCCCTATTTTTATTCTCTTACCCCCTCTGCATTTGCATGGTGACTCAAATCGCCTTCACTTCCCCCTCCACCTCCTCCACCCCTGCAATACCAACGCCAGTTTTGACTATCTGTGCTATCCCCCTTCCCTCCCCCCCATATTTCCTGAACATCATGTAGCCCTCAGGTTTAGGTTCCAGTCATGCCTTTGGGTGGCCCAAGTCTCAGTGACAGCTGCCACATCCACTGCCCCTTCAACCTAGCATTGCCTGCAAGCAGGCATCTTATTTCTAATGTTCTGGCATTGATCAGGACCACCCTCCACCCTTTCCCCTCCTCCCATCTCCACCCCCTCATGCTCCTGTGTGGCCGCCTGCCCTTCCCCCTGTACTCTGCCCATTGGACTTTCACCGTGTCCCTCCATCTCCTTAGGGGAGCAGCATCCAAGTCCTTTTAACGGCCCTCCATAGGACATCCCCTCCTTCCATCCCTCCCTCTTCACAAGATTAAACTCCACCTTTCACTGATGAATCCAGCTAGTTTCAGATTTGGTGCCCTCCTTCCAAATTGAGATGGAAACTCTCCCTGTGTACAGTCCCTTATCCTCCCAGGTTGCACCCCAGTTGTCCACAAGCCCATACCCCTAGCTTCACCAATCCCTGAGCCATTGGTTTACCAATCTAATTGTTTGCTTGTTCTTCACTGGCGCTCGGTACTAAGGATTTCAAAAGAAGGAGATTGAGCATCCTATGGAAGGCAAACCCTTGCTAGCTCCCAAAACCTTGCCTGTATCTCTAATTCACTATTTCTCTCTATGACCACTTGTACAGCACACATAGCAATGCTCAAACTACACTGAACAATACATATGATAAACTACTCCCTGGTGGTCTAGTGGCTCACCTACCACCCACCTGCCTTGTGCAGCATTGCAGCACAAAGCTTCCATGCCTCTATCACTCACCTGCATCAGTGACTGTCACTTCACTCTGCAAACCACAATGGACAGCTAGGTAATGTTATATGCAAGTACTGTTTAATGTTATGCTTGCTTTGTGTACTGTATTATTCAGTATATACATATGGCAGTCTGTTGCTGGCAATGGTTGTCTGTGGAGGGAAGTGCCAATTGCTGAAGCGTGTGGGGAATCATGGTAGGGAAAGCAAGGTACTTCACCAATGCCTGTGGTGCAGTGGAGGGCAAGAGCAGACAACAACAGCTGTAAATGACTGTGATCTTCTGTTTGGGCATGTGTCAACTGCAGGGGGAATACATGTTGGAACAGGGTACTGATCAGTTGGTTGGTGTTGGAACTAGCCTGCCATAGCAGGCACTGTGCAGTGGGAGGGGGCACGTCTCACAGTAGTACTGGGACGCTGCCCTCCAGGGGCAGCAGACAGCAGCTCACCTGTTTGTGCCTGACTGACATTCCTCCTGTAGTTGTGACACACGTGTGAGACACTGCCACCAGTTCAATGGCTGCATTCTGAAATTCTGACTCAATTGCAGTTTTCACCACTCATTTTGTCACAGGGCCGCAATGTGCGGCTGTTCCAGATTTTTTACTGCCAGTGGAAACATTTTCAGGAATAGCATCGTTTGCTTTACCACAACTGCTTGTAGTGCTGCCCTTTTTAGACACAAGTTTGGCAAAAAGCAGGTGGCTATCAACATAAGCAATATTATGTCTCACATGACTTGTAGGAAACAACAATGGATAGGCACTGAATCTTGGTGTGTTTTATATGACCAGTGCCATGGGGCGCAATACAACATTGTCATGCACTTCAGTACAATACAGGCTGGCATGCAGACTTATGTATGTGAAAAACACTTTGTTGCTGGGTGTGACATCACCATATGTTCAGACAGGATGCTACGTGCACGAAGCAAACACACCCAACACACACACAAATGGTTGTAGTTAAGCTGGAGTTAAAGGTGAAATACTTGTGTACTGTATTGTAAGCTAATCAGAATGGCATACTTGAAAGACCATTGTGGACTGTACCTCATACTTTGTTTATACATACATGTGACTGGATGTAGCGGAACACACACACAGAATGAACAACATACATGACGAAGCCATACACCATACAACAAAGACATCAGTAAAAACATAATTAGAAACAGAAATAGCATTAAAAATAAATATGACAGAAAAGAAAATGAACTTAATCCTTCAACCTCTTCTCAATGGCAGTACTTAGCTTTTCCAGTTTTGGAGTAATGAATGAAAAAATGGATGGACACACATCAGGTTTCAGCCTCCGTTGTCCTGGTTTTAAACCAGTGAGATCAAGCAAGTGCCAGAGAAATGGCAAACTGGTCCTCTGTGAAATGGTCAGCACATATTACTGTGCTGCATTGGGGTTCAATTGAATACGCCTCACAGCCAGCGCCCACTGCTTCCTCCTCGTGTCATCGTTGGTAAGACGATAGAAACTACATTTGTAATTCTTGCTACCATTCTTACATCCTACTGCACAGCAGTATTTCATATCATTAGTGTACTACACAGAAAAGATACAATTCGAAAGGATAGCACCACACACACACACACACGGAGGGTAAATTTTCATTACAAAATTAGAATAATAGCAACATTTTTATCAGTGAAACAGATGTATGAAAAACAGCACAGTTAAGAATACAGAAACAAATCACAGTGTGACAAGTTATAGAATTTAATTCAGATAATTTTAGCAGTCTAGTGAATAGCACAACACTGTATTATACAAAAATATGCTAATAAATGTTTTACAGCTCAGGTACTGATGCATCAGTTCAAAGATAATTTGAAAGATAAAAACATATACAGTACAACAGATACAGTGTTTATGCTAGTACACAATACAGATCAGTGAAGCCTGTTAGTATAGCTAGTAAATGAGCTATATTTGTGTAGAGGAATACTGTTAGTACTGTGCCTTAAAAGGTGTATTTTATTGCTCACATCAAAGAATGACCAATTTCTTGACACAGTGATGGTATGGATGAGGAACAGTTTTTAGACTGGCAGACAGTTATCAGGATAATAGATAGGAACTGTACTGCACATTGCTATATAAACAAGCATTTGTCAATATCGAATGTTGTCGCACTGGCATTGGCAGTGGCGGAGCTAGAGACGCATAGCGCTGTGATTTTGTTAATGTGTCCCAAAAGGTGATTTTGCACAGCAAGCATGCCATTGTGTGCCACAGCTGTGGAAACGTGTTTTGGGTAGGCTGTAAAAAATGGCAGCTGGACTGTTAATAAGGAGGTGTGCACAAATGCAAGTGGTGAAAATGTGGCATGAAAATATTGCAGATTGACGAAGTTACAAGGGTGCATGGAAACGTTGCAATGCACGCTTACAACACAGTCATTGTATGGACTTTCAGCACCAAATTTTCAGCATAGGCATTTTAGGACCTTTGCTCATGAATAGTGTCACCGTCATTTCCTCAAACTGTCCCAAAAACTGATTTCGCATAGCGACTGTGCAATTCTGCGCCGGACGTGCGAAAACACATTTCATCCAGCTGTACTGTTCATAAGGAGGTATGGAAAAATGCCAGTGATGAACAGCTGGAGTGAAACTATTACAAATTAACAAAGTCATGAGCGTGCATGCAAACTGCACAATGCACGCTCGTAAAACACCAATTTTATTGACTTTCATCCCTAAATTTTAAACATAGGCATTCTAGGACATCTGCTAATGAACAGTGTCACTGCCATTTTCATAATGTGTCTTGAACATGGATTTTCCACAGTGACCGCTCTATTCAGCGCCAGAACTGAGAAAACAGATTTTGGTCAGGATGTGAAAAATGACAGCTGTACTGTTCATTAGGAGGTGCAGAACAATGGCACTGCTGAAAATCTGTAGTGAAAATATTATAAGTTTACGAACTTACGAGCGTGCGTTGCGCAGTCATTTTATGGAGTATTTTCACCAGATTTTCAACATAGGCATTTTAGGACCTCTGCTCATGAACAGTGTCACTGTCATTTTTGTAATGTGTCCCAAACACTGATTTCGCACAGCAACCGCGCTATTCTGCGCCGGAAATGCGAAAAACACATTTTAGCCAGGATGTGAAAAATGACAGCTGTACAGTTCACAAGAAGGTGTGGTAAAATGCCAATGTTGAGAATCTGGCATGAAAATATTGTGAATTCGCTAACTTATGAACGTGCGTAGCAACTGCGCAACACATGCTCGTAAAACAGTCATTTTTTTTATTTTTCCCACCAAATTTGCAACATAGGCTTTTTGGGAGCCCTCCTCATGAACAGTGGTACTGTCATTTCATTACTTGGTCCCGAAAGGTGATTCCGTGCAGTGACTGCGAAATCACCTTTTGGGACTAAATAGTGCCATGACAGTGCAAGAATTCGTGAGGAGGGGTCCCAAAAACCCCATGATGAAAGATTGGGGCCAAAATTCCCAAAAATGCCAGAGATATGCAGCAAAGTTGAAAAAAAACTATTTATTCCATTATACAGCTTACCGGTATTTCCTCAGTTTGCGGTCGGCTTGGAAGAGTGCAGACATGTTCCCGGTCCACCGAAGATCATTGTGCCACACTCCGCGGGTAAATATGGGGTGGGGGAGGCAGAAGTGCACAGAGGGTGGGTGCGGGTGGAGGGCAGGGAGACTACAAGGGACCGTTGTCGTTTTACAGGTGACAAAACAAGCAAAAACCATTGCTGGACAGTTTTTTTTGTTTTAGGGGATTTGGCATGCTGAGGTAGGCTCCCAGCGTGCCAGCTAAATGCTTGGGGGATCTGTAGCCAACGGGGTTGGTCACCCTCCATCGGCACACAACACGGGGATGATTTTATGCCGACGGAAATGGGCATCCCGTCGGCACACAAAAGCAGGGGGCCAAGCCAAGGGATTGGGCAACCCCCTCGGCATTTAACAATGGGGGGGTTCTTTATGCCGACGGGGAGTGGGCTTCCCCGTCAGCACATACAGAGGGGCAGGATTAACTGACAGGGGGATTGGGCACCCCCAAAGCTGGTAGTTTGGTGACCACTGTGCCACCATGCTCATAATGTCAGTGAGCACGTCCAGGGAAGGTCCGCTGCATCTGATGAGCTTTGCTCGGATTGCAGTGGACCTTTTCTTAGATGTGCTCTCCCCATTATGTATGCATGGTGTGGTGCCAGCTTTATGCAGGCTGACTGGGGAATGAGGATGCAATACTGTGCGTGCCCTGCATTCGCCTCCAAAGCTGCACTACCAAGATGTTGGCTGCAAGCTCGCCAACATAAAATGGACTCCCTTCAACTATGCACACTCAGTGTTCACACATGACAGTATTAGCTGACCAGTTCCTTCAGCAATTCTAACAATTATGATTATAAAGGCGTGAGGATAGAGGTTCCATGACCGAGGAAGTAGAGAAGATTCGGACTACTGGACTGTTGTAAAACATATATAGGTACACATAATAAGTAAAGCACCTAAAGAAAGATACATTATATATACACTTCAGCACAGTAAATTATCGTGAAACAAGTAAATCACACTGAGGTTGGAGGAGAGCAATGACAAGTAAAACTGCAGTAGGATGGAAGAACACAAAAAAACTATGAGAAAGGGTCACAAAATGTAGGGCAATGCTCCGTATTAGTTGTGCAGAAGCACCCAAAAAATTTCAATTACAGACCCAGCGATGTAAACAAGAAAGGTGGGTGATAATACATGTGGCAGCGTATTGACAGGCGGGAACTGCTGTCAGGCACTAAGTACTCCCAATGAGTGTAATCATGCACTGAAAGACGTGCACGCCTTGAGGAGCAGCACCAAAACAGAACTACCTGTATTCCACAACACGGAGATAAAAAACAAAGTAAGGAAATTCCAATTTTACAAAGCCAGCAATATCAAACTAACAACTGACAGGCACAGAAAGGAATGTTTGACTGATTCACATAGGGAGAACCCTAAAAGCAAACATTTGCACATGGTCTTTAAGAGTCCAGAACACAAGTGTCTCTTGAAAGTCCGAACACAAGTATACAATGTTACTTCAGCAACTTGACAATAATCGGGGCGGTCCCACCCAGCTTGTGAGTCACAGCTCTGTGATGATGCTTTCTGTAAGGTCACTCTCATTCCTGCATACTGAATTAATCACATGCCACTGCACACTGCTAAACATTCCAATTAAAGGAATATATACTTTTTAATTAGTGAGCTACGAGCATGAATTATGACAGGACAGAATATCTCTTTGATCTCTCAGAATAACATCCTACAAAACACCTCTCTTGGCTGTGAGGATTTCCACAGGTAACTATCACAGTTGCTTACCTCCTGGTGTCGTAAAAATGCAGCCTTTTATGGCTAGTTTCCTAGGTTCAAATCTGTTTTAACCTGTTTTATGTTTGCTTGCATGTGCAAAAACAAATGCCATCATCTGAGTTTTCAGAGGTGTGTCAGCCCTCTTCAATTCAGTCAGTGTGTTTGCAGGCATGGCGCGGTTCTCCAATGCCTGCTGAGCTGTCTATGACAGCTCCAAAATGCAATGACGTGCAGTTGAATGGGGAGCGGCGCTCCAGTGAGCAACAATAAGATATTGCCTGCTCATGCATGCTCCCCTACACACACACACACACACACACACACACACGCATAGCGCGCGCATACTGTGAGCTGCCACCCCCCACGCACACACTGTATAGCGACGGGGTGCCCAATCCCCCATCGGCTGTGCTGTGCCCCAAACACAGTTCCATATGCCGCTGGGTTCCCACCCCAGCGTGGCTTCAAATCTTATAGCCGGCGGGGTGCCCGATCCCCCTCGGCTCCACTATCTCCTCCCCCCCTCCGAGTGCAGGGTGCCACGCTGGGAGCCCACCCCAGCATGGCAACAGATGCTATGGCCGACGGGGGTGCCCAATCCCCCATCGGCTCCATGCCCCCCCAACCAGCCATCCTTCTGCCACGCTGGGAAGCCCACCCCAGCGTGGCAAAGCGTCCAACGTCGTCGTCATTAAAAAAAAAATACCTGAAACTCCAAAACGGTCCCTTGTGTCTCCTCCACGCACAACCCACCCACCCACTGTGCACCCTGCCTCCCCACCCCCCTCACCCCATACTTACCTCCCGGGCTGGGCGATGATCTTGTGGACCAGGAACACGTCTGCACTCTTCAAAGCTGACCGCGAACTGAGAAATGCCCGGTAAGCTGTATAATGGGATAGATAGGTTTTTTCAACTTTGTTTGCATATCTCAGGCATTTTGGGAATTTTGGGCCCAAATTTTCAACATGGGGTTTTGGGACCCCTCCCCATGAATGTGCACTGTCATGGCGTTATTCGGGCCCAAAGGGTGATTTTGTGGTCACTGCGCCAAAATCACCTTTTGGAACTGAGTAACAAAAGCGACACTGCCACTGTTCATAAGGTGGGCTCTCAAAAAGCCTATGTTGGCTAAATGGAAAAATTCTAAAAATGTCTGTTCTGAACGTGCATTGTGCAGTTCCTCGCATTCTCGTAAGTTCTGGAATTTTTAATATTTTCACTCCAGATTTTCAACATTGCCATTTTATTACACTTCCTTATGAGCAGTACAGCTGTCATTTTTCACATCTTGCCCAAAACGTGTTTCCGCCCATGTAGTGTGCAATGGCACAGTCTGTGTGCGAAATCAATGTATGGGACACATTAAGAAAATCACAGTGACACTGTTCATGAGCAGAGGTCTTAAAATGACTGTGTTGAAAATTTGGTGAAGAAATTCCTAAAATGACTGTTTCTGGCGTCGATCGCAGTTCATGCGCTGTAAGTTTGCAATTTTCTATATTTTCACTCCAGATTTTTCCACATTGCCATTTTATTACACTTCCTTATATGAACAGTACAGCTGCCATTTGTCCGTCGCCCAAAATGTGTTTCCGCACATATAGCGCACAATGGTGCAGTCAGTGTTCTGAAAGCAATGTTTGGGACAGATTAAGAAAATCACAGTTACACTGTTCATGAGCAGAGGTCTTAAAATGGCTATGTTGAAAATTTGGTGACAAAGTCTATAAAATGACTGTGTTACTAGTCAGCATTGTGCAGTTTCACGCACCCTCATAAGTTCATGACTTTGTAATATTTTCAGTCAGATTTTCACCAGTGGCATTTTCCACATATGAACAGTACAGCTGTCATTTTCACAACATGGTCGAAATGTGTTTTCACACTTTCAGTGCAGAGATGCGTGGTCACTGTGGGAAATCATTGTTCGGGACAGATAAAGAAAATCGCAGTGACACTGTTCATGATTGGAGGTTCCAAAATGCCTGAGTTGACAATCTGCTGTAAAAAAATCCCCAAACTAATTACATTACGGGTGTGTTTTGCACAGTTTCTATGCACGCTCATAACTTCACCAGTTTTTTTAATATTTTTACTGCAGATTTGCAACATTGCCATTTTTCCACCTCCCCATGAACAGTACAGCTGTCATTTTTCACATCCTGTTCAGAATGTGTTTTTGCACCTGTGGTGCTAAATGCTGTATCGCTGTGCATAAGCAGCTTTAAGCTAACAAACTGATATTGCCACTGTTCATGAGGTGGGGTCTCAGAAAAACATTTTGAAAATTTGGGTGAAAATACCAGCGAATGCCTGAGCTGTTAGGGTTTCCAACCATAACCCCAACCCTGTGAGGAATGACAGGCATCAGGGGTGCGACTTGGGATTCTTGCCTGTAATGCTCATACCATTCCACACCCTGCAGCCAGTGAGAGGCATGAGGTATGCCTTGGACTCTTGACCCAAAGTTCACCCATTCTCCTGCACCCATCTCACCATATTTACTGATGGAATGGGGTGCGCATGAGGGCCAAAGACCCCAAGGCACACCGTGACACTTGTCAGTGTCTGCAGGGTAGGGTGTGGTGAAATGGTGTGGCTGTTATGCCTGACGACCAAAAGGCACACCCCAATGCCTGTCACTCTCTGCAGGGTGGTGGTGGGGTTGGCTTCAGTTCAATACTTCACTGCCATTCCTATTACGCAGCTCTGTAACTTCTACACTACCAATGCCAATGCCAGCAAGCAAACATTCGGCATTGACAAATGCTTGTTTCATAGCAGCTACAGGAAGTTTTGCAACTATGTGTCAACACAGAAAAGAAAACTAGTTATTTAGCTCTGGCCAGCAACTGCTTTGGGGTCAAAAGATCAGGCTCCTTTAAAAGCTAGTCTTTCAGATGGGCCTGTTGACCCTGCCATGTCTCATAAGCAGAAACTCAAAAACGTATATTTATAACAAAATGATATGCACATAACTAGTAGATGGTTATCACGTTACACTCCTCCTTCCTAGACTGAACTTGGGGAAATCTGTTCCTGGGCATGGGATGAGTTCCCAAATTCAGTTCACTGCTCTGTCAGGATAACTCATCTAGAAACATAGAAACATAGAAACATAGACTTTGATGACAGATAAGGACCGCTTGACCCATCTAGTCTGCCCATTTCCCTACCTACTGGATAAGCTGCGATCCGAGTTAACCAACAACCTATTTCTTCCTAGCCCCACAAGAATTGCTTTATATGTGTGTCCCATGCATTCTTGAATTCTCCCAAAGTTTAGACCCCACAACCACCTCAGGAAGGTGGATCCATGTATCCACCACCCTCTCTGTGAAAAAATACTTCCTCACATCGCCCTCAGCCATCCCCTCTATCTTCAAATTGTCCCTTGTTCTGTATTTGATTTGCTGCCCCTACCCTGTGAGTGGCCATGTCATACCCTGCAAAGCAAGGCTCCATCTTAAAAGCCTACCAATTTTTTTACCCATTTGTGCCAGCCAAACCAGGGGGGTAATGATCTGTTTGTACCTCAAAGTGCCACCCATAGGTAGGACTCTAATTTCTTCAGTGCCCACGCCATTGCAAGGCATTCTTTCTCCACTGTAGAATAAGCCTGCTCTCTGGAAAGTAATTTCTTACTGAGGTTCACTATTGGGAGATCTTTCCCCTGGTTAGAAGTCTGGCTAAGTACTGCCCCCGATACCCACATCTGAGGCATCTGTCTGAACTACAAATGGTTTACTGTACTCAGGACTGGTTCACCAACCTTTGGAAGGTGGCAGGGGCATTCTTCATTCCGAAAGGCATTACCTCAAACTCAAATAAACCTATTGGAGTGATGAAGGCCGACCTCTCCCTAGCTCTAGCAGTTAACTCCACCTGCCAATACCCTTTCATCAGGTCAATAGTGGTAAGGTATGTCACTCCTCCCAACTTGTCCAGTAGTTCATCCATAAATGGCATTGGGTAGGCATCCAACTTTGTGACTGCGTTGAGTCCATGACAGTCCACACAAAAATGAGTAGAGTCATCTGGCTTGGGAATGAGGACTATGGGTGAGGCCCAGAGGCTATAGGATTTCTGTGTAACCCTCTACAAATGGGGGTTCCCGAAAAGTCTTCCTTGAGCTTGCCTAAATGTTCACTGCCAGGCTGGTGTTATGCATTTTAGCAGTTTAAATGTATTGCCAGAGAGTGCCAGTATAGCCTCTGTGTACTGTCTTTGTAAGAGCTGCCTGGATTGCAGTCATAATTAATCTGAGAGGGAGCTCTGTTGTTAGAAGATGTACTTGTTTGCTGATCATTTGTTAGAGTAGTAATAATACTGCGGTTTGTTTTTACCTGCCTTCTTTGCAGCGTGGACGGTTCTGTTTGTTTCCATCATCTTGGTCCTGGACTGCAGAATGGGCCAATCAGTACATTTGGGACTCTAAAATGGAGCCTGCCTACAGGGGCTTGGTGGGGCCAAAACTTGTAGGAATTGTAGTTTTTGCTTTTGGAGCCTAAAATAACCTGGAGGGGAGCCCTTGTTGTGACTGATAGGCAGATCAGCCAACTGAACCTTTTGGATCTTGGGGAAAGTCCCACACTGCTTGCAGTTTTGGTTAGATCGGAGTTGGGAAGTGAAGAAGTAACAGCTCAAGATAGTTCGAGCAGCAATCCATAGTGGATTCACGTGGGAGAACTGTGGAAAGGCCTGAGTTTGGCCTGCATGCCTGCCTGCCTGCCTGCCTGCTGTTCCTGAGAGGGAACTTGTGTTTTTTTCCTTTTGGATGGAATCCGAATTTGGAGAGCGAATTAAGACACTGAATTGTGACCAGGCTTTAACCTGAAGAAGACTGAATATTTGCTGAATGTGATCTGCCTGTCAGGACTTCCAGCTACCTCTGAACTCCCGGATTGTGCAGAGACTCTGTAATTGTGACCTGGAGAGCCATTTGCCCGGTACAGTAGAATTTCCTTGCATGTGAATGTGCTGTGTGCTTATAGTACATTGTGATTTGGTTCCCCACTGTGTGTCTGAACTATGTTTTGCTTGCTGGAGGCAGTATTCAGCTCCACAGACTGAATCCGTATTCATTTCTGTTTGCCTAGGCCCTGCTACACTGGCCAGCCACAATACCTGCTACGCAGAGAAAGTCATCAACGAGAGACAGGCCTGGAGATCAGCCCTCTGCTCAATGCCTTGAACAGGAATGACGCCTCGGTGATTTGTGTGGGCCCTGCTTCTCCGGGCACTCCAGCTCAATGGCCTGCAGTCTCGATTTTGTCCTGCCTGTGTCCAGTATTGGTATCATGAGTAAACATCAGGGTAGCTCACTGCAACCACAGCTAAATCTAAAAGTGGTGTCATCTGATTGTCTTGTTGCCTTTTCTTTCACGAACTGAGCCCTCCGGCTCCGGATTACAAATATTGTGTGTTGTGCATGTTGCTTTCTGCGATCACAGGGCCCCAAACTGCTGCAATGTTCCTGGCTAGCCCACCGTTTTCCTACCTAGGTACCCAGAGTGTGTGACTGTGTAGGGACTCTGAACTGCATGCATAACTGTCTGATTAATATAGCTTTTAAGCAAATCAACCTGATTACGTCCCTCCCTTGTTCAAGTCCCCTGAATAAATCAGATTTAACTTTGTTTGCATTTAACTTGACTGTGATTCCAGTTTGTGCCGAAAGTATTGTACTGTTGCTATTTTCTGTGCTTAACCTTGTTTTACAGGGGGTCCCCAGGGTCAAGTTAGAGGAATCAGTCCTGGTGGTAAGTGCAAACAGTGTGGGTAATTGCCTGGTGAATAAGGGTCATTATGAAAGTACTTATTGTATATTGTTCAGGCCAGTAGAAGGAAAAGAGAGGGTTTACAGTGTCCTGGAGGGCTGTGCCCAGGTTAGCTTGACCACTAACAACCATGACCTCTGGGTGGAGGCACCCGTTTCATTACCCAGGCCCCTTAACCTGCTACTAGCCAAGCAGACAGGGGTAGTATCCCTTGTTATAGCTCCACCTAGGGGTTACATCTTAGAGGCTCACCGCTGGGATTTTGTGCCTTCTAGTGGCCAAAATTACGAATTATTGTTTAAAGATTAATGGCTACCCCAGTAAAAATGGCAGTACACCAGTTGTTGTGGTGGTGAACTGGGCAGGAGATAGACCCCTAAAATGCTCTGCTTATACTGGATATTCCCCTTGGTACCAGTAAGGACACTGTAGAGGGAGCACTCTCCAAAGTTGAATGTTTAAAAAACCCTGTGGTGGTGGGTTGACAGGCTGATTTGATCGCCCAAACTTTCATAGCCTTGGTAGAGTGTGGTGACCTCATGGACAGTTCTAAAGTGCCACAGACTATTGCCTCAGAAGGGGTCCTAGCCACCTGGAGAGTGATAAGAAAAGACAGTAAAGACCCTGGAGAGGATGAGCTCCCACCATTATCTGAGACTTTTGAGGAGAAATTTGCTAAGTTGTTGCTGGAGGAAGGGAAAACCATGAAGACTTTAAGAAACTATGTCTGCACCCTGGGGGTGTCCGTTCACCAACACCCCCTCCCACTCCAACACCTGTTACTGCCCTGCCTTCTGTGCCCATGCCAATGCTGGCTCCTATATCTGTACCTGCCATTAGTCATGACTCCTACCGAAGGCTGACAATCTTCTCAGGCACCCTCCCCATCCCCCAAGGGGAGGATGACTGGGAGACCTGGATCAACTATGTTACCCCCTTGGTACTCAAGTGGCAGTATGTGGAGGCTGAGAAGCAGAAAAGAATCTTAGAAAGTTTGAGGGGCCCCGCCCTTGAAGCCATTAAATTTTTGAGGTCCACGAATCCTGATGCATCTGCTCAGAAGTACCTATCTGTACTTGAAGGCAATTTGGGGAGCACTGAGTCAGGGGAGACTTTGATGTGGAAATTCTAAGGTACCAAACAATGAAAGGGAGAAAGTTTGTCTGTGTATGTTACTCACCTAGAAAGAGCTCTGCAGAAATCATACCAGAAAGGTGGGGTAGCCACCAGTGATTTGAACCGTGTGAAATTGGGCACATACTGCAACATGCCAAGCATTCTAAACTGCAGATCATCCAGTTAAGGCTCCAGGATAGGAGATGTAACCCACCTGACTACTGTAACTTGATAAAAGAACTCCAGGAGGTAGAAGGTGAAGAGGGAGATTGTAATTATGGGGTGAGTGCAGCCCAAGTGATCATGGCACCAGAAGACCCTTCCAAAATGGAGACCACTATGAGTGTCCCACTGTGGGCTAAACGGTGGAGGAAGGAGTTGTTGAAGGAAGTCAGAAAAGTACAACTGGGTGTGTTTGCTGAGGTATCCCCTGCTGACAGAGACCCTGGCCCCTGTCAGGACGTGACTGTTATGGGGTGGGGGTGCACCCTCAGGCATCCTGTACTGAGGGTTGCTTCTCGACTGATCTCAAGGAATTGACTGCCACCTTAAAGGAACTTTTGAGACATGGTACACTACCAGCAGAAGTCAGATCACAAATCTCCCATCGATGCTCCAGCATCCCCTGCTATGTCTTCCCCAAGGATGCCCCAAGAGCCTGTCATTTGTCACAATTGCAGCAAGGATGGCCATATGAAGAGGGAATGCCGGTCTCAGAAGAACTTAGAGAAAGTGGTGAACTGGCTTCAAGGAGAGCTTCGGAAAATGAGTCAGTGGTCAAGAAGTGCACGAAAAGACTGCAGTGAAGGCTTCAGCCATCCTAACTCAAACCCCTCTGTGGCTAAATTGTCTGTCCAGGCCCCTGCTGTTGTCCCTACAGACTGGTCCAAAATAGTGGGCCCTTCAATGAAGACTCCTGTGGCTGTGAATGGTATTCCTACTCGGGCTGTGCTTGACAGTGGGTCTCAAGTGAAGTATTTCAGGACTAGTACGACAAACACTTATCTGATGTGCCATTACAATCCCTGGAAAGCCTACATGTGTGGGGGCTGAGTAAAAAGTCTTATCCCTACCTAAGATATGTCTGCCTCTGGTTGTCTTTTCCTGCAACTGTAACTGGTGTAGAGGAGCAAGTAGAGACACTGGCCTGAGTGTGTCCCCCTACTGTATGATGGGGTTCCCCTGTTTACTGAAACAAACGCCAACATGTTTGGGAGACTAGCACAACTCTGCCATGAGAAACAAGGGCAACTGACTGGATAGGCCCTAAGAATTCCAGCCTTAGTAAAAAGGGCCTATGACTTACAACAGAAACCCAATGAAGAGGACCCAGATGAGCCAGTGGGGATAGTGTGGAAAAAGGAACCTGATTCCTTGGTATTGGTCCCCAACGTCCAGTGCACAATCTATGGAGAAATCCACCTAAAGAGAAATGTAAAGAACAAAATATTAATGTTGGATGCAGCAAGTGATGGAAAGTTGCCAGAAGGATTATTGGTTAAACCCAGCATCTTGCTTGCCCATATCCATGCCTATGCACTACGAGTGATGGTTCAGATTCGAAATGTGCCAGATCAGGAGGTCCAGGTGAACAGAGGGTGCACTCTAGCTACAGTACACTGCACAGACACTGCCGTGTGCCAATAACAAGTACTCTGGCCAAAAGGAGAGCGTGACCCTGGACTTATTTGACTTTGGTGATTCCCCACTGCCAGCTGAATGGAAGGCTAGGATTAGCAAGAAACTCGCCCAGAGAGACCAAGTGTTTTCATTAAAAGAATGGGACATGGGGTGTGTCCAGGGTGCAGAGCATCATATATGCCTGCATGATGACCGGCCATTTTGGGAGAGATCCCGACACCTCGCCCCTGCGGATCTAGATGATATGAGGAGACACCTGCAGGAAATGCTCACTGCTGGCTTGATACAAGAATCAAGGAGCCCATATGCCTCTTCCATTGTGGTTGTGCATAAGAAGAATGGGTCAGTGAGGATCTGTGTTGATTATCGAACCCTGAACACGGCAGACCGTCCCAGATCAATACACCATGCCCTGTATATAAGATGCCCTGGATTGCTTGAATGGGACCAGATGGTTCTCACTATTGGATCTTTGCAGCAGATATTACCAGATTCCAGTGGACACGGAGGACCGTGAAAAAAACACCTTTGTCTGTCCTTTGGGGTTCTATGAATTCCAGAGAATGCCACAGGGGATTTTGGGTGCCCTGGCCACCTTTCAGGGACTGATGGAATGTGCGGTGGGAGATATGAACTTGCTGGAATGCCTAGTGTACCTAGATGATGTCATTGTGTTCGGACGTGCATTAGAGAAGCATGAGACCCAACTGTTTAAAGTCCTAGACCAATTGGAAGACTTCGGCCTCAAGCTGTCCATAGACAAGTGCTAGTTTTTTCAAACCTCCGTGAAGTATGTGGGGCACAAAGTATCTGCAGAAGGGATAGAAACCTATCCCAGTAAGGTCGAATCACTGACTACTTGGCCCCAGTCCCATAACTTGAAAGAACTACAACGTTTCCTGGGGTTCTGTGGCTACTACCACAGGTTCATAAAAGACTATTCCAAGGTGATTCGCCTGCTCCTGAATCTCACCCAGGGTTACCCCCCTACCAACCGTAAATACAAGAAAGGGGCTGTCAAAGAACCCGAGAAAGTATATTTCTGAACAGGTGAACCTTTTCGTCCCCGCTGGACACCCGAATGTGAAGCAGCCTTCCATGAAGTCATATACCAGCTCATCCATGCCCCCATCCTCGCCTATGCTGACCCTACCAAACCCTATGTGTGCATACAGACACTAGTCTGCAGGGCCTAGGAGCTGTGCTGTAACAAGAAAATGAGGATGGTTTGGGACCAGTAGCTTTTGCCAGCAGGAGCTTGACCCCATCAGAACAAAAGTATTCTGTGCACAAGCTGGAATTCCTTGCCCTAAAATGAGCCATTGTTGACCAGTTTCATGAGTACTTCTATAGGGCAAAGATATTGGTGAAGACTGACAATAACCCGTTAACCTATGTACAGACTTCAGCTAAGCTGGACGCCGCTGGGCACAGGTGGCTCTCTGCTTTATCAACCTATGATTATGCTGTCGAATACAGGCCAGGACTGAACCTTATTGATTCTGATGAACTGTCATGAAGGCCAGTCTCCAAAAGTGATTGGGTCACATTGTTTGAACCTGACATCTGAGCACTGTGCCAAAAATTTGATAGAGATGAACAGATGTCTACGGACACAGTGGACTGTTCAGTAGATTGCTTGGGCCCTCCTGATACCTGCATACCGGCTGCCTATTGCCATTTCTCTGCTCTAGATATTAGTGCACTACCTCAATTTGACAATGATAGCATCCAGTGGACTCAATCCCAAAATCCTATGATTCAGCAAGCACTTGATGCCCTGCAAGTGGGGAAAGATGTGTCCCAGTTGTGTTTCACTTGCGAACTGCCGTATTGATTAAAGAAGGCCCCAGGTTGAAGTTACTCAATCAGCAGTTATGCAGAGAGACAGTGGATCGTAGTGGTCAAGAAGACAAGCAAAAATTGGTCCTGCCCACGGCAATTAAACACTTAGTACTGAGGTCCCTCTACAATCACAAGGGGCACCTCGGTATTGACAGGACTCTCGACCTGGTACAATTTTGATTCTACTGGCCCAAGATGGGGGCCGATGTTGAGCACCATGTAAAGACCTGCAGTCATTGCCTCCAAAGAAAAGCCCTGCCTCAGAGGGCTGCCCCCCTTGTCAATATCACTGCCAGTGCCCCATGGAAATGGTCTGCATAGATCTGTTGTGTTTAAAACCTGATCAATGGAATACTGGCAATGTGTTAGTGGTTATGGATCATTTCACATGGGATGCACAAGCTTTTCCAACTAAAGATCAAAAAGCCTCTACCGTCGGCAAGGTGCTAGTGGAAAAATTCTTCAGCCACTATGATGCCCCCTAGCGGATCCACTCTGACCAAGGCAGAGACTTTGAAAGTAGGCTAATCAAAGAAATGCTCACTCTGTGGGAGGTACTGAAGTCAAGAACCACCCCTTATCACCTGCAGGGGGACCCTCACCGAGAACGTTTTAACCACACCCTTCTAGACATGCTGGGCACCCTCCATCCAAAAGACAAGCATAAGCAGAGCCAGCAGATTAGCACCTTGATACATGCATACAATTGCACCAAAAATGATGCTACTGGGTTCTCCGCCTACCACCTCATGTTCGGGAGGGAGGCCAGACTGCCAGTTGATGTCTGCTTTGGGGTCTCTCCAGATGGGGTCAGAGACGAAAACTAATTGCCGTATGTACAGAAACTGAAAGCTCAATTGAACCATGCAGATCAACTGGCCCAGACAATGGCCACCAAGAGAAATCTCGCCAACAAAGACAGGCACGATAAGAAAGTAAAGGCTCAAGAGCTACTGTCCGGAGACCGTGTGTTGTTACACAATTTGGGACTACATGGCAAGCACAAAATTGCTGATAGGTGGCACCATCTTCCTCATGCAGTAGTTGGAAAGTTGGATGATCTACCAGTATACCAGGTACGCCCAGAGAATAACTCTAAAGCTGTCAAGACCATGCACTGTAACCACTTGCTGCCTATCGGTCAAGTTATATTGAAGCTGAGCCACCAGACATTGCCTCCCCTGGGCCGGTGACTCATGCTGCTACAAAAAAGAGACAGAGTCAACCTGCCCCAGTAGTTACAGATTTAAGGTTTCCTCTGCAGCAGGCCCAGAATAATAGTGACTGTCAGTCCACCTCTGATGAAAGTGACTATGGTAATGCCTATTATCCCTCCTATGAATTGAGTCAGCTGTTTCAAAGTAACCCTATGACTAATTGTGGGGATGAAGCTGGGCCTTCTGGACTGCCTAACCCCTCAGTTTTGTCCTTGGAGCCAATGCTCCTTGAAAGTGAAGTGCAAAGTATTACATCTGAGGTTGCGGACTCTCCGTGTTTTGTGGAACTTTGTGATTTGCCCGAAGAAGGGGCTGATGGTTTTAGTCTCTCTGGTGATACACCAGAACTAGAAGAACAATGTGAGAGTGTTGACAGCCCCCCTTGAGTGCCGCAAAGCCTAACTGTGCCAGAGCCTCCTCAAAATGAGCAACCTGGGCCTCTGTCAGAAGATAACGAACAAAGTGCTGTGGAAACAGAGCCTACAGAACAAGAAGCAGACAGTACTCCCAGTTTGAACATTCGCATCCATGCAGAGGCACCCATCACAAATGACGAAAGCTCCAAAGTTAGTGCTGAAAGTACAGAGACTGTGGCTATTCCCCCCAGAAAGACTGTCCGAGCTGTCAAGCCTGTATTGCGCTTCAGTTATGATTCTCCCAGGAGGCCAGTGGATTTGACTATCAATGTGGTTCACAAAGGTGTTTATATTTCTCAGAGCTCACTACCCAAACTGAGCTTAATGGCCAATTCTAGGTTGATTGTTCTTTCTTCTCAGTCTGGTGCCCCTGCCCCATCCAGCCCCAAGTTAGCTGATAGGGAAGGACCCCCTCCTACATTGTTTAATGTACAGGAAGTTATAACATGAATCAGTATTGTGATGTTACAAGTATGTTAATCATAGTGGAATCAGTATTACCTGTATGAAACTTGCATAAGTATTGTCCTTATGGATATAATATCATGAAGTGTAGCGAATATGTACAGTAAAGTAATACGTTTATATTAACTGATGCATGATGGTACAGATTTGACATGGACGCCAAGTTTTCTCCAGGCAGGGAAGGGTGTAATCCCCTTACAAATGGGGTTTCCTGAAAAGTCTTTCTAGATCTTGCCTAAATGTTCACTGCCAGGCTGGTGTTCTGCATTTTAGCAGTTTAAATGTATTGCCAGAGAGTGCCTGTATAGCCTCTGTGTACTGTCTCTTTAAGAGCTGCCTGGGTTGCAGTCATAACTAATCTGAGTGGGAGCTCTGTTAGAAGATGTACTTGTTTGCTGATCATTTGTTAGAGTAGTAATAATATTGCAGTTTGTTCTAACCTGCCTTCTTTGCAGCATGGACAGTTCTGTATTTATTTATTTATGAATATTCGGAAAAACCTTTGAGCGTGAGCTCTTTTACAAAGGTTCCACGTCAGGGTGGACAAACATAGCAAAACACAAATACAGTGGTTACAGGTTTCAGAACATGTTCAGTTACAAAGGTTCCACGTCAGGGAGGGACTAATGATACAGAAACACCAGTATAGTAAATACAGATTTCAGATCATATACAGTTGTTTCAGGATTAGCACAAATACAGTGGTTACAGACAACAGAAAGACACAGTCATACAGGTTCAGTGCATTAGGCAGTTCAAGAGTCACGGTTTCAGTGCTGGGTTTAACGGTGGTAGTGGGGAGAGTCTATCAGGTTTTTCCTGGTGGGCACGTGCATTGTGAGATAGACTGTAGGTGCAGTTTGAGGCCAGTTTTGAACTGAGGCAGGCTGTGTGTATGTAGTTTCTGCGGGAGTTCATTTAGCCAGAGGGGGCTCGGTAGATGACGGCACATGACCAAGTGAGGTTCGCCGGAATGGGATGGACAGTGCACCGTTTTTTTTCCCTCTGGTGAAATGTGATGAGGGGAGAGGCCTCGAGCAGGTTTACTATGCAGGGTGGTGTTTTTCCGAGGAGAGCCTTTTTACCCAATAGACAGGTTTGGTATTTGAGCCTGTCTTTTAGGCTCAGCCAGTTAGTGCTTTTATACAGAGTGCAAGTATGGGTGTAATGGTCTGCGCTCAGGGTTAGGCGGCATGCCTTATTTAATGCAATTTGGATCCTGTTGAGTGCAGTGGCAGTGGCAGCTCCATAGACCACAAGCCCGTAGTCTCGTGGGAAGTATTGAGCTGGAGACCGAGAGTCGGAGTGCTTCCAGAGTGAGGGAGTTCTTATGTCTGTAGAGGACCCCGATCTTTGTGTTAACTGACCTGACCAGGGAGTCAATATGGTTTGTATACGTGAGAGAGTCGTCAAGGATGACCCCTAAGTACTTAAATGATTGTACCTGCTCAATCTGCTCACTTGCATTATTGATGATATTGAGTGGGGGGAGCCTGCGCTTATTGTAATGGCTGGAGTGGATCATGGCCTTGGTTTTCTTGTAGTTCAGTAGCAGCCTTTTCCTACAAAACCAGTCCTCGAGTTTGTTGAAGGAGGTTTATAGTTCTGTTTGTAGTGCTGTCTGGGAGGTGCCACTGCTTAGCAGCACAGCATCATCCTCATACAGGATGAGAATGGTGTCACAGGCCATGGGCAGTTCATTAATAAGGAGGCTGAAAAGCAAGGGGCCAAGGATTGATCCCTGAGGAACTCCTAGGAGTACCTCTCTGGAGCTGGATATTGTCTGCCCGATTTTGACTCGCTGACTCCTTTGTGATAGGTAATCATTGAGCCAATTTAGGGCATTTGGTGCCACTCCCAATTTTGGAGCTGGGATATCAGTAGAGGGTGGTTGACAGTATCGAAGGCTTTAGTGAGGTCGATGAAGATGGAGCCCACCAATTTACCTTCATCTAGTGCCTTGTGTGCGCAATCAGAGTACGCAAGCAATGCAGTGGTGGAACTGTGTTTCTGCCGGAAACCGTGTTGGTTTGGGCAGAGCAAATTGTACTTGTTTAGGTATTTGGTGAGTTGGTTTGCTACGATTTTCTCCAGCGCTTTAGATAGTGGGGAGAGGATAGATACTGGCCTGTAGTTAGATATCATTGCCTTGTCACCACTCTTATGCACTGGGGTTACCAGGGCTTGCTTCCAGACTTCTGGGAATTGGGCTAGGGCCAGGGATTTGTTAAATAGCATCGTAAAGGGTTTGATCATAACATCAAGTGTCAGAGATAGTATCTTCATGTCTATCCCATCACTCCCCAGCCTAGTTTTTCCCAGGACTTTCCTGACCATTGTTAGGACCTCCCTTTCCGTCACCTTCTTAAAGTAGAAAGTTGGGTGATTTGTATTGGTGTGGTTTTCACAGCCTTGGTTATCCACCGGCAGAAGGTAGTCTGGGGGTAGTACTGGGGCTAGGTCAGTGAAGGCCTGGTTGAAGGCGTCCGCAATGACTACAGGATCTGTGGAGGGTGCGTTGTTTATATTGAGTGTTTTAGGACTCAGCTTCTGGTCTTTGCCGAGGGTGTTCTTGAGATTATCCCAAAACTTCTTCCCATCTCCCCAGGCGTTGTTGAGCTGGGTCTTGTGGAAGATGGCCTTTGCAAGATGGACCAGTTTTGTGCACTGATTTCTAGCAGTTTTGTAATGTTGTAAGTCATGCTTAGAACCAGAATTTAAGGCTTTGGCCCAAAGGCAGTCCCTTTCTTTTAAGAGAGAGAGGAGCTTTCCATCCAGCCAGCCGTTTTCCACTCCATGCATTTTTCATTTAGTGCGTGGGGCATGAGTATCACAGATGGAGTTGAAACCCTCCGTGAAAAAGCTGAGTGCCTGTTCATAGTGGGCACCTTGTGTATGGGGAACCAGTTGTAGGCAGACAATGCTGATATGATGGAACCAAGTTTTCCCTTTCACAGGACCCTGCTCTCGATGAGATGTGGTGGGCTTTTAGCAATTTTACTGTTCCAGAGAAAGGAAATCGGTCAGTGGTCGCTCAGTACATCCGGGAGAACTTTGAGTTCAGAGAATCTGGGTGGTGTGCTGACCAGAACCCAGTCAATTAGTGTGCTGGTGCCAGCCTTGTAGTTCTGTCTGGAAGCGTGAGTTACGAGTTGGGTGAGATTGTGGGAGGTGATTAGATCTTTGGTGGCTGTTGCATCATTACAAAGCCAGTTTATGTTAAAGTCGCCCATCAAGATGAAATTAGAGCTTATTTTGTGGCTGCTTATTTCTTGCAAAACCATTGGAAGTCCATCCTTGGCTTTTTTGGGGGGCAGGTAGGTTGTGGCAATGGTAATGGTCTTTCCATTTAGGCCGGCTTGTGTTTTTACCACTAATAACTCATAGTCCTCAGCAACTTTGGAGATGGGGAGGATGGAGCAGCTTAGCGTGTCCCTGACATACACGAGGCAGCCACCGCCTTTCTTGCCTATTCTGTCTAGTCTGAAAATTTGGAATCCTGCAATGGACACCTCGCTATCTTTGATCTTTTTTGACAGCCAGGTTTCCGTTAGGCAGAGTATGTCCGGGGTGTGAATGGTCATCCAAGCCTGGAGCTGGTCAAGTTTTGCAGTTAGGCTGCGGATGTTTAGCGATGCTATCTTTAGGCTGTCCACAGAGCGGGCATCCCTACCTCTCAGTGTTGAGGGTCCAGGATTTAGGTGAACGTTGCCTGAGAGTAGCAGTAGCATGAGGGTAACCTTCCTGGTGGATAGGGTGATGTTTATTTTACTTTGACTGTCATTTGTATTTTAGAAAAGGGGTGTCTAGATGCTTGCATCACATAGGGGAAGGTTAACTATTTTGGTTAGTGTGGGGTAGGCTAGCTTAGTGGTGACTGTCAAAGGGAGGTGGGGGGGGATTGAGGGGCCAAATAATACTGGAGGTGGTTGTGGCCATGTTCATGCTTATGGGCCATGATGCGCCCAAAGAGGTTTCAGAGTGCGGAGTTTGGGGACCGAATTTGTAAGTGGTGCCTGCAAAGCCAAGGGAGGTAGAGAGGAGTAAAAGTGGTATTATGTGGTTTATCCCCATATTAGCTAATTTGGGATGGCAGTCCTACAGTAGTCTTCCTACTGGTAAAATAGGTAATTTACTATGTTGCTTTACTTTAGGTTCAGATTGTAGGGAGGCAGAGAGGGGGGGATCTACAGTTGAGAGTGGGCACCAGGGGAGAGCTAGAGAGAGCAGGGAGGCAACAGGTTTGGTGCTTCCTTTGTGTAATGGGGATAGGTTGAAACTTGGGTGTGCTATATCCAATCGGAATCAGTGGTCAAAAAGGTGGGCGGGGCAAGAGTGTATTTAAAGGAGGCCTGGGAGGGGGTGGTGGGGGTGGCAGAAAAATCACCCAGAGAACAGTACAATAGAGGTTTGTAGTTGCAGTGAAAGTAAAAATGCAGAGCTAGCAGCGGTCCCTGAGCGCACCAATGGTTTGAGTGCAGAGGCTGTGTGGCCCAATCATGGGCCGCTTGCAGCGAATTCATGCCAATCAGTGTGGCACCACTAGGTATGGAGCTGTCACCAGGTTAGGCGGCCCTACCTCAACGTTGGATCCGGGTGCGAGTTCCAGGGAATCGGGCTACTTTGGTGGCTGGAGTTGGAGCGGCGGCCGTTGAGCGCCTCTTTTCGGCGCTTCTGCCAAGGATGCACCGGGATCCCTAATGGGGCCAGAAAAGAGCACAGATTGTTAAATAGCTCTCTGCTGCAGTATGGAGACTGGCGACAGCTCGTCTTAGTGGGCGGGGGTGTTACAGAGAATTACAAATTGTAAGGAGGTGTCATGGCTGAAAGGTGGGGTAGAGATACAAAGGAGCCCCGTAGAGCTGTTTGAAGGTGAGAAGTTTTTACAATAAGTGGGGGAAGGGAGAGGAGGCGGGAGAATCAGGTGAGGATAGGGCTGGCAGAGCTTGGGTCAGAGCCTGGACTTCGTAACCCTCTGGGGGGGTGGGAATCGGTAACAACAGCTAGTCAGGCTGTGGGTTCCAGTATCGATTTCAATGCAGTGTTTGGCATGTAGAGGGGTCCCAGAACAGTGAGACAGGAAGGGGAGAGAGACCACAATTTTAAACAGTAGTCTAGCCAAATAGTTATTACAGCACTTCTAAGAACAGTAGGCGACCAGACAGGGATTCAGCACACAAAATAAATTAATTGTTTTCACAGTAATTCCTAATCCCTATCTGCAAAACGGCTAACAGTCACTGTAGTTCTTGCTAGCTTTTTTTTTTAAAACAGTCCAGCTAATTCAGTTTAACATTTCAGGATAGCATCAGCAGAAATCACCCAGAGAACAGTACAATAGAGGTTTGTAGTTGCAGTGAAAGTAAAAATGCAGAGCTAGCAGTGGTCCGTGAGCGCACCAATGGTTTGAATGCAGAGGCTGTGTGGCCCAATCACGGGCCGCTTGCAGCGAATTCGCGTCAATCAGTGTGGCGCCGCTAGGTATGGAGCTCTCACCGGGTTAGGCAGCCCTACCTCAACGTTGGATCCGGGTGCGAGTTCCAGGGAGTCGGGCTGCTTTGGTGGCTGGAGTCGGAGCGGCGGCCATTGAGTGCCGCTTTTCGGCGCTTCTGCTGAGGACGCATCGGGATCCCTGCATGTTTCCATCATCTTGGTCCTGGATTGCAGAATGGGCAGAATGGGCCAATCAGTACATTTGGGACTCTAAAATGGAGCCTGCCTACAGGGGCTTGGTGGGGCCAAAACGTGTAGGAATTGTAGTTTTGAGATTTTGGCACCCAAAATAACCTGGAGGGGGAGCCCTTGTGACTTACAGACAGATCAGCCAACTGAACCTTTTGGATTTTGGGGAAAGTCCCACACTGCTTGCAGTTTCAGTTAGATCGGAGTTGGGAAGTGAAGAAGTAACAACTCGAGATAGTTCGAGCAGCAATCCATAGTGGATTCGCGCGGGAGAACTGTGGAAAGGCCTGAGTTTGGCCTGCATGCCTGCCTGCTGTTCCTGAGAGGGAACTTGTGTTTTTTTTCAGACTGAATCTGAATTTGGAGAGTGAATTAAGCCACTGAATTGTGACCAAGCTTTAACCTGAAGAAGACCGAAGATTTGCTTTATGCGATCTTCCTGTCAGGACTTCCAGCTACCCGGATTGTGCAGAGACTCTGTAACTACTACCGGAGAGCCATTTGCCTGGCACAGTGGAATTTCCTTACGTGTGAATGTGCTGTGTGCTTATAGTGGGTCGTGATTTGGTTCCCCCCTGTGTCTGAACTGTGTTTTGCTTGCTGGAGGCTGTATCCAGCTCCACGGACTGAATCCTTATTCATTTCCATTTGCCTGGGCCCTGCTACACTGACCCAGCCACAATACCTGCTACACAGAGAAAGTCATCGACGAGAGACCAGCCTGGGGATCAGCCCCCTGCTCAATGCCTTGAACAGGAATGACACCTCGGTGATTCGTGCGGGCCCTGCTTCTCTGGGCACTCCAGCTCAATGGCCTGCAGTCTCGATTTCATCCTGCCTGTGTTCAGTATTGGGTATTATGAGTAAACATCAGGGTAGCTCCTTGCAACAACAGCTAAATCTAAAAGTGGTGTCATCTGATTGTCTTGTTGCCTTTTCTTTCACGAACTGAGGCCACCGGCTCTGGATTACAAATATTGTGTGTTGTGCATGTTGCTTTCTTCCATCACGTGGCCCCAATCAGCTGCAAAGTTCCTGGCTAGCCCACCGTTTTCCTACCTAGGTACCCAGAGTGTGTGACTGTGTAGTAGGGACTCTGAACTGCATGCATAATTGCCTGAATAATATAGCTTTTAAGCAAATCAACCTGATTAAGCCCCTCCCTTGTTCAAATCCCCTGAATAAAACAGTTTTAACTTTGCTTGCATTTAACCTGACTGTGGTTCCAGTTTGTGTCAAAAGTATTGCACTGTTGCTATTTGCTGTGCTTAATCTTGTTTTACAGGGGGTCCACAGGGTCAAGCTAGAGGAACCAGCCCTGGTGGTAAGTGCAAACAGTGTGGGTAATTGCCTGGTGAATAAGGGTCATTGTGAAAGTAATTATTGTATATTGTTTAGGCCACTAGAAGGAAAGGGGGGAGTTACAGTGTTCCGGAGGGCTGTGCCCAGGTTAGCTTGACCACTAACAACCCTGACCTCTGGGTGGAGGCACCTGTTTCATTACCCAAGCCCCTTAACCTGCTACTAGCCAAGCAGGCAGGGGTAGTAGCCCTTGGGATAGCACCACCTAGGGGTTACATTTGGATTACCGTTAAATCCGACATTTCCTTCACCTCCCTCCTATTGTCCTTTTGGATAGCCTCTGACACCCGATATGCTGTCCTCCATATGTGCGCTTGTGTCCCTTTATCTACATCATGTGTCGCTAACAGGTTTAGTCCAGGTTTGGCATTAAACAATTGGGCAAAGTCTGCTAAAACCTCCCTTACTTCCTGGATTTGGTGTGAGGTCAACTGGAGCAACATTTTGATTGCTTCCACAGAGGACTCCTGCTTGCTTTCTTCCAGCAAGTCCAGAAGGAGGTCTTCCTCATTCGTCCGTCCCCTTCCCAGGACTACACACTGCAAAGACCATGTCAGCCATATTTGCATATGGCTTCATCATGTTGACATGGGACATTCTTTGGGTATGTCTCCTATCAAACAGTTCTACAATGTAATTTATGTCATTCATCTGTCTGACTACTATATATGGTCCTGTCCACTCAGCCTGCAGTTTATCTTTCTGGACTGGGATTAGGACCATGACCTTCTGACCCACAGTGTATGAACGGGCTCTGGCTCTGCGGTCATACCATACCTTTTGCTTCTGCTGGGTGACTGTCAGGTTACTCTGGGCTGTTCCTATAAGCTCCTTTAGCTTTTCACTAAATTTAAGGACATAATCCACTATGGGAGTTCCCTGGGTGGCATGCTTGCCTTCTCAGTCTTCCTGGATCAAGTCTAGGGGCCCATGCACCCTGCGTCCATATGAGAGCTTGAAGGGAGAAAACCCTGTCGACTCTTGCGGAACCTCCCAGTATGCGAACAACAGGTGGGGAAGGTATTTCTCCCAGTCCCTCCTATGCTGTTCAGCAAACACTTGGAGCATCAATTTATGGGTACCATTAAACCTTTCCACAAGCCTACTGACTTGCAGGTAATAAGGTGTCATGTGTCTCTGCACCACCCACACTTCTCCCAAAAAACACATCATTAGGTCCAACATGAAGGAAGCCCTTTGATCGGTGATAACCTCCTGTGGGAACCCAACACAGGAGAAAATCCCTGGTAAGGCATCTGCCACTTTGTCTGTCCTCAGTGAGGATAGGGCGACTGCATCTGGGTACCAGGTGACATAATCCACCACTGTTAGGATAAACCTCTTCCCGGAGGAGCTGAGGGTATTCAAAGAACCCACAATATCCATTTTTACCCTCTGGAATGTCTCCTCCATTATGGGCAAGGGAGCTAGGGCGGTTTTGGTTTTATTACCCATTTTCCCTATTTCTTGACACCGGTGACAAGACCTGTAATGTTCCTTACCCTGCTGGGTGAAGTTGGGCCAAAAGAAATTCTGGACCAGCCACTGCATAGTGTGCATGATTCCCAGATGTCCAGATATGGGGATTTCATGAGCAGTCTTGAACAACTGCTCATGGTACCCCTGGGGAATGACAAGTTGGCTGCCCATCACCCCTCCCTCTGTCCTTACATCCTGCGTATACAGCAGTCCATTGTCCCAGTACACTCTATGTCTCCCATCAGCTCCCTGTGTCCCGTCAGATTCTACCCAATCCCTCAGCCTCTATAAACTAGAGACATTTTTCTAAGCAGCTGAAAAATCTTTACACATTCCCCAGGCATGGGGTAGGCCCCCTTCAGTTCCTAAATTAGAGTCCCTAGCTCTCTGACAATTGGCTACCCCTCCCTCCTCAGAGTAACCTTCTGTAACTGTTCTGTTAACTGCTACCTAGGGAATTTCTACCACCTTTTGCTATTCTCCACATCAGGAGCCACAGGCTGGGGAACCAGCATCCAGTGTTGAAAAACAGGGGCTTCTATGGGGTCCAGGGAACCACAATTTGCCTTTGCTACCTGACTGTGGGTAACTGTACACACCACCCCCTTTTGGAGATTGTTCCTTATAACCACATCCATTGCCAGATTTTCTGCCTCTGCAACTATTTACACAGTCTCTCCTGTTTCATCCCAGTCCAGGAGAACACTAGCAAGTGGCGGAATCTTCTCCTCCCCAGTGAATCCTCGTACTGTAAACCAAATCCCCTTTTACCAAAATAAGAAATGCTCCATGTCCCTTAACCCGTGGGTTTGCACTCTATTCACAGTAACTGGGTGTATGTGCTCCCACAAGTTCACTGCCATGCTTTCAGGGATACACAAAAAAAAAACACCTCTTATCCAGCACCACTCTGTGCACTCTGTGCCTGTTTAGGACACTGTCTTGTAATATGCCCAGGTTGTTTGCAAAACCAGTATTCCCTATTTCTTTTATCAGGCAAATCCTTTCTTTGTAACCTGGGGCTGCCCACTTTCTGGGAAGGCAGTAAGGGTTTTAGCTGCCCTGAAGGCACTCTTTTCCCTTTCAGCGCTGCCACACCTGCCTCACTCCCTTTCAGAGCAAGCCTGCTCCTGGCATAGCAGTTCGAGAAATCGGCAGCCTCCTGCACTGTTTTTGGATCTCGGTCCTCTGGCTAAGTTTTCAGCTCTGGTGGGCAAGCCCAAGGGAACTGCTCCAAAAGTACAACATCCTCAATTTTCTCTAGAGTTTGATTTTATTCCCTTCCATCAACATTTCAAAATGTAATGTTGTTTTGTGGTTAACTCCTTGTAGATCATGTCAGGGCTTCTCCTGAGCTTACAGAACTTAACTCTGTATGCTTCAGCTGGCATGTCATATTTTTTTAACAATGCAGCTTTAAGTTTGCCATAATCATGACTTTCCTTATTGTCCATGTGACCCAATGCATCATGAGCTTTCCCGGTACACAGCGGGGGTAGGATGGAAGCTCCAGGGCTCTCCGGGAATTTTTGCCCGAATACATACCTTTTCAAATGAATTCAAAAATGTATCCATATCTTCCCCCTCTTTAAATTCAGCTATTAATTTAGAATTAAATTTGTAACCCAGTCCTGGAGGTCCAGGTTCACCCATGACACTTGCCTGCTCTGGCACTGGTCTTTGGAACTGTAGTTTTTCCAGTTCAAATTTCCTCTGATTCTCTCTCACCTCTCACTTGGCACTTTCTCTGAAGCTGCTGCTCATTTTCCTCTGCCTCTCTCTGAAGCTGGTTTTCTCTTTCCTCAGCCTCTCCCCAGCACTGTTTTTCTTTTTCTTGCTTCTCCAGCTCCATCTGGAACTCCCTCTGCTCGAATTCCAGCTCCGTTTTCCTCAACTCTGTCTGCAGCCGGATTCCATCTGGCTCCAGCATTTTGGTGACCTTCCCCTGCTGCTGTGGCTCTCTGTTCCCACTGGTCCTGCTGTCCTCCTCCCTAGGACTGGATACTGCGGTGGACCCTGGCCCCTCCACACCCAAGGTCTGGTCCCTTTCAGTTGCTGACTGTGACTCGAAATCTTGGGCAGTTGATTGTGCATTGGCTGCCACAAGAGCCTCTATGAGGTGCTATTTGTTTCACCACTCACTCTGGACTCCTCTCTGCAGGCACCACTGCCTCAAGTATTCCGCAGTGTACTCCCTGTAGGTGGAAGCTATCTTCTTCCCTAATCTATGGCTACACTAGCTTGCACTCAAAAAAAAATAAAAAATAAAACAGGTAGAGAACTTTGACTGTAACCAAAATGATATACATATATATATATATATATATATATATATTTATTTTTAAATCACTGCCTTGTTTTGTGTGTGAACAATTTATCTGACACACTGGACTGTTAATGCTCATATCACCAAATAATTTCACAGTATGCAAACTAATCTTTTAGATTGCAGCACTGCAAACCAAATCTTTTAGATCGCACTGCTGCCAACCAGATCTGTCACAAATGTGCTCTGCGGGTCAGGCCCTCTGCTCCCACAATGCCCTACCTCGAAGTGCAATATGTGAACAGGAGACAAACATCCTGTCAGTTTTGGGTCTGAGCAACTACCAGTCTCAAGTCCTGGGGTCAAATATAAACCTTTTTTCACTAGCATGTCCAGGTAACAGGTCCAAATTTCACACCCACTTTGGGGAAAGCAGCGCAATATTTAGCCCAGTGGGCACACAACCTGGTTCACAATCTCCTTTCTGACTCAGTTGAGACATAGGTATTTCCTTACCTTGCTGCATAAGGTGACACACTATAAGCACTTTAACAGTTATGTCAGAATAATCAACATCAACATTAGAAAACATCTCCGACAGGATTAAGAAAACCAAAATGTTTACTAAAATTAAAAATAGTAAATAAATACAAAACACAGAACATATATACATTAATGGTACAGTCAAAAAAAAAGAAATGAAAATTACAAAATAAAACACCTTTTTACTGAATTAACTAGTTCTAACTCAGTTTTCAGTTGTGGTTTACCTACCTTGACAGAAGCACCTCTTAAGAGTCCAGAACACAAGTGTCTCTTGAAGGTCCAAACACAAGTATACCATGTTCCCTCAGCAACTTGACAATATAGGGGGGATCCAACCCAGCTTGTGAGGTCACAGCTCTGTGGTGATGCTGGCTGTGAGGTCACTCTCATTCCTGCATACTAAATTAGTCACATACCACTGTGCACTGCCAAACATTCCAATTAAAAAAATATATATATTCTTTTTAATTAGTGAGCCACAGAGCATGAATTATGACAGGACAGATTATCCCTTTGATCTCTCAGAACATCCTGCAAAACACCTCTCTTAGCTGTGAAGATTTTCACAGTTAACTATCAGAGTAGACTGACCTCTAATGTTGTAAAAATGTAGCCTTTTATGGCTAGTTTCCTAGGTTCAAATCAGTGGCTGTTTTAACCTGTTTTTTGTTTTTTTATAGCAGCAACAAAAAGGTTTTCAACTATGTGTCAATACAGAAAAGGAAACTAGTTATTGAGCTCTGGCCAGCAACTGCTTTGGGGTCAAAAGGTCAGGCTCCTTTAAAGGCTAGTCTTTCAGATAACCCTGCTGACCCTGCCATGTCTCATAAGCAGAAATTCAAAAACATATATTTATAACAAAATTATATGCACATAACTAGTAGACGGTTATCACGTTACACACCTCCCTCCTAGACTGAACTTGGGGGAATCTATTCCTAGGCATGGGATGAGTTCCCCAAATTCATTTCACTGCTCTAACTGTCAAGATGACCCATCTGCATTTGCATTTGCTGCCCCTGCCCTGTGAGTGACAGTCACGTCGTAACCCTGCAAGACAAGGCTCCATCTTAAAAGCCTACTATTTGTTTTACCCATTTGTGCCAGCCAAACCAGGGGGTTATGATCTGTCTGTACTTCAAAGTGCCGCCCATATGACTTTGGTTTCTTCAGTGCCCACACCAGCCAGCAACTGCTTTGAGGTTTAAAGGTCAGACCCCTTTAGAAGCTAATCTTCTGGATGGGCCTGCATACCCTGCCATGTCTCATAAGCAGAAACTCAAAAACATATATTTATATCAAAATGACATGTCCATAACTAGTAGATGGTTATCACGTTACACTTGGCTCATACACAGAAGGTATGAGCTGGGCATTGTAAGTTAAAATTTAAGAATTTATGCTGGCCCAAAAAATTGTAGCACTAGTTTATTTAGCTAATCGGGCAGGCAACTTCCAAATGAGTTGCCTGCCCGAATCATGTCAGCAGCTCTTTAAATTCACACTACTTTTGCACAGGAAAAAATATGCATTTAAGCAAGCTGTGCACTTATCAGCTACATGTTTTCAAAGGGAAAGACTGAACCTGAGATCTGTTTTTTTATTATTTTCTTTATTTCAATACTTAGAATAGTATAAAACAAGTATACTAGCAAATAACATACATTAATATGAATATAAGTAATTTTGTTAGTGTATTGCTTTATTTTTCCTCATTAATTCATTATCTTAAAGAGGCATAACAGGCAGAACGCTCATTAAAATATTGTTTTCACACCAGCTGAAAAAAGGTTGTGCACTTAACAAGTGCTAATTACATGCTAATAGGTGCATCCATGAACTGTGAAAATGTGCTCCTAACTGGAATGTGTACTAAACCAGTGTGTACTTATCCAGAAAATTTAACTTTGCAGAGATAGGAAAAAAATCAGGAACTAGAAAGAGTGCATTTATCCAGAATGTGCACTTCTTTGATGTGCACTTAAGTGAACTCCACTGTAGTATTACGTTGAAGTACTTGCTTATGAAGGTATACTGTTAGAACAGTGACTGAATTTTGTCACCACAATTAGGTGCCACAAGAGAGGCAATGATGACTGGGGCAATCTTCATTTTTGATCACCCCCTTAGTCATACTGTCCTTTGTGCTCACACAGCTTCTGCCCCCTCTAGGGCATGCCAGTCCCTGAGGAGGTTATATTTAGTTGTGGGGGTGCGGCCCTGTATTGATGGGTGTGGGGGGGGGGCAAAGCCTCCGCAAAAGTGAATTGTTTCCTGGGAGGGCACTTTGGTGCTGTAACTCCTGGGAGACATAATGCCCAGTGCTGTAATACTGGGCAGCATGTGGTCTGCACCATAATTGGGTCACCAACATGTTTTTCACACCAACATGGGTGAACCGTTTATGAACAGCATACTGTACCCTCCTTATGATACTCATCGTTGAATGCTGAAGAGAGTAGTTCTCCATCCACCACAGTTAGCAGAACAATATGTTCTCTCTCAGTAAATCCTTATTACAAACATTACCCAACATGCTACTTCTGGAGATCAATTTAAAAAATTCATGTTCTATAACAGCATCAACTGTTGTATTCAGTGTGCACAGCTCTCCTCATTTCTTTTTAGCTGGAATAATATTCCCACACAGTGTGACAAAAAAATGTATAGACCTAATTAAAATGGTCCCATTTTGAATTGCAGGATGAAACAAATAATAATAAAATTAAATCACAAGACTCAGTTGTATCTTTTTTCATTAAGTTTCTGCTTATCCCCCTACATCCCAACCTGTGACATCAGTCCAGCTGCCCTGCCCTGTCCTGCCCTGCCCAGCCCCGTCACCAGCAGAAGGATGGAGGTGGTGCCGCCTCTGTACAGATCACTGGTAAGACCTCACTTATAAGGTTTTGTTTTACCTTTGTTTTACCAGTAGAGGCACAGTAAACTGAAGGCTTGCTTACAGGTGTAACCTGGGAGCACAAGAAAGTTAAGTGACTTGCTCAGGGTTACACAGTATCAAATGGGGGCTGTGGGATCCAAACCCAGGTCTCTAGGTTTGCAGCTCAGAGCCTTAAACCACTGCATTATACTGCATCTGAAGTAAGAAGTAGGAAGAAGAAGGTTGTTGGTTAACTAGGATCTGTAGCTTATCAAATAGGTAGAGAATGGGCAGACTGAGTAGGCCGAGCAGTCCTTATCTGCCGTCAAAGTCTATGTTTCTGTGTAATACTGTTTCCCATTCTAGAGGCCACATCTCTGGAATGATACAGAATAGGATACAGACAGAGTGAAAGCAATCCAGAGGGGAGCAACTAAAATGGTGCTAGTTCTGCATTACAAACGTTACAAGGAGAGATAACAGGAACTCAATATGTGCATCCTGGAAGAGAAAATGGACTTGGGGGATATGATAGAAACCGTTAAAAACCTAACGAGGGTAAATAAGGTATAGGAAGGAAGTATTTTTCAGAGGAAAAAAATGCACAAGAACAAGGGAATTTGCTGTGAAGCTAGAAGGTGGTAAATTCAGGGGAGATGTGAGGAAGTACTTCTTCACAGAAAGGGTAGTGGATTAATGGAATAGCTTACCAGCAGAGGTGGTGGGGGTGTAAACAGTGGCAGGGTTCAAGTATGCATGGGATATGCAAAAAGGGGATCTTAGTGAAAAGAAAGTGGGGGAGGGAAAAGAGCTGGAGGTCAAGGAGAGTCTCGGGTGATACTGCAAGTAGGGGAAAAATGGGTGAACTGGGTGGGTCAAGCGGTCCTTATCTGCCACAAAATTCTACATTTCTATGTTTCTGTATCTCTGGGACTTACCTCAACATTTTATTGTGTAGATTCTCTGGGTAGTGGTCCACTTAAAGGAAAACTCCATCCTCATATCTTCTAAATGTTATTTGTTTCCATGTCAATAGACAACTCTTTTCATGTAGCTGTTAAGTCTGTATGCAAATGCTTTAGTCTGTTTTTACAGTACATACTAGGCCCTGTGACTGCCCTGGGGGTCTCCATTTCATGGCTGTTGAAATCTCACTGTCCCTGAGGCTTCATTAGCATATGAGAACATTATGTAATCACCCTTTAAACTCCCCAGTAAACCAACCTGCTTAATTAGTCTTAAAAGAACAAGCTGCAAAAGGTGTTGAATACCACATTTACCTTCAGTAAGCTTTGCAAACTGTCTGAGTTATAATGCAGATTTTTTTCCCTTTAAACTTTCCTCAGTTTATGAGTTTCCAGAGAGTTTTTGCAGGATATTTGTTCTTTCAGCATAAAGATACATGGTATAAAAGGGTGGTCTGACATCATGTTCTCATATGCTAATGCAGATCTCAGATCTCAGGGACAATGTGATTTCAACAACCATGAAATGGAGATGCCCAGGGCAGTCACATGGCCTAGTATGAACAGTAAAAACAGACTTAAACATTTGCATACATCCTAACAGCCACATGAAAGAGTTGTCTATTGACATGAAACAAATAACATTTAGAACATATGAGGGTTGAGTTTTCCTTTAATATGTTTTTGCTTCCCCATTTTCTGCAAGTCACAGTGATAGTATGGTGGGTGCTCTTTGTATGCTTGTAAAAACTTGAGCCAAAGGCTGACTATTTCACTTTAATATTTGTTTATTTGCTGCTGTACTCCAAATCATAAAACCTCAATGAGCACAGAAGCTAAGCCACATATGAACTGGAAGTAAAACCCCCTTGAAAAATCTCTAAAAATATAGAATGCAATGCTGGGGTACAGCAGCAAATAAACAAATATAAAAGTGAAATATATCAGTCTGGCTCAAGTTTTTTGAGAAGCATACAATCAACCTTCACCATACTATCATTGTGACTTACCTCAATGTCACAGTTGTCCCATGGGTAACTCCCATGGGAAGCACTGCCAGGTGGCCTGGACCCTTGCTCCCCCTGGGCTGAAGTGAAGTGTTAGTCAGCAAGGCAGATAATCCAGTAGGCAGTGCAGGGCATGTGGTGGGCAGGGCGATGGATAGCATCCTGCATTAGGTTGGACTATTTCCACATTTTCTATCCCACCCCCTGACATCAAGAAGGCCTTGGCTGATGCTTAGTGTCATACTGCCGAGTTCCCCCTCCCTCGATTTATGGTTCTGGCTGCACTTCCACCTGTGGTCACTCAGGTGGTGGTGTTGCAGCAGAGATCATACTTCTTCCCACCCCTGAGGAGGCAAGTGTATATGGAACACACAACCAGCCTCCCCCAGCCAGCCCATTGATGACCCAAGCTAGTTCCTGAACCCTAGCCGACGACACCACGAGTTGTATGCTACTGCTGTGCTGGTGGGCTGGCTCAGTCTCAGTTATAGTTACAAAAAAGTAAAGCCTTGTGCAATTACAAGAATTCTGCCATTAAATGTTACTTCAGTCCTTGGCAGATTTAGTACTAGTCCATACCCAACTGTACACATTAACAGCACAACAGTAGTACTTGGCCCTGGCTCCAGTTTTCTCTGGGAGACTCCGTCTGACTCTTCACTTACTCACCCCACTTCCCCATTGCCACTAAGGTGCAGCTACATCTGTCCCAGGCTGCTTGGGAATGTGCTGAGTCCACCCAGACCATATGCCACAAGGGTCTTGGGCCAGTCAGCTACTGGCAGCAGAATGCAGTTGACTGTGGTGTATTGGAGGGATGCCAGGTAAACTGGAAAAGTACAGTATTGTAACAGGGATTAGGACAGTCACAATGCAGCTGGCAATATAAGCAGTCCTCTTCAATAGCCACAGACATTGTCACAGTCAGGTTTCTGCAAAGAATCTACTGTGCTAAAGCAACCTCTGTAGCCAGGTGAATGCAGGAGCAGACTGAGATAAAAGTCAGTCTTGTTACAGCAGCAGTCCTCAGTTAAAGTACAGATGAAAAGACAGGGGGAGCAGGCAGCTAGTGAAGTTTGCCACACTCTGGCTGACTCTCTGTTTACCAATTTATTTGACCTATCTCTAACTAGAACCTTGGGGATTTTATTCGGTGGTGGTCCTAGGATTCATGGAATTACATGAAACAGCAGTCGTTATGTTACCCTGACTTTAGCATCCTCTCTCAAATGATAACAGTGGGGGTTCGTTGGGGGTAAATGTCCATGCATCAGCAGAACATACTGATATGGTATTCCTGCTGCTGCACATAATGGTTTAGGCCAATGGAAAACCACACAATCACCCTGGTTCTGGTCCTCGATTATGTCTGAATACCAGAACATTATACTTCTCTGCTATTTCTATATACTGTAGCAAACCTAGCTCTTGCGTAATCCAGATTTTGCAAATCCAAGCTCATGAGAAAAAAATCAATCTAATCCACACACTTGCCGTGTCACAACAGCCAGCTCGCTCTTCCCTGTCAATGACAATGTGATAACCCACAGTTCTGTTTTCACATCGCTAATTTAGTAATCACTGTCAACCACATTTAGTCACTATAAAGGTACAGCATGTCCACATTTCAGTATTTAAATGCATGCACCAAGCTGCCGTGAATTCACACAGCGATGATACTTTGTGTATCTGGTGGAGTGAGGGCTCCTTTCTAGCCTCATGACCAAATGTCTGAGCTGATCGTAAATGGTCAGCAAACTCTATACAGGAAAAGTCTGGGCCTAAACCACTTCCTTTTCTTTAAAAGGATACTTGTGTTCTAATAGCCGTACAAAACACAAAAACTAAAAGTAAGCATAAGAGGCAGAGGGCAGTTTGTTTAGAAGTTAGACCAGACAGCAGAATAAGCCCTGTGAAAGAGTTTACTGGTGTACGTGATTACAGACATGCATGCTATTTTCATATTTCTTGCACGTGGTAAGTACATTATTAAGGCTAATTTTTTTCATTCAGTTTATCTGTTATTGTCTGTAAGGCTTAAAGAGTGCCAGTCCACCAAGACATTTAAATCCATATTAAAAATATATTTATTTGAAAAGGCATTTGGGGATAATGTGTTAGTTCTGTGGTTGCTGCCTGTTATTTTATATTTTTTTATTTGATTTGTTGTTTCATATTGTATATGCGCTTTGGTTTGTTGAAAAGTGTTTTAAAAATAAATTTTGATTTGATTTGATTTTAATGCTTCTGAATTGTGTTGCTTGATCTCCTTAAAACTATGGCACCACCATTTGTGTTTGATCAGGTTGAGAAAGGTCTGGTTCATTGACAGAAGTGGTTTCTTTCCCCATATTTTTCAGCTTGTCTCTGTGGATACCTTTGCCTGACAGGAGCATGTAAGTAAATGAGTTATCCTCTTGTTTATCCTGTACCCAGTAAAGACAGCCCAGCTGGTACCAAAATTATTTTTGTTTACTTATAGAGCTGTTTGACATTTCAGATCATCACCTTACGCCTGCATCAGGCATCCTACCAGTACCCCAGTCCCATCCTCCACTTCCCCTGCCACCATGCCGGCAGGAATCAACACAGGGTGGGACTTGTGAGCACCAACTCCATTATTTATGATGGTTGGAATACAATCTGTTTCCCTCTTGGGTCGAACTGCATGCAGTGATGCTTGTGTGCATGCTGACGCACTTGCTAGTTACAGACGTCTGTGTCAGTGCCCTGAAATGGCTCTCTCATGCCATACCATCCCAGCCTCCGGTTAGTGGTAGTGGTGCAGCAAGTCATGCTGTTCCCCCTCTGCAGAGGAGGAGAGCAGTCAATGGGACACTCAGTCTTTCTTCCCCCAGTCTGCTGCCAACCAACCCTGGTTCAGTCCTGAACCTGCATCACCAGCGTGGTGGCAGGTGAAGCACTCAGCTTAACCCTCCACATCATCAAGCCAGCTACTAAAATTCTGTAACAGAAGGTGCTATTACAGGATAAGTAGGGATGGACAGATTTTCTCAGGTAAATTCAGAAGTTCTGAGAACCTGTGCCACACTAAAATAAACTGCTGTATATCCAGAGATTTATTGTCTTCACATTCTGAGAGGTTGTGTTTTTTAAGAGCTTGTATTAAAAAAAATCTTGAGAAGGCTGATAGACTTCCACAGCAGGTCTTTACCTAGAGAGAGCATGTCAGGATAGAGACCAGGAAAGAAGGCATGGCTGTGGAAAAGACCCAGTAAGTTAAGCCTACATTGGTTTATACAGGCATTGTATCTGGCCACAGCAGTGGTGTTATACAATACAGTATGTGGGTGGTATGAATAAGTTAGTAAGTGTGATTTTCAAAACAGATTGATCAACAGTCTGTCCACCCATATTTTCAGGTACCCCCTCTTCACTGTTAACCTAGCTGTTAGATGCTCATACAGCATCTAATATTAGGACACAGGTGCATCCCAAAGCATATGGCATTTGCATCATTAACGGCACATGCATCATTTTTTTGATGCATAGTGCCACAGATTGCAAAACTGTTGCAAAATCATGAAACCCTGAAAATATGGCACCCAACTTTGGGCAGAATAAGGCAGATACAGATGCCAGCAAAACATGCATTCACATTTGCATCCACCCCTTTTGAATATCCCGGCCAGTATATTTTGCACTGATTAAGTTGTATTTATCATCATTTCCCATCACCAGCAATCAGTTGTGAGTTGCATTAAGGTTTAACCATGATGAACCACACACACAATCGCATGGCACAATTTCTGGCACCAATCCTTTGCCTGCAATGCACCATCTCTACTAGTGGGGGCAGTATTTTTGCCTTAGTTAACTCAAATGGGACCATGTTGGGAAGGGGCTAGAGTCATTATGCATATGACCCAATGGACCTCCCTTGAAGTATTGCAATCCACCTAATCCCAGTAGCAAACTTTAGCAGCGAGGCTTGCCTGTAAAACCTGATGTTGTGAAGAGCAGCCAAGAATGGAAGAGCAGAGACTGAAGAGTGCTTAGGAATCAAGTCAGCAGGATGGTGGCATGTAGGATGAGGGCAAGGGTGAAGGGTGAGGGGTTTCACTAGATGCCATACACAGTAGCAGGGATGAGGAGTGGATGGGAGTCATGGCACTACCTGGAGGATTGTGAATTAACTCCAAAACTGAGATATTTTTGTCCAGAAGTGGGCCTCAGGCATGGGTTGGATGGGGTAGGGATGAGGTAGCTCCAATTCTGCTTACAGTCTCTGGAAGTAGCACAGGATCATACCATTGGTGTTATGAAATACGGAGACCTCTGTGAGTGTTGCTAAACAGGTTTGTCTGTGTACAAACAACATCTGCAACCAGCTTTGCAACAGTAAGAAAGAGCTGTTTTGAAAGTACATGCACACTTGCTCTCTGTCAGTCAGTTAGTGGTTGACCGAGGTAGTGTGGGGAATGTCGGTGTAGGACACCAACCTACTAGAGTTGGTAATGGCTACCGCCATTACTTATGGCTGATTCAAGGACCAAGAGGGGTTTGGGGTGCTGTATGCTCAGTGGGTGGGCCGAGGTGAGGTGTATGAATGTACTGTTGTGCAGTGATGAAGGGGTACCCCTAGACTACCAGGGAGGGATATTAACAATGACCAGACAGCAATTGGATGTCAAGGAGCCATTTGACTAACAGGGAGGAATTGTAACATAGATCTGTTCAGCAAGTGGGGAGTGGGAGGACCAGTAGACTACCACAGAGGGATGTTAACAATGATCAGACAGTAAATGGATGCTGGGGAGCCACTTGACTGTCAAGGAGGGATTTTAGCACAGATCTGAGCTGCAACTGGAAAGTGGAAGGACCATTAGACTACCAGAGAAGGATGTTAACTATTATCATACTGGTGATTGGGTTGTGGAGACTAGTAGACTATCAAGGAGAGATGTTTGGAGACTAGTAGACTATCAAGGAAAGATGTTAACAACAATCATATCAGTGATCAGGGGTGGGGGCCACTAGGCTATCAGGGAGGGATGTTAACAATGGCCAGACTGGTGAGCAGGGATGGGGCCACTAGTCTACCAGGGAGGGATTTTAACATAGATCAGAACAGCAATAAGGGATTGGGAAACACTAGACTACCAGGGAGGGATGTTACAAAGTATTGTGCTGGTGATTAGGAGTGTGCGGACCACTAGGCTATTGGGGAGGGGGGGATGCTAACAATGATCAGACTGGTGATTGGTGATGGGGGACCCCTAGGCAACCAGGGAGGGAGGGATGTTAAAAATGATCAGACAGCAATCGGGAGTAAGGGGGCCACTGGACTATCAGGGAAGGATTTTAACAATGATTAAATTGGTGGTCAGGGATAGGGTCCTTAGACTATCAGGGATTACATTCATATCAGTCAGGACTGCAATTAGACAGAGAGATGCAGTGCCACAGAGCTAAGACCAGGCTTGTGGTGGCACTTAATAGCATAGCAGCAATGGCTGTTTAATACCCCCACAAACCTTTGAGTATGTCACCATGACTGTATACAAGTCACAGTCATGCGAGTTGCATGGGGCCCTGGAATACTTTAGCACTGCTCACTAATGGGTTTGTGCCTCACTGACTGTGCCTTTCATATGGCATGTTTAGCAAGTCTCCTGTTTTAGGTGTACAAACAATATTAGTGAGGCAATAACACTGTTAGCGCTTGCATAATCTCTTCCGGTATCCTGGTTTTAGTGAACAAAAACAGCTGAGTACTGATGAAATACTGGTTCAAGCCTTTAAAAGGAGCACTCCTTTTATTATTTTAAATTGAAAAAAATTAGCTTCGGTAGATTCAAAATGAGGAGAGAGTAGTGTCTTACCAGAAAGGAGATAAGGTTTACTCTAAAATAGAAGAAAAAAGTATTGCTCAACATGTTCACTGTGACATTCATTGCAGCTTTAAACAATAAATGCAGAATTTTCCTTCCAGGCTCTGCCTGCCCCAATTTTAAACTTCAAACTTGTGTCTATCTAGGCAGCCCACTGATGCAGCAGTAGTGCTACTGCTTGAAATGCTGGGGACTGGGGTTCGGAAGTGAGCCCTGATTGTTGGTGTCTAGCAGGAAGTAGGAGCACTGAGTGCCTCCATGGAACCCTCATTCTCTGAGGGGCAGGGTGGCAACACTCTGTTGTAATACTACCTCCTGGGTGACCACAGGTGGCAGTGCAAGCTAGAGGTGTCAGCATTTGTGGGAGTGTTTCTGGCTGGAGCCAGATTGTGGTAGCACACACTTTGACATGCACAGCTCCCATGGCAATAACTTGTAACTCCAGTCAATAAGTGGGGAGTAACTAAGAGCAAAAACCCCTCCAGCAACTGCAGAATGAGGACTCAGGCCCTTGAAGGCTCCATACCACTAAGGCACCACAGATTAGCATCTCTTTACCTCCTCCCTCCTGTGATTACCCCCCCGTCTAATTGTCAACCCTAAAGCTAACCCCATTAAGTCTGTCTGTTTTCAGAGTGCACAGAATGGGTTGAGCTTTAAGGCTGATAACCCCTAGGAAGAGTCCACCCCTGATTTGCTTTAGGGACGAGGTTGGGGATTTATGGTTGGAAATCCTAAAGTCACATTTCCTTACTCTTTTTGCTTTAACCTGAACCCAAAATGTTGCATTAATGGAGTTTTTTTTGCAAACAATTTCCTTATTTTTTGAGACGGTATAATCATATCCTTATTTATCCGTGGGAACACAGAGCCCAAGAGCCCTGCACTCGCATCCATCTGTAATTTTTCAGATACTGTAATTGTATCCTTATTTGCCTGTGGGAGCACAGGGCTCAGGGCCCTGCACTCCCATCCCTTCATAAATGTGTGTATCTTTATGTTGCTGTGGAAGAGCAGGGCCCAGAGGGCCCTGCACTTCCATTTGCAGCACAACAGCAACCAAATTTTCAGCATAGCCTTCGCATTACCCAACTTCATGAAAACGGTCTTGAGAGTTTTCAAATCCCTGCCAAAACATCATTCCACACCACCACAATGTTATTCCGTGCAAGGACCATGAAATAACCTTTCAGGATATAAAAACACATTTTGGACAGGATTTGAAAACTGACAGCTGTCACATTCATGAAGTGCTGAAAAGAAATGGCTATGTTGTAACTTTGGGGTAAAATATTGAGAATTACCAAAGTTACAAGCCTGGGTTCTAAAAAGTCAATGTAAGTTCTTAACTTTTTTTTTATATATATTTTTGCACCAGATTTTCAACATGACCTTCTTATGACCCCACCTCATGGACAAGGGCAGAGAAAATTTCAACCCCTGCAGAAAGGTGATTTTGCAAATGGACCACAAAATCACCTTTCAGACATATTTGCCCAATGTCACTGAGATTATTGATGAGGTGGGGTTCCAAAACGGGCATGTGGAAACTCTGGGCCCAAAATATGCAGAAATGACCAAGTTATGCCACTAAATTTAAAACCGCATTGAAATACATTGAACTGCATACCTGTGTCTTCAGGTCATGAAGAGTAATGACATGTCTGCAGTCCACAGAAAATGATGGCATTGGACTACCAGTGGGTAAGTAAGGGCTTGGGGGTGTGTGGGATGGTGGTGGGTGATGAGTGGGAGGGTCTGATGGGGGGGACAGTAACTGCTGCAAAATACATTAATGGATGGTTTTCTTTTCACAGGATTAAAAACAAACAGAAAGATGTGCTTTTTTCTTGCTAATCACAACATTGAGGGGTTGAGCTACCCCACTGTCACTGTTATGTTTGGGGAGGGGTGTCGGCTGTTGGGTGATAAGAGGGAGGATCGGGGGAGCAGTGTAATACTGCACCACAGGGGGTTCACTTAGGGAGTGGTGACACTGGGGGATTGGGCACCCCCAGTGTCAGTGTTATTAAATTATTATGGAGACAGCAATTGGAAGGTGGGGAGCCACTAGACACCAGGAAAATATATTTATGAGAGGGTGATCAGAGAGTGGGCGATGCCACTGGATGCCAGGGATTTAAAAAATAATCATACAGGCCACTATCGGAGGGTGAGGAGTACCACTACAGACCAGGGAAAGCCATGGAAGCAACGAGGACAGCAATCAGAGGTTGTGGGGTGCCACTAGACACTTGGGATAAACAGTTTGGCAATAGGGACTTGGATCAAAGGGTGTGGGATGTCACTAGACACAAGGCACAAAATGTCATCAGACAAAAAAATTCAATTTCCTTCAGAAAGAAGAATATTTTTCGTCACTTGTAATATGAGAAAGAATCTTCTTTTGTATCATGAGTAAAGAAAAAAGAGCAACTGACATGGATCTCTGCCAGTTGCTCCCCTCCTGAAAATTGCCCTGCCCTAACCTGGGCTGAGCAACCAGCGCTGATCACTGTCAGTGGCTCCATCTCCTGAAGACTGCCCTGCAAGCATCTCAGGACCCCGCTCTAACCTGGGCTGAGTGACTGGCATGGATCTCTGCCAGTGGCTCGCCTCCTGAAGACTGCCCTGCAAGCATCACAGGTACAGTAGATGCCAGCCCTTCAGAGCCATGAAAGTTGCAATCTAATTGGCTTTCACCTTCTCAAGCTTCACCGCCATTGGCTGCTGCTTCCTCGGCCACATACTGATTGGACTGTGAATCGTTGGCATATTTTTTCAATTGCCAAACTTTCAGAGGTGCCTGTCTCTTGCTTTACAAAGTACTGTGCCTAAAATTTAGTAATCTTCAGGACTGCATTTTGTATCTAGTAAAGGATAGATGCTACCTCTAAGAGGCCATCTCCCTACTGCCTAATCTTGACCCAATTTTTAGGATTTCTCTGCTAGTTTAAAATAGTGAATTGTGTAGTCTAGCTCCATTTACAATGAAATTCAGTGATGTACAACATTACTGTCTGTAACTGTAAAAGTTTGCTGTAGCTACTGATTTGTGCACTGCCCTTAATCCACCACCCTGCTAAACTGATTCTCTTCACCTCATGCCATCTCTACCCCACTTCCCGACTTCTTTTAGTCCCTCCAATCTCTGCTGCTATACCACTGCTCTCTACCTGCCCAAATTGCTTCTCATTTCAGCTACCCACATCACCATCTTGTCCTCAAATCCCCACCAAAACAGCCCACCCCCATTAACTTTTCAGCCCTGTCTCTCTCTCTGCCTATACCCCTTAATTCAGCTGTATAATTTAGTATCTGCACACACACACACACACACACACACACACACACACACACACACACACACACACCACCGCTGCCATTCTCCTCGTGGCACCATCTCAAAATTCGGATCCTTAATCTAGTTAACTACCTGTCTGATACCTTTAGCCCTATAACTTGCATTTTGCATTGCTGGGTCTGCTCCTGCTCCCACTTCCCACTGCAGTTCTAGCAATGCCTCCTTCTCACTCCTGACCTCATCCTTTGTCCCTGTACCTTCGGACCTCCCATCGATTTTCTCAGCTAGCACTTGCCCTTTAACTGTTGCCTTCCTGACCTTCTCCCTCCCTCTCTTCCAGGTCCCTGCCCTAACCTGGGCCAAGCGACTGGCGTGGATCTCTGCCAGCAGGTCCCCTCCTGAAGACCGCCCTGCAGGCATCCCAGGTACGGTAAACACCAGCCCTTTGGAGTCGTGAAAGCCACAACTTGATTGGCTTTTACTTTCTCAAGCTTTGCCACCATTGGTTGCTACTTCCTCAGCCTCCTACTGATTGGACTGTGAATCCTCAGCATTTTTTTCAATCACTGAGCTTTCAGAGGCACCTTTCTCTCGCTTAACGAAGTGCTGTGCCTAAAATTTAATAACCTCAGGACTGTATTTTGTTTCGCCAGCCCACCTGACCCTGGCCTCTATTAAATACACCCTCGAGCCATCTTACTCAGCCTACCATCTCTCTCCACCCCTGACACGTCACTGCATAATTGGAGCATTAAAAGAGCCCTCCAATCTGACTTGCCTGCTCTCCTCAGCAACAGCAAAATATGCAGCAACTGCTGAGTCTCTCAATTTCAGTTTCATTATTCTTCTGTCCAATACCTTCCTCTTTGATACAGTCTACCTGCAGAGTCCATGACAACCTAGGACCAAACTGCACAAGCTACCTAAAATCAACATCAACCCCATTAACCACTCCAAATGAAGACTACTACAGTAAATACTGCTTGAACCTCCACTTTAATGCAACACCGACCCCCTCACCCCACCACTTACTAACCTACTTTTTACCACAAGCAAAAACTCCCGAAAAGGTCCTTGGCCACAGAGGTCACTCGTAAGCCATAAAACAACTTAGACTCCAAGCTATGTGTTTGCTCTAGCTACTCCAACTCCTATCTGGGAACATACACCCAAACCCTGGCTCCAGAGATGCGAATACTAGTATGCCTGCAAAACAAAACTACCTCAAGATTGCTTCCATCAATATCTGCAGTTTGTCAGCCAAATTTGATTCTCTGCAAGTATGGGTAACCCAACACAACCCAGACGTCTTATCCATGGTTGAGATATGGCTCACCCCAAGAATGCCTGACACTAACATCCACCTGGATGGCTATAAAACCTTTAGAATGGACTGGGCCGGTAAACATGGAGGGGGCTGTGTGGTATATATTAAATAACACCTGCAAGGTCAGGCCCTTCAACCGATAAAATCAGGCAGCAATGTCAAAATCCAGCCAGTCAAAATAATCCTAGGAACAAAGGAAAAGAGCATTACCTTAATCTGCACCTATATCCCACCCAAAGACCAGGCAGCATGATCTAATGCTCCGACTGAACACCTCGCTGACTGCCACCTAAACTCTGAGGTAATCATATTGGGAGACCTCAATATAAACTGGCTGTACCTCAATGCTGCATCATACTGAGATGTTATCAGCTCTTTAAACATCTCCCAACTAGTTGAAACTCCAACACATACCAATTACCACTCTGGAATCAACACTCTACTGGATGGGGGGTCCTGATCAACTGCCCTGAACGAATCATCAGCACAGTTGTCTACCCTGACACCATTAGCAACCACTCCCCCATCCTTTGCACCTGGTCAAATAAGTCTCCAAAACTACCCAACAAAAAGGTGACTACCCGAATCCTGTGTGGAGGGCAATTAGGCACCTTAAAAGAGCACCTCTGCCAACTTGATTGGTCCCCTGTCTTCTCGGCAAATAATGTTGACAAGGCATTAGACTACTTTATTAAGGCCTTTAACTCGGCTTGCGATATCTTCACACCCCTCACCACTAAAAAGGTTAAAGGCTCCAACAAAACACAGATAACCCCCTCACTCATTCATCTCATGCATACCAAGGACATCCTGTTGCATATAGCCAAAAGCACAAGCTCACAATCTGACCTCCAAAATTACCGTACAACCCGCAATAAATGTACTGAGGCAATTCATCAGGCAAAATCACGCTTCTACAGAACTGAACTAGACAATTCCTGGGGAAACAGCTGCAAATTCTGGGCTAACATAAAAACACTAACAGGGAACCCTGATCGATCTACACCTGACCTATTGAACCTGAATGGGAATATAACCCAAGACCCCAAAACCATTGCAAACACCTTCAACAGGGCCTTCACTGACAGTGAAGTGCTCCCACCCAGCTACCTTGACCCTGACAATAATGCCCAGAGTACAACGGCAGCTGCCTCTACACTTGGCCGGGGTACCCTCACCCCGCCATTCTATCTCAGAGTGATCAGTGCCACAGAAGCCAAAAAAATATCTAATGCAGGTGCTTCAAAAAAACAGGCAAAGTAATTATGGATTAGATTTGAAACTCCTAACACTCACTATAGGTGAGGTCCTGGCCCATAACAAGAATTCTCAACCTTTCACTCATCACTGGAGAGTTTTCCAAGCTCTGGAAGGTTGTAGTTGTGATACCAGTTTTCAAAAGCAGCGACAAGACCATTAACACTAACTACTGACCAATTTCAGTACTATCCCCTATCTCCAAAGCCTGGAATGAGTGGTCTATGACCAACTAATCAATCACCTTGATAAATACCAAATCCAGTGTAATGAACAACATGGCTTTTGAAAGCTACATAGCATGATATCTGCCCTGGTTGAATTCACTGGATTCATACCTGACTCACTGGATCGAGAGCAATTAGTGGGGGCAACCTTCATTGACCTCACTAAGGCCTTTGATGCAGTTAACCATGAACTCCTACTAGCCCCACTGTGGGAAGCCTCCATGTTCCTTACCTCCCTGAGCTGGTTCCGTAGCTATCTCACTAACCAGGTTCAACAGGATAAAATCTACAAAACTCTCTCAGGCAAACAGAAGGTTAGCACAGGTGTTCCCCAAGGGTCCCTATTAGGCTCACTGCTGTTCAGCCTTTTCCTTAATCATCTCTCTAAAGTGTGCCATGACAAAATCCTGTTAAATGTGGATGATGCTGTACTCTATTCTAGCCACCCTGACCTCATCTTACTTGAGCAAAGTCTCCAGTGCAACTTCAAACTAGTAGAAGACTAGCTTACTAATGCCTGACTACTACTCAATTATATGAAAACAAAAACTATGCTTTTCTCCTCCCCTCACAGCAAAAATATGTCATCCAATCTAATTATCCAAAACAAAAAAGTGAAACTCTTGAGAAGGAGCACAATTTTAAATACCTTGGAGTTATACTGGATAGTACCTTATCGTATTCTGTGCATGTTGACTATTTCTCTAAGACTGTGTGCAGAAAAATTGGACAACTATATAGACACAGACATTGCCTCACTCCCAATGACTTTAAACTAGCAACCACCAGTTCACTTCTTTCTAGAACAGATTACGGCTTCATAGTTTACAACTCAGCTCCGGTATCTACCCTGAAAAGAATCGCCATTGCCCTAAACAAGTCCTGCTGGCTACTTCTGGGGTCCCAAAACTATCACACGTATACAACCTTTACATGCTTGACAATCACATCCAATACCAAACCTGTCTCCTGGCCAAGAAAGCCACACTTGGTCTTACCCCACCTGGTGTCTTCTTAATGCTTCTTCAAACTGCCCACACCTGGCTAAACAGAGCATCACTCAATACTCAATACAAGGTCCCCTTCTGCTGTATGGCACAGGGACAACATTCCTATGTCTACCATACACCAAAGTGGCTTAACTCTCTCCCCCAGCTGACCTACTAACGGAACCTAAGTTAGGCCCATTCAAGCAAAACCTCTGCTCCCACCTCTCAAATTGCATGGTATGATTATGCCCCTAGCACTAACAAGCACCTTGCCTAGAAAACAGAACCTACCCTGTCTCTTCTACTGTTCTCCTCCCAACCCTCTCATGCTCCTTACCACCCACCCACACATGCATAAGTATTTCAGACATGTTTTCCACACCCCAACCTACCTCACCATATAGGATCTCATCCCACCTGGCCCCCCTTTTTTTTGTCCCCACCTTTCTACGTACATCATCCTCCCTGCTCCCCCAGTCTTCTTAACTTCCTCTCCCCATAGATCCCTCATAGATCCCTCCTAGATCCCTCCCAACAATTACTGTCACAGCTAATCTCCCCATCCCCCTCCATTTCCTTCTCCCTCAACCTGACTCAATGTCTCCACACTACCCCATCACCCCATTTTGTTTCCCTCCCTTCATCATCTATACCTGCTAATCTCACAACCCCCCCCCCACTCCCAACACCCTCTTAGCTGACAATGGGAACTTGATTTCTCTGATTCCCTGCCTTTACCTCTCCTTCTCAATCGACAAAGGGCAGCCTGGCACCCACAACTCCCTGCACTGATTCTTGCTACTCTCCTTCCCTCACCTCTAACTGGCCTGGCCGAATGGCCTGACTATCATATTGTTTGACTTAATGTATATAAATGTTGAATTTACCTATGTATTGCTTCCTGAATGTATGTATTCCTTTGTATTCCATTCCCCCAGACGTGGAACCTTTGCAAATGAGCTTCTGGCTCAAAGATTGTAAAAAAAGACTTGAATAAATAAATAAATAAATAAATAAAGTATATATTTTTTTTAATCAAACAACCATAAGGTACATCTGTATCAAGCCCCTTTTTTTCATGAAAATTTCTGACCACAATTCCAAACAGTCTGGGCGCTAGTCCAGTTGACATGAAATAACACAATATGTGGGTCAGGTAGCATGAAAACAGAAAACAAAATGGTAACCAAACAAAAAAGGATTTCCCCCTCATAGAAAAGGATGACATCAATACAAAAAAAAATTCTTTTTTGTTTCATACAGCTAATTTTATTGCTTACTGAGCATGCTCAGAAGCTATTATTCAAAGTTTTGTTACCAAAGCCATCGCCAAATCCAGATTCTGCGGTGATACACTTGACCTTAAACTGCTGTCCCTCACCCTTGATGAGGTTTTACAGCCACTGACATATATTTTCAACCTCTCACTTAGGCTCAGCCAGTTGCCTAACAAATGGAAATCAGCCACTGTTACCCAAGTCTATAAAAGTGGTGACAGGGCCACTCATGGAAACTACCATCCGATCTCTATATTGCTACCCCTCTCCAAGGCCCTTTAATGTATTGCAGCAGATCAGCTCACAGATTTCCTGGACAAATACAATATCCTATGCTCATAACAACATGGCTTCAGGAAAGGACATAGCACCTCATCTGCCCTACTGGAATTCTCTGGCATTCTTCACAGCTCACTGGACAATGGTCAGTTAATTGGGTCCATCTTTATTGATCTGACTAAGGCGTTTAACACTGTCCATCGCCACCTACTGCTTGTGCAACTTCTGAAAGCTGGCTCTCTTCCAACTCCACTGCCTGGTTCAAAAGCTACTTGGAGAACTGGTCTCAAAGAGTAAAAATTGCAGATGTCCTCTCTGATACCAGGCCTGTTCACTCAGGTGTCCCCCAGGGATCCATTCTGCGCCCCTACTATTCAGCTTGATCTTGAACTCCCTTCCAAATTCTTGCTCTGAAACAATCATCCTCTATGCAGATGATGCTGTAATTCTTGCCTCCCACAAGGATCCTAAGCCTCTACAAGACAACCTTCAGCTTGCTTCACATCTGTTGAAAATTGGTTCTCAAATCACAATCTGGTCCTCAATAAAAAGAAAACAAAGTCTATGATGTTCAGCAGCTCTCATAACTAGCATAAGCTGCACCCCCTATCCATCAAAACCAGTCATGGAGTCACCCTGGAAAAGGTTTAAGCCTTTTAGAACCTCGGGATCACTCTAGGCCCACATCTAACTTACAGTGCCCACATTGACTCTGTAGCCAAAGCAGCAAATACTTGCCTTGGCCTTGTCTTCCGTCATGGGCAACATCTTACCCCAGAAGCCCTGACTGTTGCTGTTCAGAGCTCTGCTGTCTCCATTATTGACTATGGGCTTATCATCTATGGGTCTGCCCCCACTGCCACTCTTAGAAGCATATCCACCTCCCTCAATAAGGCCTGCCGACTTCTCACTGGGTCCCACTGCCTCATACATATGTGCGACCTCTATGCACAAACTGGATGGCTGCAAGTCACTAATCGGATAAAGTACCTAACCTGCACCATGGTGAAGAAAATAACTATGGGCCTTGCGCCCCCGAGAGTGTGTGCACTCCTGCACCCTAGCAATAACTCCTGCTCAACCAGGGGGTCTGAATCACAGCTCCTGCAGGTTCCACATTGTCATACCTCACAAGATCAAAGATCTTTTGCCTGCAGGGTGCCCAGCTGGCTAAATGGTCTAAACAGTTGCATCTCCTCCACTCCTACCCTTTGTACATTTAAATCAAGGCTCCGCCTCTCTCTCACTGCCTCTAGCTTCTGTGACTGCCTCCACTAGCTGACCCCATGAATATTTTCCTAACCTTTTGCAGTTCTCTCTCCTATTAGCACTTGGTTACCCGTTAGCATGCACTTCCCCATGTTATGTCTATGACAATGCCTCTGGCTGCGCTCCACCTCTATAGCTCTCCACTTCCTCTACTCTTCCTCTCTCTTGTCCTCTACCCTTTCTGCTCCTCATCCGCTATCTCCTTGTAACCTACTCCAAAACTTGTTTTGTTTCTCAGATGCTTTGTAACTCTGTTTAGCTTACACTTTTGTAACCTTGTCCTGTGTATAGAATTTGTAATCGGACTTACATGTCTTATGTTTTGAATTGTAACCTGACGTGGAACCTTTGTAAAAGAGCCCTGGCTCAAAGGTATTGTAATCCTAGATCTAATAAATAAATAAATAACTTTGGAAAATATTAATATTTTTTCACCAAACAAGCAAAAGGCACATCTGTGGGCCAGTTCCTGTTCACCCTGAAAATTACAGGCCAAAATTCCAAACTGTCTGGGTGCTAGCCAACTTGACAGAAATTCCATTCAAACAAATGGAAAAAATCCCACCAAAATTCACTTTTCTCACTACCTGTATCTCCGAATCTGCACTTCCGATCAGAATACAACTTGGCAGATCAAGAAATCTGTCCCACAAGACTGTGTGTAAAATGTCATGCAAATCCATTGAACAGTTGCCAAGTTATTAAAGTGCAAACGTGGGGGGTTAACATAGAAGTGCCCATACAACCCTAAATATAGGGGTGTGACTGTGCCCATATAAGAGATAGATACATTCATAGAGAGAGAGAGAGAGAGAGAGAGCGAGAGAGAGAGATAGATAGATAGATAGATAGATAGATAGATAGATAGATAGATAGATAGATAGATAGACAGACATACATACAGACAGATAGATAGATAAATAGATATACAGAGAATTGTTCAAGCAGAACATTTGGCAACATTTACACTGCCAATATGTACAGCAACTAAGGTACAGAGAGGGATAGAAGCAAAAATACAGCCATGAATAAATGATAAAAATGCAGGCTATCAAGTTAGAGCCATCTCTAAAGAAGTCTTAGATTACAAATTGTAACTGTATTATTTAAGAAAAAAATCAGTTAATAGTTTGGTTGCAAGGAAAGAAAAAAATAGCTATAGTATTGCTCTTGACTCTGAAAAACAAACTTGCTTATCAGATTTGTTAGAAATACAAGATGTTGTAACTGTGGACAAGCCCTACAAATTTCAAGTCCCTCTTCGTGAAGTTTGTTGAATTTTAAGTACAGCAAAAATGACCTTTTCTGTTGTGTGGCTTACCTTTGAACTGTAACTATAGGAGCACTTGTGCATTCCTATGATGTTGTTTCTCTGTTATACATCAGGCCCAAGTATTTGCATACCTATATAAATACAAGCAAATGCGCTACAAATATGAACATGCATTTTTGTTTTATTTTTCAGATGCTTCTAAAGAGCCTGCTGTTTCTTTCTACCCAGCACATTCCATATATGTGGCAGGGGAGTCTGTTGATATTACATGTTCTGTTTCCTCGGTTTCTGCAGACTTAAATAAACAGTATGTTTTTTTGCATGATAACCACAAGATATATGAAAATCAGTCCTCTGCTAACACATATACACATCGTTTATTGATTCGTAGCAGTTCTGGTGGATTATACAGCTGTTCTTATGCCATACTTTCAATGAATAAGAACTCTCCAGTAATGAGCAGGGCTCAGTCCTTGTTTGTATTTGGTAAGTAAAGGCCTCTCCAAAGGTATGATGTTTAATAATTCTCTCATTGAGAAATAAGTACTGTAAGGATTTCAGTTTGAGGAAAGACAAAGTGATTGTATGGGTAGGAGTTTGGCTTGACAGGGTATGACAAGAAGAAAACAAAACTGTAGTAACCAACTGTAAAAAGGTTTATGAAAATAAAATGGCAGAAATACTTAGTTTTTGCCATTTGTCGAAAAGCTACAAATCATAAAATATTTGAGCCAGTCAGAATTTCTTAATGTCAAACATGCAACTGCATCTTGTTTGAATTACAAATCATGAGAGTGTATTTTCAAACAGTCAGGACTATCTTTTCCTAAACATTCTGGGTGTACATGTAACAATGACATGGTGTCTCATGCCAACAGTTAAACAAGCATTTGTCAATATTGAGTGTCGTCTCTCTGACATTGGCATTGGTAGTGCAGGACATAGAGATGCATAATAGGAATGGCAGTGAAATATTGAACTGACGCAAACCCCACTCCCACCCTGTAGAGATTGACAGGCATTGGGGTGTGCCTTTGGGTCATCAGCTATAATGCTCATGCCATTGTACTTCACCCTACCCTGTAGACACTGACAAGTGTCGTGGTGTGCTTTGGGGACTTTGGGTCTTATACTTACCCCATTCCATAAGGAAATATGATGAGGTGGGTGCAGTATAGGAGAATGGGGTGAACTTTGGAGCCGAACACTCCAAGGCACACCTCAAAGCCTGTCACTGGCTGCAGGGTGGGGGTGGGGGTGGAATGGCGGGACCATTACAGCTGATGATCCTAAGTCACAACCCTGATGCCTGTCAGTCTCTACAGGGTGGGGTGTTACAGTTGGAAACCCTAACACCATAGGTATTTGTTGGTATTTTCACTCCAAATTTTCAACATGGGCTTTTTGTGACCCCACCTCATGAAGAGCGGCACTATCAGTTTGTTAGCCAAAACGTGATTTTGCACAGCGACTGTGCCATTTGGTGCCACAGGTATGAAAACACATTTTGGTCAGGATGTGAAAAATGACAACTATATTGTTCATGAAGAGGTGTAAAAAAATGGCAACATTGAAAATCTGGAGTGAAAATATGAAAAATTGGTGAAGTCATGAGCATGCATAGAAACTGCGCAACGCACGTCCGTAACCCAACTATTTTGGGAATTTTTTTAACCACATTTTCAACATAGGTATTTTGGGACCTCCCCTTATGAGCAGTGGCACTGTGATTTTGTTAATCTGTCCCAAAAGTTGATTTCCCACAGCGACCATGACATTGTGCGCCACAAGTGCGAAAACACATTTTGGGCAGGATGTAAAAAATGACAGTTGTACTGTTCATAAGGAGGTATGAAAAAATTCCAGTGTTGAAAATGTGGCATGAAAACATTGCAAATTTGCAAAGTTACAAGGTGCGTGGAAACTGCACAATGCACGCTTGAAACACAATCATTTTATGGACTTTCGTCACCAAATTTTCAACATAGGCATTTTAGGACCTCTACTAATAAACAGTGTCACTGTCATGTTCTCAAACTGTCCAAAAAACTGATTTCACACAGCGACTGCGCAATTCTGCGCCAAATGTACAAAAATACATTTTGGCCAGGATATGTAAAACAACAGCTGTACTATTTACAAGAAGGTATGGTAAAATGCCAATTTTGAAAATCTGGAGTGAAAATATTACAAATCCACAGAGTTATGAGCGTGCGTGGAAACTGTGCAATGCACGCTCGAAAAACAGTCATTTTTGGGATTTTTTTCACCAAATTTGCAACATAGGCTTTTTTTTTGTATAATATTTTTATTGAGCTTTAATGCAAGTAAACACTTACAAGAAGCCAGCAATCACAGATGGGTGCCAAAGGTTATACATTCAATAATCATTTCCAGATACATCTGCACCCATCCCTTAAATGATAACAGCAGCATAGGGGGAATTAACCATGTAAAATTCAAATCCATCCCAATAGTCTACAGCACAGGGATCGCCTCAGAGGAAGATATGACCCCAGCTGAACCCTCTCCGGCCCTCTTGAGTGAGTGCTAGCCCGCCAGCACACCCCTCCCCTGTAAGGTAACATATCCATATTTACATAAAGCCACGTATTAATCATAACTCACTAGTCCTAATATAAATTAATATTCTCAATAATCCCATTAGAATATTAAGAATGGAACCTGTGGTGTAACCCCTTTTCATAATGGGTTTTCTACAGACCCAACCCAGCCCACCAATTCAACCTAAGGTCCATAATTTAGAGCAGACGATTCCATCAAGTGGCAATTTAGCAAAACAACAAAAGAGAGACATCCATTGTATACAGCCCAGGTTCCTGGTCTCATGAAAACAATATCAAACTGTAATAATAAGGAGGCAATGTAAGGTCCAAAGATGTTTTCCCCAGAAAATACCAGTCCCTCCCCTATTAATCCCGGTAGTACAGGACAGCCAGCTCTTAGACATCAGCTAATATTGGGATAATGTACAAATACCTCATCATATAGAATACTTTACAGTTCGCATTATGTCCTTATATAAGTCACTCTCCCTCTGATGCAGTCACTCCCAGATCCTGATCTTCTTCTCACTGTATAAGTTCCAACATCTTCTCCACCTCCAAAGGATTGTTGAAAAGGTACACTTTATCATTCCATTCCAGCTGCAATCTAGCAGGATATAGCAGCTGGTGAATAATTTTCAAATTCCTAAGGCGACTACGGATGCCATCGAAAGATTTATTCCGCTGCCTGTTCTCATAGGAAAGGTCCAGGGAAAATTGAAAGGGATGCATCTCCATATTTAATAATTCTTCTTATTGCCGCTGCCATAATCCGGTCCTTATCCCTCACGCCAGAGCAAATAACCACAAGTGTCCTAGGATTGATCTGACCTTGCTGTGCCCTGCGGGTAGTGAGATGAAAAGCCCTCTCAAATGCAAGCTGTGACTCGTCCTTGCCAAATCCCAATAAGTCTGGCAAAAAAGTTCAGATGAACCCCAGAAGATCCTCTCCCTCCTCCAACTCCAGTAATCACTGAAAAGCCCTCCCTGTCACAGAAACGAGCTCCGAAGCTGCTTTGCTGCTAGATTCACCCCCTTCCCCAGAGGAGCCGGAGGTCACGAGGGCTGCACTGAAAAGCCCTTCCTGTCACAGAAATGAGCCCCGAAGCTGCTTTGCTGCTAGATTCACCCCCCTTCCCCGAGGAGCCAGAGATCGCTAGGGCTACCCAGAAAAGCCCTCCCTGCCACAGAAACAAGCCCTGAAGCTGCTGTACTGTAAGATCGAGCCCCCCTCCCCCTGAGGAGTCGGAGGTCACGAGGGCTGCACTGAAAAGCCCTCCCTGTCACAGAAATGAGCCCTGAAGCTGCTTTGTTGTTAGATTCACCCTCCCCGAGGAGCCGGGAGGTCGCGGCTACCCAGAAAGCCCTCCTTCCACAGAAACAAGCCCCGGTTGCTGTACTGAAGATCGAGCCCCTCCCGAGGAGCCGGAGGTCGTGAGGGCTGCACTGAAAAGCCCTCCTGTCACAGAAACGAGCCCCGAAGCTGCTTTGCTGCAAGATTCACATTTCCCCCCAACCCCCGAGGAGCCGGAGGTCGCGAGGGCTACCCAGAAAAGCCCTCCCTGCCACAGAAACAAGCCCCGAAGCTGCTGTACTGCAAGGTAATTTTACCTGAAACTGCCCTGCTGCAGTCGCGACAGTTGGGAGCTAGCCTGGCTGTGGACAATTTTTTGAATTCTGGGACTGGCGCACACGGCTAGTTTTCTCTCTCGGTGCTAGGTGGACTTGAATACTACGTGATAATTGCATAGTGTCTGTGCTTATTGTACTAGTCAGAATCAATATTATAACTGTTAGAAAAAAAAGAAAAGAAGTGTTTTAGCCTGATGTAAACTTTGTATAGGGATTCCTCTCACAGTTTGTGCATCTGCAGATCCATTAGCCCAATAACACCTTTCTCCAAGCCTGCCTGCCCCCTAACGCTAATCTGACCCCCCTACCTGCCTACTTAACCTGTGCTCTCTCTCTCCCTGTCCTGCAGATCGAGCCCCCCTCCCCCCAAGAAGCGGGAGGTCACGAGGGCTGCACTGAAAAGCCCTCCCTGTCACAGAAACGAGCCCCGATGCTGCTTTGCTGCTAGAGTCACCCCCCGAGGAGCCGGAGGTCGTGAGGGCTACCCAGAAAAGCCCTCCCTGCCACAGAAACAAGCCCTGAAGCTGCTGTACTGTAAGGTAATTTTACCTGAAACTGCCCTGCTGCAGTTGCGACCGTTGGGAGGTAGCCTGGCTGTGGTCAATTTTTTTAATTCTGGGACTGGCGCCTTTTTCAGGCTGCACACGGCTAGTTTTCTCTCTCGGTGCTAGATGAAGCCCCTCTGAATGCTGTGCGTTTGGCTCCCCACCACCACCCTTGGTCGGCCCTCCCTTTTATAGCTATAGTCACATGGGGTGTCAGAACCAATCAGTCAACTTTTCCATTTGCTGGTTATATCTTTCCAGCACTAGAGGGAGCCTGCACTTTAAACCAATTCTCTCTACTGCTAAATCTCACATAATCATGATCCTTGCTATAATGGTACTCCTCTTACCACAGCACCCACTGCATACCTTGAACCCCTTTATCTCACCCACTGACCTGCCCCTGCCCAAATCACAATCCCTCCACACTCAATACCCTGTTTTTCTCACAGCTTATTGCCCATCCACCTCTCAGTCCATCCCCCCAAATCCATCCCGAACCCTGGACTACCGCCTACCCCCACCCACCGCCAAAACACAACCCTCTGTACCACGAATTCTATCACAAATGGTCACTCTCCTCTCTAGCGTCTCCGGCACTTTTCTCTCTCCCCATCCCATGCACCACCCATGTGATGTCACGGCAGCTGCAAACGCATCCTACCTTTAGCAACCGCTACCCTATGAGGCACCTAATTTTTCTGCTGCTTCTGCTCTCAGGCAATGTGCACCCAAACCCTGGGCCTGGCAACTCTGGCATGCCTCATCCCACCATTGGCAATGGTCTCCGAATTGCTTTTATGAACATATGTAGACTCCCCAAGAAAACTGCAGCTCTCCAATGCTGGATTGCACATTATTCCCCTGACATTCTTATGCTAGTAGAAACCTGTCTCTCAGCTTACGCCTGACTCAGCTGTCTCTCTACCAGGCTTCTCCCTGTTCAGGGCTGATAGGATGGGCAATCGCGGAGGGGGGTGCGCAATCTACTTGCGCGACTCAGTCCTGGGTCATGTACTCCTAACCCCTGAGCCCAACCATGGGGCGCAAGCCATTACTCTTAAAATCACACCATACCCTGGTTGTGGCCCTCTTTACCTAACTGTGGAGTACATACCCCCGAGTACAAAAAAATTTAGCGATCAACTCCCTCCTTGACTATCTATCCACCTTACCTCAGAAGGCTGAACAACTAGTCTTGGGAGACCTAAACACCAACTGGCTCAGCCCCTCATCTGATAATGTAAAGGATGAGCTTGCAGCTTTTGACCTGTCTCAAATGGTCACTCAGCCCACCAGACTAAACAAAGCGAAGGGAATGAGCTCCCTCCTGGACATAGTCCTCTCAAACCGGCCACATAAATTGGAATCTGTAAAAGTCCTTGTGGACTCACTTAGCGACCACTCCCTGTCATCTGCTTCTGGACCTCCCCCACACTCAGCTCTGAGTACACCAGCACCCCTCAATGCAGATTTCTCCCCAGGGGTCTTGACAACCTCAAACGTCATCTCACACAAGTCGACTGGACTCCAGTGGCCTATGCATCTGACATAAATACTGCTCTAACTTAACTCACTAAGGCCTTCAACTATGCCTGCTACCTATTTGCCCCCATCACCACAATAGACCAAAAAAACGGGCTGCTGCATGGATATCCCCTGCACTGATCCAGCAACTAAAAAAGAGAGACAACCTTTGGCACATGACAAATGACTCTGGTAGGGTGGCAGACAGGCAAGCCTATAGGGCAGCTCGCAACCGATGCACCTGGGCCATCAAGCAAGCGAAAGCTAGACACTATCAGGCTGCTTTGACATCCTCCTGGGGCTCATCCAGAGCCTTCTGGGACAATATTAAAGAAATGAATGGCAAAACCCGCTCCCCCCCCCGTCTCAGATTGTCATAAATGGGGCAGTCTTGACGGACCAAACATGTATTGCAGACTGCCTTAATAAAACTTTCACGGACTTAAGCATAGTTCTCCCTGCCCAGTTCTTTGACCCGGTTTCCACGCCCACCCACTCTCACACCTCCAGGCCACAATTCCACTTCCAGACAATCTCACCCCATGATGCTAAACCTTTTCTTCTAAAATCCCTCGCCTCTCATAACCCAAGTACGACCCTCTTGACTGGATGCTCCACCACGCTTGATGTCATGCTAATCCCTCACGCTTGCATAAATAAATCCTTATGCCTAGGCCAATTCCCGGAAGCATGGAAACAGGCTGAAGTAACCCCCATCCTGAAGCCTGGGGACCGAACACTACCAAATAACTACAGGCCCATCTCCATCCCCCCCCCCAAAGCCTTGGAAAAAATAGTATCCACTCAGCTCATAGAATACCTATCTAAATATGACATCCTATGTCCTGAGCAACATGGGTTTCATCCAGGCCACAGCACGTCCACTGCCCTTCTGGAATTCTCCCACCACATACACTCTGCGCTTGACAATGGTCAACTTGCAAGGGCAGTTTTCATCGACCTATCCAAGGCGTTTGACACTGTGTGCCACCCCCTGCTGTTAAACTCCCTATGCCCACTGGGATTCTCATCCGGCCTCCTGAATTGGTTCTCAAGCTACCTGCACAACAGGTCCCAAAGAGTTAAGCTAAATAGGACCCTCTCCACCAAACTACCAGTTCTCTCAGGGGTCCCGCAAGGCTCCATCCTTGGACCCACCCTTTTCAGTCTATTCCTAAACACCCTCCCAAGCTCCTGTTCCAACAAAATACTGCTCTATGCTGATGATGCAGTGATCCTAGCATCACACTCAGACCCACTCCTACTCCAATGCATGCTGCAAAGCACCTTTCTCCAAGTTGAAAAATGGTTCAATAACCATCGACTAGTCCTGAGCCTGAAAAAAACAAAGTCAATGCTGTTCTCACATCGGCAAAACAGCGCCAAGGACACTCCCCCTTCACATCACCGCCAACATGCTCCTCCCACTAGAACAGGTAACATCCTATAAGTATCTGGGCATCACCTTTGACTCAGGCCTTACATTCCATGCCCATCTAAAAGCCCAAAGCCCTGTCATCAGCCATGAACTCAGGGATCGGGCTCCTCTACTGCCATAAAGATTGCCTCCCAGAATCTGCCTTAAAATTAGCCATCACCTCATCTGTGTTGTCCCTGGCCGACTACGGACTTCCAATATACACAGCGGCTGACCCCACCTCCCTGTCAAAAGTCCAGACCTCTATCAACAAAGCCTGTAGGCTCCTGACCGGTGCCCACAGCAGAACACTCACCTGTCTCTGCTGTACTCCACCACCAACATACTCACTCTTGAGGAGCGACTGAAATATCACACCTGCCTACTGGCCAAAAAATCCTTGTCTGGGTTATGCCCACCAGGGGTCTCTGCATCCCTGCAACTGGCTGTCTGGCCTACGCTGACCCGTAACTCCACCAAAGCCACCTTCCTAATACCCAGGGCAAGGACATCTCTCTGCCAAAGAGCCTTTCATCATAAAGCTCCGGCCTGGTTTAACTCCCTTCCTGAGGCAATCACAAAGATCCCCAGGATTGGCCAGTTTAAAATAGCCCTCCGTCAGCACATTATTGTCAGCCGATGCTGTAAATGCCTGTAGTGGACCATAACCCTGTCTCGTATAGCCTTATGCCCTCTGGGTCCCATAGACGACTGGGTACTGGTACAATTGTACAACTGTAACAACGGTGTTTATATAATGATGCGTGTAACTCAACAAATGTATGTTCTTATATAATGATGCCTGTAACTCTGAAACATGTGTATTTTATGTATCTCACCTGTATGTAACCACTATCCTAAACCTCACTTAATTGTTGTCTCCCCCCCCCCATGACGAGGTACCTTTGTAAACGAGTCCCTGACTCAAGGTTGTAAAACTGATTATTTCAATAAATAAGTAAATAAATAATCCTAAAATATGAATATTTTGTTCCCGGGCTTGATTTTCAACTGACTCAGTCTGGCAGCGGAGTGTTGTATTGTCTCCAACAAGCTTAGTTGTAGCGTCCACTGTTTTTTAAGATTCTGCTCCATTTTATTCATGGACTGTTGTGCAAGGTCTGCCTTCATCTCTAGTGCCACAACCCTGTGGGTCACGAGTCAAATTTGTGGTCCAGGTTTTGAACTATTCTAACCAGCTGTTGTAGTGTTGAGTTGATCATCCCTGGAGACACCTCCTCGGGATTGTCAGGACTCTCAGCCCCTGCCTCATTACGCAGAGTAGGCCCACCCCCTCTCTTATTTTTGGGGTGGAAGAAATCCTGCGGAGCGGCCATAAATCCCTTGGTCTTCCCCGTTATGATCCACAGCGGCAATCACCACGAAATAGAGGGATCAAGAAATAGCTTCTCAGATATGTAGTGTTAGTCCAAAAGTTTGAAACATATATAGAGTTTTGAGTATTTGCTTCCTCCCTCATGGCTACTCAACAGTTCCCCCACACATAGGCTTTTTGAGAGCCTCTCTCATGAACAGTGGCACTGTCGTTTCGCTAATATGTCCCAAAAGGTGATTCCATGCAGTGACTGTGAAATCACCTTTTCAGGACTGAATAACGCCATGACAGTGAATGAATTCTTGAGGAGGGGTCCCAATAACCCCATGTTGAAAATTTGGTGACACAGTTCCCATAAATGGCCAAGATATGCACCAAAGTTGAAAAACCCTATTTATGCCATTATATAGCTTACCGGCATTTATTCAGTTTGCAGTCGCCTTTGAAGAGTGCAGACGTGGTCTTGGTCCACTGAAGATCATTGCGCCATGCTCGGGAGGTAAGTATACGGTAAGGGGGTTGGGGAGACAGGGTATGCAGAGGGTGGGCACGGGTTGGGGGAAGGAGAAGGACAGACCACGAGGGACCATTTTCTGTTTTACAGGTTTAAATAACAAAAAAAAAAAACATTGCAAGATGTTTTATTTTTTTTCAAGGGCATTTGGCACACTGGGGTGGGCTCCCATCATGCCACCTGAGTGTTTCGGAGGGGTCCTTGTGATAGGGTGTGGGTGTTTGATAACTCGGTCCAGGCAAAGCAGAGACAAGACACAGAATTGAAAGGTATGGCACACAATAACTTCTTATGTGCCGTTTATTAAATAACCAAATTAAACTTCAGACATTAATATTTAACTGAGGAAAGCAATAAAATAAATAAAAATAAATCTTGGCTCACCAAGAGATATATAATTTATTATAACATAGAGTGGAAGTAACAAGAGACAGAATTCCAATAACGTCTATGTTCTACCAGGAGAAGAGTTAGACCCACTCTCTCCTACCTCTCTGTCTCAACTGAGTTCCGAGAGCACTTATTATCTGCTTAAAGACAGGCTTCACTGGTCATGTGGACTCATTTGATCCGCCCCTATTTCTAATAACAAAAGATTCCTATGCTAATACATACTTGTGGGGGGTCAAACAGCCTTGATACCATAGAAATATAGAAATGTCTTTTTATTATTATATTGAGTATATTTCATCACACACATAACATGGGAAAGTAAAATAAATCAGAGGCATAGCTAATAGCCTAATTATCCTTAGAGGCTCCTCCCATTATGTGAGGTCATCCATCCCTATCTCTATAAATAAGCCTCTTTCTGGGCCACTTGCCTCCTAATAGCAACCCTGATTGCTAGCCTAGCAACAGAGCCCAGGTAAGAAAATAAAAGTAAAATGAACTGAACATAACCTTTATTCCTTTATCTGCTAAAAGGACAAATTGTTATCATAGGACTTGTTTGACCAGTCTTTGCACTATTCCACCAATATAAAACCGCATATGCTGCTCATCGGCTGAATATCTGTCGAAGAGGCAAAAGTTTAAATGGGCCCCTTTTCTTAAACTACTGAAATGGAAGACAGCTTTCCCAATCCCAGTCTTTCAGGACTAGCTGTCTTCTGCTCATTATGAGCTGTGTTTCTTCTTAATACATTTAGTTTACCACGCTCTAATTTTAAACTCAGGCACACTCGGTGCTCACACTGGAGCCTAAACCACTCCCTTTAATATTACACATATGTCGCGTTAGTGGCAAAGCACAATTCCCTCTGTTTTAACATTTATTTTAGAACAGCTTTGGGCATATAATCCCTTTCTTCTGCTTGTGCTAGTTATTACAGAGGCAAATACACTGTCCTCATAATACACCATGGCACAAGAAGCAGACGCTTCTTCAATTCTTCTCCCAGGGCTTAAAGCACTTTACATTTATTTTCTGAATATGCAGAGTTTTACTGTAATTCAGCTGACCAACACATGCTATGGCTCGAAAAGATGCTTTTCTTTCTCAGTTTGCCTGATATGGTCCTTATTGCCATTTAACAGTGTCTTAGGGGAGTCAGGCTGGGGAAGGGGTGCAGGCATTTCTTTGCCTAACACCCAAGCTTTACAATGGTGCCCAAGGCATGAAACATAAGCAAAGAGGGTACAGCAATAGACAGAAATACTACAGTCGGAGGCCACCTTATTGTTGAAGAAATATGAAATTAGAAATTAAAGAAAAAAATAAATAGTAAGAAATTAGAGCTGCTGCAGCAGACTTAAAGAAGGGAGATAGAGGAGAGGGAATGCCTCATGGTACGTTCACTGCATTTTCCAAAGGGGGGACAGCTCTGCCACAGTGCTGTAGCCAATGGGGGATTGTACACCTCCAATGGCACATACTGAGGGGGCAAGAGCCGAGGGGGATTGGGCACCCTCCTCGGTACACAATGGGGGCATTATGCTGACAGGGATGGGCCTCCAGTCAGCAAATTAAACTAGGGACTGAAGCTGATGGGGATTGGGACCCCGATCAGCAAAGAAAGATTGTTTGGGAGCCGGATGATGCTGAGGGGTATTGGCACACCTCGGCACAGAATTGAAATGGGAGGGGCCATTATGCCAACAGGGAGTGGCTCCCGGCATGAACTAAGGGGTACGCCGACAGGGGGATTGGGCACCCCCGAAGTCGGCATTGTGGCAGGCGGCGGCAGTCACTGCCGCTATGTTTATTGAACTGTTTTCACCAGGAAGGGCATATCGGGAGGCGTGTTTTGGTGCTGCTGCATCACGAGCTTGGCTCTCATTGCAGCGGACCTTTTCTGAGATGTGCTCACCTCATTAAGTATTGCTGGTGTGGTGCCTGCATGCTGGCTTATTGGGAATGAGGGATGCACCTACTGATGCATGCCCTGCATTCGCCCACAGTGACCGTACCTACAAATCTGCTACTAATGCAATATGTTGGCTGGTGCGCACACACGAGCCAACATAAAATGTAGAAGTTCTGTGTTACAGGAGTTTCTCTAACGTTATATCAAGTCAAGCATTTTGATTTTAAATGCAGGTTCCATTGTTTATAATGGAAGTCTTTCTCCTGATTTATAAGATGTTTATTTGTACAGTTATTATGACTCTTATGGTTGTGAGTGTGTTTTTATGTCCTTTCAGAGCCAGAGGTGTTCAGCTTCACTTCACAGTTCCCTCACTCACAGAAACTGTGAAAGCCCTTTTATACCACGCTTTGCACAATGGAGAGGAGTGGCCTTCTTCTAACTGGTAGTAGAAATAGTAGACACATCACGGGAAAGGGGTTTGAAAGAATGAGGGAGAATCTAATAAAGTTAGAAGAATGGTCATGAGTCTGGCAGCTAATAGTAATGCAATAAAAGTGCAAAATCATGCACTTAGGGTACAAAAACCCGAGGGCAAGGTATCATAAAACAGGAAAGATCCCTGAAAGTAATTATTTCCTATGACCTGAAGGCAGCTAAACAGTGTGACAAGGCAGTGGGAAAGACTACTGGAATGCTCAGTTGCAAAGGAATGGGAATCACCAGCAGAAAGAGGGAGGTAGTAATACCCCTGTATAGGTAGGTGTTGACACCCCACCTCAAGTACTGTGTACAGTTCCGGAAGCCCCATCTCTGAAAGGACTTAGATAGAGTGGCAGCAGTGCAAAGGAGAGCAACCAAAATGGTGCAGGGCCTGCATCAGAAGCCCTATGAGGAAAGACTTAAGGATTTAAATATATTCTTCTTAGATGACAGGAGGGAATATGGGAAAATGATAGAGACATTTAAATACCTCACAGGAATAAACAAGGTACAGGAAAGGAGTGTAACCCCTAGGCGGCGCTATCCCTAGTGTTACACCCCTGCCTACTGCTCTGGACAATAGGCTGAGGGGTTTGGGTTCATTTAACTTACAACAATTTTTTGACAAAGCCCTGTGCCTCCACTCAGAGTGTGCTTTAACGTGGGCTAGCTGTTTAACTGGTATAACCCCCTGAGATGTTATACCACCCACCAACACCAATTACCTTCCCCAGACATGACCCAACAGACATTTCCCCACATTTTACATTTAATGACTATCTAATAATATGCTCAAACACAAGATGATGTGTTTCAAAACAGTAGCAACAGATTTATTTAGGGGGCATAGGAGTTCCTTTTTTCCAATTATTTAACCAGGAGAGAGTGGAGAGATGGAATAGTGGTTATGCTGATTGGCTATTTACACTTAGAAAATGGGTTGGGGAAATCCCTAAAGCTGATTGGGTTAGGCCACCATCTACCCGGTCCGGTATCAGGCAGTAGAGACTGGGAAATAATGAGTCCCAGTCTCTGCTGTCCGATTACATTCCAAATGCTTGTGCCAATAGAACTTTCAGTTTCAAAATACTGCCATCTTTTAAATCTCGGTTAGCGAGAGAAAGATCCCTCCGCCTCTAGAGAGTGCATCTATTCAGACCAAGCTAAAAGTGAGGTCATGTGGCAAGGTACGCCCCCTCAATTTAACCTGCCCAATGTGACCAGTGGAATCAACGTCTTCCAGCCACTCGTTTCAACCGCTGGGTTCCACAGGCTTGAATTTACAGTAATCTGCCTCCCTCAGCTCCACAACCAGATTGATTCCCAGATCCCACTGTGACAAGAGTAAACTCACCCCAAAAAGTAAAGCATCTGCTAACCCACTCCATTCCTGCAGTAATTAGAAAAAAAGGTTTTCTTTTTAAATAGCGGCAGCAGAGTCGCGTGCTTTGCACTGTAATACCGCTTCCCATAACTTTCTCCCAGACATGACCTACCTCCTCCACACTCGCTGCAGAAAAAAAATTAAAAAAAACCCAAACAGCACAACTTCTCCTAGCAGGCTCATTATGCCTCTGATTGATCGAGTGTCCTCAAAAGCCCGTATAAAAAAAAAAGCTCAACAGTTTTTGTTAATTAAAATCGCACCTTTTCAGAGAGCAGGACTCCCCGACTAACACACAGATATGCCGGCTCTGCTCCCGATGCTGGCAAAGAGCTGCTGAGTTAAAAATAAAAAAATAAAAAATAATTCTAATAACAATTGACAGCATTTCAGAAAACTCCCGGTTTCCGCCAAACCCGCTCAAGCCGGAAAGCCGATCAGTACCACAAAACATTACAGAAGGGGCAACCCATTTCTGTCTTGACTTTTTTTTTTCCACTGTCCATATTCATATCCTGTTTCACATTCTGTCTATGTGTGTGTGTGGTGTGCATGCGGAGGGGGGGGGTTCTTCACAAATCAAGTCAGTTTTCTTCATGCCACACTGCAGGGCTGTCTGTGCTGCTGACATGCTGTCTCGCCAGTTACAGTTATTCATTTTTGTTCATTTTTCTTTGTGGCACTGAAAGCGATTGCATTCCAATAACTGTGTATGGGGAAAAATCGGGAGCAGCTGGGTGGTGGCAATTGCAGTGACAAGCCGTCTGGTACGAACGAAAGATCCCCTCCCTGTCTCTCTCGCTCTCTACTGTGGATGCTCACAGTTTCCAGTGCCTGCCCTACAGGTTCTACTGAGATCCTAGCAGTATTTCTATTGTAACCCTCCATCACTCATCTAAACAGCGCAGCTCAATATTTTTTTCTTACCATCGTCAGAGACTGCTTCTCAATTGCTATAACACTCCCAAGTCGCCGGACTGCCACCAATTCTCCTTGGCCAGGCAATTTAAAATGAATAAATAACTATATATATATATATATATATATATATATATATATATATATAAAATGTAAACTAAAAATGTTTTAACTTAAGTCCTGTATGTCTGCAGGGTAGATAACCATAGAAATCAGCCCAAAAGGTACAACGTAGAATAAAACTCCCTAGGTAAAGGTGGAGGAACTATTTTATTACAAAAGAACTCAAAGACTAAGAGTTTTAACATATAAACATAAAAGTATTTTTTTTCAAACACATATGATACAGTGGCCCATTTTCTAAGCACAATAATACCCTCCAGGGTGGGCGGTATGGGCAATACCAGACCTTGGGGGCACCTGGGCCCACTCCACCTGTGCGCCGGGCTCATTACGCCCTGGGTGGTCCAGTATTGCCCAATACCACCCACCCTGTTGGGTATTATTGCTTGCATGTACACGTGTTGATTAACTTTGCTGGTGAACCCTCCAGCTGGGTGGCCACTATTCTAATAGAAAAAGGCAATCACATTCTCCAATCAACACTGATACCCAGAGCTCTGACTATCTAACAGCTGACTAAAATCACGTGTTGCAAAACAATTATTTTTACCCACACTGGTACCAGTTCCAGATACAACTGAAACCCCACAATCCCATACTATACGCTGGGTACCCAGATACCAAAGTCCTGGTTGTTGCAGGCCTGGTGGAAGCTGCAGCTGGTTGAGTTGCCCAGCTTTGATTAGAAATGAGGGTGCAAACTTGGAAAGCTATATTCCTACAATGGCTGTAGATCTTAAAGATGGAGAAGGCAGGCATTGCCCTGCATTTGGCAGAAGTAGCAGACTTGGCCCTGCTGGTCACAGAAAGGTAGGGATTGCCCTGTGTATCACAGAAACCAAATATTCCAAGGCAAGCAACTTGGCTATATCTTGAATTTAACATCCTTAACATTCAGCACAATACAGGTTAACATCACATCCGGTATAGATAGATAGCAATACTTTTATCAAGCAGTCTTACTCATCAGAAACAAAGTCACATCCAGTACATTTAAATACCAAAAAAGCATCTTTACTATAGGTAAAGTCTCATCCAGTGCACTCAGATATTAAGCAAGCAATAATACCCAACAGGGTGGGTGGTATTGAGCAATACCGAACCACCCAGGGGCGTAATGAGGCCCGACACCACAGGCGGAGGGCCTTATAGCCACTGGAAGGTCTGATATTGCCCATACCGCTCACCCTGGAGGGTATTATTGCACTTAGAAAACGGGCCACTGAATGATATATGTTTGGGAAAAAAATTGTTATATTTACATGTTAAAACTCTTACCCGTTTGGTTTATTTTGTAATCAAATAGTTCCTCCACCTGTATTAAAATACTGTGTTTCTTTACACCTAGTGAGTTGTGTCTCAATGGAGCCTCTGTAGTTGCCACTTTGGAGCTGGTTGTTATGGTTACCGCCTCCCAACCACACAGATACGTTCAGGGTTTAAGTTACAGTGTTTTTTATGTTTTCCTTACTTTATTAATTAATTAATTCAGTTTTATTCATATGTTCACATTTTTTTTAACTATTTTACCCTACCCATCTCGATCGCTGGTTGATCACGAACCTCCCCCCCCCCGCCACTTCCGTAGCACACTGGCTGGTGTTCTGTGTTTCTGTCGGTTTATGTTTAACCGCATGTCAGAGAATGTCTAATTTTGCAGCGCTATTGGATGGGGAGAGTAGGAGAACTGAAGTGTGGCTCGAACATGCTGCAGCTTTCAGTTGGATAGGGCATGATGGCTAGGAGACATGAACGCTCTGATAGCAGCAGGATGTGGTAAGGAGCTACTTTTGAGCGTAAAAGATGAGTGGTTATAGACAATGAGGCTGGTTTTGGAGTAGGCATAGGATAAATACTCCTAACATGTGTCTATTAAATTATAAAAGCAACACGCAAAGTTTACTACGGGGGGCATAAAGCAGTAGGGAAGGAGTGTCCATAGGGAACTGTCATGCTCCAGCAAAGGAACGGAAGTAACAAGTGAATAAATGAAAAAAAGGCTGTTTTTATCTGTTCATGTGTACAGTGCTGAGACTTTTTGTTTTAGAATTTATGGGGTGGTATCTGGGTTATGGACTGGGGAGCTGTTACTCGGTCTCCATCTCGCTAAGCCATTTAAAAAAAATGGTGGCAGTTTGAAATTGTTGCCCACTGCTTTAGCCAATGACAAAGCAGGCTGGGCACATGGATATCAGACTGGGCATCAGGCCGGTTTGCACTGGCACTTTTTATTTCGTGGGCATCTATTGAAAGTTAAGGTACCCCCCTGGCAAGGGTACTAGCCAATCAGATGCCAAGAAATAAAAAGTACATTTTCTAAACACTTTTATCAAGCATTCTTATTCTTAGACGAAATCTGGCAAAGTCAGAAATAGGTTATTTCCCAGGCATAATACAGAAAAAATAAGCTCTACGGCCTCCTGTCCCATGAAGCGACAATGTGACTTTGGCTGGCAACTCCAAGAGAGCAGAAACTAACTCATAGGTCACAGACAAATATCAGCACATTTATATGATTTACTACACAACATCATAATGCACCTGCAATGGACCATTTGGGCAGCTGGCAAGATGCATCCAAACAATCTCCAACATGACACAGTCTCTTGAGGGCTTGGTGGCCTTGACTGATAGCTTTTAAGGTCTCATTAAATGATTCAGAAGATAAATATCTAGTAGAATGGGCTTGAGGCCCCAAGAATACTCATAGAATATTTCCCTTACACCAGAGGGTACAAAGGTACTCACGCAGGTCCTCCACGGGTGGTATCTGCAATAGAAGACAAAGAACCTCTGTGCATAAACACTGAGGCAAGGGTTACCCCAAAGGGCATTTGGCTGGGAAGCCAAGTTTCAAGAAAATACAAAATCACACATGCCCCCACAATGCAAAGCATCATGGGCTGCATATGCAGATCACCACAGAATGTTATGCTGGTCCAACTTTAAGCAGAATTGTATGGTGCCGAAAGGCCTCTCACACAGTTTGCAAAGGGTCCTACCAGGACTCATCAGTATGCCTTGACTGTTTGACACCCCAGTGGAATGGACCAGCTACCCCTAAGGCAGTGTGCCTGGGATATATTGTGGTGAACCCATTAAAATAAAAAACTATTTAAAAGACAAAGAACCTCTGTGCGTAAACACTGAGGCAAGGGTTACCCCAAAGGGCATTTGGCTGGGAAGCCAAGTCTCAAGAAAATACAAAATCACACATGCCCCCACAATGCAAAGCATCATGGGCTACATATGCAAATCACCACAGAATGTTATGCTGGTCCAACTTTAAGCAGAATTGCATGGTGCCAAAAGGCCTCTCAAACAGTTTGCAAATGGTGCTAACAGAAGACATAGACACGTGTTTCATCCTACCAGGACTCATCAGTATGCCTCGTCTGTTTGACACCCCAGTGGAATGGACCAGCTACCCCTAAGGCAGTGTGCCTTGGATATATTGTGGTGAACCCATTAAAATAAAAAACTATTTAAAGACAAAGAACCTCTGTGCGTAAACACTGAGGCAAGGGTTACCCCAAAGGGCATTTGGCTGGGAAGCCAAGTTTCAAGAAAATACAAAATCACACATGCCCCCACAATGCAAAGCATCATGGGCTGCATATGCAGATCACCACAGAATGTTATGCTGGTCCAACTTTAAGCAGAATTGCATGGTGCTGAAAGGCCTCTCACACAGTTTGCAAACGGTGCTATAGAAGGCATCTTGGTGTCTTCTGTCATCTGGCATAACTAAGGATTGATGTCATCTGGTCTTCTGCCCACGTCTTTCTCCGACGTGGGAGGGAGGGCTAACACCTGGAGGGCAATTCTGGCAACCTCCAGACTAGTAGTTGAAGCAAACTAAAATTACTTTAACTTTAAATAAATTTACAAATACCCCCTCCAGGCTGGAGAGGTTTTACTAGAATGCCCAGTACTGGGAGCATGGCAGGGGCATGAGCCCCCAACCCTGTAGGGGCTCCCAGCAGGCTGGAAACTGTTCTCCTCTGTCTCTAGCTGAAGAAATGCTGTCATAGACTGTCTCTTATAGGGCTCTTTTATGGTTTCTGATTGGCTGTAAAGGGGGGGTGATGGGCCTCCCAATGGCTTTAGGACCTGTCCATCATAGAACTTGAGGCACAGTTGGTCTGGTGAAAGGGTGCCTAAAATGTTGTCCCTGTAAGTCCCCATGAGCACTTGGCATTTTCCGTTGAGGTTCAGTGAATATCCCACAAATCCTGGCTTTGTATTCCTGGCTTTCCAATGGCTGTGACTGCTTACAATGGCTTTTTAACCCACTGTCCCTTTAGCAGAATATATCCAGTCCTGAATAAAATTCTGGTGCAGTCAGGAAGAAATAAATATGTTCCCTAATGCCCCACAGTCATTTAGCCCAGATGATATACTTCAGCAATAAGGCATGACAGAGTGTGCATCGTTACTGTATAATGTCACACCTAGAAGCCATACAAAGACAAAAGTACTGGACTTTAGGAGGGCTGACTTTGCCAAAATGGGTGAGTGCCTAAGGAATGCACTAGCAAATGGGCAGGAAGGAGGGGTGGAAGAACAATGGGGAATAATAAAAACTGCCATCACAGAGGTAACAAGCCTTTGTGTGAAGCAAATAAACAAAACAAGACGATGTAAGAAACCACTATGGTTCTCAAAGGAAGTGGCAGTGAAGGTTCAAGAGAAAAAGAAAGCATTCAGGAAGTACAAGGAATCGCAGAAGGAGCAGCACAGAGAACTGTATCAGTTAAAGCAAAAGGAGGCTGGGAAGGCAGTCAGAACAGCAAAGGCTCAAACCGAGGAAAAGATAGCCAACTCAGTTAAGGAGGGGGATAAAACCTTTTATAGGTACATCAGGGAGCGAAGGAAGACCAAGGGAGGGATAGTGAGGCTTAATAAAGGGGAGGGAGGGTGGGCAGTGGGAGACTGTGAAAAGGCAGAGATACTAAACAAATATTTTTGCTCAGTATTTACAAAGGAAGAGGGGAGATACATAAAACAAACAGTAGTAACACTCTGGATAAGAAGTTGATACAGGCCCATTTACAGAAGAAAGGGTTCTGAAAGAACTCTTAAAACTGAAGGTGGACAAAGCAATGGGGCCTGATGGGAATCATCCCAGAATTTAAAAGAACTAAGGGTAGAACTAGTGACACCACTGACTACCCTTTTAACAAATCATGGGAGGATGGGTGGTACCCGAGGACTGGAGGAGGGCAGATGTGATTCCCTTCACAAAAGTGGAGCAAGGCAGAAGCAGGAAACTATAGACCTGTTAGTTTAACCTCAGTGATAGGAAAATGATGGAATCACTTCTAAAGGAAAGAATTGTCGAGTATCTAGAGGCCAGAGGGGCACAGGACCCTAGGCAGCATGGATTCACAGCGGGAAAGTCATGCCAGATGAATCTGATAGATTTCTTTGACTGGGTGACCAAACTAGAAGATCAGGGAGGGGCTGTGGACATCGCCTACCTAGACTTAAGCAAGGCATTTGAAACAGTCCCACACAAAAGATCAATATACAAGTTAGCCAGCCTGGGAGTGGGTCCCAAGATGACAGTCTGGGTAAAGAATTGGCTGGAGAATAGGACACAGAGAGTAATAGTAAATGGAGTCCACTCAGAAGAAAGGAGGGTTACTAGTGGGGTACTGCAGGGTTCAGTATTAGGACGGTCCTCTTCAATGTCTTTATAAGCGACATTGCAGAAGGACTGGAAGGAAAATATGTCTCTTTGCAGATGACACTAAGATCTGCAACACAGTTGATGCACAGGGTGGGGTGGAAAGGATGAGAAGGGACTTGGCAAGGTTAGAGGAATGGTCAAATGTATGGCAGCTTAGATTCAATGCTAAGAGGTGCAAGGTAATGCACCTGCGAAACAAAAACCCAAGGGAAGAGTACACAATGGGGGGTGAGATACTAACAACAACAAAAATGGAAAGGGACCTGGGGGTAGTCATATCAGTTGACCTAAAGATGGGCAAGCAATGTGAGAGGGCAGCAAGGAGGGCTGGGGGATACTGGGATGCATAGGGAGAGGCATCACCAGTAGAAAACAGGAAGTTATTATCCCTCTGTACAGACAGCTGGTGAGACCCCATCTGGAGTACTGTGTGCAGTTCTGGAGACCCAATCTCCAAAAGACATAGACAGGATGGAAGCTGTCCAGAGGAGGGCAACTAAAATGGTGCAGGGTCTGCACCAGAAGACATATGAAGAGAGACTTAAGGAGCTTAATATGTATAGCCTCTAGGAAAGGAGGGAGAGGGGGGACATGATAGAAACTTTCAAGTACCTCAAGGGAATCAACAAAGTCCAAGAGGGTAGCATCTTTCAAAAAAAGAGGTGTGCAAGAACAAGAGGGCACAATTTGAAGATGGGGGGCAGCTCAGAGGTAATTTAAGGAAGTATGTTTTCATAGAGAGGGTTGTGGATGCATGGAACGGCCTTCCGGAGGAGGTTGTGGAGTCAAAATCAGTGGTGGAATTCAAGCATGCATGGGATAGTCATAAGGCAATTCTGGGGGGGTGGGGGTAGGAAGAAGTAGGCTGCTGGTTAACTGGGATCTGCAGTTTATCCAGTAGGTAGGGAAATGGGCAGACTGGGTGGGCCAAGTGGTCCTTATCTGCCGTCAAATTCTATGTTTCTATGTTTCTATGTTTAGGGTAGTTTGAAACATAAGGCCACAGGCTGAGTGCTTCCGCCACACTAGGTGTGACGTTATTCAGGGATGATGCACACCCTGGAGTGTCTTATTGCGATTATAATATAGCTATGCAAATTCTGACAAGACTTTAATGATTAAGCAATAAACATAAGAAACAAATCAGAAGTTATAACTTTAATATAGTTTATTTAAACATAAAATAGAGATAAAATAGTCCCTTCAAGAGCTTTACTGCATCCCTCCATATTGCTTACACTGATTTTTTTTTTATATCTGATTTTATTAGTTTGAGCTTAGCATATTTAGTATATTTTCTCATACTACTGCTTTTATCTCATTTTTCACTTTGCAGAACTTAACACACTAATATTGACAGTCTCATTTAGTGTCCCTGTAGAGATCAATCATGCTATGGCAGAGACATCCATACGGTTATTTTCTGTGATTCCATGTATTTTTTTTTTTTAACAGGAGTGAAGACTGCCCTAGCAAAGAGAAAAGAAAAAACAGTTAAAGAAAAAGACATGATAGGGTATGCGTTGTGGTTGGATAGTAGCACACCTCAGGTGTGTCATGAGCCATGAGGCATCACCAAGTGCCTTCACTTCAACCACTCAAGAGGTGCTGTTACCCCACCATAATGTATGTCCTGGAGTGTCATACTGTGATTATAATATGGGTCCAAGATGTTTTTGGGGGAGGGGGTGAAGAAATGCTCGAAATCAAATAAGAAACATTTTTATGACTTTTTTAAAACAGTTCCAGCACTAACGTGTCATCTCAGGTTTAAATATTATGTACAGCAAAATTCATGTATTTTAATTAGTTCCTAAACCCTCTAGTTTCCCCCAACCCATCCTCTTTTACCCATTCCCTCACCTTTCTTTCTTCTTCTTTATAATATTCCCTCCCTTTTCTCTGTCTTGTTTATTTTCTGACTTGCCAACATTCAAGAGATGGAATGTTTACTACAGATTGAAAAGAAGAATTAAAACTTCTGCTCAAGTTCTGCTGACAGAATGTTTAGTCCCACTAGCACATAACAGAAGGCCTCAGACAGAACAGGCTTTTGTTTTATCTGTAACAGCTTAAACAACACAGATTTCCATAGTAAGCAGGTGAGGATAGGAGGGGGATTTTCCATGGTCAGCAAAGAAACACCATGGCCCAGATATTCAGAAATGCCCCAAAGGCCGGTGCAAGTCCAGTGCAGCACAAATCTGATGCACCATGATGCAACAGGAGCCATATTCAGAGGTTGCGCAGGCCGAACTGCACCAACGCAACCCAGCTGAATATGACAGAGTTGCACCATTCCACAAACAGAGTTGTGCTATGGCGCAAACAGAGTTGCACCAAGGTGCAAAAAGAGATGCTCCAGTGCAACTGTGGGAGCAGAGCAGCAGAGCAACAGAGGGGGACATGGCACAGAGCCAGGGAAGCACAGTGACAGGCCACAGGAGGCCTCCACCAGCAGGGCACACACAGGCACCCAGACAACTGACCCCAGAACACAACAGTGGCACAGATAGCAGGCAACAGGAGGTGCCAACAGCCAATGGATGGCCACCAAGGGACCCCCCCTAGCAGGCTGCTGGCCATGCCCCCCCCAGACCACAGCAGGCCACACCCAGGACCATGCAGCCAAGCACACACACACCACAGAGGCACACAGAAAGCCCACATAGTAGGCACTGAACATGCTGGGATGCAGGTAGCATGGCAGACTACATGGGACAGGCCGCACAATGCCAAGCAGGGGCCCCAACACAGTGTGCAGCTAGTACCCAACCAATGACCATGGCCGTGTGCCACCACCATGCACACACCCACCACACACCCCTGACAGGTGCCCCATGGGCATCCCAAGGCACAGCCACCGACCCAGGGGATGGGCACCACCACAGTGGGACACACCACAGCACACAGCAGTGAACCACAAAAACACAACATGCATCCCTTCACATGCACACCACATGGACAGACACTGGGCCACTGCAGCAAGACTCCTCATGCCACCAGCAAAGCAGACACAGACCCAGGCAGGTAAGTCAGAAAAATGTATATATTTTGAAAAACAACTATGTAAAAGAACCATGTACTATGAAAGGGTAGGTATAGCGAAGGAAGGGGACAGGGAACAGGGACTGTGCAGTGGGAGAGGGGACTGTAGGGGGAGGAACATCAGGGGAAACAGGGGAAAACAGAGGCCAAACTAATAGGGACCCCATCTGGCTGCCCTTGTGAGCAGACGCTGCCTCTCATCTGCCTCCAGCATCCTTCTGATCTGGATGACCACCTCAAGCATCGTCAAAGCCACAAGGAGTACCTGGCACAGCAGTCTAGTAATCATGGACCATGGCAATCATCGCCGGTAGACACCTATAACAAGGGACAGGACAGGTGATCAGTGCAATGTCCCAAGGAAACATGACCACCCACAGTGCGTAATGGACAGTGGGAACACACACCCCTGGGGGGTCCATAACTGCAACCCACGCGGGGGGGAGGTCAATGCCAGCCAGCAACTCAGCGCACCACAACATTGCACAGAGGTGGTCCCCACCTCACAATGGCCACCCGACTGTGCAATGTTAGTCACATGGCACAGTGCACTGGCAGCACCACAGCAACAACAATGGCAGCCGGGCACACACACACCCCACCAACAGCTGGCACACATGTCCAATGGAAGTGCCACAGTGTCATACACCACACATAGTCTGACACACACAACTAACATGGCACATGACACAGGTGGCCATGCCCACACCCATTCCCCCCACCACCCAATTTGTACAGTGCAAAGGATCATGACAGTGCCTACCTGCCCTCTGTGGCCCTGCTGGTGCCGGTCCTGCTCCACCATGGCCCACTGTGGCCTACTGCGCTGCTGCAGCCTGGGCCCTTCGACAGTCCTCAGGTCCTGGGAATGGAAAAAAGACAGGTGAACATCAGGAACCAACCACAGCAGCTGCCCCCCACCCACACCCCTGTGCGCAGGTTGTGCAGCTGCCTGACACATCCCACACGGCTGCATGGCTGCATGGCAACGCAAGCAGACACTGGCAAGTTTATTTATTTATTTTATTTAGTTCAGTCTAGGATTACAAATACCTTTGAGCAAGGGCTCTTTTATAAAGGTTCCCCATCATAGGTTACAACACGACAGCATGAATGGCAGTATGACATATAATCACTTATTGAGACATATGCTAAGAATGAACTAGTATTGACAAAGATAGAGGAAAAGAGGCGGGTGACGTCAAGGTGGTAGAGAGTGGGGGATCGGGGGGAAGATGGAGGAGGGCTGGGGTGGGGTCTGGATGAGGGGGCTGCCACCAGGAAGGCATTGTCAGAGAATCACAGATTAGCAAAGAGAGGCCAGGTGTTTGCAAGTCCTACAGACACAGTGCCCACCACCCTCCTGGTGGGGGTTCAGCATATGGTCAAGGCAGTCATAGGTGGTGGGTGGTCATTTATCAGCAATGCCACTCCACAATACGCATGATGACAGTGTACCCCTCTGCAGGGCATGCCAGGCAGCCAAGCCAATGCTACAGTACAGCACCAGGGCAGACACGCAACATGGGATGACTTACTACAGCCCCTCACCTGACGTGTTCATGTAGCCTCCTCAGATGCTCTGGGTTCCATTGCATGAGGTCCCCATAGTGGTGGCAACATTATTCACCTGTCCTGGGCACCCCCATTCTGTGCTCCAGACTGTCAGCTATGTCATGCCACACAGAGCCCCTACCCCACTGCAGGGGCACCTTCCCAAAAAGATGGGGGTATGGGGCTCCACGCAGGCCACTAAGTTGGCCAACTCAACCTGTGACCAGTTCTGGGGCTTCCTGTGTCTTGCCTGTGCCATGGTCACCACAACACATTCGGTGGCAAAAATGGTGGCAGGAGGTGCACGGGTCCACAACATGTGCCTGATGCACAATGCAGGGGAGCTTGCGCAGTGCCCACCCATCACACAGTGCCAGAGATGTGTGGAGTGGACGTTGCTAAGCGGGTTCATAGAGTCAGATGTCTGACTCAGGGGTCAGGGGTCACCCACCATTGCACAGTGTGCACGTGCGCATTGGGGCATGGTACACCGTGCACGACCATGCAGGTAGTAGGCTTTGCACATCATGCGTCATGCCACTGCATCACATTATCGGCACACAGTGCACAATTGACACCATGATATCATGATGCGCATACGCACTGCAGGCCTGTGCACTGTGCATGTGTGTGCATTGTACCGCAACTTGCTCTGGTGCAGTCTTATTGCACATGGCACAATATCATGATATTCAGACAACACATGCAATGAGCTCATCAGCCATTGCATGGTGCACTGGGTGCATTAGCATGTCATTACTGTTGCACCCGACCTCATTTGCATGCATTGTGCCTTATAAGCACCACGGAACAGCACAGGCCATGGACCGGTATTGCAGCCTTTCTAGGTAAGTTGTGCATGCCGCTACAGTTCACTGGGAGCAGACAGCACTGCAGGGTGGATGGACTAGGGAGATGCTGCCACTGACACACTGTGCTGTCTATGTCCACAGGCAGCAAAATGTCAGCACATGAGGAGGGTGAGGAGCGGGGGCCTGCATGGAAGTACAGACCCAGTTTCACTAAGGCCAAGACTGATGCCCTGTTCAAGGCCTACCTGGACAGGGAGCCCCTGTTGAGTGGTGTCACGGGTACACCACTGGCCAGGGCTGGTGCATGGGAGGAGGTGGCATCATACATGAACCAGCATGGCACCCACCAGTGATCAGTGCAGGAGTGCAGGAAGAAGATGGGAACAGACAAGTGGTGCATTAAGGAGAAGGTGGCAGCCACTCGTGCAGACTGTACTGCCACTGGGCGAAGGCCTGCAGATGCACCCACACTGACGCCGCAGTAGGAGTTGGTGGCAGCCACCATGCACTGCACCACGGTGGAGGGTGTGTCTGGAGCAGGATTCCAGATGGGTGGCAGCCTATCACTGCATGGTAAGTATGTCAGCCATGCACAGCTGGTGGCACGGAGGGTGCATACATGGGCATGCTGGAGTGCAAGAGGCCGGCATGCATGTCATGTGCATGTGTACGCATCTATGCACATGCCATGCTGCAGGACACATGCAGCAGCAGTAACGGGGGGCACATGTTGGCATTGCATCACTGACATGCCTTTTTTCTCTTGCAGTACCAGCATGCCTCCATACATATGATGGGGCACCAGCAGCGGCAGCAACTGTGGATGCTGGTACGGCCCCAGAGGACCAGCCGTCCACCTCTACCAGCATCTGGGGGGCCAGGGCTGCAGCTCAGCACCACAGTGCAGGCAGATGTCCTGGACCTGGGCTCAGAAGAGGCCCTGGATGTGATCCTTCAGGATGCCAGCCTTGGTGTGCTGTGTGTGGAGACACAGATCGGGGTGGGGCCCGACTCCCAGTGAGGACTACTCTCAGCTCCTGGACAGCATGGGTGATATTGTGGGTGTGTCACCCCTGCTGGCATCTAACACAGGCACCACGCCCAGTGCTCTGCCAGTGGCAGAACAGCTGCCTGTCACCACTGTGGGTGAAGCGGTGTGCGCTGCCACAACTGCGCCCTGCGGTGGTGTGGCTGCGCAGGCAATAGGTGGCATGCAGCAGATGGATGGGCGACTGCAGCAGGCTGCGATTGCCACCAGACAGCCAGACACAGAGTTTACTGCCGGTGCACCTGCTGTGCCCATTCCCCCTGCAGACACCCCTGTGCAGCATCCACCAGAGAGGAGGGCTGTGCAGCGCGTGGCTTGTCACCATAAAAGGATTGGTATCCCACCCGGGAGCCCCAGGATGCTGACTGACTGGCTGGCTGAGCGCACCTGCCTGCTGCGGGCGTCCATTCAGCAACAGGTGCTGCTTGCCACTGAGGTGCATGCACTGTGTGCAGAGGTGCACCAGTTAGCTGAGCAGCAGGAAAGAGGCACTTCACAGATCCTGGTGGGGATGCAGCGCATGCAGGAGGCCACAACTGCATCCTTGGATCACATTGCCACTGTGATCATGGATGGCTTTGCATTGCTAGCTGCCACAGGGCATGGCCATGCACAGGTGAACCCCCCCACAGTACACTGTCCACCCCACGAACCCAGCGTCGGGTAATCTCAACACAGTCGACTCTGGGGAATTTGATGTAGGCATCTTAGGCATGCCCGGGGCTGGCCTGTTTGTGTGCCTGCACACCCCAATGTGGAAACAGTCGTGGTCCCATGGTTCAATCTCTGGGGGCTGTTGCAAGCCCCTCCATAGCTGATGTGCAGTCTGTGGCTGCTGATTGGCTCCAGTGCAGCCGCCCCCATGGCCATGGTTCTGTACAGCGGCCCTCATGTGCATGCCACCCTGACCGCAGTCTGCAGTTGCTGCGCTGCGCACATGGGTAGTATATGTGTGCCTACCACTAGTGTCATGCCTGTGTGTCATGTCGCATGCTGCCTGAGTGTGTGCTTGCCCGGCCACTAGACCATGTGGCGTGGGTGTGATGAAGGCAGTCTAACACCAGTTGCGCCTGTGCACCAGTGCAATGCATCTGATCCACACCACATACCAACACTTGGGTATGTGGGGGTGTGTGTGTGTGTGTGTGTGTTGCTGTGTGTAGTTGTGTGTCACTGAATCCCCTACCCATGCATCACGCCTCTGTGGGTGACTGCCCATTGCCATGCATGCCCCATCATGTGCGCTATACCTGTTTGTGTGACCCATACATGTGTACCACACCACCTACATGTGTGCACCATAGTGCTCCTGTGTGATGGTGTCCTGGTGGCATCACACCTGCTGAAGCATCCGGAGGTATCTCCACCCAGGGGGTGACTGTATCCTTCTTGTACTTCTGGTCCTTCTCCTTGTCCTTTCCTCCCAACTGGTCCTTTTCCTTGTGCTTTCCTCCCTCTATCCCCTCATCCTCCTGCTCTGATCCCCTGCTCCCCCTGTTTTCTCACATTTCAAGCCCTCCCCTGTTCCTCCTGCTATCTGGCCCCCACCTCCTGCCCCCTACTCTTTCCATCTCTAACCGCCTCTGTCGTGGCTACATCACCCCCCTCATCCTCCAGCAGAACAGAATTGAAGCGGTTACTAAGCTTAAGGTCCAATCCACCTCCCCCCGTTGCTTCCTTCGGTCCAGTCCCAGCCATCTGTCTACTTCCCTGAGAATGTTGTCCCCCTGTTCCCCCTTTGTGAGGGTCCCCAGTTACCTACCTGCTTCCTTGGTAGTGTCCTCCTTTTGGACCCCCTCTGCCAGGGTCCCTATGTGACCCCAGAGTACTCTCCTTCACTCCTTTCCCTATGCCCCCACCCCTAGTGCTTGGTGCAACCCCGTGGGAGAGCCCCTGCCCTATCCCCCAACCATTCCTCCCCCCTTCCTCCAGCTGTCTCCCAATCCCCTCAACCGCCTCCCTAAGCTGTGCCACCTGGTAGCACACTGGGCAACCTCCGAACTTCCAAGCCCAGTCCAGTACCATGGCTGCACTGAACCATCAGTGAGCAACAGCTTACAGCAGTTTTTGATGCCAAAATACATCTCTGGAAGCTAGGCAATGGCAGCCATTTTAAAGGTCCCATACTTACAAAATGGGGGGGATCCATGCTGGTTTGGCACATGGCATACAGTACAATCCCAGTGGTGCCTCCATTGTGTGACCCCTAGGTGACACTATCCCTAGTGTTACACCCCTGCCTACTACTCTGGACAATAGGCTGAAGGGCTTGGGTTTGTTTAGCTTATAACAATTTTTAAACAAAGCACAGTGCCTCCACTCAGAGTGTGCTTTAACACTTTAACGTGGGCTAGCTTTTGACAGGTATAACCCCCTGAGATGTTATACCACCCACCAACACCAGTTACCTTCACCAGACATGACCCAATAGACATTTCCCCACATTTCTTATTTAATGACTCTCTCTAATAATATGCTCACACACAAGATGGTGATTTTTAGAACAGTAACAACAGATTTATTTAGGGGGCATAGGAGTCAGGAATGGGGAGATGAAATAGAGGTTATGTTGATTGGCTATTTACACATGTACACGGTTTGATTAACTTTGCTGGTGAACCCTCCAGCTGGGTGGCTAATGTACTATTAGAAAAAGGCAATCACATTCTCCAATCAACATTGATACCCAGAGCCCTGACTATCTAACAGCTGACTAAACTCAGGTGTTGCACAACAATTATTCTTACCCACACTGGTACCAGTCCCAGATACAGCTGAAACCCCGCAATCTCATACTATACGCTGGGTACCCAGATACCAAAGTCCTGGTTGTTGCAGGCCTGGTGGAAGCTGCAGCTGGTTGAGTTGCCCAGCTTTGATTAGAAGGGAGGGGGCAAACTTGGAAAGCTATATTCCTACAATGGCTGTAGATCCTAAAGAAGAAGAAGGCAGATGTTGCCCTCATTTGGCAGAAGTAGCAGGCTTGGCCTTGCTGGTCACTGAAAGGCAAGCATTGCCCTACATATCACAGAAACCAAATATTCCAAGGCAAGCAACTTGGCTAGATCTTGAATTTAACATTCTGAACATTCAGCACAATGCAAGCTGACATTCCATCCAGTATATATAGATAGATATCAATACTTTTATCAAGCATTCTTACTCATCAGAATCAAAGTCACATACAGTACATTTAAATAGCAAAAAGGTATATTTACTATAGGCAAAGTCTCATACAGTGCGTTCAGATGTTAAACACTTTTATCAAGCATTCTTATTTTTAGATGAAATCCGGCAAAGTCAGAAATAGGTCATTTCCAGGCATAATACAGACAAAATAAACTAGGGCCTCCTGTCCCATGAAGCAACAACGTGACCTTGGATAGCAACTCCAAGAGAGCAGAAACTGACCCATAGGGAGCAGATGAATATCAGCACATTTATATGATTAACTACACAACATCATAATGCACCTGCATCATTTGGGCAGCTGGCAAGATGCATCCAAACAATCTCCAACATGACACAGTCTCTTGAGGGGTTGGTGGCCCCAATTGATAGCTTTCAAGGTCTCATTAAATGATTCAGAAGATAAATATCTAGTAGAACGGGCTTGAGGCCCCAAGATTACTTGTAGAACATCTCTCTTGCACCAGGGAGTGCAAGGGTACTCACGCAGGTCCTCCACGGGTGGTATCCGTAATAGAAGGCATCTTGGTGTCTTCAGTCATCTGGCATAACTGAGGATTGATGTCATCTGGTCTTCTGTCCACATCTTCCCCTGACATGGGAGGGAGGGCTAGCACCTGGAGGTCAGTTCTGGCAACCTCCAGGCTAGCAGTTGAAGCAAAACTAAAATTACTTTCATTTTAAACAAAATAACAAATACCCCCTCCAGGCTGGAGAGGCTTTACTAGAATGCCCGGGACTGGGAGTATGGCAGGGGCCTGAGCCCCCACCCCTGTAGAGGGCTCCCAGGAGACTGAAATCTGCTCTGTTCTCTGTCTCAGTCTGAAGAAATGCTGGCAGAGACTGTCTCTTATATGGCTCATTTACAGTTTCTGATTGGCTGTGAAGGGGGCGTGATGGACCTCCCAGTGGCTTTAGAACTTGTCAATCATAGAACTTGAGGCACAGTTGGTCTGGTGAATTGGCGCTTAAAATGATGTCCCTGTAAGTCCCCATGAGCACTTGGCATTTTCCCATGTGGTGCAGTGAATGTCCACAAGTCCTGGCTTTGTATTCCTGGCTTTCCAATTGTCTGTGGCTGCTTACAATGGCTGCTTAAACCACTGTCCCTTTAGCAGAATACATACAGTCTTGAATAAAATTCTGCTGCAGCCAGGAAGAAATAAATATTTGCCCCAATGCCCCACAGTCATTTAGCCCATATGGTATACTTGCTGCCACTGCACAGAGGGGCCAAGTGGCTCAGCTGGTTCTCCTGTCGCTACTGCCAATATTTAAGCTCCCTGCAGCTGCTGACAGGCTGACACATAGAGTCTGACTAAAGTTCTGGATCAGCCAGGGAGAAACATTTCTTTATCTGCCCCCTTCCCCGCACAGTAAAATTCCCACATGCAGCAACAGGCTACAAGTTAAAATAAACATTTTTCTTTCTTTTCTCAGCCAAAGCCACAAACAACTATCTGGGGGGCAGCCAGACACATTCATTCATTATTCAGAGGACCAGGGCTCGGCTCATGAATGCTTAAATTGACCCCGGTCCAGTACCTCACCAAACTCCTTCATTTTAAACTGAAGCAGCCCACCCAGCAGACTGTCTGTGGTCAACAGGTCCCAAATTGGTGGGAGGCATCCCTGGACCGATGACTTAGTCCCTGAAGTGACCCCAAAACAACATGACTGCAGATCAAAGGCATTTTTTGCGCCAACACGATTCCCAGTGCCCCGGAAGCAGTACTATTACAGTGGGAGATCGCAAGCAGCTTTTGGAGCTGGAGGGGCTGGATTTTACCCTGGGCTGTAAACAGAGCACCAGAGGAGAAGAAATGAGACATGGGGGATCAGAAAACATGCTGGCAGGATTGGGTGAAGCCAAGGAGACAGCAGGAAAAGACAGAGAATGGCAGGGGCTAAGGTATGCCCAAGCAGACTTTTTAGGAACCCCCATTTGCAGGGGGGGTTACAGGAGCATTTTTCAAAGAAAAAGATGCTCAAGGACAAGGAGTCACAATATAAAGCTGGAGGGGGGGGAGGCTCAGAGTAACCGTGAGGAAGTACTTCTTCACGGAGAGGGTGGTGGATGCTTGAAACAGACGCCCAGTGGAAGTGGTGAGGGCTATAATGGTCACATGATTTAAGAATGCATGGGATAGACATAAGGGAATCTTAGAAGCAAGAGGGGGGTGTAAGCTGCAGTCCAAGCAGGGCCTCTGGTGGCACTATAGGTAGGGAATTTAGGGAAGACTGCTAACAACTTCTATATTTCTATTGTGAGCTCCCGAACAGTCAGCTGTAAACCTCTTATGGGCCAGAGCACACTATATAAAAGATGAAGACAGCGAGTAGTTTCCACACAAGAAAGAGAGAAAACGGTGGGCTTACATTGGCACGTCAAAATTTAAAGTGTAGATATACCTGACCAATGAGAGGGTCACCTTGTTGTCAGTGGCCAGGCTAATCATGATTTGGCCAAATGATTAGACCAAGAACCCCTTTAAAATGTTACAATGATAGAATGAAAATACGGTAAACTGAATTACAAGCTTTCAAGCAGCTCTGGGTGAGGGGGCACTGGTACTATAACTATTTGATAACCATAGAGACACATTAACAGCTTAAACATAGGGGCACAATCAGATTTTCTGGCACCATCAGTTAACCTGACCCAAAGGGGTCACGAGGCACTGGGCATTAGGCGCCACTGAATGCCATATGCACCTAGGGTTACATTAATGAATGTAACCCAACCTCATGAATACCTGAATGCTTAAATTAAACTACAGATTATTTTAATTTCTATAGTATAATTTACTACGATTTATATTACATTGTCAGGTATCACAAGAGTATCATAGGTTACACCAGTCAGACAATGGGAGCGCAGGCATGACAGGCACCACTTCCTCCTGTCCAGGCAGTATAACTGGTAATGTCATTCAATGGCTATTGCTTGGTAGAACTGCTAAGGTTTACTTCTCAGTTCTGTCACGCAAAGCAGTTTTAAGAAGACTTACATACAGGTAACAGAAACTCAGTAACTGCACTTAAAAACACCCATCCAAGAAACCAAGTACAGCCTGAAGGAGATAAACGGAGCAGTACACTTGCATTTATAAATGACTTAGTCACTGCTACATGGTGAACTGTGATAGCATGTAATTTTTTATACAGAACGCCCTATGTAGAGGATGCTCAGTGGTCAAGGGAATACCATATTTGCTTGCTATAAGACTTGCCCTCATTCAGTTCTTGAGTCTGAAATCCCAGTAAGCCCGGCTAAAGACTACTTGCAGTCATCAGAGGATGTGCTCTGTCTTCAGGAAAGGATGCCATAATCTGCTATTACATAGTGGAGCCGTGATATTCCATTAGGAAAAGAGCTGTGTGGGCAGAGCAGCTTGATGAAGTAGCAACATCCCTAGGTGATGGGGCTATGGGGTCTGATATGGGGGTACACTGTTAACTGCATGTTTTAAATAACACTTTCTACACATGCAGAGGGGTTCTCCAGCACATTATCCTTTGTTTAGGCTGAACGTGGGGCTGTGGCAGGCCAGGGATGTGCTTATTAGTTCTCTGTCAGAACACGTTGCCTTCACTGTATTTAAATGCTCTATATTTTTCAGCACATTTCTAAACTGACTATACTCATACAAAATCTGCTGGACTAACAACTCTGGCTAACCACACATTGGAAGAGGAACTTCTCCCATATCCAGTGGAAATTCTGGGCCAAAATTAGTATGTAATGGCAAGGATACATAACAGGTAGTGTGGGTTACTGGTCTGGAAAACAAGAGGTCATAGGTTCAAACCACACAGAATGTGTGTGACTTTGAGCAAGTCAATTAACCTCGCAGTGCCACAATCCATCCAGCAGTGGAAATGGGTTGAAGCAGGACCTCAGTGGAAATGAGATGTTGCAGCTCAACTGGGCTTTCCTGGGTAAATGAATGGTTAAAAAAAAAAATGAAATTGCACACAAACATGCGTTTGGTCTACTTTGGAATATTACCCATGCACCCCAATTCTAACCAAGTCTTTGTCCCAATGCCAATAATTCTGAGGTGGTGAAACGGAACATGAGACCAGACACTGTTTTTCCTCATTTAAAGTTGTGCAAATGTTTACATTTTCCTCTTTGTGCCTACTATAGCAGGTTTACAAATTAAAGTTCTGTTGAGTCTTAGCATTTCTGGACAGGAGAAACTCTTGCAATCGTGAAACTGTAATCACTTCTTGTAGGCCTCTACTCTGTTTTGTACATTACAAACTGTCCATGAATAGACTCGGCACACCATGAAGTACATGCAGCAGTGCTCTAGCGGCACTTTCCATGTCAATTCCTTTATTTTGTACTAAGGAAATTGGCATGTATAGGGCTACTATAGTGTTGATAGACAGATGCTTACATCATGAGTAAAGTTCCTGTAAGACAATATTTTATCTTGTTTATTTACAGTATATATGTTTTAGATTTTTTCCCTGAACTAATAGAGCCAAAATAGTCTGTGAACAATCGGGATCTCCTGATTCATCTACCTAATTAAAAAAAAGCATCAAAGTCAGAAGCAAATGTATCAAGGGCCTCATTCTGCGTTACAAATGTTGGTGCTAGGTGGTCACAAAGCCCACCTAATGGCAACTAACCTACTCTGACCACATGGAACTATGTACAATGGGGGATATAAACCGTTCTTGTGCACCCACCCCCAAATGTCATCACAAGCGACCTGGAGAGGAGACAGATTGCTGTATAAATGACCTACAGTGCCAACCACAAACACATGGGAGCCCACAATGACTAGGCACATGCTGCTGGCTGTGCCCCACCTGTGACAAGGGATGCAACACTGCACTGTCAAAGGATGTGGGTAAAACAGATAGACAACACTCAGGAATTTCTGGTTTAACATATAGATTGCATGATTTTATTGCACGCCACCACACATCAGGAACAAGAACAACAAACTAAAATCCTCTCCTTAGCCGCTGCCTTTCGCCCCGTGAGGGCTAGCTGGGGACCAAGTGGCTACCGTGGAAGGGTCCTGGCTCTCACCGCGGCCCAACATCACTGCCTCTAGCCGCCTCCTGACTCAAGACTACCACCGCTGCCTTTCGCCCCGTGAGGACTAGCTGGGGACCAAGTGGCTACCGTGGAAGGGTCCTGGCTCTCACCGCGGCCCAACATCGCCGCCTCTAGCCGCCTCCCGACTCAAGACTACTGGTAAGGACTCTCCTAGGCTGGGGAAGCAGAGATACACAGCGATTGGCCGACGGAGCTCTGTGCTGCGCTCTGATTGGCCGCCGGCTCCAGACATCGTCTCGGATTGGTCTGGCTGACTTTGGTGCTTAGCTGGGGTTTCTATTGACTTTCAGTGCTAAGTGCCAAAATTTTACACTTTTCGATAGTTTTAGCCATCCACTACTGTTTTTTTTCCACTGTTGACCACTATTCAGTTACTGCCAAACGTTCTTTTTGGATTATTTAAATCGCTCTACTGTACATGTGATTTAAAACTAGTTTAACCAGTGTAACGATGTGCATGTACTTAAGTTTGTTAATTCTGGTTAACGCTGCCTGCATTTTCCCTACATACCAAACTGAACTAAGTGACTCCTGCTTAGCTGATAACCTGTTATAATTGAACTGATAAATGCTCTTTCCTTTCTATTTTAACTGTTTTTTAACTCGTCCTCATGCCTGTTGATTGAAGTTGCCAAAGTTGTACAGCTCATTTCATGGGTATGCTAGGGCTTGCTCTGTCTCCCTACCTTTTTGCTTTATCTCTCACCCATCCCCTCCTCCCGAGACTCCAGAGGGTGTCATCATATGAATCCTCTCGTCCTCTTGGAGGCGCCTCCCAATCTGCTACCTCTGACACCCCTTCTAAACTCACTGTGTTCTCCCTTCTGACTCTGCAGCTTTTTAGCACCTGTCCCCTGCCTCTAATAGCATCTCAGCAGGCCTATAGAAAAGATACAACAACTGAAGCCCAAATCTTCAGTAGTCTTTCTTTCTCCTACTGCCACTCCCCCCTCCCCTGTCTTTCCCGCTTGGCGCCAGCAATCCACTTCACAGAAATAGTTTCTGGCTACCCACCCCCATCTTACAGTCGCTTGCTCACGCACACCTCTCTTTTTCTGGATTCCCTCCCCCTGTCTCACAGCCTATTACTTGATCTCCCCCCTTCCTTTCTCCACCTGTTTAAGCTGCGTCACAGCCTGCTGCCACTGCTTACTTAATTGCACTCATCGTCATCTTTTTCTCTCCTTAGCCGCTGCCTTTCGCCCCATGAGGGCTAGCTGGGGACCAAGTGGCTACCGTGGAAGGGTCCTGGCCCTCACCACGGCCCAACGTCGCCGCCTCTAGCCGCCTCCCGACTCAAGACTACCGGTAAGGACTCTCCTAGGCTGGGGAAGCAGAGATACACAGCGATTGGCCGATGGAACTCTGTGCTGTGCTGTGCTCTGATTGGCTGCCGGCTCCAGACATCATCTCAGATTGGTTTGGCTGACTTTGGTGCTTAGCTGGGCTGGGAGCCCATTGACTTTCAGTGCTAAGTGCCGAAATTTTATGCCCGATCCCCCTCCCCCCTCCAACCTTTATTAAATAGTCTGCTTGTCACCGCCCCCTGCTCTAATTACCCACCCACTGCCTCACATCCTATTCTGAACCAGTAGCTTAACCACTCCCTCTCCTGAGCTCGCTCTGCAGCTGCTACCCCTCAGAGATCTCTGCAAGCTGCACCACTCGGTGTCATTCCTCTGTTTTTCTTTTTCTAGCTCTATAGACCTCCTGATTCCTTCCTCCCTCTTCTCTCCTCCTGCTCTCCCCTTCTAGCTACTATGCCTCATTTCACTCATGTCCTTCTCTCTCTTCTAGTCCTGTCCATGCTGCCAACCTTAACCCACCTACCCACCTCCTCCCATCCCTCACTACCCTCTACACTGGTCCTCCTGGCTAATTACCCAACATCTGGCACGATGGCAATCCCCCCCAAGCATAAATGGTGCCAGTCAATTATGGACTGTTTAATTATGATCAAGTGTGATGACTACAGGGGGGCAACCTGGCACCTATACCTGATCGATACACTACACTGGGATGCAAGACGCCTGTGCTGGTCTAAAACCCATAAGATCACTAGGATGCCTACCACCTACTATGATATACGACAATGGACCCTCAAACTCTTACTCCTCCTCCTCCTAATATCTGGAAGTGTCCACCCTAATCCTGGCCCAATTTCATACAATACAAACAAGCCTACCAGAACAGAGGGGGGGACTCACTTTTGTCACCTTAAATATTTGTAGTCTTCTACCAAAACTAGCCTCACTACAAACTTTTGTCAGTCAGCATAACCCTGATATTCTAGCCATTGTTGAAACTTGGCTGACACCGAACACCCCTGACCATGCTATATGTCTGCAAGGCTACAAGATTTTCCGGCTGGACAGGACGACAAAGAGGGGTGGTGGCTGTGCCATCTACATAAAGGAATATCTCAAATGCCTCTCCATTACCCATACCACCACTAACTCTGTCTTACAGCTCCTCCCCATCAAACTTCTCCTTGGTGCCCATAACAAAGTCCTCATGGTTGCTGCTATCTACATCCCACCTAAAGATCCTGGGCCCGGCCTACAGTCTGTACTAGAGTTCGTCGTCATATCCCAACCTCCTGATGCAGAGCTTCTCCTACTAGGTGACTTCAATATCAACTGGCTTGCTCCAGACACAGGGATGACTAAAGATGCAATCCTAGCAGCAAACCTAACTCAGCTGGTCAACTCGCCCACTAGGAAAAATGATAAATCTGGGAAAAGTACATTAATAGACTGGATCATCACCAGTCACCCAACCCAAATAAATAACATTGCTGTTCTCCCAGATTCTCTTAGCGACCACTCTCCTGTATTATGTACCTGGTCAAACAAGTTTAGAAAACCACCCTCTAGAACCATCATTAGCAGAGTACTACCATTTGGAAACCTTACTCCACTCAAGGAAATCTTAGACAAAAAGACTGGTCTCCCATCTACGCTGTGCAAGACATCGATGAGGCTCTAAACTACTTTATCTACACCTTCAATGCTGCCTGTGACTTATTTGCTCCTATAAAAAAGCGCAAAGTGAAAGCACACTCAACTCCATGGCTCACTGCTAAGCTAATGGCACTACACAAAGGAAGGGACCACCTATGGGCCGTAGCAAGAGACTCTGGCTCTCCGGCCAACATTCTAAAATATAAACAGGCCCGAAACGTCTGCACCAAAGAGACCCGTCAAGTCAAGAGTGACTACTTCAAAACAGCTCTTTCTAACACTTGGAGTAAAGGAAAACCTTTCTGGGACAATCTAAGAAATATCATGGGTAAGCAGTCCAAATCCTCTCCTACCGCAATGAATGTGGCAGGCACTACCACCCTTGACCCTATGATCATAGCAAACTCCTTAAATGAGACCTTTACCGACCTCAGTGGAGTCCTTGCATCTGATTTCTTTGCCTCTGGAGACCCCTATATCTCTACATCCCCCACTGCCTCCCCAAACACTCCACCTTTCCACCTAAAATAGTGAAAGCTAATGAGTTTACAAATATGTAAAGAAGGCTATATCTAATACAAGGGCAAGCAGTGACTCTCCTGACCTTAAAATTCTATACCTTACCCTGGATGTAGTACTACTCCCCTCACCAGAATATTCAATCTCTCCTCTGTTCTAGCAAATTCCTGGAATATGGAAGGCTGCCATAATCACCCCATTGCACAAAAGTGGGATAAGTCTCTGCCTTGCAACTATAGACCAATTTCAATACTCACCCCATTATCAAAGGCCCTTGAACGTATGGTAGCTGACCAGCTTACAGACTACCTGGAGAAATATAACATTCTTTGTGACCAGCAACATGGATTCAGACAAAGGCACAGCACCACCACTGCTCTGCTCGAATTCTCAGAAGTAATCCACAAGGCCATGGATAAAGGACTCCTCACCGGAACTGTGTTTATTGATCTAACAAAGGCATTTGACACTGTCCACCATGGCCTACTAGTCAATCAACTGCATACGCTTGGGCTCTCCTTAGGCTCTGGTGCCTGGATAAAAAGCTACCTTGCCCAATGCATCCAGGTGGTAAAAATATCTGGAATCCTCTCAGACCCTAAACCTGTCCTCTCAGGAGTTCCACAAGGATCAATTCTAGGCCCACTACTTTTCAGCCTCTTTCTAAACTCCCTACCTAAATCCTGCCTGGAAAAAATCATACTCTATGCTGATGATGCTGTGATTCTATCCTCCCACAGAGACCCTAACTGCTTACGCCACAGCCTACAACAGGCTTTTACCAGTGTTGAGGAGTGGTTTGTTGGACATAATTCTAGTCCTAAACCACAAAAAAACAAAATCTATGCTCTTCGCTAGTCCGCAGAACAAAAACAAGCAAGCACCACTTACTATCAACACCTCCCTTGGAATTGCTCTTGAACAAGTGGCTATCTTTAAATATCTTGGAATCACATTTGATCAAGGTCTTGTCTTTTCATCACATATTGATGGTATTTCCAAAACTATTAATCAGCGGCTTGGTATACTCTACCGTAACAGACAACTTTTCACCTATCCAGCGCTGAAGCTAGCTATTAAATCCTCGATCATCTCCGTCATCGACTATGGTTTAGTTATTTATGGGTCCGCCCCTTCAAGCACATTGAAACGGGTCACAACCTCCCTAAACAAGGCATGTCTGCTGCTTACTGGTGCTCATCGACTTACTCATACCGGTGAACTCTATGCTGATACAGGGTGGTTACAGCTATCAAACCGGTTCAAGTTCCTCACTTGCCTAATGGCCAAGAAATCCATCATGGGCCGCACCCTTCCCTGCATACAAGGCCTGCTATGTCAGAACCCAAGTGTACGAGCCACGACAAGATCAGAAACCCAGCTTCTGCAGGTCCCCCACTGTCAGATCACACATGGTCAACGCTCTTTTGCCTATCGTGCCCCCAACTGGCTAAATACCCTCAGCACCTCTATTACTGCCTCTTGCTCGTTAGGTGTTTTTAAATCCAGACTATTCTCTCACCTAGCCACCACAAACTCCTGTGACTGTATCTGTTAATCTCATAATCTATTCTCTCTCCTCCTCCCTGCCCTACTACTTGACAATGGCCTAGTAATGGGTCCTCATCCCCTACTAAGGTCTGCTCCTGTTCTCCTCACCCTCCACCCCCTTTTTCTTTTTGTTATTGTTTCTCTTTTCTCCACTGGTAATTCTTATGCTGCCAATTACCACCCTCTCATATCTTTCCCCCTCATTTGTTCTCGATACTGATGATAGTGCTTAAGTTATTATCTGCTGTACAGTTATATCAATATTTTTAACTATTTGTGCAACCCTGCACCTCTGTCTGTCTGTAAATGTTTTTGACGCGGAACCTTTGTAAAAGAGCCTTGGTTCAAAGGTATTAATTCCCAGATTTTACATTAAACAATAAAATACTTAAATGAAGCAGCACTTTCTGCAGGATAGGGTCACTTTTCCAATAGGACTTGAAATCCTATATATGTTATTGTTTCCCAAGGAGCATTTTTCCAATCAATGGAGTTCATGGACATAAACGACTTGCATGTCCTCTCTTGCTCAGGTCAGAGCTCATCCAAACATTAGATCTATCTACCATCTCAAGCAGTGGGTTTACATAGCCATCAATGTTACCATGTGATCCACTCCTTTTTGCAAAATAAAGAATAAACAGTTCATGTCATCACTGTCACATTCAGAAAGGTTCAGGATTTAAAGTAATATATGGGATCATTTAAAAATTCAGGTAAAACATTTCAAAACGTATTCCTCGGGTTTTTAAACAGAAATTAGTAGAAAACAATCCTGAATGAGCTTTTAACTCCTCCTCCTACATCTCTGATGTCATAGCTGACTTTTAAGATATAAACCCTGTCATTTGGGGCCACTGGCTCCTATATAGAGATGGGCGAAGTGGCCCCAATTTGCTCCGTGTAGTGATTTGTGGAGTGAAGGCGAATTTGCGGAGTGGTCCGCAACGCGAAGCGGAGTACTTTGCATTATAATGGGTAATGCGAAGTCCATTGAAAACAATGACTTCACGTTACTCCGCCTTTCCAAACCACTACTCCACCAAATCTTAAGGCAAAGTACATTGAAAACAATGTACTTCGCCTCACTTCGCCTTGTTTTTAAGCTCCAAAGGAGAATTTAGCAGTGATTCGTGGGATTTCAGGTTGCATGGGCTCTAGATTGTTCTGCACAGCCTCAGTTCGGGGTAGTGTGTGTAGGAAGCTATAGAAGACAGTCTGCTCTGAGAGTTCTCTGCAATTCAAACCTTCTAAAAGCTGTTAAAAAAGCCTTTTTGAGTCTTTTTTTTTTTGATGACACTTTAGTTCATCGATTGTAGGAAACCCTCCTGTGCTCATATCATCGAGCATTTATTGTTTGTGTGAGGATTTTGAATGTTAATGTACAACATTCAGCCTGTGCACTGAAAGACAGTAGAAGTGTGCTTTGGTGGTGGGGTGTATCTGTGGTGTAGGTAGATTAACTTGGAGAAAAAGACAGTTCTTTCTGTTTTGGTGTTGTTCTTCTTATAACTGTGTTAATGTACACATAGTGATAATTTCAGTAATTCTTGCCATTTTTTTAGCTGATTGTTGTGGTGCATAATTTTAGATTTTAAATATGTGGTTATATTACTGAAGTTTTTAATTTGCTATGCATTATTTGGAGTGTGCGTGTGTGTGTGTGTGTGTGTGAGTATGTTTGTGACATGTGTCATCAAATCAGACATCTTTTATTGTGCCACATAGTAATTTCAGCAATGTGAACCTGCTATCCACTGCAGTGGTGTGATTTTTGTACTTCTTTGTGGTATCTTCACTGGTACTAGTACTAGTGACTGTTGCTGCAGAAGTGCAGTACACTGCCCCCCAACCCCGGCCTGCCCCAACCGGCAAAGGTATTTTTTTTTCCAGATTTGAATTTCTGATGGTGAGCACTGGTTAGGTGTTGTGCCTATGTGTCTGCATCTCTTCAGTGAGCAGCGCAATCTTAATCTGTCTGTGCATTTGCATTTTAGGGCCCAATCTCCATCTGTAATTTAAGTCACAGTTGTTTCTTTGGCTTCCCTTCAGAGTACTGGACAGGTGTGCATAATTCTGCATGAACATGTACTCATTAATATGCGTTTTTAAGTCAGGACCATCATCACGAGTCACTCGTGATACAAATCATGTTCTTCATCATCACGGCCACAAATGCAGTCACAAATCACGATTCACAATCATGTCATGAATCACAACATTAATTTTTTTACTAGTTACTTGGATGCATTGTAAGTCTATTTTGTAATATCTCTCCAGGTTTCACCACCCTACCATTGTACTCATTGATACGTGTTTTTAAGTCTGGGAGTTTTAAGTTACAGCTCATCGGGGAAGTACAGCCGTAGGCATTCACATTCCCAATACAGTTTCATATTTATCTCACACCATCGACACCGAATCACATCCTTCATTATCAAGGTCACAAATGCAGTCACAAGTCACAAATCACAATTCACGATCACATCATGATTCACATTAATTTTTTTTCTAGTTACTTGGATGTATTGTAAGCCTGTTTTGTAGTATGTCTCCAGGCTTCACCACCCCACCATTGTACTCATTAATATGTGTTTTTAAGTCGGGATCCCGGGGGAGTTTTTGCTGCTGCTCCTCGGGGAAGTACAGCCATAGGCATTCGTGTTCCTTCCTGTATAGCATGTGAGTTACAGTACTATAAGTAGTAGTGTGCAAAGTGGCCCCAATTCGCTCCACGAAGTAATTCACGGCATAATGTGGAACCCGCGGAGTACTCCACAATGTGAAGCAGAGTACTTTGCTTCATAATGAAGATGCAAAGTCCTTTGAAACCAATGACTTTGCATTATTCTGCCTTCCCCAAGCCACTTCTCCACCAATTTTAAGGCAAAGTACATTGAAATCAATGTAATTTGCCTCACTTCACATTGTAATTGAGCTCCAAATGAATTTCTGCAGTGAATCATGAGATTGCAGGTCACATGGTCTCTAGATTGCTCTGCACAGCCTCAGTTCTGGCCTGGGTAGTGTGTGTGTGTAGTGGTAGCTGGAGACAGTTTATTCTCAGAGCTCTGCAATTCAGAACCTCTAAAAGCTGTTTAAAATGTCTTTTTGAGTCATTTTTTTTGCTCATAATTTACTACATCGATTGTAGGAAACCCTTCTGTGCTCATATCGTCAAGTGATTATTGTTGTGTGTGGATTTTGAATATTAATTGAGAACAGTCAGTCTGTGTACTGTGAAGTGTGCTTTGGGGGAGGGGCATATTTGTGGTGTAGGTACATTAACTGGGAGAAAAAGGCAGTCTTTCTGTTTTGGTTATATTTTTCTTGTATAACTGTGTTAATAGAAACATAGAAACAAAGAATGTGATGGCAGATAAGGACCACTTGGCCCACCTAGTCTGCCATTTCCTACCTAACAGATAAGCTGCAGATCCTAGTTAAACAACAGCTTACTTCCTCCTACCCCCCACTAGGACTGCCTTATCTCTGTCCCATGCATTCTTGAATTCCCCCACTGTTCTTGACTCCACAACCTCCTCAGGGAGGCTGTTCCCTGCATTCACAACCCTCTCTGTGAAAAAATACTTCCTCACATTACCCCTGAGCCGTCCCCCCTCTATCTTCAAATTGTGCCCCCTTGTTCTTGCACATCTCTATTTCTGAAAGATGCTACCCTCTTGGACTTTGCTGATTTCCTTGAGGTACTTGAAAGTTTCTATCATGTCCCCTCTCTCCCTTCTTTCCTCAAGGGTATACATATTAAGCTCCTTTAGTCTTTCTTCGTATGTCTTCTGGTGCAGACCTTGCACCATTTTGGTTGCCCTCCTCTGGACAGCCTCCACTCTGTCTATGTCTTTGCGGAGATGGAGTCTCCAGAACTGCACACAGTACTCCAGATGGGGTCTCACCAACTGTCTGTACACAGGGATAACAACTTCCTGTTTTCTACTATTGATGCCTCTGCCTGTGCAACCCAGTATCCCCCCAGCTTTCCTTACTGCCTTCTCACATTGCTTGCCCACCTTTAGGTCATCTGATATAATTACCCCCAAGTCCCTTTCCATTTTTACTGATGTCAGTATCTCACCCCCTGCTGTGTACTCTTCCCCTGGGTTTTTGTTGCCCAGGTGCATTACCTTGCACTTCTTTGCATTGAATCTGAGCTGCCATACATCTGACCATTCCTCCAACCTTGCCAAGTCCCTTCTTATCCTTTCCACTCCATCTTGTGTATCAACCCTGTTGCAGATCTTTGTGTCGTCTGCAAAGAGACATACTTTTCCTTCCAGTTCCTCTGCAATGTCACTCATAAAGACATTAAAAAGGGCCGGTCCTAGTACTGAACCCCGCGGTACCCTGCTAGTAACCCTCCTTTCTTCACTGCGGACTCCATTTACTACTACCCTTTGCGTCCTGTTGTCTAGCCAATTCTTTATCCAGGCTACCACCTTGGGACCCACTCCAAGGGTGGCTAACTTGTGTAATCTTTTGTGTGGGACTGTATCAAATGCCTTGCTAAAATCTAGGTAGGCCATGTCCACAGCCCTTCCCTGGTCTACTACCCAGTCAAAGAAATCTATTAGATTTGTCTGACATGACCTTCCCATCATGAATCCATGCTGCCTTGGGTCCTGTGAGCCATTGTCCTCTATGTACTCAACAATTCTTTCCTTCAGAAGTGATTCCATCATTTTCCCTACCACTGAGGTCAGACTAACTGGTCTGTAGTTTTCTGCTCCTGTCCTGCTCCCACTTTTGTGAAGAGGAATCATATCCACCCTCCTCCAGTCCTCAGGTACCACCCAGTCCTCCCATGATTTGTTAAAGAGAGTCGTCAGCGGTGTCACTAGTTCTACCCTTAGTTCCTTTAGAATTATTGGGTGAATCCCATCAGGCCCCATTGCTTTGTCCATCTTCAATTCTATTAGTTCTTTCAGAACCCTTTCTTCTGTAAATGGACTGGTATAGACCCCCGTCTTCAGAGTGTTTCTCTTGTTTGGTTTAGGTACCTCCCCCTCCTCTTCCTTTGTGAATACTGAGCAGAAATATTTGTTCAGTATCCCTGCTTTTTCACTGTCACCCTCTACCCACATTCCCTCCCCTTCATTAAGCCTCAGTATCCCTCCTTTGGTCTTTCTTCACTCCCTAATGTACCTATAAAAGGTCCTATCCCCCTTCTTAACAGAGTTGGCTATCCTTTCCTCGGTTTGGGCCTTTGCTATTCTGACTGCCTTCCTGGCCTCTTTCTGCTTTAACTGATAAAGTTCTCTGTCCTGCTCCTTCTGTGTTTTTTAATATTTCCTGAATGCTATCCTTTTCTCCTTAACCTTCCCTGCCACCTCTTTTGAGAACCATAGCATTTTTTCACTTTGTTGTGTTTTATTGATTTGCTTTACACAAAGGCTTGTTGCCTCTATGATGGCTGTTTTGATTACTCCCCATTGCTCCTCCACCCCTCTTTCTTGCCTGTTTGCGAGTGCTTTTCTGAGGCACTCTCTCATTTTCCCAAAGTCAGCCCTCCTAAAGTCCAGTACTCTTGCTTTTGTATGGCTTGATTGTATGATATTTATTGTGAACCACACTGTTTGGTGGTAGCTTGTTCCCAGATGGCTACCCACTTCTAAATCTGAGATTCTTTCTCCATCCCATTTGAGAGTACCAGGTCTAAGATTGCTCCCTCCTGAGTGGGTTCCAATACTAGCTGTCTGAGGCATGCCCCTTGTAGAGCATCAAGAATAACCCTGCTCTTGGATGTGCCTGCAGCAAAGGTGCTATAGTTAACATCTGGCATATTCAGGTCCCCCATCAACAATATCTCCCCTTTTTCTGCCATTCTAAGGAAGCCTTCTATCATTTCCTTGTCCATTCCCTTCCCCTGAGATGGGGGTCTGTATGCAACCCCCATGTGGATTGTGGTGCCATTTCCTGTCTCCAGGGTGACCCAGAGTGCCTCATTTGCTCCCTGTTTACTCTTTAGTTCTGTTGCTTTGATCCCTTCCTTTACATAGAGAGTTACTCCTCCTCCTCTTTTACCCTCCCTGTCCCTCCTGTAGATTGTGTATCCTGGTATGTTGACATCCCAGTCATGGTTCTTTGTGTACCATGTTTCTATGACTGCCACAATATCCAGGCAACCCTCTCCATCAAGGACACTAGTTCAGGGCTTGTTACACAGACTACGGCATTGGTATTCATCACCTCTACTTTTGATGGCCTTACCCTTTTAGCCCCATTCCTGTCCTTACTGTGTTTGCCTTTTTTACATTTACCTCGGTCCTTCTCCCTAATCACTTCTCTGCCTTGGTGTTTACCTCACTAATTACCGTGTTTTGTGGGGAGGATGATTTCCTGCTCCTTTCAATGCTTCCCTTGGCTAGTTTAAATGCTTGCCAATGAAGCATCTAAACCTCTCACCTTGGATTCTGGTTCCCCCCACCGGGACAGATGCAGACCATCATGCCAGTATAGGTCTGCATCCCTCCAGGTGTCTCCCCAGTCACCAATGAAGCCAAAACCCTGAGCTCCACACCAGTTTTTAAACCATTTATTGAATTCTCTGGTGAGGAGTACCCTAGCATTACCCTTGCCATAGACAGGCAGTACCTCTGAGAAGGTTACCGTATGCATTACTTGTCTAAGGCCCCTCCCCAACTCTACAACCTCCTCTTGCACTGTTCTGATCCCAATCCTAGCCAGGTCATTTGTCCCTAGGTGGACAATGACATCAGACTCCCTCCCTCGTGCAGCTGCTCCCATGATCCTGAGGATTTGTTTCCTGTCCCTCCAAGCCGTGGCGCCAGGCAGGCACCTTACCTCCCTCTCCCCTTCCTCCCCTATTTCTACTCCCTTAATGATTGACTCCCTCACTAGGAGTTGATTTCTTCCCCTGTGGGGTCCCATGCCACCCTCCTGTGGGTCTCCTTTGTGAAGATTACCAGCTTCCTCCTTGGTCTCCACTGCAGGTGCCTCCATAGATGAACCACTATCCACCAGAAGAGTGAATTAATTGTGGAGAGGTACAGCTGGAGGGATGCAACTCTGTTCCACCACCCTCTCCCTCCCTGAGCCTACCCTGGTCCAGACTCTCCTCTTTCTTGGCAACCTCTGAGGTAGTAGCATTGGCCCTGGTGGTCCCTGGGTGGGGGAGGAGGTTTCACGAATCCTAGCCAGGTCAGCCTGGAGACGGGCAACCTCCTCCCTCAGACCAGAGAGGTGCCTGCAAATAGGGCAGCATCACAGCCTCCAGAATGTCTCCCGGAACACTGCTGCCCCCTAGCCATTGCACTGCACCACTCCTTTCATGTCTTATTTTGTGTCCTCTCTCCTGTTTCTCTGTATGCTTACTCTCTCTCCTCTCCTTACAACTCTCACCTTTCCTGTTCTGGGACAGCAACTTCCTATAGTCTTCAGTAGCCTCCTTCTTCTTTGCTCAGTGTCAGTCCACCACCAGCTGGGGGGGTGAGCTACTTTTTTCCTTTAGGGTTGACAAAACCAATGTTTCTCTATGATCCTTCCCTTCCAACTGCCAAACAGGAAGTTCCTGTTGTCAGTCAAATCCAGTGGCTATAAAAGTAGAACTGGCTTAGGGTGGGTGGGATGGAGGGCAATTAGTAAGAAAAAAGGCTAGCAACAGGAAGTTGTAATTTGAGTCACCTGCTTTTATAGTGTCTAAGCCACACCCCCAATTAAGCTGTCTCTCCTCCTACTGGTTTAGCAAAGCAAGTTGATTCAGTACCCTTCACAGCACAGAACACACACTGACCCTTTCTTTTCTTTCTTTTTTTAACCCTAAATAAGACCCCTTCTACTTCTAATAAAGTATCTGTCTTGCTTAATCTCAACAGACTCTGACTCCTGCTGAGATATAAGTGTTAAATTAATAAGAAAATGTAGCTTCTTTTAGTTAGCTTGCTTTCTGCTCTACAAGCAAGGCTAGCAGAAAGTCGTAATTTGAGTCACCTGCTTTTTGTAGTGTCTAAAGCACACCCCAATTAAACTCTGTCTCCTCCTATTGGTTTAGCAAAGTAAGTTGATACAGTACCCTTCACAGCACAGAACACACACTGACTTTCTTTCTTTTCTTTCTTTTTTTAACCCTAAATAAGACTCCTTCTACTTCTAATAAAGTCTATGTCTTGCTTAATCTCAACAGACACTGACTCCTGCTGAGATATGTGTTAAATTAATAAGAAATTGTAGCTTCATTTAGTTAGCTGCCTTCTGCTCTACAAGCAAGGCTAGCAACAAGACTGTACATGTAATGTACACACAGTAAAATTTTCAGTAATTCTTGACATTTTTTTGCTGATTCTTGTGGTGCAGGAGTGTATAATTTGTTTAAAACATTTGGTTATGTTAGTAAAGGTTTTCAATTTGATATGCATTACTTGTAGTGTGTGCGGTGTGTGCCATTAAATCAGACACCTTTATTGTGCCATAGAGTAATTGCAGCAGTGTGAACCTGCTATCCACCACACCTGCATGAATTTTTTATACTGCTTTGTGGTATCTGTACTGGTTGTGGATTGTTACTGCTGTGCACTAATCCCCCAACTGGCAAAATGTATTCCTTTCCAGATTTGGATTTGTGACTTGTGTGCACTAGATAGCTGTTGTTGTGCCTTTTCATATGCATCCCTTCAGTGTGCAGCGCAATCTTAATCTGTCTGTGCATTTGCAGTGCAAAATTAATTCTGGTAGACTGCATTTCTTGTTATGCTCTCATTTCACTTCATCAGCACTGGGGAATTTTCTGGACACAAGACAGTAGCATTTCATCAGCACTGGGGGATTTCCTGGACACAAGACAGTAGTAGCATTTGGGGATGCACATTAATTCTGGGGACTCTGTGTGTGACCACTGCGTGCATGACTGAGTGTGCCATTAATTCTGGGAGACTTTGCATTTCTTGTTATGCTCTCATTTCACTACGTCAGCACTGTGGAGTTTTCTGGACACAAGACAGTAGCACTTTGGGGTTGCACATTAATTCTGGTGACTGTGTGGGTGGGGTGCTGACAATATTGTTGTCACTCTGCCTTGCTTAGCATTTAAAGCAGAATGACAATGCAATAATAATAACAAGGTGAAGAGAACCTTTCCTATGAGCACTCGCGTGAGTGCCAACCAAAGTTGCCACCAGCATTCACTTTGCAGGCAGAGTTTACATTTGCTGCATCTCTACTCCCATAGGAGTCCATGGTTTGACTCTTTCAGGTAGGCTCCTTTTTTATCTTTAGTATATTTTACTGAAGTACTAGGAGTAAAAGTAAAAAAACTGTAACATTAAATGATTCCTTCTTTCATTGTGAGGAACCCCATTGTGGCTTTTTTCTTATGAGAATTTTGGGGAGGGAGAAATCAAAAAGAAAAACGACCGTTATTTAGGCTCCCTACACTTTTTATATTTTATTCTTTATATACAGCAAGCTGGTATGCTGTTTATTTTAGTCAGGGTTTTAGAGAGGGACCTTTTCTTCTACAGCCCTGTAACACTGTTTCAAACATTTGGGTGCTATGACACAGCATGTCAAGAGGGAGAGAGAGAGAGAGAGAGAGCATGCTTTTCATCAGTGTGACCATGTGGTTCTTTCCCCTTGCTTCCCTCAAACCTCATAGCAGCACAGAAAGCTTATTTTAGTATTTTGTATAAAAAAACATAACTGGAGGGAGTTTCTGAACACTGGTAAAATTCAAACAAACAAAGGGAAAGTTTTATTCTACTCTCCCAAAACAGAGCCCATAGATGAGCTGCCTGTATTTCTTTTGGAGCCCCAAGTGAGATACTTAGCATTTGGGAAACTGCATCTTACATTTCAAACATTTTTAATTCATGTGGCAAATCTCTTTAGGGCTTCTAAGCCTGAATAATCAAAATAATATGTCAATATTTCTTTTACAGGGACAGGGCAATGTTTAGAAATGGAGGCTGCCTGGAAACAACAACATACATTTCAAAGCAGCTCCATTTTGGCAGTCAGATTCTTTGAAAGCTGGCAGCTCATTTTAAGCTGCAATATTAGCTGCAGGATTTAAACAAAAAGCACCAAAATGTATTTCTTTATGAAAAGAAAATAAAACACTTTTGGAACTTAATACAGAAGCATGGAGGAATGGCTTGGAATGATCCATAGCAGTGTTTCTGAGATAGAGACTTTGCAGTTTAAACTGTAAATGGCTGTGTTGTGACAGCCCATGAATTCAAGTGCCTTTCCTAATATTTATCACATCTCTAGTAAAACATCAAGTTTTAACATTTCAAAGCTGTAAAACAGCATTCACCCATAGAATATATATAGGCTCCTATATTCTTTTTAAAACAAAATAAATGCCTATCAATAATTATATGTCAGTATTTGGACATAATGCTAGCTACCATTTCTCTTATTTGAGTCACTTTCTGGAGCTCAGGACACTGTAGAGGGATTGGAAGGAAACATATGAATTAGAGAGGAGATAGCAGATAAATTGGGGGGGGCTGCAGGTAGTCATTCTGACAGAACAGAGAATAGTAAAAAAGGACATCAAAGGACAGTGAGACATCAAAATGCTGTTGCAACAGACATTCCGGAAATAAAGAAGATAGTGCAGACTCCCTCCTTGCCCTGGCAGGGTACAACCCTACCACATGTGCCAAGGCACAACCAATACCAAATAACCCAGAAGTCAGCTGTGTTGATAGGGTGACCACCAGATAACCAAGTAGGGTGGGGTACTGGATTCAGAGAAGAGGGGATCAATGGACCACCAGGAATTGTATCCTTTGTGGGAGAAGGCAAGGGCTCCACTGTATCATCTGGAAGACAAGAGACATCCAGCCAAACTGCCTGTGTGCTTAATGTCCCCATCAAAGAACAGCTTTGATCCTAGTGACCTGTACCAGTCATGTATTGCAATGCCATGCTGTGCACAGTAATAGGTAAATGCTGGAGTTTAGGTGTTGCAGACTCCATTTGCATGCAATAACATCTGGATGGCCATGTTGTAGTGTAATCTCCCCCAGGTCCTGCACTCACATTTGAAAGTCATAGTACTGTGTGGGGGTACTGCTTATGGGTGCAAGCTGCCGATATTGTGTCTCCCCTTACTGTGTCTGAGAATTAAACCCCAAATTATCTGCTGGAGGTCACACATTTAGGTGGAATACTGTATCTGCTAGGATTTGAACCAGAATATCTAGGTTCCAAAGCCTTTACTCTAACCACTGGACAATGCTGCCTGTGTAGTTTTTCAAATTAGTGCCGGTCATTAAAATACTTTGCTGATAGGATTTTCTACAGTGGAGCCTGTCAGGGTGCAATGCAGTGTCACAGATTCCTGCATGACAAAAGGGATTAACTGCCACTGAAACTACACTGTTTCCTGCAGGAACTCTGCAGGATATTGCTGCATTCTGAATTGCATCCTGGTGTGCTCCACTGTGACCACTATTACCTGATTCAGCTATATGGTATGGTTGTCCCAGAATGAACCTTTGGCATGAGTCTATTGTAGAAAGAGTTACATTTCAAGTCCATTGAGTAATGTACTTTAGCTTTTTTGAATATCACTATCATTTCTGGACCCTCCTCTGCCTTTCTTCCCAGAGGTGACTAGATGCGTTATTCAAGCAGAAGGGTACAACAATAAGTAGTTAGTGTGTATGCTTTATGAAGAACTGATACAGAGATTATATCTTAATTATTCTTATTTCAGATATTCCAAAACAACCACAAATATCAGTTTCTCCAGTGAGTACTGAATATACTAAAGGACAATCGATTGTACTGATGTGCTCTGGCCCCAAAGGCACTGCCATTAAAGGCTACTCTTTCTCTGATAAGGAAAATGAGATATGCAAGAACACAGCATCCAAGAATGAATGCAAATACTACCTTCCAACAGGTGGTACTTCTAACACCATAACCTTTACCTGCACCTTTCAGATAGAGGTGATGGATCAGTCATTTCTTCACAGCCTAGTGACCCTCTGAGTTTGCATATAATTGGTAAGTATTCCAATTTCCTAGACTCTCAGTAACATGCACATTTGAGGCTGGGCAAACAACAGCTCAACTACACAGAGACTGAGGGACAGCAACATTAGGGGTATCCTTACAACAAAGATGGTACAGGGATTACATCCCAGGTCCTATGAGGACAGGCTGAGGAACCTGAATATGTAATCCCGAGCAGAGAAGAGGAGAGGGGATATGATAAAGACATGCAAGTACATTACAGGAGGAACAGGGTGCAGGAAAACACTATTTTCCAACCAAAAATGTTTCAGGATTATAAGGCATGGGATGAAGTTGGAGAGAGGTGATTCAGAGGAAACATGAGAGTAATTTATTCACAGCAAGGGTGGTGGACAAGTAGAACACCCTGCCTGAGGAAGTGGTCAGGGCTGAAGCAATCATAGGATTTAAGAATGCATGGGATAGGCATAAGGGAATTCTAGAGGTCAGGGGTAAGGGGCAACAGACTTCTAGAAAAATGTATAGTGATCTTATGAGCTCAAATGGGCAGACTGGGTGGGCCATAGGCCCTTATCTGCTGACAGTATTTATGTATCCTACATGAAATTAAGGGTTTAGAGATGGGGTGGTCTTCCTATTGTGTTGAAAACATTGAAGAAAGTTTATTGCAAAGGTTAGCACTAATTCAAGGTGCTCTCTTTTATGTTGTAAGGACATCTTCTGTGTGGTACAGTAATGTCATGACTAAATATGCATAGAAAAGAATGGCCAACTTAAAGTGCAGTGGTGTGGCAAGCTCAGTTCTTTGAGAATTTTGTGAATATGTGACCTAGCTCTGCAGAAGGATATGGGCTTTAGCAAGGTGCATTCCTTGATGAATTTCTTGTGAGACAGATGATGTAGGATGGCAATCATTAGTGAGTTAGACCAACACCAACCAGTAGTCTCAAAATGAACTTTACAGTCCTTTTACAGTGATACAGTGAACTCTTAAAACTGAAGATGGACAAAGCAATGGGGTCTGATGGGATTCATCCCAGAATTCTAAAGAACTAATGGTAGAACTAGTGACACCACTGACTACCCTCTTTAACAAATCATGGGAGGATGGGATGGTACCTGAGGACTGGAGGAGGGCAGATGTGATTCCCTTCACAAAAGTGGGAGCAAGGCAGAAGCAGAAAACTACAGACCTGTTAGTTTAACCTCAGTGATAGGAAAATGATGGAATCACTTCTGAAAGAATTGTCGTATCTAGAGGCCAGAGGGCACAGGACCCAAGACAGCATGGATTCACAGCGGAAGGTCATGCCGGATGAATCTGATAGATTTCTTTTACTGGGTGACCAAAGTAGTAGATCAGGGAGGGGCTGTGAACATGGCCTACCTAGATTTTGTAACAGGCATTTGACACAGTCCCACACAAAGAATTAATATACAAGTTAGCCAGCCTGGGAGTGGGTCCCAAGATGACAGCCTGGGTAAAAATTGGCTGGAGAATAGGACACAGAGTAATAGTAAATGGAGTCCACTCTGAAGAAAGGGGTTACTAGTGGGGTACCAAGGTTCAATATGGATCGTCCTCTTCAATGTCTTTATAAGCGACATTGCAGAGGACTGGAAGGAAAGTATGTCTCTTTGCAGATGACACAAAGATCTGCAACAGATTTGATGCACAAGGTGGGAGTGGAAAGGATGAGAAGGACTTGGCAGGTTAGAGGAATGGTTAAATGGTCAAATGTATGGCAGCTTAGATTCAATGCTAAAGTGCAAGGTAATGCACCTGGGAAACAAAACCCAGGGAAGAGTACACAATGGGGTGAGATACTATCAACAACAAAAATGGAAAGGGACCTGGGGAGTCATATCAGATGACCTAAAGGTGGGCAAGCAATGTGACAGGGCAGCAAGGAGGGCTGGGGGGATACTGGGATGCATAGGGAGAGGCATCACCAGTAGAAAACAGGAAGTTATTATCCCTCTGTACAGACAGCTGGTGAGACCCCATATGGAGTACTGCATGCAGTTCTGGAGACCCAATCTTCGCAAATACATAGGCAGGATGGAAGCTGTCCAGAGAAGGGCAACTAAAATGGTGTAGGGTCTGCACTGGAAGACACATGAAGAGAGACTTAAGGAGCTTAATATGCATAGCCTTGAGGAAAGGAGGTAAAGAGGGGACATGATAGAAACTTTCAAGTACCTCAAGGGAATCAACAAAGTCCAAGAGGGTAGCATCTTTCAAAAAAAGAGGTATGCAAGAACAATGGGGCACAATCTGAAGATAGAGTGGGGGTGGCTCAGAGGTAATTTAAGGAAGTATTTTTTCACAGAGAGGGTTGTGGATGCATGGGACGGCCTTCCGGAGGAGGTTGTGGAGTCAAAAACAGTGGTGGAACCCAAGCAAGCATGGGACAGTCATAAGGCAATTCTAAGGGGTGGGGGTAGGAAGAAGTAGGCTGCTGGTTAACTAGCATCTGCAGCTTATCCATTAGGTAGGGAAATGGGCAGACTGGGTGGGCCAAGCGGTCCTTATCTGCCATCAAATTCTATGTTTCTATGCCCCAGAAGAAAAGCACTTTAATATTCTGAAAATACACTGAAATACTGCAAAAAAACACCACCAGTCATCGATGCTGCAGCAATATCACATCTATACTTCAGAGATCACACAGAAACCTCTGAAATACTCATTCTGCAGTGATAACACTGCAATACTAAGATACAACAAACACTACAACTGAAAAGCCACACCAGTACTGTTAAAATACCACATCAGTACTGTTATGAAATACCACAGTCCTACTTTTATTCATTGTTACAAAGTGTTTACTCAGGATAACCGTCTGATATGCAATATCTTTATTTCCAAAGGTGTCCAGTTTTAATCCATTTGTACAATGTTGTTATCCATGACAGTGTAGCTAACTTTCAACATCTGGCCATTCTTAGAATGTGTTTACCAGGACAGCCCAGCTGAAACACATATTGTTTTCACTAGGGTTCTGCTTTACTCATTTTCCAATCACGTTTGCCATGATAGCCTAGCTGATATATAACATCGTTTTCCGCTGGGGTCCTGCTTTAAACCATTTTACAATGTGATTATCCATGACAGCCTAGCTGAACTTCAACATCTCACTGGGATTCTGCTTTTACCTAGTTTTACAATTTACCCAGGTTAAAGCAGCTGATATACAAGATAGCCTAGCTGATCTTCAACATCTTGTTCCCACTTTACACTTTTCACAATATGAATAATCTGGATAGCTCAGAGCGAAGTCCAAACTTTTGTGTTTTAGTGTGGTCCTACCTGTATTCATTTTTGCAACGTGATTAACAAGGATAGCCCAGTTGATGTGCAACATCTTCTTTCCAGAGTCTGTTTACAATCATGTGATTTACATGCCAACACATGTAACTGCCATTTCTGCTTCATCAACAAGCAGCATAGTTGATAACCTAGTCCTGACAGAAAAATTATATTTTACTTCCTAAACATGGCAAGCTGGCTGTCTGACAGGACTAGTGAGCTGATTGCAATTGGCTTGCCTCAGCAGGTGGCCAGTGCTAATCCCTGGGCCACTTCCCCCACCACCACCATCACCATACCCCAGTCATTTCTTGCTCCTTCTCATCTCTCTCCACACTCATTGAATGAATGAATGAATGAATGAATGAATGAATGACGACTTCTGGCACAGTGCCATGAATCAACAATATTGTTTCAAAGATATCCCTCTCCATAGTTTGCTACCAAGAGTCTCTGACATATTATTTTTCATGTACAGCCAACACTTATGACCCCACTGAATGATCTGGGGTCACTAACAGTTCTAAATCCAGCTGGTTCAGTCATCACCTTTCCCCAGCATGCCGGCTCCCATTTATGTATTTAGTTTCAGAGAAATTTGAAAACTGCACTACTCAGGGGCCAGTTATTTCCACAGTGCCACCCCAAACCAAGTCATCCTCCATCCAAAAGCTCCCATGTTCTCCAGATACATTTTTTTTAATTATGGCACCTGGATCTGTACCAGGAGATCTATTTATTTATGATCTTGGATTAACTCCTTTGACAACCAGCTCATTACATAGGTTCTACATCAGAGATGAGGATACACTGATAAACTGTCCATTTTTTTCTCTTTTTTGCTCACAATTTTCTGATTTATTTTTCTTTTGTTATTTGTATTTACTTTCTGAGCCTCTCTTGAACTTGAGCAGTAAAGTGTCTATAACCCTGCACCCTGGTCATCAGAGAGGACTTTGGGGAGGGTACAGCTTTATGAAGAGACTGGTGGACTTTAATGTTTTGAACTTCTTTGGGCAGTGAGAGTGCCAGAGGAGCTTTCTTTTCTTTTGTACTGCTGCATGGTTTTTGAGGTTTGTAATAGTTATATGAAACTGAGTGCAGGATTTAAGTGAGCCAGTATATGGGGGTGGAATATATATATATATATTATAAAGTATTTTATATTATTTGGGAGTGTTTTAGTGTTTTATTACTTATTATTGGTGTTTATAGTTTATAGTAAAATATGTTGGATGCGAATCCCAATGAACGTTACTCATCTCACGCTCTTAGTGCCCTCTGCCCTTTCATTTCTCCTCCTCTCCAACATGCAACTTACCAGTGCTGTAGAGCACTTGGTATTATGTGTAGGAGGAGGAGGGAAGGGGTGGCAAACAGTGGAGGATGAACTAGGGGGGTCACCAAATTGGAGTGGTAAGACCCAGAAGACGCCCTGGGGAGAAATGGAATCCTGATCATGGTTTATCATGTCTGGTGCTCCTACCCAAGGGCACTATGGATTGTGGTAGGCAGATGGCCTGTGAGGCCCGGGAGGTTCGTTCAATGGTGGTGTTGTGCAATGCCAGGTACATTAAAACAAGACCACATTACTCGCAGTTTTGTTGAAGCGGTGGACCTGGCATGCATTACCGAGATCTGGCTGGATGAAAATTCTGCCCCTTTTTGAGCTATGACTCCAGCTGGGTACTCTGTAATACACCACCGAGACTGGACCATGGAGGGGTTGCAATCTGTTTCAAGACCGAACTGAGCCTCATGAGGGTACTAGTTGAGGAGGCTGAGTCTTTTGAGTGTTCAGTAGTAGCAGGTGTGAGGCTATCGAATCATCCTCATCTACCATCCACTCGGCGATGAGAAGCGATTCCTTAAGGAAGTGGTGAACTTCGTCATCGACATGGCATTTAAATCATCAGATTGATGGTTCTGGGGGATTTTAACATTTGGGTCAACAACGAACTCTCGCAATTTGGTCAGCACTTCCTCCAGTTAATGACATATCTGGACCTTACACAGGTGGTTTCCACTACTACTCATAAACATGGACACTCTCTTGACTTAATCTTTCTCCTAGGGATTGAAACATTAGACTTGGGGGCGGAACCAGTGGGGTGGTTTGATCATTACACCATGGGGTTCAGTTTTAGCACCCCCCCTCACAGACCTACCCCTGTGGAGATGGTTAGGTACCGCCCTTTACAGGACATAAGTTCCCATGGCTTTGCAGCGGTACTTGACCTCTCGTCCCTCCCTGTGGCCAGCAATGACCCAGAGACCCTTGTGTCAGCTTATAACTTAGTCATCTCAGCGGCTCTGGATTCAATTGCTCCTGTCCATCCATGTTCACCCTCTCTCCCTTTGCCCCAGGTCCCCTTGGTTTGATGGGACTTTGAGGGAGATGCGGAGACTAGGGCTAAGGTTAGAGCATTGCTGGCGAAGGTCCACTTGATGCTGACTGCCTTAGATTGATGGACCATTATTTAGTCTATCAATCTGCAATCACCCATAAGAAGGCAGAATTCCTGTCTGGGGAGATTGTGGCTGCTCAGAATCGACCAGCTCGACTATTCCAGACTGTGGACAGAGTGTGCAACCAGTCTGTCTGCATGCTTGGAAAGCTCTTTTGCAATTAGAGTGTGATGAGCTTGCTCAATTCTTTGCAAATAAAGTGGCTGACATCAGGGCGGATCTTCGGCCAGCACACTCTATGGGGGTTGTTTGTGATCAGTTCAGGGTCACCGTACCTCAGTTTTCTTGGAGTACCTTCAGCTAGCCGGAGTTCATGGATGTCATGAGGATCATCCAGTGTGTGCACCCTACATGCTGTAGTTTGGATCCTGGACCTACCTCCCTAATTCTTGGCTGCACTGACATCATCGGGCCAATCCTTGCGTGAATAGTCTGGTGCTCCTTGGAATCCAGAGTGTTTCCTTGTTCTCTAAAAGAGGCGATAGTAATACCACTCTTGAAGAAAGCTACCTTAGACCCAGACTGTTTCACAAACTACAGACCTATCTCTAACCTTCCCTTTGTAGGGAAGGTGATTGAGAAAATAGTGGCAGCACAACTGGAGAACCATTTGACCATTCATGACATCTATGAACCACTTCTATCTGTTTTTTGTAAAAGACATAGTACCAAGATGGCACTGGTTCGTGTACTCAATGATTTCCTGATGGCGAGAGATCGGAAGAGCCGTTCCATCTTGGTTCTTCTGGATCTCTCCTCAGCTTTTGACACTGTGGTCCACATGGTGTTGATAGGACGACTGTGGCATATCTATGGAATGTCGGGGACAGTCCTCAGTTGGTTTACATCTTTCCTCACCGGTAGAACACAAAGAGTTGTGTCTGGGGTATTTTCCTCGGGCCCAAATGCTTTGTCTTGTGGGGTGCCTCAGGGTTCAGTACTGTCACCCATGTTGTTCACGGTGTAAATGCTGCCCCTCGGAGACATTGTAAGAAAGTATGGGCTGAGGTTTCACTGTTATGCAGATGATATCCAGTTCCACCTTTCTTTTGCACCTGACCAGGATGGAGCCCTCTTGGTCTTTAACAACTGTCTGCAAGAAATCCAGGTGTGGATGGATTCCAGCTGGCTGAAGATGAACTCGGAAAAGATTGAGGTACTGGTTGTGGACCCAAGTCATCGGATAGGGGGTTCGGGTGTTGGTGTACCCTCTGGAATTTTTCTGGGGGGGGTGTCAATCCCGACCTCTGATCGGGTGCATAACCTTGGGGTAGTTGTTGATGATGGACTGACCCTGCATTCGCAGGTGTCAGCTGTTGTCAAGAATTCCTTTTATCATCTTAGGAATATCACCAGGATTAGGCATCTGGTCTCATCCGATGACCTTCCAACTCTGGTTCATGCCTTTGTGTCCTCGTGCTTGGATTACTGCAACTCCTTTTATCTAGGGCTTTCTGGGGTTGAAATATGTCGCTTGCAGCTGGTGCAGAATACGACAGCATGGCTTTTGCCTGGATTCTCTCGATCCTGTCATATTACCCCGGTGCTGCGCGGACTGCACTGGTTGCCGGTTCAGTGGTAAATCACCTTTAAAGTCGGTTTACTGACTTTTAAAGCCCTACATGGACAGGCCCCAGACTATCTGAAAGAGCTTCTGGTTTCTTACTGCCCTGGTTGGTTGCTCCGCTTAGCTGATGAGGGGTTGTTAGAGATTCCGAGGGTGAATTTGAAGTCATCTGGTTGTAGAACCTTTGCTTATGCAGCCCCCACCCTCTGGAATTTTCTACCTCACCGGCTACGAGAGTGTGCAACTGTGGAGGAATTTAAACAGGGTTTAAAGACTTACCTGTATAGTAAAGCTTTTCTAAACTAACTGAGTTGATTAATGATTACAGAGGTATCTGTTATTTATGTATGTGTTGATTATTTGATGTTGTATCTTTGTTTTTACTGTGAGGTGCCTTGGCATTGGAAAGGCAACATACCAATACATTTTATCATTATTATTATTATTATTAAACAATATGTTACTAGGAATCAAAAGAAAGAAAGAAAAAAAATATATCAGGATTAACATAGGCAATAAAAACGATGCATTACGGTTGCTTTGGCCTCTCAGAAGGAACTAGAAGGGGACAGGATCAGTCGTGTTCCAGTACAGTAGCTGCTTCTTGTTGTTTCTACGGTTTCTTGTGGATTTTACTTGGTAGGAGGTTATTTCTTTTCTTTCTTTCCTACTTCTAAGGAGCTAGCAGGGTATTGTTTTGGGGCTGTTGGAAGTTTGAAAACAGGTTAGGTGGCTGTAAGTGGGCTCATTTGTTGGATGTTTCACTGTGTAACAGGCTGCGCTGGTGGAGGCCTATTTCTTCTGATTTAAAACCTATTTGGTGGGATTTGCTTGGGGCTGGTTCTTTGGTTGCAGGGCTTGGAGGGGCAGACACAGGGCTGATACGCTGGAGAGAGAGTCAGGTGTAGGTCCTAACTCCATCCATCCCCAGAGCTCTGCTTATTTATAGGGGAACACCTGCCCTGCAATTGGAGGAAAAGGCTGCAGGTGCAGCTCATGTAGTTCTAGCCACTTGGGGTTGGATTTAAAGGCTGGGGGACAGAGGAGCTTAGGGTGTTGTTCACTTCCCTTATAAGTTTACTGTGTTGTACTGCACCTAGTAACAGGGTTACCGGTTTACTGTGGGACTGTATCTAGGATTAGTGGGTGACCTGATTAGTCAGTAGGGGTGTATCTTGGACTAGTGGGGAACCTGGTGGCTCACCCAAGAAAACCTACTTGGAGGGGGACGGGACCACACGGCATTAGGGCCAGCATCTTTGGGAGAGTGGTGGGGTGCACAGGGTGTGGGGCAGCCATGATACTGGACTGGGCTTGGAAGTTTGGTGGTTGCCCAGTGTGCTACCAGCTGGCACAGCTTAGGGAGGAGGTTGCAGGGATTAGGAGAAAGCTGGGGGAAGGGGAGAGATATGGTTAGGAAAGAGGGCAGGAGATCTCCCACGGGGTTGCACCAAGCACTAGGGGTGGGGGCATAGGGAAAGGAGTGCAGAAGAATACTCTGGGGTCACATAGGTACCCTGGCAGAGGGGGCCCAAAAGGAGGACACTACCAAGGAAGAAGGCAGGTAACTGGGGACCCTCACAAAGGGGGGCCAGAGGGACAAAATTCTCAGGGAAGTAGGCAGATGGCTGGGGCTGGACAGAAGGAAGCAAGGTGGGGAGGTGGATCAGACCTTATGCTCAGTAACTGCTTCAATTCTCTTTTTCTAATTCTGCTTGAGGATGAGGGGGGTGATGTAGCCATGACAGGGGTGATTAGAGATGGAAAGGGAGTGGGGGGCAGGAGGCAGGGGCTGGATAGCAAGAGCAACAGGGGGGAACCTGGAATGCAGGAAAATGGGGGAAGCAGTGGATCAGAGCAGGAGGGGCAGGGGGAAGAGAGAGGAAAGTGCAAGAAGGACCAGTTGAGAGGAAAGGGCAAGGAGAAGGACTAGAAGTACAAGGAGGATGCAGTAAAGGGAGCTGAGAGTTTAGGCCAAGGGAGCACAACAAGCAAGGAGGGACTAAACAGAGACAGAAAGGAAGGACGAGCCAGGCTAGTTTAGTGGATTGGAGAAAAGGACCAGTCATGAGCAGTGAGGGGGGAGTTAGCGAGGTACAGAAGGATACTTGGGAGGTGGAGGGGCAGGATCGGGGGGGGGGCAAGGGTAAATAAGAAGGGGGTGGCATGTGGCACCCATGGGAGGAACAAGGAGCCAGCTGGGTGGAGGGCCAGTAGAAAGGATGAGGGACATGGAAGGGGGGAAAATGGAGGAAAAGGAGTGGTCAGAGTGCTCCTGTTGGGGGATTCTATGATCAGGGGTATCAAATGGGACTGAAGAAGTCTAAGCCAATTATAAGGATTTCGAGATCTTTTTCTAAATTTGATGTACATTCTTTTTGTACAGAGTTGGGTAAAATAGATTGGACTTTTTTATATTCTATCCCTGATGTGGATTCTGCACTGCATTTTTTCATTACTGAGTTTACACATGTTTTGGACCAGTTAGCTCCCCTTGTTAAAAGAAGAGTCCGAGGGAAAACTTATGGGTGGTTAACACCTCCTTTGATTAAACTTATGAGACAACGAGACAAGGCCTGGAAAATGTATAAAATGAACCATTCTGCTTCTGGTTACCATGTGTATAGGACTTTAAGGAACCAATGTAAGGCTAAGATAAGGAAGGCTAAAACCGACTATATTCGTCATAAACAATGTGAAGGGTTATCTAACACTACTACTTTTTGGAAAACAATTAACAATTTAATAAGGCCTGATGTTTGTCAACCAGGTTCAATGAGGTTGAACGGTGACTTGTTGACTTGTCCACTGAAGATAGCTAACGAGTTTAATTTGAAATTTACTGCATTGCCTGATTCCTTTAGTGATCAGTCAAGGTGAACTACTTGGGATTGACTGAAGATTTTACAGTTAATCCTAAACTGTTAAGGATTACTACTCCGAAGGAGGTAGAGAAGTTGTTGCGTTGTATTAAGAGGGACAGCTCAGCTGGTTCTGATGGCTTATGTCCTAGTTTATTGGCGGATGCTGCCTCAGTTATAGCACTTCCAGTTAGTATTATTTTTAACTTGTCTTTTGTTACAGGTACTATACCTAATATATGGAAACATACTCTGGTCACTCCTATATTTAAATCTGGTTCACAACATGAGTTTTGTAACTACAGACCTATTTCTATCTTGTCTGCTTTAGCTAAAGTTCAGGAAAGAATAGTTTATAATCAGTTGATTGGGTATGTGGATCGCTTTGGATTATTGTCTCAGAACCAACATGGTTTTAGAAAGGGAAGGAGTACTGAGACTGCCTTGGTCGAGTTCACAGAGCGGTGCTTAATGGCATGGATAAAGGGTGTCTGACGGGTGCCGTGTTCGTGGACTTGACCAAGGCATTTGACTCAGTTGATCACCAATTGTTGATTTCTAGACTTGAGTCATTGGGAGTTGGTGAGTCTTTCTTGGACTGGACGAGGGATTATTTAACAAATAGGTTTCAAAGGGTTAAATATAGGGGTGCTGTATCAGACTCTGTAATGGTTAAGTGTGGGGTTCCACAAGGTTCTATTTTGGGGCCACTTTTGTTTTCTTTGTTTTTTGATCAACTAGTAAGTGTGATTAATAATGCTTCTCTAACACTTTACGCCGACGATGCAGTAATCTACACGCAGGGTTTGTCAGTTGGAGATCTAGGTGTTTCTTTAACAGAGGAAATGTGTAATTTTCAGTCTTCACTTATGGCCTGTAAATTACTCTTAAACAAATCTAAGACAAAGGTGATGGTTTTTGGTACCCCACCTAGACTGAGATCTGAGGTTAGTACTTTGGAAGTTAAATCTCTTGATGGATTACAGTTTGATTATGTTGATACATTTCAATATCTTGGGGTATTACTAGATTCTCATCTAAGTTACGAATCTCATTTTTTGAGGGTTACCTCAAGAATACATTGTAGATTAGGTTCTTTGTACAGAATCCGTTCATTTCTTATTCCTGAGTCTAAGCTGGTTATTTCAAATTGCTGTTTGCTTCCTATTGTGAACTATGCAGCTATGATTACTGACACTGCTTCTGCGACAGTGATTTCAAAGAAATCCACTTTACTTCACTTGATAGCTAAGTTTGCTTTAAATTGTTCTAAGTCATCTCATCACTGTGTGATTTTGAAAGAAATGGGCTGGTTAACGTTTCATTAAATTTCCAGTACTGTGTGGCCAAGTTCATATATAAAGTTATGGACTCTGGAATTCCACATAGTATTTCAAAGTTTTTGAGACTGTATATTGATGGTCATTATTCTAGACATAGGTCAGACAGTAGGTTTCTCGAGATTCCTTTTATGAAATCTAAAAGTGGACAAAGATATTTTGCTTATATTGCTCCATTTATTTGGAATGAAATTCCTCAAGATATTAGGTGGTTGTGTTCTGCCAAAAAGTTTGCCGATGCATTAAGGATGTATTTCGAATCTCAATTTAATTGTAACTGTTTTTTATGAATTTTTTTTTTTTATGAATTTTATACGTAACAAAGACATTTTTGTCTGCAATTTGCTGTATTGTATATGTATGTTTGATTATGTATTGTCTGTATGCAATATATGTGGGTCGCACCTGTAAAAGGAACTTGTTTCCAGTGTGCTTACCCGTTAAGTGAATAAACAAACAAACAAACAAATGGGATAGGGAGGGAGAAGCCTGGCCAGTTAGAACAAAATGCTTCCCTGGGCTAATGGTGCATAGGGCCAAGCACGAGGTATATCAGCTGGCAAAGGATTGTGGGAGTTCCCCGAACATACTGGTCCACCTGGGTACAAATGACATTGAGGGAAATAGCGAGCTAGAGATACAAGCAAGGTTCAGGGAGCTTGCCAGGGTCTGTCATGACATAGGATGCACGATTTCCTTCTCGAAAATCCTGCCGGTGCCAAGGGCTAGTGGGGAACACAAAAGGAAGATTAGGGAGATAAACCAGTGGCTCAGGGAGTGGTGTGAGGCCAGAGGGTATGGGTTACATAGACATAGACTTTGACGGCAGATAAGGACCGCTAGGCCCATCTAGTCTGCCCATTTCCCTACCTACAGGATAGGCCGCAGATCCTATTTAACCAACAGCCTATATCTTCCTGCCCCCCACAAGAATTGCCTTATGTCTGTCCCATGCATTCCTGAATTCTCCCACAGTTTTAGACTCCACAACTTCCTCAGGAAGGCTGTTCCATGCATCCACTACCCTCTCTGTGAAATAATACTTCCTCACATTGCCCCTGAACCGCCCTCCTTCTATCTTTAAATTGTGTCCCTTGTTCTTGCAAGTCTCTTTTCTGAAAGATGCTACCCTCTTGGACTTTGTTGATTCCCTTGAGGTACTTGAAAGTTTATCATGTCCCCCTCTCCCTTCTTTCCTCAAGGGTATACATATTAAGCTCCTTTAGTCTCTCCTCATACAGCTTCTCTTGCAGACCTTGCACCATTTTAGTTGCCCTCCTCTGGACTGCCTCTATCCTGTCTATGTCCTTGCGGAGATGGGGTCTCCAGAACTGGACACAGTATTCCAGATAGGGTCTCACCAACTGTCTGTACAGAGGGATAACAACTTCCTGTTTTCTGCTGCTGATGCCTCTCCCTATACATCCCAGTACCCCCGGCCCTCCCTACTGCCTTCTCACATTGCTTGCTAACCTTAAGGTCATCTGATATGATTACCCCCAGGTCCCTTTCCTGTTTTGTTGTTGTTACTACCTCCCCACCCATTATGTATTCTTCCCCTGGGTTCTTGTTTCCCAGGTGCATTATTTTGCACTTTTTTGCATTGAATCCTAGCTGCCATACGTCTGACCATTCCTCCAACCTTGCCAAGTCCCTTTTCATCCTTTCCACGCCTCCTTGTGTATCAACCCTGTTGCAGATCTTTGTGTCATCTGTAAAAGGCATACTTTTCCTTCCAGTCCCTCTGCAATGCCACTGATGAAGACATTAAAAGGACTGGACCCAATACTGAACCTAATGTTACCACCCAAGTAACCGCCCTTTCTTCAAGTGGACTCCATTTACAATTACCTTCTGTGTCCTGTTGTACAGCCAATGTTTTACAGGCTACCACCCAGGACCCCTCCCAGGCTGGTTAATTGACTAATAATCTTTTGTGTGGGACTGTGTCATGGGGTTGATGGGGGATTGGGGAGACCTGGGAGGATAAGGAGCTGTATGCTAGAGATAGGCTCCATCACAATTTGAGGGGAGGAATCCTTAAGTTGAAAACAGAGGGGTTCATTGGTGAAAAGTGGGGTTTAAACTTGTGAAGGGGGAGGGATGGGAGAAAAGGCTGCTGGGGGTCCGATAAGGAGGGATTCACTCACTCCCCTGGGAGCTGGAGGAATGCAGGAAAGACCGAATGGTGAAGTGCAGACCAGGGGAAAACGGAATCCCCATGGGAACACGAGCAGGGGGAAATGGAAGTATACGGAAAGAATGGAAGGTAGTCCTGCTAAATGCCAGGAGTTTAGGCAATAAAATGCCTGAGCTTCAGGTGATGCTAACTGAGGGAGCGGTGGATTTGGCAGCAGTCACTGAGACCTGGGCCACTGCAGGACACAACTGGGACCTGAACCTGGAGGGTTATACTATGTTCAGGAAGGAAGGGGGGAAGGAAAGGGAGGAGGGGTAGCAATGATAGTCAAAAACTGCATTGGCATGGGGGAGTAGAGGAGGCAGAGGGAATCGTGGAGGTGATTTGGGTCACCTTTATAATAAGGGGGGCAAGACAGTAAAAATAGGAGTGGTGTTTAGACCCCCTGCTCTGGCAGAGGAGCTGGAGGACAGTCTGGTGGCAGATGTTGGGAGACACTGCAGATTGGGCAGGGGAAGGGTGGTGGTGTTGGAGGACTTAAACATGCCAGGAACAGACTGGGAGACTATGACTTCCTCGGTGGCCAGGGAACAGAGGTTGTTGGATGTCTTTCAAGATGCATTCCTAACTCAGCAGGTAGAGGAACCGACCAGTGAGGCGCGGGTACTGGATGTGGTCCTGGCAGACAGTGACCAGATTGATGGCCTGGAGGTAAGGGACTCATTGGCAGGGACTGACCATGCCACAGTCTGGTTCTGCCTGGACCTAGGAGTGGTAGAAGGCTGCACAAAGACGGAGGTAACTGACTTCAGTGGGGCAGATTTTAAGGAAATGGGAAGGATCCTTAAGGAGCATTTGGATGTGATTGGGTCAGACATGGATGCTGACAATAGGTGGGAAATCATCAGGAGAGGGGTGCAGGATGCTATCAGCACCTGTGCAAGAGTAAGACGAAAATGCTTTAGGGCCCAAAAACCCTGCTGGTGGACCAGAGAGGTCCAGGAGGTGGTGCAGGGAAAGAAGGCAGCCTATAGGCAATTCAAGTGCTCAAGGAGTGAAAGAGATTGAGGAGAGTACGAGCTGATGGCTAGAAGGGCCACTAGGGTGGTGAGGATGACTAATTCAAGCAAGGAGCAGAACCTGGCCAGATAATTTGGGAGAGGGAACAAGGGGTTCTTTAGATACATTGGGGAAAAACAAGGGTGAAGGGGCAGATTAGCAGGATTAAAACAGGGGAGAGATGGGCACAAGACCTGGGGGAGCAGGCTGAGATATTAAATGAGTATTTCACCTCAGTTTTCACCAAGGAAAATGGGAGTGCTACATCATACATGGGAGGAGACAGTGATACTGAGGAGGGACACCTTACAGATCGGTGGGTCTGGGAAAGAGGAGGCATCACTGGCAGGAGGAGGAAGGCTAAGCAGGGAGAGGTGGCGGAAGTGAAATCACAGCAGAGAGAGTGAGGGAAGCCCTCAGGTCCCTTAAGATGGAGAAAGCACTGGGGCAGAATAAATTACATCCCAGAGTGCTGAAGGAACTTGCAGATGTCCTGGTGAAACCCCTGGCAGAGCTTTTCACCATCTCTCTGAAGACAGGGCGGGTGCCCCTGGACTGGAAGGTGACACATATAGTGCCTATCCACAAGGGTGGATCAAGGGAGGTGGCAGGGAACTACAGGCCTATCAGCCTGACATTGGTGGTGGGCAAGGTGATGGAGGGCATTGTCAAGGAGAGGCTGGGGGGGACCTGGAAAAGTCAGGCTGCCTGGACGATAGACAGCATGGATTCGTCCCGGGGAAATCGTGTCAGACAAACCTTGTGGAGTTCTATGACTGAGTGACAAGTGCCTTGGACCTGGGTAGACCAGTGGATGTCCTTTTTCTAGACTTCAGCAAGGCATTTGACTCTGTTCCTCATGAGGGCCTGTTGGATAAGCTGGGAGAAATGGGGGTGGGGAACCAGATGATCAGATGGATAGGCAACTGGCTCCAGGACTGGATCCAGAGGGTCATAGTTGGCGGGATAGTCTCATCCCTAAGGAGGGTCATTAGTGGGGTCCCACAGGGATCAGTCCTTGGGTCCCTCCTTTTCAACGCCTACGTCTCTGACATAAGGACAAGTATCAGGAGTGAGATGAGTCTCTACGGATGACTGAAAACTGGGGGCAGTGGTGGATGGGGAGGAGGGGAAGGTGGCCCTAAAGGAGGACCTGGAGGCTCTGGAAAGATGGTCTAGAAAGTGGAAGCTGAGGTTCAATGCAGGGAAATGCAAGGTACTGCACCTGGGGGCCAGAAACCCAGGCCAAGTGTACACCCTGGGGGGGAATGCTACAAGTCTCGATGGCTGACAGGGACCTGAGGTGGTGGTGGATGTCAAGATGAACAACTTGGAGTACTGCATGCAGTTCTGGAGACCCAATCTCCGAAAAGACATAGACAGGACAGAAGCTGTCCAGAGGAGGGCAACTAAAATGGTGCAGGGTCTGCACCGGAAGACATATGAAGAGAGACCTAAGGAGCTTAATATGTATAGCCTCGAGGAAAGGAGGGAGGGGGACATGATAGAAACTTTCAAGTACCTCAAGGAATCAACAAAGTCCAAGAGGTAGCATCTTTCAAAAATGAGGTGTGCAAGAACAAGGGGCACAATTTGAAGATAGAAGGGGCGGCTCAGAGGTAATTTAAGGAAGTATTTTTCACAGAGAGGTTGTGGATGTATGGAACAGCCTTCAGAGGAGGTTGTGGAGTCAAAAACAGTGGTGGAATTCAAGCATGCATGGGACAGTCATAAGGCAATTCTAGGGGTGGGGTAGGAAGAAGTGGCTGCTGGTTAACTAGGATCTGCAACTTATCCATCAGGTAGGGAAATGGGCATACTGGGTGGGCCAAGCGGTCCTTATCTGCTGTCAAATTCTATGTTTCTATGTTGTAGAGGGCAGCAGCCAAGGCCAACAGGATGCTGGGATCCATCGCTAGGGGGATCACCTCCAGAAGGAGGGAAGTGATACTCCCTCTGTATAACTGCTTGGTGAGGCCGCACCTCGAGTACTGCGTTCAGTTTTGGAGGCCACACTTAAAGGGGGACATTAAACTCTGAGAGAGGGTCCAGAGGAGGGCAACCAAAATGATTTGGGGCTTGGGGGACAGGACCTATGGGGAGAGGCTCGAAGAGCTAAATATGTACACATTGGAAGAGAGAAGCGACTGGGGGGACATGATAGAGGTCTTCAGGTACATGAAGGAGGTAAATGGGGAGGAACAGTCAGGGTGCTTCGAAGGAAGGAGGAGGGGGCAACTAGAGGGCATGGGTGAAAGCTGGAAGGGGGAAGATTCAAGGGAGAAAGGAGGAGGTGCTACTTCACTAAGAGGATGGCAGAGCCATGAAATGCGCTGCCCAGGGGGCTGGTGGAGGCAGAGACGCTGGAGGGGTTCAAGAGGGGGTGGAACAGGTACAGGGGAAGGGTTCTGGAAGCAAAATCCACTGCAGTGAGAATATCTGGAACTGGGAAGGGAGAAGCCAGAGTAGGTGAGGGGGGGCAGCAAGGTCAGCTCCCAGGGTGGAGGCTGACCAAATGAGTAGACGTGAAAGACCGTTAGGCCTATTCTGCTGGCATATTAGTATGCTAGTATTAGTGTTGGCATTGTACAATGTATGCCAACTTTACAGAGTTCAGACATAATCACACAATAAATGCAGGATATTCTGGAGGGTACTGAAATATCAGCCATGGCGTCATCATCTGGTATAAAGTAGGCGAGAAAAAGGACAAATTATTCAAGGTAGGGAAGCTGCAGGCAGCCAAGTTTGGGGAGTAGACCATCCTTCATGTGGGAGGGATGGTAAAGGGATGGAAGCTGGTCACCATGAATGCTAGAAGCCTGAAGGATAAAATTAATGACTTACAGGCCATCATGGTGGATAGGGAGGTGGACATGGCAGCCATCATGGAAACATGGGCCACCCAGTACCATGACTGGGACCTGGCAGTCCCAGGGTACAGAATATTCTGCAAGAGCAGGGAAAACAGGAGATGGGAGTGGCATTATACGTGAGGGAGGGGCTAAAGTGTGTTAGGGAAGAGGGGGAGGAGGGAGAAACAGAGTCATTATGGCTGCTAATCCAGGATTCCAGGAATAGGACTCCCCAGATGGAAGTGGTGTACAGGCCACCCTCTAAACAGAGGAGTTGGACAGGGAACTACAGGGCAGATTAAAGGGCATGCAGGAAGGAAGAGTGGTGGTTATGAGGGAGTTCAGCCTGCTGGGTGTAGATTGGGTAACCAAAGCCGCCAGCAATAAAAGGGAGCAGGTACTGCTGGATGCCTTTCAGGAAAGCTTCCTGACACAGGTGGTCAGCGAACCAACTGGGGGGGGACACTCTTGACCTAGTGCTCACAAATGGGGAGTTTGTGAGGGATATCAAGGTGGATGAACCACCAGCAGGGAGTGACCATCACTCAGTATGGTTCAGGTTGATTATGGGCAAAGAGGAGGTGGCATCCAGTGCAAAGGTGCTGGATTTCAGGTGGGTGGATTTTGCAAAGATTGTGGGGGGTAGTGAGTGGGTACCTGGCCAGGATACAGCCTAGTATGGAAGCGGACCAGAGGTGGGAGCTTATTAAGAAGGGGATACCAGAGGCTACCAGTTTCTGTAGCAGACTTGGAGTAAAAAGGCCAAGGCAAAAATGCCAAGCTGGATGAACAGGGGGGTTGTGGAAAAGGTGAGGATAAAAAGAGTGGCCTTTAGGAGATACAGAAAATCAGAGAGGGAGAAGATTGAGAGGAGTACCTGCAGGAGGCATGGGAGTGACAGGGGCAGTAAGAACAGCAAAGCCACCAAGCAGCTCTGGCTGGCTCAAAGCATTAAGGAGAGGAAGAAGCTCTTCAGGTACATCAGGAGAAAAGAGCTGTAAAACAGATAGTAAAATTAAGAAGGATGGGTAGAGAAGGGGAGAAAAGGCAGAAGCACTATATGACTACTTCTGTTTGGTATTTACAAAGAGAGGGAGTGACTACCCAAGGGGCAGTAAAGGCTGGGGAAGGAGTAACAGATGGGGTGATCACAGAAGGTAGAGTGCTGAAGGGCTTGAGAGCACTGAGGGTGAACAAGGCACTAGGGCCAGATGGCATTCACTCCAGGGTACTGAAGGAGATAGCAGAGATCCGGAGCGACCTTTAGGCGGACCTATTCAATGCCTCACTGTATGCGTACCCAAGGACTGGAGGTTGGCTCATGTGGTTCCCCTGCGTAAGAGTGGCCCCAAAGATGAACTAGAGAACTATAGACTGGTGAGCCTCATGCCCATCATGGGGAAGCTAATAGAAATGATCCTGAAGGAGAGGCTGATGTTCCTGCAAGAGTTCAATGGCCTGCAGGACAGTAGACAGCATGGCTTTGTCAGAGGCAGATCCTGCCAAACCAACCTGGTAGATTACTATGACTGGATAACTATGCAAATGGACAAGGACCATGCAGTGGATATCCTGTAGCTGGCATTCAATTCAGTGCTGCATGGGAGCTTGGAATAAAATTTTAAGGCACAGAGGCGGGAGTAAAAATGGTGGGATGGGTGACAAACTGGCTGCAGGGAAAGCAGCAGAGGGTGGTGGTGGAAGGCAAACTCTCATCCCCAAGGGCAGTAATGAGCTGGGTTCCACAGGGCTCGGTGCTGGGAGCAGTGTTATTTGGGATATTTATTGCAGACATTTCCATGGGCATCAAGAGCAGGATCAGCCTGTTTGCTGAAAATACCAAAATAGGGATGGTGGTGGATGACATAGAGGGGTGGCAGAGTTTGCAGGAAGATCTGAAAAAGCTGGATACCTGGTTGGACACTTGGCAGCTGGGGTTTAATGCCAAAAAGAGCTGCTGGCGGAGACTGAGGAGAAGAAGGATTTGGGGGTGGTCATCACAGGATCAATGAACAACTTGGCACAGTGTAGGTAGGCAGCAGCAAGGGCCAACAAAATATTGGGCTGCATCTCAAGGGGAATAACATCGAGGAGGGGGAGGTGATTCTTCCACTGTATAGATCATTGGTTAGACCTCATCTTGAATATTTCTTGTAGTACTGGTGCCCATACCTGAAAAGGGACATTAAATTACTGAAAGGGTGCAACACAGAGCAACTAAGATGATACAGGGACTGGGGACTTATCGTGAGAGTAGGCTAAAGGAGTTGTACATGTGCTCGCTGGAGGAGATGAGGACAGAAGAGATATGATTGAGACATTCAAGTGCATGAGAGGGATAAACAGGACTTGTAAGGAGGGATTATTCAAGGTAAGGGTGGGGAGGGACACTGGAGGCCATGACATGAGATTGGAGGAAGGTTCAGGAGGAAATGAGAAGACCCTTTTTACAGAGCATGGTGGCAGGGTGGAACACGTTACAATAGAGGTGGTAGCCTGTGAAACAGTGGGTTACTTCAAAAGGGTCTGGAATAGGGCAAGAGTGAGGATAAAGGGAGGGGGTGAGGAGGAGGGCAACTGCAGAATAGGGCTGCTTGCTGCAAAATCGAGTAGACCCAATAGACCAAATGGTCTTTTTCTGCTGGCAAATTTCATATGTTTATATGTTTGTAGACTGTTGGGAATGGGAGGGTGGGAGAAAGGAGAGGGTGAGAGAGAGCTAGGTAAAAAGGAAAGGAAGTAGCAGAAAACTTAGGCGGGAGATGATAAGACAGAACTGTATTATGCATGGTTGGGATTATGAAAACAATCACAGCAGGAGTTAGCAACTAGATGATTTCTATGCATTCATTTAAAAGGGCCTAAAGTGCCCAGTGTGGAGATATCAGGAGGAAGGGTATTGAGCCAGGTTGGTGCTTGGTACGTGAAGGACCTTTGACCAAGTCCTGTGCGTGGCCGGGAATGTTGAAGATCATATTATCAGAAGCTCTGGTGCAGCAGTTTGCTACATAAGGGGTGAATAGTTTTTGAACTCCAGAGGGCACTAGGCCTAGACTTATTTTTTTAGCCAAGATACAGGATTGGTACTTGAGTCTGCCTTCAATTTGGAGCCATTTAGCTTGAGCATACAGGTCACATGTGTGAGTGAGCTTAGCAGCTCCAGTCACAAGCTGACAGGCTTTATTTAAGGCTATTTTGAGGTGATGGAGAGCTGTCGTCAGCTGAGCCATAAATTATTAGTCCATAATCGACTGGAGACCACAGAACATTGTATGGTAAGGCTAAGTGCCTCCACAGTTAGGCAATTCTTATGCCTATATAGAAGACTAATACATTTGTTGACTGCCTTGGTCATAGTATCAATATATTGGGAAAAGGACAAGGTGTTGTCCGAGTAACTCCTAGGTATTTAAAGTACTGAACTAGTTCAAGCTGAGTATCCTCCTTGTTTAAGATTGCGAGAGGGTTCTAGTGCTAAAGAACAACATCATTTTAGTTTTTTGTAGTTCATGATGCATTTATGCTTACTGAACCACTTCTCAGCTTCCATAAAATTTCTCTGTAAGTTGCATTCCAGAATTTTCGGGTCAGGATCACCGGTAAACAGGACTGTGTCGTCCACATAAAGCAGGATGTGACATTGGCAGTAGTCGGGGAGTTGGTTAAGGAATATGCTGAATAGCAGGGGATCTAGAACTGAACCTTGAGGGACTCCTGAGAGAATAGGTCCGCTGCCAGATAGTACAGTATCAATCTTGACTTGCTGGGAGGCGGGCATGGAGGTAACTTTGAAACCACACTACAGTGTCTATGGAGAGGCCTAGGGATGCTAGCTGTTTGATCAAAAGTGCGTGATTAACAGTATCCAACACTTTCATTAAGTCAATGAAAGCTACTCTGACAAGGAACCTTGATCAGGAGTTTTGAGCGTAGCCTGTGAACTCGAGGAGGGGCAGTAGTGGTGCTGTGTCCTTTGTGGAACTCGTGTTGCTGTGGACACTGTAGTTAGTATTTTCTAAGTACTCTCCTAGCTGATCAGCTGCTTTTCTTTCAAGAGCTTGAAGAAAAGGATGAGGATAGAGGTGGGTCTATAGTTTCCATGCAAGGTTCGATACCCACTCTTAAAAACAGGTGTTACTATGGCTGCTTTCCATACATCTGAGGACTGAGAGTGCCTCAGCGAAGTGTTGATAATATGTGTAAGAGGAGTTAGTACTTCATCCAAGGTATGGGTGATAAATTTGAGGTCCAGGGAATCACCACTAAACCTACCCTTACCTAAGATTATTTTGAAGTATTTTTTGTCTTCAAACACTGATAGGGATCTAAAAAGGAATGGAGGATGAGAGGAGGGCTGTTCATCTACCTCTGAGTTAATGTTATTGGAGGGAGGATTGAAAAAGTCGGAAGGGGGGAGAACACCACTCTGTCTGAGAACGCTTGTGTAAATGCATTCGCAATGGTTCTGGGGTCCTCAGTGAGAACACCATCAATATTAAGCATGGTGGGGGTGGATTTAAGATCTTTTCCAGTGATTTCCTTTAGGTTAGACCATAATTTTCTGCCGTCTCCCCATGTGGGATAGTGCTTCCTTATAGTGCTGACTTTTTGCGGTACATATGGCCCTGGTACAGTCATTACAGGCTTTCTTGTAGGACTGGATATCAGCCTGGTTACCTGTGGCCCGGGCTATGTGCCACAGATGGTCCCGTGCTTTCATCTGTACAAGAAAACAATAATAATAATAAACTTTATTTGTATAGCGCCTTTCAAAAACCAAGGCGCCTTAACAATATTAAAATCACAAAATAAGCAAAACAAACATCTCAGCAACAAAAGTATATCAGACTGGTATCATCCAATAATTAGTCACCATAGGAAAGTTTTTAATGACTGCTTAAATCCTTCCACGGTTGTGCACTCACGTAACCAATGGGATAGAGAGTTCCAAAGGGTAGGGGTAGGGGCAGTGTGCACGAATGCTCTTGCCCCAGAAGATTTCAAACACACCCTTGGAATCTCTAGCAACCCCTCATCGGCTGAGCGGAGCAATCATCCAGGGCAGTAAGGAACCAGAAGCTCTTTCAGGTAGTCTGGGCCAAGTCTGTGTAGGGTTTTAAAAGTCAGAAGACCGACTTTAAAGGTGATCCGCCACTGCAGTCCAAGCAGCACCGGCGAAATATGACAGGACCGAGATCATCCCATCAAAGCCACGCTGCCGCTTTCTGCATTAGCTGCAAGTGATGGATTCCACCCTGATAGCCCTAGGTTCTGGGAGTTGCAATAATCTAAATGCGAGGTCACAAAGGTGTGGATCAGAGGAGGAAGGTCACCGGACAGAACAAGGTGCTTAATCCTGGAAATATTCCTCAGATGGTAAACAAGGATTTGTGATGGCCGACAACTGAAAATGCAGGGCCAGCCCTTCATCAAAAATGACCCCCAGGTTTCGTACCCGTTCAGAGGTCACGAGTGACACGCTCCCAAGAAAGAGTCCATAGGGTTAACCTACACCCAACCCCCACCATTCGGTGACCCAGATCCACAACCAATACCTCAGTCTTATCAGAGTTCAACTTCAACCACCTGGCATCCATCCACTCCTGGATTTCAGTGAGACAGCTATTAAAGACCGAGACAGCTCCATCCTGGTCGGGTGCAAAAGAAAGGTAGAGCTGGGTATTATCAGCATAGCAGTGAAACCTCAGCCCATACCTTCTTACAATGTCTCCGAGGGCAGCATGTACACTGCAAACAACACAGGGAACAGCACTGAGCCCTCAGGAACCCCACATGATAGAGAAACTGGATCCAAGGAATAAACCCCAGACACCGCTCTCTTGGATCTTCCCATGAGGAATGATGTAAACTACCTGAGGACTGTACCTGACAGTCCACAGATGAACCTCAGATGATCAAGCAGAACCCCATGATCCAGTGTCAAATGCTGATGAGAGATCTAGGAGAACCAGAATAGAATGGCTCCTCTGATCTCTAACCATCAGGAGATCATTGAACACCCGAACCAGTGCTGTCTCGGTACTATGCTTCTTTCAAAATCCAGACTGGGTAGGTTCATAGATGTCATGGATGGTCAAATGGTCCTCCAGCTGAGTAGCCTACTTTCCCAATCACCTTCTCTAAAAAGGAGGTTAGAGATTGGTCTTTAGTTTGCAAGGCAGTCTGGGGCAAAGAAGCTTTCTTCAAAATGGTGTCACCACCGCCTCTTTCAGTGAGCTTGGAAACTCACCTGTCTCCAAGGAGCACCAGACTATCCAAGCTAGGACCGGAATGATAGAATCAATACAACCCAAAATCAGGGAAGTAGGTCCCAGATCCAAACTGCAGCATGTAGGGCAAATACTCTGGACAATCCGCATAACATCCATGAATGCTGATCAGTCAAGGGTACTCCAAGAAAACTGAGCGACAGTGGCCCGTGTTGATTCACAGCAACACCCACAGAGTGTGCTGGATGCAGTGCCACCCTGATGTCAGCCACCTTAGTCACAAAGAATCGAGTAAGCTCATTGCATTCCTCTTGTGAAAAAGCTTTCCGAACTTGTAGACAGGCTGGGTTGCACAGTCTGTCCACGGTTCGGAACAGCTGAAGCTAGTTGATTTTGACAGCCGCAATCTCCCGGACAGGAACTCTGCCTTTTTAAGAGTGATTGCAGATTGACAGACTTGATATCGGTTCCTCAATCTAAGGTAGTCGGCATCAAGGGCAGATTTCCGCCAGCAATGCTCTAACCTTCGTCCTAGTCACTGCATCTCCCTCAAGGTCCCATCAAACTGTGGGGATCTAGGGTGAAGGGAGAGAGGACGATCACGGACAGGAGCAATAATATCCAGGGCCACCGCAATGGCCGAATTTTAAGCCATCACGAGGCCCTCTGGTTCACTGTTTGCCTCTGAGAGGGACGAGAGATCTAGCACTACTGCTAGGCCTTGAGAGCTTAAATCTCACAAAGAACGGTGCCTAGTCATCTCCACAGGGCAGGCCTACATAGGGATGCTAAAACTAAACCCATGGCATAGTGATCAGACCATCCCACTGGTTCCACCCCAAGTTGGAGCCTCAATCCCCAGGAGGAAGGCGAAGTCAGAGACTGACCATGACTATGAGTAGCAGTGGTAACTATCTGTATAAGGCCCAGAGATGTCATCAACTGGTGGAAGTGCTGACCAAATTAGAGAGTTCGTCATCGACCCAGGCATTAAAGTCGCCCAGGACCATCAGCCTGGGTGACTCAAATGCCATGTCAATGACGAAGTCCATGACTTCCTGAAGGAATTGCTTCTCATTTCCAGGTAGACAGTAGATGAGAGCGATCTGACAACCTACACCTGCTACTATGGTACACTCAAATGACTCAGTCTCCCCAATTGGTACATTCGTGAGGTTAAGTTTGGTCTTGAAACAGACCACTACCCTACCCCACCGTGATCCAATACGAGGGTGTATCACCAAGCACCCAGCTGGAATTACAGCCTCAAAACAGGGCCAGAGTTCTCATTCAGCCAGGTCTTGTTGATGCAAGCCAGGTCCACTGACTTAACAAGATCTTCAATAATTGCAGTTTTGTTTTTAATGGACCTAGCATTGCACAACACCGCCCAAGTTGAATGAACCTCTCGGTCTGCCCGGACTATCAGCCTACCACAATTGATAGTGCCCTTGGGTATGGAAACCAAACATGGTGGACCACCTTCTGGATTCCATTTCGCCCCAGGGCATCTTCTGGATCTCACTACTCCAGTGTGGTGGCCACCTTTATTCATCCTCCACTGTTCACAACTAGGGCTGCGCAAACCTATAAAAGTTCTACCTCGCGAACTTTCTGAGTAGAACCCAAAAAAGTTCTACCAGGTAGAACCAGGTAAAACTGGGTTCTACCAAGTAGAACCAGGTAGAATTGGGTTCTACCAGGTAAATAAAGGTTCTACCAACTATAAACAAGTTCTACCAAATATGACCAGGTTCTACCAAGTAAAACCAACATTTTTACTGGGTATAACCGGGTTCTATAATTATATAATTAAGTTGTACCTGGTTCTAGTTAGGAAATCCAGAGTATTTTTTTTTTTGCATGTCTGGAATGCAGTACGGTAGTACTTAGAAAATATTATTTCCAAACAGGTTAGTAAACAACTGCTAGCTGTGTCAAATCTGGTACTTTAAGTAGTGAAAATACAAGGAAAGTTGTTTTGAAACAGGTCAGTAAACAACTGCTAAGCTGTGTCAAGTCCGGTACTTTAAGTAGTGAAAATACAAGGAAAGTTGTTTCAAGACAGGTCAGTAAACAGCTACTAGCTGCACTGAGTCAGGTAGTTTAAGTAGTGAAAACACAGGTATATGTATGTATTCCCTAACACGTCAGTACAGCAGGGGGTTGCGTGGGAAAGTGATAACCATAGGTACTCTAAAGCACTTGCAGGAATGAAAAATAAGGAACAGAGGAACTGATTAACCTGGCAGAATGACACACTAAGTCAGACTCAGAACTTTCCAGGTGCAACCTCTGTGAGCACAAGGAAGTTAAGTTGCCAAGATCACACAGTATACAAGAGGGAGTTTATGGGATTCAGACCTAGCTGTCCAACTTAGTTTGCATTGCAGCACAGTGCTGTGAAATTGATGGTAATGTTATCTACTTCTTTAACCTGTCAGCAGTGAAGAAACTAAGGGCTCAGTTCTTAAACCATGCTTTGATCAGCACAAGCTGCAGCAAGCAACAGCTTGCGCTGAAGCCCAATGTACCAAGGACCATGTGCCCAGTTCTCTATTGGTCAGGGTCCCAGTGGCAAAGTCCCATGGCTTGCAGCAAATGTGGCCTGGCACTGAACAGATGGTGCACTGGGAGTGCTTGCTGGAAGCTGCAGGGCTGTCCAGCACCACTCTGAGACCCTGGTGAACTAGTGGCCCCTCTCTGATACCCACTAGAGCAGATTCATGTAAAATATAAACTATTCCCCGTGCCCCCTACCTGAACCCTGCTGGTGTCAGAACTAATACTGGATAATACTGCCCCTTAACCCTGGTGGTATAGTGACCCCTACGATCCCCACTGGAGCCGATTCATGTAAAATATAAACTATTCCCATGCCTCCCTCCCTGAACCTTGCTGGTGTCAGAACTAATATTGGATAATACTGCCCCTGCCCTGGTGGTATAGTGCCACCTACCCCAGCAGGTAATGCCCACCACCCTGCTCCACCCCATCCTAAAAGCAGAGCCAGTGACCAGCACAGCTCACCTCACACCTCTGTGACTGGCCGCCCGACTGTCCTGTCAATGTCATACTGTAAGGCGTATGTGCTCATTGATCAGCGGCTGTCACTGCATACATATTACAGTGCGCTTATTTAGAGGTCAGTTGGCTGCCAACTGCAGAGTGTAGTGGCCTGTGCTGGCTGCGGCTCTGCTTTGGGACAGGAGGAGCCAGATGGTGGGCACTACCTGCTGGGGTGGGAGACACTATACTACCAGGTTGGGGCAATATTATTCAATATTAGTACTGGCACCAGTGGGTTTGGAGGGGGCATAGGAATATTTTCCATGAACTGGCACCAGCGAGGATCAGGGAGTGGGGCCACTAGTCCACCATGGATTGCTTTTAGTACATATATTTCAGTACATGCAGATTGAGATGCCACACTTCACCAATCACTCCCAGAGGATATTTCTAAGTACCTATAGACCAGTCCTTGCTAGTCTAAGGGTGCCTAGAAATTTTCTATCTAGGTGATCTTTGTGAATTCCACTTTCAGGATATGGCAGCCCCTGTCTGCCACAAGCCCTCCCTGGCATCATGTTGCAGCCCATTTTTGGGTGTAGGGCCCATTTGGGCAGGAGCCTGTGATTGGCACAGGCTGCCTTTGTGAATAGCTCAGGGGCAGTGTTTGATGCAAGGTGCCACTTGTGCCAATTATTTTTAGCACAGGCACCTTGTGTCAAACAGGACTTTGAGAATCGAGCCCTGAGTCTCTAGTAGTACTGGAGAGATGGAGGTCTTTCAGCTGAGCCTGCCCTTCTCTTTTTTCCTGCAGTTCCCCAATTTTTTTTAACCTAGACAGTTTTCCCATTAGTGGCAGTGCCCCTCAAGCAAAAATCAATCGAGCCAGACTGTAAACCCTGCACTTCTGTACTTTTTATGTTTGCTTGCGCATGTGCAGAAACATAGTGCCATCATCCGAGTTTTCGGAGGTGTGTCATCCCTCTTCCAATTCAGTCAGTGTGTTGGCAGGCGTGGCCCCTGTCCACCAATTCATGCTGGAACTGTCTATGACAAGCTCCAAAATGCAGTGGCATACAGTTGAAAGGGGGAGCTATGCTTTAGTGAGCAACGATAAGATATCACCTGCTCATGCGCAGCTCCCCCTACACACACATACACACACACACACACACACAGAAACGCATGCACGCATACTGCGTGCTGTCCCCCCCACGCACACACTTTATAGCCAATGGGGGTGCCCAATCCCCTGTCAGCTGTGCTGCGCTTCCCCCAAAGCCATCCAAATGCCACTCTGGGTGCCCACCCCAGCGTGGCAACTCAATGGTATAACCGATGGGGGTGCCAAATCCCCCGTCAGCTTCACTGTCTTCCCCCCCTCCCTCTGAGTACAGGGTGCCACGCTGAGGGCAATAGATGTTATGTCCAATGGGGTGCCCAATCCCCCCCCGTCGGCTCCATGCCCCCCCCAGTCATCCTTCTGCCATGCTGGGAACCCACCCCAGCGTGGCAAACATCCCACATCGTCTTTTTTTTAAGTACCTGTAAAGAAAAAACGGTCCCGGGAGATCACGTGATGCAGAGAATGAGTTAGCTGCTTCTTCCCGGAGCTCCGTCTACCCGACCCACATTTACTTTTATTAAGCAGTTTTCTTCAATTTTTTAATATCTCTACTACTTTATTTGTGATCTGGGAGCAGACTCTTCCCGACTGGTAGCGTATGATGCATGCAGAGTTGAAAGAAGCTTTACCACGGCATACGCCTCCAGCCACCCCGGAGAAGGCCCCGGAAAAAGCTAGGGCCTCAATCACGCAGCAAGCTCAAGCTCAGACTGCAGGCTCCTATGATCTAGAACCGCTTACCTTAGCCAGTTTCCTTAAGGAATTTCAACCGTTTAAAGATGAGATCAAAGAGCTGGTGGGAGAAGTTAAGAACATAACACGTGCCCTGGAGGATTTAGCACTTCGGACCTCTGACAATGAAGCCCGTATACGTTCAGTAGAACGGAGAAATGAAAAATTAGAACCCGAATTAGCCTCAATGAGACAACACATTTCTAAATTGGAAGGCAAAAGTCGAAGACCTAGAAGGTCGGATCGCACGCAACAATGTCGTTATAATTGGCCTCCCAGAGAAAGAAGAAGGAGGTGAACCCATCAAGTTTGCGCGGCGACTTGTAGAAAAAATTGACGGTCCTTCACCTTTTGGGCATGCTTATATAATAGAAAGAGCCCATCGAGCATTATGAGCTTCACCTCCAACTGGAGCCCCTCCACGTACCTTTATCCTACGTTTTCTTAACTACTTGGAACGCCAGCATTTCCTACTTAAAATAAAAGAATTAAAAGAATTGACCTGGGAAGGTGCGACATTGAGGGTGGTGCAGGATTTGCCGCTGTCGATTCGGCAGAAGAGAGCGACCTATCACCCCATTATTACAAAGCTAATTGCAGCGAATATTAAATTCAGGATGGGGTATCCCACTCGTTTTCAGGTGCTGGTGGCTGGATCTTGGCGCGGCTGCGAGAGTTATGAATCCGCGTTAGTAGCCCTTAAGCATGCTTTCCCGGATCTGTTTAAAGAGCCCTGAAATATGCTGTTGCTAATTTCATTCAGCACACCATTCAGTTGGCACTTCATGGTTATCTGTGAGAGTTGTTTCAGTGGTGCCATGTTTCGTTGCAGAATGGGTCTGATGTTAGCTCAGTTTCCCCGGTATTTGGATTCCTTTTTTTTTCTTCTTGCCTGACTTTTATTTTCCCTCTCAATATTATTGGTATGGGGAATTCAATGATGTTCTGGGTTAGTTGGCTCGCTCCTTTTCGTCTGTGAACAGCTTCCTGGAGCCGAACTTGCCGTTTCATTTTCGCCTCTCCTGTTAAAGCGTTCGTTTATTTTAATGAAAGCCCGTTTGGATTTCTAAGTTGATGCAAGCTGTTATGTGGAGAAGCGATATGTTATTTTTCCCCTAGGTGGCGCCAGAGACCGCTGGATCACCAGGAACACGCTTGCAGATATGGAGCTGACTTTATTATATTATTTGGAGTATAACTGCATTGTAAACTCAGGCATTTCCCCTGCAATGATGTTAATGTTCTGTGTTTAATTGCTGCTGTTTGTTTTGAGGTGTTGGTTAAATGTTTTCTCAGCGAATAGCAGAGAAATTTGTTTTGTTAATGAAGGGTTGAATCGTTAAAGCTCTGTATCACTGTTTAAGGGGTTCAAGCAGTTTTCTGGATCTGACATCTGCTGATGTAAGAGGGCTAACTCATTCATTGGAAATTTCTCTATTTTCTTTACTTAGTATTACTTTATTAAGTTCATTTTTAAGATGTGGGGTTTAATAAGTAAAATCTCCCATGGCTTGTACAACACGGGCTTGGGCATTGCTGACTCTGAGAGGTTGGGTGGATGGGACAGAAGTAGCAAACCTCACTGAACTGCAATCATGTTCATTGGTAGATTGGGAGGGATGAGGGTGGACGGGAAAAGGGGTTTAGGGGCTTGTTATTGTTGTGTTGGGAATTTGGGTTATGGGAAGTTTGGAACACGAGGGGGGGCTTGCACAGCATACATAACAGTGGTTATCGAAGGTAGGGCCGGTTATAAAGACTTTTGTTACTTTGAACATATGTCCAATAAATGGCTAGGAATATAAATTTTGTGAGTTGGAATGTTCAAGGTCTTCGCCATAAATCGAAGCAATATAGGACCTTAAAACACCTAGAGTATGTGAAAGCAGATATTATGTTCCTGCAGGAGACCCATTTACTTAATACTGAGTGTAATCAGTTACGGAGGCTCCAAATGGGTCAGGTATTTGCCTCCGAAGGTAGTACCCAAAGTAGAGGGTGATGGTCATGATCATGAGTCAGTCCTTTCAATCCGATTCAAATATTCCATGATAATTTTGGGAGATACATTTTATTAGAAGGTACATTGCACACTCTTGAGATTGTCCTGGGTTCAATTTATGGCCCTAATGTTGATACCCCTGGATTTTTTGTTCAGATAATGGGAGTATTCTCACCCTGTTGCAATCTACTGATTGTAATAGGAGGGGATTTAAACCTGGTAATGGAACCTGCTATGGATAGATCTGGTTCTATCAGGAAGGGATTATCTTCTGGCCAAAGAGCGGTAAGAGAAATGATGGACCAAATGGGCCTTTGCGATGTGTGGAGGATTCTCCACCCGAATGTCCGGGAGTTTACTTTTACCTCTCAGGTACATAATACCTTGTCCAGAATTTATTATGTTTTAATCTCAAACACCCTTTTACCGGGCATTTTGAATGCTGGTATATCCCCTTGGCCACCATCGGATCATTCTATAGTAACATGTTTAATTGCATTTTCATCTTTACCCAAGCCAGGGGATAGATGGAAAATTAATAATCAGTTATTAAAAGACCCTAAACTGGTTAAGTGTATTTCTTCTCAGATAACAGAATTCATTTCCTTTAACCAAAACTCCACCAGTCGGCCAGATATAGAATGGGGGGCGCTCAAAGCATTCATACGTGGGACTCTGATAGGGCTTGCCTCCCGGAGAAAGAAGGAGAAGCTGAAACGTATCTCGGAGTTACTCGCTCAGATTCGAGAAAAAGAATCCGGGCTTTCGGCCTCCTCGTCAGATGATTATAGACAGGAGTTAACTCTGTTACGGGATTCATATCTCAGGATCCTAGGTGAACAGGCTGAATGGGCGATTATTAAAACAAGGGCAGTATATACGGACCAAGGGGAAAAAGCTGGCCGACTATTAGCCAGGAGGGTAAAGCAATTAGATTCTTCCAGATTGGTGTTTTTCATCCGCTCCTTGGAAGATGGATCAATTAAAACTTCTCCTAAGGATATCTTGGGGGAATTTAAAAGATATTTTGAAGAGATTTGTGGACCCATGAGGGACCCACCATCGGAAGGGAGGATAAGATCCTTTTTAAGTGGGTTGAATTTACCCTCCTTGAGTGAGTTTAATCAGGCCCAGCTTACGGTACCTATCACAGAGAATGAAATAGAACCGGTTATTAAGTCCCTCCCCTCTGATAAAACACCAGGTCCTGATGGTTTCTTGGCCAATTTCTACAAAACCTTCTCTAAGGAGTTAATTCCCTCATTGTTGAGACTGTTTCAATGTATTTTAAATGGTGCCGCTACTGACATTTCTCTTTTTGAGGACCTAATTGTGCTTTTGCCCAAACCAGGTAAACCCCAGGATTCGGTGTCTAGCTATAGACCTATCTCACTTCTGAACCAGGATATTAAAATCCTCACTAAATTGCTAGCAGATCGGATTAGTGGGGTTCTTCCTGGACTAATAGGAGTTGAACAGGTTGGATTTATGAAAGGAAGATCCTCAACTGATCATTTGAGGGTTTTGGCACACATCTTCTCGGCCTCCAGGGAAACAGATCATCCGATGGTATTGGTTTCTCTGGATGCTGAGAAGGCCTTCGATAGGGTTTATTGGAAATACCTATCCATGGCTATGAATATTTTCGGTTTTCCCCAACAGTTTTGCTCTTGCGTCAGCTCCATTTACAAGTTCCCAACTGCAAGAATTGCTTGTAACGGTGTAATTTCAGACCCTTTTAAACTTTTTGTTGGCACCAGACAAGGCTGCCCACTATCCCCGCTTCTTTTTAACTTATATATTGAACCCCTTATTAGACAGATTATACAAGAACAACGGATTCAAGGTATTCAGGTTTGGGGGCACACCTTGAAAGTACTTGCATACGCAGATGACCTACTGTTGCAAATTTCCCATCCGTCTTCCTCTATTCCTGTTCTACTTGAAACTATCGATAATTTTAGTGCTGTTGCTAACTATAAGCTCAATACCGGAAAATCGGTGGTTTTCCCTTAAATTATAAAACGTACGCTCATGATATTACCCTTTTGGGTTTGACTGGAATGCGGATGTAATCAATTATTTAGGCCTTACTTTAACTAGGTCCTTTACCCGCTTGGTTCAACTAAACCTAGATTCAGTACTGCATTGTATTGAGGTCGATCTTAAAATGTGGGCACTGCTTCCTTTGTCCATCTGGGGTAAAATCAATTTAGTAAAAATGAATGTTTTCCCCCGTTTGTTTTATCCCATAAATATGTTAAATATTTGGATTTCCCATTAAAATGGTTTAAAAAAATCCACGGTATAATTATCGCTTTCATTTGGAGTTACAAGAAACTTAGATTGGCTTACCATAAATCGATCGCCCCCAAACTGACTGGTGGCCTGAGACTCCCTCATGTTGGTCTGTATTATTGGGCCAGTCATGCTAATAAATATCTTAGGTGGTTTACAGTAATCGATGGTCCTGAAACTAGCAATTATGTTCCCTTATGGTTAAAGGTGGAGATATCCCGGATAGTTGACTCAGGGCTCACACCCAGGGCCTTGTTGTATTGTATGCCAAAATTTCTCCCCATATCTCTTCGTAACTCTCCTATCGAGATATCCATAAAAGTTCATGAGCAATTATGTACCTTTTTAAAATATTCTCATAGTACAGATCCATCTCATCCATTAATTGGTAACCCCAATTTTCTAATAGATGGTAAACCCATTAGGGGCAATTGGCTACCTCTATTGGGGGAGGTTTTGATCAAAGACCTGTTATCGGCAGAAGGAAAATGGCTTACTTCAATTGATATATTGAACAAATTTTAAATCCCTCAGGTTATGGTATTCAAGGTTTTTCAACTTCGTCATTTGGTGGTTAATAAACTGGGCACACTTCCCCCTAACGGGGTAGTCTCTGATTTCTGCGGTACACTGGAACCACTGGTTGGGAAAGCCCACGCAGTTTCTGCCATATACAGTACACTACTTAATTGGATACACCCTCTAATTCTTGCTCCAAAACAGTATTGGTCTCAGCTCCTTCCAGAGCATAATTTTGATTGGGCATGCATCTGGAAATCGTGTCATAAATTTCTGTTGCAAGACAGACTTGACTTAGAATAATGCAATTTAAATTATTGCATAACATTTATTACTCCTCTTTAAAATTAACTAAACTTGGTATTGTGTCTTCTTCTGTTACAGATGCCAACAAGGTACTGGGGACCTACTTCACATTTTCTGGTATTGTCCCAAAATAGTCTCTCTTTGGGACAGTATTAAGCAGAAATTAGACCCTCTTTTGGGGCTGGATAACCTATTTACAGCGGAGATATGTATTTTAGGGGACGTGGCCACTATTGATGTCCGGAAAAGGAAGTATCATATTTGTTTGATATCGGCCTCTGTTAAAAAAGTGGTGTTGAGGCATTGGAAAGACACTTTAGAGATCACATATGGCGAATGGTTACAAGAACTCCTGTCAAACCTTAGAACAGAAAGGACTATTGCTAGTCTTCAGAATAACTTGTCCAAGTTTAATCGGATTTGGAGTCCATTATATTCCTTCTATTCTTTATCAGATTAAATAGGTTAACGGTAATATTATGTCAAAGGATGTACAATATGTGTGCTGTGCAGAGGGAGGGGTTTGTGGGGGATGAATGGGGAGTGGTGGGGGTGGGAGGTGGATTGCATCCAGATTGTGTTGTATTTCATCTCTGTTATTTTCGTCACTATTTATGGTCTCACTGGATGTACTCCTGTATCTAATAATTTTCAATAAAGTTTGAATAGCAAAAAAAAAAAAAACAGGTCCCATGCAGTCTTTCTGCCCCTCCTAGCCGCACCCACCCACTGTGCACCCTGTCTCCCACACCCCCCCATACCTCCGGAGCTCCCAAGCTCAGACGATCTTCACTGGACCGGGAACACGTCTGCACTCTTCTAAGCCGACTGCGAACTGAGGAAATGCCGGTAAGCTGTATAATGGGCTAGATAGGGGTTTTTCAACTTTGTTGCATATCTCAGGCATTTTTTGGAATTTTTGCACCAAATTTTCAACATGGGTTTTTGGGACCCCTTCTCATGAATGCTGTCACTGTCAATGCATTATTCAGGCCCAGAAGGTGATTTCACAGTCACTGTGCGAAACCACCTTTCGGGCCCGATTAACAAAACAACACTGCCAGTTTTCATAAGGTGGGCTCTCAAGAAGCCTATTTTCAACATTTGGTGGAAAAAGCCCAAAAAACGACTGTTTTACTAGCGTGCATTGCGCAGTTCCTATGCACGCTTGTAAGTTCGCGAATTTTCAATATTTTCACTCTAGATTTTCAACATTGCAATTTTACCATACCTTCTTATGAGTAGTATAGCTGTCATTTTAGCATCTCACCCAAAATGTGTTTCTGCCATGAGCCTTTATATAGCGACACGGTGTCATGAAACCAATGTATAGGGCACATTAAGAAAATCACAGTGACACTGTTCATGAGCAGAGGTCTTAAAATGGCTATGTTGAAAATTTGGTGAAAATACTAAAATGACTGTTTTATGCCTTGCGCAGTTCCTCATGCACGTCGTAAGTTCGCGAATTTTCAATATTTTCACTCCAGATTTCCAACATTGCCATTTTACCACCCTTCTTATGAGCATTACAGCTGTCATTTTCATCTCACCAAAATGTGCTTCCATACATGTAGCGCACAATGGCGCAGTCGGTGTCTTGAAATCAATGTATGGGACAAATTAAGAAAATCACAGTGACACTGTTCATAAGCAGAGGTCTTAAAATGGCTATGTTGAAAATTTGGTGAAAAAATTCCAAAAATGACTGTTTTACGAGCGTCCGTTGTACAGTTCCTACGCACTCGTAAGTTTGCGAATTTTCAATATTTTCACTCCAGATTTTCAACATTGCCATTTTACCACACCTTCTTATGAGCAGTATAGCTGTCATTTTTCACATCTCACCCAAAACGTGTTTCTGCCCATGTAGCGCACAATGGCGCAGTCGGTGTGCAAAATCAATGTACGGGACAAATTAAGAAAATCACAGTGACACTGTTCATGAGCAGAGGTCTTAATATGATTATGTTGAAAATTTGGTGAAGAAATTCAGAAAAATGACTGTTTTACGAGCATGCGTTGCGCAGTTCCTATGCATGCTCATAAGTTTGTGAATTTAATATTTTCACTCCAGATTTTCAACATTGCCATTTTATTACACTTTCTTATGAACAGTACAGCTGACATTTTTCATGTGTTGCCCAAAATGTGTTTTCGCACATGTAGTGCACAGTGGTGCTGTTGGTGTGCGTAAGCAATGTTTGGGACAGATTAAGAAAATCACAGTTACACTGTTCATGAGCAGAGGTCTTAAAATGGCTATGTTGAAAATTTGGTGACAAAAGTCCATAAAATGACTGCGTTACGAGTGAGCATTGTGCAGTTTCCACGCACCCTGGTAAGTTCATGACTTTGTAATATTTTAAGTCCAGATTTTCACCAGTGGCATTTTTCCACACTTCCTTATTTACAGTCCAGCTGTCATTTTTCACAACATGGCCGAAGTGTGTTTTCACACTTTCAGTGCAGAGATACATGGTCACTGTGAGAAATCATTGTTCAGGACAGATAAAGAAGATCACAGTGACACTGTTCATGATCGGAGGCACCAAAATGCCTGAGTTGACAATCTGCTGTAAAAAAATCCCCAACCTAATTATATCATGGGTGTGTGTTGCACAGTTTCTATGTACGCTCATGACGTCACCATTTTTTTAAATATTTTTACTGCAGATTTGCAACATTGCCATTTTTTACACTTCCCCATGAACAGTACAGCTGTCATTTTTTACATCCTGTTCAGAATGTTTTTGCACCTGTGGTGCTAAATGCTGTAGTCGTTGTGCATAAGCAGCTTTCAGCTAACAAACTGATAGTCCCCCTGTTCATGAGGTGGGGTCACAAAAAAACCATGTTGAACATTTGGAGTGAAAATACCAACGAATGCCTGAGGTATTAGGGTTTCCAACCATAATGCCCAACCCTGTAGAGAATGACAGGCATCAGGGGTGTGACTTGGGATTCTTGCCTGTAATGCTCATACCATTCCACACCCTGCAGCCAGTGAGAGGCATTTAGGTATGTCTTGGACTCTTGGTCCCAAAATTCACCCATTCTCTATATCGCACCCATCTCACCATATTTCCTAATGGAATGGGGTGCGCATAAGGGCCAAAGACCCCAAGGAACACCGTGACACTTGTCAGTGTCTGCAGGGTGGGGTGTGGTGAAATGGCATGGCCGTTATGCCTGATGACCCAAAGGCACACCCTAATGTCTGTCACTCTCTGCAGGGTGGTGGTGGTGGGGTTGGCTTCAGTTCAATACTTCACTGCCTTTCCTATTACGCAGCTCTGTAACTTCTACACTACTACTGCCAATGCCAGCAAGCAAACTTTCAGCATTGACAAATGCTTGTCTCCTGTGCGGTCCTCCCTATTCTTTTCATTTCCTGCAGTCCAATAGTGCCCCCCCCACACACACATACACTCTGCCCTCCCCAGATCAGCATCCCAACCCCCTCCTTTAATCTGTATTTATTTTCTCATTCCCTTCCCTTTACGCCCCGGTGAAACACTAATGCGTTTTTTTTTTTTGTCTAGCCACATCAAAAGATCGAGGAATGATTTTGTTAAGAAAATGTGAAGCACACAGAATTCTGTGATTCATCATCGCCTCACCTCACTCCCCATCATCTATTAAATTTGCAGTCATTCGTGCCTCAAGCCCCCGAGCAGCCCTTCAGATCAGAATGGATCCTCACCGCCTTTCATTTTCTCCTCCTTTCCTAGTTTTGCCTTGGGTTGAAACTTGAATGCCACAGACTAAGCCCTTTTTTCCTTTTTGCCAGTTGCCTGCCACAAAACAAAGTTGACGAATCAACAGTTTATTTAATATGCAGTGTATGTATGTTGTAGGTTTTATTTTCTGACTCAAATCATCTTTATTTATTTATTTTATCTATTTAGTTTTTGTTGACTGAGTAAGTGCACTAGACAAATCCTGCCTATTTTCAGACATGACCCAAGGGAGAGGAATATAGAAGAATGCCAACTGACCTTGAACCAGATTAAGCTGTTGGTGGTATTTTCTTTTTTAGTGAATGAGGGACATTTGGCCAAGACACCGGGGAAATTCCCCTACTAGGGGGCTAGCGGCGGAAGGCAAGTCTAGTCAGTTGAGGTTGGACTTGGGAGAGGATGGCCACTATGGTGGAGGTTGCAGACAGTAGTCCTCTGAGAGAGATTCAGCTGGACGGAAGGCTGGAGCAAGTGCAATCGGCAATCATTCTTTTGAGTGAAGAAGCTGAGATTCGGGCTTTGTTAGGAGCTATTGAGTGCGGAATTTCCGTTAATTCTGGCGATGTTGCATGAGTATCACCATTGCATTTAATGTTGAAGGAAGATTAAGTGCGCTACGATTTGAGCATGATAAAGTTTTGAAAGAACTTTTGGCATTGGAAACAGAGAAGCAAGTGGATTTTCAAGACCCTACTGAGTATGTTGCAGAAACGCTGGAGAGCCCAGCAGTTGATATGGCAGTGACCGTGGAGAGTGATCCATGGAAAGGTGGGACAGGTGGTGAGATGGACATTACCTTATTGAATGAGGTTTCAATGTGTTGCGAGAAGGAGAAGTTGCAACAAACCAGTGAGGTGTCTTTAAATTTTTCTGTATCAACAGAAAGCATTGCATTAGTTTCTATGACAGCTGTCAGTGACCTGGATGTGCACCAGGAGCTCCCAGTTGCAAGTACGGAGGCAGCTGGTTTTGAGTTTAGTGGAGGAGATGTTGTTTACCAGATGGCTCCTTTACAGCAGGAAGGGGTTTCGGAGTTCTCTTTTATCAAATGCTCTGAGTCCAGTTTGGATAGATTTGCAGAAGAAGGGAAAGGCAAACAGATGGCGGTGCTATTTGCAAAATGGAATCTGGAGATTCCAACTGATACTCAAGGAACTGAGATGGCTCAGGTAAAAACTAAAGATAAACTTCCAATGGGACAGGGGTCTGTGGTGCAAGCCCCACGGGTGGATGTTTGGTCCCCAGAACGAGCATTGCAGGACGCAGGCTGGACATTAAATAAGGGGTCTTGGCACCCAACACCTGACTGGGATCCAAAACTTAATTTTTCTCAGAATGTACCTGGATGGAAACCTAATGTACCTTTACCTGTAGTTACTGCTGGGGGGGGATGTGTTCCTGTCTGTTCCACAGGATTCTGTTTTACCTGATGTTAGTGCTGCTTCCTTGGTGACAGAAGTACAGCCAGGGTTGGATTTAGAACATGTTTTGCCTGTGGAAAAGCCTTTAATGTCAGAGTTATTTTCTAGAACAAGCAGGAGGCAGCCCCACACAGGAATGCGGTGCAGATCAGGTATAAGGGTGGATTAGAGGTTAGGCCAGATAGAGTGTATGTTGGGAAATGTTTATTAAAAGACTCTCTGCATTTCTCACCTAGAAGTGTTTGCTTTCATAAACATATCTGGTGAGGATAATTTCGATGTTAGCTTTAGATCCGTTTATGCATTGGACCTGTTTTGGGAGAGATATAGTCAGGTGAAGTTCTCACCCCTGTGGACGCCCTTTTTTGTGATTCCCTTGACAAAACCTTTAATTAAGTTTGTTACCGTGATGTTTTGGAATGAGGGTGTACACGTGGATGACATTTCCTATTGGCTGGGTCAAAAATGTGAAGTTTTAAGTTCCCCGGAGGCCATCCTTGATTCTGAGCAGTTCTGGACTGGGGGCTGGAAATTTAAAGTTAAACTTCCGCAGACTGACAAGGGAATTGAACACATCCCTAACTCTTTTCTTTTGGGGGAGAGATGGGGGAGGTGCTTTTATGCAGGACAGCCCAGAGCTTGTTATAGGTGTGGGGCTTGAACCCATTTGTTAAATTCTTGTGACAAACCCCCGTGAGATAATTGTGGTGAAATTGGACATGGGGTTTTTCAGTGTATGAATTCCATGAAGTGCAACTTATGTGAGGGGTCTGGGCATGTTTTCATAGAGTGTGAGTGGGCTGCAAGGAATAAAACATCCATTGGTTGTCCTGAATTATTGATTCAGGAAGCACAGGATAAAGTAATTACTTCTGTTCCACCAGTTGGGGATAGGGTAAGGTCCCATGTTGTTCAGGATGATGTTAGTATAATAGAAAAGGGTCAAAATGAGGTGGCAGAGGAGCAACCTCGGTTACCTACTGAGGAGAATCAAGGAGAAATTGTAATACAGAAAGAGACAGGTGACAATGTGGTGACACGACCTTTGGTTTTGGTTCTGGTGAGATGGTCATCTAGGAATACTAAGACTACTGTAGGGCCTTGCCCAGTAGATTTGGAATCGAACAATCCTTTTTCTGTTTTAGCTACATCTTGGGGTGAGTTGGAGATGGATAGTCAGGATTTAGATTCACAACCCATGCAAGATAGCCCTCCATCTCACTTGAGAGTTACTGAAGGATATAAAGGTAAAAAGAAAAAAAGGAGGAAAAAAGATGGCTGAGGTGTTTTTCTTTCTTCTTTTTTTTTTGAATGGCTGTCACCCTGGGATCTATGAATGTTCACAGCCTTTTGAATTTCAAAAGAAGGAGGATAGTATATGATTACATTCATTTCCAGGATTTGCATATTTGTCTATTGCAAGAAACCTGGATTTATTCTCTGGATCAAACTAGGCTTTTTCAGAAAGAATGGTGCTAGGGGCCTTCCTACTGGTCATTTGGCCAGGACACAGCTGATGGTATAGGATTTTTATTCAATTCCTTTAATTTTTCATTAATTAAGTTAATGGATATTGTTCCAGGAAGATTAATAATTTTAGATGGGGTTTGGATGTCCATGACATGCAGATTCATCAATGTTTACTGTCCACAAATCAAATCTGAAAGGATAGCCCTGTTTCATTTGATAAAGCCATACTTGTTTACTTCATATAATATTTTTTTATGTGGTGACTTTAACTGTGAGCTCAAATGGCGTGTTGGGGTTACTAAGCTTGGGGAACAGGAAAATGGAAAAAAAAGGTATATTGTGATTCCAATGCATTGGAACAATTGATTAATGGATCTGGCCTTGTGAATGGTAGGAGTAGGCAACTGGGTGGAGTGGACTTTACTTATAAAAAGAATAATTTTACTTCCACTATTGATTATATGTTTCTTTCAGATTCCTTGTCATTTGAATTTTTTACGGTACCTGTATATTTTTCGGATCATATGCTCTTGCTGTATAAAATTGGACCTTTAAGGTTGCCTGCATGGACAAGGCCAGATGGAAACTAGATGCATTATTACATTGTCCGAGATTCGGGATAAATTTGCAGTATTATTACAGGCAAGATCATCAGTGGCTTTTATCGATAATTTAGGGAATGGTGGTTGGATTCAAAACATGATTTTGCATAATTTTTTAAAAATATCAGTAAGACAAGGGGTAATGTGAAGTTTTTGCATTATCTAACTTTGAGACAACGCCTGTATGATCAGATTTCCTTGGCAAATACTTCTAAATTTGATAATTCTGTGCAAATTGCTCACATTAAACAACAGCTTAAGGAGTGGCAGTATGACAGGGCGGAAACTCTGCAAGCTTTGTTTAAATATGGGAAAAAAAATGTCCGGCAGGAGATCCTTATGAGGCCTTTAAAAAATTTAAACTGAATACTACCGTTGATGCACTTAAGGATGTTGATGGTAATATAGTTACAGAACAAAACATGTTACAACAAATGATTAAACAATTTTTTGATGCCCATAGACCTGAGACTCCACCTTGCATTCCGCTAATGAAACAATTCTTGGCACAATTAGAGAAGCCAGTATGTTCTGATGATATGGGGGCTATAGTTTTACCTATTTCAAAGCAGGAAATTATTGCAGCGATTAAGCGGCTGAAATCTGGAACATCACCAGGTACTGATGGGTTGACAATGGAATTATATAAAGCTTTTTCTGATTCCCTTGCTACAAGTTTGGAATTAGTTTATAATTTTTTTCTTGTATCTGCAATATTCCCATTGTGGCTTTCTGAGGGTATATTAATTTTTTTATTTAAATCCGGGGATAGATCCTCATTGGAAAATTGGAGACCTATCACTTTATTGAATTCAGATTATAAGATCTTGATGAGTATATTTACTACCAAATTAAAGAAAGTGGCACTTACTGTTATATCCCCTACTCAATTCTGTGGTCTGCCAGGAAAAACTATCTCTCAAGCACACAGATTCATTAGAGATTGGATTGAATATGTTAATCTTTATAAATTAACTGGCTGTATTGTGTCTGTTGATCAGAGGAAAGCATCTGACAGGGTATATCACCCATTCTTATTTTTAGTATTGTCCCATTATGGGGTCCCTTGGCAATTTGTACATTGGATTACAGTAATATATGATACCAATCTAACTTACCCTATGTTACAAACCATAATAGGGGATGGATTTCATATTCCTACAGGGGTGCGGCAGGGATGCCCGCTGAGCCCATTATTATATGTTTATACCATAGATATATTGATTCAGTATGTCTCACAATTTTCATTTTGGGATGGGATTTCGGCACCTCCTTTGTTTCAGGAAGTAAGGGTTCTGGCTTATGCTGACAATTTGTGTTTATTTTTCCAGCGTTATGATCAAATTATGATTTTTTGGGACTCCATGTTGAAGTATTCTGGTGTTTCAAATTCACAACTTAATCCCTCTAAAAGTAGAGGATTGTTTATTGGGGTGCAAATTCCTGTGTCTTTACTTTTTCAGGGAATACACATTTCTTCTGAACCAATAAAGATACTTGGGCTGTGGTATGGGCCTCAGAATTTACCTTTTGAATTGGGAAAAGGATTGCATGCTGTTGAAAGTAAAGTAAACATATGGAAACATTGGAGATTACCCAAATTACAGAGGGTCATAGTTTAAAAATTTCTTATGCCACTATTATTATATATTGTTCATATATTTCCGATTTCACTTACATTAGAAACTAAACTATATAGTCTATTTTGTCAAATGGTGTGGGGAAATAGGCTTAATCCTATTAAGCATCACTATACATATTTATCAAAACAGAGTGGGGGGTTGGGTGTGGTCTATCCAATTATTTTCTTCTCAACCTTGTTTATTTCCTCGAATTTTAGGGATGTATGGGATTTGCACCCTAGGAATGATGGGAAGCTACTTTCTGCCCTGTTACATAGGTACTTCCAAGCTTGGTCTACTGATCCCCCTAAACCTGTTCCCACTTTACGTATTCCTAGTTTTTTTTTTACCCATTGTTAAAAAATGATTCAAATGGAAATTATCAGAGGACTGTATACGGGAATGTTCAGGGAAAATGTTATATAATAAGGTAATGCTGCAATTATACCCCAGTGAACCTGCTTTTAAGAATTGTCTGTCACAAAATATTAAAGTAGTGCTCCAGAGGTTAAATAATTCATGATTACCTCCTTATATGTGGGAACTTATATGGTTATCGGTATATGGACGGATTGGGGTTAGAGGAAATGCTAAATATAAGGCTCATTCGGAACGTAATTGTCCTTATTTACACTGTATTAATATGGAAGAAACAATGGAACATTTCTTATTTGACTGTTCCTATGCTCAGTCTCTCTGGAAATTCTTAGTGGTCCAGTGGAACATGAAGTGGTTAGGTAAACTGGATTATAACATTTTGGTTTTGGGTCTTGCTCATTTACAGTTGAAGTATGATAATGGGACTTTACATATATTGTGCTGTGCAATGATATATTACCTTTGGCAGGCTAGATGCCAATGGGTGATATATCAGAAACTAATTCAGTTGAGATTGTCTGTTGCTTGATAAGCAAGGCTTTAAAGAGGTATATTTGACAGATGTTACCTTTGCACCCACCAGGCAAGTTGAAAACTGGTGGAAAGGAATGACTTACTTTATTAAATATAAATGACTAGAAGGAGGTGGGTTGGCAATATCTCTTTTCGGGAGTATGAGACTGGTTAAAATATATTAGTGATGGAAGTATGGGCTCTTGAAGTCTGTCTTTATACTGTATGTAAGTTTTGAATTTTCGATGTGTACTGTTTTATTTACTTCCACATTTCTTTTGTTTAAATTGATGTTTTGTTGGCATCATATTTTGTATCACTTTATATCATTGGATAGAATTGAGGGTTTGTCAGAATGAATACTTCCTCTTTTCTTATGTTGTGGGGAGAGTGGGCAAATTAAGGTATTAGTGATTACTGGGTGGTATGTAAGAAGCAATGCTGATCTAATCTCATTTTCCTTCTAGTAACTATGATTTTCTTCTATGATTTCATATGGTTTCTCAATTTTTCTTGAGCAATGTTTTTTTTTTTGCATTTGTTGTTTTATTATTTGTATGTCATGCTCTGTTTTCTCTAACTGTATGCTTGATATATTGTCTTGTGTGATTCAACACTGTTTGTAATCATTTGTTTTGATGTTATTATAATAAAAAATTCCCCTACTCTTTTCGATAAGTGCCATGGGATCTTTAACATCCAATTGAACTACCACCAATCCAGGCAGATGGGACCTTGGTTTAACATCTCAGCCTATAGACGGCACCTCAGAAGTGCAGCACCCATCTCATGCTACACTACACTGTCAGTACTGGGATATTAACCCAAGTGCCAGATGTGGGAATTGAACCCACAGCCGTCTGATCTCCCAGCCTCAGAGGCAAGTGTGCTACCTACTGAGCCACTGACACTGCATCTGCCTTGACCATGCACAAATAATGCATGCACACTACTGGAACTCGCTCGCACATCTGAGGCAGCAGTAACTCACGTTCCAACATGCGACCTACTGTACTACAGTACTAACCTAACCAATGTTCACCAGTGTTGCTCCTTGGATTTCAGGCCTCAACCAATCAAAAGTAGTGACACTGGGGGGTGACATCTGGTATCATGACCTCTCGGTCTCTTGCAGTACTGCACCACATGACAGCCAAGTCGACTGGAAGCCCAGGGACATGCGCTATGGTAGGCACTACTTTTTGTTTTTCATATATGTTTAAAGGTGAAACAAGCAAACCAAAGTTCGCACATTTACACAAAATGTTCTCCCTTTGCGGACTCCTGCAAACACGGGGAGTTTGCCTATTTTAAGGGACAGATTGAACCGAACTTGCAGCCCTATTCACAACCCCACACCCTCCTCCTCCCACCTCTACGCACAATACCCAGCACCCTACAGTGCTGGTACATTGTAAACTGAAGTGGGGGTGGAAGGGCGGAGAGCATGAAAGGCAGAGGATGAATAGCGCATGACCATGGGAGCAGGTCTCCAACACATTTTGGTAACCCAAACAGCACTTCACAACTGTCCAATTATATATCACAAAACCAGTACCCAAAAAAAGAAAAAAATAATATAAAATAAAATAACATACAAAATCTTACTAAAAACAACTAAATATCTTTAAACTCACACCCCATCCCCAAATAACCTTAATAAAATGACCAAATATTTATGGCAGCAGGCAGACAATGAACAAATAATAATGCAGTCATTTGACGTCTCAGACGTTTTGTAGAATGAGGCTGAGGAGCTCCTACCTCCTCAGATATTTTGTATAAAGCAATCTTCCAGATGATACCTCTCACATATCCTTCTGAAAGAGTATCAGATTTATACAGAAATTTTAGTCAGTTACTAGGCACTCTCACTACCAAACAGCCATCCAGGTGATACCTCTCACATATCCCTCTGAAGCAGTAGCAAAGTTATTTAAAAATGTTATCAGTCACAGGGCACTCTCACCACCCACATCATCATAGTCAGGCCCAAAATAAAGAAAATAAGGAGAATTCAAACCATATCCAACACAGTAAACTGATCCAGATTAATCCTTATGATTTAGCAGATTTCCAACTTCCAGACCTCCAACCTGGGAACCGGGAACAAGTATTTAGCAGGCACGTAGGGTCCCACCAGTGCTCGGAGACAACTGTTTTAGATTTACCCACGCCCACTGCCTCAGTGCCCGCTCAGCACGGGCCCACCAGCTGACCCTTCAGGGAGCCTGGGAGCACCAGAAACAATGGGCTCACCCTCCAGCAAACCCAGTTCCGACCCCTCGTGGAACACAAAACCCAAGCAGTCACCCGAAGCCCAGTAAACCACTTGCGATCCCCAGCCAGTCCAGTTATCTCCCAGCTCACAGAATCCAGTATCCAACCACAGAGTTCCCAGTTCTGAGATCCAGCATATGTCCATCCAAAAACAGTCCAGCGGAGGACAAAGCAGTACGGTGCCTGAATAATCCAGCAAGCACATCCGACCCTGTTCCCTGACCAGCAGTTCCACCTTGAGGCTACAGCCAGGCACAGGTCCACTACTCCTTTGCCATCCATGTTCCCTCAATCCTCCAGGCAGAATGATCACACCAGCTCAAGCCCTGGAAGGTAAGAACCTCAGAAATCAATATTTTGGGCCTGAATACAGTAAAAGTTGCTCCGTTAAAGTTAGAGCCACACAGTCATTTAAAATGCAGTGTATAGTGACGTGCCAGTCTTGTAGTTCATCCTCGTGGATGATTCTACTATCTTGGAGAAGTGGACTGCTGAGACTGCATCCCTGTAGGGAGTTGCATCCAGAGGGGGCCAGTTGGCATTAAAATCTCTTAGTAGTGTAGTTTCCGTGCTTAAATTCAGTGACCCCAGGCATTCCATAGTCCAGTCCTTGGGTCTTCAACTTTGGCAGAATGTTTATTGTTAGGACAGTGATGGCTTTATTGTACACACCAAGGAGCACTCTCAGTGCTAGTGCTTGAATATGCATACCTGTGGAGGGCAATGGGAGAACTAGGCCCTGAAGGGTGTTTCTGATGTAAACTGCACAGCTGCCTCCATGTTTGGACAGCATATCCTGTCTATAGACTGCGTAAATAAGTACAGAGATAGAGGCATCTGGTATTTCAGGGGTTAGCCAGGTTTCAACTGTTGATAGGATGTTGGGATTGTGCTGCAGGATCCAGGCATTCAGGGTGTTGATCTTAGGAAGGAGGCTGCAAATGTTTATTGAGGCAATGGCAAGTTGTCCTGTTGATTTCTGGAAAGGAGTGTCAGATTGGGGAGGTCAAGAGTCAGGATGGATATTGCCTGAAAGCAGTAATAATAGCAAAGCAATTTTACAAAGACACGGTTTTAGATGATTATTGTCCAAATTCATTTTGCCAACTTTTGTTGACTCACTTAGTGCATATCCCTGGGGTGCTGAAAATCCCTGGAAAGAGACCAACTTGGGGCAACCAGTAAGGGCTATGAAATAATGTACCCCAACTACTGGTTACAGGCAAAACCCAGAGTAGATAAGTAAAAGTAAGTAAAATGGTTAGTAGTGAAACATAGAAACATAGAATTTGATGGCAGGAGACCACTAGGTCCATCTAGTCTGCTCATTGTCTTTTAGCCTAGTCTTCTAACTGCCCTTGGATTTGAGGTCTCCCTTGTATCTGTTCCAAGTATTCTTGAAACCTACCACTGTGCTTGCCGCCACCACCTCTGTTGGCAGGCTGTTCCAGGCATCTACCACTCTTTCTGTAAAGAAAAACATCCTGGTGTTGGTGGAGAACTACCCTCCTTGCAACCTTAGATCATGTTTCCTAGTTCTGCTGCCTTCTTAAACTGGAAGAGATCGTCTTTCTGTACCTGTTTTATGCCTTTTATTTACTTGAATGTTTTGGTCATGTCACCCCTCTCTCTTCTCTATTCCAGGAAATACATGTTCAGTTCTTTCATTCTATCCCCGTAGAACATCTTGTGCAGTCCCTGAATCATTTTTGATGCCCTTCTCTGCACCGTCTCCACTCGGTCAATGTTCTTTTTGAGGTGAGGTCTCCAGAACTGAATGCTGTACTCCAGGTGAGGCCTAACCAGTGATATCCAGGTGAGGCCTGACCAGTGATATGTACAGCAGCAGGATCATTTCCCTCTTCCTACTTGTGATCGCCCTCCTAATGCATCCCAGCATACTGCTGGCCTTTAATGCTGCCTTCTCGCACTGTTTACCTACCATCAAACTGTGTGAGAAAATTATTCCCAAATTGCACTCTTGGGTGGAGGCAGCTAGACTTTCCCTTCCAAAGTAATACGCTTATCTGGATTTCTTTTTCCTATGTTCATGACTTTGCACTTTTTGGTAATGAATCTCAACTGTCAGGCTCCAGACCATTCTTCCAGTTTCTTGAGGTCAGCTTCCATCTTGTCCACTCCCTGCTGGGTGTCGACCCTGTTGCATATGTTGTCATCTGCAAACAGACACACCTTACCCTGTAGTCCATTAGCTATGTTCAATATAAAGAAATAAAAAGCAAGGGCCCCAGTACTGAACCTTGGATCACACTGCTGATTGCCCTACCTTCTGATGACAGTGCTCCATTTACCTGCATTTTCTGGGTTCTGCACTATAACCATTTTTTTAACCCATCTAACTACTTGTGATCCAGCTGCTGTGTGGTCTAACTTCTTTACCAGCCTTCTGTGTGGAACAGAGTCAAAGGCCTTGCTAAAGTCTAAGTGGACCACATCTACTGCCCCACCATAATCTATAACCTTTGTAACACAGTCAAAAAAAATCAGGTTTGTCGGGCATGACCTACCTGCTGTGAAACCATGCTGTTTGGGGTCTTGAAGGCGACTAGCCTCCAGGAATGCATTGATCCTCTGTTTGAGTAGTGTCTCCATTAACTTCCCCACTATGGATGTGAGGCTTACCGGCCTGTAATTTCCAGAGTCCTCACTGCTGCATGATTTGTAGAGCAGAACCACAATTGCCTTTTTCCAATCTTCAGGTACCACCACACTTTTTAGGGATTTGATGAATAATTTAGCCAGTAGGGCAGCCAACTCAAATCTCAGTTCTTTTAAGATCTTGGGTTGCAGTTTGTCTGGCCCCATGGCCTTGGTTTTTTTTTTTTTTGTTTTTTTTGTTTTTTTCATGCCTTGTCAACTTGCAGTTTATTTAGTACCTCCAGTACTTCAGTATCTGTGAAGGGGCTAGTATCAATCCCCTGTCCAGGGGTGTTGCGTTTTGCCATTTCTGGGCCATCGCCTGGGTCCTCCTCAGTAAATACTGATCAGAAGTACTTGTTCGGGATTTCTGCTTTTTGTGGGTCATTTTCTATTGTTTTCCCTTCCTGAGTTATAATCTTGACTATACCACCTGTTGCATTACTTCTTTCCTTGATGTATCCAAACAAGGATTTGTCTCCTTTCTTTGCCCTCTCTGCTATACTTGCTTCTGTCTGCGCTTTTGCCTGACTTATTGTTTTGATGGCTTCTTTCATTTTCTCATTGTACGACACCCAGTCTTCTTCCTTGTTTGTTCCCTGATACAGCTTGAATGCCTTCTGTTTTTCTTTCACTATTTTAGCTACTTCCTTTGAAAACCATAAAGGGTTTTGTTTTCTTTTCCCTTTGGTAACCCTTCTGGCGCATTGGTCAGTGACTGTCTTGATTGCTTTCTTAGGTTTCCCCGACATGACATTGACCTCATCCACTTGTAGATCAATTAAATAATTTCTAATGTTGGTCTTCATTTGGTTGAAGTCCGCCTTTTTAAAATCCAGTACTTTTATTTTTGGGTGTCACATGTCCTCAGTTATGTTCACCTTGAAGCTAACCATGTGATGGTTACTTTTACCTGTGTGGCATCCACATTGAGTTCCTTGACCCTCTCAGTGTTTGTGAGGACCAGGTCAAGTATGGCATTCCTTCTTGTTGGTGTTTTGATCAGTTGACTTAGTCCTACTCCCTGTAGTGCCAATAAGAAATCCCTGCTTCTTCATGTTGCCACCGTTAGTGTACTCCAGTTTATATCTGGAAGGTTGAAGTCCCCCACCAGTATCACCTCTCCTCTTTGAGTCATTTTGTGTATTTCTTCTATCAGAGCTTTGTCCCCTTTCTGTCTTTGATTTGGAGGTCTGTAAATGATGCCGATCCTGAAGGTTTTCCATTTCCTGTGTCTATAGTAAGCCACAGTGACTCGGTGTCCCAGGGTGACTCTGCACCTCTATGGCTTTATGTCTTCTCAAATGTAAATAGCTACTTCTCCATCTCTTTGCCCCTGCCTATCCTTTTTCTGAACAGATTGCACCTGGGTATAGCTGTGTCCCATCCATGGTTTCCGTGAACCACGTTTCTGCCACAGAGACCCAATCCAATCTTCTACTGCCATGATGGCTGTGAATTCAGGTAGTTTGGTTGAAAGACTTCTAGTGTTTGTAACCATCACCTTCAGGAATGTGAACCCCTTTGGTATGGGGTTCACCCTCTTCTTGGACAGTGCCAACTTGGTGTTTGCACCGAGTGATTTTTGAGGTTGCCATCTTGTTGCAGAATGCTAATCAAGACCTCTGTGAACAAGATGCCCTGGTTCTACATTTCTCTTTCTGGGTGTGTATGTGTTCTTTTGGATTTATGGGGAGTGGTGACAAGCCCACCAACAGTGGTGGTGTGAGCTGTCACCATAGCTGTCCAATCATGACCTCCCCCTTCTATAACCTCAGTACCATCCCCCTTTTCTGTGTCTTCCCATCCTGTACTTTACATGAAGCCCCTCTTTTTTTATGTATGGCCACTCCTTGCTCATTGCCATGCCTGTTTCCTTTAGTCCAATTTTGGGGAGTTCCCTTCCATTCGCTGACCCCCTTACCTTCGTATCTTTCTGCTGTAGCCTTATTTAGGTCTTCTCTGTGCCAGAGACCTCCCAGTTTAAACTCTCTATGAAGACCTCCAACTTCTGCCTTAGTGCTTCAGTCCTTCTCTGGTGAGATGCAGACCATCATGCTTGAAGAGCTTCCTGTCCCAGAAGGACTCCCAGACTCCAATGCATCCCACTGTCTGTGCACCAACTCTGGAGGCACCGACTGAATTCCTTGATCTTTTCATTCCTGATTTTGTCCTCACTTCTGCCTTCCTCCAAACTGGCAACACCTTCAAAGAAAGCCAGATGTGTTGTGTACTCTTTAGGCTCTCCTAGTGTCTTCATGTCTGCCTGGGTTCTTCCACAGTCTTATTTGCTATGACATTTGTCCCAAGGTGAATAATGATCCCCACAAAATCCTGATCTCTTCTCACCAGCCATCCTATTCTGTCCTGATCTCTCCTTGCAGATGCTGCTGGCATGCATTTCACTGTGGTTTCATCTCCTTTGCACCAATGGGCTGTGCCTCCACATCTCACAACACAGAGTCTCCCTGACCAGAATCATCCTGTTGCTCTGTGTATTTGTCCTGTCCATCCTTGTACCTCATTCCTGCTTTCTTGTATCAGGTTTGTCCTACTTGATTCTTCCTTTTTCTTCACCTGGTTTTTGTCCCCTGGCCAGGGGTGCAAAACAATTCTGTATGTGGACAGCATGTGGCTGGCAGTGCCCCATCTTAATACTAGGTGCCCCCCTGCCCCCTCTCACCACCTTCCATCCCCCAAGACCCATGAACCTTTGGGGGAGTGGGTGGGTAAAGGAGGATGGTGGGCATCCCCAATCCAGTCTCCTCTGTAGCCTCATACTCTCTTCTCTTGCCTGCCATAGCTCCCTCTGTAGTTCTGTAACTGTCCTGCAGAATGGGTACCCCAGTATCCAGTGTGTCGGCCTCGCTACCAGCCCATCACAGCTCTGACAGATCTGGATGTCCATGTCTGTTTTCCTCCTGACCTGTATATGTCACTATTTCTTGCTCCTTTCATTGCATCTTATCTATCTTCTCTTCCTGTTCTCATTGGTGTCTTCCTTTGGGAGCCCTGCAGGAAGTTTCCTTTGGCTTTTATAAATGTAGACAGAACCTGGGTGGTTGGGAGAGGGTGGGAAGGTGAGTACTGTTACCACCCCTTAACAGTAGCTGTTTGCAGTTAAGTGATGGGGAAGGAGGAGATTTAGCTGATTCCCTTCTTCCTCTCCAAAATGAGGTACTCCTATAAGCAAATGCTAGCTCCCTTTTAGTTGCTAGCTTTCTTCTCCAAAATGCGGTGCTTTTAAAGTAAAGGCTAGCTCCCTTTCAGCTGCTAACTGCTGCCTCTAAAAGCTGAAGTAAAAGTAAAGGCTGCTCCCTTTCAGCTGCCAGCTGTTGCTTCTAAAAGCTGAATCAAAATGGAGCTGCGGCACAACTGACTCTGCTATTCACAGGTCACAGGCCCCTCCCACTTAGCAGTAGCTGTTAGCAGTTAAAAGATGGGGGACAGGGGTTTAGTGGATTCCCTTCTTCCTCTCCAAAATGAGGTACAGTACTGTTAAAAGCAAATGCTAGCTCCATTTTAGTTGCTAGCTTCACTCTCCAAAATCAGGTGCTTTTAAAAGTAAAGGCTAACTCTCTTTCAGCTGCTAGCTGCTGCCTCTAAAACCTGAATAAAAATGGAGCTGGGGCACAACTGACACTGCTATTCACAGGTCACAGGCCCCTCCCACTTAGCAGTAGTTGTTAGCAGTTATGTGATGGGGGAGGAGAGATTTAGCTGATTCCCCTCTTCCTCTCCAAAATGAGGTACAGTACTGTTAAAAGCAAATGTTAGCTCCATTTTGTTAGCTTCCTCTACAAACCTCGGTGCTTTTAAAAGTAAATGCTATCTTCTTTCAGCTGCTTGCTGCTGCTTCTTAAAGCTGAATCAAAATGATAAGGTTGAGGTCCTGTGTGCATTAATTAAGCTGTCATCTATGAGTGACACTGGTACTGTATGTGGCATACCAATGGGATGATCTGTAAGGGTGAGGAGGGTAAGCAATAGTGCCCTTCTTGCAATTATGGTAAGTACAGGGGCCAGTCTAGAGTTTAGTATGTGGAAGGAGAAAGGAATACGTATTTAATTAGACAAGTGGTGGAAGTTGAGAAGGTGTCAGCTTTCTGAAAGCATTGGTTAAGATAGAGGTTGTGATAGCACAAGGAGTGGGAAATTACCTATTAAGTAGGCAGTATAGCCTAGAGGTTAGAGTTATGAGCTGTGAATGAGCTTGGTACATCCAGCAGACCAGACCTTGGTATGATTCTCACAACCTCCACTTGCATACTATGCAACTCTGAGCAAGTCTCTTAACCAACCGCCCAGTGCTCCCAAGTCACCCCTGAAAACAGGCACTTGTGCCTAGTGGGCCTTACCTTTTTACCAAAGACTAAAAAAAAAAGAAAAAAAGTGAGAGGAGAGAGAGAAGGTATTGTCTAATGGGGAGGAATGGGCAGAGGGAGACTAAGGAAGGAGCATTTAACAGAGGCTAGGCAGGAGAAATTTCAAGTACAGACAAGCAGGGAGAGTTTCTGGCTGCCACTAAAATTCAGCTTAAATGGGAGATCCAGTCAACTAATGAGAGGACTGCAGAAAGGAAAAGCAGTCCAGTCAGAGCCATGGACTGCGATGAAAATCAGCTGTTTTTATCACTTTACAAATTGAAAACACTGATCAATAATGGTTGATGCCAAGAAAAGTGAAATGGCCTGCAGAGAAACAAATAAAGATTCTGTGCTTGCAGAACACAATATTAGAATAAGCCTAGAGTATTTGTTAACAAAATCCTACCTCTAGAAAACTGCATACACAAAAATGAAGTAGAGAGAAGTGGTTACCCTCTAGTTCAAATTCCATTTCACTATCTGCATTTTGACAAATGATTTTGATCTGGAAACATAAAATATTAAAAAGTACTGTAAATCATAGTGGTCATCATCCAGCAACTTTATTTACAATATTATCTTTTAGGAAACAAAGCATGCTGTCTTTGGTATAAGGTGAAATCTAAATTCCTAGCTTGTCTGGCACGGGGCTTAATCTTTTTACAGGCTCTTTGGGACTCAAATGAAGAACAATGCTGGATTGGTTTAACCAATTCTTTTAGATTCTGGAAATAATATACATTTCTCATGGACTTTTAAGTGGAAAAAGAGAGGAGCAAATGTTTGCACTGTATTGACAAATGAATGAATATAAAAACATATTCAGAAAATGCGAAGACAGTGCGGAAAGGAAAGGTTTTCTTTTCATATTGCATTACAAACTCCTTAAGTTCTAAGCCAAGAATGAATAGGATTCATAAAAGATATGCTCCATCAGTGATACCCTGGATTTGATATTATACATGAGGGCAGAAAGAATTCCCATATATTCATTGCTTCATCCAGTGATGCTGCAGTGCATTATGGCTTAAATTTAAACTGTCACGGGAACCATTAGTTGGTTGTAAAAACTGCTGGTCACCAGATCTAATCATGACCTCTAAAGATGAAGAAATTTGAAGATGTCATTCCTTCAGTTCGCAGGAGGATCTATGACAATACTCCCTTTTTGTTGAGATACTGCACACTTATCCATAAGTTGGATTCTTCAGTCATCACTGTTTAAATGTACAGGGCTAGAATGTCAGAATCGGTATTCACTCATTCACAAGGAACTCTAGATTCTAACACCAATCAAAATGCAACCACCTCACGATTATAAAAAGTAGTACTGTTAAACAATCAGGGCCTAAGAGTCAATAAATGTCTGCTAATTCCTACAATTAAACCAGTCAAAGTGTGCAAAACTTATAATATTTACTTAACAGATTTGAACGAAATGCACCAAGAAAATTAATCCAAACTCCATTGAAGTTTCTATTACTACTATGTTTATAGTAAATACTGGTATTCTTCAGGTTTCAATCATAAATTTTGCATGTTGCAAAGATGCATGTTAAACATGTAAGCTCTTAGCCGTGTCCCAATTCATGTAATTTGGGGGTATAGCTCAGTGGTAGAGCATTTGACTGCAGATCAAGAGGTTCCTGGTTCAAGTCCAGCTGCTCCCTTAAGTACTGTCTTTATGTAAGAAAGAATGAGGAAAGCAACACATGCATTGCAGTTCTGGTCTGCTATGATTGTAATAAACTGCTGGTATTGCAAACTTGTTATGATAGCTTTAGAGCAACATCTCAAACAGTTGCCAGAGCAATAATTCCAAAAATTAGAATTTTTTTTATTGTTAAACAAGAAAGTAAATTTACTGGGTAGAAAAATGTTGTCTGGAATTATTTTTCCACATAATGGTAAACAAATTATAAATGTACATGTGAAGGAAACACAGTGCACAGCTCTGTTCAATATTGAGAAAATAATGCATTTTATTGTAGTTGCACTCCATATTTTCACATGATGTAATCTGACCCGGTGAGGGAATAGCTTTGAGGTAGAGAATCTAACTTCAGATGAAGAGGTCCTAGCTTTTAATCCATGTGCTCCCTCAGGTTATTTTTTATAACTAGGCATGTGGATTGAAAAAGTGAATATATATATATATATATATATATATATATATAACTACTCAGAGGAATGTTGTGGGGAGGAATGAAACATTCAGTGATTGAATAAGTGTATGAATAGAGAACTACTTAGAACAACTTGATGAGTACAGATTTCGTAATTAGTTCTCAATGCATGACATTTTGAGAAAGTCTTTCTGTTTTGAAATGAAATCAACTGTATTTTATCACTTTAGAAATTGAAAACACTGATCAATAATAGTTGAGGCTAAAAAGTAAAATGAATAGCATAGAAACAAATAAAGATTTCTTGCTTGCAGAAGACAAAATCAGAATTAGCCTAGGGTATTTATTAACCAAACCCTACCTCTAGAAAACTGCCCACACAAAAGTGAAGTAGAGAGAAGTGGTTACCCTCTAGTTCAATTGCCATTTCACTATCTGCGTTTTGACAAATGATTTTGATCTGAAAATGCAAAAATATTAAAAAGTAGTGTAAATCATAGTGGTCATAATCCAGTACCTTTATTTACAATATTGTCTTTGAGGAAACAAAGCATGCTGTCTTTGGTATAAGGTGAAATCTAAATTGCTAGCTGGTCTGGTACGGGGCTTCATTTTTTTTTACAGGTTCTTTGTGACTCAAATGAAGAACAATGGTAGATTCGTTTACCCAATTCTGGCAGACTCTGCAAATAATATATATTTCTCTTGAACTTTAAAGTGGAAAAAGAGAGGAGAAAATGTTTGCACTGTATTGACAAATGAATGGATATAAAAACATATTCAGAAAATGCAAAGACTGTGCGGAAAGGAAGGATTTTCCTTTCATACTGCTTTACAAACTCCTTAATTCCAAGCCAAGAATAAGTATTATACATAAAAGATATTCTCCATCAGTAATACTGTGGCTTTTGGTATTACACATGAAGACAGATAGAATTCCCATATATTCAGTGTTTAACCAGTGATGCTGCAGTACATTATGGCATAAATTTACACTATCAAGGGAACTGCTAGGTGGTTGTAAAAAGCTGCCAGTTCCCAGAGCTAATCATGACCTCTACAGATGATGAAATTTGATGATGTAATTCCTTCTATTTGCAGGAGGATTTATGACAATACTCCCTATTTGCTGAGTTACTGCACACTTATCCTTAAGTTGGATTCCTCATTCATCACTGTTTAAATGTACAGGGCCAGAATGTCAGAATCTGTATTCGCTCATTCACAAGGAACTCTAGATTCTAAGACCATTCTAAATGCAACCATCTCATGATTAGAAAAGTAGTGCTGTTAAACAATCAGGGCCTAAGAGTCAAATTATAAAGGTACATGTGAAGGAATCACAGTGCACAGCTCTGTTCAATATTGAGAAAATAATGCATTTTATTGTAGTTGCACTCCACATTTTCACATGATACAGTCTGACCCAGTGAGGGAATAGCTCAGGGTAGATAATCTATCTTCAGATGAAGGGTCCTAGCTTTAATCCATGTGCTCCCTCAGGTTTTATTTTATAGCTGGGCATGTGGATTGAAAAAGTGTATATAAAAATAACTACTCAGAGGAATGTTGTGGGGAGGAATGTAACATTCAGTGATTGAATAAGTGTACGAATAGAGAAGTGCTCAGAACAACTTGATGAGTACAGATTTCGTAATCAGTTCTCAAAGCATGACATTTAGGCGTAGAAAGTCCTTCTGTTTTTGAAGTGAAATCAACTGTATTTTATCACTTTATAAATTGAAAATACTAATCAATAATAGCTGATGCCAAGAAAAAGCAAAATGACCGGCAGAGAAACAAATAAAGATTCCTTGCTTGCAGAAGACAAAATCAGAATTAGCCGAGAGTATTTATTAACCAAATTCTACCTCTAGGAAACTGCCTACACAAAACTGAAATAGAGAGAAGGGGATACGCTTTAGTTCAAAAGCCATTTCACTATCTGCGTTTTGACAAATAATTTTGATGAAGAAACGTACATATATTAATACGTAGTGTAAATCATAGTGGTCATAATCCAGTAACTTTATTTACAATATTATCTTTAGGAAACAAAGCATGCTGTCTTTGGTATAAGGTGACATCTAAATTGCTAGCTGGTTTGGTACGGGCTTAATATTTTACAGGCTCTTTGGGACTCTAATGAAGAACAATGATGGATTGGTTTAACCAATTCTGGCATATTCTGGAAATAATATATATTTCTCATGAACTTTTCAGTGGAAAAAGAGGAGCAAATGTTTGCACTGTTTTGACAAATGAATGGAAATAAAACATATTCAGAAAATGCAAAGACAATGCAGAAAGGAAGGGTTTTCTTTTCATACTGCATTACAAACTCCTTAAGTTGTAAGCCAAGAATCAGTCAGATGCATAAAAGATATGCTCCTTCAGTGATACTCTAGCTTTTGATATTATACATGAGGACAGAAAGAATTCCCATATATTCATTGCTTCATCCAGTGATGCTGCAGTACATTATGGCATAAATTTACACTATCAAGGGAACCGCTAGTTGGTTGTAAAGACTGCCAGTCCCTAGAGCTAATCATGACCTCCTCAGATGAAGAAATTTGATGATGTCATTCCATCTATTCGCAGGAGGATCTATAACAGTACCCCCTTTTTGTTGAGTTCCTGCACACTTTTCCATAAGTTGGATTTCTCAGTCATCGCTGCTTAAATGACTGCACATCAAGAAGTTCCTGGTTCAAGATGAGGTGCTCCCTTAAATACTGTCATTATAAAAGAATGCTACACATGCATTACAATTCTAGTCAGTTATGATTGTAGTAAACTGCTGGGATTAGAAACTTGTTATGATAGCTTTAGAGCAACATCTCAAACAGTTACCAGAGTAATAATTTCAAGAATTAGAAATCTTTTACTGTTAAATAAGAAAGAAACATTAGTGGGTAGAAAAATGTTGTTGGGAATTATTTTTCCATAATGGTAATCAAATTATTAAGGTACATGTGAAGGAATCACAGTGCACAGCTCTGTTCAATATTGAGAAAATAATGCATTTTATTGTAGTTGCACTCACATTTTCACATGATGTAATCTGTCCCAGTGAGGAATAGCTTAGGGTAGAAAATCTAACTTCAAATGTAGGGGTCCCAGCTTTTAATCCATGTGCTCCTTCAGGTTATATTTTATAAATGGGTATGTGGATTGAAAAAGTGTATATAAATATAACTACTCAGAGGAATGTTGTGGGCAGAATGTATCATTCAGTGATTGAATAAGTGTATAAATAAAGAACTACTTAGAATAACTTGATGAGTACTGATTTCGTAATCAGTTCTCAATGCATGACATTTTGGTGTACAAAGCCTTTCTGTTTTTGAAGTGAAATCAGCTGTATTTTATCACTTTAGAAATTTAGAACACTTATCAATAATGGTTGATGCCAAGAAAAGTAAAATGACTAGGCACAGAAACAAATAAAGATTCCTTGCTTGCAGAAGACAAAATCAGAATTAGCCTAGGTGTTTATTAACCAAATCCTACCTCTAGAAAACTGCCTACACAAAAGTGAAGAAGAGAGAAGGGATACCGCCTAGTTCAAATGCCATTTCACTGTTCATGCTTTTGACTAATGATTTTGATGAGGAAACATACAAACATTAAAAAGTAGTGTAAATCATAGTGGTCATATTCCAGTAACTTTATTTACAATGTTATTCTGAGGAAACAAAGCATTCTGTCTTTGGTATAAGGTGAAATCTAAATTGCTAGCTGGGCTGGTACGGGCTTAATTTTTACAGGCTCTTTGGGACTCAAATAAAGAACAATGCTGGATTGGTTTAACCTATTCTGGCAGATGCTGCAAATAGTATATATTTCATAAACATTTAAGAGGAAAAGAGAGGAGAAAATGTTTGCACTGTATTGACAAAATGAATGGATATAAAACATATTCAGAAAATGCAAAGACAGTGGAAAGGAAGAGTTTCTTCCATATTGCATGATAAACTCCCTAAGTGCTAGTCTAGAATGAGTAGGATGTATAAGAGATATGTTCCATCAGTGATATCCTGTCTTTTGATATTATACCTGAGGACAGAAAGAATTCTATATATTCATTGCTTCATCCAGTGATGTTGCAGTACATTATGGCATACATTTACACTAGCAAGGAAATACTAGATGGTTGTAAAACTGCCGGTCCCCAGAGGTAATCATGACCTCTACATATGAAGAAATGTGATGATGTCATACCTTCTATTCACAGGAGGATCTATGACAATACTCACTATTTGTTGAGTTACTGCACACTTATCCATAAGTTGGATTCTCAGTCATTGCTGTTTAAATGTACAGGGCCAAAATGTCGGAATCTGTATTCGCTCAATCAAATTGAACCTAGATTCTAAGACCATTCTAAATGCAGCCACCTCATGATTAGAAAAGTAGTACTCTTAAACAATCAGGGCCTAAGAGTCAATAAATGTCTGCTAATTCCTACAACTACACCAGTCGAAGTGTACAAAACTGATAATATTTACTTAACAGATTTGTAGGACATGCACCAAGAAAATTAATCCAATCTCAATTGAAGTTTCTATTACTACTGTGTTTATAGCAAATGATGGCATTCTTCAGTTTTCAATCATAAATTTTATGGAAAATGTGTAAGATTATTAAGTTTGCTGTTCCCTTTTCATGCAAATAACTGCATTTTGCTGTAACATTAAAATGTTTATGTACTAGTAATTAAAGTGTGAAGCTATCCATGAAATACATCTGAAGAAAAAATAACTTTGCTTTAAGACTTGTGAAACAAAGGTGCATGTTAAACATGTAAGCACTTAGCCGCTTCCCACTTCATGTAATTTGGGGTATAGTTCAGTGGTAGAGCATTTGACTGCACATCAAAGGTCCCTGGTTCAAGTCCAGGTGCCCCTTAAATACTGTCATTATGTAAGAAAGCATGAAAAGTTAACACGCATTGCATTTCTAATTAGCTATGATTGAAAAAACTGCTGGGATTAGAAACTTGTTATGATAGCTTTAGAGCAACATCTCAAACAGTTGCCAGAGTGATAATTCCAAAAATTAGAAACTACTTTATTTGTTAATTAAGAAAGTAAAATTACTGGGTAGAAAAATGTTGTCGGGAACTATTTTTCCACATAATGGTAATCCAATTATAAAGGTACATGTGAAAGAATCACAGTGCACAGCTCTGTTCAATTTTGAGAAAATAATGCATTTTATTGTAGTTGCACTCCACATTTCCACATGATGTAGTCTGACCCAGTGAGGGAATAGCTTAGGGTAGAGAATCTAACTTCAGATGAAGGGTCCCAGCTTTTAACCCATGTGCTCCTCAGGTTATATTTTATAACTGGGTATGTGGATTGAGAAAGTGTATATAAATATAACTACTCAGAGGAATTTTGGGAGGAATGTAACATTCAGTGATTGAATAAGTGTATGAATAGAGAACTACTTAGAACAACTTGGAGAGTACAGATTTGTAATCAGTTCTCAATACATGACATTTTGACGTACAAAGTGTTTCTGTTTTTGAAGTGAAATCAACTGTATTTTATCACTTTAGAAATTGAGAACACTTATCAATAATGGTTGATGCCAAGAAAAAGTAAAATGACTAGGCACAGAAACAAAGAAAGATTCCTTGCTTGCAGAAGACAAAATCAGAATTAGCCTAGGGTATTTATTAACCAAATCCTACCTCTAGACAACTGCCTGCACAAAAGTGAGGAAGAGAGAAGGGGATACCCTCTAGTTCAAATGCCATTTCATTATCTGTGTTTTGACAAGTGATTTTGATGAGGAAACATACAAACATTAAAAAGTAGTGTAAATCATAGTGGTCATAATCCAGTAACTTTATTTACAATGTTATCTTTGAGGAAACAAAGCATGCTGTCTTTGGTATAAGGTGCAATCTAAATTGCTAGCTGGTCTGGTACGGGGCTTAATTTTTTTACTTGCTCTTGGGACTCAAATGAAGAACAATGCTGGATTGGTTTAACCAATTCTGGCAGATGCTGAAAATAGTATATATTTCTCATGAAGTTTTAAGGAAAAGAGAGGAGCAAATGTTTGCACTGTATTGATAAATGAATGGATATAAAAGATATTCAGAAAATGCAAAACAGTGCAGAAAGGAAGAGTTTTCTTTCATGTTGCATGATAAACTCCTAAGTTCTAAGCCTAGAATGAGTAGGGTGCATAAGAGATATGTTCCATCAGTGATATCCTGTCTTTGATATTATACCTGAGGACAGAAAGAATTCCATATATTCATTGCTTCATCCAGTGATGTTGCAGTACATTATGGCATACATTTACACTATCAAGGGAACTGCTAGTTGGTTGTAAAACTGCCAGTCCCCAGAGCTAATCATGACCTCTACAAATCAAGAAATGTGATGATGTCATATGTTCTATTCAGCAGGAGGATCTATGACAATACTCTCTATTTGTTGAGTTACTGCACACTAATCCATAAGTTGATTCCTCAGTCATCGCTGTTTAAATGTACAGGGTCAAAATGTCGGAATCTGTATTCACTCATTCTCAAGGAACTCTAGATTCTAAGACGATTCTAAATGCAACCACGCCATGATTAGAAAACGAGTACTCTTAAACAATCAGGGCCTAAGAGTCAATAAATGTCTGCTAATTCCTACAACTACACCAGTCAAAGTGTACAAAACTGATAATATTTACGTAACAGATTTGTAACACATGCACCAAGAAAATTATTTCCAATCTCCATTGAAGTTTCTATTACTACTGTGTTTATAGCAAATGCTGGTATTCTTCAGGTTTCAATCATAAATTTTATGGAAAATGTGTAAGATTATTGAATTTGCTGTTCCTGATTCCCATGCAAATAACTGCATTTTTCTGTAACATTAAAATGTGTATGTAATAGTAATCAAAGTGTGAAGCTATCCACAAAACATATCTGAAGAAAAATAACTTTGCTTTAAGGGTGGCGAAACAAAGATGCATGTTAAACATGTAAGCTTTGCACGTGTCCCACCTCATATAATTTGGGGTTATAGCTCAGTGTTAGAGCGTTTGGCTGCAGATCAAGAAGTTCCTGGCTCAAAACCTGGTGCTCCCTTAAATAATGTCATTATGTAAGAAAGAATGAGAAAGCTACACATACATTGCAGTTCTAGTCTGCTATGATTGTAGTAAACTGCTGTGATTACAAACTTGTTATGATAGGTTTAGAGCAACATCTCAAACAGTTGCCAGAGCAAAAATTAGAAACTTGTTTTATTATTAAATAAGAAAGTAAAATTTCTGGTTAGAAAAATGTTGTCAGAATTATTTTTCACATTATGGTAATCAAATTATAAAGGTACATGTGATGGAATCACAGTGCACAGCTCTGTTCAATATTGAGAAAATAATGCATTTTATTGTAGTTGCACTCTTCATTTTCACATGATGTAATGACCCAGTGAGGGAATGGCTTAGGGTAGAGAATCTAACTTCAGATGAAGGGTTCCCAGCTTTTAATCCATGTGCTCCTCAGGTTATATTTTATAACTGGACATGTGGATTGAAAAAGTGTATATAAAAATAAGTACCCTGAGGAATGTTGTGGGGAGGAATGTAACATTCAGTGATTGAATAAGTGTACGAATTGAGCAGTACTCAGAAGAACTTGATGAGTACAGACTTCATAATCAGTTCTCAATGCATGACATTTAGGCGTAGAAAGTCTTTCTGTTTTTGAAGTGAAATCAGCTGTTTTTTATCACTTTACAAATTGAAAACACTGATCAATAATGGTTGATGCCAAGAAAAAGTGAAATGGCCTGCAGAGAAACAAATAAAGATTCTGTGCTTGCAGAACACAATATCAGAATAAGCCTAGAGTATTTGTTAACGAAATCCTACCTCTAGAAAACTGCCTACACAAAAATGAAGTAGAGAGAAGTGGTTACCCTCTAGTTCAAATTCCATTTCACTATCTGCATTTTGACAAATGATTTTGATCTGGAAACATAAAAATATTAAAAAGTACTGTAAATCATAGTGGTCATCATCCAGCAACTTTATTTACAATATTATCTTTTAGGAAACAAAGCATGCTGTCTTTGGTATAAGGTGAAATCTAAATTCCTAGCTTGTCTGGCACAGGGCTTAATCTTTTTACAGGCTCTTTGGGACTCAAATGAAGAACAATGCTGGATTGGTTTAACCAATTTTTTAGATTCTGGAAATAATATACATTTCTCATGAACTTTTAAGTGGAAAAAGAGAGGAGCAAATGTTTGCACTGTATTGACAAATGAATGAATATAAAAACATATTCAGAAAATGCGAAGACAGTAAGGAAAGGAAAGGTTTCTTTCATATTGCATTACAAACTCTTAAGTTCTAAGCCAAGAATGAATAGGATTCATAAAAGATATGCTCCATCAGTGATACCCTGGATTTGATATTATACATGAGGGCAGAAAGAATTCTATTCATTGCTTCATCCAGTGATGCTGCAGTGCATTATGGCTTAAATTTAAACTGTCACGGAACCATTAGTTGGTTGTAAAACTGCTGGTCACCAGATCTAATCATGACCTCTAAAGATGAAGAAATTTGAAGATGTCATTCCTTCAGTTCGCAGGAGGATCTATGACAATACTCCCTTTTGTTCGAGATACTGCACACTTATCCATAAGTTGGATTCTTCAGTAATCACTGTTTAAATGTACAGGGCTAGAATGTCAGAATCGGTATTCACTCATTCACAAGGAACTCTAGATTCTAACACCAATCAAAATGCAACCACCTCACGATTATAAAAAAGTAGTACTGTTAAACAATCAGGGCCTAAGAGTCAATAAATGTCTGCTAATTCCTACAATTAAACCAGTCAAAGTGTGCAAAACTTATAATATTTACTTAACAGATTTGAACGAAATGCACCAAGAAAATTAATCCAAACTCCATTGAAGTTTCTATTACTACTATGTTTATAGTAAATACTGGTATTCTTCAGGTTTCAATCATAAATTTTGCATGTTGCAAAGATGCATGTTAAACATGTAAGCTCTTAGCCGTGTCCCAATTCATGTAATTTGGGGTATAGCTCAGTGGTAGAGCATTTGACTGCAGATCAAGAGGTTCCTGTTTCAAGTCCAGGTGCCTCCTTAAGTACTGTCATTAGGTAAGAAAGAATGAGGAAAGCAACACATGCATTGCAGTTCTGGTCTGCTATGATTGTAATAAACTGCTGGTATTGCAAACTTGTTATGATAGCTTTAGAGCAACATCTCAAACAGTTGCCAAAGCAATAATTCCAAAAATTAGAATTTTTTTTATTGTTAAACAAGAAAGTAAAATTACTGGGTAGAAAAATGTTGTCTGGAATTATTTTTCCACATAATGGTAAACAAATTATAAATGTACATGTGAAGGAAACACAGTGCACAGCTCTGTTCAATATTGAGAAAATAATGCATTTTATTGTAGTTGCACTCCATATTTTCACATGATGTAATCTGACCCGTGAGGGAATAGCTTTGAGGTAGAGAATCTAACTTCAGATGAAGAGGTCCTAGCTTTTAATCCATGTGCTCCCTCAGGTTATTTTTATAACTAGGCATGTGGATTGAAAAAGTGAATATATATATATATATATATATATATATATATATATACTACTCAGAGGAATGTTGTGGAGGAATGTAACATTCAGTGATTGAATAAGTGTATGAATAGAGAAGTACTCAGAACAACTTGATGAGTACAGATTTCAAATTAGTTCTCAATGCATGACATTTTGGCGTAGAAAGTCTTTCTGTTTTTGAAATGAAATCAACTGTATTTTATCACTTTAGAAATTGAAAACACTGATCAATAATAGTTGAGGCCTAAAAAAGTAAAATGAATAGCATAGAAACAAATAAAGATTTCTTGCTTGCAGAAGACAAAATCAGAATTAGCCTGGAGTATTTATTAACCAAACCCTACCTCTAGAAAACTGCCCACACAAAAGTGAAGTAGAGAGAAGTGGTTACCCTCTAGTTCAATTGCCATTTCACTATCTGCGTTTTGACAAATGATTTTGATCTGAAAATGCAAAAATATTAAAAAGTAGTGTAAATCATAGTGGTCATAATCCAGTACCTTTATTTACAATATTGTCTTTGAGGAAACAAAGCATGCTGTCTTTGGTATAAGGTGAAATCTAAATTGCTAGCTGGTCTGGTACGGGCTTCATTTTTACAGGTTCTTTGTGACTCAAATGAAGAACAATGGTAGATTCGTTTACCCAATTCTGGCAGACTCTGCAAATAATATATATTTCTCTTGAACTTTAAAGTGGAAAAAGAGAGGAGAAAATGTTTGCACTGTATTGACAAATGAATGGATATAAAACATATTCAGAAAATGCAAGATCAGTGGGAAAGGAAGGATTTTCCTTTCATACTGCTTTACAAACTCCTTAATTCCAAGCCAAGAATAAGTATTATACATAAAAGATATTCTCCATCAGTAATACTGTGGCTTTTGGTATTACACATGAAGACAGATAGAATTCCCATATATTCAGTGTTTAACCAGTGATGCTGCAGTACATTATGGCATAAATTTACACTATCAAGGGAACTGCTAGGTGGTTGTAAAAGCTGCCAGTTCCCAGAGCTAATCATGACCTCTACAGATGATGAAATTTGATGATGTAATTCCTTCTATTTGCAGGAGGATTTATGACAATACTCCCTATTTGCTGAGTTACTGCACACTTATCCTTAAGTTGGATTCCTCATTCATCACTGTTTAAATGTACAGGGCCAGAATGTCAGAATCTGTATTCGCTCATTCACAAGGAACTCTAGATTCTAAGACCATTCTAAATGCAACCATCTCATGATTAGAAAAAGTAGTGCTGTTAAACAATCAGGGCCTAAGAGTCAAATTATAAAGGTACATGTGAAGGAATCACAGTGCACAGCTCTGTTCAATATTGAGAAAATAATGCATTTTATTGTAGTTGCACTCCACATTTTCACATGATACAGTCTGACCCAGTGAGGGAATAGCTCAGGGGTAGATAATCTATCTTCAGATGAAGGGGTCCTAGCTTTTAATCCATGTGCTCCCTCAGGTTATATTTTATAACTGGCATGTGGATTGAAAAAGTGTATATAAAAATAACTACTCAGAGGAATGTTGTGGGGAGGAATGTAACATTCAGTGATTGAATAAGTGTACGAATAGAGAAGTGCTCAGAACAACTTGATGAGTACAGATTTCGTAATCAGTTCTCAAAGCATGACATTTAGGCGTAGAAAGTCCTTCTGTTTTTGAAGTGAAATCAACTGTATTTTATCACTTTATAAATTGAAAACACTAATCAATAATAGCTGATGCCAAGAAAAAGCAAAATGACCTGCAGAGAAACAAATAAAGGTTCCTTGCTTGCAGAAGACAAAATCAGAATTAGCCGAGAGTATTTATTAACCAAATTCTACCTCTAGGAAACTGCCTACACAAAACTGAAATAGAGAGAAGGGATACGCTTAGTTCAAAAGCCATTTCACTATCTGCTTTTGACAAATAATTTTGATGAAGAAACGTATATATATTAATACGTGTGTAAATCATAGTGGTCATAATCCAGTAACTTTATTTACAATATTATCTTTTAGGAAACAAAGCATGCTGTCTTTGGTATAAGGTGACATCTAAATTGCTAGCTGGTCTGGTACGGGCTTAATATTTTACAGGCTCTTTGGGACTCTAATGAAGAACAATGATGGATTGGTTTAACCAATTCTGGCATATTCTGGAAATAATATATATTTCTCATGAACTTTTCAGTGGAAAAAAAGAGGAGCAAATGTTTGCACTGTTTTGACAAATGAATGGAAATAAAAACATATTCAGAAAATGCAAAGACAATGCAGAAAGGAAGGGTTTTCTTTTCATACTGCATTACAAACTCCTTAAGTTGTAAGCCAAGAATCAGTCAGATGCATAAAAGATATGCTCCTTCAGTGATACTCTAGCTTTTGATATTATACATGAGGACAGAAAGAATTCTCATATATTCATTGCTTCATCCAGTGATGCTGCAGTACATTATGGCATAAATTTACACTATCAAGGGAACCGCTAGTTGGTTGTAAAGACTGCCAGTCCCTAGAGCTAATCATGACCTCCTCAGATGAAGAAATTTGATGATGTCATTCCATCTATTCGCAGGAGGATCTATAACAGTACTCCCTTTTTGTTGAGTTCCTGCACACTTTTCCATAAGTTGGATTTCTCAGTCATCGCTGCTTAAATGACTGCACATCAAGAAGTTCCTGGTTCAAGATGAGGTGCTCCCTTAAATACTGTCATTATAAAAGAATGCTACACATGCATTACAATTCTAGTCAGCTATGATTGTAGTAAACTGCTGGATTAGAAACTTGTTATGATAGCTTTAGAGCAACATCTCAAACAGTTACCAGAGTAATAATTTCAAGAATTAGAAACTTCTTTTACTGTTAAATAAGAAAGAAACATTAGTGGGTAGAAAAATGTTGTTGGGAATTATTTTTCCACATAATGGTAATCAAATTATTAAGGTACATGTGAAGGAATCACAGTGCACAGCTCTGTTCAATATTGAGAAAATAATGCATTTTATTGTAGTTGCACTCCACATTTTCACATGATGTAATCTGTCCCAGTGAGGGAATAGCTTAGGGGTAGAAAATCTAACTTCAAATGTAGGGGTCCCAGCTTTTAATCCATGTGCTCCTTCAGGTTATATTTTATAAATGGGTATGTGGATTGAAAAGTGTATATAAATATAACTACTCAGAGGAATGTTGTGGAGCAGAATGTATCATTCAGTGATTGAATAAGTGTAAATAAAGAACTACTTAGAATAACTTGATGAGTACTGATTTCGTAATCAGTTCTCAATGCATGACATTTTGGTGTACAAAGCCTTTCTGTTTTTGAAGTGAAATCAGCTGTATTTTATCACTTTAGAAATTGAAAACACTTATCAATAATGGTTGATGCCAAGGAAAAGTAAAATGACTAGGCACAGAAACAAATAAAGATTCCTTGCTTGCAGAAGACAAAATCAGAATTAGCCTAGGGTGTTTATTAACCAAATCCTACCTCTAGAAAACTGCCTACACAAAAGTGAAGAAGAGAGAAGGGGATACCGTCTAGTTCAAATGCCATTTCACTGTCTGCGTTTTGACTAATGATTTTGATGAGGAAACATACAAACATTAAAAAGTAGTGTAAATCATAGTGGTCATATTCCAGTAACTTTATTTACAATGTTATCTCTGAGGAAACAAAGCATTCTGTCTTTGGTATAAGAATCTAAATTGCTAGCTGGGCTGGTACAGGGCTTAATTTTTACAGGCTCTTTGGGACTCAAATAAAGAACAATGCTGGATTGGTTTAACCTATTCTGGCAGATGCTGCAAATAGTATATATTTCTCATAAACATTTAAGAGGAAAAAGAGGAGAAAATGTTTGCACTGTATTGACAAATGAATGGATATAAAACATATTCAGAAAATGCAAAGACAGTGTGGAAAGGAAGAGTTTTCTTTCCATATTGCATGATAAACTCCCTAAGTGCTAAGCCTAGAATGAGTAGGATGTATAAGAGATATGTTCCATCAGTGATACCCTGTCTTTGATATTATACCTGAGGACAGAAAGAATTCTATATATTCATTGCTTCATCCAGTGATGTTGCAGTACATTATGGCATACATTTACACTAGCAAGGAAATACTAGATGGTTGTAAAACTGCCGGTCCCCAGAGGTAATCATGACCTCTACATATGAAGAAATGTGATGATGTCATACCTTCTATTCACAGGAGGATCTATGACAATACTCACTATTTGTTGAGTTACTGCACACTTATCCATAAGTTGGATTCTCAGTCATTGCTGTTTAAATGTACAGGGCCAAAATGTCGGAATCTGTATTCGCTCAATCAAATTGAACTCTAGATTCTAAGACCATTCTAAATGCAGCCACCTCATGATTAGAAAAAGTAGTACTCTTAAACAATCAGGGCCTAAGAGTCAATAAATGTCTGCTAATTCCTACAACTACACCAGTCAAAGTGTACAAAACTGATAATATTTACTTAACAGATTTGTAGGACATGCACCAAGAAAATTAATCCAATCTCAATTGAAGTTTCTATTACTACTGTGTTTATAGCAAATGATGGCATTCTTCAGTTTTCAATCATAAATTTTATGGAAAATGTGTAAGATTATTAAGTTTGTTGTTCCTATTTCCATGCAAATAACTGCATTTTTGCTGTAACATTAAAATGTTTATGTACTAGTAATTAAAGTGTGAAGCTATCCATGAAATACATCTGAAGAAAAATAACTTTGCTTTAAGACTTGTGAGACAAAGGTGCATGTTAAACATGTAAGCACTTAGCCGTTTCCCACTTCATGTAATTTGGGTATAGCTCAGTGGTAGAGCATTTGACTGCACATCAAAAGGTCCCGGTTCAAGTCCACGTGCCCCTTAAATACTGTCATTATGTAAGAAAGCATGAAAAGCTACACCGCATTGCATTTCTAATTAGCTATGATTGAAAAAACTGCTGGGATTAGAAACTTGTTATGATAGCTTTAGAGCAACATCTCAAACAGTTGCCAGAGTGATAATTCCAAAATTAGAAACTACTTTATTTGTTAATTAAGAAAGTAAAATTACTGGGTAGAAAAATGTTGTCGGGAACTATTTTTCCACATAATGGTAATCCAATTATAAAGGTACATGTGAAAGAATCACAGTGCACAGCTCTGTTCAATTTTGAGAAAATAATGCATTTTATTGTAGTTGCACTCCACATTTCCACATGATGTAGTCTGACCCAGTGAGGGAATAGCTTAGGGGTAGAGAATCTAACTTCAGATGAAGGGGTCCCAGCTTTTAACCCATGTGCTCCCTCAGGTTATATTTTATAACTGGGTATGTGGATTGAGAAAGTGTATATAAATATAACTACTCAGAGGAATTTTGTGGGGAGGAATGTAACATTCAGTGATTGAATAAGTGTATGAATAGAGAACTACTTAGAACAACTTGGAGAGTACAGATTTCGTAATCAGTTCTCAATACATGACATTTTGGCGTAGAAAGTCTTTCTGTTTTTGAAATGAAATCAACTGTATTTTATCACTTTAGAAATTGAAAACACTGATCAATAATAGTTGAGGCCTAAAAAAGTAAAATGAATAGCATAGAAACAAAGAAAGATTCCTTGCTTGCAGAAGACAAAATCAGAATTAGCCTAGGGTATTTATTAACCAAACCCTACCTCTAGAAAACTGCCCACACAAAAGTGAAGTAGAGAGAAGTGGTTACCCTCTAGTTCAATTGCCATTTCACTATCTGCTTTGACAAATGATTTTGATCTGAAATGCAAAATATTAAAAGTAGTGTAAATCATAGTGGTCATAATCCAGTACCTTTATTTACAATATTGTCTTTGAGGAAACAAAGCATGCTGTCTTTGGTATAAGGTGAAATCTAAATTGCTAGCTGGTCTGGTACGGGCTTCATTTTTTACAGGTTCTTTGTGACTCAAATGAAGAACAATGGTAGATTCGTTTACCCAATTCTGGCAGACTCTGCAAATAATATATATTTCTCTTGAACTTTAAAGTGGAAAAGAGAGGAGAAAATGTTTGCACTGTATTGACAAATGAATGGATATAAAACATATTCAGAAAATGCAAGATCAGCGGAAAGGAAGGATTTTCCTTTCATACTGCTTTACAAACTCCTTAATTCCAAGCCAAGAATAAGTATTATACATAAAAGATATTCTCCATCAGTAATACTGTGGCTTTTGGTATTACACATGAAGACAGATAGAATTCTATATATTCAGTGTTTAACCAGTGATGCTGCAGTACATTATGGCATAAATTTACACTATCAAGGAACTGCTAGGTGGTTGTAAAGCTGCCAGTTCCCAGAGCTAATCATGACCTCTACAGATGATGAAATTTGATGATGTAATTCCTTCTATTTGCAGGAGGATTTATGACAATACTCCTATTTGCTGAGTTACTGCACACTTATCCTTGTTGGATTCCTCATTCATCACTGTTTAAATGTACAGGGCCAGAATGTCAGAATCTGTATTCGCTCATTCACAAGGAACTCTAGATTCTAAGACCATTCTAAATGCAACCATCTCATGATTAGAAAGAAAGTGCTGTTAAACAATCAGGGCCTAAGAGTCAAATTATAAAGGTACATGTGAAGGAATCACAGTGCACAGCTCTGTTCAATATTGAGAAAATAATGCATTTTATTGTAGTTGCACTCCACATTTTCATGATACAGTCTGACCCAGTGAGGGAATAGCTCAGGGTAGATAATCTATCTTCAGATGAAGGGGTCCTAGCTTTTAATCCATGTGTTCCCTCAGGTTTTATTTTATAGCTGGGCATGTGGATTGAAAAAGTGTATATAAAAATAACTACTCAGAGGAATGTTGTGGGGAGGAATGTAACATTCAGTGATTGAATAAGTGTACGAATAGAGAAGTGCTCAGAACAACTTGATGAGTACAGATTTCGTAATCAGTTCTCAATGCATGACATTTAGGCGTAGAAAGTCCTTCTGTTTTTGAAGTGAAATCAACTGTATTTTATCACTTTATAAATTGAAAACACTAATCAATAATAGTTGATGCCAAGAAAAAGTGAAATGGCCTGCAGAGAAACAAATAAAGATTCCTTGCTTGCAGAAGACAAAATCAGAATTAGCCGAGAGTATTTATTAACCAAATTCTACCTCTAGGAAACTGCCTACACAAAACTGAAATAGAGAGAAGGGGATACGCTTTAGTTCAAAAGCCATTTCACTATCTGCGTTTTGACAAATAATTTTGATGAAGAAACGTACATATATTAATACGTAGTGTAAATCATAGTGGTCATAATCCAGTAACTTTATTTACAATATTATCTTTTAGGAAACAAAGCATGCTGTCTTTGGTATAAGGTGACATCTAAATTGCTAGCTGGTCTGGTACGGGGCTTAATATTTTTACAGGCTCTTTGGGACTCTAATGAAGAACAATGATGGATTGGTTTAACCAATTCTGGCATATTCTGGAAATAATATATATTTCTCATGAACTTTTCAGTGGAAAAAAGAGGAGCAAATGTTTGCACTGTTTTGACAAATGAATGGAAATAAAAACATATTCAGAAAATGCAAAGACAATGCAGAAAGGAAGGGTTTTCTTTTCATACTGCATTACAAACTCCTTAAGTTGTAAGCCAAGAATCAGTCAGATGCATAAAAGATATGCTCCTTCAGTGATACTCTAGCTTTTGATATTATACATGAGGACAGAAAGAATTCTATATATTCATTGCTTCATCCAGTGATGCTGCAGTACATTATGGCATAAATTTACACTATCAAGGGAACCGCTAGTTGGTTGTAAAGACTGCCAGTCCTTAGAGCTAATCATGACCTCTCAGATGAAGAAATTTGATGATGTCATTCCATCTATTCGCAGGAGGATCTATAACAGTACTCCTTTTGTTGAGTTCCTGCACACTTTTCCATAAGTTGGATTCTCAGTCATCGCTGCTTAAATGACTGCACATCAAGAAGTTCCTGGTTCAAGATGAGGTGCCCCTTAAATACTGTCATTATAAAAGAATGCTACACATGCATTACAATTCTAGTCAGTTATGATTGTAGTAAACTGCTGGATTAGAAACTTGTTATGATAGCTTTAGAGCAACATCTCAAACAGTTACCAGAGTAATAATTTCAAGAATTAGAAACTTTTTACTGTTAAATAAGAAAGAAACATTAGTGGGTAGAAAATGTTGTTGGGAATTATTTTTCCACATAATGGTAATCAAATTATTAAGGTACATGTGAAGGAATCACAGTGCACAGCTCTGTTCAATATTGAGAAAATAATGCATTTTATTGTAGTTGCACTCCACATTTTCACATGATGTAATCTGTCCCAGTGAGGGAATAGCTTAGGGGTAGAAAATCTAACTTCAAATGTAGGGGTCCCAGCTTTTAATCCATGTGCTCCTTCAGGTTATATTTTATAAATGGGTATGTGGATTGAAAAAGTGTATATAAATATAACTACTCAGAGGAATGTTGTGGGGCAGAATGTATCATTCAGTGATTGAATAAGTGTATAAATAAAGAACTACTTAGAACAACTTGATGAGTACTGATTTCGTAATCAGTTCTCAATGCATGACATTTTGGTGTACAAAGCCTTTCTGTTTTTGAAGTGAAATCAGCTGTATTTTATCACTTTAGAAATTTAGAACACTTATCAATAATGGTTGATGCCAAGGAAAAGTAAAATGACTAGGCACAGAAACAAATAAAGATTCCTTGCTTGCAGAAGACAAAATCAGAATTAGCCTAGGGTGTTTATTAACCAAATCCTACCTCTAGAAAACTGCCTACACAAAAGTGAAGAAGAGAGAAGGGATACCGCTCTAGTTCAAATGCCATTTCACTGTTCATGCTTTGACTAATGATTTTGATGAGGAAACATACAAACATTAAAAGTAGTGTAAATCATAGTGGTCATATTCCAGTAACTTTATTTACAATGTTATCTCTGAGGAAACAAAGCATTCTGTCTTTGGTATAAGGTGAAATCTAAATTGCTAGCTGGGCTGGTACGGGGCTTAATTTTTTTACAGGCTCTTTGGGACTCAAATAAAGAACAATGCTGGATTGGTTTAACCTATTCTGGCAGATGCTGCAAATAGTATATATTTCTCATAAACATTTAAGAGGAAAAAGAGAGGAGAAAATGTTTGCACTGTATTGACAAATGAATGGATATAAAACATATTCAGAAAATGCAAAGACAGTGTGGAAAGGAAGAGTTTTCTTTCCATATTGCATGATAAACTCCCTAAGTGCTAAGCCTAGAATGAGTAGGATGTATAAGAGATATGTTCCATCAGTGATACCCTGTCTTTTGATATTATACCTGAGGACAGAAAGAATTCCCATATATTCATTGCTTCATCCAGTGATGTTGCAGTACATTATGGCATACATTTACACTAGCAAGGGAAATACTAGATGGTTGTAAAAACTGCCGGTCCCCAGAGGTAATCATGACCTCTACATATGAAGAAATGTGATGATGTCATACCTTCTATTCACAGGAGGATCTATGACAATACTCACTATTTGTTGAGTTACTGCACACTTATCCATAAGTTGGATTCCTCAGTCATTGCTGTTTAAATGTACAGGGCCAAAATGTCGGAATCTGTATTCGCTCAATCAAATTGAACTCTAGATTCTAAGACCATTCTAAATGCAGCCACCTCATGATTAGAAAAAGTAGTACCTTAAACAATCAGGGCCTAAGAGTCAATAAATGTCTGCTAATTCCACAACTACACCAGTGTAAGTGTACAAAACTGATAATATTTACTTAACAGATTTGTAGGACATGCACCAAGAAAATTAATCCAATCTCAATTGAAGTTTCTATTACTACTGTGTTTATAGCAATGATGGCATTCTTCAGTTTTCAATCATAAATTTTATGGAAAATGTGTAAGATTATTAAGTTTGCTGTTCCCGATTTCCATGCAAATAACTGCATTTTTGCTGTAACATTAAAATGTTTATGTACTAGTAATTAAAGTGTGAAGCTATCCATGAAATACATCTGAAGAAAAAATAACTTTGCTTTAAGACTTGTGAAACAAAGGTGCATGTTAAACATGTAAGCACTTAGCCGTTTCCCACTTCATGTAATTTGGGGGTATAGCTCAGTGGTAGAGCATTTGACTGCACATCAAAAGGTCCCTGGTTCAAGTCCAGGTGCCCCCTTAAATACTGTCATTATGTAAGAAAGCATGAAAAAGCTACACCGCATTGCATTTCTAATTAGCTATGATTGAAAAAAACTGCTGGGATTAGAAACTTGTTATGATAGCTTTAGAGCAACATCTCAAACAGTTGCCAGAGTGATAATTCCAAAAATTAGAAACTACTTTATTTGTTAATTAAGAAAGTAAAAATTACTGGGTAGAAAAATGTTGTCGGGAACTATTTTTCCACATAATGGTAATCCAATTATAAAGGTACATGTGAAAGAATCACAGTGCACAGCTCTGTTCAATTTTGAGAAAATAATGCATTTTATTGTAGTTGCACTCCACATTTCCACATGATGTAGTCTGACCCAGTGAGGGAATAGCTTAGGGGTAGAGAATCTAACTTCAGATGAAGGGGTCCCAGCTTTTAACCCATGTGCTCCCTCAGGTTATATTTTATAACTGGGTATGTGGATTGAGAAAGTGTATATAAATATAACTACTCAGAGGAATTTTGTGGGGAGGAATGTAACATTCAGTGATTGAATAAGTGTATGAATAGAGAACTACTTAGAACAACTTGGAGAGTACAGATTTCGTAATCAGTTCTCAATACATGACATTTTGATGTACAAAGTGTTTCTGTTTTTGAAGTGAAATCAACTGTATTTTATCACTTTAGAAATTGAGAACACTTATCAATAATGGTTGATGCCAAGAAAAGTAAAATGACTAGGCACAGAAACAAAGAAAGATTCTTGCTTGCAGAAGACAAAATCAGAATTAGCCTAGGTATTTATTAACCAAATCCTACCTCTAGACAACTGCCTGCACAAAAGTGAGGAAGAGAGAAGGATACTCTCTAGTTCAAATGCCATTTCATTATCTGTGTTTTGACAAGTGATTTTGATGAGGAAACATACAAACATTAAAAAGTAGTGTAAATCATAGTGGTCATAATCCAGTAACTTTATTTACAATGTTATCTTTGAGGAAACAAAGCATGCTGTCTTTGGTATAAGGTGCAATCTAAATTGCTAGCTGGTCTGGTACGGGGCTTAATTTTTTTACTTGCTCTTTGGGACTCAAATGAAGAACAATGCTGGATTGGTTTAACCAATTCTGGCAGATGCTGAAAATAGTATATATTTCTCATGAAGTTTTAAGGGGAAAAAGAGAGGAGCAAATGTTTGCACTGTATTGATAAATGAATGGATATAAAAAGATATTCAGAAAATGCAAAAACAGTGCAGAAAGGAAGAGTTTTCTTTTCATGTTGCATGATAAACTCCCTAAGTTCTAAGCCTAGAATGAGTAGGGTGCATAAGAGATATGTTCCATCAGTGATATCCTGTCTTTTGATATTATACCTGAGGACAGAAAGAATTCCCATATATTCATTGCTTCATCCAGTGATGTTGCAGTACATTATGGCATACATTTACACTATCAAGGGAACTGCTAGTTGGTTGTAAAAACTGCCAGTCCCCAGAGCTAATCATGACCTCTACAAATCAAGAAATGTGATGATGTCATATGTTCTATTCGCAGGAGGATCTATGACAATACTCTCTATTTGTTGAGTTACTGCACACTAATCCATAAGTTGGATTCCTCAGTCATCGCTGTTTAAATGTACAGGGCCAAAATGTCGGAATCTGTATTCACTCATTCTCAAGGAACTCTAGATTCTAAGACCATTCTAAATGCAACCATGTCATGATTAGAAAACGTAGTACTCTTAAACAATCAGGGCCTAAGAGTCAATAAATGTCTGCTAATTCCTACAACTACACCAGTCAAAGTGTACAAAACTGATAATATTTACGTAACAGATTTGTAACACATGCACCAAGAAAATTATTTCCAATCTCCATTGAAGTTTCTATTACTACTGTGTTTATAGCAAATGCTGGTATTCTTCAGGTTTCAATCATAAATTTTATGGAAAATGTGTAAGAGTATTGAGTTTGCTGTTCCTGATTCCCATGCAAATAACTGCATCTTTGCTGTAACATTAAAATGTTTATGTACTAGTAATCAAAGTGTGAAGCTATCCGTGAAATATATCTGAAGAAAAAAATAACTTTTCTTTAAGACTTGTGAAACAAAGGTGCTTGTTAAATATGTAAGCTCAGTCAGTATCCCACTTTATATAATTTGGGGGTATAGCTCAGTGGTAGAGCATTTAACTGCACATCAAGAGGTCCCTGGTTCAAGTTCTGTTGCTCCCTTAAATATTGTCATTATGTGAGAAAGCTACACATGCATTGCAATTCTAGTTAGCTATGATTGTAGAAAACTGCTGGGATTAGAAACTTGTTATGATAGCTTTAGAGCAACATCTCAAACAGTTGCCAGAGTGATAATTCCAAAAATTAGAAACTTCTTTTTTTGTTAAATAAGAAAGTAAAATTACTGGGTAGAAAAATGTTGTCGGAATTATTTTCCACATAATGGTAATCCAATTACAAAAGTACATGTGAAAGAATCACAGTGCACAGCTCTGTTCAATTTTGAGAAAATAATGCATTTTATTGTAGTTGCACTCCACATTTTCACATGATGTAGTGACCCAGTGAGGGAATAGCTTAGGGGTAGAGAATCTAACTTCAGATGAAGGGGTCCCAGCTTTTAATCCATGTGCTCCCTCAGGTTATATTTTATAACTGGGCATGTGGATTGAAAAAGTGTATATAAATATAACTACTCAGAGGAATGTTGTGGGGAGGAATGTAACATTCAGTGATTGAATAAGTGTATGAATAGAGAACTACTTAGAACAACTTGATGAGTACAGATTTCATAATCAGTTCTCAATGCATGACATTTTGGCGTACAAAGTCTTTCTGTTTTTGAAGTGAAATCAACTGTATTTTATCACTTTAGAAATTGAAAACACTTATCAATAATGGTTGATGCCAAGAAAAAGTAAAATGACTAGCACAGAAACAAATAAAGATTCCTTGCTTGCAGAAGACAAAATCAGAATTAGCCTAGGGTATTTATTAACCAAATCCTACCTCTAGAAAACTGCCTCACACAAAAGTGAAGAAGAGAGAAGGGGATACCCTCTAGTTCAAATGCCATTTCATTATCTGCGTTTTGACAAATGATTTTGATGAGGCAACGTACAAATATTAAAAAGTAGTCTAAATCATAGTGGTCATAATCCAGTAACTTTATTTACAATGTTATCTTTGAGGAAACAAAGCATGCGGTCTTTGGTATAAGGTGCAATCTAAATTGCTAGCTGGCTTGGTACGGGCTTAATTTTACATGCTCTTGGGACTCAAATGAAGAACAATGCTGGATTGGTTTAACCAATTCTGGCAGATTCTGCAAATAGTATATATTTCTCATGAACTTTTAAGAGGAAAGAGAGGAGCAAATGTTTGCACTGTATTGATAAATGAATGGATATAAAAGATATTCAGAAAATGCAAAACAGTGCGGAAAGGAAGAGTTTCTTTCATATTGCATGATAAACTCCTCAAGTTCTAAGCCTAGAATGAGTAGGGTGCATAAGAGATATGCTCCATCAATGATACCTGGCTTTTGATATTATACATGAGTACAGAAAGAATTCATATAATCATTGCTTCATCCAGTGATGTTGCAGTACATTATGGCATACATTTACACTATCAAGGGAACTGCTAGTTGGTTGTAAAACTGCCCGTCCCCAGAGCTAATCATGACGCGTCTACAGATGAAGAAATGTGATGATGTCATACCTTCTATTCGCAGGAGGATCTATGACAATACTCTCTATTTGTTGAGTTACTGCACACTAATCCATAAGTTGGATTCCTCAGTCATCGCTGTTTAAATGTACAGGGTCAAAATGTCGGAATCTGTATTCACTCATTCTCAAGGAACTCTAGATTCTAAGACGATTCTAAATGCAACCACGTCATGATTAGAAAACGTAGTACTCTTAAACAATCAGGGCCTAAGAGTCAATAAATGTCTGCTAATTCCTACAACTACACCAGTCAAAGTGTACAAACTGATAATATTTATGTAACAGATTTGTAACACATGCACCAAGAAAATTATTTCCAATCTCCATTGAAGTTTCTATTACTACTGTGTTTATAGCAAATGCTGGTATTCTTCAGGTTTCAATCATAAATTTTATGGAAAATGTAAGATTATTGAATTTGCTGTTCCTGATTCCCATGCAAATAACTGCATTTTTGCTGTAACATTAAAATGTGTATGTAATAGTAATCAAAGTGTGAAGCTATCCACAAAACATATCTGAAGAAAAAATAACTTTGCTTTAAGGGTGGCGAAACAAAGATGCATGTTAAACATGTAAGCTCTTAGCCGTGTCCCACCTCATATAATTTGGGGTTATAGCTCAGTGTTAGAGCGTTTGGCTGCAGATCAAGAAGTTCCTGGCTCAAAACCTGGTGCTCCCTTAAATAATGTCATTATGTAAGAAAGAATGAGAAAGCTACACATACATTGCAGTTCTAGTCTGCTATGATTGTAGTAAACTGCTGTGATTACAAACTTGTTATGATAGGTTTAGAGCAACATCTCAAACAGTTGCCAGAGCAAAAATTAGAAACTTGTTTTATTATTAAATAAGAAAGTAAAATTTCTGGTTAGAAAAATGTTGTCAGGAATTATTTTTCCACATTATGGTAATCAAATTATAAAGGTACATGTGAAGGAATCACAGTGCACAGCTCTGTTCAATATTGAGAAAATAATGCATTTTATTGTAGTTGCACTCTTCATTTTCACATGATGTAATGACCCAGTGAGGGAATGGCTTAGGGGTAGAGAATCTAACTTCAGATGAAGGGTTCCCAGCTTTTAATCCATGTGCTCCCTCAGGTTATATTTTATAACTGGACATGTGGATTGAAAAAGTATATAGAAAAATAAGTACCCTGAGGAATGTTGTGGGAGGAATGTAACATTCAGTGATTGAATAAGTGTACGAATTGAGCAGTACTCAGAAGAACTTGATGAGTACAGACTTCGTAATCAGTTCTCAATGCATGACATTTAGGCGTAGAAAGTCTTTCTTTTTTTGAAGTGAAATCAGCTGTTTTTTATCACTTTACAAATTGAAAACACTGATCAATAATGGTTGATGCCAAGAAAAGTGAAATGGCCTGCAGAGAAACAAATAAAGATTCTGTGCTTGCAGAACACAATATCAGAATAAGCCTAGAGTATTTGTTAACGAAATCCTACCTCTAGAAAACTGCCTACACAAAAATGAAGTAGAGAGAATGGTTACCTCTAGTTCAAATTCCATTTCACTATCTGCATTTTGACAAATGATTTTGATCTGGAAACATAAAAATATTAAAAATACTGTAAATCATAGTGGTCATCATCCAGCAACTTTATTTACAATATTATCTTTAGGAAACAAAGCATGCTGTCTTTGGTATAAGGTGAAATCTAAATTCCTAGCTTGTCTGGCACAGGGCTTAATCTTTTACAGGCTCTTTGGGACTCAAATGAAGAACAATGCTGGATTGGTTTAACCAATTCTTTAGATTCTGGAAATAATATACATTTCTCATGAACTTTAATGTGAAAAGAGAGGAGCAAATGTTTGCACTGTATTGACAAATGAATGAATATAAAACATATTCAGAAAATGCGAAGACAGTGCGGAAAGGAAAGGTTTTTTCATATTGCATTACAAACTCTTAAGTTCTAAGCCAAGAATGAATAGGATTCATAAAAGATATGCTCCATCAGTGATACCCTGGATTTGATATTATACATGAGGGCAGAAAGAATTCTACATATTCATTGCTTCATCCAGTGATGCTGCAGTGCATTATGGCTTAAATTTAAACTGTCACGGAACCATTAGTTGGTTGTAAAACTGCTGGTCACCAGATCTAATCATGACCTCTAAAGATGAAGAAATTTGAAGATGTCATTCCTTCAGTTCGCAGGAGGATCTATGACAATACTCCTTTTTGTTCAGATACTGCACACTTATCCATAAGTTGGATTCTTCAGTAATCACTGTTTAAATGTACAGGGCTAGAATGTCAGAATCGGTATTCACTCATTCTCAAGGAACCTAGATTCTAACACCAATCAAAATGCAACCACCTCACGATTATAAAAAGTAGTACTGTTAAACAATCAGGGCCTAAGAGTCAATAAATGTCTGCTAATTCCTACAATTAAACCAGTCAAAGTGTGCAAAACTTATAATATTTACTTAACAGATTTGAACGAAATGCACCAAGAAAATTAATCCAAACTCCATTGAAGTTTCTATTACTACTATGTTTATAGTAAATACTGGTATTCTTCAGGTTTCAATCATAAATTTTGCATGTTGCAAAGATGCATGTTAAACATGTAAGCTCTTAGCCGTGTCCCAATTCATGTAATTTGGGGGTATAGCTCAGTGGTAGAGCATTTGACTGCAGATCAAGAGGTTCCTGTTTCAAGTCCAGGTGCCTCCTTAAGTACTGTCATTAGGTAAGAAAGAATGAGGAAAGCAACACATGCATTGCAGTTCTGGTCTGCTATGATTGTAATAAACTGCTGGTATTGCAAACTTGTTATGATAGCTTTAGAGCAACATCTCAAACAGTTGCCAGAGCAATAATTCCAAAAATTAGAATTTTTTATTGTTAAACAAGAAAGTAAATTTACTGGGTAGAAAAATGTTGTCTGGAATTATTTTTCCACATAATGGTAAACAAATTATAAATGTACATGTGAAGGAAACACAGTGCACAGCTCTGTTCAATATTGAGAAAATAATGCATTTTATTGTAGTTGCACTCCATATTTTCACATGATGTAATCTGACCCGGTGAGGGAATAGCTTTGAGGTAGAGAATCTAACTTCAGATGAAGAGGTCCTAGCTTTTAATCCATGTGCTCCTCAGGTTATTTTTTTATAACTAGGCATGGATTGAAAAAGTGAATATATATATATATATATATATAATATATATAACTACTCAGAGGAATGTTGTGGGAGGAATGTAACATTCAGTGATTGAATAAGTGTATGAATAGAGAACTACTTAGAACAACTTGATGAGTACAGATTTCGAATTAGTTCTCAATGCATGACATTTTGATGAGAAAGTCTTTCTGTTTTTGAAATGAAATCAACTGTATTTTATCACTTTAGAAATTGAAAACACTGATCAATAATAGTTGAGGCCTAAAAAGTAAAATGAATAGCATAGAAACAAATAAAGATTTCTTGCTTGCAGAAGACAAAATCAGAATTAGCCTGGAGTATTTATTAACCAAACCTCACCTCTAGAAAACTGCCCACACAAAAGTGAAGTAGAGAGAAGTGGTTACCCTCTAGTTCAATTGCCATTTCACTATTCATGCTTTGACAAATGATTTTGATCTGAAAATGCAAAATATTAAAAAGTAGTGTAAATCATAGTGGTCATAATCCAGTACCTTTATTTACAATATTGTCTTTGAGGAAACAAAGCATGCTGTCTTTGGTATAAGGTGAAATCTAAATTGCTAGCTGGTCTGGTACGGGCTTCATTTTTACAGGTTCTTTGTGACTCAAATGAAGAACAATGGTAGATTCGTTTACCCAATTCTGGCAGACTCTGCAAATAATATATATTTCTTGAACTTTAAAGTGGAAAAGAGAGGAGAAAATGTTTGCACTGTATTGACAAATGAATGGATATAAAACATATTCAGAAAATGCAAGATCAGCGGAAAGGAAGGATTTTCCTTTCATACTGCTTTACAAACTCCTTAATTCCAAGCCAAGAATAAGTATTATACATAAAAGATATTCTCCATCAGTAATACTGTGGCTTTTGGTATTACACATGAAGACAGATAGAATTCTATATATTCAGTGTTTAACCAGTGATGCTGCAGTACATTATGGCATAAATTTACACTATCAAGGAACTGCTAGGTGGTTGTAAAGCTGCCAGTTCCCAGAGCTAATCATGACCTCTACAGATGATGAAATTTGATGATGTAATTCCTTCTATTTGCAGGAGGATTTATGACAATACTCCTATTTGCTGAGTTACTGCACACTTATCCTTAAGTTGGATTCCTCATTCATCACTGTTTAAATGTACAGGGCCAGAATGTCAGAATCTGTATTCGCTCATTCACAAGGAACTCTAGATTCTAAGACCATTCTAAATGCAACCATCTCATGATTAGAAAAAGTAGTGCTGTTAAACAATCAGGGCCTAAGAGTCAAATTATAAAGGTACATGTGAAGGAATCACAGTGCACAGCTCTGTTCAATATTGAGAAAATAATGCATTTTATTGTAGTTGCACTCCACATTTTCACATGATACAGTCTGACCCAGTGAGGGAATAGCTCAGGGGTAGATAATCTATCTTCAGATGAAGGGGTCCTAGCTTTTAATCCATGTGCTCCCTCAGGTTTTATTTTATAGCTGGGCATGTGGATTGAAAAAGTGTATATAAAAATAACTACTCAGAGGAATGTTGTGGGGAGGAATGTAACATTCAGTGATTGAATAAGTGTACGAATAGAGAAGTGCTCAGAACAACTTGATGAGTACAGATTTCGTAATCAGTTCTCAAAGCATGACATTTAGGCGTAGAAAGTCCTTCTGTTTTTGAAGTGAAATCAACTGTATTTTATCACTTTATAAATTGAAAATACTAATCAATAATAGCTGATGCCAAGAAAAGCAAAATGACCGCAGAGAAACAAATAAAGATTCCTTGCTTGCAGAAGACAAAATCAGAATTAGCCGAGAGTATTTATTAACCAAATTCTACCTCTAGGAAACTGCCTACACAAAACTGAAATAGAGAGAAGGGGATACGCTTTAGTTCAAAAGCCATTTCACTATCTGCATTTTGACAAATAATTTTGATGAAGAAACGTATATATTAATACGTAGGTAAATCATAGTGGTCATAATCCAGTAACTTTATTTACAATATTATCTTTTAGGAAACAAAGCATGCTGTCTTTGGTATAAGGTGACATCTAAATTGCTAGCTGGTCTGGTACGGGCTTAATATTTTACAGGCTCTTTGGGACTCTAATGAAGAACAATGATGGATTGGTTTAACCAATTCTGGCATTCTGGAAATAATATATATTTCTCATGAACTTTTCAGTGGAAAAAGAGGAGCAAATGTTTGCACTTGTTTTGACAAATGAATGGAAATAAAACATATTCAGAAAATGCAAAGACAATGCAGAAAGGAAGGGTTTTCTTCATACTGCATTACAAACTCCTTGTTGTAAGCAAGAATCAGTCAGATGCATAAAAGATATGCTCCTTCAGTGATACTCTAGCTTTTGATATTATACATGAGGACAGAAAGAATTCCCATATATTCATTGCTTCATCCAGTGATGCTGCAGTACATTATGGCATAAATTTACACTATCAAGGGAACCGCTAGTTGGTTGTAAAGACTGCCAGTCCCTAGAGCTAATCATGACCTCCTCAGATGAAGAAATTTGATGATGTCATTCCATCTATTCGCAGGAGGATCTATAACAGTACTCCCTTTTTGTTGAGTTCCTGCACACTTTTCCATAAGTTGGATTTCTCAGTCATCGCTGCTTAAATGACTGCACATCAAGAAGTTCCTGGTTCAAGATGAGGTGCTCCCTTAAATACTGTCATTATAAAAGAATGCTACACATGCATTACAATTCTAGTCAGTTATGATTGTAGTAAACTGCTGGGATTAGAAACTTGTTATGATAGCTTTAGAGCAACATCTCAAACAGTTACCAGAGTAATAATTTCAAGAATTAGAAACTTCTTTTACTGTTAAATAAGAAAGAAACATTAGTGGGTAGAAAAATGTTGTTGGGAATTATTTTTCCACATAATGGTAATCAAATTATTAAGGTACATGTGAAGGAATCACAGTGCACAGCTCTGTTCAATATTGAGAAAATAATGCATTTTATTGTAGTTGCACTCCACATTTTCACATGATGTAATCTGTCCCAGTGAGGGAATAGCTTAGGGTGAAAATCTAACTTCAAATGTAGGGGTCCCAGCTTTTAATCCATGCTCCTTCAGGTTATATTTTATAAATGGGTATGTGGATTGAGAAAAGTGTATATAAATATAACTACTCAGAGGAATGTTGTGGGGCAGAATGTATCATTCAGTGATTGAATAAGTGTATAAATAAAGAACTACTTAGAATAACTTGATGAGTACTGATTTCGTAATCAGTTCTCAATGCATGACATTTTGGTGTACAAAGCCTTTCTGTTTTGAAGTGAAATCAGCTGTATTTTATCACTTTAGAAATTTAGAACACTTATCAATAATGGTTGATGCCAAGGAAAAGTAAAATGACTAGGCACAGAAACAAATAAAGATTCCTTGCTTGCAGAAGACAAAATCAGAATTAGCCTAGGGTGTTTATTAACCAAATCCTACCTCTAGAAAACTGCCTACACAAAAGTGAAGAAGAGAGGAGGATACCGCTCTAGTTCAAATGCCATTTCACTGTTCATGCTTTGACTAATGATTTTGATGAGGAAACATACAAACATTAAAAGTAGTGTAAATCATAGTGGTCATATTCCAGTAACTTTATTTACAATGTTATTCTGAGGAAACAAAGCATTCTGTCTTTGGTATAAGGTGAAATCTAAATTCTAGCTGGCTGGTACGGGGCTTAATTTTTTACAGGCTCTTTGGGACTCAAATAAAGAACAATGCTGGATTGGTTTAACCTATTCTGGCAGATGCTGCAAATAGTATATATTTCTCATAAACATTTAAGAGGAAAAGAGAGGAGAAAATGTTTGCACTGTATTGACAAATGAATGGATATAAAACATATTCAGAAAATGCAAAGACAGTGTGGAAAGGAAGAGTTTTTCCATATTGCATGATAAACTCCCTAAGTGCTAAGCCTAGAATGAGTAGGATGTATAAGAGATATGTTCCATCAGTGATACCCTGTCTTTTGATATTATACCTGAGGACAGAAAGAATTTATATATTCATTGCTTCATCCAGTGATGTTGCAGTACATTATGGCATACATTTACACTAGCAAGGGAAATACTAGATGGTTGTAAAACTGCCGGTCCCTCAGAGGTAATCATGACCTCTACATATGAAGAAATGTGATGATGTCATACCTTCTATTCACAGGAGAATCTATGACAATACTCACTATTTGTTGAGTTACTGCACACTTATCCATAAGTTGGATTCCTCAGTCATTGCTGTTTAAATGTACAGGGCCAAAATGTCGGAATCTGTATTCGCTCAATCAAATTGAACTCTAGATTCTAAGACCATTCTAAATGCAGCCACCTCATGATTAGAAAAAGTAGTACTCTTAAACAATCAGGGCCTAAGAGTCAATAAATGTCTGCTAATTCCTACAATTACACCAGTCGAAGTGTACAAAACTGATAATATTTACTTAACAGATTTGTAGGACATGCACCAAGAAAATTAATCCAATCTCAATTGAAGTTTCTATTACTACTGTGTTTATAGCAAATGATGGCATTCTTCAGTTTTCAATCATAAATTTTATGGAAAATGTGTAAGATTATTAAGTTTTCTGTTCCCGATTTCCATGCAAATAACTGCATTTTTGCTGTAACATTAAAATGTTTATGTACTAGTAATTAAAGTGTGAAGCTATCCATGAAATACATCTGAAGAAAAAATAACTTTGCTTTAAGACTTGTGAAACAAAGGTGCATGTTAAACATGTAAGCACTTAGCCGTTTCCCACTTCATGTAATTTGGGGTATAGCTCAGTGGTAGAGCATTTGACTGCACATCAAAGGTCCCTGGTTCAAGTCCAGGTGCCCCTTAAATACTGTCATTATGTAAGAAAGCATGAAAAGCTACACCGCATTGCATTTCTAATTAGCTATGATTGAAAAAAACTGCTGGGATTAGAAACTTGTTATGATAGCTTTAGAGCAACATCTCAAACAGTTGCCAGAGTGATAATTCCAAAAATTAGAAACTACTTTATTTGTTAATTAAGAAAGTAAAATTACTGGGTAGAAAAATGTTGTCGGGAACTATTTTTCCACATAATGGTAATCCAATTATAAAGGTACATGTGAAAGAATCACAGTGCACAGCTCTGTTCAATTTTGAGAAAATAATGCATTTTATTGTAGTTGCACTCACATTTCCACATGATGTAGTCTGACCCAGTGAGGGAATAGCTTAGGGTAGAGAATCTAACTTCAGATGAAGGGGTCCCAGCTTAACCCATGTGCTCCCTCAGGTTATATTTTATAACTGGGTATGTGGATTGAGAAAGTGTATATAAATATAACTACCAGAGGAATTTTGTGGGAGGAATGTAACATTCAGTGATTGAATAAGTGTATGAATAGAGAACTACTTAGAACAACTTGGAGAGTACAGATTTCGTAATCAGTTCTCAATACATGACATTTTGACGTACAAAGTGTTTCTGTTTTTGAAGTGAAATCAACTGTATTTTATCACTTTAGAAATTGAGAACACTTATCAATAATGGTTGATGCCAAGAAAAAGTAAAATGACTAGGCACAGAAACAAAGAAAGATTCCTTGCTTGCAGAAGACAAAATCAGAATTAGCCTAGGGTATTTATTAACCAAATCCTACCTCTAGACAACTGCCTGCACAAAAGTGAGGAAGAGAGAAGGGGATACCCTCTAGTTCAAATGCCATTTCATTATCTGTGTTTTGACAAGTGATTTTGATGAGGAAACATACAAACATTAAAAAGTAGTGTAAATCATAGTGGTCATAATCCAGTAACTTTATTTACAATGTTATCTTTGAGGAAACAAAGCATGCTGTCTTTGGTATAAGGTGCAATCTAAATTGCTAGCTGGTCTGGTACGGGGCTTAATTTTTTTACTTGCTCTTGGGACTCAAATGAAGAACAATGCTGGATTGGTTTAACCAATTCTGGCAGATGCTGAAAATAGTATATATTTCATGAAGTTTTAAGGAAAGAGAGGAGCAAATGTTTGCACTGTATTGATAAATGAATGGATATAAAAAGATATTCAGAAAATGCAAAACAGTGCAGAAAGGAAGAGTTTTCTTTTCATGTTGCATGATAAACTCCCAAGTTCTAAGCCTAGAATGAGTAGGGTGCATAAGAGATATGTTCCATCAGTGATATCCTGTCTTTGATATTATACCTGAGGACAGAAAGAATTCCCATATATTCATTGCTTCATCCAGTGATGTTGCAGTACATTATGGCATACATTTACACTATCAAGGGAACTGCTAGTTGGTTGTAAAAACTGCCAGTCCCCAGAGCTAATCATGACCTCTACAAATCAAGAAATGTGATGATGTCATATGTTCTATTCGCAGGAGGATCTATGACAATACTCTCTATTTGTTGAGTTACTGCACACTAATCCATAAGTTGGATTCCTCAGTCATCGCTGTTTAAATGTACAGGGCCAAAATGTCGGAATCTGTATTCACTCATTCTCAAGGAACTCTAGATTCTAAGACCATTCTAAATGCAACCACGTCATGATTAGAAAACGTAGTACTCTTAAACAATCAGGGCCTAAGAGTCAATAAATGTCTGCTAATTCCTACAACTACACCAGTCAAAGTGTACAAAACTGATAATATTTACGTAACAGATTTGTAACACATGCACCAAGAAAATTATTTCCAATCTCCATTGAAATTTCTATTACTACTGTGTTTATAGCAAATGCTGGTATTCTTCAGGTTTCAATCATAAATTTTATGGAAAATGTGTAAGAGTATTGAGTTTGCTGTTCCTGATTCCCATGCAAATAACTGCATCTTTGCTGTAACATTAAAATGTTTATGTACTAGTAATCAAAGTGTGAAGCTATCCGTGAAATATATCTGAAGAAAAAAATAACTTTTCTTTAAGACTTGTGAAACAAAGGTGCTTGTTAAATATGTAAGCTCCAGTCAGTATCCCACTTTATATAATTTGGGGTATAGCTCAGTGGTAGAGCATTTAACTGCACATCAAGAGGTCCCTGGTTCAAGTTCTGTTGCTCCCTTAAATATTGTCATTATGTGAGAAAGCTACATGCATTGCAATTCTAGTTAGCTATGATTGTAGAAAACTGCTGGGATTAGAAACTTGTTATGATAGCTTTTAGAGCAACATCTCAAACAGTTGCCAGAGTGATAATTCCAAAATTAGAAACTTTTTTGTTAAATAAGAAAGTAAAATTACTGGGTAGAAAATGTTGTCGGGAATTATTTTTCCACATAATGGTAATCCAATTACAAAAGTACATGTGAAAGAATCACAGTGCACAGCTCTGTTCAATTTTGAGAAAATAATGCATTTTATTGTAGTTGCACTCCACATTTTCACATGATGTAGTCTGACCCAGTGAGGGAATAGCTTAGGGGTAGAGAATCTAACTTCAGATGAAGGGGTCCCAGCTTTTAATCCATGTGCTCCCTCAGCTTATATTTTATAACTGGGTATGTGGATTGAAAAAGTGTATATAAATATAACTACTCAGAGGAATGTTGTGGGGAGGAATGTAACATTCAGTGATTGAATAAGTGTATGAATAGAGAACTACTTAGAACAACTTGATGAGTACAGATTTCAGAATCAGTTCTCAATGCATGACATTTTGGCGACATAAAGTGTTCTGTTTTGAAGTGAAATCAACTGTATTTTATCACTTTAGAAATTGAGAACACTTATCAATAATGGTTGATGCCAAGAAAAGTAAATGACTAGCACAGAAACAAATAAAGATTCCTTGCTTGCAGAAGACAAAATCAGAATTAGCCTAGGGTATTTATTAACCAAATCCTACCTCTAGAAAACTGCCTCACACAAAAGTGAAGAAGAGAGAGGGGATACCCTCTAGTTCAAATGCCATTTCATTATCTGCGTTTTGACAAGTGATTTTGATGAGGAAACATACAAACATTAAAAAGTAGTGTAAATCATAGTGGTCATAATCCAGTAACTTTATTTACAATGTTATCTTTGAGGAAACAAAGCATGCGGTCTTTGGTATAAGGTGCAATCTAAATTGCTAGCTGGCTTGGTACGGGGCTTAATTTTTTACATGCTCTTTGGGACTCAAATGAAGAACAATGCTGGATTGGTTTAACCAATTCTGGCAGATTCTGCAAATAGTATATATTTCTCATGAACTTTAAGAGGAAAAAGAGGAGCAAATGTTTGCACTGTATTGATAAATGAATGGATATAAAAGATATTCAGAAAATGCAAAACAGTGCGGAAAGGAAGAGTTTTTCATATTGCATGATAAACTCCTAAGTTCTAAGCCTAGAATGAGTAGGGTGCATAAGAGATATGCTCCATCAATGATACCCTGGCTTTTGATATTATACATGAGTACAGAAAGAATTCATATAATCATTGCTTCATCCAGTGATGTTGCAGTACATTATGGCATACATTTACACTATCAAGGGAACTGCTAGTTGGTTGTAAAACTGCCCGGTCCCCAGAGCTAATCATGACGCCTACAGATGAAGAAATGTGATGATGTCATACTTCTATTCGCAGGAGGATCTATGACAATACTTCTATTTGTTGAGTTACTGCACACTAATCCATAAGTTGGATTCCTCAGTCATCGCTGTTTAAATGTACAGGGTCAAAATGTCGGAATCTGTATTCACTCATTCTCAAGGAACTCTAGATTCTAAGACGATTCTAAATGCAACCACGTCATGATTAGAAAACGTAGTACTCTTAAACAATCAGGGCCTAAGAGTCAATAAATGTCTGCTAATTCCTACAACTACACCAGTCAAAGTGTACAAAACTGATAATATTTACGTAACAGATTTGTAACACATGCACCAAGAAAATTATTTCCAATCTCCATTGAAGTTTCTATTACTACTGTGTTTATAGCAAATGCTGGTATTCTTCAGGTTTCAATCATAAATTTTATGGAAAATGTGTAAGATTATTGAATTTGCTGTTCCTGATTCCCATGCAAATAACTGCATTTTTTCTGTAACATTAAAATGTGTATGTAATAGTAATCAAAGTGTGAAGCTATCCACAAAACATATCTGAAGAAAAAATAACTTTGCTTTAAGGGTGGCGAAACAAAGATGCATGTTAAACATGTAAGCTCTTAGCCGTGTCCCACCTCATATAATTTGGGGTTATAGCTCAGTGTTAGAGCGTTTGGCTGCAGATCAAGAAGTTCCTGGCTCAAAACCTGGTGCCCTTTAAATAATGTCATTATGTAAGAAAGAATGAGAAAGCTACACATACATTGCAGTTCTAGTCTGCTATGATTGTAGTAAACTGCTGTGATTACAAACTTGTTATGATAGGTTTAGAGCAACATCTCAAACAGTTGCCAGAGCAAAATTAGAAACTTGTTTTATTATTAAATAAGAAAGTAAAATTCTGGTTAGAAAAATGTTGTCAGGAATTATTTTTCCACATTATGGTAATCAAATTATAAAGGTAATGTGAAGGAATCACAGTGCACAGCTCTGTTCAATATTGAGAAAATAATGCATTTTATTGTAGTTGCACTCTTCATTTTCACATGATGTAATGACCCAGTGAGGGAATGGCTTAGGGTAGAGAATCTAACTTCAGATGAAGGGTTCCCAGCTTTTAATCCATGTGCTCCTCAGGTTATATTTTATAACTGGACATGTGGATTGAAAAAGTATATAGAAAAATAAGTACCCTGAGGAATGTTGTGGGAGGAATGTAACATTCAGTGATTGAATAAGTGTATGAATTGAGCAGTACTCAGAAGAACTTGATGAGTACAGACTTCGTAATCAGTTCTCAATGCATGACATTTAGGCGTAGAAAGTCTTTCTTTTTTTGAAGTGAAATCAGCTGTTTTTTATCACTTTACAAATTGAAAACACTGATCAATAATGGTTGATGCCAAGAAAAAGTGAAATGGCCTGCAGAGAAACAAATAAAGATTCTGTGCTTGCAGAACACAATATCAGAATAAGCCTAGAGTATTTGTTAACGAAATCCTACCTCTAGAAAACTGCTCACACAAAAATGAAGTAGAGAGAAGTGGTTACCTCTAGTTCAAATTCCATTTCACTATCTGCATTTTGACAAATGATTTTGATCTGAAACATAAAAATATTAAAAATACTGTAAATCATAGTGGTCATCATCCAGCAACTTTATTTACAATATTATCTTTAGGAAACAAAGCATGCTGTCTTTGGTATAAGGTGAAATCTAAATTCCTAGCTTGTCTGGCACAGGGCTTAATCTTTTTACAGGCTCTTTGGGACTCAAATGAAGAACAATGCTGGATTGGTTTAACCAATTCTTTTAGATTCTGGAAATAATATACATTTCTCATGAACTTTTAAGTGGAAAAAGAGAGGAGCAAATGTTTGCACTGTATTGACAAATGAATGAATATAAAAACATATTCAGAAAATGCGAAGACAGTGCGGAAAGGAAAGGTTTTCTTTTCATATTGCATTACAAACTCCTTAAGTTCTAAGCCAAGAATGAATAGGATTCATAAAAGATATGCTCCATCAGTGATACCCTGGATTTGATATTATACATGAGGGCAGAAAGAATTCCCATATATTCATTGCTTCATCCAGTGATGCTGCAGTGCATTATGGCTTAAATTTAAACTGTCACGGGAACCATTAGTTGGTTGTAAAAACTGCTGGTCACCAGATCTAATCATGACCTCTAAAGATGAAGAAATTTGAAGATGTCATTCCTTCAGTTCGCAGGAGGATCTATGACAATACTCCCTTTTTGTTCAGATACTGCACACTTATCCATAAGTTGGATTCTTCAGTAATCACTGTTTAAATGTACAGGGCTAGAATGTCAGAATCGGTATTCACTCATTCACAAGGAACTCTAGATTCTAACACCAATCAAAATGCAACCACCTCACGATTATAAAAAGTAGTACTGTTAAACAATCAGGGCCTAAGAGTCAATAAATGTCTGCTAATTCCTACAATTAAACCAGTCAAAGTGTGAAAACTTATAATATTTACTTAACAGATTTGAACGAAATGCACCAAGAAAATTAATCCAAACTCCATTGAAGTTTCTATTACTACTATGTTTATAGTAAATACTGGTATTCTTCAGGTTTCAATCATAAATTTTGCATGTTGCAAAGATGCATGTTAAACATGTAAGCTCTTAGCCGTGTCCCAATTCATGTAATTTGGGGTATAGCTCAGTGGTAGAGCATTTGACTGCAGATCAAGAGGTTCCTGTTTCAAGTCCAGGTGCCTCCTTATACTGTCATTAGGTAAGAAAGAATGAGGAAAGCAACACATGCATTGCAGTTCTGGTCTGCTATGATTGTAATAAACTGCTGGTATTGCAAACTTGTTATGATAGCTTTAGAGCAACATCTCAAACAGTTGCCAGAGCAATAATTCCAAAATTAGAATTTTTTATTGTTAAACAAGAAAGAAATTTACTGGGTAGAAAATGTTGTCTGGAATTATTTTTCCACATAATGGTAAACAAATTATAAATGTACATGTGAAGGAAACACAGTGCACAGCTCTGTTCAATATTGAGAAAATAATGCATTTTATTGTAGTTGCACTCCATATTTTCACATGATGTAATCTGACCCAGGTGAGGGAATAGCTTTGAGGTAGAGAATCTAACTTCAGATGAAGAGGTCCTAGCTTTTAATCCATGTGCTCCCTCAGGTTATTTTTTATAACTAGGCATGTGGATTGAAAAAGTGAATATATATATATATATATATATATATATATATATAACTACTCAGAGGAATGTTGTGGGGAGGAATGTAACATTCAGTGATTGAATAAGTGTATGAATAGAGAACTACTTAGAACAACTTGATGAGTACAGATTTCGTAATTAGTTCTCAATGCATGACATTTTGGCGTAGAAAGTCTTTCTGTTTTTGAAATGAAATCAACTGTATTTTATCACTTTAGAAATTGAAAACACTGATCAATAATAGTTGAGGCCTAAAAAAGTAAAATGAATAGCATAGAAACAAATAAAGATTTCTTGCTTGCAGAAGACAAAATCAGAATTAGCCTGGAGTATTTATTAACCAAACCCTACCTCTAGAAAACTGCCCACACAAAAGTGAAGTAGAGAGAAGTGGTTACCCTCTAGTTCAATTGCCATTTCACTATCTGCGTTTGACAAATGATTTTGATCTGAAAATGCAAAATATTAAAAAGTAGTGTAAATCATAGTGGTCATAATCCAGTACCTTTATTTACAATATTGTCTTTGAGGAAACAAAGCATGCTGTCTTTGGTATAAGGTGAAATCTAAATTGCTAGCTGGTCTGGTACGGGCTTCATTTTTTACAGGTTCTTTGTGACTCAAATGAAGAACAATGGTAGATTCGTTTACCCAATTCTGGCAGACTCTGCAAATAATATATATTTCTTGAACTTTAAAGTGGAAAAGAGAGGAGAAATGTTTGCACTGTATTGACAAATGAATGGATATAAAACATATTCAGAAAATGCAAAGATCTAAGTGAAAGGAAGGATTTTCCTTTCATACTGCTTTACAAACTCCTTAATTCCAAGCCAAGAATAAGTATTATACATAAGATATTCTCCATCAGTAATACTGTGGCTTTTGGTATTACACATGAAGACAGATAGAATTCCATATATTCAGTGTTTAACCAGTGATGCTGCAGTACATTATGGCATAAATTTACACTATCAAGGAACTGCTAGGTGGTTGTAAAGCTGCCAGTTCCCAGAGCTAATCATGACCTCTACAGATGATGAAATTTGATGATGTAATTCCTTCTATTTGCAGGAGGATTTATGACAATACTCCCTATTTGCTGAGTTACTGCACACTTATCCTTAGTTGGATTCCTCATTCATCACTGTTTAAATGTACAGGGCAGAATGTCAGAATCTGTATTCGCTCATTCACAAGGAACTCTAGATTCTAAGACCATTCTAAATGCAACCATCTCATGATTAGAAAAGTAGTGCTGTTAAACAATCAGGGCCTAAGAGTCAAATTATAAAGGTACATGTGAAGGAATCACAGTGCACAGCTCTGTTCAATATTGAGAAAATAATGCATTTTATTGTAGTTGCACTCCACATTTACATGATACAGTCTGACCCAGTGAGGGAATAGCTCAGGGTAGATAATCTATCTTCAGATGAAGGGTCCTAGCTTTAATCCATGTGCCCTCAGGTTTTATTTTATAGCTGGGCATGTGGATTGAAAAAGTGTATATAAAAATAACTACTCAGAGGAATGTTGTGGGGAGGAATGTAACATTCAGTGATTGAATAAGTGTACGAATAGAGAAGTGCTCAGAACAACTTGATGAGTACAGATTTCGTAATCAGTTCTCAAAGCATGACATTTAGGCGTAGAAAGTCCTTCTGTTTTTGAAGTGAAATCAACTGTATTTTATCACTTTATAAATTGAAAATACTAATCAATAATAGCTGATGCCAAGAAAAAGCAAAATGACCGGCAGAGAAACAAATAAAGATTCCTTGCTTGCAGAAGACAAAATCAGAATTAGCCGAGAGTATTTATTAACCAAATTCTACCTCTAGGAAACTGCCTACACAAAACTGAAATAGAGAGAAGGGGATACGCTTTAGTTCAAAAGCCATTTCACTATCTGCATTTTGACAAATAATTTTGATGAAGAAACGTACATATATTAATACGTAGTGTAAATCATAGTGGTCATAATCCAGTAACTTTATTTACAATATTATCTTTTAGGAAACAAAGCATGCTGTCTTTGGTATAAGGTGACATCTAAATTGCTAGCTGGTCTGGTACGGGCTTATTATTTTACAGGCTCTTTGGGACTCTAATGAAGAACAATGATGGATTGGTTTAACCAATTCTGGCATATTCTGGAAATAATATATATTTCTCATGAACTTTTCAGTGGAAAAAGAGGAGCAAATGTTTGCACTGTTTTGACAAATGAATGGAAATAAAACATATTCAGAAAATGCAAAGACAATGCAGAAAGGAAGGGTTTTCTTTCATACTGCATTACAAACTCCTTAAGTTGTAAGCCAAGAATCAGTCAGATGCATAAAAGATATGCTCCTTCAGTGATACTCTAGCTTTTGATATTATACATGAGGACAGAAAGAATTCTATATTTCATTGCTTCATCCAGTGATGCTGCAGTACATTATGGCATAAATTTACACTATCAAGGGAACCGCTAGTTGGTTGTAAAGACTGCCAGTCCCTAGAGCTAATCATGACCTCCTCAGATGAAGAAATTTGATGATGTCATTCCATCTATTCGCAGGAGGATCTATAACAGTACTCCCTTTTTGTTGAGTTCCTGCACACTTTTCCATAAGTTGGATTTCTCAGTCATCGCTGCTTAAATGACTGCACATCAAGAAGTTCCTGGTTCAAGATGAGGTGCTCCCTTAAATACTGTCATTATAAAAGAATGCTACACATGCATTACAATTCTAGTCAGTTATGATTGTAGTAAACTGCTGGGATTAGAAACTTGTTATGATAGCTTTAGAGCAACATCTCAAACAGTTACCAGAGTAATAATTTCAAGAATTAGAAACTTTTACTGTTAAATAAGAAAGAAACATTAGTGGGTAGAAAAATGTTGTTGGGAATTATTTTTCCACATAATGGTAATCAAATTATTAAGGTAATGTGAAGGAATCACAGTGCACAGCTCTGTTCAATATTGAGAAAATAATGCATTTTATTGTAGTTGCACTCACATTTTCACATGATGTAATCTGTCCCAGTGAGGGAATAGCTTAGGGTAGAAAATCTAACTTCAAATGTAGGGTCCCAGCTTTTAATCCATGTGCCCTTCAGGTTATATTTTATAAATGGGTATGTGGATTGAAAAGTGTATATAAATATAACTACTCAGAGGAATGTTGTGGGGCAGAATGTATCATTCAGTGATTGAATAAGTGTATAAATAAAGAACTACTTAGAATAACTTGATGAGTACTGATTTCGAATCAGTTCTCAATGCATGACATTTTGGTGTACAAAGCCTTTCTGTTTTGAAGTGAAATCAGCTGTATTTTATCACTTTAGAAATTTAGAACACTTATCAATAATGGTTGATGCCAAGGAAAAGTAAAATGACTAGGCACAGAAACAAATAAAGATTCCTTGCTTGCAGAAGACAAAATCAGAATTAGCCTAGGGTGTTTATTAACCAAATCCTACCTCTAGAAAACTGCCTACACAAAAGTGAAGAAGAGAGAAGGGGATACCGTCTAGTTCAAATGCCATTTCACTGTCTGCGTTTTGACTAATGATTTTGATGAGGAAACATACAAACATTAAAAAGTAGTGTAAATCATAGTGGTCATATTCCAGTAACTTTATTTACAATGTTATCTCTGAGGAAACAAAGCATTCTGTCTTTGGTATAAGGTGAAATCTAAATTGCTAGCTGGGCTGGTACGGGGCTTAATTTTTTTACAGGCTCTTTGGGACTCAAATAAAGAACAATGCTGGATTGGTTTAACCTATTCTGGCAGATGCTGCAAATAGTATATATTTCTCATAAACATTTAAGAGGAAAAAGAGAGGAGAAAATGTTTGCACTGTATTGACAAATGAATGGATATAAAAACATATTCAGAAAATGCAAAGACAGTGTGGAAAGGAAGAGTTTTCTTTCCATATTGCATGATAAACTCCCTAAGTGCTAAGCCTAGAATGAGTAGGATGTATAAGAGATATGTTCCATCAGTGATACCCTGTCTTTTGATATTATACCTGAGGACAGAAAGAATTTCCATATATTCATTGCTTCATCCAGTGATGTTGCAGTACATTATGGCATACATTTACACTAGCAAGGGAAATACTAGATGGTTGTAAAACTGCCGGTCCCTCAGAGGTAATCATGACCTCTACATATGAAGAAATGTGATGATGTCATACCTTCTATTCACAGGAGAATCTATGACAATACTCACTATTTGTTGAGTTACTGCACACTTATCCATAAGTTGGATTCCTCAGTCATTGCTGTTTAAATGTACAGGGCCAAAATGTCGGAATCTGTATTCGCTCAATCAAATTGAACTCTAGATTCTAAGACCATTCTAAATGCAGCCACCTCATGATTAGAAAAAGTAGTACTCTTAAACAATCAGGGCCTAAGAGTCAATAAATGTCTGCTAATTCCTACAACTACACCAGTCGAAGTGTACAAAACTGATAATATTTACTTAACAGATTTGTAGGACATGCACCAAGAAAATTAATCCAATCTCAATTGAAGTTTCTATTACTACTGTGTTTATAGCAAATGATGGCATTCTTCAGTTTTCAATCATAAATTTTATGGAAAATGTAAGATTATTAAGTTTTCTCTCTCGATTTCCATGCAAATAACTGCATTTTTGCTGTAACATTAAAATGTTTATGTACTAGTAATTAAAGTGTGAAGCTATCCATGAAATACATCTGAAGAAAAATAACTTTGCTTTAAGACTTGTGAAACAAAGGTGCATGTTAAACATGTAAGCACTTAGCCGCTTCCCACTTCATGTAATTTGGGGGTATAGCTCAGTGGTAGAGCATTTGACTGCACATCAAAAGGTCCCTGGTTCAAGTCCAGGTGCCCCTTAAATACTGTCATTATGTAAGAAAGCATGAAAAGCTACACCGCATTGCATTTCTAATTAGCTATGATTGAAAAAACTGCTGGGATTAGAAACTTGTTATGATAGCTTTAGAGCAACATCTCAAACAGTTGCCAGAGTGATAATTCCAAAAATTAGAAACTACTTATTTGTTAATTAAGAAAGTAAATTACTGGGTAGAAAAATGTTGTCGGAACTATTTTTCACATAATGGTAATCCAATTATAAAGGTACATGTGAAAGAATCACAGTGCACAGCTCTGTTCAATTTGAGAAAATAATGCATTTTATTGTAGTTGCACTCCACATTTCCACATGATGTAGTCTGACCCAGTGAGGGAATAGCTTAGGGGTAGAGAATCTAACTTCAGATGAAGGGGTCCCAGCTTTTAACCCATGTGCTCCCTCAGGTTATATTTTATAACTGGGTATGTGGATTGAGAAAGTGTATATAAATATAACTACTCAGAGGAATTTTGTGGGGAGGAATGTAACATTCAGTGATTGAATAAGTGTATGAATAGAGAACTACTTAGAACAACTTGGAGAGTACAGATTTCGTAATCAGTTCTCAATACATGACATTTTGATGTACAAAGTGTTTCTGTTTTTGAAGTGAAATCAACTGTATTTTATCACTTTAGAAATTGAGAACACTTATCAATAATGGTTGATGCCAAGAAAAAGTAAAATGACTAGGCACAGAAACAAAGAAAGATTCCTTGCTTGCAGAAGACAAAATCAGAATTAGCCTAGGGTATTTATTAACCAAATCCTACCTCTAGACAACTGCCTGCACAAAAGTGAGGAAGAGAGAAGGGGATACCCTCTAGTTCAAATGCCATTTTATTATCTGTGTTTTGACAAGTGATTTTGATGAGGAAACATACAAACATTAAAAAGTAGTGTAAATCATAGTGGTCATAATCCAGTAACTTTATTTACAATGTTATCTTTGAGGAAACAAAGCATGCTGTCTTTGGTATAAGGTGCAATCTAAATTGCTAGCTGGTCTGGTACGGGGCTTAATTTTTTTACTTGCTCTTTGGGACTCAAATGAAGAACAATGCTGGATTGGTTTAACCAATTCTGGCAGATGCTGAAAATAGTATATATTTCTCATGAAGTTTTAAGGGGAAAAAGAGAGGAGCAAATGTTTGCACTGTATTGATAAATGAATGGATATAAAAAGATATTCAGAAAATGCAAAAACAGTGCAGAAAGGAAGAGTTTTCTTTTCATGTTGCATGATAAACTCCCTAAGTTCTAAGCCTAGAATGAGTAGGGTGCATAAGAGATATGTTCCATCAGTGATATCCTGTCTTTTGATATTATACCTGAGGACAGAAAGAATTCTCATATATTCATTGCTTCATCCAGTGATGTTGCAGTACATTATGGCATACATTTACACTATCAAGGGAACTGCTAGTTGGTTGTAAAAACTGCCAGTCCCCAGAGCTAATCATGACCTCTACAAATCAAGAAATGTGATGATGTCATATGTTCTATTCGCAGGAGGATCTATGACAATACTCTCTATTTGTTGAGTTACTGCACACTAATCCATAAGTTGGATTCCTCAGTCATCGCTGTTTAAATGTACAGGGCCAAAATGTCGGAATCTGTATTCACTCATTCTCAAGGAACTCTAGATTCTAAGACCATTCTAAATGCAACCACGTCATGATTAGAAAACGAGTACTCTTAAACAATCAGGGCCTAAGAGTCAATAAATGTCTGCTAATTCCTCAACTACACCAGTCAAAGTGTACAAAACTGATAATATTTACGTAACAGATTTGTAACACATGCACCAAGAAAATTATTTCCAATCTCCATTGAAATTTCTATTACTACTGTGTTTATAGCAAATGCTGGTATTCTTCAGGTTTCAATCATAAATTTTATGGAAAATGTGTAAGAGTATTGAGTTTGCTGTTCCTGATTCCCATGCAAATAACTGCATCTTTGCTGTAACATTAAAATGTTTATGTACTAGTAATCAAAGTGTGAAGCTATCCGTGAAATATATCTGAAGAAAAAAATAACTTTTCTTTAAGACTTGTGAAACAAAGGTGCTTGTTAAATATGTAAGCTCTTAGCCGTATCCCACTTTATATAATTTGGGGGTATAGCTCAGTGGTAGAGCATTTAACTGCACATCAAGAGGTCCCTGGTTCAAGTTCTGTTGCTCCCTTAAATATTGTCATTATGTGAGAAAGCTACACATGCATTGCAATTCTAGTTAGCTATGATTGTAGAAAACTGCTGGGATTAGAAACTTGTTATGATAGCTTTAGAGCAACATCTCAAACAGTTGCCAGAGTGATAATTCCAAAAATTAGAAACTTCTTTTTTTGTTAAATAAGAAAGTAAAATTACTGGGTAGAAAAATGTTGTCGGGAATTATTTTTCCACATAATGGTAATCCAATTACAAAAGTACATGTGAAAGAATCACAGTGCACAGCTCTGTTCAATTTTGAGAAAATAATGCATTTTATTGTAGTTGCACTCCACATTTTCACATGATGTAGTCTGACCCAGTGAGGGAATAGCTTAGGGGTAGAGAATCTAACTTCAGATGAAGGGGTCCCAGCTTTTAATCCATGTGCTCCCTCAGCTTATATTTTATAACTGGGTATGTGGATTGAAAAAGTGTATATAAATATAACTACTCAGAGGAATGTTGTGGGGAGGAATGTAACATTCAGTGATTGAATAAGTGTATGAATAGAGAACTACTTAGAACAACTTGATGAGTACAGATTTCGTAATCAGTTCTCAATGCATGACATTTTGGCGTACAAAGTGTTTCTGTTTTTGAAGTGAAATCAACTGTATTTTATCACTTTAGAAATTGAGAACACTTATCAATAATGGTTGATGCCAAGAAAAAGTAAAATGACTAGCACAGAAACAAATAAAGATTCCTTGCTTGCAGAAGACAAAATCAGAATTAGCCTAGGGTATTTATTAACCAAATCCTACCTCTAGAAAACTGCCTACACAAAAGTGAAGAAGAGAGAGGGATACCCTCTAGTTCAAATGCCATTTCATTATCTGCGTTTTGACAAGTGATTTTGATGAGGAAACATACAAACATTAAAAAGTAGTGTAAATCATAGTGGTCATAATCCAGTAACTTTATTTACAATGTTATCTTTGAGGAAACAAAGCATGCGGTCTTTGGTATAAGGTGCAATCTAAATTGCTAGCTGGCTTGGTACGGGGCTTAATTTTTTACATGCTCTTTGGGACTCAAATGAAGAACAATGCTGGATTGGTTTAACCAATTCTGGCAGATTCTGCAAATAGTATATATTTCTCATGAACTTTTAAGAGGAAAAAGAGAGGAGCAAATGTTTGCACTGTATTGATAAATGAATGGATATAAAAAGATATTCAGAAAATGCAAAAACAGTGCGGAAAGGAAGAGTTTTCTTTTCATATTGCATGATAAACTCCCTAAGTTCTAAGCCTAGAATGAGTAGGGTGCATAAGAGATATGCTCCATCAATGATACCCTGGCTTTTGATATTATACATGAGTACAGAAAGAATTCCCATATAATCATTGCTTCATCCAGTGATGTTGCAGTACATTATGGCATACATTTACACTATCAAGGGAACTGCTAGTTGGTTGTAAAAACTGCCCGGTCCCCAGAGCTAATCATGACGTCTACAGATGAAGAAATGTGATGATGTCATACCTTCTATTCGCAGGAGGATCTATGACAATACTCTCTATTTGTTGAGTTACTGCACACTTATCCATAAGTTGGATTCCTCAGTCATCGCTGTTTAAATGTACAGGGCCAAAATGTCAGAATCTGTATTCGCTCATTCACAAGGAACTCTAGATTCTAAGATCATTCTAAATGCAACCCCCTCACGATTAGAAAAAGTAGTACTCTTAAACAATCAGGGCCTAAGAGTCAATAAATGTCTGCTAATTCCTACAACTACACCAGTCAAAGTGTGCAAAACTGATAATATTTACTTAACAGATTTGTAGGACATGCACCAAGAAAATTAATCCAATCTCCATTGAAGTTTCTATTACTACTGTGTTTATAGCAAATGCTGATATTCTTCAGGTTTCAATCATACATTTTATGGAAAATTTGTAAGATTATTGAGTTTGCTGTTCCTGATTCCCATGCAAATAACTGCATTTTTGCTGTAACATTAAAATGTTTATGTACTAGTAATCAAAGTGTGAAGCTATCTGTGAAATATATCTGAAGAAAAAATAACTTTGGTTTAAGACTTGTGAAACAAAGATGCATGTTAAACCTGTAAGCTCTTAACCATGTCCCAGTTCACATCATTTGGGGGTAGTGCTCTGTGGTAGAGCATTTGACTGCAGATCAAGAGGTCCCTGGTTCAAGTCTATGTGCCCCCTTGAATACTGGCATTATGTAAGAAAAAATGAGAAAGCTACACATGCATTGCAATTCTAGTTAGCTGTGATTGTAGAAAACAGCTGGGATTGCAAACTTGTTATGATAGCTTTAGAGCAGCATGTCAAACAGTTGCCAGAACAATCATTCCAAAAATTAGAAACTTTTTTAATTGTTTAATAAGAAAGTAAAATTACTGGGTAGAAAAATGTTGTCAGGAATTATTTTTCCACATAATGGTAATCCAATTATAAAGGTACATGTGAAGGAATCACAGTGCACAGCTCTGTTCAATATTGAGAAAATAATGCATTTTATTGTAGTTGCACTCCACATTTTCACATGATGTAATGTGACCCAGTGAGGGAATAGCTTAGGGGTAGAGAATCTAACTTCAGTTGAAGGGGTGCCAGCTTTTAATCCATGTGCTCTCTCAGGTTATATTTTATGATTGGACATGTGGATTGAAAAAGTGTATATAAATATAACTACTCAGAGGAATGTTGCGGGGAGGAATGTAACATTCAGTGATTGAATAAGTGTATGAATAGAGAACTACTTAGAACAACTTGATGAGTACATATTTCGTAATCAGTTCTCAATGCATGACATTTTGGCGTACAAAGTCTTTCTGTTTTTGAAGTGAAATCAACTGTATTTTATCACTTTAGAAATTGAAAACACTGATCAGTAATGGTTGATGCCAAGAAAAGGAAAAATGACTAGCACAGAAAGCAAACAAAGATTTCTTGCTTGCAGAAGACAAAATCAGAATTAGCCTAGAGTATCTATTAACCAAATCCTACTTCTAGAAAACTGCCAAAAGTGAAGTAGAGAGAAGGGGATACCCAGTAGTTCAAATGCCATTTCACTATCTGCATTTTGACAAATGATTTTGATGAGGAAACGTACAAATATTAAAAATTAGTGTAAATCATGGTGGTCATAATCAAGTAACTTTATTTACAATATTATCTTTGAGGAAACAAAGCATGCTGTCTTGGTATGGGGTGAAATCTAAATTGCTAGCTGGTCTGGTATGGGGCTTAATTTTTTTACAGGCTCTTTGGGACTCAAATGAAGAAAAATGCTGGATTGGTTTAACTGATTCTGGCAGATTCTGGAAATAATATATATTTCTCATGAACTTTTAAGCAGAAAAAAAGAGATGGGCAAATGTTTGCACTGTATTGACAAATGAATGAATTGAAAAACATATTCAGAAAATGCAAAGGAGGAAGGGTTTTCTTTTCACACTGCATTACAAACTCCTTAAGTTCTAAGCCAAGAATGAGTAGGATGCATACGAGATATGCTCCATTAGTGATACCCTGGCTTTTGATATTATTCATTAGGACAGGAAGAATCCCCATATTTTCATGGCTTCATCCAATGATGCTGCAGTACCTTATGGCATAAATTTACACTATCAAGGGAACCGCTAGTTGGTTGTAAAAACTGCCGGCCCCCAGAGCTAATCATGACCTCTACAGATGAAGGAATTTGATGATGTCATTCCTTCTATTCGCAGGAGGATCTATGACAACACTCTCTATTTGTTGAGTTACTGCACAATTGTCCTGGATTCCCCCCTTTTCCCTCACAAAAAGATGGAAACCATTGTTTGTTGTTGTGCTCAGATTGGTAAATAATTTTTTTATATTCATAATTCCATATTCCATGTCTCATTTCTTTATCATCATATTTTCAGAAATTTCATTTATTTCCATCCATATATGAGTCTCTGATTTTCCCTCCCCCAGGTGAAAACCTGGGTGCCTTCTTATTCTCCTTTTCTGTTAGGTAACGGTGAAAACCGAGATTGCTTTCTCCTTCATCGCCTTCCTCTTCTTGTTTTATTCCTTTCTTCCCTCCCTCCCCCACCCCCCTTTTTCCCTTTTTCTCCTGCCATCCACCTTTGGCAGTCCATAACCATATTTTCACTTGCCATCCACCTTTGGCAGTCCAAAATGTCTGATCTGGACGCTGGCCTGTCTTCCACCTTGACAGACCCACTATACAGTCCCATCTTGACCGCTCTTCCCTCTTGCTCTGCCTAGTAGGGTGGGTGGGAGGATCAAAACTCCTCCAAAAGTGGCTGAGGCCCCTTGTGCTGTCCCTATGTACCTCCCTTGCCCGTCCCCTTCCTGTTATCTGCCCATTGTTCTGACCCTTAGCCCCTCCCCTTCATTGCTCCCTCCCCTCCTGAGCACAGCCATCCTGTGAAGGAGGGAAGGGGTGCACCAGGACAACCTGGTCTGCCCCTTAAAGGGCAAACTCCATTGTCCCAGATTCCCCCCTTTTCCCTCACAAAAAGACAGAAACCATTGTTTGTTGTTCTGCTCAGATTGGCAATGAATGTATTTATATTCATAATTCCATATTCCATTTCTTATTTCTTTATTATCATATTTTCAGAAATTTCATTTATTTCCATCCATATATCAGTCTCTGATTATCCCTCCCCCAGGTGAAAACCTGGGTGCCTTCCTCTTCTCCTTTTCCATTAGGTAACAGTGAAAACCGAGACTGCTTTCTCCTTCATCTTCTTCCTCTTCTTGTGTTATTCCTGTTTTCTTCCCCCCTCCCCCCCCTTTTTCCCCACTAGCCAGTCTCCAGCTTGCGTTGGACGGCTGGCTTCCACCATACTTAGGGTACAGGTATCATTCTCCCTTACCTCAGGGAAGATCCTTTTTATTCTTTCCTTTTTATTTATTTTCCATTTTTTGCATGTTTCCTCCATGCTTCTATAAAGCCCATTGTTTCTGTATTGAACATGTCTATGGCTAGGTCCAACAGGTGCACACTGTCTGACCTGTTGAAGTCTTCTACCCATACTTTTACCCCCCGCAGTATCACTTGTCCTCCCATCTGCCTTACCAATGTCCCAACCCTTCTATTCATCTTTCTCCTGGCCCTCTCCACCACTCTATGGCTGTGCTCCTGCCTCCACACCCTCCTTCGTATCATATCTGACCAGGCGAGGCACACCTGAGGCCACCACTGTCGTTTCGCTCCTAAATCCCTTTTTATCTGTAAGTATGTGTCTACCCATGGCTTGCCTGCAAGGTCGTTGCCCCCTAGATGTATAATTAGATCTGGACTGGGGTGCCGTCCCTTGAGTTCCTTCAAGGTGGGAAGCAGCTGTGCCCATCTCATCCCCCGTATTCCATGTCAGACCAACCTACACTGTTTCACATCTTGGTACAGCTGCTTTCCCCCAGCCTTCTTCTCTGCTCTTTTTCCAGCCCAATAAATATAGGAATGGCTGCAGATCCAGACTTCTGTGATCCTCCCTCCACCTATGGGGTTCAAGCAAAATTAATTATTTTACACATGCTCTTAGTGTCATCACCGTATTGTCCCCCACATTTTTGCCCTCCCCCACACCTTTACCATTTCTTGCCCCCCCCATATCTGCAGTTCAGACCAGGAGCACCACCTTCAATTTCTTACTTCAGTGCTCGACTGTATCTCTTATAACTGGCCGACCGCCAGCATCCCTTTTCCAAAATATCATTCACCATCTCTTCCACTGCTGCCCACTGTGAGGCAGCCCCAATCCACAAGGAATGGGATGAATAATTAGCCGGGTCTTCCCCCATGAATTGCATGCCCTTTTTGAGCAATGCTGTGACTTGGTAGCCGGTAACCCTTTTCCCATCACAATGTACAAATAATTTCCCTGTCCTGTTCCCATGCTCTGCAGCGAAAGCCCACAGAGCCTGTACTGGGCATATTGCAATCTCTACTTGCCCCTTCAGTGTCACTATGCAACCTTGTCCTCTTTGATCTATTTTTGGCCTCCTAATCTTGATCCGTATCTCTGTCACCCCCCCAGCTTATATCTTCCCATTCTAACCCCGTTCCTTGTCTTCTCTCCCATGGCCTACCACCTTGCTCACTCTCATGGCCCCTGCAAACATTACCACATAAATTGTGTGAAATAGCTGGGCCTCGGCCTTTGATCTGCATATTGCTGGGAGCATGTCATTTAGCTTTATTAGCCACTGCTCCCCTATAGGCCTTCTATTATCTGCTAGCCCCTGTTTCAACCAGCTCCATCCTTGCATCATTCTTCTGATGAGTAATGATTTTGTCAGGTCCTTCCATCCTTTTAGGCTGCAGATAACACTAATCCCTGCCAAATAGACTCCCACTGTGGTGTGGGCTGTACCTTTTTGCCACTGCTCCACAGTGAACATTCCCAACTGTTCCTCTGTGAGTGGCCTACTTACCTCCATCTGGTGCTCTGTCCTGAATGTTTGAAACACTCGCCAGGCCCCATCGTAGGCCCTCAGAGTCCAAGGCACCCATGAGTTGCGAAACAACAGTTCTGCTCCTTCTTGCCAATGTCGCAGATGTTCGTTGGTATGGGTGTTTTTAGTACTTCCACTGCCGGTGCCAGCCTCTGAAAATGGTCCAGCTGCAGACAGGAAAGGCTGTCAGCCAGGGTATTGTGTACCCCTTCTATGTGTTTTGCTCTGAATGACATGTTCAGCTGCAAAGCCCTTAAAACTTAAGTCATAATACCTGCATGAATGTGTCTGACCTGGCTCCCCTGTTGTTCAGAACATCCACCACTGCTCTATTGTCACACCAAAATGTCACTTTCTGATCCCATAATTCCTCCCCCCAGACCAAGGTACATGCCCATATGGGCATGATCTCCAGTAATGTTGTATCTCTCACTTTCCCATCCCTCACCCAACTGGCAGACCAGGGTTCTGTGAACCATCTACCCTCTCAGGTAACCTCCCATGCCTAGCCCCACAGCAGCATCTGTGTAGAGGTCGAGGTCTGTGTTGTATATCCACTCCTCTTGCCAGAAAGAGCACCCATTATACTCCCTAAGGAATTCTTCCCAGATTTTAAAATCCTCCTTGACAGCTTGCGTCAGGTCCACCCAGTGATGTTGTCTGGTGACCCCTGCTGTAGCCCTAGCTAACCTCTTTGTGAATGCCCTTCCTGGTCCAATGGCCCTGCATGCGAAGTTCAGGTGCCCCAGTACCTGCTGCACTAGTTTTAGTTGTACCCATCTTCTACTGGTGTGTACTTGGATCAGTTCCTTCAATTTACTTACTTTTTTGTCCGGTAGTCTAAATACTTCATTCAGGGCATCTATCTTAATCCCCAGAAACTCCATAACCCTGTTGGGCCCCTCTGTTTTTTCTGATGCCAGTGGGACCCCTAGCTCCCGGCACAACTCCTGAAACTTACCCAGCATCCTCTGTCTCTCTTTTTCCCCTCCCAATGAAAAGAAACTCATCCAGATAATGGATGACCATTCTATAACCCTTTTTTCCTGGTATATCCAGTGCAAGCAGGTGCTGAATGCCTCAAATGTAGCACATGCTATGGAACAGCCCATTGGCATAGCTTTGTCAAAATAATACTGTCCCCCACTTTTAAAACCCAATAGATCCCAGTCTTCTCTCCTAACTGGAAGCAGTCTGAAAGTGGATTCCATGTCCATTTTTGCCATCTATGCATCCACTGTGGCCCGGATTATCCAGACTGCATCCTCTAGTGTCTCATATGTCACCTTACTTTGCTCCTCACTGATGAAATCATTCACTGAGTCCCCTTCCGGGTAGGACAGGTGGTGGATCACCCTGTACTCCCCTTCTTGTTTTCTTGGGTATCAAACCCAATGGCAAAATCTGCATGTTCGGCAAGGGGGGGTGTTAAATGGGCCCCCTACCCTACCTGCTGCCTTTTCTTTCTCTTTTCTTCTTTCCTTTTACTGACCCCAGGTTGCTTGCCTCCCTCGCTTGCCTGGGTACCCCACACTGCAGTGAAAACCCTGTTTTAAAACCCCATATAATCATATCCCACACACTAGTGTCTGGATATCTGTCCAGGCAGGCTGTCCATGCCTTCAAGTTGATGAGGGTTCTGGCCATCCCAAACTATTCCCTGTCATGCCCCCATCACTCCTCCCCAGCCCCTCCCTCCTATTTTGCCTGACCTTTCTTCTCTCAGTGGTTCTGACCCCCTATACTCATGTTCCCCCTACCTCCCTCCCTGTTCCATGTTTGCCCTTTAAATCCCTGGCCATCTCAAAAAATCTGTTGAGCTGATCTTGACCCCCATGCCCTTGTGCCCCCTGGGCCCATGTCATTCTACATTTGTTTGCCGGGCCCTCCCCTGAATTTTGAACAAGCATGCAGGAAACAACATTGAGGCCATGAGCAAAAGGCCCTGTTGTAAGCCTAGCAGCATCTCTGGAGCGTAAACCCCTTTTTGCCCCACTCACCTTCGGGTGTGGACTGATCTGTTACATAATCCGTCCACAAATGTATCTGCTTGATGTCCCAGCTCACGTCCCCAAATGTTGCCATTCTCTGCTGAAAAAATTCATCATAGTATAACCACCCCACCCCACTCTTTGCTTTTGCTCTCCATATTATCAAAGAATAAGTAATGAGTGGGATGCCTAGCTCTGGCCTTTTTTCCAGGATGATGGCCGAGAAGGTGGCAAAACCTAGGAACCACCCATCCCAAGTCTTCCCTTTTATGAACTTGTCATCCTCTTTTTTCTAAAAGCACTATCGCCACTGCCATTTCACTCTTACCTGTGCCCTCAGCTTCCTCATACTTGTCTGTCACCTCCAGCTCACCAAAGTGAATATATTCACATATTCCCCTTTCCATATTTTTTCCTTTGTTGCCAGTGGCACATGCTCGCCTATCCTCATTCCAGGTGCATCTATCTCCCTTGTACCTTTTCCTTCTCTCTCTGCTCCCCTTTCATTTTTTCCCGGCACCTCTTTCTCCATCCTAATCTCTGCCAGAGCCGATTCCATCTGCCCTAAACCTCCTGTTCCCAGCGCCACCACAATTTGCCCTAAATATTCTTTTATACTGTCCCTCGCTGCACTGGATATATTACCTGTAACCTTGTCTGGGCTGTGCTTCCTGGAGTCTTCCAAGGGTCCCCTTGTTTCTCCCTGCAGTTGAGGAGGAGGGTGAGCTGCTAGGGGTTGTGGAGGGAAGACCACATTCTGGGAATCATGACCAGCTTCAGCCAGGGAGATCCCACCTTGATTGGGGGGGTACTGGTGTCACCAGGTCAATAGGCTGCAGAGGTACTGAATCAACCACCTTGGCAGGTCCCACTACCACCGGTGGTACCCTAGTGGGACTATGTGGCCCTTTGGCTGGTTGTTTCCCTCTGCCACCTTTTCCCGGGCCCACTTTTCTCTTCTCCCCAGGTCTCCCTGGTTCCTCCCCCTCCACCAGTTCCCACATTGTGTTGGCCTTTTCTGCCAATTCAATTATAGCCCTGTAAGCATCTTCCTTTGATGGCCTGCTCTTCTTTGGTGCTATGTCCTTCTTTCCCTTGCTCCGTGAAGACAACTACAGGTAGAGAAAAACAGGATTAATTGTATATATATATACCTGTTTGTAATGCCTTCCCTCTGTCCCTCACACCACACACCCGCATAGACCAGCCGGGCCCCCAGTAAAGGCCCATCCTGCTTGATAGGTTACCAGGTCCCTTGGCTGCTCTCTGCCATGTCCATTGTGAGAGACCCGATGCTATGTGGGCCACTCCCCCCCTTTGTCCTCTTTGTTCAGCCCCTCTAAACCTTCTAGCATGTGTGTGCTGCTCGTGCTCCCGTTTCATGCGAGCCAGTCTCTCTTGCCATCTCCTATCCCTCCCACTGCTCTTCCATTCTGATCCCCTCCACCGTTGCACCTGTTGCATGGCTTCCCCCCTTGTGACATCACGCCGCATGGTCATGACTTGCTTCCATTCCCCCTTGCTACAGGACCCCCCCGCTGGTCTCTGTCTCTCCACCAAATCATTCCCCCCTTTGCATCCTCTCAAGTGCCTCCCCCTCTTTTTTGTTTTGTCCTCGAGCCTCTAGCAGCATCCTGCTGCTGTCCCCCAGAAAACGTTGAAACGTGCTGGCCTCCCCAGGAACTTCCTCCCTGCGGATGATGCAATTTGTGGCCTCCCAGCCTGTGCTGGGCTAAACCCCACCAGGGCACCATGCAGTCAGCACCCTACCATAGGGAGTGGTCGCACCACGTGGTAACCGAAAATTGGTCACCTTCCCTATTCTTCAGGCCTCTGCCAGCCTTGGCTCTCTACAATGCCCCATCCAAAAGCGGGGGAGGGCCAAACACAGCAAGAAGCCCCACCAAAAAGGGGGCATGGCTTCCACTGCGACCACCTCGTGGCGTGTGACGTCACACCGTGAGGTCCCGGGACGCCCTCTTTCTTCTTCTGCCTCAGAGCCTCTCCCAGGCCCACTACTTTCCCCCCAGTATGACTAAAAATGGCCACCAAAGCCACAAAACAGCACTGAGCAAACAGAAACGCTTTTCCCAACCCCCCACCGCATGTGACGTCAAGCCCCGTGGTTCCGTATTGCGCTCGCTTTCCCCTGCCTCAGGGCCTTTCTCCAGGCCTACTATTCTTACCAGGCAAGCAAAAAAACAGCCACACACAGCCACAAGAGCACCAAAAACCAAGGAAAGTGCTTTTTCAGAACCCCCACATGGCGTGTGATGTCACGCCACGTGGTCCTATATGGCGCTCTCTCTCCCATGCCTCAGGGCCTCTTCCATACCTACTATTCTTACCAGACAACCAAACAGCCACAAACAGCCACCAGAGCATGAAAACAAAGGAAAGTGCTTTTTCAGAACCCCCACATGGCATGTGATGTCATGCCACGTGGTCCCATATGGCACTCTCTCTCCCATGCCTCAGGGCCTCTTCCATGCCTACTATTCTTACCAGACAACCAAACAGCCACAAACAGCCACCAGAGCATGAAAACAAAGGAAAGGGCTTTCTTACAAACCCCCACGCAGCATGTGGCATCACGCCACGTGGTCCCGGATCGTGCTCTCTCTCCCCTGCCTCAAGGTCTCTTCCAGGCCTACTATTCCTACCAGGCAACAACTAATGGCCACAAACAGCTGCAAAAGAACCAAAAAGCAAAGGAAAGGCTTTGTTACCAACTCCCACGCGGCATGTGGCATCATGCCACGTGGTCCCGGATTGCGCTCTCTCTCTCCCCTGCCTCAGGGGCTCTTCCAGGTCTACAACTCTTACCAGCCAGCAAACAAGGCCACAAACAGCCACAAAAGCATCAAAAACAAAGCAAAGGCTTTTCTACAAAACCCCCATGCGGTGTGTGGCGTCGCTCCACGTGGTCCTGGGTTGCTCTCTCACTCACAATCATCCACCTGCCAGGCTCCTGCCATCCAAACCACCCACAACCCTGTTACCAGTGGCAAGCATCTACTCCTTGAGCCACTAACATCGCTTGTCCTACCATCAGTGCCCCCCAGGCCTGCAAATCCCCACCAGCAACCCTAACAACATGCCCAAATTCCATCATCTGACCCCCATCCTATCCAGGACCCCCCTATTTTGCTCCATTATATACTGTAACATATTTAGTCTTAATATTATATACATTATTTCTCCCCTTCCTTTTTTTTTAAACCACTTCACATCTCCTCCTGCAAATCAATTGTTTGTTTTCTTACCTCTCTCCTGGTGAGCAAACCTCAAAGAATTTGCCAATCCGATGTGCTGCAGTTGATGTAGATCAAAAACTCCAGCAAAAAGTGGCTGAGGCCCCCTTGTGCTGTCCCTTATGTACCTCCCTTTGCCCCTCCCCTTCCTGTTACCTGCCCATTGTTCTGACCCTTAGCCCCTCCCCTTCCTTCCTCCCTCCCCTCCTGAGCACAACCATCCTATGAAGGAGGGAAGGGGTGCACCAGGACAACCTGATCTGCCCCTTAAAGGGCAAACTCCATTAGCCATTAGTTGGATTCCTTAGTCATCACTGTTTAAATGTACGGGGCCAGAATGTTGGAATCTGTATTCACTCATTCGCAATGAACTCTAGATTCTAAGACCATTCTAAATGCAACCACCTCATGATTAGAAAAAGGAGTACTGTTAAACAATCAGGGCCTAAGATTCAATAAATGCCTGCTAATTCCTACAACTGTACCAGTCAAAGTGTACAAAGCTGATAATATTTACTTAACAGATTTCTAGGACGTGCACCAAGAAAATTAATCCAATCTCCATTGAAGTTTCTATTACTACTGTGTTTATAGTAAATGCTAGTATTCTTCAGCTTTCAATCACACATTTTATGAAAAATGTGTAAGATTATTGAGTTTGCTGTTCCAGATTCCCATGCAAATAACTGCATTTTTGCTGTAACATTAAAATGTTTAAAGTCAAAGTCAAGTTTATTTAAAAAGACGCCCAATCCCGAAGGCTCTGGGTGCCGCACAAAACCTATACAGTGTATCATACCGTATACATTAGAATTAAAATATCATACATATAACTTAGACCCCAAAAGCCTGCACAAATAAAAAGGTCTTAAGACGACTCTTAAAGGCCTCTACAGTGGGTGCCTCTCTCACTTCACACGGCAATGAGTTCCAGAGAGCTGGAGCAGCAACTCCAAAGGATCGATCCCCTGCTGATTTCAGCCTAGCTCTCGGAACTGTGAGGAGACCACCACCAAAGGAGCGAAGATCCCGGACAGAGGTGGACGGTACCAGGAGATCAGAAAGGTAACCAGGGCCCTGTCCATGTAGGGTCTTATAGGTGAAACCCCACCTTGAACAAAACTCTCCACCTGACAGGCAGCCAGTGCAATTCGCAACACCGGAGTTATATGACAGAACTTACTTTGTCCAGTCAGAAGCTGGCAGCAGCATTTTGCACTAGCTGCAGTCTGTGAAGAGAAGTTCCAGAGACCCCGAGATAGAGCGACACAGTAGTCAAGTCTCGATGACCAAGGTATGTACCAAAGTAGGGAGGTCCAGAGTCGAACAAGGGGCTTAATCCTGGTGATATTTCTAAGATGAAAGAAACAGGACTGCACCACGGAGGATATTTGAGCCTCCATGGACAAGTTCCTGTCAAAGATAACACCAAGATTACGCACCCTTGGGGAGGCCATCAATGACACAGCTCCTAGCACAATGCCAGTCGCAGAATCAGAGGCCATCCCATCACAAGCTCTGTTCGACTCCACTACCAGTACCTCAGTCTTATTAGGGTTAAGTCACAGCCAGCTGGATGACATCCAGTCATTTATCTCAGCCAGACAGATATTCATCACATCCACTGCATTTGATGTTCCTGGTGCAAAAGATAGGTATAGCTGAGTATCATCAGCATAGCAATGAAAACTCAGACCATACCTCCTAATGATCTCCCACAGGGGCAGCATGTATACTGTGAACAACATTGGGGCCAATACCAAACCCTGAGGGACTCCACATGAAAGGAGGCAGGGCATGGATGAGAAATTACCCATCACAACCCGCTGCCTCCTGTTAGTAAGAAATGACTCAAACCATTTGATGACAACACCGGTGAGTCCGCATAACTCCCTCAGGTGGAGAAGCAACACACAATGGTCCACAGTGTCAAATGCTGAAGAGAGATCAAGGAGGACAAGAATTGTCTTTTCCCCCCGATCTCTAAACCCTAAGGAGATCATTTTGCACCCGAACTAATGCAGTTTCAGTGCTGTGCCTGGCCCGAAAGGCTGACTGGAAGGGATCATACAACTCATGGGTCATGAGATGCTCTCCTAACTGAAGGGATACCACCTTCTCAACAACCTTTCCCAGAAATGGAAGATTGGAGATAGGACGGTAATTTGCCCTAATCTCCGGGTCCAGCAAATGTTTATGTACTAGTAATCAAAGTGTGAAGCTATCCATGAAACATATCTGAAGAAAAAAATAACTTTGCTTTAAGAATTGTGAAACAAAGTTGCATGTGCCACAGTTTACGGTAATTTGGGGGTATTGCTCTGTGGTAGAGCATTTGACTGTAGTTCAAGAGTTCCCTGGTTCAAGTCCAGGTGCCCCCTTAAATACTGTCATTATGTAAGAAAGAATGAGAAAGCTACACATACATTGCAGTTCTAGTCTGCTACGATTGTAGTAAACTGCTGGGATTACAAACTTGTTATGATAGCTTTAGAGCAACATCTCAAACAGTTGCCAAAACAATAGTTCCAAAAATTAGAAACTTCTTTTATTGTTAAATAAGAAAGTAAAATTACTGGGTAGAAAAATGTTGTCAGGAATTATTTTTCTACATAATGGCAATGAAATTATAAAGGTACATGTGAAGGAATCACAGTGCACTACTCTTTTCAATATTGAGAAAATAATGCATTTTATTGTAGTTGCACTCCACAGTTTCACATGATGTAATCTGACCCAGTTAGGGAATAGCTTAGGGGTAGAGAATCTAACTTCAGATGAAGGGGTCCCAGCTTTCAATCCATGTGCTCCCTCAGGTTATATTTTATAACTGGGCATGTGGATTAAAAAAAGTATATATAAATATAACTACTCAGAGGAATGTTGTGGGGATGAATGTAACATTTAGTGATTGAATAAGTGTACGAATAGAAAACTACTCTGAACAACTTGATGAGTACAGATTTGGTAATCAGTTCTCAATGGATGACATTTAGTCATAGAAAGTCTTTCTGTTTTTGAAGTGAAATCAACTGTATTTTATCACTTTAGAAATTGAAAAACTGATGAATAAAGGTTGATGCCAAGAAAAAGTAAAATGACTAGCACAGAAAGCAAATGAAGATTCCTTGCTTACAGAAGACAAAATCAGAATTAGGCTAGAATATTTATTAACCAAATCCTACCTCTAGAAAAGTGTCTAAACAAAAGTGAAGTAGAGAGAAGGAGATACCCTCTAGTTCAAATGCCATTTCACTATCTCCATTTGGACATTGGAGTTTGCCCTTTTAGGGGCAGACCAGGTTGTCCTGGTGCACTCCTCCCCTTTCCATCAGGTTGGTGTGCTCAAAAGGGGAGGGGCCTGGGGATAGAACAATGGACAGGCAACAGGAAGGGGAGGGGCAGGTGGAGGTACATAAGGGACAACACAGGAGTGGTTCAGCCACTTTTGCTGGAATTTTGATTTTTCTGAACTGCAGCACATCAGATTGACATCAGAAGGATTTGGGCAGGTAAGCAGTAACAGACTTTCCAAAAAAAAAAAGGGGGTTCTTAATTGTATGAATGATAAAGACAAGTATATCATAGTTAGGCAGTGCAATGTGGTAGGATTTTTTGAATAGATGGTAGGAATAACCCTTCTTGCTTTAAAAAAACAAACAAGCTGCCCTTGTAGTGCAGCGGTAGTTTCTCTGACTACAAAGTAGAAGTTTTGTGTGGTTTGAATTTTGTGGGGGTCATTAGGAGTAAAAAGAAAAGAAATGAATAGGTAGAACCCTCAGATTGTGTACTGTTTTATGCCTGCATTTTAAAGAAAGAAAAGCATTGTGGTAATGGATAAGTGCATTTCTAGAGGCAAGATTGGTGCCCGAGTGTTTTTACAGACTTGTAGGTTGTTTGTAATTTGCTGAAAGAAGGTCGGGGGAGGTGCGAGAGCACCACACAGTGGACATGGTGTTTTTCGGTCAGCTGGGGCAGACACCCATGTGTCACAAGGCATTAGCGGCTAGTTGGAAGAGCGAGAGCACCACACATGCTTGGTTTTTCTCGTTGGCAGAGCAGAACACCTGTTTGGTTGGGGAAAAGTTTTTGGGAGCCATGGGAAGGCAGAAGGTAGAGCGGGGAGTAAAAGCAGGTGGAAAAGCCATCAGCTGGGGTGAGAGTGCCACGTGGTTTGGAGCGTTTTGTCTAGGATAGCTGGGCAGTCGCCCACCTGGTCAGAGGCAGAGGAAGGAGCAGCAGTGAGCAAACGAGAAGGATCAGGCTGAAGGGCTGGAGACTGGAAGCGTGAAGCCTGCATGGCTGTGAGAGCACTGCTGGGAGGGTTTATGTGTGGGAACCTGCATGGGAAATGAGGGGAGGGAGGAATGCTCTGGGAGAGGGGAAAGGACGGCATTAGAACATACGTGCCATGAGGGGTAGCAGGTGTTGAGGCCCTGCAGGACACAAGGGAAAAGCGGTTGAGCCTGCAATTTTTCTGGGTGGCATGGGACACCAATGGAGGGGTTTCGGGAGCAACACACTGGACTGCAGGGAATGTGGGGGGGTCACAGGGGCCCAAGGGGGCGAGTCAGAGCAGTGTGGCCTTGCTGGTCGCACGCCGGTGACCGCGTGGGTAATTGGAGGACTAAAAAGGTGGCTGACCGGGGGGACAGTATGGGATTTGAGCCCTATGGCTCAGTAGGCTAGTGGAGTGAAGGAGGGTCCCCCATTTTTGGTTTAAGGGCCTGAAGGACAGGCCAAGAAAGTGGGGGGGTGATCAATGCAGTGGACAAGTGGCATGATGCCACACGCTGGGGGAGCATGGCAGGAGGATGCCTGGAAACAAGGAAGGTTTTGATAAAAAAAGAAGAAAAAGAAGAAAAGAGAAGCCATAATCAGCCACACGGCGTGACATCACATGCTTGGGGAGGGAAGGGGGCACAGACCAAGAGAGAGCAGGGGCTCCAGTTGGATGGGCAGGAGGGCCTAGTGACAAGAGACCTAGCGATCTGGAGGAGAGAAAACCCAGAGACCCAAAAATGAAAAGGAGGCTTGACAGGGGGCCTAGCAAGGGGAAAAAGGGGGAGCAACCAGAGGACCAGGGGAAATTGGGCCTGGACATGCAGCAGGATGCAACGCATCATTTCAGGCCAAGGCCAAAAAAAAAAATGAGGGAGGAGCACGTGCATCTCAGTTGGAGGCTGCCTATGGGGGGAGTTGGGTCTGGCCTCTCAGGTTATGGCCCCCGGATTACTGTTTAAATCAGTTTTATTTTATTTTCCAGTGTTTTCACAGGTGACAAAGCAGAGAGCATGGCACTCAAGAAGAGCAGGCCTTCAAAGGAAGATGCCTACAAGGCGATAGTGGAGCTGGCTGAAAAGGCCAATAGGATGTGGGAGTTGGTGGAAGGGGAGGAACCAGGGAGGTCTGGGGAGAAAAGGAAAGTGGGGAACGGTAAAGGGGGCAGAGGGAAGTGGCCAGTGGGGAAGCCACACAGCTCAACCAGGGTGCAACCTCAGATGGTGGGGCTAACCAAGGTGGCTAATCCAGTACCCCTGCACCCAGGAGACCTGGCCTCGTCAGTGCCTCCCCGGGACAGGTGGTGGTTCCCCAGTAGAGCCCAGTCTGGATCCCCAGCATACAGTGATTCCTCCACAGCCACTAGTGGGCCTACCAACCCTTCAACCAGAGGGAAACATGCTGGGGCACCAAGATGCTAGCAGGCAGCAAGGAATGGACACGGTCACAGGTAATGCACCCGGCTCCGTTGGTGACAGTATCAAGGAGTACATAGGTCAGATCATTTCGCTACTTGGTTTGGGGGGCTTGAGCCAGATGGAGACTGCACTAGCTGAGACTAGAGCAGGAGAAGAGGTGGTGAAGGAGAAGGAAGGTGGAGTTGAAAAGGAGGGAAAAGGAACAAGGGAGATAGGAGCTCCAGGGATGAGAGTGGGTGAACACGTACCACTGACCACAAAAAAAAAATATGGAAGGGAGAATATGTGGATATTTTTGCTTTAGTAAGCTGGGACGCAGCAGCAAAATATGAAGAAACAGAGGATATAGGGAAAAGTGAAATGACGGTGGCAGTAGTTTTGTTAGGCAAGAAAGAGGAGGACAAATTCACAAAAGGGAAGACTTGGGAGGGGTGGTTCATAGGTTTCACCACATTCTCAGCCATAGTGTTGGAAAGAAGGCCTGAATTGGGCATCCCGCTCATCACATACTCCCTGATAATAAGGAGATCAAAGGCAAAAGGGGGTGTGGGCTGGATATATTATGACAAATTCTTCCGGCAAAGGATGGCCACATATGGGGATGTATGATGAAACATGAAACAGATTTATGGACAGATTACGTAACCGATCAGTCCACACCAGAGGGAGAGTTTGGAAAAAAAGGTACCATGCTACAAAGATGTTGCTGGGCCTACAATAGGGCTTTTTGCTCATGGACACAATGCCGTTTTCGGCATGCCTGTTCAAAATGTGGGAGATCACATCTAGTGATCAGTTGCAGGATGACATGGGTCCAAGGAACGCAAGGAGCTGGGGGGCTTGGGTCGGGTCAACAGTTCTTTTGGGAAGGGCAGGGGTATAAAGGCTAGACAGGAATAAAGGGGGGAGGGGGAGGTGGTATGCAAATAGAGGGAGTAAAAATCATTGACCAGCAAGGCCGGGCATCAGCCGGGGGGGGAAGCTGGTGGGGAAAAAGAAACAAGGACGGGGTAATAATTTAGAGCAGCAAGAACCCCTATCAGGATAGAGGCATGGAAGGAATGGTTGGACAGGTACCCAGATAAGGAAATGGCAGAAATGATTAAACAAGGTTTTCACACAGATTTTTCTCTACAGTGTGAGGGACCAAAACAGGCCAGAGAGGCAAACAATCTGGGCTCAGTGAGAGGGAGGGAAGACATGTTACAATGGAAGATAGAGAAGGAGAAGGCAGCAGGGAGAGTAGAGGGATCATATGACACCCCCCCATTAGAGAACATGAGGATTCCCCCATTAGGTTTGTTTCCCAAAAAACAAGAAGGGGAATTTAGGGTGATTCATTACCTATCCTTTCCCGAAGGTGAGTCGGTCAATGATTTTATTGGCGAGGAATATAGTAAAGTGACATTTTCCATGCTGGAAGATGCAGTCCGGATTATCCAGGCAACTGCAGATGCATGGATGGCTAAGACAGACATACAGTCAGCTTTCAGACTACTTCTGGTTAGAAGAGAGGATTGGGACCTGTTGGGGTTTAAAATTGGGGGACAGTACTATTTCAAAAAAGCTATGCCCATGGGTTGCTCTATAGCATGAGCCACATTCAAAGCCTTTAGCACATGTTTGCAGTGGATATTCCAAGAAAGGATTGGTTATAAAACAGTGATTCACTATTTGGATGATTTCCTTTTCATGGGCAGTGGAAAGAGGGAAATGGAAAGAATGTTAGCCAGTATCCAACATCTGTGTCAGGAACTGGGGGTCCCACTGGCACCGGAAAAAACAGAAGGGCCTAGTAGAGTGTTAGAGTTTCTGGGCATCGAGATAGATGCCGCGGGGGAAGTATTTCGGTTACCAGACAAAAAAGTGAAAAAACTGAGGGAATTGATTAAGATACATACCAGTAGAAGGAGGGTACAGCTAAAGCAGGTACAACAAGTATTGGGGCATCTGAACTTCGCGTGTAGGGTTATTGGGCCAGGGATGGCTTTTACAAAGAGGCTAGCAAGGGTCACAGCCAGAGTGGCCAGGCCACACCATTGGGTAGACTTAACAAAGGGAGTCAAGGAGGATTTCAAAGTATGGGAGGAATTCCTTAGGGAATATAACGGCTGCTGTTTCTGGCAAGAGGAATGGGTATATAACACAGACCTCGATCTTTACACAGACGCCGCCGGAGGCCTGGGCATGGGAGGCTATCTGAGGGGCAGATGATTTGCAGAGCCCTGGCCTTCAGATTGGGTGAGGGATGGCAAGGTGAGGGACATAACCTTGTAAGAGATCATGCCCATCTGGGCATGCACCCTGGTATGGGGAGAAGAATTATGGGATCAAAAAGTAAGATTCTGGTGTGACAATACAGCAGTGGTAGAGGTCTTGAACAACAGGGGAGCCAGGTCAGAAACAGTCATGCAAGATTTGTGACTCTTGGTGCTAAGGGCATCGCAGTTGAACATGTCATTCAGAGCAAAACACATAGAAGGGGTACACAGCACCCTGGCTGACAGCCTTTCTGGTCTGCAACTGGATCATTTCCAGAGGCTGGCACCAACAGTGGAGGAGCAAAAAACACCCATACCAACGAACATATGGGACATTGGCAGGAGGGAGCAGAAATGTTGTTCCGCAGTTCATGGGCACCACAGACTCTGAGGGCCTATGACAGGGCCTGGTGAGTGCTTCAAACATTCAGGGCAACTCATCACATGGAGATAAGTAGGCCATTCACAGAAGAACAATTGGGGAAGTTCACAGTGGAGCAGAGGCAGAAGGGGACATCCCATGCCACAATGGGGGTCTACTTGGCAGGGGTTAGTGTGATCTGCATTCTTAAAAGATGGCAGAACCCAATGAAGTCAATGTTCATTAGAAGGATGATGCAAGGATGGGGTAGGTTAAAACAAGGGATGGTGGATAACAGGAGGCCAATAGGGGAGCAGTGTCTGGGGAAACTGAAGGGAGTGTTGCCAGCAATATGCAGATCAAAGTCAGAGTCTCAGTTATTCCACACAATTTATGTGGTAATGTTTGCCGGAGCCATGAGAGTGAGTGAAGTGGTGGGCCAGTGCAGGCAAGACGGGGAAGGGGGACTGGAATGGGAAGATATAAGTTGGGGGATGAAGGAAATACAGGTCATGATTAAGAGGTCAAAGACAGATCAAAGGGGTCAAGGTTGCATGGTAACTCTAAAGAAACATGAAGAGGGCACAATGTGCCCAGTGCAGGCTTTGTGGGCTTTCACCACAGAGCGTGAAAATAGGACAGGAAAATTATTTCTGCACGGGGATGGAAGCAGAGTCACGAGTTATCAAGCCACTTCACTACTCAAGAGGGGCATGCAATTCCTGGGGGAGGACCCAGTGAATTATTCCTCCCACTCTTTATGGATAGGGGCTGCCTCACAGTGGACAGCGATGGGGGAGACAGTGAATAATATTTTGGAGAAGGGGCGCTGGCGGTTGGCCAGTTACAGAAGATAGATTCGAAAACTGCAGTGTGGAGACTAATGTATCACATAAGTTGGTAACAGACGAGGAGCCACAAGGGGGGGCAAGGGAGTGATGATATGATGGTGAAAACTAAGATCATAAATAAAATATTTATTCTGTTTAAACCCTATAGGAAGAGGGAGGACCAGGGAAGTCTGGATCTGCAGCCACTCCTATATTTATTGGGCAGAAAGGAGAGCTGAGAAAAAGTCTGGAGGAAAGCAGCTTTACCAGGAGGTAAAAAAATGTAAATTGGTATGGCGTGGCATCCATGGGATGAGATGGGCGCAGCTGCTCCCCACTTTGAAAGAGCTGAATGAGTGGCGTCCCACTCCAGACTTAATTATTATTCATCTAGGGGGTAATGACCTTGGGGGCAAATCATGGGTAGACACATATATGCAGATCAAAAAGGACTTAGAGATAATACAGCAGTGGTGGCCTAAGGTATGCCTGGCCTGTCAGATATGATACCAAGGAGAGTTTGGAGATTGGAGCACAGCCATAGAGCTGTGGATAGGGCCAGGAAAAAGATGAACAGAAGGGTAGGGACACTAGTGAGAAAAATGAGAGGACAAGTACTATTGCGGGGGGTGGAAGAGTGGGTAGAAGATTTCTATAGGTCAGACAGTGTCCACTTGTCAGATCTGGCCATAGATATGTTTAATATGCAAATGATGGGTTTTATAGAAGCATGGAGGAGACATGCAGGAAAAATATAAAAAAAAGGGGGAAGAGATGGCTTGGAAGGGGTCCCTCCAAGGTAAAAGGGGGATAGGACCCTAAGTGGGGGAAAGCCAGTCATCCAACGCAAGCTGGAGACTGGCTACTGGGAAAATGGGGGGGAAGGAGGGGGGAAAGAAAAAAGAATAAGACGAAAAGAGGAAGAAGCGGAAGGAGAAAAGCGGTCTCGTTTTTCACCGTTACCTAACAGAAAAGGAGAAGAAGAAGGAACCCAGGTTCTCACCTGGGGAGAAAAGAGGAAGAAAGAGGGATGATCAGAGATGGATATATGGTTGGAAATAAATGAAATTGTGAGCGATATAATAATAAAAGATGATAAATGGAAAATGGAATTATGATATATAAAGGTAGGATCTGCCAAATCTGAGCACAACAACAAACAATGGTCTCTGTCTTTTTGTGAGGAAAAAGGGGGGAATCCGGGACAAATGATTTTGATGAGGAAACATACAAATATTAAAAAGTAGTGTAAATCATAGTGGTCATAATCCAGTAACTTTATTTTACATTATTGTCTTTGAGGAAACAAAGCATGCTGTCTATAGTATAAGGTGAAATCTAAATCGCTAGCTGGTCTGGGAAGGGGGCTTAATTTTTTACAGACTCTTTGGGACTCAAATGAAGAACAATGCTGGAATGGTTTAACCGATTCTGGCAGATTCTGCAAATAATATAAATTGCTCATGAATTTTTAAGTGGAAAAATAGAGGAGCAAATGTTTGCACTGTATTGACAAATGAATAGATAGAAAAACATATTCAGAAAATGCAAAGACAGTGTGTAAAGGAAGGGATTTCTTTTCACATTGCATTACAAACTCCTTAAGTTCTAAGCCAAGAATGAGTAGGACGCATAAGAGATATGCTCCATCAGTGATACCCTGGCTTTTGATATTATACATGAGGACAGAAAGAATTCCCATATATTCATTGCTTAATCCAATGATGCTGCAGTACCTTATGGCATAAATTTCTACTATGAAGGGAACTGCTAGTCTGTACAAACTGTCCTGCCCCAGAGCTAATCATGACCTCTACAGATGAAGAAATTTGACGATGTCATACCTTCTATTTGCATTAGAATCTATGACAATACTCTATATTTGTTGAGTTACTGCACACTTAGCCATAAGTTGGATTCCTCAGTCATCACTGTTTAAATGTACAGGGCCAGAATGTTGGAATCGGCATTCGCTCATTCACAAGGAACTCTAGAATCTAAGACCACTCTAAATGCAACCACCTCACAATTAGAAAAAGCTGTACTGTTAAACAATCAGGGCCTAAGAGTCAATAAATGCCTGCCAATTGCTACAACTATACCAGTCTATGTGTACAAAACTGACAGTGTTTATTTAACACATTTCTAGGACATGCACCAGGAGAATAAATCCAATCTCCATTGAAGTTTCTCTTTACTACTGTGTTGATAGTAAATGTTGGTATTCTTCAGCTTTCAATTACAGATTTTATGAAAAATGCATAAGATTATTTGTTCCAGATTCTCATGCAAATAACTGTATTTTTGCTGTAACATTAAACTGTTTATGTTCTAGTAATCAAAGTGTGAAACTATCCATGAAACATATCTGAAGAAAAATAACTTTGCTTTAAGACTTGTGAAACAAAGATGCATGTTAAACATGTAAGCTCTTAAACATGCCCTGGTTAATGTAATAGTGGGTTATTGCTCAGTGGTAGAGCATTTGATTGCACAGCCAGAGGTCCTTTGTTTAAGTACTGGTGCCCCTTAAGGCTTGTCATTCTGTGAGAAAGAATGAGAAAGCTACACATGCATTGCAATTCTAGTCAGCTACGATTGCGGTAAACTGCTGGGATTACAAATTTGTTATGAAGCTTTAGAACAACATCTCAAACAGTTGCCAGAACAATAATTCCAAAAATTAGAAACTTATTTTATTGTTAAATAAGAAAGTAAAATTACTGTGTAGATAATAGAGAATAAATGCAAACTCCATTGAAGTTTCTCTTTACTACTGTGTTTGTAGTAAATGTTGGTATTCTTCAGCTTTCAATCACAAATTTTATGAAAAATGTGCAAGATTATTGAGTTTGCTGTTCCAGATTCTCATGTAAATAACTGCATTTTTGCTGTAACATTAAAATGTTTATGTACTAGTAATCAAAGTGTGAAGCTATCCATGAAACATATCTCAAGAAAAAATAACTTTGCTTTAGGACTTGTGAAACAAAGAGGGTTGTCCAATTAAAGGGGCAGAACCCATTGTCCCAAGGCCCTGACAAGATTAGTGGAAGCTCAGGGGAGGGAGGGGGAGGAAGGGGGAGGAAAGGGGAGAAGAGATGAGATCACAAAAGGGGGGAAGGACCTCGTGAGGTCAAAAAGAATGTGGAGCAAGGGGAGTGGTGGGAACAATGAGGTGGCAGCCAATAATTGTCTGAATAGAACAAAGGGCTGGGCCAAACTGTTGCGGTCTGAGTAGAAGACAGAGAGTGCGAATAGAAGTGTTTGTTGGCTGTGGGGGGTTTTCTTGGGGGTATGATGAGGGAATGGGAGGGTGTCAACAAAAAGGTTTTGGGGGTTTAAAAAGGAGAGAGCAGCGAGAGGGAATTTTTTTCATGGAGTGCGCACCCACAGAGGCAAAGGTGCACTGAGGAGCTTCAAGAATTACAAAAGCCCGGCCTACCATGTGGGATGGTGTCTGATGTCATCACCATGCGGTACAAGGCCCAGGCGCCATACAACAGATGGTATGCCTGTGGAGGGGGGTGAAGGGGAGTTTGGCAGAAGCACACTGGGAGCATGTGAATTTAAGGGCTGAATGTGAGGAGTAAATACAAGAAATAAATAAATAAAATATAATTATTTAAAAAAAGGAGAAAAGGAAAACAAAGTTAGGTAAGGGACTCATCACAGCTGGAAGCAGCGGCGTGTGGGCCTGAGAAGGGGTGAGGGGGGTCAGGCGAACCAGGGGACAGGCATCCCTGGAAGGAGGGGGTGGTGGGACACAAGGACCGGATCTCTCAGGGCCCGGGGGCTGTTGTGGGGGAGAGAGGCAGACGCTGCCACACGTGGCTCAGGGTCTGGGGTAACCAAGAAACAGATAACAAGAAGGGCAGGGTGCAGGAGTAAAATGGATGCGTGGAGCCCATGGCAACAGAACATTGGTCACTCCAGGTGTAGCAGTGGAATGGGTGCCATGCTGGGTGGGGGAAGACAGGCCATTGGGAGCATGCTGGGTGGGTCCCACAGGATATAGTAGTGGAGAACCATTGGAATGGAAGGCTAGATAGCCATAGTACAGTGGAAAAGGAAAAGGACATTGTGAGGGCTGTGGAGACCATGAACCATGGGGGCAATCAGGGAATGGGGGGGGGAAGATGGGGTCTCTGGATGTTCATTTGGGGAGAATCCAGTGGGGGCAGCTGGTGGGGGACAGGAGGCCAAGGTAAGCTCTTAGACGTGACCCAGTTAATATAATTTGGGGGTATAACTCAGTAGTAGAGCATTTGACTGCAGAAATGAAGCAAGAAAAAGAGATATATGGTAAATGGTTATGTGTTGTTTGACTATTATATCTCATTTCAGTAGATACTCAGGAGAATGGCACCAAAGAGATCAAAGCGCAATAAGGAGGAGTGCTATCGGGCGGTGATGGAGTTAGTGGACAAAGCACATCGGTTACTGGAGGTAGCGGACCCGGATGGAGGGGAAGGTCATGAAGAAGAAGGAGGAGTAGGTGAAGGGTCAGAAGAGGGATACAAGGGTGCCAAAATGGTCATGGGCACCAGTGGCCCGGCCTGTGGTCCCAGTACCAATGCTGGTGGTTCCTCAAGGTCCATCTCCCTGTAACCCAGTAGCTGAGCCAACCCCAGTCCCTGTGCCTGCTCCAGCACCAGTACTGGAACAACCCACCCCAGTGGCTCCATCCCCCTTGCCGGAGCTGGTACTGCCTCCCCAGGGTCCAATACTGACACCAGATCCAGCGGGAGTGCCCCAACCAGGGCCAGCATCATTCAGCCATGACCATCAGGTAATTTGGTGGTGACACTAGAGAGTAATGTGAAGGAATATGTGGAACATATGCTGTAAACTATGGGAGAGAATGAGCTAGGGCAGTTGGAACAATTTTAGGAGAAATAAAAGGTGCCGGAACCGGAGGGGGGGTAGGGATCCATTGTGGGACCCATGTCAGAGAGGGAGGTGTGGGTGCCTGGGGTTAGGTTAGTGGACCATGTGCCTGAGGCCATGAAAGAGAAAATGTGGAAGGGGGAATACGTTGACATATTTGCCTTGGTGATTGTGGAGAACATGGATAAGTATGGAGAAAAGGACAGCTTTGAGAAAAAAGACATGGCGGCTGCAGTGGTGGTATTAGGTAAGGGAGAAGAGGACAAGACATGGAAGGGAAAAACCTGGGGCAACTGGTCCACAGGTTTTACGTATTTCATGGTGATTGACATTGAGAAGCAGCCGGAGCTCGCTACCCCACTATTAACCTATTCCCTCATTACAAAAAATGCATACAAGAAAGGGGTCATAGCTGGCTAAGATATGGTGAAAAATTTAGGAAGAGAGGGTGCATTTTGGGGATGTAAAATGGGATGCTCGACAGATAGATTTATGATTGGAAACTTGTACCGGACCCACTGAAAAAGAGGTGGAGGGAGACAAGAGAGGGGCCGGTGTCAAAGGCTGATTGGGGATACAATCAGGCGATCTGTTGATGGCCTAATTGTCGATTCCAACACGTCTGCTTCAAGTGTGGAGGGCACCACCCAGCGGCCAAGTGCAGGTACATTTGGGAAAAAGGCCTCGGGGGGCAGGACGATGTGTACCAGCAACCCTTTCAGGCCAATCAGGGTGCCTTTCAGGCCCTGCAGTGGGGGTGGGGCAACAGAGGTCAGGCAAGTGGGGAAGGGGTAGGTGACACCCATACCAAACCTGACATTAGGACAACTGAGAGTTTGGGGGCAGTTTAGATTGGCATGGGCATTTTGCTGCATGTCCACTCAGGGAAAAGGGGCAATTTTGGCAAGTAAAATTTCAAAAGGAGGTAGCAGCAGGGTGGATGGAAGGCCCATTTGAATCCCCCACTGCTGAACCTGCAGGTGTCACCACTGGGATTGATTCCCAAGAAACAGCCAGGAGAGTATCAGGTGATACACCACCTCTTGTACCTGGAAGGGGACTCAGTTAATGATGCCATAGGAGAAGAGGACAGCAAGGTTATGTATGCCACCCTGTAGGAGGCAGTGTGGCTCATTAGAACCAAGCAGGGGGTGTGGCTGGCCAAAGATGGACATACAGTCTGCCTTCTGACTGCTGCCAGTCCGGCAGGCAGATTGGGAGCTGCTAGGTTTCCAGGTGGATGGGCTGTATTATTTTGACAAGGTAATGCCAAGGGGGTGTTCAATAGTATGAGCCACATTTGAGATCTTTAGTACCTGACTACAATGGGTGTTCCAGAGGCAGTTGGGATACTGGACAGTGGTGCATTACCTTGCCAATTTTCTGTTCATCAGGGAAGGAAGAAAGGAGACCAAGGTGATGTTGCAGGATTTCAATCCATTATGCCAGAAACTGGGGATGCCACTTGCTGACAATAGAACAGATGGGTCACTCCAGATGATTGAGTCCTGGGTTTGGATTTGGACATGGTACAGGAGCTGTACTGGTTACCAGAGCAGAAGGTCAAAAGGCTGCAAGGGTTATTAAGGCAGGTTGGGGTAGCTGATGGGTGCACCTCCAGCAGGTGCTGCAACTATTATGGCAGTTGAATTTCACACGTAGAGCCATTGTTCTGGGGCGCACATTTACAAAGTGTTTAGCCTGGGCCATGCGAGGGGTGAAGCAGCCCCATCACAGGATAAACCTTACTAAAGGGACCAGGGAGGACTTGGTGGTGTGGGAACATTTCCTACAGGTTTACATGAGTCAGACATTCTGGCAAGATGAGTGGCTGAACAACATGGACCTGCAGCTGTATACAGATGCGACCGAGGGTGTAGGTATAGGGGGTTACTTCCAAGGTAAATGCTTTGTGGCACCATGACCCAAAGAATGGGTGAGGGGAAACGTGACGTGGGACATCACTTGCCTAGAGCTATTCCCCGTTTGGGTGGCAATCTTAGTCTGGGGAGGGGTGCTCAGGAACAGACAGGTCATGTTTTGGAGTGATAATCAGGCAGTCATAGAGGTGCTGAACAAAAAGTGGACCAGGTCAGAGAGAGTCATGAGGTTTTTTAAGGAGGATGGTGCATTTAAGACCGACCCTGAATATGCCATTCAGGGCTAAGCACATTGATGGGTTGGAAAACATGATAGCTGAATGCCTCTCCTGCTTGCAGATGGACAAATTCTGGCTCATCGCACCCAGAGCGGAGGTCAGTGGGACCACCATCCCAACGTACATATGGACGACTGGATTGGGGGAGCCAAAGTATTGTTCCAAAACTATGGGGCTGCAAGGACCCTTAGAACTTATGGAAACTCATGGAGGGCATTTCAAACATTTTGGGAACAATACAGGGGACAGGTAAGTGGGGCAATAATGCAGGAGCAGGTGGCCAGATTCATAGTGGGGGGATGGCAACAGGACATAGCACAGGCCACAATGGGGGTTCACCTGGCAGCTATAGGGCAAATATGTACCTTAAAGGGGTGGGAGGACCCCACGAAGAGCAGTCTGATCTGCAGAATGATGCAGGGTTGGGACCAGGGGGCAGAAAAGAAACAGGACACCAGGAAGCCAATAGGGAAGAGCCTATTGGCAAGACTGGGGGAGGGTGCTACACCACATAGGTAGCTCAATGAGCAAGGTAGTGTTATTTCAAGCCCTGTATATGACTACATATAGTGAGCCATTCAGGTTACACAGATGCAGTGGCAGTGCAGTTGATCTGGTCAAAGATGGACCAACAAGGTCAGGGCAGCAGAGGGTGGATGCGGAGACATAGCAATGTAGCCATTTGCCCGGTGGGGGCCCTGCACATGTATGTGTCTGGACATCCCACTGGGGGAGCCCTGCACTGTTCATGCACAGGGATGGGAAACCAGTCACCAGATATCAGGAGAGGGCGGTACTGTGCAAAGGCCTCAGATTTTGGGAACCAATGGAAGGTTACTCTTCACATTCATTTAGGAGAGTGCTGCTGTGGTGCATCATGTTAAGCATGGGTTATGTATTTTAATGCCAGACCTCTTCATAATACACCTGAGTGGCAATGACCTGGGGACATGGCCCTAGCTGGACATACTTTACCACATAAAAGAGTATGTGCAGACAATTAAACAGTGGTGGCTGGAGGTTACACTGACATGGTCAGAGAGCACACCAAGAAGGATGGCATAAAAAGAAGAGCCACAAGGGCATGAACTGGGCCAGGAAGCTCATGGACACAAAGGTGGGCAGGCTGTTTGAGGCCCTGGGAGAATTGGTAATTCATCATACTATTCAGGAACAGGTAGATGAATATTTCCGAGGAGAGGGGTGCATCTCTTGGATCTTGGGCTGGCCCTGTTTTAACCAAGAAATGGCAAACACCATCAAGGTATGAATGATGTGAAAGGGAGTGGTAAAGTAAATACAGAGATATATATATAAAAAAAGGGGGTGAGGGAGAGGAAAAAGGGGGAAGTTCACCATCCATCGCAAGCTGGAGGTGAACTAGTGGAAAAAAGGGGGGAGGAGGACAGGAAAGAAAGCGGGAGTTTAAAAGGGGAAACATGAAAAGGACACAGGTTCAATGAGAAAGAAGCAGGGGCACGGTGCAACCACACACAATATTGTTTGTGTTTTATTGAAGGGGATCTGGAGACAAAGATGATTGTTAAAAATGTAAGCTGTTAAACGTACCCTGGTTAATGTTATTTGGGAGAATAGCTCAGTGGTAGAGCATTTGACTGTAGATCAAGAAGGCTGTGATTCAAGTCTGGGTGCCCCTTTAAACTTTGTCCTTGAATAAGAAAGCTACACATTCATTGCAATTATAGTCAGCTATGATTGTAGTAAACTGCTGGGATTACAAACTTGTTATGATAGGTTTAGAGCAACATCTCAAACAGTTGTCAGAACAATAATTCCAAAAGTTAGAAACTTCTTTAATTGTTAATTGGTAAAAAAGAAAGTACAATTGCTGTGTAGATAAATGTTGGCAGGAATTATTTTTCCACATAATGGTAATCAAATTATAAAGGTACATGTGAAGGAATCACAGTGCACAGCTCTGTTCCATATTGAGAAAATAATGCATTTTATTGTAGTTGCACTCCACATTTTCACACAATGTAATCTGACCCAGTGAGGGAATAGTTTAGGGGTAGAGAATCTAACTTCAGATGAAGGGGTCCCAGCTTTCAATCCATGTGCTCGTTCAGGTTATATTTTATAACTGGACATGTGGATTGAAAACGTATATATAAATATAACTACTCACAGGAACATTGTGGGGATGAATGTAATATTTAGTGATTGAATAAGTGTACGAATGGAGAACTACTCAGAAAATCTTGATGAGTACAGATTTAGTAATCAGTTTTGAACGCATGTCATTAAGGCGTAGAAAGGCTTTCTGTTTTGAAGAAAATCAACTGTATTTTATCAGTTTAGAAATTGAAAACACTGATCAATAAAGGTTGATTCCAAGGAAAAGTAAAGTGACTAGCACAGAAAGCAAATGAAGATTCCTTGCTTGCAGAAGACAAAATCAGAATTAGCCTAGAGTATTTATTAACCAAATCTTACCTCTAGCAATGTGCCTACACAAAAGTGAAGCAGCGAGAAGTGAATACCCTCTAGTTCAAATGCCATTTCATTATCTGTGTTTTGACAAATGATGTTGATGTGGAAATGTAAAAATATTAAAAAGTAGTGTAAATCATAGTGGTCATAATCCAGCAACTTTATTTACAATATTATCTTTGAGGAAACAAAGCATGCTGTCTTTGGTATAAGGTGAAATCTAAATTGCTAGCTGGTCTGGTATGGGGCTTCATTTTTTTACAGGCTCTTTGGGACTCAAATGAAGAACACTTCTGGATTGGTTTGACTGATTCCGTCATATTCTGGAAATAATATATATTTCTTATGAATTTTTAATTGGGAAAAGAGAGGAGCAAATGTTTGCACTGTATTGACAAATGAATGGATAGAAGTAACATATTCAGAAAATTCAAAGACAGTGCAGAAAGGAAGGGATTTCTTTTTACACTGCATTACAAACTCCTTAGGTTCCAAGCCAAGAATGACTAGGATGCATAAGATATATGCTCCATCAGTGATACTCTGGCTTTTGATATTATTCATGAGGACAGAAAGAATTCCCATATATTCATTGCTTCATCCAATGATGCTGGAGTAACTTATGGCATAAATTTCCATTATCAAGGGAACCGCTAGTCTGTTGTAAAAACAGTCTTGCCCCAGAGCTAATCATGACCTCTATAGATGAAGAAATTTAATGATGTCATACCTTCTATTCACAGGATGATCTATGACAATACTACCTATTTGTTGAGTTACTGCACACTTATCCTAAAGTTGGATTCCTCAGTCATCACTCTTTAAAGTGTACAGGGCCAGCATGTTGGAATCTGCATTTACTCATTCTAAGACCATTCTAAATGCAACCACCTCATGATTAAAAAAAGCAGTACTGTTAAACAATCAGGTCCTAAGAGTCAATAATTGCTACAACTACACCAGTTGATATGTACAAAACTGATAGTATTTACTGAGCAGATTTCTAGGACATGCACAGGAGAATAAATTCAAACACCACTGAAGTTTCTCTTTACTGCTCTGTTGATAGTAAAGGTTGGTATTCTTCAGCTTTCAATCACACATTTTATGAAAAATGTGTAAGATTACTGAGTTTGCTCTTCTAGATTCTCATGCAAATAACTGCATTTTCGCTGTAACATTAAAATGTTTATGTACTAGTAATCAAAGTGTGAAGCTATCCATGAAACATATCTCAAGAAAAAATAACTTTGCTTTAGGATTTGTGAAGCAAAGATGCATGTTAAACATGTAGGCTCTTAAATGTGCCATGGTTGAAGTAAATTGGGGGTATAGATCAGTTGTAGAGCATTTAACTATACATCAAGAGGTCCCTGGTTCAAGTTTTGGTGCTCCCTTAAGTCTTGTCATTATGTAATAAAGAATGAGAAAGCTACACATGCATTGCAATTCTTGTCAGCTATGATAGCTGTAAACTGCTGGGATTGCAAACTTGTTATGATAGCTTTAGAGCAACATCTCAAACAGGTGCCAGAACATTAATTCCAAAAATTAGAAACTTATTTTATTGTTAAAGAAGAAAGTAATATTACTGTGTACATAAATGTTGGCAGGAATTATTTTCCACATAATGATAATCAAATTATAAAGGTACTTGTGAAGGAATCACAGTGCATAGCTCTGTTCAGTATTGAGAAAGTGATGCATTTTATTGTCCTGGAGTCCCCTCTTTTCCCCACAAAAAGGCAGAACACCAGTGCGTTGTTGTGCTCAGATCGTCAATCAATTTATTATAAAACATATTTCCTTTTTATTACATTCCCATCATCATCTTTAGCTATTGCCTTATTACTCCTCTTTTATTATATTGCATTATATCTAAATATCAGTTCAACTCCTCCTCCTCTTCTTCCGCTTCTTCTCTCCTCCCCAGATGAAAACCTCGGAGCCTTCTTCTTCTCTCTTCTTATAGGTAACGGAGATAACCGAGACTGCTTTCTTTTCTATCTGTTGCTCTCCTTTTCCTCCTTTCTTTTTCCTTCCCCCTCCCTCCCTCCCCTCATTTTCCCCTTTTTCTGCCGTCCACCATTGGCAGGCCTGCAAAAAGTCCGACCAGATATCTTCTGCCATGCACCTTTGACAGACCCTCTTGGCCCCCTTTCCAATGGACACTTTCTCCTCACTTCCTTCTTTTTTGGGTGGGTGGGTGGTAACAAAATTATCCAGCAAAAGAGGCAGAGTACCTCTGTGCTGCCTGTTACGTACCCTGTAATTTTTCACCTCCCATTTCCTAAGCCCTCCTATGGTTCACCTGTTCCTCCATTTGCCCCTCCCCTTCCTGACTATTGCCCCACCTGCCTCCCCTTCCCCTCCTCCCTCTGAACACTACCACTTTGCCCTCATGGAAGGGGTCCACCAGGACAATTTGGTCTGCCCCTTAAAGGGCAAACTCCATTGTCCTGGATTCCCCCCTTTTCCCCACAAAAAGACAGAACACCAGTGTGTTGTTGTGCTCAGATTAGCAATCAATTTATTATAAAACATATTTCCTTTTTGTTACATTCCCATCATCATCGTTAGCTATTGTCTTATTACTCCTCTTTTATTATATTGCATTACATCTCAATATCAGTTCAACTCCTTCTCTTCCTCTGCTTCTTCTCACCTCCCCAGGTTAAAATCTTGGAGCCTTCTTCTTCTCCTCTCTTCTTATAGGTAACGGTGATAACTGAGACCACTTTCTTCTCTTTCTGTTGCTCTCCTTTTCCTCCTTTTTCTCCCCTTCCCCCATTTTTCCCATAGCCAGTCTCCAGCTTGTTTTGGATGACTGGCGTTCCCTTTTTTTTGTTCCCCCGACCCCCTCCAGATCTACTTGCTTTTCTGTCTCCTCCAGGCCTCAATAAACCCCATCATCCCTGTGTTAAACATATCCATAGCCAGGTCTGATAAATGCACTCCATCGGACCTGTAAAAATCCTCTACCCATTTTTCCACTCCTCTCATTATTACGTGCCCTCCCATGTTTTTTACCAGAGTCCTCACCCTCCTATTCATCTTTCTCCTGGCTCTATCTACTGCTACATGTCTGTATGCATGTCTCCATACTCTCCATGGTATCATGTCTGACCATGCTAGACTCACATCTGGCCACCATAGTTTCACCTTCTCCAAATCCCTTTTTACCTTTAGATATGTGTCTACCCATGGTTTTTCCCGTATGTTGTTCCCTCCCTGGTGTGTGACAATCAAATCCAGTATGGGTCTCTGCTGCTTCATCTCAAGCAATGTTGAAAGTAATTGTGCCCACTTCCTCCCCCGAATGCCATGCCATATCAGCCTCCAGTGTCTGACATCTTGGCAGAGCTGCTGTCCTCCGGCCTACTTTTCTGCTCTCCTTTCTGCCCAGTAAATGTAGGAATGCTCGCAGATCCACACCTCCGTTAGCCTTCCTCTACCTATTGGATTAAAACAAGGCACTTTTAATACCTTACTCTATGACTTTTTATTCCCCCCTTCCCCCCCTGTTTTGGTCTGTACTTGCAAAACAAACATAGATGGCATGTTAGTCCTTAAACCTTGAAAGCACAAATGTATCTTTTGTAACTGGCAGACCGCCAGCACCCCATTTTCAACATATTGTTCACTGTTTCTCCTTCTGCCACCCATTTTGATGCGGCTCCTATCCAAAAAGTATGGGAAGAATAACTGGCTGGGTCTTCACCCAAAAAACTCCATGCCTTTTTTAAGTATGGCTGTAACCTGGTAACTGGTCACCTTCCACCCATCCCCATGCACAAATAATCTCCCTTTTTTTTTGTATCTCTCTGCGGCATAAGCCCACGGAGCCTTTGCTGGACACAAGGTCCCTTCAGAGTGGGGTTTTAAGGTTATGACACAACCTTTTCCCATGTGATCTGTTTTTGACCTCCTGATCATGAGTTGTATTGTTTCCTGTACCCAAACTATATTTCCCCATTCCAGTCCCCCTCTTCATCCTTACCGCCATGCCCCACTGCCTCACTCACTCTCAATGTACCTGTGAACATTACTACATAGATTGTAAAGAATAGCTGTGTTTCATCCTTGGATTTACAAACCTCTGTGAGTATTCCCTGTAGTCTGGTTAGCCAATGCTCAGCTATCGAGCGCCTCTAGTCCTTTTCCCTTTGTTTCAGCCTGCTCCACCCTTGCATCATCCTCCATATCACATTGATTTTGTGGGATCCTGCCATCTCTTCAGGCTACATACTACACTGATCCTGGCTAGGTATACTCCCATAGTGTTGTATGCCAACCCCTTCTCCCATTGATCCTCTGTAAACTTTCCTAGCTGATCTTCTGTAACTGGCCCACTTACCTCCATGTGGTGTGCCACCCTGAAAGCCTGCAACACCTGCCATGCCCCTTCATAGGCCCTCAAGGTCTGTGGTGCCCATGAGTTCTGAAACAGCATCTCAGCTCCCTCTTGCCTATGTCCCAGATGTTCATTGGGATGGGCGTTTTCAGTTCCTCTGCTGTTGGTACCAGCACCTGGAAATGATCCAGCTGCAGACGGGAAAAGCTGTCAGCTAGGATATTCCTCACCCTGTCTGTGTGCTTGGTCCTAAATGACATATTCAACTGTAGCTCTCTCAACATTAACTGCCTCAAAACCTGCATTACTAGCTCTGACCTGGCACCCTTGTTATTCAGGACATCCACCACTGCCCTATTGTAACACCAGAAAGTCACCTTCTGATTCTGCAACTCCTCCCCTATACCAAGGTGCAAGTCCAAATTGGCATTATTTCCAACAATGTGATGTCCTTTACCCTGCCATCCCTCATCCAATCATCTGGCCATGGTTCTGCAAACCATTTTCCTCTCAAGTACCCTCCCATCCCCGTCCCCCCGCTGCGTCCATATATAAATCTAGATCAGTGTTATAAACCCAGTCTTCTTGCCAGAAGGATATGCCATTGTAGCTACTTAGAAATTTCTCCCGTACCCTGAAGTCGTCTTTTACTCCTTGGTTTAGGTTCACCCAGTGGTGTGGCCTTGTTACCCCTGCTGTTGCCATTGCTAGTCTCCTTGTGAATGTCCTCACTGGCCCTATTGCCCTGCAGGCAAAATTCAAATGCCCCAACACTTGCTGTACCTGCCTTCACTGAACTCGCCTCTTGCGCATGTGTTGTTGTATCAACTCTCTTCACCTCTGCACTTTTTTATTGGGTAAATGAAATACCTCCCTCAACGTATCTACTTCAATCCCCAAAAACTCCAGTACCTTGCTAGGGCCTTCTGTTTTTTCTGGTGCCAGTGCCACGCCCAGCTACCCACATAATAGCTGAAAACTTGCCAGCATCTCTTCTGTCTCTGTGCATCCACTGCCTATCAGTAAGAAGCCATTCAAATAGTGTATCACCATCTTATACCCAGTTTTCTTTTAAAAGATCTATTGTAGGCAGGTGCTGAAAGTTTCAAACGTAGCACAAGCTATAGAACAACCCATAGGCATAGCCTTATCAAAATAGTATTGTACTTCAATTTTAAATCCCAAAAGGTCCCAGTCCTCCTTTCTAACAGGTAACAAATGGAAAGCTGCCTCAATATCTGTCTTCGCTAACCATGCATCAGGGTTAGCCCGGATGATCTGTACTGCCTCTTCCAGTGTGGCATAGGTCACCCTGCTGTGCTTTTCCCCTATAAAGTCATTCACAGAATCTCTCTCTGGAAATGACAGGTGGTGTATCACTCTGTATTCCCCTTCCTGTTTTTTAGGAACCAACCCCAGAGGGGAAATCCTCAAGTTGTCCATCGGGGAAAATGAATACAAACCTTCCACCCTCCCTGCTGCCTTCTCATTTTCAATCTTCTGTCTCAAAATGTCTTCCTTTCCCCTGACTGACCCCAAATTTTTTGCTTCCCTCACTTGTCTTGGCATGTTGCACTGTAGGGGAAAACCCCATCTAACACCTTCATTTAAAGTTTTTGCAGCCTTCCTGTCTGGGTATTCTGTGAGCCACCTCTCCCAGGCCTCACTCCTGATAGGGGTCCTAGTGGCCTGAAATCACTCCCTGCTTAGCCTGTTCCCTTTCTCCCCTCTCGGGCCCCCCTCCCCATCATTGTTCCTCCACCCTTCTCTTCAGTATGACTGGGCTCCTCTACTCCCCTGACCCCTGCCCCTCATCCCTCTGTTCCAGGCCTGACCCCTGTAACCCTGTCCCTCATGAAAGGGCTGGTGACTTGTCTCTTGCACCCCCCTGATTGTGTCCCCTGGGACCACGAGGTCCTGCATCTTGACGCTGGATGGGAACCCACACATTTTGAGCATGCATGCCTAAATCGACACTGGGGCTAGGAACAAAATGCTCTGTTGTATCCCCAGCAGCATTTTTGCAACATCCCCCATTTTCTGCCCATCTCACCTTCCAGTGTAGATTGCTCGGTAATGTAGTCCATCCATAAATCTTGCTGTTTAGTGTCCCATCTTACATCCTCATATGTGGCCATCCTCTGGTGAAAAAATTCATCATAGTATATCCACCCGACCCCCACCTTTGCTTTTGCTGACCATATGCTCAATGAGTATGTGATCAGTGGGATCCCCAGCTCTGGCTTCTTCTTCATCACTATGGTGGAATATGTGGTAAAACCAACAAACCATCCATCTCACATTTTTCGTTTCATAAATTTATCTTCCTCTTTCTTATCCAATAACACTACGGTGGCTGCCATCTCATTCTTCCCTATACTCTCCGACTCCTCATATTTGGCAGCTGCTTCCCTACTCACCAGGGCAAATATGTCTACACATTCCCCTTGCCATATTTTCTCTTTTGTAGCCAAAGGCACATGCCCCCCTATCCTCATGCCGGGTGTTCCAGTTTCCCATGTACCTTTCCCCAAATGTTCTGTTTCCTTTTTCTTTCCCCCTGTGGCTTCTTTTTCTGTCCTAATCTCCGCCAATGCCAACTCCATCTGTCCTAAACCCCATACCCCCAGTGCCACAATGATTTGACTGATATATTCTTTGATACTTTCACCTACGGAACCTGATACACTACCTCTTGGTCTGTCCATTCCTTGAGGCCTGTTGTCCATGAGCTGCACCAGTCCTGATTCTTGTGATGGTATTGTTATCTGTGGCATCGGGGGTGACAGGGCAACTGTGACCTGGGGCTCTAGCCTGGACTCCTCTGGGGTACCACTGCTGGTTCGAGGGGCACTTGTGGCTCAGAGACACAATGGGGCAGAGGTACTGGGCTGACCGCTTGGGGAGGGGCCACCACCGGAGGCCTTCTTGCACTAATTGTCCTCCCCATCGGCCTTTTCCCACCACCCCCTTTTCCCTTCTCTGCTTTCCACTTCTCCCCAGACCTCCCAGGCTCATCTCCCTCCACTAGCTGCCACATCATGTTGGCCTACTCCGCCAACTCTACAATTGCCTTTTATGCCTCCCCTCTTGACGGCTTGTTCTTCTTTGCTGCCATCGTCCCTCTTTGCCGTGCCTGAAGAAATGCTGTGAAGGAAACTGAAAATGTCGTTCAATATCCAACTGCTAAATTTTGAAACAGGCTGCCCCCTCTTCTCTTCTCTTCTGTTTTTTTTTTCAAAACTCCATAGTAAGTGGGATTTTAAACCTGTGACCTCAGATGCCACCCCCCTCCTCAGTCTTCCCCAGTCCAAGTTTCCCCCCACACAACTACCCCACTGGCCCAATATGGCCATCCATGTCTCTTTGGAAACCCTTGCCTTATTTTCTCCCAGTGGTGCAGTTCCCTCACAATTCCCCTTCCCTTTTCAGTCATCATCTGCCCCCTTCTTTGTCTTGTTCCCTTCTGCCATGCGGCATGATGTCAGACGGCTAGCAAACCGCCTGCCGACATATTATTTATTTATTTAGTTTTCATTGACCATACCTGCCTGTTTTCAGGCACAACCCAGGTGAGGGGATACAGACAAAAGCCAACTGACCTTGAACCAAATTAAGCTGTTGGTGGTCTTAGTGACATGGTTCCCGATAGGGCCTTGCCTTATGCCTGTATAACTTCCGGTTGAAATCTCCATTCATTTGTTTAAACCTTCACCCCTTGCTTCATTATCATTTTGAAATAGCCTTGTTTGGGCTTTCATGGCTAAAACCCCTTCAGCACTTCTACAATCCCCCACATCCCTCTCCCCCACCACACGGTGTGACATCAGATGCCAAGTCTGCCAGACCGCTTGGCTTCCTCTAGGCCTTGCTCCACTAAAATGGTGCTGTAATTGGTCTCTCTCCTTGCTGTTTGCCATGGGAACTTCTCGCCCTCTCCTAATGCCCCTCCTTTTTCTGCACCTATTTTACTTAGCACCTCAGAACCACCTCAGTTCTCTCCCCTTCTTTAGACTGTGCTGTCCCACATCACTCTCTCCGCTATAGCACATTCTTGCCACTGACTCTCAAATGCCAGCTTCTCTCTCTAAACCCCACGTGCTTTCTCCTGTCCCTCTGCCTTAAATAACTCTATTTCTTGCCAGCCCACATCGACTTCACCCTTGCAAGCCACCGCCTTCGATTGTACTGACACTAGGCCAAACAAAACAGTATCACAAGAGCCCAAAATGGCCTTCCAAAAACTCTGCATATCTGGCCATACCCTTATAATGCAGCCTATCTGCTGCAAAATTTGCAAGGCTTCCCTAGCGCCTGATTTTCAGTATGTTTCATTTCTTGGTTACTCTTCTTTTTTTTTTAAACAACATTGCAGTACCATGTAACTTGGCCTAATCTATCACAATGTATTGCCATGCCATAACAGCTCATGCTTTATCCCTTTCATTCATTTCCTCACTTCTGTCACAAACACAGCCATACCACATTACATTCACTATTCTGCTGATAACCAATTTCAAGGCTTCAAAGGCACATGCTTTCAACTATCGTTCTTTTGCTCATTTTCATCAGCAAACACAAACGCATCTTTCTCTTTTTTCTCTTTTTTAAAATATTTCTTACTATACCTTGCACAAATTCATTGCTCCACAAACCTTTTTTGCTGTTTTAATTAGAGTCTTCCCAAAATTTTCTCCACTCTATTGATAGCCAATCTGATGTGCTGATTCTGTTCTAAATCTAACAAAATTATCCAGCAAAAGAGGCAGAGTACCTTTGTGCTGCCTATTATGTACCCGGTAATTTTTTCCCTCCCACTTCCTTAGCCCTCCTATGGTTCACCTGTTCCTCTATTTGCCCCCTTCCTGACTATTGCACCACCCCTTCCCCTTCCCCTCCTCCCTCTGAGCACTACCACTTTGTCCTCAGGGAAGGGGTCCACCAGGACAACTTGGTCTGCCCCTTAAAGGGCAAACTCCATTGTAGTTGTACTCCACATTTTCACGTGATGTAATCTGCCCCAGTGAGGCAATAGCTTATTTATTTATTTATTTGTTTATTTAAGAGATTTACCAGGAAGGCATACTGAGTGGAGTACCGCTCGATTCCAGATGAGCCCTGGGGGTAGAGGGTTTACAAATGAATACAGTTGTATGGAGGAAGACAATAACATACATTTTGTAACTTTCACAGGCAAAGGTACAGTGGTGCTGATGAAAAAGACAATGCATAGGGTGGTTGTTCCAAACACTGGGCGTGGCAATTCTTAGATACAACATAGCGTGGGTTCGAATTTAATTAGTATTAAAACCTTAGGTGCAGACCTAGAATGGTGCCCAGATTGGTGCTAGCAGCTGAATAGGTAGGAGTTAAAAATGGGGATTCAGGGAGGGGGAAGCAGGAGCAATTTGTAGCGAAGTGTGATTCAAGAAGGGTGTTCAGTTCAGGAGTACTTGTGGTATGTCTGATATCAGCTGCCAGGGAATTCCATAATTTGGGGAACCTGAAGCTGAAAGCTGCCTGGCCAGATCTGGTGGCTCTGTGTGGAGTATGTAGGAGCCTAGAGTCTATGTTTCTGAGAGTGTAGGCAGGTGGGGAGAGGGCGGTTAGGGATGATGACAGGTAGGAAGGGAGCATCTGTGACCAGAACTTAGCAGCGGTTCTAGCAACGTGGAGTAATCATCAGTTTTGTAGTGAGGGGAGGGCCAGGGACTGGTAGAGGTCACAGTGATGGGTGTTGGTAGGCGGTCAAGGAGAACAGCAGAAGGAGTTGTAAGGGGTCAAGCCTGGCTAAGTGAGTTGAAGTGACACGTATACAACATACCATAATGATCCATAATCGGAGAATCATTTTTGGACAATTTCTAATCTGGTAGGTAGAGGTATGCAATACTTGTTGCAGTAGAGGCTCCCAGCATGGATGCACCTTTGTGAGGCGCCTATATGCTGAGAAGTCAAGGTGCTGATCTAACCAGACGCTGAGATAACGATATGTGGTGCAGGCCTCGAGGAGATCTGTCCAAGGTGTAGAATGTGGGTGGAGCAGTGAGCCAGGTTAGTTTGGCCCGAGAGCCAAAGGTGAGGGAGACTGTTTTTTTTGAGTTTAAGAATAGTTGGTTTCCGAGGAACCAACGTTGGATGGAGTCGAAGTCCTCCTGGAGATGAGCAGTTAAGGCAGTTGCGGATGGGCCAGAGGTGAACAGCACCATATCGTCTGTGTACATATGGATAGCCGTTTGAGGGCAGGCAGCAGGTAGGTCATTGAGAAAGATAGAGAACAGCAGGGGGCCGAGTACTGACCCTTGGGGGACTCCACTGGTCACAGGAAGTGAGGTGGATCGAGCCTGGCCGATCTGGACTGATTGGGACCTGCCTGACAGGTAAGACTAGAAACAGTTTATTGCGTTCCTAGACAGACCAGCTTGGGCAAGTTTAGTCAACAACAGGGGATGAGAGACTGTGTCGAAGGCTTTTGCCAGATCAATAAATATGGCAGCTGTAATTTCCCCTTTGTCCATGCCTGTAAGGATGGAGTTTGTAAGGTGGAGGAGGGAGGTGGTGGTGGAGTGATTTTTTCTGAAGCCAGCTTGGTAGGGGGTGAAGAACGATATGGTGTCTAGGTAGTGCTGGAGCTGGGATAATACAAGGCATTCTTGAATTTTGGCTAGGATGGGGAGCAGAGATATGGGCCTATAGTTGGATGGGGAGGAGAGGTCCCCTCCTTTGGGTAGGAGGATGACTATGGCTTGTTTCCATATTTTGGGGACTGCCCTGAGTTTAAAGGACAGGTTATAGAGCATGGTTAGAGGGTGGGCTATGGCCGGTGCAGATAGAAGGAGCATTTTAGAATCAAGGCCCGATGGGCATTTGCCTTTGGATGGGTTTAGCGAGTGCAGTATTTTTAGCACCTGGCCAGGAGTAACTGGCCGGAGTGAGAAGGAGGCGGGGAGTTATGGGAGGCACAGAGAGGGGGTTGGGAATGGGAGGAGAGTAGAGAAGAAGTAGTGGTAGAGAAGTATGAATTAAACTCAGTGGCAACCAAGCAAGGATCCTGATGATTTTACATTTTAGATTGAGATGGAGTGGGGTTGGGCGTGGGAGAGAAGGATTTACTGATTTCGAATTGAGTAAGGTGAGCAGTTGTTGTTGAATGAAGTTTTAAAGTAATTTGCTTTTGGATTGGTGTATTAGTCTTGTACAGGTATTTCTCAGTGACCTGTATTGTTGCTGAGCCTGATGATCACCTGTGGCCTTGAAAGATTTCCAGGCCCGGTCTGTGGCTCGTAGTTTTTCCATAACATTTGTAGGTACCCAAGGTAAGTGAGATCCTCTTACTCTGCATCTCCTGAGTGGGGCATGTAGGTCCCAGGTGGCAAGGAGGTTAGTGGAAAAATATTGCAGGGCCTCATCCATGGAGGTGGCCCTGGGGATGACAGACCAGTCAATGGAGTTAAGGTTGTTTAGTAGTGCAGTCAGATCAAGTGATTTATAGCCTCTGCTGTAAAGTGTACAGGGTGGGGGGGCCATTGGACGGAAGATTTTCTGCACAATGAAAATCATATGGTGGTCGCTAAGGGAGTCCGGTAGTAGACCAGCTTTGAGTATCCGATGAGGGTGGGTAGTAAGTGCCCAATCCAGTAGTGTGTGTTTATTGGATTTGTGGTTTGAGCAGGTGGGTTCCTCTATTTGCTGGTGCAAGTTTAGTGCATTTATTTGACAACGAGATTTAGAGGCTGCGCTGCCTAGCCAGTTCTGATTGAAATCACCACGAATATAGAGTTCGCCTCCTTCCGTAAGGGACCGCAGGTTACCAAGGTGATCGAGGATGCTACTCTGAGGTGTGTCTGGCGGACAGTATGAGCCAGCTATGTATACTGGGATAGAATGGGGCTGAGTGATTTTGATTAGCAGAGAATCAATAGAATGTAGGGGTGCTGTAGGAGAGATTACTGAAAACTGGAGATGTGTGGAGATGTACATGGCAGTGCCACCACCCTTCTTTCTGCCCTGCCTGTCTTGGCGGATTAGAGAGAAACCAGGAATAGAGAATTCTTCATCCCTGTTATGGGACTTCAGCCAAGATTCTGTAATGATAACAATATCAGGACGGAGGGCTAGGACAGTTGCTTGCAGGGAGCTATTTTGTTTAGGAGGCTGCATATGTTTAGGTGTACAATTTTGAAGCCTTTAGGGAGCTGCATAATTGGTGCAGATGGTCGGCCAGCAATGGGGGCCTGAGGTCCAGGGTTACATTCAACGTCCCCGGCTATGAGGAGGAGGAGAGCCAAGGTGTGCCTTAATAAGCACATGGCCTTTGCTGATGACCCCCGTTGAGTGTGCTGGTTGGGAGTTTGTAGGTTAGTCTTAGGGCCAGGATAGAGTGGGATATATAGGGCAGGTTTCTCAGCGTGGAAGGAAGGGGGAGGATGGAGGCCCCAGGGACCAGTTGTGCCACTGGCTCTGGTGGTGGTCCACTGGTGCTGAGGAGGAGTGGAGTGGTGGCTTTGTGGCTAAGAAGAGAGGGGTCAAAGGGTCTGGTAGCGTAGGATAGGATGAGGGTGGAAGGGAGGATAGGGTTAGGCAAAGCATGGCAATTATTGCCGTGAGAAGCTGCATTATTATATTTTTTGTTTTTGGTTTATATCAGTAGTAGATTGACTCTGCTCTGCAGTGGCCACTAGTGGCAGAAAAATATAAGGAGCTAGTGGGAAAGTGGGCTGATTGGTTTACGAGCTCACGACCTCACACTATATAAAGAGGAGCTCACCAAGGGTGGTGGTGGGGTTGGTGGGGAGCCTGCGCATAGCGCAGGTGGGGCTAGAGCTCTGTGAAGAAGAAGCAGCTGAGATGGATGGCTACCTGCTGGAGCTGTGCTGGATTCCGAGTTCCGCAGGGGGGGGGATCCCGGTTGCTATGGGGAGGGCTGGGGACAGCTTGCCCTCACGACCGCACATCTGCAGTGGGAGAAAAAAAGGCTGGATTAAGTACAGGTAGATAGGAGGAGGAGCTTCTGTCTGTAGAAAAGGTGTTTCAAATCTTAATAGCTGACTAGGTGTGATTATCTTGCTATGTTACATGCAGCAAACAGTAGAACTTTACCCCCTTCCCCTTATCCTTTTGCCGCCTGTGGCTTGTGAAGGTTACCCTCGAGAAGCTTACACACTTAACCCTTGCTGTACAATACAGAGCAGCTCCCTTTCCCTTACCAATGCCTTCTACTAACCCACAAAGCAGCAAAAAATGAGCCCAGATTTGATTCCCTTACAAGCAGGCTAACAAAGTTCATATAACAGGTCGGTTTTGGCAAAAAGTTCTCCTTTAAGCTGAAATTAAATTTTTTTTTAGTTACGGGCAGGGTGCTGTGCATGGCTCCGCCAACAGTAGGTTTAAAATGCGCCGCAGTAAAAAGGCACCAAATTTGAAAACGCTGTGGCGCAGTGCATCTCCGTGAAGAAGAAGAGCTGAGATGGATGGCTACCTGCTGGAGCTGTGCTGGATTCCGAGATCCGCGGAGGGGGGGATCCCGGTTGCTGTGGGGAGGGCTTAGGGGTAGAGAATCAAACTTCAGATGAAGGGGTCCCAGCTTTCAATCCATGTGCATCCTCGGGTTATATTTTATAACTTGGCTTGTGGATTGAAAAAGTATAGATCAATATAACTACTCAGAGGAACATTGCGGGGATGAATGTAACAATCAGTGATTGAATAAGTGTACAAATGGAGAACTACTCAGAAGAACTTGATGAGTACAGATTTAGTAATCAGTTTTCAATGCATGACATTTAGGCGTAGAAAGTCTTTCTGTTTTGAAATGAAATCAACTGTATTTTATCACTTTAGAAATTATAAACACTGATCATTAAAGGTTGATGCCAAGAAAAAGTAAAATGACTAACACAGAAAGCAAATGAAGATTCCTTGCTAGCAGAAGACAAAATCAGAATTAGCCTAGAGTATTTATTAACCAAATCCTACCTCTAGAAAGTGGCTACACCAAAGTGAAGCAGAGAGAAGGGGATACCCTCTAGTTCAAATGCCATTTCACTATCTGTATTTTGACAAATGATTTTGATATGGAAATGTACAACTATTAAAAGGTAATGTAAATTGTAGTGGCCATAATCCAGTAATTCTTTTTACAATATTATCTTTGAAGAAACAAAGAATGCTGTTTTTGGTATGAGGCAAAATCTAACTTGCTAGCTAGTCTAGTATGGGGCTTCATTTTTGGAACATTTCTTTGGAACTCAAATGAAGAACACTGCTGGATTATTTAAACTGATTCTGGCAGATTCAGCAAATAATATATATTTCTCATTAAGTTTTAATTGGAAAAAGAAAGGAGCAAATGTTTGTACTGTATTGACAAATGAATGGATAGAAAAACATATTCAGAAAATGTAAAGACAGTGCAGAAAGGAAGGGATTTCTTTTCACACTGCATTACAAGCTCCTTAGGTTCTAAGCCAAGAATGAGAAGGATGCATAAGAGATATGCTCCATCAGTGATAACCTGCCTTTTGATATTATTCATGAGGACAGAAAGAATTCCCATATATTCATTGCTTCATCCAAAGATGCTGGGGTACCTTGTGGCATAAATTTCCACTATCAATGCAACTGCTAGACCGTTGTAAAAACAGTTGTGCCCCAGAGCTAATCATGACCTCTACAGATAAAGAAATTTGATGATGTCATACCTTCTATTCGCAGCAGGATCTATGACAATACTCCCTATTTGTTGAGTTATTGCACACTTAGCCATAAGTTGGATTCCTCAGTCACTACTCTTTAAATGTACAGGACAAGAATGCTGGAATCTGAATTCATTCATTCACAATGAACTCTAGATTCTAAGACTATTCTAAATGCAACCACTTCATGATTAGAAAAAGCACTACTGTTAAACAATCAGGGGCTAAGAGTCAATAAATGCCTGCTAATTGCTACAACTATACCAGTCAATATGTACAAAACTGATAGTATTTACTAAGCAGATTTCTAGGACATGCACCAGGAGAATAAATTCAAACGCCACTGAAGTTTCTCTTTACTACTGTGTTGATAGTAAATGTTGGTATTCTTCAGCTTTCAATCACACATTTTATGAAAAATATGCAAGATTATTGAGTTTGCTCTTCCAGATTCTAATGCAAATAACTGCATTTTTGCTGTAACATTAATATGTGTATGTACTAGTAGTCAAAGTGTTAAGCTATCCATGAAAACATTTCACAAGAAAAAATAAGTTTGCTTTAGGACTTGTGAAACAAAGATGCATGTTAAACATGTAAGCTCTTAAACATTCTGTGGTTGGTGTAATGTGGGGTATAGCTCAGTGGTAGAGCATTTGATTGTAGCTTAAGAGGTCCTTGATTCAAGACTGGGTGCCCCCTTAACTCTTGTCATTATGTGAGAAAGCTGTACATGCACTGCAATTCTAGTCAGCTATGATGGTGGTAAACTCCTGGGATTACAAACTTGTTATGAGAGCTTTAGAGTAACATCTCAAACACTTGCCAAAACAAAAATTAGAAATGTCTTTTATTGTTAAAAAAGAAGGTAAAATTACTGTGAAGATAAATGATGGCAGGAATTATTTTTCCACATAATGGTAAACAAATTAAAAGGTACATGTAAAGGAATGACAGTGCACAGCTCTGTTCAATATTGAGATAGTAATGCGTTTTATTGTAGATGCACTGCACATTTTTACATGATGTAATCTGACCCAGTGAAGGAATAGTTTAGGGGTTGAGAATATAACTTCAGATGAAGGGGTCCCAGCTTTCAATCCATATGCTCCCTCAGGTTATATTTTATAACTGGGCATGTGGATTGAAAAAGTATATATAAATATAACTACTCACAGGAACATTGTGGAGATGAATATAAGAATAAATGATTGAAGAAGTGTACAAATGGAGAACTACTCAGAAGAACTTGATGAGTACAGATTTAGTAATAGGTTCTCAATGCATGACATTTAGGCATAGAAAGTCTTTCTGTTTTGAAGTGAATCAAATGTTTTTTTATCACTTTAGAAATTGAAAACACTGATCAATAAAGGTTGATGCCAAGAAAAAGTAAAATGACTAGCACAGAAAGCAAATAAAGATTCCTTGCTAGCAGAAGACAAAATCAGAATTAGCCTAGAGTATTTATTAACCAAATCCTACCTCTAGAAAAGTACCTACACCAAAGTGAAACAGAGAAGGGGATACCATAGTTCAAATGCCATTTCACTATCTGTGTTTTGAGAAATGATTTTGATGTGGAAACGCACAAATATTACAAAGTAGTGTAAATCATAGTGGTCATAATCCAATATTTTTTTTACATTATTATCTTTGAGGAAACAAAGAATGCTGTCTATGGTGTGAGGTGAAATCTAAATTGCTAGCTACTCTGGTATGGGGCTTCATTTATGCAAAAGCTTTTTGGAACTCAAATGAAGAACACTGCTGGATTATTTTAACCAATTCTGGAAGATTCAGCAAATAATATATATTTCTCATTAAGTTTTAAGTGAAAAAAGAGAGGAACAAATTTTTGCTCTGTATTGACAAATGAATGGATAGAAAAATCATTTTCCCAAAATGCAAAGACAGTGGGGAAAGAAAGGGATTTCTTTTCACACTGCATTACATACTTCTTAGGTTCTAAGCCAAGAAAGAGTTGGATGCATAAGAGATCTGCTCCATCAGTGAAACCCTGGCTTTTGATATTAATCATGAGGACAGAAAGAATTCCCGTATATTTATTGCTTCTTCCAATGATGCTGGAGTACCTTATGGCATAAATTTCCACTATCAAGGGAACTGCTAGCCTGTTATTAAAACAGTCGTGTCAAAGAGGTAATCATGACCTCTATAGATGGAGAAATTTGATGATGTCATGCCTTCTATTCACATTAGGATCTATGGCAATACTCTCTATTTGTTGAGTTACTGCACACTTAGCCATTGGTTGGATTCCTCATTCATCACTGTTTAAATGTACAGTGCCAGAATGTTGGAATCTGCATTCACTCATTCACAATGAACTCTAGATTCTAAGACCATTCTAAATGCAACCACCTCACGATTAGAAAAAACACTATAGTTAAGCAATCAGGGGCTAAAAGTCAATAAATGCCTGCTAATTGCTACAACTATACCAGTTGATATGTACAAAACTGATAATATTTACTTAGCAGATTTCTAGAACATGCACCAGGAGAATAAATCCAAACTCCACTGAAGTTTCTCTTTACTAATTATGACTACAGAATAAATTCCTGTATATTCATTGCTTCTTCCAATGATGCTGGAGAACCTTATGTACAAAACTGATAGTATTTACTTAGTAGATTTCTAGAACATGCACCAGAAGAATAAATCCAAACTCCATCAAAGTTTCTTTTTACTACTGTCTTGATAGTAAATGTTGGTATTCTTCAGCTTTTTTATCACACATTTTATGAAAAATGTGTAAGATTATTGAGTTTGCTGTTCCAGATTCTCATGCAAATTACTGCGTTTTTGCTGTAAAGTTAATATGTTTATGTACTAGTAATCAAAGTGTGAAGCTATCCATGAAATATATCTCAAGAAAAAATAACTTTGCTCTAGGACTTGTGAAATAAAGATGCATGTTAAACAAGTAAGTTGTTAAACGTGCTATGCTTAATGTAATTTGGAAGTATAGCTCAGTGGTAGAGCATTTATCTGCAGATCAAGAGGGCCCTGTTTCCAGTCCAGATGCCCCCTTAAGTCTTGTCATTATGTAAGAAAGAATGAGAAAGCTACACATGTATTGCAATTCTAGTCAGTTATGATTGTGATAAACTGCTGGGACTACAAATGTGTTGTGATAGCTTTAGAGCAAAATCTCAAACAGTTGCCAGAACAATAATTCCCCAAATTAGAAACTTCTTTTATTTTTAAAGAAGAAAGTAAAATTACTGTGTAGATAAATGTTGGCAGGAATTATTTTTCACATAGTGATAATCAAATTATAAATGTACATGTGAAGGAATCACAGTGCACAGCCCTGTTCAATATTGAGAAAGTAAAGCATTTTAAACATAGAATTCTCCCTACATGGTTGCCTCAACTGGGAGAAGGAATCTTATCTACTCTTCTTGGGGATGATGGGACATGGCTTTCCTCATCCAAGATTAACTCTAAATTTAATTTCCCAGTGTCTAGTTACTTTAAGGTTCTCCAACTTAAACACCTTCTTGTTAAAACATTGGGTAATATCCCTCACCATCCCCCCACAGTCTCCTTCTTATTGGAGCTTATTCCTTTGTTAAGCCCTCCCAAGGTAATTTTGAAGCTATACCAAGTCCTTTTTCAATGGTGGTTTGGGGGTTCCTATGGTCCCACAGAATATTGGCCCTCACTTTTCTCTCAACATACTTTCAAATGGCCCATATTATGGTGGAACTGCCACAAGTTTGTGTTGCAGGATAGACTGTGGCTCATGCAATACCATATTTTATATAACCTTTACTACAACCCCCAAAACTTGCTAATTGGGGCCTTCTTGATTCTGATTTATGCTCTAGATGTTCCCAAGACAAAGAGACACTTGTCCATATTTTTTGGCTATGTACTAAGGTAACCCTCTTGAGGAATACTATTAAGGCCAAATTGGACCCCCTGTTGGGTCTTCAAGATTATTTCACACCATAAATTTGCCTGTTAGGAGACTTATCCCTTATTGATGTCAACACCCAGAGATTCCATATTTCCATGATAGCTATGTCTGTTAGAAAAGTGGTCCTCAAGCATTGGAAGGACGATACTTGCCCATCTTGTCAGGAATGGTTTCATGAAATTCTAGCTAATCTTAGAACATAGAAAGCCATTGCTGGTCTTTACAATAGGCAACAGAAATATATGCGAAACTGGGATCCCTTACACACTCTACTTACTATTTGTGGTGATGTTAATAATATGTCCTAGATATATGACTGGGATGTTTCTAGGTGATGCTGTTGTAGTGGGAGGAGGGGGGAGGCAGAATGTATATCACGTTGCTGTATCACTCTCTCATTTTCAATGTTTCTGTCTCCTGTATTAATGTAAAACTGTTAATAAACTTTAAATTGGAAAGAGAAAGTAATGCATTTTATTGTAGTCACACTCCACATTTTCACATGATATAATCTGCCCCAGTGAGGGAATAAGTTAGGGGTAGAGAATCTAACTTCAGATGAAGGGGTCCTAGCTTTCAATCCATGTGCTCAAGGAACGTCATGTCCTTCATCAATCCCCATTCCTGCCATTGTACCAGCCATGCCTCTGAGATCCATTCACCCTGGAAGTAGGCCCCCATCCCCAGACCCACTGCTGCATCCATGTAGTGCTTGAGGTCTGTGCTCAAGGCCCACTCCTCCTGCCAAAATGTCACCCCATTGTAAGATTCCAGGAATATCTCTGACACCCGTATATCCTCCTTCACCTCCCTGTTGATGTCTACCCAGTAATGCAGTAGCTTTGCTTTCCCCATGACCATTCCTAACCTCCTAGTAAAGGCCCTGCCAGGGCTTACTGCCTTGCAGTCAAAATTAAGGTATCCCAGTAGTTGTTGTACTTGTGCCAGCGGCACTCTCCCCCTCTCCACTAGAGCAATTAGGCCCTTGAGCCATGCTACCTTATCCCATGGAAGGGGAAAACACTCCCTTTCCATGACCATTTCAATCCTCAGGAACTCCAATCTGCAGTTTTCCCGGCTGCGAACAGGATCCCAATAGCCCTGCACATATCCTGAAAATCTGCCAACATTTTCTGGGCTGCCGCCGGGCTGGTCCCTATCAATAGAAAATCATCCAGGTAATGGACGACTCTCTTGTGTCTGTATCGTACCCCCAAACACCCATTGCACCCATGAGCTGAAAGCCTCGAACATTGCACAAGCCACAGAGCATTCCATGGGCATCACCTTGTCGAAGTACAACTTGCCCTCAAACTGAAAGCCGAGCAGGTTCCAGTCTGCTGGCCGTACTAGCAACAGCCAGAATGCGGACTCGATGTCCGTCTTGGCCAGCCATGCCCCTTCAGCTGCCAGGATCAACTCCACTGCCTGGTCCAGTGATGCATAACAGACCATGCCGAGGGTTTCTGGAATCCCTCAGTTCACTGACCCTTCTTTTGGGTAGGACAGGTGATGGATGAGCTGGAACTCCTCCACCTGCTTCTTGTGTACCACCCCAAGGGGTGACACCTGGAAACTCTTATGGGGGGGCTGACCAGCAGCCCCTCCACCCACCCTGCCTTCACCTCCTTCTGGATCTTTCCCTGGAATATGTCCTCTTTCCCTTTTATGGACCCCAAGTTATTAGCCCGCATTCCCACCCATGCCCCCCAAAACCTAGCATTAAACCATCCCAAAAAACCCTTCTTAACAACTCTGCCCACCCCTGTCAGGGTAGTCCTTGGTCCAGAGCTCCAACACTGCCCACTTGATGGGTGTGTAGGCCAGGACATATCCCAACCTCTCTTCCAGTTGTTCTGGTCTAATTCCATCCATAATTGGATGCGTATCCTCCTCTCCCAGGGCCCCCCATGGCTTCTGCTGGCTCCCCCCACCACCCAAAAAGGGCTGCTCCTGGGCCTGGCCAGCAGCTTGTCCCATCTTGTCAACCCCCACCCTGCAAGTTGTGGCTGGGTGCGACCCCCTGCACTGTGAGCAGATGTGCTTAAATTTACAGCTAGGCCAGTTACACGAGGCCCTTTTGAAAGCCCAGTAGGCTTTGGTACCCTGCACTTGAGCCCCTTTTTTCACCTGTTCCACTCCCTGCCCGACCGCTGGCCCAGACAGCTTCTGGACCCACAGCTCAACCTGGCTGCAGTCCCACCTCAGGTCCCCTGCCATCCGCCCCCGGAAAGTCTCATCGTACTAAAGCCATCCGAACCCTAGCTTTGCCCAGTACACATCACTGATGATTGCCATATAAGTCAGCAATGGGATTGCCAGATCCAGCTGCTTCTCCAGCACCAAAGCATTACAGATCAGAAAACCCACTTGCCACATGTCGAGGTTTTTCCCTTTGAACCTGGCCTCCTCTGCCTTGTGCCCCACCACTGCCAGCGCCACCGCCATCTCTGACTTTCCTACCAATTCCTTCTGCTCGTATCTCTTGACTGCCTTCTCATTCACCAGTCTAAAGAAATCAACATATTCTTCTTTCCATATTTTTTCCTTGATTGACGCAGGCACATAGTCGCCCATTATGAAACTTGGCGGGCCGTTGTACAACTTCTGCACACCCCCGCTGCACCCGCCACCACGTTGCTCCCTTTTCCACCCTCCTTGATGGCCTGCAAGGCTCTCTCCATCTTTAACACACCTACCTCCCTTCCTCATAGCTCCCAACAACCCTTCAATGTACTCCTGTAAATCTGCCTTGTTGTTCATGTCCACCTCGTCCTTACCCCCATCCAGTTGTGGCCCTGCCGGGGCCTGGTCTGGTTCGATTCCTGTCTTTGGCACTGCCAGAGTGCTGGGTCCCAATCTCTTTTGATCGTTTGTTGCCTTTGCCAGCCCCAGGCTGCTTGTCCCATTATTTCCATTTCCTCTGGGCCTCCTCCTCAGCCTCCCTCTTCTTCGCTGCTTCCATCAGTTTGGTCATCTGCACCATCAATTTTGCAGCCTCTGCTAGCATGATAGCACTGGATGCTGGGACTCTTTTTGGTGCCATATCTTCCATCTATGCTGCATAACAAAACATATGTGAATACAGTCCCCACTACAGCCATTCGGCCCCCCATTTGACTCCCTTCCCCTGTAGGACCATCATGGCCCAGTGAACCACGGCAAAACCACACAAATGCAGCCTGCACTGTGCCAGTGCACACTGCCTAAGGTTCCAAGAAATATTCCCAATGCTGCAAGGCCTTGGCCTGGCTTGCAGAGGACACCACAGAAACACCTTCGTACAGTTTCCTCTATTTCTTTTTCTTTTCTCTTTGCCCCCCAACCATGGCCCTCTCATCACCTATCCTTTATTATATCCATTATATCCTTCTCCATGGGTTCCCTCACATGCCTGTGGCTTGAAATGCCCACTAAGGCTCCCCCCTTTTGGCTTACCCGAGTAACCGCAGTCAGTCCCTTATTGCCCTTTGTTGCCTCCTTGTGTCTGAATGCCAGGCTTCCAGGAAGCCTCCTCTGTGTCCACAATGGCCCCTTCACTTCACACTGCCATCACCAGCCCATTTTTGGCCCTCTACCAAAATGACAGCCACGCACGTGGCTGAGCCCCTCGATCCGGCGAGCCCCACAACCCATCTTGTTGCTACCTCTCTCTCTCTGGGCTGCCTGCAACCTCAGCTCTCCATCCTGGACAAATCAGCCCTTGTCCCTGCCAATTCCTCTGCTTGCCACACCAGGCCACCTCCTAGCCTGCTGGCCCCAAGAGTACCACTGGTCCCCCCAAAATGGCCCCGCTGGATGATGGGCCCCACAACCGCTCATCAGCCATGGCCCTCTTTGCGTCTCATCCCCCCATGTACTCACCATGTCCTCCCACCATGCTGCTGCGCACCCCATGCACCTCTCAAGATCCTTCTCTTGGCCACATGGCACTTTCTATATTTTATATTTTTACATTTTATTATGTTTCCTTTTTGTGCCAACAGTGCAGCGTAACCCCCTGAGCTGCCCCCATTTTCTGTAGGCCTGCCTATGTACTAAAACGTGCTCTGTGCATACGCCTCCTGCCACCATGTGGTGACTGAGGCCCACAGCAAGCCTTACTGGCCCTTACTCCCCCAAGGCCTTCCTGCTGGCCGTCATGCTGTCTTGCAATGTCGCCCACCTCCGGCCCTGCTAGCGTGCTCCAGTGTGTCGACCCATCCTCTGAGGATGGCATCCACAACCCAGGGGAATGCCTCAGTGGCCCAGTAGGCCTGACTGGTTCTCTTAGCCCTGTCAGCCCTCAGTGCCTCTCACCCACTATCTGGTCTTGGGCTTGGCCCCCTTCCTCATTGAGGCGTGTCCCCCCCCCTCTGAGCAATGGTGTCCTCAACCACGTGGAATACCTCAGTGGCACAGTAGGCCCCACTGGCTGTGTTAGCCGCTTGGCCCCTCAAAACAACCTTTTCCCAAAAACAGAGCTCCCAACACCCCAATTTGCAGGGACCCTGCTGGAAACAGCTCACCCAACTGCTGCTTGGCCTGCTGCACATCCCCCATTGCAGTGCATCTCGTGAGTCTCCCCCTGCAGATCAAGAGCTCAGACCCATTCTTTGCTGAGGCCCCACTTCTCTTCACTCACCCTGGAGGTCTCACACACCACACAGCTCACCAACTCTTTCCTCACTCTGCTTTTATTATTATTTTTTTTTTTTTTAAACTGCGGTCAGAACCTTGGCTCCACAGCATATACTCACTCTACACACAAACCCCTGCATAGTCCCCAGGCTTGGCACTGCATGCCTACAACCAGCCTCCCTATCTGGGCCCAACACAACTGTGCTTGGTGCCATGCCATACCAAGCAGACCACACGCTAACCTAGCATTTCCAACAATAACAATCAATTGAAAATTTCTTTTTCTTTGAAATTATATTTAATTGTTTTTCATAAAAAACAACGTAATACAATACACTCATGTAAGAGATCAAATTGTGGAAGGAAACATCCAATGTGTCAGTACTATGGTAGTCTATACATTCTTATTTACAGATGTAGGTGTATTCCATACACATCAGTTCAAATATAGTAGTCCAAAGATACTGTAGCTGCACCCTGCAGGACTGTGGGTGGTCACCTAAAATACAAAAAATATGTAATTCCAAACATTGCAGACTCAACAACTATGTTGATATGACCCCCATCCTTCTTGAAAGACCTTAGCATGAGTAGTAGCATTTCTAAGAGAAACTCTGCCCTAAGAGCAAACATTTTAGGATCAGATTCCACTTCTGTTATCAAAATAAAGAAAATCTGACCCAGACAATTAGCATTAAGATATACAAAGATAACCAATCAACAACAGTACTGGGTTGTGAACTAAGCAGTTGCTCTCCCCTGCTATGTAACAGATAGGCCAGTCGACATGCGGCCCTAGGGACAAAAGGAAAAAATATTTTTGTCTTTTTTTTTTTTGTAAATTACACTGGTCCATTTATAATGTGGCATAAAGAAAAGTTCCATGTCTGTCTTAATACTGTGAACTTAAAGGCATGGTTCCTGACAGGCAACTTGCTCTGTTCAACAGATCAGTTTATGTTCTTAAGGTCCATGGTAATTTAAAGTCCCATATGAGCCTTGCCAAAATTGGAGAGTACTTGCCCTCTGCTTCACCTTCATATTTCTTCCTCCTCTGATGAGTCCGAATCCCGAGCCTTCTCAAATTCTCTTGTCATTGCTTCTGCTTTTCTCCCCGCTTCCTCTGGGTCTGTGTACTGAAAAGTATGCCCGCCGTAGTGAATTCACAAATAGGCAGCCATAAGCAGGGAATGGACTACCCCAAGTCTTCTTAATGATGCTCAAACTGCATCAAACTTCTTTCTCCTCGCTCGTGTAGCATACAATAAATCTGGAAAATTATGAATCGTGACACCCTGAAAGTTTAGTGCTTCAGACTCTCGTGCCTCCTGTAGGATCCTGTCTCGAATCAAAGAACTAAGAGTTACTAGGAGGACAGTACAAGGCCCATTATCATTGCTCCTAGAGTTCCTTGGTGAAATCAATAGGCCCTAACAAAGCTGTGTGGTAGATCTTTCGATTCCAGCTTCAGAGCTCTTGGGAGCCAGTCCTGAAGAAAAGCCAGAAGGTTTCTTTTTCTTCACATATAGCGTTCCACCTTACTAATGCTTTGGAAACCTCATGCTGTCTACATAGATCAACAAAATCAAAATGCCACACAAGGGCAGCCACTAGTTGTGCCTTACCTTATTGCCAGTGAATGTGCTGTATATCCTCAGTGGAATTTTACGGCAAGAAAAGAGGGCAACCCCAGTGTGGCATGCCCTTAAATAGCCCCTAGTGGCCTTTGTTTGGAACCCCCTCTGGCTCCCCCCGCAAATAGCCAGCAAGCTCCATAGCCTGGTCATAGCACCCTCCCATGAGGTCATGGCACCTCCCGGCTCCCCTACCCCTCCCATACTCTATATCTCTGGCTGGGGCCAGACAAATGGCTTGCCCTTTAATGGCAAGCCTAATGTTCTTGGCATCAACCTTTATTGATCAGTGTTTTCAATTTCTAAAGCGATAAAATACAGTTGATTTACTTAAAAACAGAAAAGATCCAGAAGCAAATGATTTGATACCTTTTAATGGACTAACATAGATGTAACAACAAGAACAAAGTGCTCTAGCTTTCGGACCAACCAGTCCCTAGAAGCTCATGGCAGTTGTTTAGAAAATACAATACTTATAACAGCTAGATAATGCAGAGAAAAACAGAAAAAAATCCCCATTGGTTTAAAATACTCATTTAAAAAAAAAAAAAAAAACAGAAGGCGATGTCAGAGAAGTTTAACAGTACCATACTGCCTTCAACCAGAAGCAACCCCAGGTTAAACGTGCTTGGTGGAACACACATACAAAGAATCCTACTGCATATAAATTTAATTGACATACGATAACACTGCTGAAGCAAATAACTCCTAAATCAAGCTATGAGTGTCACAGTTAGTATAAGGATGTGATTACTGAAAGGCAACCCCCACCCAGATTCAAGACAAACTAAGATTGTTATAGGGCTCATGAAGTTTCAATGTCTGCATTATAGACAAGAATTTACCAGTAAAGTTGTCTTAAAAATATCAGTGCACACTGTGTGATGTGTAAAACCTAGCTGGACCTGTCACCCATCTGTACTCTCCAGCTACAGTAGATATAAGGCCCAAGAAATTTCAAAAACCTCAGGACTATATAAATGATAATTTAATATAAATTGATAATATTAGTGTCAAACAAAAAACTCTAGTCGAGGAACCTCAAGGAATTAAGACCATGTAGCCTGATATGTACTGATGTCAATATACACTGAGAATATAACAACTTAATGTACCACAAGTGTCTAAGGAATCTGAAAAAGAGATAAAAATGTAATTTCTCTCCTCCTCTTCATACAAACAATACACCCTAACCCAGTCTCTCTCTCTCTCTCTCTTTTTTTTCTTTCTCTCTCTCCCCCACTCTGTCTCTCTTACACACACACACACGCACACATACACTCTCTCTCTCTCTCTCCTAGTGAACCTATATTCACTTCAGTCACTGCAATTGTTCCTGAAAGGAATTCAACTTGTCATGAAATCCTGAGTAACAGGGCTCATGTCTCCTAATGCCTACAGAGCAAAAATGTGACACTATTTAACCATACTACTATCTGCATAGTAACATTACCAAGGATACTGGATTGAGCTACCATGAAATAAACCTGCCCCCCTCCCCAGGATAAGGTAACTAGAAGTAAATATAAAGTATGTGTGTAAGACCAGAAGTCTAACATACCTACATATCCACAAATTACTACAATATTAGTCTAATGTAAAAAGATCGGTGCAGGACCTCCATGCAAATGAGATCACGCACCCCAATATGTACAGAGTTACAAAAATTATATGTGACAGTATATGGTAACACTCCTGTATGTACAGTAGCAGGCTAGGTAATCTGAATATGGTGCAATGAAATCAATCCCACCCCCAGGCAAAGATAAAAAGTAAGGAGGAATTAATATTCATTATGTGTGTGAAGTAAGAATAGTAACACATTATAACTCCATATATCTAAATAGAGACTTACCTCAATGTGACAGCAAGCCCCACATCTGTTATATCACATACCTCACAACATATACCCACACACATACATACACACACGCACCCACATCCCCACACATGCTAAAGTCCTATAATATGTCAGTCTGAAGAGGAAAACGTTTGTGGATGTTAGTTTCTGTAGTGTCCCATAAAACCAAGATCAGCGTTCATCCCATCTGCTACCATATTGAGATGTAAAATAAATTTAATCTCAAAAGCTTGTCTCTGTTGTGTGTTTTTGAGATTTCCTTTTAAGACTTCTGGCTGAAGGCAGTATGGTACTGTTAAACTTCTCTGACATCATCTTCTTTTTTTTTTTTAAATGAGTATTTTAAACCTATGGGGATTTTTTTCTGTTTTTCTCTGCATTATCTAGCTGTTATAAGTATTGTATTTTCTAAACAACTGCCATGAGCTTCTGAAGAAGGACTGGTTGGTCCGAAAGCTAGAGCACTTTGTTCTTGTTGTTACATCTATGTTGGTCCATTAAAAGGTATCAAATCATTTGCTTCTGGATCTATTCTTGCAAGGACCAATATGGCAACTACTAAATCTAGATTTTAAAAACAGAAGGACTTTCTACACCTAAATGTCATGCATTGAGAACTGATTACTAAATCTGTACTCATCAAGTTCTTCTGAGTATTTCTCCTTTCCTACACTTATTCAATCTCTAATTGTTACACTCATCCCCACAATGTTCCTGTGAGTAGTTATATTTATCTATACTTTTTCACATGCCCATTTATAAAATATAACCTGAGGGAGCACATGGATTGAAAGCTGGGACCCCTTCATCCGAAGTTAGATTCTCTACCCCTAAGCTATTACCTTACTGGGTCAGATTACATCATGTGAAAATGTGGAGTGCAACTACAATAAAACGCATTACTTTCTCAATATTGAACAGAGCTGGGCACTGTGATTCCTTCACTTGTATCTTTATAATTTGATTACCATTATGTGGAAAATAATTCCTGCCAATATTTATCTGCACAGTAATTTTACTTTATTCTTTAACATTAAAAAAGGTTTCTAATTTTTGGAATTATTCTTCTAGCAACTGTTTAAGATGTTGCTCTAAAGCTATCATAACAAGTTTGTAATCCCAGCAGTTTACCACAATCATAGCTGACTAGAATTGCAATGCATGTGTAGCTTTCTCATTCTTTCTTACATAAAGACATGACTTGAGGGGGCACAAGGACTTGAACCAATGATCTCTTGATCTATATTCAAATGTTCTCCCACTGAGCTATACCCCCAAATTGCAATAAAAATACTATGTTTAAGAGCGTACATGTTTAACATGCATCTTTGTTTCACAAGTGCTAAAGCAAAGTTATTTTTTTCTTGAGATATGCTTCATAGATAGATTCACACTTTGATTGCTAGTACATAACTATTTTAATATTCAGCAAAAATGGAGTTATTTGCATGATAATCTGGAACAGCAAACTCGATAATCTTACACATTTTCATAAAATGTGTGATTGAAAGCTGAAGAATACCAACATTTACTATGAACACAGTAGTAAAGAGAAACTTCACTGGAGTTTGGATTTATTCTCCTGGTGCATGTCCTAGAAATCTGCTAAGTAAATACTATTAGTTTTGTACATATCAACTGGTATAGTTATAGATATTAGTAGGCATTTATTGACTTTTAGTCCTTGGTTGTTTAACAGTAGTGCTTTTTCTAATCATGAGGTGGTTGCATTTAGAATGGTTTTATAATCTAGAGTTCATTGTGAATGAGTGAATGCAGATTCCAACATTCTGGCACTATACATTTTAAACAGTGATAACTGAGGAATCCAACTTACGGCTAAGCATGCAGTAACTCAACAAATAGGGAGTACTGACATAGATCCTCCTGCGAAGAGAAGGTATGACATCATCAATTTCTTAATCTGTAGAGGTAATTTTTTATTTAGCTTTTGTTTACCGGGTAAGTACACTAGACAAGTATTATGCCTATTTTCAGGAACAAAGTATTATGCCTATTTTCAGGAACAACTGTTTTTACAACAGGCTAGCAGTTCCCTTGATAGTGGAAATTTATACCATAAGGTACTCCAGCATCACTGGATGAAGCAATGAATACATGGGAATTCTTTCTGTCCTCATGAATAATATCAAAAGCCAGGGTATCACTGATGGAGCATATGTCTTATGCATCCTATTCATTCTTGGCTTAGAACCTAAGAAGTTTGTAATGCAGTGTGAAAAGAAATCCCTTTCTTTCCCCACTGTCTTTGCATTTTGGGAAAATGTTTTTTCTATCCATTCATTTGTCAATACAGAGCAAAAATTTGCTCCTCTCTTTTTTCACTTAAAACTTAATGAGAAATATATATTATTTGCTGAATCTTCCAGAATTGGTTAAAATAATCCAGCAGTGTTCTTCATTTGAGTTCCAAAAAGCTTTTGCATAAATGAAGCCCCATACCAGAGTAGCTAGCAATTTAGATTTCACCTCACACCATAGATAGCATTCTTTGTTTCCTCAAAGATAATAATGTAAAAAAAAATATTGGATTATGACCACTGTGATTTACACTACTTTGTAATATTTGTACTTTCTCACATCAAAATCATTTGTCAAAACACAGATAGTGAAATGGCATTTTGAACTAGAGGGTATCCGCTTCTCTCTACTTCACTTTGGTGTAGGCACTTTTCTAGAGGTAGGATTTGCTTAATAAATACTCTAGGCTAATTCTGATTTTGTTTTCTGCTACCTAGGAAGCTTCATTAGTTTCTGCATTAGTCATTTTACTTTTTCTGGGCATCAACCTTTATTGATCAGTGTTTTCAATTTCTAAAGTGATAAAATACAGTTCATTCACTTCAAAACAGAAAGACTTTCTACGCCTAAATGTCATGCATTGAGAACTGATTACTAAATCTGTATTCATCAAGTTCTTCTGAGTAGTTCTCCATTTGTACACTTATTCAATTACTAATTGTTACATTCATCCCCACAATGTTCCTGTGAGTAGTTATATTTATATATTTACTTTTTCATTCAAAATGCCAGTTATGAAATATAACCTGAGGAAGTACATGGATTGAAAGCTGGGAACCCTTCATCTGAAGTTAGATTCCCTACCCCTAAGCTATTCCCTCACTGGGTCAGATTACATCATGTGAAAATGTAGAGTGCAACTACAATAAAACACATTATTTTCACAATATTGAACAGAGCTGTGCACTTTGATTCCTTCACATGTACCTTTATTATTTGATTACCATTATGTGGAATAATAATTCCTGCCAACATTTATCAACACAGTAATTTTACTTTCTTTTTTAACAATAAAAGTAGTTTCTAATTTTTGGAATTATTGTTCTGAAAAATGCTTGAGATGTTGCTCTAAAGCTATCATAACAAGGTTGTAATCCCAGTAGTTTACTGCCATCATGGCTGCATAGAATTGCAATGCATGTGTAGCTTTTTCATTCTTTCTTACATAATGACAAGACTTAAGGGGGGAGGCATCTGAACTTGAACCAGGCACCTCTTAATCTGCAGTAAACTGCTCTACCACTGAGCTATACCCACAAATTGCATTAAACATGGCACGTGTAAGAGCTTATATGTTTAACATGCATCTTTGTTTCACAACTCCTAAAGCAAAGTTATTTTTTCTTGAGATATGTTTCATGGATAGCTTCACACTTTGATTACTAGTACATAAACATTCTAATGTTGCAGCAAAAATGCAGTTATTTACATGAGAATCTGGAACAGCAAACTCAATAATCTTACACATTTTTCATAAAATGTGTGATTGAAAGCTTAAGAATACCAACATTTACTATCAACACAGTAGTAAAGACAAACTTCAATGGAGTCTGGATTTGTTCTCCTGGTGCATGTCCTAGAAATCTACTAAGTTAATACTATTAGTTTTGTACAGATTGACTGGAATAGTTGTAGCAATTAGCAGGCATTTATTGACTCTTAGGCACTGATTGTTTAACAGTGGTGCATTTTCAAATCATGAGGTGGTTGCATTTGGAATGGTCTTAGAATCTGGGAAGGGCCACAGGGAAAACCAAGCGGCCCCACCATTGGGTGGACATATCAAAAGGGGTTCGAGAAGACTTCGGTGTATGGGAGGAGTTTCTCAACAGCTATAACAGGGTGACATTCGGGCAGGATGAGTGGGAGCAGAACACAGACCTGGAGCTGTTCATGGATGCTTCAGGCGCCCTGGGAATGGGGTATACTTTCAAGGGGAATGGATGTCGGAACCATGGCCGGCAGCTTTGGTGGAATGGGGACACCGAAGGACATCTTGTTACTGGAGATCTTCCTGATATGTGTGGCTCTGGAAGTATGGTGTGATAGGATGAAGGGGAAGTGCATCTTGTTTTGGAGCGATGACGAAGGGGTGGTAGAAGTGATTAATAGGTGGGGGGAGGACAGAGATGGTGGGCAAGCTGCTCAGATGTATGGTCTTAATTGGGATTGTGGCAGAACCTGTCTTTCAAAACACAGCATATTGAAGGTCTGAGGAATGAGGTGGCTGACAGTCTTTCCTGTTTGCAGCTCAGCAGGTTTCAGGAGGTGAAACCACAGGCAGCCCCACACAGGACCTGGATCCCTGACCGGTTATGGGAGGTTGGAGGAGCACAACCAGGGCACTGTACTGGGACTCCTGGGCAGAGAACAAGCTGAGGGCCTATGAAGCAGGGTGGGCAAATTTTCAGGGCTTAAGGGGGAAGCATGGGTGGGACAATGATGAAACAGCCCGGGATGAGCAGGTAAGGAGGTTCGTGGTGAAGCTGTGGGAGGAAGGGCTGACCCATGCCATGATGATGATGCACTTAGCTGGCATCAGCTGAGTATGCCAGGACAGGGGCTGGCATGATGTAGGGGCCAGCAGGAGCATAAAAACACATGGTAGCTTTGTGGCATTGGGGGCAAGGGATCAGGATGCATGAAAGGCAACCCATAAGGAGGGAATTACTAGTAAGGGTCTTGGGGGCCACCCAGAAGGTATGCACATCAGCCTATGAAGGGGTTCTATTCTGGGCCGAGTTTGCAGTGATGGCTGCAGGGGCATTCCGGTTGGGGGAAGTGGTGGCCCCGAGGAAAGCAGCCTCCTGGCAGGCATTGCAACATGAGGATGTCCTGTGGGGACATGACAGGGTGGTCATTATCCTGGCCAGGTCCAAGATGGACCAGGGAGGGAGGGAAGGGGACACAAGTGTCACTGGTGTGGAAACCACAGTTGGCCAGCTGTACTGTGAGTGCACTGGAGGAGTACAGGAGTGCTTTAAGGAAGGCAGGGGATGCTGCTCCGGCATGGGGATGGCTCTCCGGTCATGTGTTTCCAAGTAGGGGTGGGTCTCAAGGGGGCGCTGGTATTTTTGGGAGAGGATCCCAGAAAATTTGCCCCACATTCATTCAGGATTGGGGCAGCCATGGAGGCAGCAGAGAGAGGGGCTGTGGTGGCAGAGTTACAAAGGGTGGGGTACTGGAGGTTCAGCAGCTATAAGAGGTACATGAGAAAATAGTAACAACAACTCACACTGTGTATTTTGTTTCCAAGGAGGTTCCAAGAGGAAACTCTGGATAGTGGGGCACTCCTTCATGTACTGGGCTGAGAGGTTTGAGGTGGCCACCTTTAGAGGAGAGGAGCTAAGATATAACACTGAGCGTACAGGGGTGTTATGGAAAGGCATTAGGGGGATGAAGTGGGTGCAGCTTATGCCTTTGATGGGGGAATTGAAAATGCAGTGGGGCACCCCAGACTGCATTGTGAAACACCTAGGGGTAATGATTTAGGGAGCCTGCCATGGGGGGTATTGGGACAGAACATTATGGGAGACTTAGAGAGATTGAAGGGATGGTGGCCAAGGGTGATGATTGGCTGGTCCAATATCACCTCCTGGAGGGTATGGAGAGGGTTGGAGGATGTCTGGCTGATCAAAAAGTTCAGGAAGCATTTGTACAGAAGGGTAGCCAGGATGGTAGTAGAGATGGGGGGGTTCCACCTGCAGCACAGGGATATTTTCTTCGACCAGCCTGCAGTGTTCAGGTTGGATGGCATCCACCTGTTGGAGTTTGGGATGTGCCTGTTCCTATGACCTATTTTGGAGCTAGTGAACCATATGGCCAGGAAAGGTCTTAGATACTAACCCACGAGGGGGGAGTCCCTCCGTCCATTGCAAGCTGGAGGAGGGGCAGTGGAAGTAAGGAAAAGGGAGAGCAGGGGGAGAAAGGGGAAGGGCTAGGATACATGGGCCTGGGACAAAGTACCCAGATGTGGTGGTAAAGCAGGAAGGGGGATAGGTCCAGGTGCCAGACTCAAAAGTGTCCAGGCTTGGAGGGTGAAAGCCCGGGGAAGTGGAACAGCCTGTTTCTGGTGTGGAGGAGGGGGCTGGATTCACAGTGTCCAGGCCCTGAAAGCAAGATGGAAGAAATGACCAGAAGAAGGACAGAGGCCAGAGCCAGGTAGATCTGGAAAGAAATTTGATGTAAATTGAATTGTGAATTCAAAGTTATATGGTTTGTAAATATAGTGCTTTGTGCCATGAATATATTTGCCAATGAGCAACCAACAAGTAAATTGGTGTGGTGTCCATCATTCCTGAGGGGGAGTCAGGGGACAATATCAAAAGCCAGAGTATCACTGATGGAGCATATCTCTTATTTATCCTACTCATTCCTGGCTTAGAACCTAAGGAGTTTGTAATGCAGTGTGAAAAGAAATCTCTTCCTTTCCTTCACTGTCTTTGCATTTTGGGAATATGTTTTTCTATCCATTCATTTCCAATACAGTGTAAACATTTGCTCCTTAATTTTTAAGCTTAAAAATTAATGAGAAATATATATTATTTGCAGACTCTGCCAGAATCGGTTCAACCAATCCTGCAGTGTTTTTCATTTGCGCTCCAAAAAGATTTTCCAAAAATGAAGCCCCATATCAGACTATCAATTTAGATTTCACCTTATACCAAAGACAGCATGCTTTGTTTCCTCAAAGATAATATTGTAAATAAAGGTACTGGATTATGACCACTATGATTTACACTACTTTTTAATATTTGTACATTTCCACATCAAAATAATTTATCAAAACATAGAGAGTGAAATGGCATTTAAACTAGACTGTATCCCCTTCTCTCTGCTTCATTTTGTGTAGGCACTTTTCTACAAGTAGGATTTGGTTAATAAATACTTCTGTGCTAATTTTGATTTTGTCTTCTGCTGGCAAGGACTCTTCATTTGCTTTCTGCATTACTCATTTTAGTTTTTCTTGGCATCCAGCTTTATTGATCCGTGTTTTCAATTACTAAAGTGATGAATTACAGTTGATTTCACTTCCAAACAGAAAGACTTTCTACACCTAAATGTCATGCATTGAGAACTGATTACTAAATCTGTACTCAAGTTCTTCTGAGCAGTTCTCCATTCGTACACATATTCAATAACTAATTGTTACATTCAACCCCGACAATGTTCCTGAGTGTAGTTGTATATATCTATACTTCTTCAATCCACATGCCGAGTTAAACAATTTTACCTGAGGAAGCACATGGATTGATAACTGGGACCCCTTCATCTGAAGTTAGATTCTCTACCTCTAAGCTATTACCTCACTTGGTCAGATTATATCATTTAAAAATGTGGAGTGCTGCTAGAATAAAATGCATTACTTTCGCAATATTGAACAGAGCTGTGCACTGTAATTCCTTCACATGTAGCTTTATAATTTGATTACCATTATGTGGAAAAATAATTTGTGATATCATTTATCTACTCAGCAATTTTACTTTCATCTTTGACAATAAAAGAGGTTTCTAATTTTTGGAATTATTGTTCTGGCAACTGTTTGAGATGTTGCTCTAAATCTATCATAACAAGTTTGTAATCCCAGCACATGGCTGCAGTTAACCACAATCATAGCTGACTTGAATTGCAATGCATGTGTAGTTTTCTCATTCTTTCTTACATAATGACAAGACTTAAGCGTGCATGAGAACATGAACGAGGGACCTCTTCATCTGCCGTCAACTGCTCTACCACTGAGCTATATCCCCAATTTACACTAAGCCTGGCAAGCTAATGAGTTTACATGTTTAACATGCATCTTTGTTTCACAAGTCCTAAAGGAAAGTTCTTTTTTTTTTAGATGTTTCATGGATAGCTTCACACTTTGATTACAAGTACTTAAACATTTTAATGTTAGAGCAAAAATGCAGTTGTTTGCATGAGAATCTGGAACAACAGACTCAATAATCTTACACATTTTTCATAAAATGTGTGATTGAAAGCTGAAGAATACCAACATTTACTATCAACACAACAGCAAAGAGACACTTCAATGTAGTTTGGGTTTATTCTCCTGGTGCATGTCCTAGAAATCTGCTAAGTAAATACTATCAGTTTTGCACAGGTCAGCTGGTATAGTTGTAGCAATTTGTAGGCATTTTTTTTTTACTTTTAGGTCCTGATTGTTTAACAGTAGTGCTTTTCCTTTTTTTTTGGAACTTGTTTTTTATTAAGAGCAATAATGCAGTTACAGTGTTTAAGTATGGAATGCAAAATCAAGTTTGTACACATACGCCATTGCAAGGATAGTGAACCCTTTTTTTCTGTTACCATTTACATTCAGTTCCTGTATTTCATTGTCTTAAATTCTTCAAGTTACATTTTATAATATAATACTGCTTTTTGGTCTAATCATTGACTGTTTTGGTTCTTCAGATGTCCATATGAAGGTTCCTAGGATCTCCACTTCTCTTCCAACAATTCCAAGTCATGTCTTCTGATTCCCTAGAAGAAGATATATTCTATAGGATTAAACCCCTTCATTGATTTGTACTACATTTTGCATTATCATTATTAAATGTTATGCTCTTTTTTTGTCCCCCCCCCCTTTCAGGGGAGACAAAAAATCCAAAAAGATTTTAAGAAAAATTAAACAAAAATAAAAAACATTAACTTTAACTTTTCCTTTGGCTTGCGTTTTCTTTTCCATACACACTTCATATCCCTGAAGTTCTATTGAATACTGCATCACACCTCTTGAATTTTCCCCTAGTGCAGAAGCTGGCTAAGCACTGTTCCTCCCTCTTCCTCCTCCCAATAGTGGAAAAAGGATAACCAACATGAGTTATGCTGTTCCATGTGTTGTTTTACCTTTGCTGCTATTGCCTCTGTATGTTTGATATTAGTAATATTATTAAAGCACTGCTGCCTGCTGGGGGGTTTTGATTTCAGTCAGTTTTGAGTTATAACTTTAACTGCTGCTATTCTCAATGCCTGGAATAAAAATCTATATGTTTTAGATCTCATTTCATTAGGAGGGAGTCCCAGGATCATGTTAGTGAACGTTAAATCCTGCTGGAGCTGTAAAATATGTCTAATATTGTCATTTACCTGTCTCCAATATGAGGCAATTATCCCACAACTCCAAAAAATGTGGTAATGCATGCCTACAGTCTTGCATTGTCTCCAACACTCGCCTGAATAGTTTGTACCTAGATATTGTGAGATAACTGGTGTTCTGAAGTACCGTGTATTAATTTTCCATTGAAATTCCTTCCAATTGCTGGTAGCCATAATCTTAAGCATATTATTCCAATTTGTTTTCCATTGTGTATGCTCCAAACACTGACCCATTTCCTGTTCCCATCTATCCTGAACAGATTGGATATCCAAGATACCAGTATTTTCTTGTAAAATTTTGTATAGCAAAGATATTAGTTTTGTACTGTATAGGTTGTTAGCACGATTCCATAGCAGGGGAAACCCCAGGAGCAGGAGCGCCCTGTACACTAAGTATACCTGGACCTGTAAGAATGAGGTGCCTGCACTGTAAATAATTGTGAAAGTTTTGCTTAGGTATCTTGTATATCTGTTGTATTGTTTGAAAATCCATTATTGTCTCTCCTTGTATCATTTGGGAAAGTAATCTCAAACCCTGCTGCTCCCATCTGATCAAGCCCGGATCTACATTACCTATTGGTAGTACAGGGATAAATCTGATTGATATATACTGCCAAACTGGTTCCATAAATTCCCAACATTGCCTGGCCTTCACCCAAGTTGTCATGGTATGTTTGGTCCAGATGTTATCTATTTCTTTAAGATTATGTGGCATTATGACCCAAGGTAATAGCCTAAGTGGAATTTTCGGGTGAGCATTCCCCTCCAAAACCCCTCAACTGCTACCCTGCCTGTCTGATACCATTCTAAGGATGGGGATCAGCTGGGTGGCTATATAGTATGATGATAAATTAGGAGGCCCCCATCCCCCTTCTTCTTTTGATGCTTGTAATATAGACCATCTAATTCGGGGTTTACTACCTGCCCAAATAAATTTAGCTGTTTTCTTCCTAAGATTTTTCCAGTCTTTTAAGGGAATGGGGATTGGCAAAGTGGTGAAAAGGAATAAACATCTGGGCAATATATTTTGTTTGACTGTATCTATTTTATTTGCTAGGGACAAAAGGAGTATGTTCCATCTACGTAGATCTGCAAAGATATGTGTATGGGGGGGGGTAATTATATTGGTGCAAATTCTGGAGGTTTCTGGGGATCCATATTCCCAAATATTTAACTTTATCTTCTGCCCATCTAAAAGGCACCAGTGACTTCTGCTCCATTGTCATAGAGCCACCAAGCAACAGCAGCTCCGATTTCTCTCTGTTTTTTTTTTAAACCCAAGATTTTTTCATATTTTGTGAGTAATTGTAATAAATGTGAGAGGGAGTTCTCCTGTTCTGATATATAGACTAAGGTATCATCGGCATAAAGTGAAATGTTGCACCTTTGATCACCCACTTGGATTCCTTTGATCTTGTGTGAACTTTTAATAGCTGTTGCCAGTGGTTCAATATTCAGGGCAAATAACAGTGGGGATAGTGGGCATCCCTGCCTTGTACCTCTAGTGATTTCCAAAGAATCTGATATTACCCCATTTACCCGGACTCTTGCTGTAGGACTACTTTAACAAAGAGAAACCCATTGGAATAACTGGCCTTCTAAGCCAAAATGTTTCATTACTTCTATTAAATAGGACCAGTTCAGGTGGTCAGATGCTTTTTCAGCATCTAAAAAAAGTGCCAGCTGGGGGGAAATGGATTGTTTATGGCCCATGACATTAAGAAGTTTTCTGATATTATCAGCAAGTTGTCTATGAGGAATGAACCCTGTTTGATCCTCGTGCACTATTGTCTCAATATGTTTTTGAAGCCCCATGGCCAGGATCTTAGTTAAGTCTTTAGAGTCCTGATTCATTAGTTATATGGGTCTATATGCTTCACACTGATATTGTGGCTTATTTGGTTTTGGCAGTATAGTAATCAGTGCCTCATTCCAAGACTGTGGCAATTTTATTTCCTCCAAACAGGTAATAAATACATGTGTTAGTATTTTTGTGAGAAGATTAATAAGCTTCTTATAAAATTCTGGACCATATCCATCTGGTCCCGGGGATTTCCCAGTGGGGAGGGATTTTATTGCTTTTATAACCTCTTGTTCTTTTATAGGGGACTCAGTTTCTAGTCTAGCAGCTTGTGACAGTTTTGATAGATTTAATTTTTCTAGAAATTGAGTAGTCTCTGCCACTACTTGTTTTGGGTTTTTATCTTCTTTGTATAAATATTGGAAGAAATCTTTACATCGGTTGGCTATCTTTGTTGGAGTTTTCTATGGGTTGTTAGGGCTCTGTGGGTTTTTAATCGAGGAGATTCACCTCGAGGTCTGTGCTTTATGTAGCCTATATACAGGAGTCAAGAAGCTCTTCCCCCACCTCTATATATTTTTGACTTGAGAACCGGAGGGCGCCCTCTGCCCTATCATTTTTGAATTTGGTCAGCTCCTCCTTTGTAAAATGTAGTTTTCTCCAAATAGCTCTTGAGTTGGAGGCTTGTTTATGCTGATTTTCTAAATTTCTTAATTCTCCTAATAGTCTCTCTGTTGTTAAGGTTTTTAATTATTTTTGGGCTGATGCAAAACTTATGAATTTGCCTCTTAACACCGCTTTAATAGCTTCCCATGTGGAGAGGGATGAACATTTTTGTGTTATGTTTATATTGTATACTTCTTCTGTTTTTTCTATAAGTTTCTTTATAAATCCTGTATCGTACAGCAAGGATACATTCAATCTCCAAACTGGTGTATTTTTTGTGGGCGCCATACTGACTATCCAAGATAGGGGGGCATGGTCTGATAGTGTAAAGTTGTGTATTTTACTTGAAAGGGTCCTATACTGATACTGTTTCTGTGAAAGAAAGAGATCTATTCTAGAGTAGATTTGTTGAGAAGCGGAGTAAAAAGTATAGTCCCTTTCATTTACATGCTGCACTCTCCATATCTCTGTGAGTCCCATTTCAGATATCAATTTATTTAAAGTCTGAGTTGCTTTTCTATTTGTCTCCACTCTTCCAGAGGAGTGGTCAATTTTAGGATTCATTGCTGTATTTAAATCTCCCTCCCAGAAAATTTGCTTCGGTGGTAACTGGGCTACTTTACCAAAAGCCCTCACTAAAAAAGCTGGGGTCCCCAGATTTGGCACATACACATTAACAAAATGAATAGTTTCTCCATACATAGTACAGGTAACCCTCAGGTAACATCCCTCCATACCTCACTCCACTGCTTGTACTTGAACCGGTACTCCTGTTTTTATCAAAATAGCCACTCCTGCTTTCTTAGGATTTATGGAGGGTGATGCCTCCACATGCTCAATCCAGCTTCTACGTAATTTGAGGTGTTCTTTAGTGTCTAGGTGGGTCTCTTGCAAGAAAATTATATCCTCTCCCAATCTTTTTAGCTCACTTAGCAATCTGATTCTCTTAATGGGTGAATGTATCCCCTTTACATTGTATGTAATTAATTTAAGCATCCCCATCTTGTAGGTTGAGTTCTTCTCTTTGAATTCTTGGGCTTTCCTTATTAAAGAGACCTTCATTTACTAGGAGCATGGTGGAAGTGACAAGCCAAAGGTGATAATTGATAACAACTATAACAAGACCTTTAAGCATTAATAACACTCTAAATCTACTACTAAGAAAGAGAACAAATATAAAAAAGAAAAACGAAAAAAGAGTTATATGTAATAACTCCTCTGTCCCTTAATAAACTGCAGGGACTAACCAACTTTATCTTCCCCCCTTAAAGCTTCCAAGGTGAAATATCCCTATTAATAGTTATAGGGTAATATATATTATCTCCCATGAAAGGTGGGAGTCAGGGTCTGACGTGCTGTAGCTATTACACAGCTGTATAGATCTCAAGCAGCCACTAGGTGGCAGACATCACTTACTACTATAACCCAGTAGTTAATTGAAGATGAAAAGGAAAAAAAACCTAGGGGTGTTGGTAGTAAAGAATTAAGACAATTCGAGCTCTGTGATTTGGTCTCTACAAATATTAAACTGAAAATAAAGTCCTCTACTTCTTTTGAGAGAGATTGTATGGCTGCCCCAGAGAAATCTTCACTCTCCCCCAACACAGTCACTTCCTAAATTACTCTGTAATATGCTTTAGTGATCTGGGGGCTTGATAACATTGGTGTCTCAATTCCTCCCCTTTTTTATTTTAAATTAAAATCTTCCTGATTGTTTAGTAACATTCTTCCTTTAGAGAACGAGATTATCATGTGTTACCATTTATCTAGACACCAGACACCCCCCTCCCATTCATGCCCTGGTTGTGCCATTACAATTCCCCTCCCTCTCTCATATAGCTGACTGAGCCACAAGGCTTATAGTTGTTAGGAAAGAAAAAGAGTCTTCTAGGTAGTGCGAGCTGTGATTTTCAAACCACGGTTGTCAGCTGGTCAAATTCTCCATTACGGATTGTTCTGTATCCTTACTGTTCAGCTCTGTTCTCTGTTGGCTTCAGGTTCCTCTCGCAGCTTTAATTCCTGATGTGTGCTCTGCTGTGACCACTTCATGGAGATGGATCATCGCATTAGCAGATTCAAGTCGGATGCCAGTGTCTTCGGTAGGAGACCTCTTTGCATCTGTTTGGCTCCCGTGCCCACCACCGACCATGCCTGTTTTCGCAGCTTACGCTCCAAAGTTTCCATCATTAAATCTGGACATGCAACCTGCTGCTCCTTTACGTATGTCATTGCTTCAACTAAGGAGGGGAAAATCTTCGGACCTTCAGGTAAGAAAACTTTCAGTTTGGCTGGATAATTTATTTGGGCTCGAACTCCCTTCCTCTCTCGCAATTCTCTTACTATCGGTCAGAGTTTCATCTGTTCAGTTTGCAGGGTGGCTGAATAATCTTGGTCAAAAAAGATGGGTCTTGATTGATATTTTAAGTTGTGGTGCCACCATGCTTCCGGTAGAATGGTGTTCTTAGCCTGGTAGAACAACATCCTCACTACAATTGATCTTGGTCTCGCATTAGGTGCAGTTGGTTTCTGGCCCAATGATCTGTGTGCCCTGTCCATCTCCATATGTATATCTGATGGGAGTGATAAAGTAGATTTTAAGAGGTGTAGTACGAAATCTGCCATTGTTGGAAGGCCGTCTTCTGACCCTTCTGGCACTCTATGAATCCGAAAGTTATTTCAGCGGTTCCTATTTTCCAGGCCTTCCATACATTCTACCATTTTCCGTTCCTGTTGAAGGAGGTATAGGACTATTCTTTCTGTAGTTTCTTGGGCTAAAGATGTTTCTGAGAGTTTATTGGTGTTCTGGTTTACTTTCTGGTTGCGTTGTCGCATGTCCTGTCTGAGGTCAGCTAAAGCCGAATCTATATTTTGGACTGTAGTTAATATGGTATTGATTTTTTTAAATAGCTTATTTGTACCTCTCGGGAGTTTTTCATCCTCTTCAGAGGCCTCAGATGAAGACTGCGATGGTGTGCGTGAATGATTGGGCTGAGATACTGTCATGAAGCCCTCCATATCCTTGCTCAGGGAAAGTTATCTCATTTTTGTGGTATTTGCCATCAATCTCCCGGTTCTGCAACGATTCTGCTTAGTTGCCATTCTTAATAGAATAGCAGTAATTAAGATAGCCCAGTTTCCTGTGATTTTAAGAAGGATTATATTAGATTATCTGACCAGAAACCGCAGAGCTCCATGAGTAAGATCCTCACATTTCGGTGACGTCACCGGAAGTCCAGTAGTGCTTTTTCTAATCATGAGGTGGTTTCATTTAGAATGGTCTTAGAATCTAGAGTTCATTGTGAACACGTGAATGCAGATTCCAACATTATGTCCCTGTACATTTAAACAGTGATGACTGAGGAATCCAAGTTATGGCTAAGTGTGCAGTAATTCAACAAATAGGGAGTATTGTCATAGATCCTCCTGCAAATAGAAGGTATGACATCATCAAAATTCTTCATCTGTAGAGGTCATGATTAGCTCTGGGGCACGACTGTTTTTACAACAGACAAGCGGTTCACTTAATAATGGAAATTTATGCCATAAGGTACTCCAGCATCATTGGATGAAGCAATGAATATATGGGAATTTTTTCTGTCCTCATGATTAATATCAAAAGCCAGGGTATCATTGATGGAGCAGATCTCTTATGCATCCAACTCATTCTTGGCTTAGAACCTAAGAAGTATGTAATGCAGTGTGAAAAGAAATCCCTTTCTTTCTGCACTGTCTTTGCATTTTGGGAAAATGTTTTTCTATCCATTTATTTGTCAATACAGTGCAAACATTTGCTCCTCTCTTTTTCCACTTAAAACTTAATGAGAAATAAATATTATTTGCTGAATCTGCCAGAATGGGTTAAAATAATCTTGCAGTGTTTTTCATTTGAGTTCCAAAAAGCTTTTCCAAAAATGAAGCCCCATGCCAGACTAGCTAGCAATTTAGATTTCGCCTCACACCATAGACAGCATTCTTTGTTTCATCAAAGATAATATTGTAAAAAAAAATATTGGATTATGACCACTATGATTTTCACTATTTTTTAATATTGGTACATTTCCACATCAAAATAATTTGTCAAAACACAGATAGTGAAATGGCATTTGAACTAGAGGGTATCCCCTTCTCTCTGCTTCACTTTGGTGTAGGCACATTTCTAGAGGTAGGATTTGGTTAATAAATACTCTAGGCTAATTCTTATTTTGCCTTCTGCTAGCAAGGAATCTTTATTTGCTTTCTGCATTAGTCATTTTACTTTTTCTGGGCATCAACCTTTATTGATCAGTGTTTTCAATTTCTAAAGTGATAAAATACAGTTGATTCACTTCAAAACAGAAAGACTTTCTACACCTAAATGTCATGCATTGAGAACTGATTACTAAATCTGTACTCATCAAGTTCTTCTGAGTAGTTCTCCATTCATACACTTATTCAATCACTAATTGTTACATTCATCTCCGCAATGTTCCTCTGAGTAGTTATATTGATCTATACTTTTTCAATTCACATGTGCAGTTATGAAATATAACCTGAGGGAGCACATGGACTGAAAGCTGGGCCCCCTTCATCTAAAGTTAGATTCTCAACCCCTAAGCTATTCCCTCACTGGGTCAGATTACATCATGTGAAAATGTGGGAGTGCAGCTACAATATAATGTAATGCTTTCTCAATATTGAACAGAGCTGGGCACTGTGATTCCTTCACATGTACCTTTATAATTTGATTACCATTATGTGGAAAATAATTCCTGCCAATATTTATCTACACAGTCATTTTACTTTCTTCTTTAACAATAAAAGATGTTTCTAATTTTTGGAATTATTCTTCTGGCAACTGTTTAAGATGTTACTCTAAAGCTATCATAACACGTTTGTTATCCCAGAGTTTACCACAATCATAGCTGACTAGAATTGGAATGCATGTAGCTTTCTCATTCTTTCTTACATAATTAACAAGACTTATGGGGGCACCAGGACTTAAACAAGGGACCTCTTGATCTGCAGTCAAATACTCTGCCACTGAGCTATATCCCCAAATTACAGCAAGCATCGCACGTTTAAGAGCTTACATATTTAATATGCATCTTTGTTTCACAACTCCTAAAGCAAAGTTATTTTTTCTTGAGATATGTTTCATGGATAGCTTCACATTCTGATTACTGGTACATAAACATTTTAATGTTACAGCAAAAAAGCAGTTATGTGCATCAGAATCTGAAACAGGAAACTTAATAATCTTACACATTTTTCATAAAATTGTGTGATCGAAAGCTGAAGAATACCAACATTTACTATCAACACAGTAGTAAAGAGAAACTTCAATGGAGTTTGGGTTTATTCTTCTGGTGCATGTCCTAGAAATCTGCTAAGTAAATACTATCAGTTTTGTACACATCGACTGGTATAGTTGTAGCAATTAGCAGGCATTTATTGACTCTTAGCCCCTGATTGTTTAACAGTACTGCTTTTTATAATTGTGAGGTGGTTGCATTTAGAATGGTCTTAGAATCTAGAGTTCATTGTGAATAAGTGAATGCAGATTCCAACCTTCTGGCCCTGTACATTTAAACAGTGATGACTGAGGAATCCAACTTATGGCAAAGTGTGCAGTAACTCAACAAATAGGGAGTATTGCCATAGATCCTCCCATAATAGAAGGTATGACATCATCAAATTTCTTCATCTGTAGAGGTCATGATTAGCTCTGGGGCATGACTGTTTTACAACAGACTAGTGGTTTCTTTGTAGGAAATTTATGCCATAAGGTACTCCAGCATCTTTGGGTGAAGCAATGAATATATGGAAATTCTTTCTGTCCTCATGGATAATATCAAAAGCCAGGGTATCACTGATGGAGCATATGTCTTATGCATCCTATTCATTCTTGGCTTAGAACCTAAGAAGTTTGTAATGCAGTGTGAAAAGAAATCCCTTTCTTTCTGCACTGTCTTTGCATTTTCTGAATATGTTTTTCTATCCATTCATTTGTCACTACAGTGGAAACATTTGCTCCTCTCTTTTTCCACTTAAACATTCATGAGAAATATATATTATTTGCTGAATCTGCCAGAATCGGTTAAACCAATCCAGCAGTGTTTTTCATTTGAGTTCCAAAAAGCTTGTCCAAAAATGAAGCCCCATACCAGACTAGCTAGCAATTTAGATTTCACCTTAAACCATAGACAACAATCTTTGTTTCCTCAAAGATAACATTGTAAAAAAAGTTACTGGATTATGACCACTATGATTTACACTACTTTTTAATATTTGTACGTCTCCACATCAAAATCATTTGTCAAAACATAAATAGTGAAATGACATTTGAACTAGAGGGTATCCCCTTCTCTCTGCTTCACTTTGGTGTAGGCACTTTTCTAGAGGTAGGATTTGGTTAATAAATACTTTAGACTTATTCTGATTTTGTCTTCTGCTAGCAAGGAATCTTCATTTGCTTTCTGCATTAGTCATTTTACTTTTTCTGGGCATCAATCTTTATTGATCAGTGTTTTCAATTTCTAAAGTTTTAAAATACAGTTGATTCACTTCAAAACAGAGAGACTTTCTACACCTAAATGTCATGCATTGAGAACTGATTACTAAATCTGTACTCATTAAGTTCTTCAGAGTAGTTCTCCATTCATACACTTATTCAATCACTAATTGGTACATTCTTCCCCATAATGTTCCTGTGAGTACTTATATTGATCTATACCTTTTCAATCCACATGCCCAGTTATAAAATATAACCTGAGGGAGCACATGGATTAAAAGCTGGGACCCCTTCATCTAAAGTTAGATTCTCAACCCCTAAGCTATTCCCTCACTGGGTCAGATTACATCATGTGAAAATGTGGGAGTGCAGCTACAATATAATGTATTGCTTTCTCAATATTGAACAGAGCTGGGCACTGTGATTCCTTCACATGTACCTTTATAATTTGATTACCATTATGTGGAAAATAATTCCTGCCAATATTTATCTACACAGTCATTTTACTTTCTTCTTTAACAATAAAAGATGTTTCTAATTTTTGGAATTATTCTTCTGGCAACTGTTTAAGATGTTACTCTAAAGCTATCATAACACGTTTGTTATCCCAGAGTTTACCACAATCATAGCTGACTAGAATTGGAATGCATGTGTAGCTTTCTCATTCTTTCTTACATAATAACAAGACTTAAGGGGGCACCAGGACTTAAACAAGGGACCTCTTGATCTGCAGTCAAATACTCTGCCACTGAGCTATATCCCCAAATTACAGCAAGCATCGCACGTTTAAGAGCTTACATATTTAATATGCATCTTTGTTTCACAACTCCTAAAGCAAAGTTATTTTTTCTTGAGATATGTTTCATGGATAGCTTCACATTCTGATTACTAGTACATAAACATTTTAATGTTACAGCAAAAAAGCAGTTATGTGCATCAGAATCTGAAACAGGAAACTTAATAATCTTACACATTTTCATAAAATGTGTGATCAACTGAAGAATACCAACATTTACTATCAACACAGTAGTAAAGAGAAACTTCAATGGAGTTTGGGTTTATTCTTCTGGTGCATGTCCTAGAAATCTGCTAAGTAAATACTATCAGTTTTGTACACATCGACTGGTATAGTTGTAGCAATTAGCAGGCATTTATTGACTCTTAGCCCCTGATTGTTTAACAGTACTGCTTTTTATAATTGTGAGGTGGTTGCATTTAGAATGGTCTTAGAATCTAGAGTTCATTGTGAATAAGTGAATGCAGATTCCAACCTTCTGGCCCTGTACATTTAAACAGTGATGACTGAGGAATCCAACTTATGGCAAAGTGTGCAGTAACTCAACAAATAGGGAGTATTGCCATAGATCCTCCTGCGAATAGAAGGTATGACATCATCAAATTTCTTCATCTGTAGAGGTCATGATTAGCTCTGGGGCATGACTGTTTTTACAACAGACTAGTGGTTTCTTTGGTAGTGGAAATTTATGCCATAAGGTACTCCAGCATCTTTGGGTGAAGCAATGAATATATGGAAATTCTTTCTGTCCTCATGGATAATATCAAAAGCCAGGGTATCACTGATGGAGCATATGTCTTATGCATCCTATTCATTCTTGGCTTAGAACCTAAGAAGTTTGTAATGCAGTGTGAAAAGAAATCCCTTTCTTTCTGCACTGTCTTTGCATTTTCTGAATATGTTTTTCTATCCATTCATTTGTCACTACAGTGGAAACATTTGCTCCTCTCTTTTTCCACTTAAACATTCATGAGAAATATATATTATTTGCTGAATCTGCCAGAATCGGTTAAACCAATCCAGCAGTGTTTTTCATTTGAGTTCCAAAAAGCTTGTCCAAAAATGAAGCCCCATACCAGACTAGCTAGCAATTTAGATTTCACCTTAAACCATAGACAACAATCTTTGTTTCCTCAAAGATAACATTGTAAAAAAGTTACTGGATTATGACCACTATGATTTACACTACTTTTTAATATTTGTACGTCTCCACATCAAAATCATTTGTCAAAACATAAATAGTGAAATGACATTTGAACTAGAGGGTATCCTTCTCTCTGCTTCACTTTGGTGTAGGCACTTTTCTAGAGGTAGGATTTGGTTAATAAATACTTTAGACTTATTCTGATTTTGTCTTCTGCTAGCAAGGAATCTTCATTTGCTTTCTGCATTAGTCATTTTACTTTTTCTGGGCATCAACCTTTATTGATCAGTGTTTTCAATTTCTAAAGTTTTAAAATACAGTTGATTCACTTCAAAACAGAGAGACTTTCTACACCTAAATGTCATGCATTGAGAACTGATTACTAAATCTGTACTCATTAAGTTCTTCTGAGTAGTTCTCCATTCATACACTTATTCAATCACTAATTGGTACATTCTTCCCCATAATGTTCCTGTGAGTACTTATATTGATCTATACCTTTTCAATCCACATGCCCAGTTATAAAATATAACCTGAGGGAGCACATGGATTAAAAGCTGGGACCCCTTCATCTGAAGTTAGATTCTCAGCCCCTAAACTATTCCCTCACTGGGTCAGATTACATCATGTGAAAATGTGGGAGTGCAACTACAATAAAATGCATTACTTTCTCAATATTGAACAGAGCTGGGCACTGTGATTCCTTCACATGTACCTTTATAATTTGATTACCATTATGTGAAAAATTATTCCTGCCAATATTTATCTACACTGTAATTTTACTTTCTTCTTTAGGAATAAAAAAAGTTTCTAATTTTTGGAATTATTCTTCTGTCAACTGTTTAAGATGTTGCTCTAAAGATAACATAACAAGTTTGTCATCCCAGCAGTTTACCACAATCATAGCTGACTAGAATTGGAATGCATGTGTAGCTTTCTCATTCTTCTTGTAAAGGCTCCGCCTGGGCTGATGGCCTTGCAGGTGAAATTAAGGTGCCCCAGCAGTTGTTGTATTTGTACCATCAGCACCCTTCTCCTTCCCATGACCTGGGCCAATAAACCTTTCAGCCACGCTACTTTGCTCCCAGACAGCTGAAAACAACCCTCCTCAGTGTCCACTTCTATGCCCAAGAATTCCAACCTCCGAGCAGGGCCCTCCATCTTGCCCTGTGCTAGCGGAATCCCTATCTGCTGGCACGTTCTTGAAATCCCCTAGCATTTTCTGAACCTCCGCTCTCATTTTACCAATGAGGAGGAAGTCATCCAAGTAATGAACCACCCTCCTGTGCCCATACCTGGCCCTGAAAACCCATTGTATCCAGGTGCTGAACATCTCAAATGTGGAACAGGCCACTGAACACCCAATTGGCATAGCTTTGTCAAAGTATATGTGCCCTTGAAATTGAAAACCCATCAGATCCAAATCTGCTGACCTGACAGGCAAGAGCCGAAATGCTGACTCAATGTCCATCTTCACCAGCCATTCCCCTCCGATTGCCTTAATCAGTGCAATGGCCTGCTCCAATGAGGCATACAACACTGCCCTAAGGTGGTCTGGAATGCCATCATTCACTGAGGAGCCTTCCAGGTATGACAAATGATGAATTAAGCAGAATTCCCCTTCTGCCTTCTTGGACACCACACCCAATGGGGAAATCCGGAAATGTGTGCATGAGGGGCCCTCCAATGGGCCCTCCACCTGGCCTACTGCGATTTCCTTCTCTATCTTGGCCCCCACAATCTCTTCCTTCCCTTTCACTGACCCCTGGTTCTTGGCCTATGTTTTTCCCCACCCCCCCTTGAAACCCCAGAGGGAAACCCATCTGTAAGTCCTCCTGAAGCCGCTCTCCTGCCCCTTTATTTGGGTATTCCATGTTCCACTCCTCCACTGCTGCTAGGAAAATGGGAGTGTGCTCTAATGCATATCCTCACCACCCTCCCATAGGTGTGCCGCTATCACCACCCCCCAGAGGTGTTATGTTGCCCTCTGTGACTGCCGCCCAAACCCCTGCCCTGTCCTCCCTGGGCAACCCAAAAGGACTGCTTATACAAATGCCCCCCACTCTGCCCCCATCACTGCTCTGCCAACAGCTGGAGGCTGGGTGTGACACCCCGCATTTTGAGCAGACATGCTGGAACTTACAGTTGCCCCATGTGCAAGTGGCTTTGTTGTAACCCCAACACACTTTTGTCCCTGTGCCTGTGGTGATCCTCCTTGCTTGGTCTCCCACCATCCCCCCCTTTCCTGGAGAGGGTCCTCACCCACAGCTCCAAGTGGGTGCAGTCCCATCTTAGGTCCCCTTTCACCACCATCTGCTTCCGGAAGGCCTCATCATATTTGAGCCACCCATACTCAACTTTTGTCTTATGCGCCTCCCTGATAATGGACATGTATGTCAGCAAAGGGATTGTGAGTTCCGGCTGCTTCTCCAGCATCAATGCATTATATATTATGAAACCGCACTGCCAGTTCTCTGTGGTTTTCCCTGTATATTTTGCTTCCTCTGTCTTGTGGCCTACTACCGCCAGTGCTACTGCCATTTCTGATTTTCCCACTGACTCCTTCTGCTCATGATTCGTGGCTGTGTCCTCGTCCATGAGCCCGAAGATGTCGATATATTCCCCTTTCCAAATGTTCTCTGTGATTGAGGCTGGCACGTGGTCCCCAGTTGAACAGCCTGGAGGGCCTTCATACAATTTCTTGTTTGCTGTTGCCCCTCCCACTCCTTTCTCTGGCATGGCCCCATTGCCTTTAATGCTTGTACTGCCCGCTCCATCTTCTCAATTCCTTTGTCCCCCATGCTGCCCAGCAGCTCCTCAAGGTAATCCTTTAAACCATTCTCATCTGTGAGATCCACATCATCCTTACCACCATCCAGGTTCCCATCATCTGGTTCCAGTGCGGGCAGGGGCACTGATATTGGTGCCATGCGTGGGACCTCCTGCCTGGGTCTCTAACCCCCTCTGCCCCTACTCGGGTACTCCTCTCACTCCTTGGGCATCCTCTGCACCTCCTCTTCTGCCTCTCTCTCTTCTTTGCTGCCGCTAGTAGCTCCAACATCTGCCCCATCAAGACTGATGCCTCCTTGGAACTTCCGGTGATGTCATATCCTCGTTTGCAGCCTGAATTAGAGGGCTCCGTCGTGATCCGCCGTTTAATCCTCCTAATTTCACCTAATTGAAGACAAAATGCTTGGAAAGTACAGCAGGAGGAATATCATGCCTAAAAAGAATGGTCGAGTGAAAGCCAGAGCTGTAGTTCTGCCTGATTCGGAAAGATTACAAGAAGAAGGCTCGGAGAGTGAGGGATCACAGGCCTCAACCAGCTCCTTACAAGACACCACGGAGGAAAGTCAAATGCCACTAATGACCCTGCAGAGGCAGATGACATTGATGCTCTCAGAGCTAAGAGACTTTAGAAAAGAAATCAGGTTATCGACAGCAGCCCTCCAAACAGATGTTAACAAGCTAGAAAAACGGCAGGAGGAGGTAGAAAAACAGACCCACAGCACGGATTGCCGAGTTACGGAGACCGAAAGGGCCATAATACAACTACATAGCACCATTAAGGCCTTACAAGACAGAGCAGAAGATGCGGAGAGCAGGAACAGACGAAATAATGTTCGGATTTCGGGAATCCCCGAGGGGGCGGAGGGAGCGGAGATGCGAGAGTTTGTCCAAAAGATCTTAAAAGAGCTGCTGACACTTCCCCCTAATGTGACGCTTGAAATTGAGAGGGCCCACCGAACACTGGGATCAAGGCCTCCACCGGGTGTACGACCAAGATCAGTGTTGGTCCGCTTCCTGAGGTTTCAGGATAAGGAAACAATTTTGCACACCGCTTGGAAAGCAGGATCTGTCATGCTGGCAGAAAACAGGCTCTACTTTGAGAATGATTACTCCCCGGAGATAATGGCCAGATGCAAAGCCTTCCTTCCTATGATGAGAGCCCTCAAGTTGAAAGGTATCCGCTTTAGAACCCCCTACCCGGCGAAGCTTATGGTACTTTTTGAGGATGGCCCGAAGACCTTTGACAACCCAGCAACTTCTACACAAGAGCTACATTCCCGAGGAATCGAGATTCAAGTTCAACGAACAACTCCGGGAATATCCATTGTCTCCAAGCTATCTATGAAAGTTTGGAACAACGGACAGTGAGAGGCCAGGCGATGACAAGGAGTCGAGGCAATCCAGAGCATAATTGCAACTCTGAATAAGCGCACCACTTCGGTAACCGGCGACCCGGAGTGTCAGGGAACAGAAGGATGAAAACCGCAAGTAGAACTGTTTAAATTGATAAGTCGTAGAAACACCTACCACGAAGAGACAATTAACGCAGCGAACTCCTAGGTGTACCCTGATCTTATTAATATGGGTTTAGAACTGAGGGAGGGGGATAAAAGAGATTAAATCAAACTGAAGGGCACTTGGGAACCAATCCCAATAAGGGAAGGGAGGGCAGAGGGGGAGAAGGGGAGAAGTCTGGGGAAGGGGGGCCGTGGAACTTGGTTGCAACCCAGGTGATGAATTGGAGCGCGGAAGGGACGATGTGTGGGAGGGGAAATTAGCCTCTGGGCAGCTTTCCTGGATACTTAGGAATAATCAAATAAAAGTGGAGAAGGATTTTCTGGGGGAGGGGGAGGTGGTGGCTGAGATGGGGGGGATCTGATTGATTGCCTCGAGCACTGGACTGCTCTGCCAGATAGGCTCCAGTACAAAGCTTGAGTGAATGACAGGTAAGGAAGGATCTGGGCCCTTTGGGGGGGGGATGGCTGGAAGAAATACGAGGTCTCCGAGGTGCGGTAATTAGCCCAGTTGGATCATCCTCAGGTCATCAATAGGAGGGAAGGAACAAGGCCCTGGGGGGGAGAGGGCTGGAAGAATTGCGAGGTCCCCGGATTATGCTCATTAGTCACGATTGATCCCCCTCAGGTTGTAATTTGAAAAGGATACCCAAGAACTGGGAGGGTAGGGAGGAGAGAGAATACAACTTGGGAGGAGACTTGGGAAGAGTGGGGGGACCTTCCTTTTTTCATTCCTCACATCAAGAGGCACAGAACCGAGACGAAACTAGTTTGAACTACCTGTATTGAGTTAAATGAAAGGGTAAAATTATCTTGTATACGAGGCACGTCTGTAAATTACCCCACCATTTCTCTCGATTAAGTTAAACTGCTCTCGGCGACTGGCTGGGCCGTTAGCCATGAGGACTCGCTTACAGTTATTCCTGCGGTCGAGGCTGGACAGCTCGGAGAGTGAGAAGAAAGGGGAGGCAATTGGCTGGAGGGGGTGCAGTCGGCTGAGGATGCCTATACCAGCTTGCCCAACGGGCTCATGGGATTGTGTCCCCCGGACTGGGGGCTGCCGGCTGCTGACTCCCACTGATCCTAGTACACCCGCCCTTGGATTTTGGGTTTCGATTCTGAAGGGTTTTACCTGTTTGGGGCGGGCCACTTAATGCCAGCCACAACAATCACTAATTGGGAGAGGCATTACTGGATTTCGATAAATGATGGATTATAGGCCACATCTTGGCCTCCCACTTGGACACTGAAAGAGAGGGAAATGAGAGACATGGTGGGAACGGTGAGCATATCCTACAAATGCTCAACAAGGGCTAGTCAGTTGGGACTGCCTGACTGGGGGGTGTAGGCCTATGCTCCTACGTGCCTAGGAGACATCACACTTGGGACTTGGAGAGACTGCTAACCCCAGGCTCGGCGGTCAGCATCGCTGAAATATGTAATATAAAAGAATCCTACCCTACCAAGCGGAGGTGCAAATATTAAAAGCGACCTCATCATAGCATCCCCTGAAATGCCCTAAAGTTGGGGGAGGCTAGGGAAACAGATAAATTAAGAGGGTTAGTATCACAGTAAGGGGGAGAGGTATAGTAGGACAGAGAATCAACGGAGGCCAGGTGGGGTGGGGTGAAGGTGGGAGAGGGGGGTGAAAATGGTGTCCCTGACTTCGAGCCAGGAGCAACGAACGGGGGAATTGGAAAGCAACAGCACCCCTACAGGGCAGCTTAGGTGAAATAACAAGGGGAATGAATGGGTCGGGGTAGGAGGGGGGGTAGATGGGAGTTCCTAGCGTTCAACAGAGAGCTCTGTGGGCAATAGATGGTAAAAGAGAGCCGTTAACCATATAATGAGGGGAGAGGGGGCCCTGCAACAGCCCAGAGTAGTCCAGAAGAACTACAAGGGTATGGGATTAAAAGACCACAGTAGCCGCCTGACACACACGGGCTTGGCCGGGTGTGCGAGAGGTGGGAGATTAGGACCAAAGAACAGTGAGGTAATGCTGGGAGCTCTGATTCTGACTCACACCACTCAGGAGGGAGGATAACCAGCAGCGGCGGAGGGAAGATAGGTGACTAACGGGGCCTACATTGGAACCCCCTTTTGCAGGACCCTAAGGAAAAGAATTCCCTGACAGAATTGAAGGGAAGGGGTGATAGAACAGAAGGAAGGTCAGTATATCCGAGGCCTTGAGGGTATAATAAGTAACAGAGGAGATTTCTCCATGTACCCCCTGAAGAGGGAGGACATCGGAGGCCGACCAGAGCAGGAAAAGTGGGATAGGCAGGCACACCTGACAGTACTGAATCATCCCACTCATCATTCCAGGAATGAGTAAAAAGAGGCGGATCTGACACAAATATCCAGAGGACTCGCCACCTTTTCCTTTTTCCCTATTCCCTAATTGACACTCAGTGTGTCAGGAGGCGTCACCGTGGTGATGAAGCCTTAAAATGAGGACCCATCCTTACCAAGGGGACCGAAGCAGTTCCCAATAGTTGGAAGTACCAGTTTTGTATATAGTTGGTCAATGTTTGAATTGATAGTTTGGTCCATGTTCATATGTTTGTTGGATGGTTATGAGTTGGAAACGACAGGTACAAATCTAATGAATGCAAACAGTGTTCGATTGGATGATGGAGGGGAGAACCCTCCTTCCCAGCGGGGCCACCTTTGAGAAACAATGGCTAATTCTCCAGTTAAACTGTTGTCCCTGAATATAAATGGTATAATCTCGCCAGTTAAGAGGTCTCGGGTCCTGGCTTACCTCCGGAGGAGCAAGGCAGACTTGGTGTACCTTCAGGAAACACATTTGGGCACTGAGGAACACCTCAAGCTGGCTAAGCTCAGTAGGGGAACTCTGTTCAGCTCTTCGGCTGGGTCGGGAAGACAGAGGGGGGTGGCAATAATTATACTGGCAGGTACCCCATTTCAACACCAAAGCACCATCAGTGACTCTGAGGGTAGGTTGGTAATGGTGCAAGGCACATTAAATGGAGTTCAGATCACCCTGGTGAATGCTTATTTCCCCCCTGCAATACTGGTTCCACAGCTGAGAATACTTCTTGACAAAATCCTGCAAAACACGAAGGGCATGCTCCTTCTTGCAGGAGATTTTAATCTGACACAACATCCCACAATGGACACTACTAATCTGAGAACCCATAGGCAATCCCCGGCACAGAAGTTTTTAAGGAGATTTACTAAAGAGGTAGGATGGATTGATGTTTGGAGGCACTTACATCCTCGGGCAAGGAACTACACACATTACTCAGCAGTCCATCGGACATACACACGCATAGATCACACATATACCCAGATGGAATATCTGGGCCAACTGGGAAATGCATGGATAGGTGACATTTCCCTGTCGGACCACGCACCGGTGAGCTCGACATGGGAGCTGGGGATCTGTGTAAAAAACACACAATGGAGACTTAACCCCTATTATCTACGCTCAGAGAAATTCCAAGAATTTGTCTCAGATAAGCTTGCTGAGATACTGGAATTCAATCCCCCCGCGGACACCTCACCTGCAATACACTGGGACACTATAAAGGCAGTCCTTAGAGGGCATATTATACAACACACAACAGAACTGAACTGGAAGAGAAGGGAATATAGGAACACCCTGGAGGAGAACTTACACTTTCTCCAAATGGCGCACAAGATGGGAGATGCGACAGTGCTCCCCAGACTTCAGGAGGTTAAGGTGGAGATGGATCGGTTAGCATTACAACAGACCGAGATAGCATTAACATTTCTGAGACAGAAATACTATGAGGTGGGACCTCGAGCGTCCAGACTGCTGGCGTATCAGGTAAGGCGACAAAAGAGGGTTTCAACGATTACTTCACTTAGACACCCCACTGGGGGCCAACCCTTATTCAAAATACATGAAATTGCTGAGGCATTTGCAAAATACTACTCCAATCTATACACTCCAGAGAGCTCGCCTACCGAGCAGCTGATCATGGAATATTTAAATGGAATAACACTGCCTCGACTCGCGGCGGACCATAGTGAAGCCCTAGGGGCCGGTATAACAGAGAGAGAAATAATGGAAGCAATTTCCACTGCAAAAACCCTAAAATCTCCAGGTCCTGATGGGTACAGAAACGAGTTTTATAAGGCACTGAGGCAACAAATAACAGAACGGCTTTTACCCCTGTACAATTCTATCCTTGAGGGGGAACCTCCACCACCGTCCTGGGCATTCGCTACTATCTCAGTAATCCCGAAACCTGGGAAAAATCCCCAGCTTTGTAGCTCGTACAGGCCTATCTCGGTACTTAATTGTGATTATAAGATATTCATGCACATACTAGCACAACGCCTAGACAAAATAATGCCTTGGTTAATAGATCAAGATCAGACTGGCTTTATCAGACAACGATCCACAACAGACAACATCAAGCGCACTCTACATATTTCCCATAAAATGCAAACGAACAATACCCCATCGGTTCTTATCAGCCTAGATGCCGAGAAAGCGTTCGACCAAGTTTCGTGGCCTTTTCTCTATAAAGTTCTGGCTAAACTGGGTATTCCCAGGACTCTAATTGGGGTCCTACAACACATCTACTCGGCCCCTCAAGCATGCATCAAGGTGGGGGGCCACCATTCGGGATACTTCCCTCTGGGGCGGGGGACGAGGCAGGGATGTCCGTTGTCGCCCCTACTCTTTGCGGCATTTATTGAACCTTTAGCTCAGTCGGTAAGGGAAGCAGGGAACATCACTGGTGTGAATTTGGAGGGTATGGAGCACCGAATAGCCGTTTACGTGGACGATGTACTATTGTATCTCATGAATCCCGAACAGTCCATACCTGTGATTCAGTTACTTCTGGACCGATTTAGTCGGGTCTCCGGCTATAAGCTGAACTTATCAAAAACGGAAATTCTCACATTTCATTACACACCCTCAACACATGTTTCCTCTCTTTTTCCATGCAATTGGAGTCTCACAAAATTAAAATACTTGGGTGTATATATCTCCCAAAGATATGAAGATTTTTCCAAAAATAACTATGATCCCTTTACATCACAACTTAAAACCGACATGGGTTCATGGGCCGCGCTGCCTCTTTCTCTGAGCTGCAGAATCGAAGTAATAAGGATGATCACCCTGCCCCGGGCCCTGCATCTATTCCGGAATGTCCCTTTACACATTACAAAGCAAACCTTTGGGGAGTGGAACCGGCATATCTCCAGGTTTGTCTGGCTGGGCGGGAGACCTCGAGTCAGGATGAGGATCTTGACTCTTCCGCGGAAGGACGGGGGTCTCGCACTACCTGACCTGCAGATATACTATCATGCTGCTATGATGACACACATAATGGCGAGGCAAAGCGGGGTGGGTCAGCCACACTGGCTGCAGATAGAACAAGCTCTACTACCAGACAGGGATTATTTTCAATACATTTATAATTCGGAGCCGAGGAAAGGAACCCCTACCTCAGATGATCCCTGGTTGACCGCACGATGTAGGGTCTGGCAGAAAATTAAAAGAAACCAGAGGTTAGAACCTTTTCTGAGTCTGCTCTGCCCCATAGCGAACCTAGCGGATTTTCTTCCTAACAGGCTAGATCATGGATTCGGGATTTGGGAGAGATATGGGCTGAAGTATCTTCCCCAAATAATGACTCACGGTAAGATGTGGCCCTTTAGTGAAATGCAGAAGCAGTTCAATATACCAAACAGGGATTTTTATCGATTCTTGCAGATTCGGCACTATGTTCAGGGGCTAAAGGAGGTGGTCCTTCTTCCTGAGAGATACCCTTCATTGTTAGAGGTCCAACTTCAACTGAATAAAGGTGGGATGGGAACAAGACTACTTTCTCTTCACTATAGGGCCCAAAATACACATGGAGAAGCCTGTATGGAAAATATCCGAACACAATGGCAGAAGGAACTGGGAAACCCCCTCACACAGGAGGACTGGCGGAGGGCCTGCAAATACGCCTCCCGGGTCACGTGCTCCCATCAATGGCGGGAATATGCATGGAAGAATCTAATTAGATTCTTCAGGACGCCAGTTATGACCAGGCACTACTCCCCAGCGGCCTCGGCTGAGTGCTGGAGACAGTGCGGTGAGCCCAAAGCCACACACACTCACATTATGTGGTCATGTGGGGCCCTGGAACCATTTAGGGATCTACTACAGGATCACTTGAGAAGGATATTTGGTCCTCAGCTCCATTTGACCAGGGAGATGTTTCTTTTCTTGGACACCCCTCAGGAGTTAAGGAACCCGAATAGTAGATATTTGCTACACCTCCTGTTAACCGCAGCCAAAAAAACTATCACCAAGCTGTGGTTGACGGATAAAAAACCCACAGTACATGAATGGTGGGGCATAACCAAACAGATTTACCAGTTAGAACAAATTACGCATAGCCTGAATGAAAGGAAGGAGAAATTTGCAGAAAGGTGGTCCCGCTGGCTGTTATATTATATGCCCCAGGATGACTCTTTTGTACCATAAGAGGATGTTATTGACGGGCAGGGTATGGAGCAGGAGTCTCTGGCGAGTTTTGTTTGTTGTTATTAACCAATGAGAGATACAGAAGCTCTATGGGATTGCCGGTGAGACGGTGCTGCTCCCCGGGAGTCAGAAAGGGGTCTGTTACTAAGAGAAGAACCTAAATCTAAACTCCTGAGAGAACCAACCAGGTAAAATAATCAATAAACTCCTCTCAACTACAGAGATCTTGGTGGACCCGTGGTAATGATGGTCTCTCTAAGAGCTCTTATCAAGAGATGGGGACTGAAAATTAAAACAAAAATTAAAATAAACATTAAAATTAAAAATAAATATATTAAATTTGCTCACTCCTCCAACAGCAGGATAAAGTATGAAGGCAATTCTTAACCAGACACCCATGATACGCATGGGGAGTGGCGGAGCTGACTCGCTGGAAATCCCAATTTAACCAGAGATTAGAAAACTTGTAATGAAGAAACGCCCATAAATTGAAGCTCTGTACTGTCCAGCTAATTGATGATTTAAATGGAATACATCATAACACTTAGCATGATTATTATGTATAAGATCCAATCAAATATTTGTAATTAAGCAAACCTGTCACTGTTGTACCTGTGGATATGTATGAATTTGTATGTCGAAAAAGGAAAAATATATGTCTCTTTTAATAAAAATGAGATTTACAAAAAAAAGACTGATGCCTCCTTCAGCATCTTTTCTCTGGTCAGCTGGGCTTGCTTTGGTGTCATGCCTGCTCCTTTGCCCTTGCAACCTGTGGGGTGACAAGGTTACACGTTCAGTCCCATACCATCAGCTCTACCCCCCTTTAGCCAAGGTGTGATGGACTGCCACACTGCCCCTCCAATTGCTCTGATGGCCCACTACCAAGCTCTGCTCCAGGTCCACCATCTTAGTGTCTGCCATTCCTGTGTCGTAGTGAGCAGAATTGTTTTCCTTTCTCCATCTTTATTTTTCTTCTTCTTTTTCTTATTCCCTCCATCCCTGTGCCTTGGGCCACGTAGACCCATTACTGATGGCCTGCACCCTCCACATGAGGTTATGGGCTTGGAGACCAGTTCCCCCTGTTTGCAACTCAGCCTTAACCCTGCGCTATGCTGCCTCCCCACAAGGTGCTCTCCTTGCTGCCGCAGGCCACAGCCTGCCTTGCTTTCAGCCCCATAAACAGCCATGTATGGCCTGGCCCTTTTGCCTATTTTTAATCCCCCTGCATATGCTGTGAGGCCCACCTCGGCCTTGGTCTGCCATGCTGCTGGCCTTTGCAGCGTGTCCTGACTCCTTGGTCCGCTGGCTACCTAGGCCAAGCCACCTCCCTGAGTGGGTGCCCAGCCTGATCTGCCCACTCCCTGTTTTTAAAACTGCCACAGGGCCCCATCCCCTAACCACTCCAACTGTTGCCGTACGGTCCGCTCCTGCCCAGACCTGCACTGTGGCCCCCAGGCATGCCCTGGGTCCGCAGATCCAATCTCAGGTCACCACAGTTCTTTGAGCCACCAAGCATTGGCCTTCTTTTGACCCCAAAACCCTGTGCCCCACTCTGTGTCCCATGTGCCCCCTTCACCTGCCGCAAAAGCCTGCCCTGAAAGGATGCACAGACTGGGTTGCTGCTACCAGCCAACCAACCCCATTGCACCCCCATAGCTCCACCACTCTAGGCCTGAAAGGCCTGTTGTCATCCCCCGCTTGTCGTGCTGTGCTGGGAGCCCCATCTCCAGACCCCTTGGCCTCCTGGGTCTTGCCATCACACCCCAGCTCATCAGAGTCCTCCCTCGTGTTCCCCGCAGCTTCCAGCAAATGGCTACCATGAGAGCCAACACCTGCTTCCTTTCTGCTATGTTCTACCACAGTGGGAGCCTCCTGAAATCCCATCCTGCATGAGATCCAATGCATGGGGCCTGCCTGCCCCAAAGTGCCAAATGTGCATCCCTACTCCCCCATCTGCTCCATGCCTCCCCCATGTGCTCCAGAGAGCCCAGGCGAGTGCCCAAGATGCAAAAGAAAATGCAGAGCCTCCCTGCCCCCTGCACTGCCCAAATGCCTCTGACCATATTGAGGAAACTTGGGGAGGGGGGTGCCCCCATGGTCCCTCGCCTTTCACAACAAATGCCAGATGCCAGAGTGTTGAATACAAAGGCCCCATGTTAAACTCCGGCCTGCAGGATGTGCTATATTGAGAACCCACTGACATCCCTAGTCACAATGCATTCCACTTCACAAAAATGGCAAAAAAACGCCTCTCAGCAAAAACCAAAGTGTGGTTCCACAGCCTCCTGCCTTACCGTGCTACCACTCATCATACACCACCACCCAGGACTCCACAGAAGATGCTATACTTATCGTGCTATCGGCGTTCTTCCTCCCTGCTTTCAAACACCAACCATTCAAATGCTTGCACCACCTAATTTGATACGTTTTCTTTCTCCTGTTTTTTTTTTTTAAAACAAGCCTCCTCTCTTACCCCATGCTCTGCCAACAAGGCTCCACAAAACCTGCTCTGCATTTACAATCTATCTCGAGCCTGCCTATTGGGGTAGGCCCTGCATCTGGTTCCAAAGAATGAAAACCCAAATCGCCACACTAACTAGTCATGGTGGGTGGCCCACATGTTATGCCAGACCTATCTCTGTTTGCTCACATCTCTAAAACTAGGAACGCTAGCACCACAAAACAAGCTCTCATTCCAGAACTACCTGTTCCTTAGTTACATTGTGCCAGTGAACATACAGAGAAAAACCTTTTCTTTCATTTTACCATATCTACACAATGATAATAAAGCTAGAGGAGCCAAGCTGAACCCACCAAAGCCGAGTTCCCCCTAAAACATAGCTTTCCTTTCTATATATTTATTTTTTTTTAAACTACAGTGCACGGTACTGAGCATCATACTTCCACCATTCTTTCTACACAATTTACCATGCTATCAAACCAACCATAACTGCCAGTCCATGCACCACGTGGCCTATTAGGCCCAAAAGCCTTAAATGCCTTACCTGATGCTTGCCAACGATGTGCTGAGTTCTCTACTCAGAAAAATTCCCAGCAAAAGAGGTTGTCCTGCCTGTGCCCTGGCCTATTACACCCCTAATAGGCCCCTGGTCAGAACCCCCTTTGGGCTCTGCCCCCCAGCCAATCACTGGGGCTCTGGCTTGTCCTTGTCATTTTACCCTTTCCTGCATACCTCTCAACTGTACCACATTAGGAGGGACGTTCCTCATTTTACTTCATAAAAGCTCCCTGTTCCACATTGTGAGGACCTGTCCCACATTCAGTGTTAACATTTTAAAGCAAAAATCTACAGTAAATGATGCAAAAAATATATTATTCAATTAATAACAGACTTTCTGAACATAAATGCAAACATTTTAACAGTGTTCTGAGCTTCTAAGGTAAAGATTTGATTAAGTGTTCCACATTTTGCTCATTTGTTCCACATTTTGAGAGGCAATGTTCCACATTTGGGGGACAAAAGGTTGAGAGGTATGCTTTCCTGCCTGGTGATGTCATCAGGCCCCTCCCCCTCTATCCCTCTGTTCCCTCCACTCTCCCCCCTTCCTCACCTATGCACCTATTCCTGGTAGGGATCACTGGACAACCTGGCCTGCCTTTTAATGGCAAGCCCCATTATTCATGAGGACAGAAAGAATTCCCATATATACATTGCTCCATCCAGTGATGCCAGAGTACCTTATGGGATAAATTTCACACTACCAAGGGAACCGCTAGTCTGTTGTAAAAACAGTCATGCCCCAGAGCTAATCATGACCTCTACAGATGAAGAAATTTGATGATGTCATACCTTATATTCACAGGAGGATCTATGACAATTCTCCCTATGTGTTGAGTTACTGCACACTTAGTCATAAGTTGGATTCCTCAGTCATCACTGTTTAAAATGTACAGGGCCAGAATGTTGGAATCTGCATTCACTCATTCACAATGAACTCTAGTTTCTAAGACCATTCTAAATGCAACCACCACACGATTAGAAAAAGTAGCACTGTTAAACAATCAGGGCCTAAGAGTCAATAAATGCCTGCTAATTCCTACAATTATACCAGTCAAAGTGTACAAAACTGATAATATTTACTTAACAGATTTCTAGAACATGCACCAGGAGAATAAATCAAAACTCCATTGAAGTTTCTGTTTACTACTCTGTTGATAGTAAAAGTTGGTATTCTTCAGTTTTCAATCACACATTTTATGAAAAGTATGTAAGATTATTGAGTTTGCTGTTCCAGATTCTCATGCAAATAACTGCATTTTTGCTGTAACATTAAAATGTTTATGTACTAGTGATGAAAGTGTGAAGCTATGCATGAAACATATGTGAAGAAAAAATAACTTTCCTTTAAGACTTGTGAAACAAAGATGCATGTTGCACATGTAAGCTTATAAACTTGCCAAGCTTAATGTAAATTGGGGGTTTAGATGAGTGGTAGAGCATTTAACTGCAAATTAACAAGTTCTTGGTTCAAAGCTCGGTGCCCTCTCTTAAGTCTTGTCATTATGCAAGAAAGAAGGAGAAAGCTGCACATACATTGCAATTCTAGTCAGCTTTAATCGCAGTAAACTGCTACCATGTGCTGGGATTCCAAACTTGTTATGAAAGCTTTAGAGCAAAATTTCAAACTGTTGCCAGAAGATTAATTCCAAAAACCAGAAACTGCTTTTATTGTTAAAGAAGAAAGAAAAATTACTGAGTAGATAAATGATGGCAGGAATTATTTTTCCACATAATGGTAATGAAATTATAAAGCTACCTGTGAAGGAATTATAGTGCACAGCTCTATTCAATATTGTGAAAGTAATGCATTATTATTCTAGTAGCACTCCACATTTTCACCTGATGTAATCAGACCCAGTGAGGGAATAGTTTGGGAGTAGAGAATCAAGTTTCAGATAAAGGGGTCCCAGCTTACAATCCATGTACTCCCTCATGTTACATTTTACAATTACGTATGTGGATTGAATTAGTATAGATACATATACAACTACTCACAGGAACATCGTGGGTATGAATGTAAAAATTGGTTATTAAATAAGTGTAGGAATGGAGAACTACTCAGAAGAACTTGATGGGTACAGATTTTGTAATCTGTTCTCAACGCTAGACATTTAAGTGTCACATGTCTTTCTGTTTTGACGTGAAATCGACTGCATTTTGTCACTTTAGAAATTGAAAACACTGATGAATAAAGGTGGATGAAAAGAAAAGCTGAAATGACTAATTCAGAAAGCAAATGAGGATTCCTCATTAGTAGAAGATGAAATCAGAATTTGCCTAGAGTATATCTTAATCAGATCCTACCTCTAGAAAAGTGCCTACACCAAAGTGAAGCTGAGAAAAGGGGATACCCTCTTGTTCAAATGCCATTTCACTATCTGTGTTTTGATAAATGATTTTGATATGGAAATGTACAAATATTAAAAAATAGTCTAAATCATAGTGATCATAATCCAGTAACTGTTTTTACAATATTGTCTTTGAGGAAAGAATGCATGCTGTCTATGGTTTACGGCAAAATCTGAATTGCTAGTTAATCTGTTATGGGGCTTCATTTTTGGAAAATCTTTTTGGAACTCAAATGAAGAACACTGCAGGATTGGTTAAACCAATTCTGACAGATTCAGCAAATAATATATATATTGCACGTATTTTTAAGCTTAAAAACAGAGGAGTAAATGTTTTCACTGTATTGACAAATGAATGGCTAGAAAAACATATTACCAAAATGCCAAGAAAGTGGGGAAATGAAGTTATTTCTTTTCACACTGCATTACAAACTCTTTAGGTTCTAAAGACATTGTGGTCATCCCAGAAACCTGGTGTAATGATAACCACGACTGGGAGATGGCCATACCTGGCTACAACATATTCAGAAGAGACAGGGCAGGTGGGGGGGGGAGGAGTGGCACTGTATGTGAAAAATGACATAAGGGCCACAGAGATCCAGGAGGAACAAAATGGGGGAGAGATACAGTGGGTTAAGCTGGAAAGGAAAATGGGGCCAGCCATCTGCACAGGTGTGGTCTATAGACCACCAGCCCAGGAGGAAGAAACAGATAGGGAGCTGATGCTAGCCATCCAAAGGATGGCAGACAAGGGTGTGGTAGTGCTGGCTGGAGACCTCAATATTCCAGACGTGGACTGGAGCATCCCTGCAGCAGCATCAACTAGGAGCAGGTTTATCCTGTGCTCCCTTCAGGGTGCCTTCCTCAAGCAACTGGTCATGTAACCAACTCAGCAGAAGGCAATACTGGACCTTGTGCTCACAAACAGGGACAGTGTGATGGGGGTAACAGTGGGGGAGCACCTGGGGAACAGTGACCACCAGTCATTGTGGTTTGAAATCACAGAAGGAGCAGAACCAAACCACACAAAAACACATATCCTGGATTTTAGGGGGCAGACTATGGGAAAATGGGGAGATGCTTTAAAGAGGCATTAAGGGGAATGGGGCAGGAATCAGGGGTTGAGGAATAGTGGGCAGTATTTAAAATGTGGATTACATGAGCAACAGAATTATGGATTAAGCAGATTAGCAAGAGGAAAAGGAAGAGGAGGCCATTACGGTTTTCTAAAGAGGTAGCAGAGAAAGTGAAAGTCAAAAAGATTGCATTCAGGCAATACAAAAAGACACAGGCAGAAGGAGATAGGGAGAAGTACCAGTAGAAGCAAAGGGAGGCAGGGAGGTCAGTAAGGGAAGCCAAAGCTCAGACAGAAGAACACATTGCAAAATCAGTGGGTAGAGGGGACAAAACCTTTTACAGGTACATAAGTGAAAAAAGAAAGGCAAAGGGAGGGATAGTGAGACTGAAGGGGTGAGGATGGGGGCCTCGTGGAGGATGAAAACAGTAAACCTGACATATTGAACAGGTATTTCTGCTCAGTCTTTACTGAGGAAGAGGAGGGTAATGGGTCTGAAGGGAGTACAAGGGGTGGGAATGGTGCAGAAATGGACACAAGTCCCTTTACACGGGAAACGGTCCTGAAGGAACTGAAAGTAATAAGAGTTGATAAAGCAATGGGGCCAGATGGGGTGCACACCAGGGTCCTTAAAAAACTAAAAGAGGTGGTGGCTGAACCTCTGGCAATCCTGTTTACCTGATCACTGGAAACAGGGGAGGTACCCAGAGACTGGAGGACAGCAGATGTAGTCCCCTTATACAAAAGTGTAAACAAAGAGGAATCGGGGAACTACAGACCAGTCAGCTTCACCTCGGTAGTGGGGAAAATCATGGAAGCACTACTGAAGGAGAGATTGGTGGAACATCTGATTGCCAATGGACTACAGGACCCAAGGCAACATGGTTTCACCAGAGGAAGGTCATGTCAGACCAACCTCATTGAATTTTATGACTGGGTGACTAGGGAAGTGGATCAGGGGAGGGCAGTGGACATGGCCTATCTGGACTTCAGCAAGGCCTTTAACTCTGTGCCACATAGAAGTTTATTACACAAACTGGGGAATATGGGTGTGGACAGGACAGTAGTGTGGTGGGTTTGTAACTGGCTGGGTGGCAGGACACAGAGAGTGGTGGTATATGGCTGTCACTCCACAGAGGGAAGAGTGACCAGTGGGATACCACAGGGATCAGTGCTGGGACCGGTCCTATTCAACATCTTCATCAGTGACATTGTGCAGGACCTAGAAGGCAGAATCTCCCTGTTCGCTGATGACACAAAGCTCTGTAAAACAGTAGACACACCAGAGGGTGTAGACAGAATGAGAAGGGACCTGCAGAAACTTGAAGAATGGTCAGGGGTTTGGCAGTTGAAACTCAATGCAAAGTAGTGCTAGATAATGCATATGGGGCACAAAAACCCTGGCAGAATATATCAGTTGGGGGGTGGCGAGGATATAGCATGCACCATGCATGAAAGGGATCTTGGGGTTATCATCTCTGATGACCTCAAGGTAGGGAAACAGCATGACAAGGCAGCAGGTAAAGCAAATAGGATTCTGGGATGCATAGGCATAGGCAGGGTAGCAACCGGATACCTGGGTGGTCAAGGTAGGGTGACAGGAAGCATACACGTGTGTACGTGCATGTACACATGGGGGAGAGGAAGTGGAGGGGAGGTATGTGGGAGGGGGTGTGGTGGGCACTGATCAGCTATAGTGGTGGGGAAGGTGGTTGGTTGGGGTGTGCAGGGGGGTGCAGCCCCCCCCCAAAAATGTAAATTCAGTCACCGCCTTGCAGTTCACCATGAGTGTAAACACCGTAATTCATTTTCAGTGATGTACACTCACCCAAATAGTGATTGCTATTCCGTGATTGCCGTTAATCACATAGAACCATTACAGAGACATGGGCCTACAATGGACATGAATGGGACATGGTACTACCAGGGAATTTTATATTCTGAAGGGTCAGGGAGGGTAACAAAGGGAGTTGGGGGACACTATATCTGAGGGACCACATAAAGGCCACATAAGTGAAGAGCAAAAGGTTGGGGGTGGTGACTGAAGCTATATGGGTATGTTGAAAAACATAAAAGGGGGAATCCGTACACACAGGGGTGGTATACAGACCACACGCACAGGAAGAGAAGGTGGATAGGGCAATGCTGGAGGACATTCAGAGGATGGCAAGCAAGGGGGAGGTGCTGGTGAAGGGGGACTTCAACATGTCTGATGTAGAGTGGAGCACACCATCAGCCATTAAACATTACTGTTCCAAGAATTATCAGCAATGTACCACACTTGTCAACACACCACCATCAAGGGACAGGATTAGTACTGTTCAGTAGCCATTTAAAAAACAAGCTTACCAGTATGATATCAATGGGCAGACTACACATCTTGTTAACCGGCATTGTTTATAGAGCAGTGGCAGAGGCTTTGCTATAACCTACATATAAGATACATTGGGTGGAGGGTGGGGGTGGGGGGCTTAGGGGGGTTATGGAAACATCAATCATTTAACATCAGGATATGTGGGAGGTAGGTAAATACAGTAGGCTAAAAACATTACACATTGACTAAACACAGGATTATTTCAAAGCAGTTGAGAAGTAATAGAAACAAGATAAGACTTTGACAAGGTTAACAAAACAATATGTAAATTACCTGAATTCTACTGCGTTTCATGACAGCTAACCGCTGTTTCTTTGTCTGTGAACTGGATGGAGATGACACTGATGGCGTGAAGATGGTAGGCACACTTCCTGCTTTCAATTTTGCTTGTACATCTGTCCATCTGAGCTGTGCCAACTTCTCAGAGTCTTCTTCTTAGCAAGAACATTCTAAATGAATGCTACAAATATGGCTGTACTTAGATGGTTTAAAATCTTTGCTTCTGCAGAAATGAACCCATGCTCGATGGGTAACTTTATTTGCTGGAAAGTGGAAAAAATGAATCCCACATCCTTTATGGCTCTTGTTCTTGCAGCCATAAACAACACAGTATGGCATTTTTGCTGTACATGCTGTGACAGTATCTATGTACTTAGTATATATATATTTCTTTTTTCTCTCAATTTAAGAAATAATACGTTCACCACTGCACAGACAGTACACTAAACTGTAAAAAGTACACAGAATTTAGATATGAGCTGAATAGACATCAAATGAACTGTGACATACAGCAAAAAAATAAAGTAATAACTGTTTTGAATAGAAGGTGCGGTGAGTCTTTCGACAGCTCTTCAATTTGAGTAGGAAAAATATTCCCTTCACAAAGCAGCGAAGGGTGAAAGGTCAATGTCAGGAATAACACATTCACAGACCACCAAGATAAACACTCGGGAATCGAAATGAAAGCGTTGCTGGTATACAAAAGCATTTATTCCTTTTTATTTGGTATTGAAAACAAAAGAATAGGAAAAAAGTGTCAAATGACACATAAAATAAAGTTTTTGGCTGTAGTTTTCTTGCAAGAAACTCACCTAAAGCAGAAGGACATTTCTTATTTTCAAAGGGAATGGGTCAGACAAGTATTTGGGGCAAGGGGTTAGTAGCAAGAAGGGAGGTGTGACGATTTTAATATGCAGAGGTACAGCTTTTCATTTGATAAAGGAATGCTGGGATCTGGAAGGCCACTTTCTTTTGGCTCATGGGCAGTTGGGTCTTACTGAACTTCTTTTAGGGGTGGTGTATATTCCTAATTCTGACTCCCCCTAGCTTCTTCTCTAACCTTCTGGCACATCTGACACCCTTCTCTCATCTCCCCTTAATACTTGGTGGAGATTGGAACCTGGTGGTTCACCCAGACCTGGACAGGTGTGTGTTCTGCCAGAAAGGGCTATCACTGGCCCAGAGAGGGCTGCGACATCTTATGGATTCTCTTGGGGTAGGGGACCCCTGGCACATTTTGCACCAAGGGGATAAACAATACACCATTTTTTCTGCTCCTCACAAATCATATTCCCGAATAGATTATTTTCTGGTCAGTCTTTCTGGGTTGTTGGGTCTTTCTTCCTGTGACACTTTACCTACAGTGTTTTCTGACCATGCACCGGTCTGTATGGAACACTCATTGAAGGGGCTAGAGGATCAGGATAGGGCATGGCACTTTAACTCCACTCTCCTGTGGGATGTCAACTTTGTCTCGGCTATCTCTGAATTTTTGCAGACCTTTTTCATGGAGAACAACAGCTCTGTGTCTAGTTTGGATATGCTTTGGTGTTCTGTGAAGTGTTCGGTATGGGGTGAATGCATACGTCTCACTTCTAGGGCTAAGAAACAGTGGGCAGAGAAAACAGCCTTCCTTCTTAGTCAGATCCATGACCTGTAATGCCTTCTGTACTCTACTTTGGATCCAGGGCAGTCGAGTAATCTTCACTCTCTTAGGGCTCAATATTATGGGCTCCTGGCAGATCAGGCTGACTTGGCCCTCCAGCAATCCTAATTTCGATATCTGGAATCCAGAGATAGGGTGGGTTGGCTCTTAGCTCTCCAGTTTCAGGGATTAGAGAGTAGGCAAATGATTTCTAGTCTTCAACCGACTTGGGGTGGGGAAGTCCTTTCTCACCCTTGAGATACTGCGGAAGCCTTTCAGGCATTCTATAAGAATCACTCCAGCCCGGATGCTGATGATCACCCTAATGAGGCTCTGATACAGTCCTAGACTCTGTACCTCTTCCCAGTCTTTCTGATTCCCAGCGAGAAGTCTTGTAAGCCACCGTCTCCATTCTAGAAGTTTGTTGAGTGATTGAGCAATTACTGGAGGAGAAGGCTTCCAGCCTAGATGGGTTCAACAGCTCCTTTTATGCCACCTTTATAGACATCTTGGCCCCTTTCCTAACCAGACTATTCAATTACCTTCACTTCTCCAGCATCACTGATTGCTCATTTATGCAGGCCTGGATTACTGTAATCCTCAAACCTGGTAAGTCCAAACTTCTCCCTGGAAGCTACCGCCCTATCTTTTTACTGAATTCAGACGTCAAAATTTTGGCTAAGATACTGGCAAATCGCCTTTTGTTGACTTGGGGAGAGCCTTATCAGCACAACTCAGGTAGGATTTGTCACCAGTCGGTTGTCATCTGACCATCTGTGTAAGGTTTTATACCTGATCTCCGCGATGGGGGAGAACAGGACCCCTGCAGTTCCGGTCTCCCTTGATACAGAAAAAGCCTTCGACCAGGTGTCTCATCCCTTATTTGCCACACGTCAGTGTTTTTGCTTCCCTTCCCTTTTTTGTGACTGGCTGAAGGTCATATATCACTATCCCGTGACCAGAATTCATTGTTACAGAGTGTTTTCTTCCTCTTTCTCCCTACTGCGTGGTGCAAGGCAAGTTTGTCCTTTATGCCGTTCTTGTTTAATTTGTATTTAGAGCCCCTCCTTTGTTCTATTCAATTTCAGCCAGGAATTCAGGGTATTCAGGTAGAGGGTGAGCAATACAAAATTTCCGCTTACGCGGACAATCTGCTTCTACACATGGAGGACCCCTGGACATCAATTCTGACCACCCTAGAGGGGATCAACAGGTTTTCCTGGGTAACGGGTTACAAATTAAACTTAGATAAATCCAAGGTCATGCCGCTAAATGTTCTTGTGCCTCGTCAGTGGATAGATGAACTGGGCCTCTCCTGGGAACCTAAGGTCCTTACTTATCAAGGGATCAAAATCTCCAGCTCTTTTTCCAGGCTGGTCAAACTCAATCTCTCTCCTCTTTGTCAGGACATTAAGATGGACCTTCAGAGGTGGAGCGCTCTCCCTCTTTCCTCGCGGGGGCGTGTGAATGTAATAAAAATGAATATATTACCCTGGATCTTATACCCTTTAGGCATAGTGGCCCCTCTTTCTTCCAAAAGTCTGGTTTTCCCATCTTCAGTGATGTGTTTCTGCCTCTTTATGGAATGGTAAGGCTGTTCATAGGGTGTATTATAAGCTTAACGTTCGGAAGGAGCTCAGGGGTCTGAGGGTGCTAGTTTCTTCTTATACTATTGTGCTATTCACTGCTATTCACGGCAGCAAATTCTTTTGATGGAGCTCTGTTAACCCCCCAGCAGTTCCTATTACTTCCTATGGCTCTCTTTAGAACAGCGGCTCTGTCATCTTCAAGGTTTTACTCTAGGTAATTTACTATATACCAAACCGTCCGAGCTTCCTACATCACTTCATTCCTCTCCCATGTTCTGGTCTCTTAAAGCCCTTTGTCAGATATATGCCCACCTTGGTCTTGATCCTGGTAAGGATATTTCTCAACTGCTTATTGATGATCCACACTTTTGTATCGTGAACTGGCCTATTCCCTTTAACTTCTGTCCACCTCTTCAAAGGGCAATGGTAGCATCATTATTCAATGAGGACAGGCTCCTTCCAGCAGGTGTAGTTTTGAAGTCTCTACATATCACCCCTTTAAACATATGCAATTGGCAGGTGTGATTACCTCCTTTTTGGGGTCTCTGCCTTGGCATGGGGTCTCTAGCCCATTGTTGCAGACGCTTATTGATACCGCATCCCTTCCTCACTCTGTTTCTACATTTTATGACATCTTGCAGTGTAACGATCCGAGAAGCCCCAGGATCTGTTTTTACTAGCAACAGGAGTTGGGGTTTGCCTTGGATGAGGCAGTGTGGCGGCGCATTTGGCAACGATTATATAACCACATCAATCAGGAATGACTCTGCTTCCTACAATTTTGTATATTGCATAACTTATACTTTTCTCCCTCTAGGCTCTATAGGATGGGCAGGTGTTTATCTCCAACCTGTGTTTGATGTGGGTGCTCTGAGGGGATGCTTAAACATATTTTCTGGGACTGTCCACTGGTGGTTCCATTTTGGCAAACAATTTGAGACTCCCTGGGCCTGCTTCTGAGCTTAGACTCATATTTTACTCCCCAGTTTGGCCTGGTGGGCTATTTTCCAGTGGACATGCTCGACTGTTGAAAGGTGTCCATGTCTTTTAATTTCAAGTGTTGCTAAATTAATTATTGTCTGACACTGGCTGGATGATTCACTCCTTCCTTACAGAGAATGGCACTCCGAGGTCCACAAGTCCTGGAGATGGAGAAACATATTGATCACTGGCAGGCACCGCTGGAGAGGTTTCTGAGGAAGTGGAGACCTCTTTTAGCCCTTTTACCAATCACACAGGCTCCTTAGGGGGCACTGCTTTGTTGTGGGTGGTCCTCCCTCTGATGTAGGGAAGGGGTTGATATTGACTCCTGTATCTTTTTTCCCTTTTCCCTTTTTCATTCCCATCTTTGTTCCTTTCTGGGGGCATCTGCTCCCTTGGTAGTGTTCTGGGGGAAGGGCACAAGGGTTTTGGGGAGGGGTGTGGTGTGTTAGTTAAATTTGTTTTTTATTACCTGACACTTCTGTTCAGATTATGATTGGTAATTTTATCACATACAGTAGATCCAATTAATGTACCAATAGCTGCTTCTTTGTTTGGATGTTTGTTTACTTGCTATTAATGCTCAATAAAGTATATTTAATAAAAAAAGCAAAGTTTTTGGCTGATGGACTCGACTTTGAATGCCACAGTCCAGTAACACATTGCTTGTGAGTAAAAGCTCCACTGCACAGTTTGACAGGTCACACACCTTCACAGCTGTAACAAAGAACTAGTATAACAGCTATGACACCACAATAGCTAATGTAAGGCAGGTGTTACACAAAGTCAGATAAAGAGTACTGTGAGGTAGTAGACTACAAGAAGATGGCCTGATATGGATATCAAATTGTTTTATTTTGGCATTATGAGACCTCCCCCACCATGTTCAAAGCCGTACCACCGTTTCAGAAAGAAACATGATCTGAACACACCAAACTTGACAGGAACACACAAAAGAGACATACTGATATTTCACAGGTATTTTTATATTAAAATAAAATGTGCAGCTGAGCAAAACAAAGGGAAAGTAGTAGTGAAACCACAAGGGAGAAGCAGCAGAAATGGAGATGAATGGCTACCATCATGTCATTGCTCTAGGAATGCTCACGTGACTGATGACCACAGGATTTCAATATGCATACAACACGATTCCAGGAATCACACTAAATAAAACAAAAATAAAATGGCTAATTCAGTGAGAACTTCAATGAACAAGACTGCAAAATGTTACTTCGGGGGTCAAGGAATCACATCAGTAGGTCCATTTGGAATAAATCTGCTTATTTACAGGTCCTTTAAGCAAATCCTAATTTTAGAAAAGTGCCTACACCAGAGTGATGCAGAGAGAAGGGGATACCCTTTAGTTCAAATGCTATTTCACTATCTGTGTTTTGACAAATGATTTTGATGTGGAAACGTACAAATATTAAAAAGTAGTGAAAATCATAGTGGTCATAATCCAGCAACTTTATTTACAATATTATCTTTGAGGAAACAAAGCATGCTGTCTTTAGTATAAGGTGAAATCTAAATTGCTAGCTGGTCTGGTATGGGGCTTTATTTTTGGAAAATCCTTTTGGAACTCAAATGAAGAACACTTCTGCTGGTATGGGGCTTTATTTTTGGAAAATCCTTTTGGAACTCAAATGAAGAACACTTCTGCATTGATTAAATCGATTTTTGCAGATTCAGCAAATGATATATATTTCTCATTAATTTTTAAGCGTAAAAACAGACCAGCAAATGTTTGCACTGTATTGACAAATGAATGCATAGAAAAACATTTTCCCAAAATGCAAAGACACTGGGGAACGGAAGGGATTTCTTTTTGCACTACATTACAAACTCCTTAGGTTCTGACCCAAGAATGAGTAGGATACATTAGAGATCTGCTCCTTCAGTCAATCCCTATCTTTTGATATTATTCTTGTGGACAGAAAGAATTCCCATATATACATTGCTTCATCCGATGATGCTGGAGTACGTTATGGGATAAGTTTCCACTAACAAAAGATCCATTAGCCTGTTGTAAAAACAGTCGTGCCCCAGAGCTAATCATGGCCTCAACACATGAAGAAATTTGATGATGTCATACCTTCTATTCGCAGGAGGATTTATTACAGTACTCCCCACTGTCTGAGTTTCTGCATGCTTAGCCATAAGTTGGACTCCTCAGTCATCACTGTTTAAAATGTACAGGGCCAGAATGTTGGAATCTGCATTCACTCCTTCACAATGAACTCTAGATTCTGAGGCCATGCTAAATGCAACCACCTCATGATTAGAAAAAAACAATACTGTTCAACAGTTAGGGGCTAAGATCCAACAAATGCCTTCTAATTTCTACAACTCTACCAGTCAATGTGTACAAAACAAATAGTATTTACTTAGCAGATTCCAATGACATGCACCAGGAAAATAAATCCAAACTCTATTGAAGTTTCTCTTTATTACTGTGCTTATTGTAAATGTTGGAATTCTTCAGCTTTCACTCACACATCTTATGAAAAATCTGTAAGATTATTTAGTTTGATGTTGTAGATTCATATACATATAACTGAATATCTACTGTAAAAATAAAATGTTCATATAATGGTAATCAAAGTTTGAAGGTATCCGTGAAAAATATCTAAAGAAAAAAAAGAACTTTTGTTTTGGACTTGTGAAACAAAGAAGCATGTTGCATATGTAAGCTCATACCTTTGTCAAGCTTGGTGTAAATTAGGGTTATAGCTCAGTGGCAGAGCATTTGACTGCAGATCTAGAGGTGCCCTGTTCAAACCCTGATGCTCCCTCAAGCTTGCCATTATGTTAAAAAAATAAGAAAACTGCACATGCATTGCAATTCTAATCACCTATGATGGCAGTAAACTGCCACTATGTGCTGGGATTCCAAACTAGTTATGATAGCTTTGGAGCAATATCTCAAACAGTTACCAAAACACTAATTCCAAAGACTAGAAACCACTTTTATTGCTAAAGAAGAAAGTACAATTACTGAGTAGATAAATGATGACAGGAATTATTTTTCCACATAATGGTAATCAAATTATAAAGCTACACATGAAGGAATATAGTGCACAGCTCTGTTCAATATTGTGAAAGTAATGCATTTTATTCTAGTAGTATTCCACATTTTCACATGATGTAATCTGACCCAGTGAGGGAATAGCATAAGGGTAAAGAATCTAACTTCATATGAAGGGGGCCCAGCTTTCAATCCATGTGCTCCCTCAGGTTATATTTTATAACTGAACAAGCGGATTAAATCAGTATAGAAACAGTAAATACAACAACTCACAGGAACTTTGTGGGTATGAATGTAGCAATTGGTGACTGAATAAGTATAGGAATGGAAAACAACTCAGAGGAACTTTATGGGTACAGATTTAATAATCTATTCTGAATTTTTGACATTTAGGTGTAGAAAGCTTTTTTGCTTTGAAGTGAAATCGATTGCATTTTATCACTTTAGAAACTGAAAACACTGGTGAATAAAGGCTGATGCCAAGAAAACCTATAATGACTAATCTAGAAAGCAAATGAGTATTATCTTGCTGCCAGAAGATAAAATCAAAATTAGCCCCAGAGTATTCATTACCCAAATCCTACCTCTAGAAGAGTGCCTACACCAGAGTTAAGGAGACATAAGGGGATACCCTCTAGTTCAAATGCCATTTCACTATCTGTGTTTTGGCAAATTATTTTAATATGCAAATATATAAATATTTTTATTTTTAACTTTATTTCTTCACCCCCCGAACCCCTGGAACTCTCACAGGCTGCCTCCACACCGACCGCTCTACCACACACCTGATCCCTTGCCCCCTCAGAGTTAGCTGTCCCTCCATCAACCTCTGACTGGGAACCCCCAGCTCTAAGCCCCCTGAGGTATGGCCACCACCACTCTTGGCATTCTATCTAGAATCCAGTGCTGGCCAAGGAGGTAGAGGGAAGGGGAGGTGGAGGCAAGGCTCGGTATTGACATGTGATGGTGAGCACTGAGTGGAGCCATTGCATATCCAGATGCAGGGGGTATTGCCTTGTTTTCCCCACAGGAGCGCATGTGTGCAATGACATCAGCACGGAGCCCCCGTAGATATCTGCCATGCTCCTCCCATTGCATGCTTCACATGCTAGCTCTACCCCTGGTCACCATGGGGGTCCCCACTGCGCTGGAGAAACTCAGGATCCCTCCCCATGGAGAGGAGATCAGTCCTCTGGATGCTCAATCATCTCCCTCTCCCTCCCCTGCTGACCCCCGGCATCCAGGGCTCGTTCCCGAACCTGGGTCACTGGCGTGGTGTGAGGTGTGGTGTCCAGCACCTCAACCCTCAGCACCACCAGGCCGGCCAAATATATAAATATTAACCCTTAGGCTGCCAACAGAATTAGAACATATAGGAATTCTGGACTGATATAACAGTCCGTGACCCTGCAATGGTTAAAAAGTATTGTAAATCATAGTGGTCATAACTAGTCACTTGATTTACAATATTGTCTTTGAAGAAACAAAGCATGCTGTCTATGGTTTGAATTGAAATTTAAAGTTGCCAGCTAGTCTGGTATGGTGCTTCATTTTTGGAAAAGCTTTTTGGAACTCAAATGAAGAACATTGCATGATTGGTTAAATTATGCTGCCAGTATCAGCAAATAATATATAGTTCTCATTCATTTTTAAGCTTTAAAGGAGAGGAGCAAATGTAGACACTGTATTGACAGATGCATGGATAGAAAATCCTATTCCTAAAATGCAAAGATAGTGGGGAAATGAAGGGATTTCTTTTCATACTGCATTACAAGTTCTTTAGATTCTAACCCAAGAATGAATAGGATACATAACAGATCTGCTCCATCAGTCATACCCTGGCTTTTGATATTATTCATGTGGACAGAAAGAATTCCCATATATACATTGCTTCTTCCAATGATGCTAGAGTATGTTATGGGATAAATTTCCACTAACAAGAGATCTGCTAGTCTGTATAAAAACAGTCGTGCTCCAGAGCTAATCATGGCCTCAACACATGAAGAAATTTGATGATGTCATACCTTCTATTCGCAGGAGGATCTATTACAATACTTCCCATTATTTGATTTCCTACATACTTAGCCATCAGTTGGACTCCTCAGTCATCACTGCTTAAAATAGATGGGGCCAGAATGTTGAAATCTGCATACACTCATCCACAACGAACTCTAGATTCTGAGGCCATGCTAAATGCAACCACCTCATGATTAGAAAAAACACTACTGTTCCATAATTAGGGGCTAAGAGCCAACAAACGCCTGTTAACTTCTACAACTGTACCAGCCAATTTGTACAAAACTAATAGTATTAACTTAGCAGATTTCTAGGACATGCAACAGGAAAATAAATCCAAACTCTATTGAAGTTTCTCTTTATTACTGTGTTTATTGCAAATGTTGGTATTCTTCAGCATTCACTCGTGCATTTTATGAAAAATCTGTCAGATTATTGAGTTTGCTGTTGTAGGTTCATATACAGATTTGGATAATGGGGGGGTCAGATAATCAAGGTTATACTGTAATTGCATATCTGCTGTAACAATAAAATGTTCATATACTAGTAATCAAAGTGTGAAGCTATCCACAAAACATATCTAAAGAAAAAAAAAGAACTTTTCTTTATGACTTGTGAAACAAAGAAGCATGTTGCACATGTAAACTCATACCCTTGTCAAGTTTGACATAAATTGGGGGTATAACTCAGGGGCAGAGCATTTAACTGCAGATCTAGAGGTGCCCTGTTCAAATCCTGGTGCTCCCTCAAGTCTTGTTTCTATGTAAAAAAGAATGAGAAAGCTGCTCATGCATTGCAATTCTAGTCAGCTATGATGGCGGTAAACTGCTACTATGTGCTGGGATTCCAAACTTGTTATGACAGCTTTGGAGCACTATCTCAAACACTTGCTAGAACACTAATTCCAAGCACTAGAAACCATTTTTATTGCTAAAGAAGAAAGTAAAATTAATGAGCAGAAAAATGATGGCAGGAATTATTTTCCACATAATGGTAATCAAATTATAAAGATACTTGTGAAGGAATTACAGTGTACAGCTTTGTTCAATATTGTGAAGGTAGCACAATATTATTCTAGAAGCACTCCACATTTTCACATGGTGTAATCTGACACAGTGGGGGAATAGCTGAGTGGTAGAGAATCTAACTTCAGATGAAGGGGTCCCAGCTTTCAATCCATGTGCTCCCTCAGGTTATATTTTATAACTGGGCATGTGGATTGAATAAGTATAGATATATACAACTACTCACAGGAACATTGGGGGTATGAATGTAACAATTGGTGACTGAATAAGTATGGGAATGTAGAACTACTCAGAAGAACTTGATAGGTACAGATTTAGTAATCTATTCTCATTGCTTGACATTTAGGTGTAGAAAGCTTTTTTGTTTTGAAGTGAATTCGACTGCATTTTATCACTTTAGAAATTGAAAACACTAATGAATAATGGTTGATGCCAAGAAAACCTAAAATGACTAATCTAGAAAGCAAATCAATATTACTTTACTGCCAGAAGATAAAATCAAAATTAGCATCAGGGTATTCATTAACCAAATCCTACCTCTACAAAAGTGCCTACACCAGAGTTAAGGAGAGAGGAGGGAATACCCTCTAGTTCAAATGCCATTTCACTATCCATGTTTTGACAAATGATTTTGATGTGCAGATATACAAGTATTAAAAAGTAGTGTAAATCATAGTGGTCATAATCCTGTAATTAGTTTTACAATATTATCTTTGATGAAACAAAGAATGCTATCTATGGTTTGAGGTGAAATCTAAATTGCTAGCTAGCTGGTATGGGGCTTCATTTTTGGAAAAGCTTTTTGGAACTCAGATTAAGAACACTGCAGGATTGGTTAAATCGATTGTGGCAGTGTCAGCAAATAATATATAGTTCTCATTCATTGTTAAGCTTTAAAACAGAGGAGAAAATGTATACACTGTATTGACAAGTGCATTTATAGAGAAACCTATTCCGAAAATGCAAAGACAGTGAGGAAATGAAGGGATTTCTTTTCACACTGCATTACAAACTCCTTAGGTTCTGACCCAAGAATGAGTAGGATGCATAAGAGATATGTTCCATCAGTGATACCCGGGCTTTTGCCATCATTCATGTGGACAGAAAGAATTCTGACATATACATTGCTTCATTCAATGATGCAGGACTACCTCATAGGATAAATTTCCACTACCAAGAGAACCGCTGGTCTGTTCAAAAAACAGTCAAGCCCCAGAGCTAATCATGACCTCAACACATGAGGAAATTTGATGATGTCACAGCTACCGTTCACAGGAGGATCTTTGACAATAGTCCCATTGTTTGAGTTCCTGCATACTTAGTCATCAGTTGCGCTCCTCAGTCGTCACTGATTGAAATGGATGGAACCAGAATGTTGAAATCTGCATTCACTCTTTCACAATGAACTCTGAGGCCATGCTAAATGCAACCACCTCATGATTAGAAAAACCACTACTGTTCTACAATTAGCGGCTAAGAGCCAACAAATGCCTGCTAATTTTTATAACTATCCCAGTTGATGTGTACAAAACTCTTAGTATTGACTTAGCAGATTTCTAGGACATGCATCAGGAAAATAAATCCAAACTCTATTGAAGTTTCTCTTTATTAATGTGTTTATATTAAATATTGGTATTCCACAGCTTTCACATACACTCATCTTATGAAAAATCTGTCAGATTTTTGAGCTTGCTGTTCTAGATTCATATGCAAATAACTGCATATCTGCTGTGACAATAAAATGTTCATGTACTAGTAATGAATGTGTGAAGCTATCCTTGAAAAATATCTAAAGAAAAAAGAACTTTCCTTTAGGACTTGTGAAACAGAGAAGCATGTTGCACATGTAAGATCATAACATTGCTAAGCTTTACATAAGTTGGGGGTATAGCTCAGTGGTAGAGCACTTGATTACAGATCAAGAGATTCCCGTTTCAAATCTAGGGGCCCAGTTCAGCCTTGTCATTATGTAGGAAAGAATGAGAAAGCTGCAGGTAAAATTGCAATTCTATCAGTGCCCAGTCACAGTTTTGTGTGCCTGTAGTTGTTTCAGTTGTCCCTGTTTGAGGGGACGCATTGTTATGACCACTTGCAGGGTTGCTTGGGGGTCCTGTTGGACCATTAGCAGATGACAGGGGAGTGGTCATTGAGGGAGTCTGGGAGAACCTCTGTACCTGTTATCTGCTCTGCGTGGTTTGTAAAAACCAAGTCAAGTAGGCTGCAATGTCCGGCCCTGTAGTTGAATCTTGTTGGGGTAGTAACAACCTATGTAAAATCAATAGCCGCGGCAGCATTTTTGTAGCCATTAGCATCAAGTGAAAGCCAAGTGATATTGAAGTCACCATGGAGTATTACTTCCTTGGGGTGGGGTAATTTAGATATGTAATCAAGGACGAAGTTGAAAACATTGGATTGGTTGTGTGGGGAGACGCAGGCTGTGAGGAGTGTGAGGGCCTTACCTTGTTGACTCAGTAGTAATTTTAATGCAAACACCTGGGTGCTTCTCCCAGTGACAATTTTGGAGAGAACGTGTCCTTGGAGGGATGTTCTAATGTATACTGCACAGCCTGAACCCCTTTTTCCTTCCCTATCTTCCCTGAATAAGGTATAGCCATCAAAGAGATGGCATGCTCCAGAACTTTGGGGGAGAGCCAGGTTTTAACAACCATATGCACATCAAGGTTGTGCTGGTTCACCCATGTCTGAAGGAGATCTATCTTTTGGAGGAGGCTACAGATGTTTACTGAGGTAAGTTTAAGGCCACCACTGTTCAGGTGGGGGTTGGGAACAGGGCCTATGTTTTAGGATGAGGAATGTGGTAGGATGGGTTGGTGCTGTGATGGGGTAAGGGGTAGGATGAGGTATGTGGTAGGATGGGATAGGTGGTGAGATGGAGTATGTGGTAGGATGGGCTGGGTGGTGAGATGGGTATGTACAGTAATAGGATGGGGTGGGTGCTGGGATGTGGTATATGGTAGGATGGACAGGATGCTGGAATTGGTTATGTGGTAGGATGGGCAGGGTGCTGGGATAAGGCATGTGGTAGAATGGGCTAGATGCTGGCATGGGGTATTTGGTATGATGGGAAGGTTGCTGGGATTGGATATGTGGTAGGATGAGCTGAATGATGGGTTGCAGTATGTTTTAGGATGAAGTATGTGGTACAATGGATTCGTGCTGGGATGGGGTATGTTTTATGATGAGGTATGTTGTAGAACGGGTTGATGCTGGGATGGAGTATGTTTTAAGATGAGGTATGTGGTAGGATGGGCTTGATGCTGGAATGGTTATGTGGTAGTATGGGCTAGGTGCTGTGATGGGGTATGTTTTAGGATGAGGTATGTGTTAGGATGGGCTTGGTGTTGGGATGGGGTAAGTGGTAGGATGAGGTATGTGGTAGGATGGGATGGGTGGTGAGATGGGGGTATGTGGGAGGATGGGATGGGTGGTGAAAAGGCATATGTAGTTGGATGGGCTGGTGCTGTGATGGGGTATGTGGTAGGATGGGCCGAGTTCTGGGACAGTGTACATGGTAGGATGGGCTGACTGCTGGAATGGAGTATGTAGTAGGATGGTGTATGTGGTAGGATGGGCTGGATGCTGGTATGGGTATGTGGTAGTATGGGATGGTTGGTGGGTTGGAGTATGTGGTAGGATGGGCTGAGTGCTTAGATGGGGTATGTGGTAGGATGGGCTGTGTGCTGGGATGGGTAAGTGGTAGGATGCAGTGGGTGCTGGGATGGAGTATGTGGTGGGATGGGTTGTGCTGTATGATGCATTGCGTGGTGGGATGGGGTATGTTTTACAATGAGATATGTGGTTGGATGAACTTGATTCTGGGATGGGGTATGTAGTAGGATGGTATATGTAGTAGGATGTGGTAGGCGATGCAATGGGGTATGTGGTAGGATGACATATGTGGTAGGATGGGCTGGGTGCTGGGATGGAGTAGTTGGCAGAATGGGCTAGGTTCTGGAATGGGTTAGGTGATTGGATGGACTTGGTTCTGGGAAGAGGTATGTAGTAGGATGGCATATGTGGTAAGATGTGGTGGGCGATGGAATGGGGTATGTGGTAGGATGGCATATATGGTAAGATGGGCTGGGTACTGAGATGGGATAGATCACAGGATGGTCTGGGTTCTGAGATGGGGTATGTGATAAGATGGGATGGTTGGTGAGATGACTACCAGTGCAGTTTCTGAAGCTTCTCAGTGTTAGTGGTCATGTGGCAGCACATTATCCTCTGGGGTTGAAGTCTTACACCAAGTACTTGGGAAAACACCCAGCAGTGGCATCCTAGAGCTGCTCTGCTGGAGGTTCAGTTCTTTTGAATGAAATGCTAAAGGGACACATTCAGGTCCAGTGACTATCATGGTTTCAAAACCCATGAAGACCTCTTTCAAATTAGGTATTTGCTCACCTGTAGCTGGAAGCACTCCTGAGGTACAGGTGACCGAGTCTGTTCAATATTAATACTACATTGCAGCTATTTTTAGAACACTGTGATGTCATCGAGGAACAAGTTGTGCCTAACTACGTAGAGTCAAGCACATCTTGTTCCTTGATGACATCACAATGTTCTGCAAATGGCAGCAATGTAGTATTAATATTAAAGATACTCAGTCACCTACTGTACGTCTCTGGAGTGCTTCCAGATACAGGTGAGCCTAGTACCTTTGTTTGAAAGAGCTTTTCATGGACTTTCAATCTCTATTGTTACAGCTTTCATGTAGCCCTTACAGTAGGGGGTAGAGGAGTTATTTTCAGTCCCCTAGGCAAAATTTTCTCTGTCAGTAACATCGGTTCTAATGCAGTATGGCTACATGGATGCTGGTAGGACACATAATGCCTCCTGCCTGTCAGCTCCATGAAGTGCCCAAACTATTCAGTATATAACTCCTTGTTTTATAAAATGCTATGGGATAGAGTGTGTATGAAAGGCCCTACATAAGACCACTACAGCTGCAGGGCCACTTTTACAGTTGCAGTGGGGTGGGGAGGGGGAAGCGGGAGCGATGAGTGCTAGTTGGAAGGGGGAAGGTGAATTACATTTTAAATTATTCAGTGTATCCAACACTGGGGTTTAGCATGTGGTTTCAGAAATGGGGGGTATTGGTGAGGGCAGGGATATCAATTGAGACCAGAGATACTGGGTTAGAAACAGAAACATAGAAAGTGATGGCAGAAAAAGACTAAGGGTCTATCAAGTCTGCCCATAAATTACCTGGGACCTAGTGCCAATCCAGGGACCTATCTCTCCCCAGTAGCTTATCCTTCCCTACCCTTGTGCTCATTATCTGTGCCTTTTCAGTCCCACCCCTGCTTGAAACGCACCATGGTCCTAGCACCCACCACTTCAGACATCAGGCTATTCCACAGCTCCACCACCCTTTCCAAAAAATAGTGTTTCTTCAAATCCCTTCTGAAGCTCCTTCTCTGCAGCTGCCACTCATACCCACATGTCGTTGTGCTGGTGCTCCTATTGAATATCTCTGTTTATAAAATAAGGAGAGAAAATCCTCTATTTTGATTGGTTGTTACTTGTGCAGCAAAAGAGTTTGATGCACAGGTAAAAACAAGTACAACAAGCAGGACCACATGGAAAAAGTGAGAGATTGGTGTGCCATTAGAACGTTCATCTTTAAAATGCTGCCATTTATATTTTCATCACTAGCGTGGGCCATTCTGGACTAGCAGCCAATCGGAGAAACTATAGTACAGCTTGTTTTCCACTTGCAGCCGAAAAACTTACAAAAAATAAAAATAACTCAGACCTACTGACTCACTGTACTCTGAACACTTTGCCCTGACAGCCAAAAAACAGGCAATTGAAAAAAAACTCTGACCCATTGACTCACTTTGCATTCATAAACACCAATGCTCAGTACTAACTATCGTTTCCTAGTTAAGGGACTTGTAGGGTGCCATTCACATGTTTAACATTTAAAACAACTTTAGGTGAGATATACTGTTACTTCCTGCCTGTGTTGTTACTCCCTGGTTCCCGTCTGCTCTTTCTGTCTCTGCTGTCCGCCATCACACTACCACAGTTTAAAATGTAAAGCGGTGGGGAAGATGCCGGCAAGAAACATGCGCTTCTGGTCTGCCAGCAATGGCACTCCATCACAGGAAGGGCTGGGAGTGCTAGTTCGTGCAGTCCTGTTAACAACTCTCTGGAGAAAGAAAAGGCCCCCCAAAAAGTATTTTACACTCTACCGCCCACTGTGGTACACCTACAAGAAACAACCACTTTCAATTGCTCTGCTTTGGTGCTCACTCAGGAAGCGGAGGCGTTGCTCATTGGTCTTGCTTTGTTTAAAAAATAATACACAGAAAGAAATAAAATCATAGTGATAGACAACACCACTCTCAATAGCTGTCGTCCCACCCAGGCTCCCAAAAAATAATGGCTTTCTCCTGGAGCCCATAATAGCAGTTGGGGGGGAGGAGTTCTGGCTGCCAACATCATGACGTCATCATCCTGTAGGTGGAAGGACTATTTTATCATAAATTTGCATAAGCAAATGTGTTTTCTACTTATAAACATGATTTTTCTGATTGTTAAAATTTTTTTGCAAAAGGTAGCCCATTTCATAAGCACAATAAGACACTTCAGGGGTGTGCGTAGAACATATTTTATGCACACACAGGGGTCGAAGGCACTCAGCATGCGGCCTCATGCCTCACTACACCCCTGGATGTGCATAAAATCTGTTCTTTGCACACCCCGTCATGTCTTATTGCTTACGTGGGGCACTGTATTTATGCCTTTCAGGAACTTAAAAGACTGTCATATTCCTGCTCTCCCTCTTGGCCTCCAGTGAGTACATGTTACACTGCTTCTCTCAGGAGAATCCCTGAAGGCCTTGTATCATCTTCATTGCCCTTCTCTGCCAGGTCTCTATCCTATCCTTGCCCTTTCTAAGATGAGGGCTCCAGAACTGGATGCAGTACTCCAGGTGTGGTCTCACCAGGGATTGATAAAGAGGCAGGGTCACCTGGCAGCTCCTAGTTTCTATTTCCCTCTCTATACACCCCCAAATCCTGCTTGCTTTGCTGTATGCTTTGTTACACTGACTTGATTGTTGCGTCATAAATGATGACTCCCAGATTCCTCTCTTCTGTAGTGGTACTAAGTTTAACCCCCTTTAGCCAGTACTCCGGGGGTTACCTTTCCCTAGGTGCATTACTTTGCACTTCTTTGCCTTGAACTTCAGTTGCCACACATTTTACCATGTTTCTAGCCTTTGAAGGTCTTCTTTTAGTTCCCTAACTCCCTCTATGCTGTCCACCCTTCTGCTAAGTTTACTATCATCAGCAAAAAGGGCAAGTTTACCCTGCATTCCCTCACCAATGTCATTAATGAAGATGTTGAAAAGGATCGGGTCCAGGACCTATACCTGAGGTACTCCACTTGCGACATCCCCCTCTTTTGACCTCACCCAGTTTACAACAATCCTCTTTTTCCTGCCTCTAAGCCAATTTCCCACCCTCCTGACTATATCTGTGACAACTCCAAGGTCTTCCAACTTCTTTAACAGGCACCTATGTGGCACTGAGTCGAATGCTTTACTGAAATCAAAGTAGTGGAGGGTAGGGCTGGGTGTGGGGTGCTACTGCCTGTCAGAGATACTTGGACATGGGGCAGGATGCTGGAGGGGGATACTACTGGGTGTCAGGTGCACTTGAACATGTGGCAGGGTGTCAAGGGTACCACTAGACATCAGGTACACTTGGACATGTCACGGGGCATGGAAGACCAATGGCAAAGAACACCTGGGGTACGTGGAATGGGTCTGTGTGAGGAACAGGGTGCCACTAGATACCAGGGACTGACTGGTACAAGGGTGTAGTAAAGGCAGGCATGCCAGTGTACTACTGGGACTGTTTGGCACAGAGTGGTATATGGGTAGTGACTGGCACTGTGACCAGGTTCTAGTTGCCTTTACAAGTACTGACAATGGTGGATGTAGGCCAGCATTGCCAATAAAATGTAATGTGTATCTGTTACTTATTTATTTTATTTCTAATTTATTTTATTCTTTGATAATCAAGTAAGGTCCACTAGGCACAGTTGCCTGTTTTCAAGGGTGACCTGGGAGCACTAGGTAGGTTAAGTGACTTGCTCAGAGTGACACAGTATGCAAGTGGAGGTTGTGGGAATCAAACACAGGTTTGCTGGATGTATCAAGCTCATTATCAAATTTCCTTGGAAATGCATAGCAAAAAACTCTGTTAAGGCATTATCTAGGGTTACCCCTTAATTTCACCAATGTAAAGAAATGTGACAGTGGGGTAATAATTTACCCTTGAGCTTTGGTGATTCTACAGTGAGGTGTTCTCAAGCTTTTAATGATGTGCAGTGCAGCATTGGCATTGCCCTGACTTCAGAACTCTCTCTCTAAGGACGTGTGTGTGTGTGTGTGTGTGTGTGTGTGTGTGTGTGAGTGTTTTTCTGTGCATGAAAAGATGGTGCCCAAGTTAGAGCAATGCCAATATCGAATTACATGATCGATCAAAGCCAGAGAAACACACACCACAGTTTTACCAAGGCTCAAGAATGTTTTTACCTTCATGTGGCTTTTCTTTTGTGGCATCAAGGGCAATCCCTAGCAGAAGCCTTGAACATAGTTTTTTGCAATGAATTAATATTTTATCATGATCGACCATTAATATATTAAAAATGCAACAACCCTCTCCAGATCATGTCCATTACCAGGAAAACTGTGTGAAGCACTCTTTACAAAATAAGAGTACATTGCCTGCAGAGGAAAGGAGAAATCTGATTGGTCAAAAGAGCTCCCTTGGTCCATAATAAAGGCCACTGCTTTATGGTAACTAAAATGATGAAATTCCATTTTAAAGATTTGAAATCCCAGGACTGACCGATTTCTAGTTGGATTGCTGGATTTTACCTGGATTCTACTGTCAATTAGAATAAATAAATAAATGTTAATATACAGCAAATTTAATAAAGCAAAATTACAATGGTACAGGTAGCAGTTAAAGACAAATTGTGTAGCTTTATTGATCTAATATAAAATGCAACATTCCATGAACCTCTATTTTTATTGGTGTGCAGGCAGTCCAAATTCTGGAATTTTACCAGATTTTCTGGTAAAAAGCAAAAAACAGTGGCCTTGTTCATAATCTAGTCACCTAATCCTTGTTTACAAGACTGAAAAAAAGACAAGAAAATGACAGATATCCCAGAAAGTGCCAGGAATGACTGTGCCCAGCCCCTGTCCACATCTTATCAATCCTCAGTAATTGTCAAATTGTAGGCTGAACTTTACTTTAACTTCATTTCTTCAACACATCACAGGCATGAACTACTCCATTATCTCAGGTTCTGGTCTCACATGGGAGTTACCACAGGTAGGACACAATGTGCATGCATGTACCCACACAAGCAAACACTAGCTGACCTGCTGTCGTACCCACATGATGCCTTCTTCATAGCTCTTTCAGTCGTGAATGGAATGTTTTGACAGAAATATTAATATGTTTGGTTAACAGATGATGAAGCCATTTGTACTGCTCCTTCTGTGTTGTCAAGTGCTGATGCAACCTGTTCATTTGAACAAACTGCGGGTCTGACATTTTACCCCTGGCATCTGGCACTTTGTGAAACATTTACATAGTTTCAAGAAGGCCCTCTGAGAGTGAATGGGCCTCTCTGCTTCATAGTGATTTCATGTATTTTTGCTGTTATAAAATAGGTGTCGGCAATATCCCAGGAAGGTTGGAAACAATGTACAAGTCCTGCTTGATCTTCTATTCCTGTATTGTCGCATATTCATGTGTGTCATAGATTTTAGGCTGCAAAATGTAGAAAACAGAGAAAGAGAGAGAGAGAGAAACCAATTAGGAGTGTATGAATGATGACTTCATTAAAGCATTCTAAATAATAACATATGCATTTATTTTAGGACATTATATATGGTAAAATAAACAAGCATTTGCCAATGCCGAATGTTGTCTGGCTGGCATTGGTAGTGCAGGAGTTAGAGATGCATAATAGGAATGGCAGTGAAGTATTGAACTGACGCCAACCCCACCCCCACCCTGCAGAGACTGACAGGCGTTGGGGTGTGCCTTTGGGTCATCAGCTATAACGCTCATGCCATTTAATGTCACCCTACTCTGTAGACACTGACAAGTGTTGTGATGTGCTTTGGGTCTTCGGGCCTTATACTTACCCCATTCCATAAGGAAATACACTGAGATGGGTGCAGTATAGGAGAATGGGGTGTACCTTAGGGCCGAAGACTCCAAGGCACACCTCGATGCCTGTGATTGGCTGCAGGGTGGGGGTGGAATGGCATGAGCATTACAGCCAATGATCCCAAGTCACACCCCTGACACCTGTCAGTCTTTACAGGGTGGGATGTTACAGTTGGAAACCCTAACAATATAGGTGTTTGTTGGTATTTTCACTCCAAGTTTTCAACATGGGCTTTTTGTGACCCCACCTCATGAAGAGCAGCACTATCAGTTTGTTAGCCGAAAGGTGGTTTCGCACAGTGACTATGCCATTTGGCAACACAGGCATGAAAACACGTTTTGGGCAGGGTGTGAAAAATGACAACCGTATTGTTCATGAAGAAGTGTAAAAAAATGGCAATGTTGAAAATCTGGAGTGAAAATATGCAAAATTGGTGAAGTCATGAGCAGGCATAGAAACTGCGCAACACACATCCGTAACCCAATTATTTCTTGGATTTTTTTAACCATATTTTCAACATAGGCATTTTGGGACCTCTCATCATGAACAGTGGCACTGTGATTTTGTTAATGTGTCACAAAAGTTGATTTCCCACAGCGACCACACCATTGTGCGCCACAGGTGAGAAAACAAATTTTGGGCAAGATGTGAAAAATGACAGCTGTACTGTTCATAAGGAGGTGTGAAAAAATGCCAGTGTTGAAAATCTGGCATGAAAAAATTGCAAATTTGCAAAGTTACAAGGGTGCGTGGAAACTGCGCAACGCATGCTTGTAACACAGTCATTTTATGGACTTCCACCACCAAATTTTCAACATAGGCCTCTGCTCATGAACAATGCCACTGTCATTTTCTTAATCTGTCCCTAAAAGTGATCTCCCACAGTGAACGTACTATTCTGCGCTGGAAGTGCGAAAACACATTTTGGCCAGGATATGTAAAATGACATCTGTACTGTTCATAAGGAGGTGTGGCAAAATGCCAATGTTGAAAATCTGGAGTGAAAATATTACAAATTCACGAAGTTACGAGAGTGTGTGGAAACTGCGCAACGCACGTTCGTAAAACAGTCATTTTTTGGATTTCTTTCACCAAATTTGCAACATAGGGTTTTTGAGAGCCCACTTCATGAACAGCGGCACTGTCGTTTTGTTAATCAGTCCCAAAAGGTAATTCCGCACAGTGACTGAAATCACCTTTCAGGACTGAATAACACCATGACAGTGACTGAATTCGTGAGGAGGGGTCCCAATAACTCCATGTTGAAAATTTGGTGCAAAAATTCCCCAAAATGCATGAGATATGCACCAAAGTTGAAAAAAACTATTTATGCCATTATACAGCTTACTGGCATTTCTTCAGTTCTTGGTCGGCTTTGAAGAGTGCAGACGTAGGGAGGCAGTATAGCGCAGTGGTCTAAGACTCTGAGCTCTAAATCTGGTGACATCCAGTAGACGAGACTCGGGTTTGAATCCCACAGCTTCCACTTGTATACTGTGTTACCCTGAGCAAGTTACTTAACCTCCTTGTGCTCCCAGGTCGCTCCTGTAAAAAAGCTTCCAGCTTAGTGTGCTATACCTGGTTAAACAACTAAAATAAAAAGACGTGTTCCCAGTCCACTGAAGATTGTCATGCTGGACTCTGGAGGTGGGTGAGGGGTGTGTGTGGAGAGGCAGAGTATGCAGAGGGTGGGCGCAGGTTGGGGAAGTGAGAGGAGACACTATGAGGGATCATTTTCTTCTTTTACAAGTAAAAAAAGACAATGAGGGTTGGTTTTCTTTTTTTGCAGGTGTTTGTTTGATACACTGGGATGGGCTCCAGTGTAGCACCTGCATAACAGGGAGGGGGACTGCAGCCAATGGGGATTGCTCCCCCCCCCCGTCACCACAGAAATGGGTGGGGGGCATGCATGATGCTGAGGAGGATTAGGCACCCCCTCGGCACACAGCACACATCGGGGGCTGGGGACATTATGCCGACAGGGAGTGGGATCCCCCGTCGGCAAACTAAACTAGGCAGGGGGGACTGGAGCTGACAGGGATCGGGCCCCCCATCAGCAAGGAAAGACTGTTTGGGGGTGCATGATGCCGAGGGGGATTGGGCACCCCCTCGGCACACACTCAGAATGGGAGGGGAGGCATCATGCTGACGAGGAGTGGGCTGCCCCATCGGAAAATGAAGTGGTGGTGGCAGTCTGTGCCGCCATGTTTACTGAAGTGCTTTACCAGGAGAGGCACGTTGGGAGGTGTGTTACTGTGCCGCTGTGTGACGAGCTTGGCTCTCATTGCAGCGGCACTTTTCTCAGATATGGTGGGCACTTTACATATTGCGGGTGTCAGCGCCTACAGCTGGCTTATTGGGGAATGAGGGACACACCTACTGATGCATGCCCTGCATTCACCCACAGTGACTGCACCTCCAAATCTGCTACTAATTCAATAAGTTGTCTGGCACACATGCGCAAGCCAACATAAAAACCCATGCCTGTTACACTAGTTGGGGAGGCTGACCCATGTGTCACCTTAAGATTTGAAACTTAAACCTTTCATGATTCTTTTTGTTCTAGTTTTATTTTCTGAACCTTTAGTCAACTAACGAGTCCCCCTTCCACCATTCCAATCCCTTTTTCTTCAGCAAGTGCCCTATGACTGAGCCTCCACTATCAACCTTTGATCAATTTCCCCCCAGGTCATCTTTCTGTAATCCATAACTCATATCCAATGAGTATGACCCCATTTCATCAGGCTGGAGAACAGAACTTGGGAAGGGGGATTTTTTTTTCAAACTTTTTTTTAATTGAATCAAACTTTTGGGCAAAATGTTTGGCTCGACGGTTCACTTCAATTTGAAAAAAGAATCGAGCCAAAAGCTGAATGAACTTGGAAATGAAGATGCACTGTACTGTAATGTATAACTCTGACCAACTTCATATCTCCAACCTGTGCCCAATAACCCCTGGTGTCCATGTGGCACCCTCTCCCCACCTCATGCCAAGTATTCCATGGTGTCTAAATGGCTTCCTGTCCCAATCTTCTTTACTATATGAAGTACTCCTTGGTGTCTATCTGAGACCCTCCTCCTTTTCCCTATCATATACCAAGCACTTCATTGTCTCTAAGGGACACTCCCCTCCCATCCTATGTCAAGTAATCCCTGGTGTATAAGTGGCACTCCTCTCTCTCCCTATCCAATGCCAAGTATTCCCTGTTACCTAAGAGGGACACCTATCCCTTTTTCCATTGCATGCCATTTAATCACTGGTGATTAAGTGGCACCCCTCACTCTCCTTTTCTATGCCAAGTAATTCCTGGTGTCTAAGGAGTAGCCCTCCCTCTCACTATCCCATGCCAAGTTATCCCAGGGGTATAAGTGGGACCCCCTACCTCTCTTCTTTCTGCGCCAAGTACTTCCTGGTCTCAAAGGAGTGCTCCTCCCTCTCCCATCCCATGCCAAGCTGTGCCTGGTGTATATGTGGGACCCATCCCTTTCCCTGTCCCATGCCAAGTACTCCCGGGTGTCATAATGGCACTGCTCCCTCTCTGCACCCTGAACTATGTAATCCTTGGTGTCTTAATAAATGGCACACCCTTCCTATCCCATCCCATGACAAATTCTCTGGTGTCTAACTGGCAGCCCTCTCCCTAACCCTTGCTAAGTAATCGCTGGCATCTAACTGCATCCCTTCTCCCTATCCCTTGCCAAGTAATCCCTGGTGTCAGAGTGGCACCCCCTCACTCTCACCATCCAGTGCCAAGTACTCCCTGCTAAGTCATCCCCTTCCCAAGTAATTCCAGGTATGTAAGCATTACCCTATCCCTATCTCCATCCCATGACAAGTAATCTCTACTGTCCCAGTAGCCACATCTCCCTCTCCTCATCTCATGCCTCTCCCCATCTTTTGTGGCAATAATATCTGGTATCTAAGTGGCACACCCCCTTACCCTGTTTTATATCAAGGAATCCCTGGTGTCTAAGTGGCACCCCTCCTCCTCCCATTTCAAGTAGTCCAGGGGGAATGGATTTTCAAAAACTAAAATCCACACTGTGTCCATGGACAATTTTCAAAAGATCTGCACTGGCCTCATATCCATGGATGCAGGTGGCTGAGGGGTGCTGGTATCAAAGAGCACTGTGCCCATTATTGGTCGTAGGTGGCCTAAGGAGTAAGTCTGCTTAGACTATTTTTTATGGTCTAAGTGAACTTAGAAAACATTGACAGCGGTGTGTAAAGTTGGGATCTATGATTAGTGATCTACAAAAATCTTGTTGAACGACCGTACAGCGAAACCGTTATGTTGGCCGCATTTGTGGCCAGCATAACAATTGTCACTGCCTACCACACCCCCACCACACTAAATATAATCAACTCTGAGTCAGAGCTGATTAGAAGAGGGGGTTCAAGACCCCCAGAGAACAGTTCCGGGGTCCAGCGCCGACACTACAGCGACCTGGCGCTGTAGTTGCTATAGTGTTGGTCACTGTTGAAATATCGTTGTCGGAGCAGTATATGTAAAGTTGGACCCATGCTGTCAGAAACCACAGCCAATTTTATTTATCAAGTTGTTCAACCAATGAGGGAACATACATCGCTGCATATGTATGAATCTCATTTACAGATGTGTCCTGGGGGAATGGGATTAGGCTAAATTAAGTACAACATAATTAGGGCTGTGTAAAACAAATACTGTTTGAGACAAATACAGACAAACACTGTTTTCTTTTTACATAGAAACAAACAATGATGGCAGAAAAAGACCAAAGGTCCATCTAGTCTGCCTGGAGTTCTCTATCTGCCCCAGGAACTATTGTCTATATGGGGCTCAATTTTCAAAACATCTGGAATGACGCGAGGTGCTTGTTTCAAACAGAAATGGCACAAGGAGCACCTTGTACTGTACCTTGCATCATTCCTGATTTTGTAATGCTGCCTGTGCCACTTGGGGGATCACCTGCGCCAGCCAGGCTTGCACTGTCTTTGCAGCATATGAACCATTGCACCATGGTGGAAGGGGCTTGCTTCAGGGCAGCTCTGCAACATCCCCTAAATTTGGATTTTGTAAACCCCCTCTATGGGCGCACACCATGCGTGAGTTAGATCAGGCAGAGGTTGGTCTAATGCCCCCTGCGCTGCCACTGCCTAAGCTGCTGGACTGCCAGTGTGAGTAAGCAAGGACCAGGAGGTGAGGAGAGTAGCAGGACACAGCTCGACATGGACTGGGCACAATGCAGCATGTCTGTCATGGGCACCACTGGTTGGCCAATGCAGTAAGGGTACCATACGAGACTAAACTGCACCACAGTAGATGCTGCAGCTAACATTCTGAAGGGACAGTACACATCCTCAAGATGGTGGATGCACCACTGCAAAACACAGCTATGGTGCCAAAGTGGACATGTCCTCTGGAGCATGCAACGATGTGAGGCCAGCCACACACCTGTGCAGTCATTCCTAGCACACATTTCCCAGTGCAGTACACTCTGTTGTGTATGACTCCCCTCAAAGCCAATGCCAGCTGCCAGGGTTGCTTTGGAATCCACTGGCTCTGGGGTGAAAGGATGACACTTGTCACAGTTCTACCATGTGACCTTGTTTGGGGAAGTGGTCATTCCAAAAGATTGCCCCCATAGACATTCCACACTATGTGGTTACCCCCGGTGGGGACTCAGATACAGAGGTGCAATGTACTGGGTAGACAGTACTTGTGGATGACAGCTGAACAAATGATGGATAGTCATGCATATGTCCATAAACCCCGCACTGCCCTGCTGTGTCCTGTAATGTGTTTATTGCCCTGTGAGATTGGCATAGCTATTTACAGCATACCGGAACACATGTACCATTTAGTGTATTGTTCTGTGGTCCTAGAGTACCTATTACATACTGTGTGACATTTCCCTGCTGTGTGTTCACTTTGGAGCTCACAAGCCCAGACAGAGTCACCACCACAGGCACATTGGGGCAACATACTGGATGGCTACCACCCCCGGATGCTGATCTGCGTACAGGTCCAGCACCTGTACCACCTTACCTGTCCTTGCATGCCAAGCTACACCTGCAGGTCCTGTACTGCCTGTAGTGGGCACCACTTCATGTCATCGCAGAGCCACTTTCACTGTTAATGGCCATGGAGCTGGGGTTGCATGACATCCATCCTACCTTTGTGCAGGTGGCTCTTGCTGATGTAGGGCTCTGTTGGGCTGTGCCCCTGCACTGGCTGTCCTGCTTGTTGCTCTTGCATGCCACGGCTGTCTGTAACTTCACCTCATGACAGGGCAGTGGCATCACTACAGGGGGGCAATCCCATCTCAGTCACTATTATGATGGTACCATTACAGTACCACCTATCACTGGCATGTTGTGTTCATTGGGGTCACTCTGTGTCATCTGTTGGGTGCTCATGTTAGCCGCCGGATGGTACATCCCTGGGCAGTACAGGTGCCTCACACATCCCACACCTTTCCTTGCCTGCCTGGGTACAGGCACATGTTTCTGTTGTGCACATTCTCATCTGTCCAAAACCAGTTGGACACTGGCACTCTCCACTGCTGGTGGCCTTGTGATGTGGCACAGAATTCTGGCAGGGCTTCAGTGCATTCTGCTGTCCTGCGCCTCATCACCTGGGCTGCAGATTCATGGGCCAGGGGTTGACAATGGCCTCCATCAAACCCCTCCAGTGCAGCATCAGTTTGGCGCATGCCACGGCTTGTGACAACTCTGGAGGCATAGGCACCATGACAGACATTGTAACAAAATATGTCTTAGGCCCCGTGGCACACCGGCATTTGCCAAAATCTAGAGTTTGGCACACCTTGTGCTAGTCTCGAGGAGCCTTTGAAGATCAAGCTCATGGGGTTTTAACTCTCCTGATCTGGTTCCCTATCATAACCACAAAAGAGCAAGGTGATTTCCTAATCGGCTAGTGCACATTGCTGAAAACATCATAGACAAATGTGCACAACAGCAGACCCTCAATTAGCAAAGGTCCACAATACCGGGGAACACTACTACACTTAATATTTTGTGCAGGGGACAATGCCCCAGCACTCCCCATGTGGGGGGCTTTGCCCTTCGCACCCATCTATATTTTTATAAGCAACTACAGGGTGGGTCTGACACTGGGGCAGTGGACAAACTCCACAGGTGGAAGGGGACACAGAACCAGGAGACCGAGAAACAACCACAAAAAAAAAATCCTAAGTCCTCAGTCCCAAGAAAAATTAAAAAATTTAACATACCTGGCCAGGCATGAACCCTGTATCTTCCCAACTGCAAGTAGCTACCATTACCACTATACCAGATGACCAAATCCAAAACCTGTTGGCAAGCTCTGACCCCTATACCAGCTTCCTGTTGCTCCCTCTTCCGGCCACTCTCCTACTCCCTTACTATATTTACCTTCCCCCATCGCTGTAAAACACCCTCACCATCAGTCCACGTATGAAGCGCTGTAAGTGAATTGCTCAAAAGAGAGTCGCTCATTTGCAGTCATCCATATGACGGGTTACCCTTGATCCACTCCCCTGCTCCCCTACCTATTGCTACTGATCTGAGCAATCACCAGACCCTTCACACTGTCACAGTCATGCTAGAAACCACTGGCAGTCTCAGCACTCACCACCTCTGTAGGCAGACTGTTTCATGGTTCCGTCACCCTTTCTGTAAAATATAACTTCCTCACATCCCTCTTTAAGGATAACTCTTATAAAGTTGGTAAGTACAGCAGCTGCTGCAGAAATGCCCGATTAGGGCTTTTAGCTTCAAACATTTTTTTTTTATTTACCTGCTGTCTGGTGATTTTAATTTGAAATACCCACACCTTTAAACCTTCCCCTCTCCAGTTTCCACTTGTGACCTCAAGTTCTTGACTCTGTTCTCTTACTAAATAGTTCTCACAGTTCACCTTGTTGATTCCCTTCAGGAACTTGAAGGTCTCTATCATAGCTCCCTTCTCTTGCCTTGTCTCCAGTGAATACATGTTCAGCGCATTCAGATGATCTTCATAAGACTTGATCTGTTGGTCCTGAGTCATCTTGGTCACCCTGCGTTGCACTGTCTCCAACTTGTCCCTAGCCTTCCTTAGGTGAGGACTCAAGAGCAGAGCACAGTATTCTGAATGTAGTCTCACCAGTGATCTATACAGAGGTAATAGTACCTCCTTTATCCTGCTGTCAGTATCGCTTCTGATACACCCCAGCATCCTATTAGCCTTACTATAGACTTTGTTGCACTGGCTTAACTGTTTGAGAGAGTCACTAATGATGACTCCCAGGTTCCTTTCCTCTGCCATAGTGCTTAGTTTAATGCCTCCCATTCAGTTCTCTGTCATGTCTGAGCCGGACCCCCCCCCGAGCAGCGGAGGTCGCAATGGAGCTCCATAGCCCTCCCCCAACCCACCGGAGGATCCGCAGAGATAAGGATAAGCAGACCAGGACCCACAAGGAGCGGAGGTCGCGAGGGCACTCCATAGCCATCCCCCATCCCCCCGAAGTCAGTCCACGCCGAGCCGGACCCCCTGAGGAGCAGAGGTTGTGAGGGTGCTCCATAGCCTTCCCCCAACCCACCGGAGGATCCGCAGAGATAAGGATAGGGTAAACAGCGTTTTGCAGAGATGGCAGCGTTCTCTTTGTGTCCCTAAGTGCTTTGGCGCCTTTTTTCAAATTCTGAGAATCCAAACTGATAAGCATAAGAGAATTCCTACCTCCTTGCATCTGGACATTACTTCGTGAAAGCCCCTCTGTTTAAGGCAGCTGCTGACTGCTTTCTGTCGTCGCAGATGGTCTAGCGTTCAGCTCCCCAGAGCCCCCACCACCACCCTTGGTCGGCTCTCCCTTAAGTAGGCTGATAGTGGTCACATGGGCTAGTTTTCCATCTGCAGGTTATCTTATTCTGCCACTAGGGGCAGAACTAATAATTCCAGCTCCCACAACTCCCTAGCTGACTGAATACACTGCTGTTCTAATAAGACATACCTTGTTCCAGGTTTTTGTTACATTGCTGTGCACAGTTACTGGCTGTAACAATTCCAGTCACTGTTATTCCTCCTCGTAGCCCCTAACCTCATTGCTGTCATGGCTGTCCCCTCCACCCCCCCTCCAGGGGTGGGACTAACATTCCCATCCAGGCTGGCCTCCTGCCCCCCCAACCCCCCTCATAGCGATCCACCAAGGGGTTAAAAATCGTCCATCTAAACGTCCGCAGCATCCTTCACAACCTTGTTGAGCTTACTGCCTGGGTTGCCCACTACAAGCCGGATATCTGAGGATCACGGAAACATGGCTAAAGCCACACACTACCGTTGCAGTGTGCACCCTGCCGGGGTACAGCCATATCAGATGCGATAGTGGGGGGAGCAAACGAGGCGGTGGGGTACTACTTTACTACAAGGCACACCTCAATGTGACTGCCATTGATCACCTGCCTACCACCCCCCCGACATGTGAGCTCCTGCACACTCTTCTTCTACTAGGGCACACAAAAAAATCCACCTGATCTGCTGCTACAACCCTCCTAGAGGTGGACTACCTGGACTCTCCTCACTTCTCCACAGCGTTAGTGCGAGAGTGGGTACAAGTGAAGTCCTTATTAGAGGAGACCTCAACCTTGTCTGGTTGGGCTCTAACTCTAAATCTTATGAGCCTCTGCTCTCGGGCCTTGCCCTGAGCCAAATTATATCTGAACCAACAAGGCCCTCCCCCAAGGGGGACAAGGGTTCACTGATTGACTGGATCCTGACCAATAGACCTGACAGGATCACATCCTTGGGCATCCTACCTGATGCCATTCGGACCACTCACCTATTTTCTGCACCTGGGGCACCTCTCAGGCAAAGATTCCCAGTAAAGTGATACAAATGAGGGACTACTCAAAATTCTACTTACCTGACTTCCTCACTGACCTCGGTTCAATTGACTGGTCAGGGGTTACCGCCTCCTTGGACCTGGATCAAGCACTGGATGAATTGTTAATCAACTAAATCCCTGTGCAGAACCAACATGCCCCCCTTACAAGGAGGAGGGTACGGGGCACCATCACCAAATGGCTTCACGGGGCCCTATTCTCCCTAATGAAACTCAGGGAGAAATGCTGGGAAACCTACAAGGCCTCCCAAAGCATCAATGATCTCACTGCTTACAGGCACCTCAGAAACTCCTGTAAAAAAGCCATCAGGGCAGCAAAAAGTGAGTTCTGCCAATCCACCCTACTCTCCTCAGCCAGCAATCCAAGGAGCTTCTGGCAGAACAGTAGAAGCATGGTTGGGGGCTCTGCAAGATTGCAAGCCACGGACTTACTCATTGATGGGGTTAGCTGCAATAACCCACACACAATTTCTAATACCTTCAACGCTATGTTCTCCAAGCAGCCCCCCCTTCCCAGCCCACAGCCCCCAAGTCCCCAAACTCTCAACCACCTGAGCCCAAGTCCCCTAGCACCTCTTGACTCGGCCCTGAGACCCGACCCTCCTTCTTCCTACAACAGGTAACTACCACACAGACCCAGAGGCTGCTTGCTAGCCTCTCCCCTCATACTGGAGCAGGGCACGACAGCCTCGAGCCAAAACTGCTCAAGCTAGGAGCCCACCTTCTCACCAGGCCCATAGCGCATATATTCAATTCTTCTCTAACCACTGGTGTCATCTCAAATGTCTGGAAAGTGACCAAGGTTACCTCTGTTCTTAAACAAGGAAACCCCAAAGACCCCCTGAACTACCGACCTATAGCTATCCTGTCGGCCGCCTCCAAAATTCTGGAGAAAGTTGTGGCCTCTCAGCTAACCGAGTACCTACAAGACACAACCTCCTCTCTCCACCAACATGGGTTCAGGAAGGACACAGCATGGCTACCACCTCGCTGTAGTCTCCTCGCAGATCAGAACTGCAACTAACCAGGGCTACCTCACTGGAGCGATCTTCGTGGATCTTTCCAAAGCCTTCGACAGGGTAGATCACTCCCTCCTTAGGTCCACTCTTCTCTCCCTCGGACTCTCAAACTCTGCCCATGCCTGGTTCCTCAATTACCTTACTGGTAGGAAGCAATACACCAACTTTAACCGGACACTCTCCAACCCCACCATTGTGCAATGTGGAGTCCCACAGGGATCCATCCTCGGTCCAACACTCTTCTCCCTTTTCATCAACGAACTACCCTCTGTCACCTTCCATGGGCTTACCACCCTGTATGCCAATAACTTTGTCATTCTAGACAGCGCCCTCGACATTGACACCATCAATTCCCAACTAAACTCTGACTTCAAGCGGATCCAATCCTGGCTGGTGGAACACAAGCTTACTACCAACCTTAAGAAAACCCAGGCTATGCTCTTTGGCTCCCTGAACAAAACAAAATCCAGCCCTGCCCCCCTACTAATCTATGGGGCTGATGGCGCACCCCTGCAGATGGTTGCCGCTGTCAAATACCTGGGCATCACTCTGGACCCTCAGCTGGATCTTTCCCTACACATCCGTAACGTCTGCAAGTCTACAAGCATCAAACTCGGTCTCACCTACAGAGCCAAAAACTGCCTGACCCCGGCTGCTCGGGTGGCCCTAGCCAGGGGCGTTCTCCTCTTCTCCCTCTGCTATGGGCTAGTGACCTTTGCCCCCGTGCCAAAAACCAGCCTTTCGAAATGGGACATGGCCTACAACAGCATCTGCCACTTTGTGCTATCTGCCCCACCCCTGACACACCGCTGCAACCTCTACACACGCCTTGAGTGGCTCCCTCCTGAGAAACACGGCACCTTTGTAGTAGGGAACTTCATTGACAGCATTGTAAGATCAGCCACCCCCGCTGCCCTTGCCCTTCCCCTCAACCCTGACACCTCTTCCTACCACCTTAGGTCAAGCACGACACTCAACTGTCTGGTTCCTAGGACACGCACCCAAGCGGGTGATCAGGCCTTTGCCAACTATGCCCTAAACTATGGAATTCATTCCCAGCCCTTACTCAGTCTACCCCCTCCCATCCAAGCTTTAAAACTTCCCTTTGGAACTTCCTGAAAGGCTCCTCCACCTGTCTATGCACCTCGTAGTCCCCTGCACTATGCAGGCATGGGTGGTCTCTGCGCCCCCAGGGTCCACCGCACTTATTCTCCCGTCCACTGGTCAAGTAATGGCTGACCCCCTGTCTTGCCTCCGGAACAAGGTCACCTGGCCCTCCCCCCCATTAGCTCATACCAAGGCCCCCCACATGCTGGCACTAATTCTGCTTAACCAATGACTGAATCTGTGTTATGGTTATTATGTGCACTGTACCTACCTTGTCCTAACCCTTTTGAACACTGTCAGCTACCTACCCAAATCATTCTAAAGCGTACCATCTCCTCCTTGAGTGCCATATTGGTTTCGCCTGCTCTCCCGTTATATGTAAATCTTGACTCACTCACTGTTGTTGTATGCTCTAGCTTGTAACTCTCCCGGCTCATCTGTAACACCCCCTGGGTTCATAACTTGTTACTGGTTGTCATTCTCTTCCATCACCTGTTATTTCATTGTATGTAAAACTGATTTATCACTGTACCTGCCTACTTAACTTTGTTACTCTCCCGGGTAGCACCTGAAAATAGGCACTTGGCTGTCTAGTGTGACTTACCCGGTCAACAAAAACAAACAAATAAATAAATAAATGTTTTTTCTCCCTAGGTGCATAACCTTGTAGTTTTTGGCATTGAATGTCAATTGCTAAACCTTAGACCACCTCTCTAGCCTTTGTAAATTCCTCTGCTTCTCCCAAATACCTTTATCGCTATGTACCCTACCACAGAGCTTCCTGTTATCTGGGAAGAAACACAACTTTCCCCGGATGCAGTCTCCAATGTTGCTGATAAACATACTGAAGAGGACAGGATCCAGAATAGATCCCTGTGTCACCTCACTCGTGATCTCCCTCTCTTACGATTTAACCCCATTTATCACCACCTTCTGCTGTCTCTCCTTCAACCAGTTTCCTACCCATCTTTTTTTTTAATTTACTATGCTTTTACTTGGCTCCATGTCAAAAGAGCAAACAAAAAAGAGTGACTACAAAAAGAGAGACACAAACTAGTGAGGGCACATACAGCGACTGACAATAAAAGCGATCAGTGCACATCACAAAACAGTGCTGCAGTGACTTTCTGTGGGAGGTCTTGCCCCTCACCCCCCCAAAAAAAAATAATATAACCATCTCCTGGTGGGACATAAAGTAACAGGGAGAAACTCTGGAGGGGGCAGATAATATGTTCAGATGCCGGAGAGGGGCTGCAACTTGGGAAGGGGGAAAACTCAGTAGGGGGGAAGACTTTATATTTTCTGTCGGAAGGGGAATGGGCTGGCAAAAGTGGGTGCAAGACTAACAAAGAAAATCAGTAATGCCGAGTTTCAAACCAGGCTTGAGCACAGCAACCATACACAAAGATGGTCACTCTAACTTCTAGGCTACAGAGCCAAAATGGTTTTCCACCAGACACTGGTGACTACATTACTCCCTATGGTTACTCCCTACAGCACTGGACAATACTACTCATTGCTCAAATAACATGGCACTATTAACACAAGGTCACCAAAATGGCTTTCGCTATTTTTAACTCATTTTTATTCACTTGCTGATTTGCATTTACTCTTTTTACTAGATGCTCTTTTACTTTCTGTTGCTGACCATTTCCCTTCAGACCCACTGCCATGTCAGCATCATCACTCACTTTCTCTGGGACTTATCCTCACTCCTTTCTACTCCTGCAGATGAACCCCCAATGGGAAGGGATGTCTAAGGGCCACCCCTTCCCCTACAACAGAGTTCACGTGTCAGCTGGAGAAATGAGAGCAACAGTTGGTGGTGCAGAACCTGTGGCAGGGTAGGCACAGGAGAGTGGCATTTTACACAGAAAGAGATCCTCAAGGAGAAGGTTGCATGACATGAATGCTTGATGGGGTGACACTTAGAGGGGATGTGTGAAAATACTTTTTTATGGAAAGGGTGATGGACATCTGGCACAGCCTCTGAGCAGACGTGGTGGGTACTGAAATGGTAACAGGATTCAGACATGCATGGGATAGACAATGGGGACCTTATTAACAGAGCTGGGGGTGGATAAGGCCGGAGGTCAATTAGTGTCTATGGCAGCACAGTAAGTAGGGACTTTAGGAAAGACTACATGGGCCAAGAGGTCTTTTTCTGACAACAGCTTCTATGTTTCTATGTAGTGGTCAGCATCCTGCACAGTTGTTTTTTTTCCACTGTTTTTCAAGTTGTACCCCCAAGCATCGTGAGATGGAGCTGATGTCAGGGATGTAAGAGCACCAATGCTCCCCTCCCAGTACTTGAGCTCCATGGCACTGCCACCTGCAGTCACAAAGGTTGCAGTAGAGCAGTGGGGGGGACTCTCCATCCCCCAAGGAGGCCGAGTCCATGGGATGCTCAACCATTCTCCTCTGGCTGTCTCTCCAGCAGCCCTGGTTCACTGGTGCCGCAGGCAGTAATGGTATCACTACCACTGGGCTGGGGAGACAGTGAGTTTTCTACCCATCTGTATCTCGAGCCAAGTCCAGGTCCTCCAAGTTCTTCAGCAGTCTTCTGTGTGGCAGAGTCAAATGTCTTGCTGAAATTGAAGTAGAGTAAATACACATATTGGCCCTTTCCTATTATCTCTGTTATCCAGTCAAAAAACTATCAGGTTGGTCTGAAAAGACCTCCCTGCGACAAACCCATGTTGTTTATTATCTTGTAGGCCTCTTTTCTAGGTAGTCCCTAAGATCCTCTCTGATCAGTGACTGCATCATTTAACCCAGTACAGAGGCAAGGCTGACAGGTTTGTAATTCCTTGGCTGCTCCTTGACCCTTCCCCCCTTGTGTAGTGGGACCACATCTGGTACCGTCCAGACTTTTGGAACTACCCTTGACTGAAATGAGTTAAAAAGTAGCCCATCCTGGAGTTCAGTCAATTCTACAGCCAATTCCTTGAGCACCCTTGGGTGCATCCCATCCAGCCCTAAGGCTTTATCTACCTTTATGGCTTCAAGCTCCTTCTGTACCCTTTCTATGGTAAATACTGGCTGCCTCATTTCAGGAATATGTCTGACAGTCACGTTGTTGCCACTTTCAGGCAGGCACACTGTCTTCCTTTGTGAATACAAAGCAGAAGTAATTGTTTGGATGACTGCTTTTTGTTCATCTTCCTCTAGTACCCTTTCCCCCCTAGTGTAGCCCAGCAATACCCCCTCCCTGTTTCCTTTTTTCCTACTATATCTGAAGATTTATTTTCTCCCACCCTTGACCATTTCAACCCATGTCTGCCTTTGCCTTTCTGACTGTCCTCTTTGCTTCCCTAGTTTTCATTTGGTACTCTCCCCATTCCTACCTCCTCTGCTTTTTCTTATACCTGGTGAAGGCCTTTTTTATTGGCCCTCACTGCTTCTCTGACTCCTTCCAACAACAATATTGGTCTCTTGTAACTGTTTTGTTTTGTAACAATTCTCACATGACTTTGTTATCTTGACAATTGTCCCCTTAACTGCTCCCCATCCTTTCTCTACACCTCCAATACTGTCCACACTTGTCAATATGTTTCAGACCAGCACCCTCGTCTGGTTGAAGTCCACTCTTCCAGAATCTAGGACTTCAGGTATTTTAAGGGGCAGTCTGATCCCAGGGGCCAGACTGAACCAAACAAAGTTATGGTCACTGATCTACAGTGGCACTCCTAGTCTCACTTCACTCACCATCTCCAAGCTGGTGAGCACCAAATCAAGAATGGCCTCTGGTTTATTGTGTTCCTTAAACAGCCTTCATGTGATCAGCTGGTTAGTATGTGAGTAAGTGCTAGAGCACTTTCCCATTCACAAGAAGGCAGCCAGACAGAGAGGAGGATGGGTTGTGTTGATTGTCTTCGTGTTTAGGGGGAGACTTCTTTAATGTTATAAAATTTGGGTACTTGGGGAAGGGTGGTACTTGGGTGCTGTTGCCAGGGTGGGAAGCTGGGGAGATGATTTTTTTACAATGACAAAATTGGAAGAGGAGATGGCAGCCAGTCATGGATGTGGGTGAGTTGTGTAGGTTGCTCATCATTGGATTTTTTTTTATGAATGCTTAAAATTGTGGGTTTTGGGGCAGTGGGGGAGGGGGGAGTGGACTTGTTGAAGAGGGTGGGGGATGGGGTTGTTTTAATCAGGATTTTGCTGGGGAGGAGGGTGGTGGGCTATTTTGTTTTCTTTTTTTTTAAATAGCATTTCCTGAATACCAAGAAGGACAAATATTCTGGAAATACTATTCATTACTCGCACCCCCCCCTAATAGTTATATGAATCAATTCTTGGTGAAGTGGACTAATCTCGATGTAAGAAAATGGGTGCAAGTGGAGGACTGAAGACCCTGCTTGTAGTTTTGCATTCCACTACGCAACCTATCCTGCAATTCTATGGGGCAGTTAATAGATGTACATGCTGTGCTATGCTGCAGTTGTGCTATTGCACTAGCAGTAACAATCATAATGGAAACAAATTGACCCGCTACCCAGTTTTGAATTAAAAAAGGGAGTGTGGGGGTGGGGCACCCTATTTCTAACAAAACCATCTGATATTTATTTATCTTTGTTATATGGGGGGCTCCACACACACCCCTACAAATGGGTAGCCAGACTGATGGATTGAGGAATACTAATAGCATAGTATGGTATTCACATAATGCCTGTGTTGGGGTTTTCAGTCCTCCACTTACACTAGAAAATGAAATTTTAAAGGAGAATATTCGTGTCCCTTGAAGCTACTAAATTGTAACCCTGCAGTCCAGATTAAGAAATTTGCACTGCAAATTTTTTTTTTTGTAACTTACTTGTTGTGTAATGATCTTTGTTGTCAGGTTGCGAATTACTGCCTACCACGATGGCTCCCTGGGACTCTCATGTCTAAGCCTCTGACAACTCGAGTAACAGGTTCAATCATGGGGTAATCTATGAGTCATCTTATGTGTTTTAATTTGAATAAAGTGCTATAGTGCATTTCCACACTGATAGTGCTGATATCGCACTCACAGTTGAGACTGCAATTGATATTGACACTGTTAGTGTGAAAATGCACTATAATAATTCAGAATTAAAAGATGTGTGCTGGGATTAGTGCTGGGACCACTGCTGTTTAACATTTTCATTAATGATCTGGAAGCAGGGTATCCAGAAGGCTGCCTAAGTTTGCGGGTGACACTAAGCTAGCATGAGTGCTGGACTTCCTTGAGGATGCTGACATACTTCAGGAGGACCTGAGCAAGCTGGGTGACTGGCCTGACTCCCAGAGCTTCAGATTCAATGTGCTGTTGCCAAATACCAGGCAATGCACTTGAGGAGAGTCACTCGCTCAGTAGGTTGAATACTTGCTTCTGAGGTTGGAAGATTGTGGGTTCTTTCCCCACACCAAGAACTTGGAGTAAATCACACTGCAGTATAGCTTGAGAGGGATTCTGCACTTCTGAAGTGCTGTTCTCAAGATGAGACGTTAAACTGAGATATTGTCCACCTGTTCTGCTGCTTGTTCAGGAGGACTTTAGAGATTCCATGTCACTTCTCAAAAAGAGGAGGGGAAATTTCCCTGGGTGGCTTAATTTCCTCTATTCACTAGAAGTTCCACCAACAGCTTTTTCTGGTTCAATTTTACTTGATTTGTATCAGCATTCCCGGATAAGGTTGAAAATAAGCAGAATTGCCTAGCCCTCTTCCTTGTCAACAAAAAGTAAATAAACATACACACTATGTAGGCCTTCTCTTGCTGCAGTCAAGTAGGTAATGATAGACAATGGACCTAAGCAGGACAAGCAATATACTGTGGCTGCAAGAGGGAACACAGAATGCTGGGGAGCATACAACTGGGGTGACCAGCAGTGCAGAGAAAGTGATATTGTCACTTCACTGGTCAGACACTCACCTGGAGTATTGTTTGCAGTTTGGGTTCCACAATACAAACAGAACATTGAAGCAGTTAATAGGGTGCAATGCAGGCCACCAAAATAATCAGCAGTGTGGTAAACATAAGCTATGATGAGAGGCTGGAGGCCCTTCACATGTTCACCCTCCTGGTGAAAAAGAGACTGAAAGTAGACATGATCTTAGTCTTTTGCATACTCAGAGGTATCACAAAGATCAAACATTCAGAGATGTTTGATCTGGTATTCTGTAGCAGGATGCAAGGGCATGCTCTGAAGCTTAGGGTGGTGAAATCAGGGGTAACATTAAGCAGCTGTTTTTCTCCCAGAGGGTGGTGCACCTATGGCATTGTTTTTGAATTGAGACAGCAGACATGAAGGCAATGCAGGACTGGCCTTTAAAGTAAGCCTGGACAAATTTGTGCTTAGCAAGGGAATCCTTGGGTTTGATGGGAAGTACAGTTGGTAGGAAATCTCTGGATTTATTAGAGAATCCCTGGGTTTGATGGGTAGTAGAGGTGGTAGGGAACCCCTGGCTTTGCTGGGTAGTAGAGCTGGTAGGGTACCCCTGTGTTTGATGGGTAGAAGAGTTGGTGGAAAATCTCTGTGTTTGATGGGTAGTAGAGTTGGTGAGGAATCCCTGGGTTTGATTTGCAGATAAACCCTGGGTTTTATGGGTAGTCAGGTTGATAGGTAATCCCTAGGTTGGTTTGGTAGACAATCCCTGGGTTTGATGACTAGTAGAGTTGGTAGAGAACCCCTAAGTCTGATGGGTAGTAGAGATGGTTGGGAATCCCTGGATTTGATGGGTAGTAGAGTTGGTAGGAAATCTCTTGATTTGATAGGTACTAGAGTTGGTAGGGAATCCCTGAGTTTCATGGGTAGTAGAGTTGGTAGGGAATTCCTGGGTTTGATGGGTAGTAGAGTGTATACCATTGTAACAGTGATGCTTTCACAGCGATGCTGTTACAGTAACACCGACCCATCAACACCCACAGTGTCGACCGGGTTGCCGGAGCGATGACTGAGTCCGAGACCAGAGTTTGGCCACTCTCCCTCGACATCTGCCCCCACTGGAGCTAGAATCTGTAAGTCCAGGGGGGACAGGGGCAGAGCTCCCCACAAGGGTGGGTGCGGGGGGGACAGCCCCCTTGCATATACACCAAACAGGTGTTGATGTGGTGCCTGTTTGGTGGTCCGGATTGGCGGTGTCGGGGATGTCGGCAATCATGTGTCACTGTAGGGGAGGTCCCCAACATCCTTGTTACCACAGTATAGTGGAACTGTAGTAGAGTTGGTAGGAAATACCTTGGTTTGATTGGTAGTAGAGTTGGTAGAGAATCTCTGGGTTTGTGGGTAGTAGAGCTGGAAGGGAATCTCTTGGTTTGATGGGTACTAGAGTTGGTAGGAAATCTTTGGGTTCCATGGGTAGTAGAGTTGGTAGGGAATCACTGGGTTTCTTGGGTAGTAGAGTTGGTAGGGAATCCATGGGTTTGATGGGTAGTAGAGTTGATAGGGAATCGCTGGGTTTGATGGGTAGAACAGTTGATAGGGAATCCCTGGGTTTAAACATAGAAATATAGAATTTGACAGCAGATAAGGACTGCTTGGCCCACCTAGTCTGTCCATTTACCTACCTAATGGATAATCTGCAGATCCTAGTAAACCAACAGCCAACTTCCTCTTACTCCCCACTAGAATTGCTTTATGTCTGTCCCATGCATTCTTGAATTCCCCCACTGTTTTTGACTCCACTACCTCCTCAGGAAGGCTGTTCCATGTATCCACAGCCCTCTCCGTGAAAAAATACTTCCTCACTTTACCTCTGAGCCATTCCCCTTTATCTTCTAATTGTGCCCCCTTGTTCTTGTACATCTCTTTTTCTGATAGATGCTACCCTCTTGGACTTTGTTGATTCCCTTGTGGTACTTGGAGGTTTCTATCATGTCTCCCCCCTCTCACCTCTCCTCGAGGGTATACATATTAAGCTCCTTTAATGTCTCTTCGTATGTCTTCTGGTGCAGACCCTGCACCATTTTAGTTGCCCTCCTCTGGACAGCCTCCATTCCGTCTATGTCCTTGCAGAGATGGGGTCTCCAGAACTGCATGCAGTACTCCAGATGGGGTCTCACCAACTGTCTGTACAGAGGAAGAACAACTTCCTGTTTTCTACTGCTGATGCCTCTCCCTATGCATCCCAGTATCCCGCCAGCCCTCCTTACTGCCTTCTCACATTGCTTGCCCATCTTAAGGTCTTCTGATATGACTACCTCCAGGTCCCTTTCCATTTTTGTTGTTGTTAGTATCTCACCCCCAGTGTGTACTCTTTCCCTGGGTTTTTGTTTCCCAGGTGCATTACTTTGCACTTCTTTGCGTTGAATCTAAGCTGCCATACATTTGACCATTCCTCTAACCTTACTGAGTCCCTTTGCATCCTTTCCACCCCACCTTCTGTGTTGACCCTGTTACAGATCTTTGTGTCATCTGCAAAGAGACATACTTTTCCTTCCAGTCCCTCTGCAATGTCACTTATAAAGAAATTAAAGAGGACCGGTTCCAGTAATGAACCCTGCAGTACCCTGCTAGTGAACCCCCCTTTTTTCAGAGTGAACTCTGTTTACTATTACTCTCTGCATCCTGTTGTCCAACCAGTTTTGTACCCAGGCTACCACTTTGGGACCCACTCCAAGGCTTGCTAACTTGTATATTAATTTTTTTGTGTGGGACTGTGTCAAATGCCTTGCTAAAGTCTAGGTAGGCCATGTCCACTGCCCCTCCCTGGTCTACTACTTTGGTCACCCGGTCAAAGAAATTTACTAGATTCGTCTGACATGACCTTCCTGCTGTGAATCCATGCTGCCTAGGGTCCTGTGCCCCACTGGCCTCTAGGAACTCAACAATTCTTTCTTTCAAAAGTGATTCCATCATTTTCCCTACCACTGAGGCCAAATTGACAGGTCTGTAGTTTCCTGCCTCTGTCTTGCTCCCATTTTTGTGAAGGGGAATCACATCTGCCCTCCTCCAGTCTTCAGGTACCACACCATCCTCCCATGATTTGCTAAAAAGGGTAGTCAGTGGTGATACTAGTTCTCCCCTTAGTTCTTTTACAGTTCTTGGGTGAATCCCGTCAAGCTCCATTGCTTTGTCCACCTTCAGTTTTAAGAGTTCTTTCAGAACCCTTTCTTCTGTGACTGGACTGGTATCAACCTCCCTATCCAGAATGCTTCTATTCTTTGATTTAGGTACCTCCCCCTCCTCTTCTTTTGTGAATACTGAGCAGAAGTATTCGTTCAGTATCCCTGCTTTTTCACTGACCCACTCTGCCCACCCTCCCTTCCCTTTATTAAGCCGCACTATCCCTCCCTTGGTCTTTCTTTGCTCCCTAATGTACCTATAAAAGGTTTTATCCCCCTTCTTAACTGAGTTGGCTATCTTTTCCTCAGTTTGGGCCTTTGCTATTCTGATTGCCTTCCCCACTTCCTTCTGCTTTAACTGGTACAGTTATCTGTCCTGCTCCTTCTGTGTTTCCTTATACTTCCTGAATGCTGCCTTTTTCTCCGTAACCTTCCCCACCACCTCTTTTGAGAACCATGGTGTTTTTTTCCTTCATTTTGCTTTGATGATTTGCTTCACACAAAGGCTTGTTGCCTCTGTGATGGCTGTTTTAATTTTTTCCCATTGTTCCTCCACCCTTCCTTCTTGCCCATTTGCTAGTGCCTTTCTGAGGCACGCTCTCATTTTCCCAAAGTCAGCCCTCCTAAAGTCCAATACTCTTGCTTTTGTATGGCTTGACTCTATGGCTGTGCTTATCATGAACCACACTGTTTGGTGGTCACTTGTTCCCAGATGGCTACCCACTTCTAAATCTGAGATCCTTTCTCCAGCTCCATTTGACAGTACTGGGTCTAAGATTGCTTCCTCCCCAGTGGGTTCCACCACTAGCTGTCTGAGGCATGCCCCCTGTAGGGCATCGAGAATAACCCTGCTCTTGGCTGTGGCTCAGCAAAGGTGCTCCAGTTAACATCTAGCATATTCAGGTCACCATAGGTGCCTGGTTGTATGGGCCCCAGCAATATTTTGTGACCTGGACTGAGCCCCAGCAATACTTTGCGCACTTTTTAATTTTTCATTTTTTTCCCCCATGGTTTTCCGCTGGTTACTGTGCACCACTGTGTGCCCCCCCCCCCAGTTTTTAATTCAGCTGGCAAAGTATTTTTGTTTTGCTTCAAGCTGGCATCAATATTTAAAACTGGCGCTTTCTTGGCTTGATTTGTCACCCCCCACCCCCCAGAAAATTATTGGTGGTTCAGTGGCATTTTTCAGGTTGCCAAACTGTGATTGGCTGGGGGAAGGGCTTATTTTTTGGGTGCAATAGTATCCGATACTCATGCGTGCACATCAGGAGTTGAGGCAATTTTGTTGTGCTAGGAGGTGAGTGGGTTAGCGATGGTTTCATGTGGCAGTGGCGGGGACAGTAGAATGCACGGATGAGAGAAGAAGAAGAGCCAGAGAGGGAGGTGGTCGTTGTGGTCCAGGCCAAGCCAGGAGAGAGGAGCCAGTCCAGAGAAAGGAGCCATCCAAGCCGAGACAAGGGAAGAACAAGGAAGCAGGCAGAGGCCCAGGTACAGCACACCATCAGCCAGTCAATATAGAGCCAGTGAGCTACCCAGCCAAAGACCAGTGCATGCAGTGGGAGTCAAGAGTCAGCCAGGAGTGACTCTCGGACACCAGCAGGCTCAGCCAGTGCTGAAGAGGACAGGAATCATAATTATTGAGTGAGGAGGAAGAGGGAAGGCCTGGAGCTGGTCAGGGAATGAGAGTCAGGACTGGTAGACGCGGTGCTGGTACAGTCACCGTCAAGCAGCCAGGCTAGCAGCAACAAATGAGAGAGGACCGGATCACCGGGTGGGGTCTTTCGGTCCAGGAGGGACGTGTAGCAGCCATGCACAGGATGACAGAGAACAGAGCAGCAAAAGCAACAGCCGAGCCAGCCAGCAAAGCCCAGGCAGCAGGCCAGAGAGTGAGACCAGCAGCAGCACATCAGAAGGATGGAAGCGAGTCAGGAGTATTAGCCAGCAGGACACCAGTGCAGCAGCAGGCAGCACTGGGTGGTAACATACCCCTCCTCAGTTAAGGCTCAGATGACACAGCAAACCAGGTAAGGTGTGGTGGGGATGGGAGGGTTGGATGCTGAGTCCAGCAGGTGAGGAAAAGTGGTGGTCTGTCTCTGCAGCAGCCAGCAGTCTGAGACTAGTAGTACTGACTACTTTCTTTTTTTTTGCAATTTTTTTTCCTTTTACTGGCCGAGTCCCCTAACCCCATGAACGGGCTCGCCCATGGCACAGCACTGACCCTTACTTTGGGAAGGCCCCCTGGAGTGGAGCCGCTGAAGTGGAACATGTAGTGGCTGAAGGGTTGGGTACCGTGCCTGGCTCATATGAGAGGGCTGGCTATTGTCTAATTAGAGTCCCCTTGGAGCTATTACGTGCAATGATGCAAGGGAATGTGCACCTGTCCTAGCTCCACCCCACATCTAGGTGTGGCATGCTTGTCCCCCAGCCTCCGCTAGAGAGCAATCTATGCCGACACTCTGGAGTCCCCCAACCCCGGAGAAGGAGAGCAGTCCTCTGGATGCTCAATCCTTCTCCTCCCCTGACAACCCGTGCTCGTTCCCGAACATGGGTCACCAGCATGATGCAAGGTGTGGCGTCCAGCGCCTCAACCCTCAGCACCACCGGGCCAGCATACTGACTACTCTCTGATGGGCTTTGGGGGGGTAAACTGTGTCTCTGACTCTGGCAGCTCTGCAGTGTCTGATGCATGGGGGGAACAGCCTGGCTGGGCCCTGGGAAGCTTCAAGCAGGAACCAAGAGCTAGCCTACTGGCTAGCTTGCTAACTGTCTTGCTGAAGCCTTCAGCAAGTCAGTTAGCAAGCTAGCCAGTAGGCTAGGTCTCTGTTCCCATTCTAAAGGTCCTGTCATGGGGGTAAGCACCGCAGTAAGCAAAACAGGTAATAAGGTGTCTGTGGTGGCCCGTGGGGATTGGTGGGATGCTGAGTCCAGTGATCTCTGATAAAGTGGACCTGGTGGTCTGTTTCTGCAGCAGTGTGTGACTACTCTTATGGGCATGGGGGTGAACTCTGTCTCTGGCAGCACTGCAGACAGTCACTGCAGTGTTTGAAGCATGGGGGGAACAGTCAGGGCCCTGGGAAGCTTCAGGATGGGAACTGAGAGCTAACCTGGCTAGCTTGCTAACTTTCTTGCTGTCTTGCTGAAGACTTCAGCAAGCAAGTTAGCAAGCTCACGTGGCCCGGTGGTGCTGAGGGTTGAGGCGCTGGATGCCACACCTCATGCCACGCCGGCGATGAGCACAGGTCATCAGGGGTCAGTGGGGTTGGGAAAGGATTGAGCGTCCAAGGGACTGCTCTCCTTTCCCAGGGAGGGGGGTCTGCACATGCCAATGCACTGGCGACCACTGGCGGTAGCTGAGGGTTCTGCAGCTCTTGGTGGCAATTGCAGAAGGCTGGAGCTGTGGTGGACGTCCTTCAGGTATGCCCGGGAGTGTGCACATGCCAAGCTGGATGTCATTGCATGTCTGAACTCCAGGGATGAAAAACCAAGAAAATTCCCCTATTGCCCAGGTGAGGCGATGGCAACCATCAGGAGCCCCGGCCACACATCCAATGCTGACTGCAACTTCCGACTCTCCCCCCTGGGGATTCTGGGGCCTCACCACGGGGCCAGGGGAGCCCAGAGACCTGATCCTGATGCAGCGTGTGGGAGGAGGAGTTCAGGTGGGCAGTGGAGCCATGGAGCTGAGTATGGGAGCCTGAGAGAAGCCCCGGACTGGTAGTAGCCTAAACGGAGTTTAAAAAAAAAACATAGCAAGCTAGTCAGTAGGTTAGGTCTCTGTTCCCATCCTAAAGGCCCTGTCATGGGGGTAAGCAGCAACCCATGTACTACATGTACTTAGTTTCTGAAATATGAGTGTCCTTTACCTTCCTGCCAGTGTGATCATAGCCATAATCAGATCATTATTTTGTATCTGCCTGATCTCATGTTCAGCTAACAAATTATTACCACTATCATAATTAAATGTATTGTGTATCACTTCCTTGAAAATACCAGAAGGGGAAAGAAAACATGCTTATTAGCAATAACTAATGAAGAATATTTTTTTTCCAGGTGCCAGCCTCATGGGGCATAAAACAAACTGCAAAATATTAACTAAAGGTCATGGGCTTATGTGTTAGATGTGAAATATGTATCTCCTGACAAGCAAATATCCAGTTTGCGACTAGGGATTCTGGGTTTTTAACCACCATGAATCGAAATCGAGTCTTTCCCATGTTTCAGATTGTGACCAATATTGTGGGAATCTACTTAAAGCTATAATTCAACATTACAGACTTGTTCTCAGTGGGACGCATGCTAGTCAGAAGAAATAAAAACAGTTCAGTGATATTTGTGTTGGGCTGAAAACTGTACAACATTAAATTTTGTTTAAAATGTTTGTCAGTGTTGAACAACAGAGATTTCGAAGGGGTCGGGGGGTAAGCTACTTGAGAGTCAGGATTCAACATTTGTGCCCCCACCTCATCACCACACCATCCTCTCCCAGGTAGCTTAACACCACCCCCTTCAGAATCTCTGTTACTCCATGTTGACAAATGTTTTACCAAAAATGTGACCTGAGAGGGTTAAAAAAGGCCAGGTGGAGAGTATGAGCATTATAGCAAAATGAGAAAGTAAAATAAAAACAGCAGCTGCATTCCTCATTAAACTGCACAGGGAAGCATGAAAAAGCAACAGCTGCCAGCCAGCTGAGTTATTTCTAGGGGTCTTACTTCTTCACTCTTGTTATGTGGGCCTGTTTGTTTATCAAGTCTAGGATTACAAATACCTTTGAGCCTTGGCTCTTTTACAAAGGTTCCACATCAGAGAAATACAAATTATGGGGAACATCAAGACAGACATTACAACAATGTGGACATTGCAAACAGAGTACAGATTAATACAATGCAAGGGTAGCATTGTAACAAGGCAGCCAGTGGCATTTGTCAGAGAAAATAGACAACAGATAAGAAGTGACAGAGTCATAGGGAGGTGGGGGGGAGGAACGTAGGAAGGGTGGGGAGAGGGTAAAAAGTGCAGCATTGGGTATACCAAGATGTAAGGGTAGAATCCAGTGAGGAGGGGAGCGGGGACAACTAGAGCAGAAAGGGAAGTGGAGAAACAAGGTTAAGTTGGGCAGTCACAGGAGCTGTTGGTAGTGAGATAGTCCCGGAGCCTACTTTTAAACATACCAATTGTTGGGGCAGAGGAAATGGTTGAGCTGAGGCCATTGAACCAGAGTGGTGCTCGATAAGCAAAAGAGCGTTGTCCCTGTGAAGTGTGACAGTGGGGGACTTTCAGTAGCTGTAGCGTGGATCTCCTAAGGCACCATTTGTTAATTCAGTGTTGTAACAGAGTTGAGACCCCAGAAGGTGCAAGATCAAGGTAGATTTTTTTCACCATGGAGCAGATGAGAATCTTTATGTGGCTTGATAGTTGGAGCCAGCTGGTCTGAGTGTACAGGTCACATGTGTGGGTGAGACGGTGAGCACCAGTGATGAGCTGACATGCTTTATTTAAGGCAGTTGAGAGGTGTCTAAGGGTTGTGGTTGTGGCTGAGCCATAAATGATGAGACCATAGTCTATTACAGAGATCACAGAGCTCAGGACTGCAACCTTCAAAGCTTCTGGTGTGATGTGTGGTCTATGTTTGTAGAGGAGACCAAGCCGTGTATTAGCAGTTCTAGCTACATTATCTACATGAAGTCCATAGGAGAGATTAGGGTCAAGCAGTATCCCTAAGTATTTGAAGGACCCCACCTGATCTAGCGTGTTCCCCTGGGTGGTGGAGATAGCCAAGTGGTGTAGCTTGTGTGGGTTATGAGAGCTGCAGAAGAGCATAGATTTGGTTTTCTTGTCATTGAGGACCAGTTTATGATTAAGAAACCATGTCTCTACAGAACTGAAACCAAGTTGAAGGTTGTGTTGAAGAGTTGCAGGATCTTTGTGAGTAAAGAATACAACAGCATCATCAGCATATAGTATGATCTGCTCAGAGCAGTGGTAAGGGAGGGAGTTTAAGAAAAGGCTAAAAAGGAGGGGGCCCAGTATGGATCCCTGTGGGACACCCGAGCGAACAGGCAGGATGTTAGAAGGAGCATCCAAAGTTTTTACTCTCTGTGACCGGTTTTCTAAGTAGCTTTTAAATCAGAGAGAAGAGTCAGGTGATAGCCCGGCATTCGGTAGTTGGTGTATTAGTAGTCCATGGTGTACTGTATCGAAGGCCTTGGAGAGGTTGACGAAAACGGCCCCTGTGAGAAGGCCGTTGTCAAGGGATTTGTGCAAGGCTCCAGTGAACTCAAGAAGGGCTGTGGTGGTGCTGTGACCTTTCGGGAAGCTGTGTTGTTGTGGACAAGGTATATTGTATTTATCCAAGTGGTCGGTAAGTTGATCAGCCATGATGCGCATGAGTGCCTTAGAGAGTGGGGGCAGTATGGAGATAGGGCGATAATTTGAGTGATAATTTGAGTGATTCGTCTTGTCCCCACTTTTATGGATGGGTGTGCTGTTTTCCATAGGTCCGGGAATTTTCCACAGCTGAGAGAGAGGTTTAGGATTTTTGTTAATGGATGAATTAACTCATCGAGGGTGAGCAACAGAAGCTTAAGGTCCAGGGTGTCGCTACTAGATCTAGAGTTAGAGATAGCTGCAGTAATATAGTGGCAAGCTTCATTCAGCCTTACCTCCCTGAAGTAGAAGAGGGGATGGTTAGACTGAGGGGCTGAGGTATTTGGGGAGTAGGCACTGTTTTCGAAAAAGTCATGGGGTAGAACAGCACTAAGGTCTGAAAAAGCCGTTTTAAAGATGTTTGCGATCACCTTGGGGTCGAGGGTTGAGGATACATCAACCATTAACATGGCCGGAGAGGTTTTGGCTGCTTCCCTGTGACATCCTTGATATTGTCCCAGAAAGCACGACCATTTCTCCATGTATTGGTGAGAGCGTCTTTGTAATAGGCCTGTGGCTACGGAAAAGCAGGTTTATTGTATATAATGGCTCTTGGATTGCTTGGACACAGCTGTGGCACTGGAAATTTGTGTCCGTTGGGCTGGTGTGTTTTCACTCACTAGCCCTGTTGGCTAGTGGCTGCAAAAAATTTCAGCCCCTGGTCTTCTATGTGCCCATGGGTATGTCTAAAAAATTATATATAAAGTATCTCTCCCGGAGAGATACAGTTCTTTATACTCTTTTAGACATGGCCATGGGTATATAGAGACTCTTCAACTCTCTGTCTGTAACCTACTTACCTGGTGATAATGTTGTATATGGGTATGCTGTGAAATGCAGTACTGACTCCAATTTTGTTGCACTCTGTCTCTCCCCACCTCTGCTAAACACTTAGGTCAGCCTGGAAGGGGGTGCACTGTGCTCAGAAATTATGTGTGAGTGACTTGATTTGGGGGACCTGGAGTGTTGGGGGGGGGGGGTTGTGTCTTCTTTTATGTCTACTGCCTCCACTACTAGCCTACAGATAAAACCTGGTGTTTCCTGCTCTGTTTTGTACTTTCTTCACTGGTAACTGGTTAATGGGGTGCCCAGTCTCTCTGACAGTCTCCAGCTCCAGCCAAAGTAAAGCAACTGAACTGTTGCCTATTTTGACATCTGGGGGTGTGGGGCAGAACCTAGTGAGGAGAAAATAGAAATGAATCAATGACTGTGGTCCTTGTGGGTAAACAAAGGACGTCCCTGACGTGCAGCGTTACCTTTATCTGCTGGGTAGGTGTTTCAGCAGGCCTTGTATATTGTGCTATGGGAGCATGTCTGGTGAAAGGCCACCATATAAGTTTGGGGGCCGGGGCGGAACACTGCTGTGCAACACAGTTTTTTCATGATCCTGAGGGATACATAGTATATCACAGCCAGTTGTGTAATAACAGGGGAGCATTACATTTTTAGACTACCTTCTTGTCCTCACACATGCACATGGTTTTACTGCTCTTAATTGGGATTTTCCTGATGATTGATGTGGGGTTTGGGTGCAGGGGAAGAGAAAACCTGGGTGATCATCACCTACTCTCTCATCCTGGCTGTACATGTGTTGTGTGTGTACCTAACACACACTCCATACCGTTTAAAGCAGCAGTGCAATGAAAAGAAGTTTTTCTAAAAAGTTAGTTTTCTGCTTTGGTTATGAAAGGTATTGGCAGAACTGTTGATCTGAGTTTTCTGGATGCCTCCTATGCTGTGTACTGTACATCTGCATGTCTGTTTGGATTCTTACCCTTCTCAGGTCCTCAATATTATTTCAATGCAAAAATGAGGCAGCCATCTTTTTTTCTTGAGAAATAATTATTTTAACTTTATAAAATTCTTAAATGATAAAAGAAACCGAAAATTTCACCATCAGCATCCATTAGGAAGAAAAAAAGGTGGGGTCAAATTTTAGCCCATTTTCGTTGCACTGCTGCTTTAATTGTACAAGTCAATGTCACAGTGGCAACAGCAGATGTGAGTATTTTTCTTTGAGAGGGAGGCTGTGTTTCACATTACCCTCCCGTGGCATTTGCTGCAGGATGATTCAACACAGTGGTTGGAGATGGAGACTTTGGTGTACATCCATCTAGTCTTGCTGCTTGAGCGCTGCCTTGCTGTGAAGGATAACTGCGTTGCAGCACTGAATATGTAAGTCATTTTTCCTAGAGGCTGTTTTCAAATATTTTTTCAAATTCTGTTTTTGCTTCAGCTATCCAGGCTTTTTAGTTATCCTTTTGGGTGTTTATGATTTTACGTGTTGCTGTTAAGAACCATTTTTGAACTGTATGATGTACTTTCTGTCCCTGTTCTACTCTTCTCTTCTTTTCTTGGCACGATGCTTTCCTGTTGTTTTATGGAACCAGCTCAATGTCCCTCATCAGCTACATCATACTGTTCTAAAATGGCAGGGGCACTTAACACCATGTAAATCAGAAACACCTACTGAGGTTACTGAATGGTATGCAAAGATGAAGTAATAACATAATTGTATCCAGTACACAAAAAACAGCTTCTATTGGGAAAAAAGACTTACAGGTTAAGCGCAGTTCTCCTTTAAGTGTCAACTGTGTCATGGCTGAAGTCAGGAACTGAGTTCCAGGGTGCTCCTCTGTATTTAACCGCTGTGGTGATGAGCATTAGCCTCCAAGGTTGCACTGAGGTGCTGGTCGTGGTGGGACTAGAAATTGACACAGTCTGGCCCATGGTTCCATGCACCCACCCTGGAGTTCTGGAAAATCAGGAGGGGAGGACCCAGGGTGTCAGACTATCACCCCAGTGGCACATCATTGATGTGATGTGCACAGACATGTAGTACCGGGCCGAACCCTCGGGGGGGCTCCTGGCTTGGGTGATTCTGCTGGCTGGTGGTTGAGTGGGGACTGGGGAAGGATCGATGTTAATGGGATAAATGATGATCCCCAGCCCCCACCTCCCAAAGCCTGACTATCCAGTTAGGCTTTTCGTATGAAAACACTTGTTTGCAAGTAAAGTGCCTGCACTTACTGACAGTTGCAGTCCCCCTCATAAACTCTGCTGCTGTAACTAGGCCACTTGGTGGTCGCAGTGCGGTGTCCTCTCATCTTAGTGTGTGACAACACATTGCTTGCTCATAAAGCATGCGAGAGAGTAGTGTGTCAAGTTAATGCACACCAACATGAGATTGCACCATGCAGCAGGGCCTGCTATGCTGCCAGGTCAGCTGATGAAGTTTTAGGATGACCATCACCGTACTTGTCTGTGTAGGCATGGGCACATAATGTTTTATTTTTTCGAGAAGTCTGCTTGGGCGGTCAGGCTTCAGTGGGTGGGGAGGTCATTAGGTAGTGTCATGTCAGCTAACTATATTTTTTAAAATCTGTAAACGTTTACTGAATATGTTCTCATTCCTACTTATTCTCTTAGTTGCATACTGTGTGTGTGTCTCTCCAGATTTATGGTCTTCTAACTTGTTTATGACAGCATGGCTAATGTTAATGTATGTTCCTTCAAAGGCAAGCAGCTGAGCTTGTCTCACATTTGTAAAACCTACCTAAATTCATTTACAAGTTGTAAACTGAAAATGCATTTAATGGAATTGTGAAATAGAGGATGTGTGGTTTGTTCAGGAACAGTATGGTGTGTTTTGGAACAAAAGGCCTGTTACCTTACCAATACTCTTTCTGACTGTGACAGTGTGTGCACTTGCAAAGAAATCATTATATATTTCTGACATAGTATCTATGATCATGCTTAGTATATTTCTGATTTTCTCAGACCTTTTTACATCATTAAAGATAGCCTCCACTGACCACACTCAATTATTAAAGCTTTCTGGTCGCTGAGGTTACCTATGAAATGTATATGCTACATTCATACTGTGGATGTATTAGGATGCTGTTGCACATCATGTTTTTGATGCTGGTAAACATGCATGCTTCTCTTTGCAATTGTAGCACTTGGTGGAGGGAGTGTACCCAACAGTATCGCACATTACACTGTACTCCTTCCCTGGTGTACAGTTGATGCCCTCCCCTCCAAGCCTCCTCCCGTATAGTAGTGAACGTGTTGCTTGTGTGTAGCGATGCATCCACTGACCCCTTCCTCTGATCTCTTCCCCCTCTTATAGAGAGGAACATGTTCCTCTGATCCCTGTCCCCTAAGGAAGAAAGAAGACACCACACGGTAAGTACAATATTTATTAACATTCACACACATCAGCAAACCAAATATCAAGTTTCCTTGGGAAATCAAACTCCCAAATGCCTCCATGGCCCCCTTAAAAAGTCATCCTGTTAAAGTTAAAGAACAAGCCTTTTAAATACTGTTTCAATTCCTTTCCCATACCTGAGGCCAGGGGCTTTACCCCCAGGCACCCACGTTATGATACAGGGTGCTCTGCTCCCATATACCCTTGGTGGTGGATTTATCTCTGAATCCTAGCCCATGGGGTGGGGGCTTTGAACCCTGACCCCTAGAGTCTATGTGGTTGACCTCTGGCCCCTGGACCAGGGGTGGAGCCTTGACCCATGACCCCTGGGCGCCACCAAAAATGTTACATACCCAACTCCTATGCAGGTCCCCCATCAACAATATCTTCCCTTTTTATGCCATTCTAAGGATGCCTTCTATAATTTTTTTGTCCATTGCCTCCCCTTGAGATGGGGGTCTGTATACAACCCCCATGCAGATTGTGGTGCCATATCCTGTCTCCAGGGTGACACACAGTGCCTCCTCTACTCCCTGTTTATCCTTTAGTTCCGTTGCTTTGATCCCTTCCCTTACATAGAGAGCTACTCCTCCTCCTCTTTTACCCTCCCTGTCCCTTCTGTAGCTTGTGTATCCTGGTATGTTAACATCCCAGTCATGGTTCTCAGTATACCATGTTTCTGTAACTGACACGATATTCAGGTGTCCATCTTCCATCAAGGCCACTGGTTCAGGGAGCTTGTTACACAGACTATGGGCATTGTTACTCATCACCCTCCATTTTTTGATGGCCTTACCCCTTTTAGTCCCATCCCTGTCCTTACTGCCTTTTTCTGCATTTGCCCCTGTCCTGCTCCCTATTGACTTCTCTACCTTGGTGTTTACCTCTCTAACTACTGCGTTTTGTGGGAGAGGCTGGGTTTCCCCTGCTCCTTTTCAGTGCCTCCCCCCTTGGCTGGTTTAAATGCTTGACAATGAAGCATTTAAACCTATCACCTAGGATCCTGGGTCCCCTCCCAGACAGATGCAGGCCATCACGCCAGTACAGGTCCTGCATCCCTCCAGGTGGACCCCCAGTCCCCAATGAAGCCAAAACCATGACTCTGCACCAGTTTGTCAACCATTCATTGAATCCCATGGTGCACAGTACCCTAGCAGACATGCAGCACCTCTGAGTAGGTATGTGCTACTTGTCTAAGGCCCCTCCCCAACTCTTCAAACTCCTCTTGCACTGCTGTGATCCCATTCCCAGCCAGGTCATTTGTCTTTAGGTGGACAATGACATCCAGCTTCCTCCCTTGTGCAACTGCTCCCACAATCCTAAGGATTCGCTCCCTGTCCCTCCAAGCCGTGGCTCCAGGCAGGTACCTTACCTCCCTCTCCCCTTCCTCCCCCAGTTCTACCCCCTAATGATTGAGTCTTCCACCAGGAGTTGTTTTCTTCCCCTGTGGGATCCCATGCCACCCTCCTGTGGGTCTTCTTTGTGGAGGTTCCCAGCATCATCCATGGTCTTCACTTCAGGTGCCTCCATAGAGGAACCACTCTCTGCCAGAGCAGCGTATGGATTATAGAGAGGCACAACTGGAGGGATGCACCTCTGTTCCACCACCCTCTCCCTCTCAGAGCCCACCTTGATCCAACCACTCCTCTTTCTTGGCATCCTCTGAGGTAGCGGCAGTGGCCCTGTTGGTCCCTGGGTGGGGAGGAGGTTTCACAAATCCTAGCCAAGTCAGCTTGGAGATGAGCAACCTTTCCCTCAGACCAGAGAGATGCCTACAAATAGGGCAGAATCACAGCCTTCAGAATGTCTCCCTGAAGACTGCCGCCCCACAGCCATTGCACTGCACTACTCCCATCATGTCTTATTTTGTGGCCCCTCTCTTGTAGCTTTGTATGCTTACTCTCTCCTCCCTGTTTTTTTTCCCCATTCTACTGCCTTTGTGCTCTTATAGCTCTTGCCCTTCCTGTTCTGGGACAGGAACTTCCTGTATTCTTCTGTAGTCTCCTTCTTCCTTGCTCAGAGCCAGACCTCCAGCAGCTAGAGGGAGAGCTACTCTTTTCCTTTAAGGATGACGAAACCTATGTGTCTCAGTGATCCTTCCCTTCCTACTGCCAAACAGGAAGTTCCTGTTGTCAGTCAAATCCAGTGCCTGTAAAAGTAGAACTGGCTAAGGATGGGAGGGTGGAAGGGAGGGAAGGAGGGCAATTAGTAAAAAAAAGTTCCAGTTTTGTAGTCAGGTGTTCCTTGCTCTTAAAGCAAGATTCCTGTCTGCCAAAAGCTAGCACTGGGGAACTGTAATTGGAGACCCCTGCCTTTGTACTCCTAAGCTCCTAAGCCACACCCCCAATTGACTTCTCCCCTCCTGACTTACCAAACTCCCTTTCCCTAATACAGAAAAACACATTCTTTATTTTTTACCCTAAATGAGACCCCCAACTTCTAATAAAGTATCTGTTTTCTTAATCTCAACAGGCACTGACTGCTGCTGAGATAGAAGTGTTCTATTAGTAAAAAACAATTCTAGCTTTGTAGTCAGCTGCTGCTTGCTCTGAAAGCAAGATTTCTGTCTGCCAAAAGCTAGCACTAGGGCTAGGTTTGATGGGTAGTAGAGTTTGTAGGGAATACATAGGTTTGATGGCTAGTAGAGTTGGTAGGGCATCCTGGAGTTTGATTGGTAGTAGAGTTGGTAGGGAATCCCTGAGTTTGATTGGTGGTCAGGTTAGTAGGGAATCCCTGGGTTTGATGGGAAGTAGTGGAAAGGAATCCCTATGAACTGGAATTTGTTTACAGAGCATATTTATCTACTACCTGCTTCTGATGCATGGGTGGGGAGCAGACATGATAGATGTAGAGTCCCATCCAACCTTTAGTTACTATGCTGTGGATGAAGAGATGGGTGCACAGTGAGCCACATGACACACACGGCCAGTCACAGGGGACCAGGAAGCAGAAGGTCTGGTATACAGTATATAGAACCACTCCCAGAGTGTTCCATCATACATGAGTGGAACAGAGCAGGAGTGAAACAAAACTGGCATGTTAGGTGTTCGCAGGTGACAGTGGGTAAACAGGTAACTCTGCCAGTCCATTAAGGTAAGGTAAGTACCTGTTTATTTGCTGCTGCCTGTGTAAGAGAGTACTAGAAAAGGTAAGGGGGTAATGGCAGGGAGTTAGTACATACAAAGAGTATCTGTTCATACAAAAAGTAACTGGTGTGTAGAAAAGAGGAAACACCTTATCTAGGGTAAGGGTACAAGAAGGGGGTAAAATTCAAACAAAAAGGGGAAAACTGGGAACACCTTAACTCAGGCCATGCTACAAAGGGGTTAAGTATAGCAAAAAAGGGGAAACTACAAACACCCTATCTAGGGTAGGGGTACAAAGTAAATTCTAGTAAAAGAAGAGAGTGAAGAAATTGGAATTTTGGGAGTGGTGAAGCGAAGTGGTTGAGGAGCTGCAGTTTTCAGAGACCACCTAGAGACAGATGTGCTGACCCATCTGCATGCACTCCTCTGGGCTGAGGGAGGACGTCACTGGACTGCGGGCCAAGTTGGCTAGGATTTGGGGGACATTTTTTCCCCAGCCAGGTGCCACCAAGTCTACCACCATTCCCCAGAAGATTCCTAGGGGAAGGAGGGCCGGTTGGAATGTGGTGGGCTCTGGGAGGGTGGGGGTGGTGAGTCAGGGGCACATTCCTCAGCATGTGCCACTACAAAACTCATTCACTGCTTTGGTGGGATGGGACTGTCAGGAGGAGGCACCCATTGTAGTGGCCAGGGAGGATGCGGGGATCCTCCTTAGGGAAGCCCCCAAGGTGGGAGGTAGAGGACCTCTCAGAGGAGGAAACAAGTTCTGGTGGTGGAATCAGTCATTATATAGGTAGATTTGGGAATAGGAAGAGAGGAAACAAGGGAGGTGAGGTGCCTACCTGGCACCATGGCTTGGAGGGACAGAAAGCAGATCGCTAGAGTGGCGGGGCAGGAGGGAAAGCTGGATGTCATTGTCCACCTGTGGACAAATGACCTGGCTAGGAAAGGGGTTGGGATTGTGCAGGGAGGTTTTAGGGAGCTGGGGAGGAGTCTTAGACAAGTAGCATGCTCAGTGACTTTCGCTGAGGTACTGCCTGTCTACTGTCTATGACTTGCAGTGGGGAAGGAGAGGGTTCTCTGCACCAGGAGCTTGAACTTGTGGTTGAAGGAATGGTATAGCGAAGAGGGGTTTGGCTATATTGGGGACTATGGACCCACTAGGAGAGGTATGGGCCTATTATACAGGGGTAATGTCCTGCACCCATGTGGGAGGGGAACCACAGTCCTCAGTGGATGGTTTAAATTTTACTTTGATGAACATTTAAACTAGCTAAGGGGGTGGCCAAAGAAAAAAGGGAGACAAAAACTGACCCCCACAGACTGAAACAGTGAGAGAGGAGGACCCAAGGGGAGGGAAATCCCCCAGGGTGCAAAATAAAGAAAAAAAGCAGCATGGTAGAAAACAAAGGGGATGGGAACAAGAGCTGTCAAAAGTGACAAGGCAAGGCAAAAGAGGTAGCAGGCAGAAAAGGAACAACGCGTGGAAGGCCATGTATGCAAACCCAAGAAATCTATGAAATAAAATTCTGGACCTAGAGGCCATCAGGGTATAGGCAGACCTGGCTATTGTGGTTGTTACTGAGTTATGGTGCATAGGAAAACACAACTGGGACATGGTCAAGCCAAGCTATGCTCAGTTCAGGAAAGATCGGGTGGAAAGGAAGGGAGCATGGGTGGCATTGCATGTAAGGGAGGGAATCAAAGGGAGGCATTGCAGGTACTGTAGGTCATGCTGGAGACAGGAACTGGAGCCATTATTTGCAGTGGCTTGATCTACAGACTTCCAACACCAGGAAAATTGGATAAGGCACTGGTGGAAGCCATTTGCACAATTGCAGAAAAAGGGGATGTGCTGCTGGTGGGAGACTTCAATCTTCCGGATGTAGATTGAAGCCTGCCAGCCACAGTTTCAGCTAGGAGAGCATTAGACTCCCTGCAAGGGGCATTTCTCCGGCAGCTAGTCAGGGATCCCACTCATGATGGGGCAATACTGGACCTGGTACTCACAATCAGGGACAGTGCAGTAGAAATTAAGGGGGGAGGCCACCTGGGAATCAGTGATCACCATACATTGTGGCTTAGCATAAGGACAGCAGTAGAAGCAAACCCCACAAGGATGAGTGTCTTGGTTTTCAGGATGGCAGATTTTTAAAAATTGTGAACATGCCTCAGAGATAACGTAGCGGGGGATGACCTGGGCGGGGTGGAGGAACAGTGGGCAAAGTCAAGGGCAGGCATACTGCTGTGCAAAGGAAGTGAGCAGAAACAGAAGAAAAACAAGCATTTGTCAATGCCAAATGTTGATTGCGCTGGTGTGTTGAGCTTGTTCACTGCCCCTCTGTCACTCGCTCAGTCTATTTCTCCCGGTGCTGCAGGCTGCTCTTTTGTACTGGGCTCCTGCTGGCATTGGCACCTTGTTCTGCCCACTAAGAAATCCACAGCTGTCCCGACAGAGCGCCGTTGAGGTGGCTCACTCCCCCTCTCTCACTCGCTCCTTCTGTTTCTCCTGGCGCTGCAGGCTGCCCTTTTGTACTGGACTCCTGCCTCTGTTGGTGGCTTTTTCACCCACAATGAAATTTGCAGCAGTTCCGACACAGGTCTATTGAGCCTGCTGACTCCCCCTCTCTCACTCACTCATTCCATTTCTGCCAGCGCTGCAGGCTGGCCTTTTCTACTAGGCTCCTGCCTGCATTGCCACCTTTTTCTGCAAACAAAGAAATCTGCAGCAGTCACGATAGAGCTCCATTGAGCTCGCTCACTCCCCCTCTCTCACTCACTCGTGTTTCTCCTGGCACTGCAGGCTGCCCTTTTATACTGGGATCCTGCCTGTGTTGGCACCTTTTTCTGCCCACAAAGAAATCCACAGCTGTCCCAACAGAGCTCCGTTGAGGTCGCTCAGTCCCCCTGTATCACTCACTCATTCTGTTTCTCCTGGCACTTCGGGCTACCCTTTTGTACTGGGCTTCTGCCTCTGTTGGTGCCTTTTTCTGCCCACAAAGAAAACTGCAGCAGTCCTGACAAAGCTCAGTTGAGCTTGCTCACTCCCCTGCTCTCACTCGTTCATTCTGTTTCTGCCGGTGCTGCAGGCTGCCCTTTTCTATTGGGCTCCTGCCTGCATTGCCGCCTTCTTCTACCCACAAAGAAATTTGCAGCAATTACAATAGAGCTCCGTTGAGCTCGCTCACTCCCCCTCTCTCAGTCGCTCATTGTGTTTCTCCTGGTGCTGCAGGCTGCCCTTTTGTACTGGTCCCTTGCGTGCATTGCTGCATTTTTCTGTCCACAAACAAATCTGCAGCATTCCCAGCAGACCTCCATTGAGCTCAATGACTCCCCCTCCCGCACTCACTCGTTCTGTGTCTCCTGCCACTGTAGGCTGCCCTTTCGTACTGGGCTTCTGCCTGCATTGGCAGCTTGTTCTGTGCAGAAAGAAATCTGAAGCAGTCCCAACACAGCTCCATTGAGCTCTCTCACTTCCCCTCTCTCACTCACTCATTCCGTTTCTTCTGGCGCTGCAAGCAGGCCTTTGTACTGGGCTCCTGCCTGTGTTGCCGTATTTTCTGTCCAAAAAGAAATCCACAGCAGTCACAATAGAGCTCCGTTGAGCTCGCTCACTACCGCTCTGTCACTCACTCATTCTGTTTCTCTTGGCACTGCAGGCTGCGCTTGGGAACGGGGCTCCTGACTGCATTGGTACCTTTGTCTGTTCACAAAGAAATCGACAGCTGTCCCGACGGAGCTCCATTGAGGTTGCTCAGTCTCCCTCTGTCAAGCACTTATTCTGTTTGTCCTGGCGCTGCAAGTGGCCCTTTTGTACAGGGCTCCTGCCGGCATTGGCGCATTTTCCTGCCCACAAAGAAATCTTCAGCAGTCCTGATAGAGCTCCGTTCAGCTCATTCAGTCCCCCTGTCTCACTCACTCATACTGTTTCTCCCACTGCTGTAGGCTGGCCTTTTGTACTGGGCCCCTGCCTGCACTAACATCTTTTTCTGCCCACAAAGAAATCCGCAGCAGTCCTGACAGCGCTCCAGTGAGTTTGCTCACTCCCCCTCCATCACTCGCTCTCTCGTTTTGTTTCTCCCAGTGCTGCAGGCTGCCCTTTTGTACTGGGCTCTTGCGTTGGGGCCTTTTTCTGCCCACAAATAAATCCACAGCAGTCCTGGCAGAGCTCAGTTGAGCTCGGTCACTGCCCCCACCTCACTCATTTGATCTTAATCTGTCCCAAACAGTGATTTCCCACAGCGATCATCCTATTCTCCGACAGGAGTGCAAAAACACATTTTAGCCAGGATGTGAAAAATGGCAGCTGTACTGCTCATAAGGAGGTGTGGAAAAATGCCACTGTTGAAAATGTGGTGTGAAAATATTACAAAATTGCGAAGTTACAAGGCTGCGTGGAAACAGTTCAATGCACGCTTGTAACACAGTCATGTTATGGAGTTTTGTCACCAAATTTTCAACATAGGCATTTTAGGACCTCTGCTCATGAACAGTGCCACTGTCATTTTCTAAATCTGTCCCGAACAGTGATTTCCCACAGCGACCGCGTTATTCTGTGCTGGAACTGAGTAAAGACATTTCGGTCAGGATGTGAAAAATGACAACTGTACTGCTCATAAGGAAGTGTGGAAAAATGCCACTGTTGAAAATCTGGCGAGACAATATTACAAATTTGTGAAGTTACAGGGGTGCATGGAAAGTGTGCAATGCACACTTGCAACACAGTCATTTGATAGGCTATCATCACCAAATTTTCAACATGGGCATTTTAGGACCTCTGCTCATGAACAGTATCACTGTTACTTTCTTAATCTGTCCCGGACAGTGATTTCCCACAGTGACCACCCTATTCTGTGCCGGAAGTGAGAAAACACATTTTGGTCAAAATGGGAAAAATGACAGCTGTACTGTTCATAAGTAGGTGTGGGCAAATGGCAATGTTGGAAATCTGGAGTGAAAATATTATAATTTCGCGAAGTTACGAGCATGTGTGCAAACTGCACAACGCATGCTCATAACACAGTCATTTTATGGAGTATCGTTACCAAATTTTCAACATAGGCATTTTAGGACATCTACACATTAACAGTGTCACTGTCATTTTCTTATTCTGTCCCAAACACTGATTTCCTACAGCGACCGTGCTATTCTGCACCGGAAGTGCGTAAACACATTTTTGCCCAGATGTGACCAATGACAGATATACTGTTCACAAGGAGGTGTGGAAAAATACCAGTTTTGAAAATCCGGCAACGAAAATATTGCAAATTAATGGGTTAAGGAGCGTAGCAACCAAGAGTGCACGCTTGAAAATCAGTTATTTTTTGGATTTTTTCCACCAAATTTGCAACATAGGCTTTTTTAGAGCCCACCTCATGAACACTGGCACTGTCGTTTCGTTAATTGGCCTGGGAAGGTGATTCCACGCAATGACCACAAAATCACCTTTCGGCACTGATTAATGCCATGACAGTTCAAGAATTTATGAGGAGGGTCCCAAAAACCCCATGTTGAAAATTTGGTGTGAAAATTCCCAAAAATGACTGAGATATGCATTAAAGTTGGAAAAAACCCTGTTTATTCAATTATATAGCTTGCCAGCATTTCCTCAGTTCGCGGTCAGCTTTGAAGAGTGCAGATGTGTTCCCAGTCCACTGAAGTTCATCACGCCAAGCTATGGAGGTAAGTATGGGGTGAGGGGTGTGGGGAGGCAGGGTGCACAGTGGGTGGGTGAGTTGTGGGTGGGGGAGAGGGCGAGCCCGAGGGACAGTTTCCTTTTGCAGGGGTAAAAAATAAAAAACACATCGCAGGACAGTTTTTTTTCCACAGGGGCATGTAACACACTGGGGTGGGCTCCCAGAGTGCCAAACGACTCTGTCTTTGGGGGGGCAGCAGTAGCTGACAGGTGATTGGGCACCCCTGTTGGCACACAACAAAAGGGGGGGTTCAGATTATGCTGACGGGGATTGGGCACCCCCTTTGGCAGACAATGAAAGTGGGGGGGTTACAGAATACTGACGGGAAGTGGGTTCCCCCATCGGCAAAATCAACAGTGGGGCATCGAAACCAATGTGGATTGGGGCCCCATCGGCAAATAAACATGGTGGGGGGTTTATATTGTTTGTGAACATGGTGGCAAGCCACCACCATGTTCACAAACAATATCAGGGTTTGGAAGTTCTGCCCTGCAATGACAGGTCGCTCCCTCATTGCAGCAGATGGCTGATGCTGCAATGACGAGGTGGCCCCTGATTGCAGCGGCAAAATTGTCACAACTTGGAGGCAACGTTCCAAACTGCTGTCACCAGCAGCATGGAATGGCATTGGGGGAAGCGGGACAAGCCTTTGCAGGCTGTGGGGGCATTGACCACAACAGTGCCGTGCCTCCACAGCCTGCTTCTGAGCAAGCTGCCGCAATATGTTTCTTGCGCTGCATGCAATCAACATAATGAGACCGCTGTGGTTCTCAAAGAAAGTGACTGAAAAGGTAAAGGGTAGCATTCAGGCAGTATGAAGAGACACAGAGGGAGATACATAGGGAGGTGTATCAGGAGAAGCAGAGGGAAGCAGGGAAAGTGAGTTCAAAAGCACAGACCGAAGAAAGAATAGCCCAAGGGCTAACTAAAAGGGAAAATACCTTTTTTAGGTACTTAAGTGAAAAGATGAAGACTAGGGGAGGAATTGTGAGGTTAAAAAGGAAGGGGAGGAACTGTGGAGAGGAGGATCAGAAAAGGCAGATATCCAGAGCAAATACTTTTTGTTCAGTCTTGACAGAGGAAGGGAAAAGGGAGGGGCCACATGAAGGCAGCAGGAGCATGGTAGGGAGGGAGGAGGGAGGTAGATAAAAGACCATTTACAGAGGACAGAGTCCTGAAGAGACTCGCAAATCTGAAAATGGACAAATCTATGGGGCCAGAGTACACCCAAGGGTACTGAGGGAGCTGAAGGAGGTACTGACTGCACCTCTGACAGCCCTATTCAACAACTCACTGGAAACAGGAGTGGTTCTTCTGGAGGACTGGAGAATGGCAGATGTAATCCCACTTAATAAAAGCAATAGCAGGGAGAAGGCTGTCAGCTGTAGGCCAGTCAGTCTGACATCAGTGGTAGAGAAGTTAATGGAGTCACCATTAATGGAAAGGATTGTAGAGTATTTTGATCCCACTGGGTTACGTGACCTGAGTAGAGATGGTCGAAGTGGCCCCAATTCGCTCTGCAAAGTGAATCCCAGAGTGAAGGCAAATTTGCTTAGTGCTCTGCAACGCGAAGTGGAGTACTTTGCGTTATAACGGGTAACATGAAGTCCATTGAAAACGATGACTTCGTGTTACTTCGCCTTCCCAAACCACTACTCCACCAATTCTTAAGGTGAAGTACGTTGAAAACAATGTACTTCGCCTCAATTCGCCTTGTTAATAAGCTCCAGAGGAGAATTTTGCAGTGATTCATGGGATTTCAGGTCACATGGGCTCTAGATTGTTCTGCACAACCTCAGTTTGGGGTAGTGTGTGTAGGAAGCTGTAGGAGACAATCTGCTCTGAAAGCTCTCTGCGATTCAGACCTTCTAAAAGCTGTTAAAAAAGCCTTTTTGAGTCATTTATTTTGCTGAAACTTTAGTTAATCGATTATAGGAAACCCTCCTGTGCTCATATCATCGAGCGTTTATTGTTTGTGTATGGATTTTGAATGTTAATGTACAACATTCAGTCTGTGTACTGAGAGACAGTGGAAGTGTGCTTTGGGGGAGGAGCATATCTGTGGTGTAGGTAGATTAACTTGGAGAAAAAGACAGTGCTTTCTATTTCGGAGACATTTTTCTAGTATAACTGTGTTAATGTACACGCAGTAATATTTTCAATAATTCTTGCCTTTTTTTGCTGATTGTTGTGGTGCAGCATTGCATAATTTCAGTTTGTTTAAAATATGTGGTTATATTACTGAAGTTTTCAATTTGTTATGCATTACTTAGTGTGTGTGTGTGTGAGCATGTGTGTAACGCGTGTCATCAAATCAGAGACCTTTTATTGTGCCACACAATAATTTCAGCAATGTGAACCTGCTATACACTGCAGCTGTCTGATTTTTGTACTTCTTTGTGGTGTCTTTACTGGTACTAGTACTAGTGACTGTTACTGCAGCAGTGCAGTACACTGCCCCCCCCCCCCACAGCTCACCCCAACTGGCAAAGGTATTCTTTTCCAGATTTGAATTTCTGATGGTGAGCACTGGTTAGGTGTTGTACCTTTATGTCTGCATCTTTTCAGTGCACAGCACAATCTTAATCTGTCTATGCATTTACATCTCTTTAGGGCCCAATCTCCATCTGTAACTTAAGTCACAGTTGTTTCTTTGGCTTACTTTCAGAGTACTGGACAGGTGTAGTGCATAATTCTGCATGAACATTGTACTCATTAATATGCGTTTTTAAGTCAGGACTATCATCCCGAGTCACTCGTGATGCAAATCACGTTCTTCATCATCACAGTCACAAATGCAGTCACAAATCACGATTCATGATCATGTCATGAATCACAACATTAATTTTTTTTCTCGTTACTTGGATGTATTGTAAGCCTGTTTTGTAGTATCTCTCCAGGCTTCACCACCCCACCATTGTACTCATTGATATGTGTTTTTAAGTCTAGAGGTTTTAAGTTACAGCTTATCAGGGAAGTATAGCCACAGGCATTCGCGTTCCCAGTACAGTTTCATACTAGTTATCTCACACCATCAACACCAAATCACGTTCTTCATTATCACAGTCACAAATACAGTCACAAATCACGATTCACGATCACGTCACGAATCACAGTATTAATTTTTTCACTAGTTACTTGGATGTGTTGTAATCATGTTTTGTAGTATCTCTCCTGGCTTCACCACCCCACCATTGTACTCATTAATATGTGTTTTTAAGTCGGGGAGTTTTTTGTGCTGTAGCTCATCGGGGAAGTACAGCTATAGGCATTCGCATTCCTTCCTGTACAGCATGTGAGTTACAGTACTATAAGTAGTGGTGGGTGAAGTGGCCCCAATTCACTCCACAAAATGATTCACGGAGTAACGCAGAACCTGTGGAGTACTCCACAATGTGAAGCGGAGTACTTTGCTTCATAATGAGGAACGCGAAGTCCATTGAAACCAATGACTTTGGGTTATTCCACCTTCCCCAAACCACTTCTCCACCAATTTTAAGGTGAAGTACATTGAAGTCAATGTAATTCGCCTTACTTTGCCTTGTAATTGAGCTCCAAATGAAATTCTGCAGTGATTCATGGGATTGCAGATCACATGGGCTCTAGATTGTTCTGCACAGCCTCAGTTCTGGCCTGGGTAGTGTGTGTGTAGTGGTAGATGGAGACAGGTTGCTCTCAGAGCTCTATGATTCAAAACCTCTAAAAGCGGTTTAAAATGTCTTTTTGAGTCTTTTTTTTTGCTAGATATTTACTATATCGATTGTAGGAAACCCTTCTGTGCTCATATCATCAAGTGATTTTTGTTGTGTGTGGATTTTGAATGTTGATTTAGAACAGTCAGTGTGTACTCTGAAGGGTGCTTTGGGGAGGGGCGTATTAGTGGTGTACTGGGAGAAAAAGGCAGTCTTTCTGTTTTGGTTACATTTTTCTTGTATAACTGTGTTACTGCACGCACAGTAATATTTTCAGTAATTCTTGACATTTTTTTGCTGATTGTTGTGGTGCAGCAGTGTATAATTTGTCTGTTTAAAACATTTGGTTATATTACGAAAGGTTTTCAATTTGCTACGCATTACTTGTAGTGTGTGTGTGAGTGTGTATGTGATGTGTGCCATTAAATCAGACAACTTTTATTGTGCCACAGAGTGATTGCAGCAGGACAAGTAGATGTTATATTAAAAAGCTAATTCAAATAAATAGCTCTTCAATGCAGTTTTAAAGGACAGAGTGGACAGGCACTCTCTAATACCATGAGGTAGAGAATTCCACTGGGTTGGGGCCACAAAAGAAAAAGCTCTGGCCCCAGATGACTGAAGACAAACCCTGGGAATCTCTAGCAATTCCCCGTCGCTGGAACAGAGTGGGCGGGGAGCAAGGTAGGACCAAAGGAGAACTTGCAAGTAGCCTGGTCCCTGTCCACGTAGGGTCTTATAGGTCAGCAACATGACCTTGAAGGTGATCCTCCATCGCACTGGCAGCCAGTGCAGTTCGCACAGCACAGGTGTGATATAGCAAGTTCTTGGTAGCCCAGTCAACAACCTGGCTGCAGCGTTCTGCACCAGCTGCAGGTGATGGAGATCAATCTCCGGCAACCCTAGATATAGAGCATTACAGTAGTCAAGACGCAAAGATACAAAGGCATGAACCATCACTGGGAGGTCATCGTGTGGAACAAGGTGTTTTATCTGGGCTATATTCCTCAGATGGTAAAAAGAGGACTTAACAATGGCTGACACCTGTGTCTTAAGCGCCAGCTTGCTGTCAAGTACTATGCCCAGATTTTGCACCTGTTCAGAAGGTCTCAACTGGTTACCCCCTAACACAAGGCCAGAGGAAGACCCAGGAGTCAACTTCTCTACACAGTGACCAGGGTCTACCACCAGCACCTCAGTCTTTTCCGGATTCCGTCTTAACCAGTTAGCACTCATCCAGTCCTGAATCTCAGCAAGGCAGTTGTCAAAGACCGATATTGCATCATTTTGTTTGGGTACAAAGGACATATAGAGCTGAGTATCTTTACTGGTAGTGGATTGTTACTGCCGTGCACTAATCCCCCAACTGGCAAAATGTATTCCTTTCCAGATTTGGATTTGTGACTTGTGTGCACTAGTTAGGTGTTGTTGTGCTTTTTGGTATGCATCCCTTGAGTGCGCAGCGCAATCTTAATCTGTCCGTGCATTTGCAGTGCACCATTAATTCTGGGAGACTGCATTTCTTGTTACGCTCTCATTTCACTTCATCAGCACTGGGGAATTTTCTGGACACAAGACAGTAGCATTTTGGGGATGCACATTAATTCTGGTGACTCTGTGTGTGACCACTGCATGCATGACTGAGTGTGCCATTAATTCTGGGAGACTTTACATTTCTTGTTATGCTCTCATTTCACTTCGTCAGCACTGGGGAGTTTTCTGGACACAAGACAGTAGCACTTTGGGGATGCACATTAATTCTGGTGACTGTGTGGGTGAGGGGCTGCCAATATTGTTGTCACTCCCCCTTACTTCACGTTTAAAGTGGAATGACAATGCAAAGTAATAATAACAAGGTGAAGTGAGCCTTTCCTATGGGGCACTCTGCATAGTGAAGTGCCAACGCAAAGTGGCCACTTCGTGATCACTTCGCAGACAGATTTTAAATTCGCTGCATCTCTAGACCTGAGTCAGCACAGATTTATGCGGGGAGGTCATATCAGACAAATATGATAGATTTCTTTGACAGTGTGACCAGGGAAATAGATCGGGTTGGGGCGGTGGATGTGGCCTACTTTGATTGTAGTAAGGCATTCAATATCGTACCACATAGGAGACTCATTAGGAAATTGTGCAGCTTAATGAAAGGTCCAAAGGTGATAAACCAGGAAAGAAACTGGTTAATGTATAGGTGACATAGTTACTTTATAAGTAAGTTCCTGTAAAGTCTGCAGTGCCTGGAAACAAGTTAAGGTCTTTCCATTATATAAGAGTAAGCAGTCTGTCAAGCATTGTAGCAGACAAAGCATTGTCTGTGGCCCCACCCCCACACCTGACCTCTGGGTAGGTATGGTTACAGCCACGGGAGTGGGAGGTGTCTTGACACAACCCTCACTGGAGGAAGCACTTGGGCCACTCACAGAGTGGGGTCATCTGATTGGAGAGTGAGAGTGAGAGTGAGGGGTTAAAAGTATCTACACCTGAGGGTTCCTCCATACGCTCTCTCCAGGCAAAGATTTCTGAAGGGCTTGGCAGCCGGACTACAGAAGGCAAATTTTGCAGTATTTGGTTTCCCTCTGCCTTTCAGATAGTAAACTGGTTGGTTGCCCTGCATTTCTTTCTTTGCAGCTGGTCAAATTCTTTACTCCAGGAGTACAGAACTTTACTGTTATACTGCTTTGTCTTGCCCACTATGCAATTCTACACTGAATTGCTGAATCAGGCTAGTTAAAAACAATAAGGTCTTTTGCTTAAGCATCTGGCATGTGCAGGCTTTAGGCAATTTCAGCTGCCTCTGTTTTGCTAAAGAAATAGGATTTAGCCCCCCCAGTACCTGACAATGATGCTCCGACCTCAGTTCTGACAGTTCTCCTTTCCCAAAGATCTAGATCTTGCTGTTGGGTGACCATGTCGTTATCAGGAATCTGCTGGGGCAGTAGGGTGGTATCATAACTGGAATCAAGGCTGGACCGCGTAGCTACAAGCCCCTAGTAGCTACACAGGCCATGCTCTGAGGTTAACAGCAGGGAGGAAGGGCTTCCTGGGAAGCCAGACCATGTGACTGGGTATATTGATCTTTCAGTCTGGCCCCTTGATTGGTGGGGTAGTTCAAGCCAGGAGTGGCTGGTAACCACATTATTCTTGAAAATTAAGGAATAAATAAATAAATAAATGGGGATCTAACCCAGTGATGCACCTGACAGAAATCAGCTGTCTGTGAAACTAGACGGTTCAGATGCCAGGCCACATGGTGATTGGTGTCCTCATCCTCCAGGTGGCTGTAGTGGCCTGGCTCATTCAGCGTGTCTATACCCCTACAGTAACCTGATACCCAGTGAGCCTTGTAGCACCATGCGAATTGCAGTTTTTTTTCCAATTAGTTGCCCAAGTGGGTCCCTTACAGTTAGTGGTTGTTCTGCGGTGAGGAAGGTTGTCTTTGCTCTGGGGATATGGTGGTTCTTAGGATTAGCATGATCCTTCCCTGGATTTCAGCAGGAGGGGGTCAGTCCAGGATGGGAACTGGAAGTCGGGACCACACTGACTGCCCTGTGGCATGGGCCAGGAGCAGTCTTCTGGCCATGCTTGAACCCCAGAGCACAGCGGGGTTCTCTCCAGTTCCTGTACCACTAGAGGTCAAAACAATTTGGCTTTCCTGTACCACAATAATTACTTAAAATAAAAAAAATGAAAGGACAGCCTTGAAATTCCTCATGCTGCACTGGGTCGCATTAGAGCTGCAGGCCCAATGGCACGCTGGTCACGGTATCCTAGATACCAGTCCCCTGTCACTTAAATATCAGTTGTAGGTCGGATATAATATACACTTGTGTGGATTTGCATACTATTGGCTACTTTTGCTCTGAAGCAACTTAGTAGGATTAGAGATCAGAGAATAAGCACAAGAGATAATACCATATGGCTTTTTAGCACACCTCTATCCACAATAAAGACATATTGCCTTGCAGAGTGCTAGGCTGCACTTTAGGGGTATTGGATGAACCCACCATGTCAGCCTGGCTATGTGGTCGGGGCAGCATCCGCTTATTGTGGGGTGGTGCAGCAATTCCTTATACAGATCCTTTTCATGGGAATCAAGGAGGCATGCTTAGTTCTCTGTGTTGGGTGGGCCATGAAACTGGGCTGGAATAACTGATCAAGGAGCACTGACTGCAGTACAGTGAGTATGACATTAGTCCATGTTGTGGTGGTCACCCCAGGATAATCCGCAGCATTCACAGTGATGTTTAGAGAGCTTTTACATCATCCAGTGGTCTCAAAAGTCCAAAAAGGGATTGGATGGGTCTGTCTAAAATATGGGTCTGTCTAAAATATTTAGAGAGAGCCAGCAACTGATGAACCAGAGGCATGGGTAAAGGTGGGTCTGCCTTGGTTGAAGCCCTGAACATGGCCCAGGCTGTAGTGGCTTCTCCAGGCTCAATGGCCATGGGGAAGGACAGTTCAGGACAGAAGGGGACCCTTTCCCAAGAGTTGAGCTTCAGGTTACCCTATGTTACCTGTTATGATTCTGGTTTTCATTATCCTTTGTTCTTGGCAGGTCCTAACCGTCGGAGCCAAAATGGAGAGTCAACAGTGCCAAGGCGGATCCCATCTCCCAGGAGCGGGGCTTTCAGATTGTCCTACATTATTAGCTGTTCTGGTTTTTACATTATCCTTTGTATCTTTCAGGTCCATCTGGTAGACCCTGGAATAGAGAGTTGGCAGGTATCCATGTTATGTCAGACAAATCTAATAGATTTCTTTGACTGAGTGACCGAAGTAGAAGATCAGGGAAGAGCTGTGGACATGGCCTACCTAGACTTTAGCAAGGCATTTGACATAGTCCCACACAAAAGATTAATAAACAAGTTAGCCAACCTGGGAATGGGTCCCAGGGTGGTAGCCTGGGTAAAAAAGTGGCTGGACAACAGGACACAGACGGTCATAGTAAACGGAGTCCACTCCAAAGAAAGGGGGGTTACTAGTGGGGTACTGCAGGGTTCAGTACTTGGACCGGTCCTTTTTAATGGCTTTATAAGTGACATTGCAGAGGGAATGGAAGGAAAAGTATGCCTCTTTGCAGATGACACAAAGATCTGCTGTTTGGTGAGAGCAGGGCAGTTGCAAGAAATGGCACATTGGAGATGCAATGCATCAGGGCCCACAGTGGGCCATGAGGATGGCCTGGCAGGCAGATGTACACTCTAGGCAGTGGGATGGCCCAGATGGTTGCTGGACTTGGGACCGCATATATTTTAACCTTGTCTTTTGTCTTTTTTTCCAGGATGGATTCAGCAGATGATTTGGTGGATACTCATTCATGCACTGAGCAATAGGGAATAAGGTAATGGTCTGACGGTTGGAACTTGGCATTCTTGCAAGCAAGAAAAAGCATTCAGGTTGATTCTGCAAAGTAGGTGCTAGGGTGAACTTCTACTCAGGCAGGATACAGAGCCCGCTGAGGAAATCTCCAGGAGTCACCATGGCAGCATCAGGGTGCAACATCCAAGGACTTGGACAGGGTGTGACCTGCCACTTGGGGGTGAAGGAGAGCCACGATTCATCTGCGGGTTGTGGCTTAAGATTACCATGGAAGTGTGATGTATGTTCATTTGGGTTCAGCAATATGATATGACATCACTGGTAGGGCATGACCTGGGCAGAATGCCTTGGCCATAGTACAATTGATGGACATCGTTGGGATTTATTTTGGACTCAATATGATATGTATTGGAGCCAATACACTATGTCTTGGAAGCCTCTAGAGTGAGCTGATTGGGGGTTAGACTGCATTTATCATCTGATTGCTTTGAAGTCTTTCAGGCATATGGTACAAGGGGAAAGGGTGACAGTTTAATTCTTCTGAAGGATTCCACTTGCCAACTGGCACGAGGCATGGGGCTGAAGAACTTGTTTCCTGGTTCAGGTGGTTGTAGCCAACCTCATCAGGCTTGCCTGAGGGTCCAACATCATGAGACAGGGGTAGATAATTTGCCATCTGGTCAATTGACCCCCCCAGTCTTGGAGGTTTGGGTTCCAACTCAGGGAGGGGCATCATTCACTTGGTCCGCACAAGGTTATGGACCTTCACCGGAAACGGTGTGGTGGTTCTGAGGTTGACTTGGTGAGACTTCTAGCTGCACATGTCACTCTAATAAGTATTATGTTGGTAATTTAATAAACAAATAGCTATAGCCACTTCCTCCAAAACCTGTGTGGTGTGTGGTTTGTTGAGAGCAGGGGAGGGTGGGCCTATTAAAACAATAAACAGTCTGCACAAGCACTGTAGAAGATAAATAATTGTCTGTGGCCCCTCCACCAAAACCTGGCCTCCAAGTTGGCAAGAAGGGTTCCACCCATGGGGACAGGAGGTGCCCTGACACTGTCCCCATGGGATCAACCACTTGGGCTGCCCAAAGGGTGGGGGCATCTGACTGCGGGAGGAGAGTGAGGGTTTAAAATGAGATACAACTGAAGGTTCCCTCTGCCTCTCTAGATGAAGATTTCCCACCCACTGTTCCTTGTAAAAACAGGATTGTGGAATGACCAGGCTATGATAGGAAATCCTTTGCACCCATATGGGGTACTGTGCTTGGTGTTTAGGAGTTCCCATTTTTTTCCCTCAGTGGGATTTTTCTCTCTGTTTTTCACCTCCGCCAAAAGGCAATCTGAGAGTAATGTATTTTTATTTGTTACAGCCACTTGGTGGCTTTGATGACTCTCAGAAGCATGGTAAAAGGAGAAAAGGGAGAGAGTCAAATTCATCCAAAGGACTTCTCTTCCCAGTCAGCATGAGGCGCAGGGTGGGGCCACAGAACCTGATTCCCAATTTGAGGGTCATGGCCAACTTCATTGAGCTTGCTTGTGGGTGCAGCGCTACAAGACAGGAGTAGATCACTTGCCACCTAGCCAGCAGACCCCCCAACTCTCAGTGGTTTGGGTTCCAACTCAGAGAGGTACATCATTCCCTTGATCTGCACAAGGTTATGGCCTTTCATGGGAAGAGGTGTGGAGCTTCCAGGGTTAACTTGGTGAGACGCCAAGCTGTACGTATCACTCTGATAAATTTTATGTAGGCTTTTTTTTTGCTTTATTTTTGTATGTTCCTTCATGCCCCCTGATTGGCTACTCCTTCAGGCTTGCCTAGGAACACCCTTCACCCATCTAGCCCTCCTTCTTGGTCATCCTCACCATCCCCATGTGCCCTGCCCCAGTAGCTCGATATATCCCTTTGCTGGGGCCCCCCCCTCCAGGCACACAATGGGGGATCAGCTAGATAAGGTGCTCAGCCAGTTGTGTGGCACAAGGGGACCCAGTGACCATCATCTGGTTGGCCGAGCAGGGGATTTTTCTGTTTTCTTCCTCAATCCATTCACCACCTGTATTGCATTCGCACACAGGCAGCAGCCTGTGGAGACACACCTGCGGTGCATGGTCACCCACACTGCAAAGTGTGCTGCCACTATAGGCCAGCAGAAGCCACTCACAGAGCAATGCAGGCTCACTCCCCCCCCCCCGGGAGGAGAGTGTCGAATGGATGCTCCTAACCCTCCTGACTGGTCTCTGTTCATGCAGTCCCATGTGTGGGTGTGAACCTGGGTTTCCAGTGTGCTGAGTGATCCCTTGTCACTCAGCACCATGGAACTGACTCGTAGGCAATTTAATAAACACATGACTAGCCATTTCCCTTCAAGACTGGTGAGGTGTGTGTTCCATCCACGGTAAGGGACATGTGATATATAATAGTGATGTTACCTCACCTGGTATTTATCAACTAATATCCTTCCTCCTGGCTCTTACTAAAACTAAAGAGAAAACTGCCCACTTCCTGGTCACAATTTTCTAAATAAGTCCTCCTTGCTCCATTTTTAAGGTGTCATGTCACATCTCCTTCACTACAGTATAACAATATCATATTCCAGGCCATGCCATTGTGAACCTCAAGTATATTTTGCCTAATCTTTATAGTCCATATCACTGAGCATGAATTAAGCAATATGGCATGATCAGGGATTAGATTAACAGTTTGATAATCAGCCGCATGTGGCACAATTTGGCATGAGATGCAGCCGAGTGCCATATTGTTTAAGAGCGTGATTGACTATTGCTCTAACTCCTGATAATACCTTATTGCTACTGTATTATCAGAAAATATTCCAAAAGAAGTGTCAGAAGTGTACATTTTCAATGTTGTCCACACTGAGTGAGCGAGAGAGAGAGAGAGAGAGAGAGAGAGAGAGAGAGAGAGAGAGAGAGAGAGAAATTACTAATAAAATAGTTCATCCACAGACTGTTTCAGAATGCTAGTACAGAATCAAAATGCATCATTCCAGTCATTCAGCAGTGCTAGAAAATGGAATGCTGACAGAAAGAATTCACGCACACGGTGATTAGACTGTATATGAAAAAGATTTTTGTAAGTAAGTAAGATTTTATTTTATAAAATGGATAGGCTAAACCAGCCAATCAGAGATGAAGCTCACCATGCATGAAATATGTTCCATGCATGGTTAAAAAAAAAGGACGGCAGTAAAAAGGCTGAAATCATCAAGCCTTAGAATGATGGCATTTAAAAATGCCACCATTGTTGTTTCCTCGCTAAAAGCAGTTCTCCTATGGCTGAACCTGCTCACTCACTCACTCACTCACTTGCCGGCGAGTTCTGGCTCAGCATGCCCTTCCAAACTAAGAACATTGTTTTAAAACAAGACTACGTAAAAGGGTGTGCATGTCCAAATATCATTGACTGGAATAGTGCACAGAAGTAGTGCTGTGCCTGTTGGTAATACTTGTCACAGCCTCCTCCCTGCACAAGCAGACTAATTCCCACTTTCAGCCCCCCCCCCCGTTCCCGTGAAGCTCCTTGGAGAGCACTGGCCTCCGAACTCGCATGGCAGCCCCTGCTAGCATCGGCCTCTGGAATCGCATGGCAACCCCAGCGTGAAGCAGGAAGTCATGAGTCAGGAGGAGCAGAGTTGTGCGAGCAGTGGGTTGGGAAATGGAAGCCGTTATGGGCACTGCATTCAGATGGTACAGTGCAGCAGCGGGGCATCGCAGGACATGACTGACAGGTAGGAAAACTGTAGTGCTGGGCTGCCACATGGGAGCAAGTAAACTCACTGTCTGTCCCATAGCAGCAGGGCTGCCCGCTTGCATCCTGCTGAGTAGTTGCAGCGTTTTCCACCAGCTAGCTCTCAAAGCTCACACAATCACTTTTCTTTCAGCAACAGCATTCTTCAGCCAGTCTCAGTAATTCCATTTTAATAAAATAGCATATACAAATTACCTAATGAATATTATGCAAATGACTTCAGTCGGCGCATCTTACTAAATCTATATATGCAAATGACCTCGTGAATATTAAAATGTTGTCAGCCGAAGGATTATTTTATCATACATTAGCAGCATTGTATGTTTTTTTATACATACAAGCAATATTTCTCTAACTGCAAACAGTAAAATAAAGCTAGCATCCCATTTTATAAGTGCAATAAGACACCCCAGGCGTGTGCATGGAACAGATTTTACCTTACACCAGGGGCTAAAGGCACTCGGCCAAGCGCTCGTTCCTTACTACGCCCCTGGCCATGTGGTAAAATCTGTTCCATGCACACCCTGTCGTGTCTTATTGCTTACTTATCCCAGAGGCTCCAGGTACCAATACAGTTCTAGCAGGGCAAAACAATATAAAAAAAAACATCAGGCATCAACATGCACATTCTCCAGTAACAGAATTTAAAATCAAGATTTTAAAATTAAATTAACTTAAAAACTGTCCTGGAGAACTTGTTTAAGCAAATAGGTCTTTATGACCCCCCCTTAAACACCTCCACCGTTGGGACCTCCCTTATAGATCTTGGCAGCGAATTCCAAAGGGCTGGGCTGGCAACCTCGAAGGAATGATCCCCCAAGGTCTTCAGCCTGGCCCTAGGAATCTCCAGGAGGCCCTTGGTGGAGAAGCGGAGGAAACTCACGTAACAATCTCAGAATGCTGACTACCAATCACATTGCAGCAAATCCTATACCTTTTTGTTATCTAAGTCAGTACATGATACTTACTTGGTTACTTGGCGTACTTGAGTCATACATCTCATTCCTGATGAAACCCTGATGGTGAAACAATAGTTCTAAGTTTATTTACTATTTTCAACATCAGTATTGTACCTTTATACAACATAATTGTAGTTTGTATTGTGCCTTTCTCACTATGGGCGGGATATTCAAACCTCTCCTGATGACTTGCAGCCTGTTTTGTGTAGATTTTCTAACACTGGGCCTAACTGTAAGACCACCTATGAAGTGGTCTAACTTTCAAGTACGGTTGCAATGACTTGCAAGAAATACAGCAACAATGTGGACACTGCCATGAAAACCCGAGGCTGCGCTTCAAAATAAGGCACTTATGTTTTTTACACAACTAGGAGGATGTTGCTAGGGTGGAAAATCCATCCATCCTTCAGCATCCTCTTGTTTGAAAATCTGGCCCCAAACCTCAAAATATACTGAGAGCAGGTGCTGGACACTCTGCATTCTCTCTTTTGTGCAAAAACTCAAGTAACTTCTTTTCAAAGTCAGATGAGTTTTTTTTTTTACTATTTATTTTCTTCCCCCTCTGTCATCATGGCCAATCCCTCCATCCAGGCATCCCAATGCACCCCTCAGTTTGCGCACCATGAGGACTGGGAGGATGCTCCTATAAGTGCCCCTGCTCCTGTACATTCTAGAGACCCGGTTGACCCCCCCCCGGGTGGGGCGGAGGAGTCTCCCTACTTCCTCCGATACCTCAGAGGAGCATGCAACTGAAGCTCCTCCCAGTTCCCCCATGGTCACCTTGGTGCAGGATCCCTTTGCTTGGATCAGTCATGGGGTTTTTCCTTCTTTCTCCGATGTTGTTGTGCAAGAAGGACCAATGAGACGGATGCGTGCTGAGATGTGCATCCGCTTTGGTCCTTGGCTGATGTCAGCCCCTTCCTGCTTGTCTGCTTCCTTGTCCACACCCGCACCACCCATGGTCATCCAGGCGGTGGCGGTATAGTGGCAAGGCAAGCAACCCACCCCTTCCCGGTAAAGGAGAGCAAGCTGTGGGGCGTTCGATTCTTCTCCCCATGGCTGACCCCTGGTGACCCGAATCCATCACCAAACCCTGGTCACTGGCATGGCATGAGGTGTGGTGTCCAGCGCCTCAACCATCAGCACCACCAGGCCAGCTCAGTTGAATTTTTCTTATCATTTACTGTTTCCATGATTTGTGACAATGTGTATTAAAATTTGTTTTGGACTCAACCAGAGTCATCTTTATTGCAAATCATGGTACCTGAATGTTAGACTGCTTCACAGGAAAATATGGTTGAAATATGCTATAAGTTATCAGGAGAGTTTCAAAAATCCTGCAATAGGTGCATACTACAAATAAATATTTTTAATTGCTGGATATTTTTCTGTCTTTAGGTGCCTTAGTAATATTGTTTATATCTTTAGATATTACTTTCCTGACCATTGTTATTCTTTCATATATACATACAAATGCCAAAACATCTCTACACGCTATACCACTAGAATGTTGTCTCACACATTTTTGGGTTAGAGGATCCCAAGAGGTCACAGTCTTCTCAGAGAGTGTAGAGATACCTCAGAATTCATATTGATATTTTATAAATTGTCTGATTATTAAGAACTATTAATACATGTCAAATTAATTTAAAATAGTTAAAAAATAAAACAACAAATTCCCCATTGAAAAAAATGGAAAAATCCACTTTTTTCAAATGTTGTACATAGGTAACTTCTGCTGTTTCCTTTGGAATCCTTATGTAGTGACATCAGAAATGTATTACATTATTATTATTACTATATTACATTATTACATGACAGGCAAAATATTGTAATGGAAAACTGCACATCTGTTAGAGCTGTGCGGAATGCAGAATTCCACTTGTGGAATTTCTGAGGAATTGTAATTCTGCTTCTGAAATGCGTTTTGGATTTGTTTTGAAAAAAAAAAACATTTCTATGTAAATTGCAGAATAACTTTTTGCAGATTACTAGAAAGAAATTTGCAGTTTATGTAATCTGTGAAAAACAATGAGTTTTCAAAATTTCAGAATTGCTCAGCTAACTGAAGTCTGTGGAAACAGGTACAATTTTCTGGAATTTAATGGAATTCTGCTGTGCCAGAATTTGAAAATTCTACACAGTACTATAATTTGTTTGCAGTTCTTCAGCAAGAAGTAAAGCTTTCTTCCAGTAAAAATATAGATTTTATAGAAAAATATGTGGCTTTTGTGTTGATTCAACATGTGATACAAAAATGTGTTATCCAATAGTCAGTTTCAGCAACAATTAGTGGCAGTAGTATGCAAGTGGGGAACTACAGGCCAGTCAGCCTCACCTCAGTGGTGGGGAAGATCATGGAGACACTGTTGAAAGAAAGGATAGTGGCACATCTGGAATCCATTGGTGCCACGGATCTGAGGCAGCATGGATTCACATCAGGAAATTCTTGTCAAACAAATCTGATAGATTTTTTTGATTGGTTGACTAGGTAAGTGAATCAGGAAGGGGCTGTAGATGTCACCTACCTGGATTCCAGCAAAGCCTTTGATACTGTCCCACACAGAAGGCTGGTTAACAAGATGAGTAGTCTAGGCATGGGGCATAAGGTGATACAATGGATTAGAAACTGGCTGACAAACAGAAGGCAGAGGGAGGTGGTAAATGGGATCCAATCTGGAGAGAGAGGGGTGACCAGCGGAGTGCCATAAGGATCAGTACTGGGACCCGTCCTGTTCAGTGTCTTCATTAGTGACATTGCAGAGGGGCTGGAAGGAATGGTCTACTTATTTGCAGATGACACCAAGATCTGCAACAGGGTGGATACTCCAGGAGGGGTACAGAAAATGAAGAGGGACCTGGAGAAGCTTGAAAGATGGTCAGAGGTGAGGCAACTGAGGTTATATACAAAAAAGTGCAAGATAATGCACCTGGGTAGGAGGAACCCTGGGGAGAGCTGCAGAATGGGGGGAGGTGCTGACCATCACCAAAGAGGAGAGGGACCTAGGGGTTATCATATCTGATTACTGTAAGGTATCAAAGCAGTGAACAAAGGCAGCAGGGATGGCCAGTGGCATGCTGGGGTGCATAGGCAGAGATTTTAATAGTAGGAGGTGGGAAGTGGTGATGTCATTGTATAAAACACTGGTAAGGCCTCACCTGGAGTACTGCGTACATTACTGGAGCCCACACATGGGCAAGGACATAAACAAGGTGGACGCTGTCCAGAAAAGGGCGACAAAGATGGTGCATGGTTTGCACCACAAAACATATGAGGAGAGACTAAGAGACCTCAATATGTACTCACTGGAGGAGAGGAAAGGAGAGGAGAGAAAGGGGTGACATGATAGAAACTTTTAAGTATCTAAGGGCATAAACAAGGTACAGGTGGGAGATATTTTCCAATGTAGAAAAGATACAAGAATGAGGGGGCATGATATGAAATTGAAGGGGGGAGATTAAGCAGTAGCATGAGAAAGTTTTTCTACACAGAGATGGTGGTAAATGCTTGGAATAGTCTACCACAAGAGGTGGTAGGGGCAAGTGCAGTGGAGGAGTTTAAACATGTCTTGGATAAGCACAGGGGAACCTTGGGCAGGAAGAGAGTGATGAAAAGTCATTAACCAATTAGGGTGAGTGGATGCATACATGTATAAGGCCTATTGGCAGACTGGATGGGCCTAGTGGTCCTTATCTGCCAACAATTTCTGTTTCTGTGTTTCTAATTAATAAAAATATTAGCATACCTGTCAAATCTGCTTTTCTAGGTATTGTCTATGCTTTACAATGTGAGGTTTTTTTTAATTTTCTCAATCCTAACCCTTGCCAGATCTACAATGCTAATTCTAAGCAAAATGTGGTGGCCATATTTTTTCTAGAGAGAAAAAAGTAAATAAAAACATTTATTAAATACTCAAATTTTCATCAAACTAGAAAATGTCACCACCAAATAACGTGGGAAGATGGAATCTTTTACAATGAAATATTTGGCCCAATTTCAGTGCATGACTGCTTTAAACAGATTTTACCTGAGAAGGAGAAACAACAGAACTGAATTTATTTTTTACTAATTGCAATATCATATAGATGGACAACACCAAAGGAGATAGTGTGTTTCAGTAATCAGAAAATCAGCTCTCTAACCTGAAGATCACAAATTCATTCACCCCCAGAGACAAAATACTCACTATGTAATCTTAAGTAAGTCACTTAACCTCCCATTACACCAGTCCTCCAAGTTGTCAAATCTGACAAAAGCAGGACACCACTGAAAATGTGATATTGCATCTTATCTGGGGTAACCTGGATAAATACATTTTAAAATAAAAAATTAACATTAATGCAAGGTGTGCTTTTTATTGAAAGTAATATATATTTATACAACATGAGTGTAATGAAATGTGAACAAAGAAACCTGAATTATTTTAGCTGATGACATATGCAACCTCTAAAATAACAAGCATTTGTCAATGCCAAATGTTGATTGTGTTGGTGTGTTGAGCTCGCTCACTGCCCCTCTCTCACTCGCTCATTCTGTTTCTCCTGGCACTGCAAGCTGCCCTTTTGTACTGGGCTCCTGCCTCTGTTGGTGGCTTTTCTGCCCACAAAGAAACCTGCAGCAGTCCTGACACAGGTCTGTTGAGTCTTGTCACTCCCACTCTCTCACTCACTCATTCCGTTTCTGCTAGAGCTGCAGGCTGGCCTTTTTGTACTAGGCTCCTGCCTGCGTTGATGCCTTTTTCTGCCAACAAAGAAATCCGCAGCAGTCACGATAGAGCTCCATTGAGCTCGCTCACCCCCCCTTTCTCACTCACTTGTTGTGTTTCTCCTGGTGCTGCAGGCTGCCCTTTTGTACTGGGCTCCTGCCTGTGTTGGCACCTTTTTCTGCCCACAAAGAAATCCACAGCTGTCCCGACAGAGCTCTGTTAAGGTCGCTCAGTCCCCCTGTGTTACTCACTCATTCTGTTTCTCCTGGTGCTGCAGGCTGCCCTTTTGTACTGGCCTCCTGCCTCTGTTGGTGCCTTTCTCTGCCCACAAAGAAAACTGCAGCAGTCCTGACAAAGCTCAGTTGAGCTTGCTCACTCTCCTGCTCTCACTCGTTCATTCTGTTTCTGCCGGTGCTGCAGGCTGCCCTTTTCTATTGGGCTCCTGCCTGCATTGTCGCCTTCTTCTACCCACAAAGAAATTTGCAGCAGTTACAATAGAGCTCCAGTGAGCTCGCTCACTCCCCCTCTCTCACTTGCTGATTCTGGTTTTCCTGCCACTGCAGACTGCCCTTTTGTACTGGGCCCCTGCATGCATTGCTGCCTTTTTCTGCCCACAAACAAATCTGCAGCAGTCCCAACAGACCTCCATTGAACTCGCTCACTCCCCCTCTCTCACTCGCTGATTCTGGTTTTCCTGCCGCTGCAGGCTGCCCTTTTGTACTAGGCTCCTGCCTGCATTGGCGGCATGTTCTGGGCATAAAGAAATCTGAAGCAGTCCCAACACAGCTGCATGGAGCTCGCTCACATCCCCTCTTTTACTCACTCATTCCATTTCTGCTGGCACTGCAAGCTGGCCTTTTGTACTGGGCTCCTGCCTGCATTGCCATATTTTCTGCCCACAAAGAAATCCGCAGCAGTCACAATAGAGCTCCATTGAGCTCACTCACTACCGCTCTGTCACTCACTCATTCTGTTTCTCTTGGTGCTGCAAGCTGCACTTGGGAATGGGGCTCCTGGCTGCATTGGCACCTTTGTCTGTCCACAAAGAAATCTGCAGCTGTCCCGACAGAGGTCCGTTGAGGTTGCTCAGTCTTCCTCTGTCACACACTCATTCTGTTTGTCCTGGTGCTGCAAGTGGCCCTTTTATACGGAGCTTCTGCCTGCATTGACGCCTTTTCTTGCTCACAGAGAAATCCGCAGCAGTCCTGATAGAGCTCCGGTGAGCTCACTCAGTCCTCCCGTCTCACTCACTCATACTGTTTCTCCCACCGCTGCATGCTGGCCTTTTGTACTGGACCCCTGCCTGCATTGATGCCTTTTTCTGCCCACAAAGAAATCTGCAGCAGTCCTGACAGCGCTCTGGTGAGTTCACTCACTCCTCCTCCATCACTCGCTCTCTCATTCTGTTTCTCCCAGTGCTGCAGGCTGCCCTTTTGTACTGGGCTCTTGCGCTGGGGCCTTTTTCTGCCCACAAACAAATTTGCAGCAGTTCCGACAGAGCTCAGTTGTGCTCAGTCACTCCCCCCTCTCTCACTCGTTCGATCTTAATCTGTTCCAAACAGTGATTTCCCGCAGCAATCATGCTATTCTCTGGCAGGAGTGCAAAAACATATTTTAGCCAGGATGTGAAAAATGGCAGCTGTACTGTTCATAAGGAGGTGTGGAAAATGCCACTGTTGAAAATGTAGCATGAAAACATTACAAAATTGCAAAGTTACAAGGCTGCATGGAAACAGTTCAACGCACGCTTGTAACACAATCATGTTATGGAATTTTGTCACCAAATTTTCAACATAGGCATTTTAGGACCTCTGCTTATGACCAGTGCCACTGTCATTTTCTTAATCTGTCCTGAACAGTGTTTTCCCAGAGCAACTGCGTTATTCTGTGCCGGAACTGTGAAAAGACATTTTGGTCAGGACGTGAAAAATGACAGCTGTACTGCTTATAAAGTGGTGTGAAAAAATGCCACTGTTGAAAATCTGGTTTGACAATATTACAAATCTGCAAAGTTACAAGGGAGTGTGGAAAGTGTGCAACACATACTTGTAACACAGTCATTTGATGGTCTATCATCACCAAATTTTCAACATAGGCATTTTAGGAACTCTGCTCATGAACACTATCACTGTCATTTTCTTAATCTGTCCCGGACAGTGATTTCCCACAGCGACCGCTCTATTCTGCGCTGGAAGTGTGAAAACACATTTTGCCAGGATGGGAAAAATGACAGCTATACTGTTCATAAGTAGGTGTGGGCAAATGGCAATGTTGGAAATCTGGAGTGAAAATATTATAATTTCGTGAAGTTACGAGTATGCATGCAAACTGCGCAATGCACGCTCGTAACACAGTCATTTTATGGAGTATCATTACCAAATTTTCAACATGGGCATTTTAGGACCTCTACTCATTTACAGTGTCACTGTCATTTTCTTAATCTGTCCCAAACACTGATTTCCCACAGCGACCATGCTATTCTGTGTTGGAAGTGCATAAACACATTTCTGCCCAGATGTGATCAATGACAGCTATACTGTTCACAAGGAGGTGTGACAAAATGCCAGTGTTGAAAATCTGGCGTGAAAATATTGCAAATTCACGAAGTTACGAGCGTGTGTAGCAACTGCGCAGTGCATGCTTGTAAAACAGTCATTTTTTGGATTTTTTCCACCAAATTTGCAACATAGGCTTTTTTAGAGCCCACTTCATGAACACTGGCACTGTCATTTCATTAATCAGCCCTGGAAAGTGATTCCATGCAGTGACCAAGAAATCACCTTTCAGCACCAATTAACGCCATGACAGTTCAAGAATTCATGAGGAGGGGTCCCAAAAAACCCATGTTGAAAATTTGGTGTGAAAATTACAAAAAATGACTGAGATATGCATGAAAGTTGGGAAAAAACCCTACTTATTCCATTATACAGCTTACCGGCATTTCCTCAGTTCGCAGTCGGCTTTGAAGAGTGCAGACGTGTTCCCGGTCCACCGAAGATCATCGCGCCGAGCTCCGGAGGTAAGTATGGGGTGGGGATGTATGGGGAGGCAGGGTGCACAGCGGGTGGGCGCGGGTTGCAGGTGGGGGGCAGGGCAAGCACTGAGGGACAGTTTCCTTTTTTTCAGGTAAAAAAACAAAAAACATGTAGCAGGACAGTTTTTTTTACACAGGGGCATGTGGCACGCTGGGGTGGGCTCCCAGCATGCCAAATGACTCTGTCTTTGGGGGTAGCAGTAGCCAACAGGGATTGGACACCCCATCAGCACACAACAAAAGGGGGCTTTCAGATTATGCTGACAGGGATTGGACACCCTGTTGGCAGACAATTAAAGCGGAGGGGGGTTACAGCAAAATCAACAGTGGGGCACGGAAGCCGATGGGGATTGGGGCCCCGCTGGCAATAAAACATGGTGGAAGATGAAAACAGAACACCGCAGGCCACCGCCATGTTCACAAACAATATCAGGTTTAAGTTCCGCCTGCAATGACGCAGTCACTCCCTCATTGCAGCGGATGGCTGACACTGCAATGACGAGGCAGCCCCTGATTGCAGCTGCGAAATTGTCACAACTTGGTGTCAACATTCCAAACTGCTGTCACCAGCAGCATGGAATGGCATTGGGGGAAGCGGGACAAGCCTTTGCAGGCTGTGGGGGCATTGGCCACAACAGTGCCATACCTCCACAGCCTGCTTCTGAGCAAGCTGCCTCAATATGTTTCTTGTGCTGCATGCAATCAACATAAAAATGTACTGTATATAAGAGAAATAATGGCAAAAGATTTCTAACATTTTTTAACTGATTTACTCCTCAATTGTTGTATTACTATGCATAATTATATTGGATGCACCTCTTTTAGGTGCAATATCCAGTTTCCAAGAGGATCCCACAGGGACAGGACAGCAGCAGTGTTAGGTGGAAGAAGGTTATAGGCAGAGCTGGGAAAAATGCCCGAAATATCCCATCCCCCAAAGTTCATGAAATGCAGAAACCATTGTGAATCTTGCCTTTTGTAAAGTTGGCAATTTATGAAATCAATTTCCTGTGGCTTGAGAGTTTTTCTGCAACTTGAGGGCTTTGAATTGGCAGCAAATGTTTACTTTTTTACCCACAAGGAGTGCAAAAATAACCACTATTGTGGCTCTTGTCCCATGTCTTCCCGCTGTGACTTGAGGATTTGGTGTTACCACAAAACATCTCAAATATATAAATTAAAGTTTTGCTTGTGGGAAAAATAATATTGTGCAGCTCCAGTTATAGGTAGAATACTTTCTATATATGCACTAAGTTTATGGTAACATATGTTGCTAAATTAAAAAGCAATAGTATTGGTAGACAGCAGTAGTGCTGCCATTTGCGGTGCCGGCCGGTGACAGGGGTTTAGAGTCAAGCCTCGAACATTGGGGGAGATATATTGATCATCAAAAAGGATGCTGCCTTATTAGCTGCCCTTAAATGTCTAACAGTACTCTGGTTGTCACCCCACCCTCCCATGCCTACGCAATGGAAACAGAATGTCTGTGAGATAGTCAGTGGCATGCATTACTGCAATGCCCAGGTTACCCAAAGTTCTGGAAATCTGGCGGCCCTGGTACCATTGGTGCTCTTCTGCTACCTTAAGAAACAAAATTTCTCAGTACACCCTGAGACATTCTGAAAGCTTGTAACTTGAAATTTTCTAATCCTTCATGTCCTTTTTCCTTCTGGGACATATCTGCTCTGCCCCAGTTGACACTGTACATTGGGACCCTTGACACGCTGTGGCAGAACTGTGTTCTGCCAGTCCAGTAACCCTGATGGAGGGATGCCTTTCCTATCTTCTTCTTTTTCCTACTGAAATCTGTTGTGCAACAGTATCTTCCTATACTATACTTTACCTTTTTCTGCCCTGGTGTAGGTTGGCCACCTACGTCAGTCTTTTCTATCTCTCACTAAAGTTTTTCCCTACTACTTTTATTTCTAAGTTCCATATTTCCATCCCTCACCAAGAACTCCCCTAAACAATGCACCAGGCTAAGGTCAGCTGGCAAGAATGAAATAAGGAGCATTTATGGCATTAAATGCCAAAGCTATAAAGTGCCTTTAAAGAGATAAATGGTGCTGGATGAATAAAGTGCATAGAATGAATGAATGAAGTGCATAACATGCATTTTGTGCCCTTTGGAGAGTTTAAAGTGCTGCAGTGCTTAATGAAGTTAATACGCTAAAATGCTTATGCCAGTTTATGTCTATATGGTGTAGGAAGAAATAAAGATTTAAGGTGCCGGAGAATGAAATGGACAATGAAATGTTTAAAATGACAGTTAAATATAAAGAGTCATCCACTCTGATAGGTGGAATATAAGAATCATGGAGCAGCATTATGTCTCCCTTGTTTATATTATTTTGCTGCCATTGTTAAATAGCTGCCAAAGAAATCCTGCATTGAAGCAGGAACTGCTAAGACTGAGCGGCAAACTTTTACTTTCCCTTTAAGCTTCCCTGTTTCCCCAAGTATGCAGTGTGCTCTGAAAAGGGAACCCTTGAAATAAAAAGGGGCTCACCAAATATGCAGAGCCCCAAAACAGAGAGGCTAGATAATGATTGTCTAGCAGTCTGCTGCTCTGCTACAACATAGAAAACAAATGATTTAAAGGGATAGGAACATCCCTATGTATGTGGAAATGCTATACAGTTGAAATAGCCCTCAGAATAAGGAGAGGGCTGCAAGATAAACTAAACACAATAAAGAAATTAAACAAATTAAAGAATAAAGAGACACTGTAGATCTCTAAAGAAACCTCATTATGTAATAGAGGAGGAGTTTCTCTATTTAGGGACTGTTCTAGAACTAATTGGATGTTATGGGAGGGACTTCCCATAAGTGGGATGGCTATATAAGCCCTCCTCAAACATCAAGAGTTAGGGGGACTGCAAGCACATGACATGCAATCTTTAGAAAGAAGGGGTCCAGAAGATCTGCTCCTGCACTTTTTTTGGTATCCAGAAGCCATAATAGATCCTCAACTTGTTTCAACGGTATAGGTTTGAAGCTAAAGGAGGAGTCAACTCTTTGATCACCAGTGTAGTGGGAGCTTAATTGATCCCTTAATAGGTTAGCTGGGGAGGTGTCAAAGGCAAAGCCAACTGTTGTGAAGTGGTTGTTGAATGCATCCAGGATTTCCATTTTGCCAGTAATGGAACACCCTACAAAAATCCTTAAAACTGTCCATTATCATTCCATTTACATCCTTCAAGCAGCACTGTACAGCCTTCTTCACAAAGAAATGCAGTTACTACCGCTAGAGATAGAATAGTCATCCCACAAAACCATATTCCAATCACATATGGTATACTCCTCCCAGTCAGACACCGCCAGTATATGGCACCCAATATTCCCTTCACCATCCTTGTACTCATTATGTGTGTGACTGTCATTGGGATATATGTACTGTACATATTGTAGATATTAGTTTAACCTTCTCTTAGCCAAGCTTCAACATGTGAATTCTCTGTATATTATTGTGTTATAAATAACATTTTTTCTGTATGTATAACTGTCTCATAAGTATGTGATGTAATTGCTATGTATCAACTCGAACCTTGACCTTATCAGGTCCATCTTGTAAATGAGCCTTGCTCAATGATGATCGCCTGAATAAATAAAGATTTGATTGATTGATTGATTGATTGATTGAAGAGTCAGATGAGCTGCATTGCCAGTCTCACTTACTTGGAGTAAGGTAAACAGAAGGCCATGTGCCTGAAGAGGAATTTATCTCTAACAGCAGGAAAACTGATGAATTGTTTTCAGATACTTGGTGTAAGGTGAATAGCCTTGAGCTATTGTTTAATTTCTTGTTCTGTTTGAACTGTTTTATTTCTATTTGTTTATTTTTTTCTACTTCTGTATAAAATAAAACACACTGTGGGTGTGTTGTACCGTATTACTGTGTCCACTGTTATCTTTATATCCACGTACCTGTGACACACGCTGTTAACAGATTATATTATTTCTAGGTAGCAGACTATGCTTTATTCATAAATTGAGGGAGCAGGCCTGTGTGTAATCTATTTATTTAATTTCATATATTAACATATTTTGCAGTTTCTATTTTATTAGTTTTTATATTAATCACTTTTTCCTTCCTTTAAATGTTCTCAATTTGGGGAGAATTCTCTGCAATGTCAATATTTCAAATTGTAAGAACACTTGTTTTTCTTATCATATTTCCCCAATGTGTTGATCTAAACATTTTTGAATAAACTTTAGCTTTAAAAAAAAGGATGCTGTCTTTCTCTGTGGAGAGCAGTCACCTTTGCTTCAACACTGCCACTTGGTTGACCACAGGTGGCAGTGCAGTGTTGATGCAGTGGAAGGGGGGTGCTGGCCATACTTCAATTCAGCATGCATTGTGTGAGTGGGCTTGAAGCACCTAGAGCAGAGGTGTCTAGGGGGAGAAGAACAAGGAAAATGCCCTTGCTCTCAAATGATTGGATTTTGGGCATGCTTGGACTCTACTTCCTACCACTGGCCACTCTCCATATCCCTGGTTCTCATGCCTCTGCACGCTGAAGGAGGTGGGAGGTTTGAGCCTGGTCTGAGTAGGCCTCGCCATAGAGGGGATCCCATGGAGTTGGAAGCCGGGGAGTAAGCACCAGTGATGCAGGAGGATGGGGCTGGACTCAACCCTGGAGATGGGGTGGAGTCAGAATGGGGAGTATAAACAACACCTAAGAAAAAAAAAACCAGAAAGCAATAGTGCTACAGGGATTGCACTTTTAACTTATCACTACTCACTCCTGCTCACCACTCACTGCTGCATTTGCCCCTGACACTGGGCCCTGAGCTGTTGCCTGCTACCCTCCATCCTCTGCTCCCCCTATGCCCGGCACTTATATTAGTGCCCTCTCCCTATACCCCCAAATTACAACCATTGCTCCCACCCTGAACTCTGTAGTGCCTTTTGCACACTGCTAATTGTTCTCCTTGAGCACTTTATTGCACTGTTGTGTATTTACTTACACAGAATCATTGCCTTTGTACAATAGTTACTTTCCTGATGCTTATTTACCTATCAATTGCATTTTTGTGTTTATTCTAACTCACTGTTCTGCTCCAATTCTCCCTTCCCCCAGGACACATCTGGAAATAAGCTGTTAGCAGCTAGGAATGTCTTTCCTAGTAATCTTTCCTAGTAAAATGTTTAAACTAACTAACTAAACATTTTATGATGTCTTCTCATCATTAGAGTTTCTCTTGGACTTACCGTATCTTCAGATGTACTAGGAACACCATTTAGAAGGAAATCTAAACGTAAACAAGAAGACCACTGTGAAGTACAACTAAAACACCTAAACAGGATAAGATGTGTTTTTCTTTATCAGAACTGACAAACATATTTTGTGATATCCATTTTTCCTCATAAACAATAACAACAAGAGAAACTATGCACTCAGACCCAGCTCTTAGTGGCTCCAGGCAAACAAATGCACTCAGACAGTGTTCTCAGTTTAACCAAATTTATTCATAGTGCAAATCACAAAGTTCCCGGACGAGATTCCAGCCAAAGCCTATAGTTGTTTGGAGGAACAATGGGCTGCCTTCCTGGCCTGTTTCTTTTCCAAGTGTGTAAATGAGAACCACATTCCCTCCTCTTGGAGGGGCTCAGTGATTGTGCCAATATTTAAAAAAGGCAATAAACTAGACCCAAGCATGTACAGACCAATCAGTCTAATTAACTTTAAGGCAGAAATATTTTATTTACTCATCCTAGACAAATTGAAACAAGAAATAAGAAAACTGGGTGGTATTCCTCCATTCCAAGCAGGTTTTAGGGAGGGCTTCTCCATTATTGATAATTGTTATGTAATGCTTCATATTGTAGAAAAATATAATAAAATAAGAGGCCAAAAGCTTTATTGTTGCATTCACTGATTACAGCACAGCTTTTGGTTCCCTAAATAGATACATGCTAGGGGAGATTATGAAGAGATGGGATATATGTCCAGTTTAGAGCATTGCTATTAAAAATCTGCATTCACTGACTTGGGCTCAGGTTAGAGTATGTATGAATGACATGTCAACTTACTGCACCTTTTTGTACTAATAAGGGAATTCGGCAGGGGTATATCCTTGCTTCTTTCTTGTTCTCCATTTATAGTAATGAACTACTGTCAGCTGTAGGGGATTCTTTGTCTGACTCCCCTACAATTGGCACAGTCCTATGTCTAGTCCTTGCTTATACAAACAACTTAATCCTCTTTTCTTGCACCTGTTCAGGTTTGCCAAAAAACTTAATATACTGGCTGAACTCTCAGATAAATTGGATTTAAAAATAAATATATCTAAATCCAAAGTATTGATATTTGGAACTAGAAATACTAAATGTAAGTGGACAGTTAATGCAATACAGCTGGATGTTGTGAAGAGCTATAATTACTTAGGTATCACATAAACGTGGAACCTTTCTTGGAAAGCACATCTAGAGAACTCCATAGCAAAAGCCAAAGCAGCAGTTTTGGGACTCAACAAATTTAATTTTTTTATATGTAGGACATACTATTAGTCCCCTGTTAATGGCCATTCAGGCTAAACATAATGCACAAATTCAATTCAATTCAATTTTATTTTTACCAGGATAACACCACTGAGACAGTTAATTTGTGCGGTGGTCCTGGAAGGGCTAACATACATAGGGGTACACAGAATTAAAAATCACAATGGCTAATGCAAAAACAGTAATAACAATACCAGTCATACAAAACAAGTAATGTGCAGGTACAGATTGATTCAGTTTTATACATAAAAATCAGGGCGGCAGGTACAAAAAACAATGCTAACAGTACAAGGGATATGAGACAGATAATGTACAGATACAACTTAAAATAAATACAGACAGAAAACTAACACTAAAAAGAGTGGGAGAATAGTAAGAGTTGCTGGAATAAGGTGTAAGGGTATGGGGAAGGGGCGACAAGAGAGCTAGAGATAGGTAAGGGACAGGGTAGGAATTGGTGGGAGGGTATAGGGATAGGCAAAATTAGGAAAATGAAGGTACAGAGAATAGGGAGTAAGTACAAGGTATTTAGGATTTGCATAAGAAGCAGGTTAGGTAAAGAGGAATAACCTATGGGATCTCTCCACCAGAGAAGAAAAAAAGAATAGGAAGAGTGTGGAACACATGCCACCATGGTAGCAGTAAGTGCAACAGAGCCTTTTAAGGAAATGGGCCTGTTCTTTTGCAAAGCAAGAGCACTTGTCCTTTGTCTGCAAATCAAGTTTAAACAGGTACTTAAAGGTACAGATCCCAATGATATGCATAAGTTTTAATGTTTTTTGTAGGGTATTCCACAGAGTGGGTAGTGCATATCTAATGGATGAGGGACCAAAGTGGGTTCTTATCTTGGGTGTATCGAATGTAATATAGGAAAGTTTTCTGAGGGAATACCTGCAAGGGAGCATTTAAATAGGTTGCAGATGTAAGAGGGAAGCTTCAGGGCGATGGCTCTATACATCCAGAGGGTGCATTGCGCCACCTCTTGGTATTGAGAGAGGGCCAATTAATCTATAGGTAAAGAGAACAGTGGTGAGTGTTGAAAAGAGCATTTAAGATAAGTGTCAAGGCTCTGTGATAGTGTGTGTCTAAGAGTACAGAGGACTGTTTTAGGGCATTGGCTGTAAAGAAAATCCGCACAGTCAATTAGGAGGAGGAAGGTTGTCTGGACCAATCTTACTTTGGCTTCATAAGTAAGTAGGTGCTTGATGTGATAAAAGAGTCCAAGTCTTTGGCATAGTTTTTTTAGCTAGTTACTCGATATGGGTAACAAAGGAAAGTTTACAGTCCAGCCAGAAACCTAGATTTTGAATTTCTCTACTAGTTCAAGTGGTTCCCCCAGAATTGTGATTATCTATAGGTTGGTGTTCAAGGAATGGGGAATTGGCTCTTTGAAATAAGGGGAGAGGAATATAACTGTTTTTTTTTGGCACTGAGAAGTAGTTTCAGATGAAGCAGATTTTGTTGGAGAAGGTCAAATTCATGCTGTAATTCAAGGCAGATGAGTTATAAGGAAGACCTAGCAACACAGAGCATGGTGTTGACTGCAAAGAGGTGGACACTTGCAGTGTTAATATTAAGGTCAATGTCATTGTTATAAATAGCAGATAATAGTGGTCCCAGAATGGACCCCCGGGGAACTCCTCACCACAGTGTTTTTAGAGGAGAGAATGTGCCATGACCTTTTACCCTCTGCTGTCTACCAGTAAGATAGCAGGGGAACCATTTTATAGTAACGTTGTCCAACTCAAGGTTATATAGCATTGTTAGAAGTATTTGGTGGTCAACAGTGTCAAAGGCCTTGCTCAAATCTAAATAAAGAGAACATACATAATTTTTGATGTCAAAGGAGGTTTGCCAATCATTAGTGACTTTTTCCAGAGCTGAAACTGTGCTATGTTTAGGCCTGAATCCAGACTGAAGGAGATTCAGTAGGTTTGCGGATTCAAGGTAATCTCTAAGTTGGGAATTGACCAGTTTTTCAAGAAGTTTGGATAGGATGGGTAGCAAAGAGATTGGCCTATAATTATTACAATCACTTGGACCACCAGATTTGAAAAGAGGAATAATATGTACTGTTTTCCAATTGGAGGGAAGTGCACCTTGAGCAAGGGACAGATTGAAGAGGTGGGTAATAGGTAGGGACTGTGTGTAATAGCCTAATTTTAAGAAAAAATATTTGAACTGATTGGCTCCAGCACTTTTCTTTTAATCCAGGGCAATTAAAAGATCTTCAACCTATTTGAGAGTAATCGGCTTGAAACTGAATTGGTTTTGGCAATGTTGGGCTTTAGTTGGTAGGCGCAGAGGATCACCAACAGAGGGTCGAGGGAGATGTTTGCTAGCAGGTGATGAAACAAAGGTTAGCCCAGTGATAGCAAAATGTTTTTTTAATTGGTCCAGTATGTCATGTTTGCAGGTATAGGTATTGGCCCCTGATACTATTTTAGCTGGGAGGGACGATGGCAATTTATGTCCTTTGATTTCCCTAAGGATTTGACAGAATTTGGCAGCATTGTTCTTTGAGGATTCCAGGGCTGACTGGAAGTATGTAGACTTCTCTGCCCGAACAAGTCTAATTCAGTGGTTCCTGGCTGCTCTAAAAGTAGCCCAATCAGAATCTGATTTAGCTTTATGAGTTTTCTTCTGTAACTTGTTCCTGTAGAGTAGAAAGGTTTTTAGTGTGTTGGTAAACCAGGGGCATGTTCATTTCCTTACTCTAACTTTAACCATTAGGGCATGTTTATTAATCACTTGCAAAACAAGGTTCTGGAAATAGTTGCAGGCCTCAGAGACTGTGGGGGTCAGGTAGAAGTCCTGCCATCTAATCTTGCTAAGATCAGCCAAGAAATCAGAAATACTGAATTTATGAAAACTTCTTTTAAATGAAAAGACCATTGTGTAAGTGGTCTTGGGTAGGAGCTTTACACAAGCTATAGCTCTGTGGTCGCTAATATCGTTATTGAATACCCCAGTTTATGAAATGTTAAGTGGTCTATTAGTAAGTAGTAAATCAAAGAGGATGCTATGTCTAGGGCTTTTTAGGTTAGAACTGTTGAAGTCACAGATTAGTTGAGTAAGGCTGACAGTGTCGTACAAGATTTTTAAAGGTTCAGAGCAGGTTGAGTTCCAGTCTAGGTTAAAGTCCCCCAAAAATATACATTCAGCGTTGGCGGCTTCTATGATCCGATGGAGGTGCCGGAGTATCTCTAATCCTCTTGATGGTGGTCTATAGCAACTGGAAATGAAAAAGGATTCATTAGAAGGTAAGGAGATTTTTAAGGTGAGGCTTTTGAATTCCTTGGGTGAGGCGATGTAGTCGAAAACAGAGACTGAAATCTTGTCTGAGACATGGATTGCAACGCCCCCCCCACCCTGGTAGTCTTATCAGCCCTAAATACATTATAAGTAGGAATATTAATAGCATGGTTAGTGGCAGACACTTTCAGCCAGGATTCAATGACAACTAGTACATCTGGGGAGGAATAGAGGATCCAGGCCTGTATAATATCCAACTATAGCAGGCTGCAGGCATTAATATGCAGAATGCTGATACCTTTTAATTGGACAAGGTCTGAGGGGGTGCAATGAATGTGGGGGGTCCAGAATTTAATTCAACATTACCAGAACATAATAATAGTAGTAGGATAAGTTTCTTGAGTCCACTAAGTAGGAATTTAAGGAGCAAAAGATGTCCCCATTTAGAGGGCAGGGTCGTGGAGGAGGAAGAGGAGGAGAGAGGAGGAGAGAGGAGCAGAGTATAGTCAGTAGAGAGATAGCGCATACAGTGCCACACAAGCAGGGATACTTAGTGGCTTATAAATGTAAGGAGAGGATAACACAGTTAGAAAGAGTGCAGAATGTTCCTGGAGTGCAGTACCAGAATAGCAGGAAGGTTGTAAATGCACAACTAGTTTCTGTAGAAGTGGGGTTGGGGGGGCAGCAAAATTGAGATGGGGGGCCCTAACTGAACTGGTGTCTAGGAGCTCCATCAAGACTGAGTGTTCTGTAATTAAGCCTAAGGAACACAGGAGAATAAGAGAGTGGAGAAGGAGGAATAGTGGAAGGGAATGCATGTTAAAGTAGGATTAAGAGACAGCAGTAATGAGAAGGTAGCAAACACATATAGATATAACCCTCTAGTGGCTAGAAGTTATAAGCTGCTAAAGGAAAAGTCAATACTTAATAAAATACAAACCCACATGACACCCTGTGCCTATAAATAAAAACCACCTAGCAGGGTGGGTGGGAGGCTGTCTGGCAGTCGGGTGGGTTACCATGGAAGAGCCACCGGAGAAGGTGCAGCCTCATGGGAGAAGTTGGAGGTGGACACCCATTCAGGGAAAGTGGCATGTGGAGGGGAGAAGGGACAGTCAATTTAAAGTAAAAAATACAAAGGCAATAGTAGCTAATCCCCATGTCATCAGACAGGTGGGAAGGCGGATTGCATAACAAAGGCTCTGTACAAAAGGTGCCCTAAAATTAAGCCAAAAAGAGCTGTAACACCTTGGTCTATGGGGCGGGGGGAGACGATTAGCAAGCACAAGGCAAGGCACATTATGGAGCAGAAATTTGGGATACTTTATCACTGGACAAGCTAAAAAAAAACGTACTTTAGGCTTTATGAGCGTCACTAAGATTAAAAAAATCTATACCAGCCTACTATGTTTATGCAGAATGTGATTGTGTGAGTCTGCAGGCTCTTGCAGATGCAAGGCTTATTAATTTCTGGGCAAGATTTTCCCATCTTGAAAAAGAAATTCTGTCCAGCCTATGTTTTTTAAGTTGGAATTTAGGGAAATGCCAAAGCTCCATTTGGTTAAATCATGTTTTAAAATTGCTTGTGAAATATAACTTAGATAATCTCAGGAATTATACTATGCAAAACATCAGTTTGAGTTTAAAATATAACAAATATGTTACAAATAAACTTATTAATTATTAAGTGTGTCAAAATCTAGATACCAATTCATCAAGCTAGATTTTCAAAATGGTACAGTAAGAATGATTGTATGCACTATCTAAGATAATATCTAATTGCTTTGAAAAAACTAGTCTGTAGAAAAAAAGTATGCATGATTCAAATTTGAGTTGTTTGAATTAAATACACTTAAAGCACACTTTAGTAAATTGACTAACATTAAAGATTCTCTGTACCATTGCAATGGTAAAAACAGGGAAGACTTAGGACATGCAGTACTCCATTGTGGATGGTATAATAAAGTCAGAAAGAAGTGTCTCTCTCTCCTATTTTGAATTCCATGTGAAATATAAATGAGGATATTCTATTACTCATTCTGTTTACAGTTGAGGATTATTTTATCATCCAGAGAGTGGTACAGTATTTAGTGAATATACAGAAAATTAGACAAAGGATTCTTAGCTAGGCCAGCCCTGTGGTGCGGAGGGCTGAGGCAGCGTTGTCTTACCTCCTGCCATGCCGGTGACCCGTGTTTGCAGGGCAAGCAGGTCATTGGGGGATGGCTGTGGTGGGAGAGGATCAAGTGTCCAAAGGACAGCTCTCCTCTCCCAGGAAGGGTGGGGAACAGAGGCTGGCACATGCTTGGCACCTAGTGGAGGCTAGATATTGGCACGCCTGGCCCAGTACAGTAGGGCACAGAGGTGAAGCAGTCAGCAGGTGTACTGCATGTGGATGCAGGTGTGGCATGCCCTCTTTTGGCACTGCATGCTCTGCCACCAAAAGAAATGTGGAAAATGGCAGCCTGGGTCAAGCGGCTTGATGGCCGTCCGACACAACGCACCATCTCCAGAGGGCATCACCTGTACTGGATCCGGTTCTGGTGGGTGAGTTAGGGGGTTTCCCATTACCCTGTCATGGGGGGTAAGTCATGGGGGTAGCAAGGTGATGGCCCGAGTTGGAGGATGGATGCGGGATGGACAGTAGCCAGATGAAAGGATGCCAGGAAGAAGGGAGCAGACCAGGGGGCCAGGGGAGAAAAAGTAAGCAAAAAATTAAAAAAAAGTAAAGCCTATCTAAGACCTCTGAGATCGCTATGTCTTCCCACACTATGTTTTTAGATTGTGTTGTTGTTTATATTATACTAATGTATCTCTGGCTGTTATTGTATTGTAATTTATGTATATTATGTATATTATGTATTATGTATATTATGTATGTGAAACTGTCTTTTATATGGTAAAGATTGTTTTAAACAAGACCAAAACAAGACCAAACAAGACCAAAAAGTAAACTTATACTATAGTCTATACCATACCAAGTGCACTTCAGTGCCTGCAAAGTTCTCCTGGTAAAATCCAAGGAGTCTCTAAAACACATTACTCATCCCCATGTTAAAACTTTTGACTGACTCATCTTCCTCAGGGAGCATGGCTGAGTAGATTGAAAGTCCTAATTTTAAGTACCCAGATACAGTTATTTAATTAGTGCATGATGATTCAAGGTGGTCAGGTGCTGTGAAGCATCAGCATTTACATAGAATGGTAATAATTTTACATAGATTAATATTCAGATAACTGCTTTTCTTTAAAAAAAACAAACAGAAAAAGGTATACTTCAGTGGTCTTAATTGGTACAGTTTCCAAGAGAAGCATCCCTTAGGTACATATATTATTTTATTTGCACACTTATATAATTTAATAGGTGCTAGAAGAAGCTTTCTATAATGCAATGCATCCAAATAGAGACAATATGAGCACTTCTTTCCTGTTTGTTTAAAAATCCTGTTGTCCATTTTCACAAAAATGTTCTTTTCAGTGAAGTACGTTATCAAAATGAATTTCTAATAAAGCAAGAGAGAGAAAAGAGAGAGAGAAAAAAAAACCTGTTCCATGCAATACCCCTACTGCACAGATTGATTGGTCACTTTCAGGAATAGGACTAGATAGATAGCTACTGCTAAACTGAAATAAAAGAGAAGACAAGTAGTTAGGACATTATTATAGCAATATGTTTTACATAGTTTAGACATCTATTTACATTTAGTGTTGTAGTTCTGTTATCTTGCCATACCTACTAAAGGTGGGGGAGATCAGAGCTCTTGGAATATATAGTTTTTTTATGGGCAATAAAGTAGTGGGGTTACATAAAGCATTTATGGGAAAGATGCACAAACACAGCACACACGTTGTAGCTCTCTTTAGACAGGCAGTTATGGTGCACCTATTAGGGTAGTGCACAGTCACATAAAACACAAACCCATCATAGCAGAAAAGGTCAGCACTCATAATAAGCAGCTTATCACATGTTTAGCATTTCTGTTTTAGCCTCTTTATTGAGTTTCTCCTTGGTGCAGCAGCATTGGGAACATAATGAGCACTAGTCCAGGTAAGCTATAATGTTCTCTCACAATGCTTAGAGTTTCTAGTGTGGTCATACAGAGCGATGAAATATTTACATTTCAATTAGTTATTTTTACTCCCACTGACCATCATACTTCCTGGACAATACATAGGTTACATAGGTAGGTACAGAGCTAAGGGGACGCATGCGCATGGTGCTCGCTTTCTGAGTTTTCTTGTTAAGTTTAAATTTTGCCTGCTACAAGTAGCCAATCCAACTGGTGTTTCAAAACTTCAGTAGAAAAATTCTCCACCACTTCTGTTGTCAAATTGTTCCATATATAGTAGCTACAATCCCTTGGGTATACCACATTTGTCTTCGCCTTGTTCTACAGTTTTCTCCCATCAGCTGTAAAGCATGTGCTCTGGTATCATGTAGCCTATTTTTAAGTGTTAAACCTAACTTTTTCCATAAGTCCCGATCTGTAATAGCTTTGAACAGCAGGCACATGTCTCCTCTCAGCCTTCTATATTCCAATGTGAACATATTCTTTACTACCAGTCTGTGTGTGTAATCCTTTTCTTCCATCCCCATTACTGCCTGTGAAGCCCTTCTTTGTATATTCTCCAATTTGACAATGTCACCCTTTAGGTATGGTGACCAAACCTGAGCTCCATACTCAAGCAGATGCCTCACCAGGACTCCATACAGGAGCAATAGTATCCCTCTATCCCTGCTTGACATATGTTTAAGAATACAATTTAAGATCCCATTTGCTGTCCTGGTGATGTTAGTACAATGAGTGCTAAACTGCAGATCATTTGAAATGGTGATCCCCAGGTTTCTTTCCTCTGTCAATCAGTCAATCAATCAAAATCTTTATTTATCCAGGTGAACATTGTTGAGCAAGCTCATTTACAAGATGGACCTGGTTAAGTCCAGATTATGTTACAAACAAGCAACAATATTTACATTTGGGGTAAAACATAATAGAAGTGCAAATCAGGATACATAAAGTACATAACATAACGATTGATTCTAGAGCATCAACAAGACCAGTGAGCAATTGGAGCTGACAAGTCCGCAGAGATATAGGATATTGTTACAGAGCTTTTCATACAGAAAAAAGGGACAGGTGGGACCCAGGTATCGCTAACATGGCAGACAGACAGAAATAAGTGACAATAGCTTTTTCTTGACCGGTTCACCATGAGTAAAAAAATAAAAAAACAGGTATAGCTATGTCTGAAGGCAGCAGGCAACCTGCCAGGAACTAACACGGCATCTCCAGGGAATGCTTACATTGGGGCTGAGGACAGCTGTACCGCAGCGCACTGGAGGAAGGTATGGGTGAGGTACTGAGGCATGGGTGGAGCAGCACCTACCACATATAGGCACCTAGGGCCAGTCATGGTCAATGATTCAAAAGGGGGCTTAATCACTCATACTCCCGATAATAATACTTTAGCCGTATTGAAGGAAGATTGCTTCGGTCAGGGAATGAAGCAGTTACAGCTACGTTAGCAGAGTATGGCAGACTATTTGAATTGTTGCCAGCATTGGAAGGATCACTGAAGAGAACTGCAAGAGCCAATCGAGAGCAGGGGCTTGAAGACACTCATAATCCGATTGGTTGGCGGCTTTAGCGGTACTTTTTTGGAAAAGAGACCGGCCGAATGGTCTTGGATGACAGCTTGTGAAGGTGGAACCCCCCCAGGAGGTAGAAATTGTATGCTTTGGGTTCAGGTGTCTCTGTGAGACTTACCTATAATGCACAAGAGGGGTACAGGGACTGGAAGTAATTAGTTCATGTGGATTAATAAAACATGCACAAATTAACCTGGGGTATGGCCGGTCATGTCTAAGGCCAATCTCTGGGGAGCAAGCTAACAGCAGTTAATGATTAGGAGCTGGGGTAACAGTTACAATGTTCACACACACCTTGGGCATATAATGTCTTGAAAGAATTAACACTTCGGAGGTAACTTAGTTTTTGTTGTTTTTGCATTTTGTTCCACAGGGTCATCAACGTGAAGCTAAAGGCCATTCTACCAAAATGGGGTGGTGGCTTTAGGGATGCATAGAGAGATATATGAGGCCCTCCTTATGCTGTACAATCCCAGCTCACTTATGGGAAGATATTCAGAGATATACTGTGAGAGCCTTTTTAAGATAGCTCTGTGGGTCCAAAGGACTGCATTTCTTTCATGCCTGAATGTAAGCGAGGACCACCCTACAGCTTGTACAATAGGCAGTGATGGGTAGAGATGGGAAGACCAGTAATGTATCTGATTGCCCTGTGATACAGAGTGTCCAATTTGATGAGTGATGCTTTGAGACAGTGGCTGTATAGAAAATCTCCATAGTTGATTAGGGAGAGAAAGGTAGATTGGGACTAGTCGCAGTTTGGCATCACGGGTGAGGAACTGGCTGATTCTATGGAATAAAACCTCTGCCATAGCTTCTTTGACAGGTCTTCAACATGCTCAGAGAATGTGAGGTTCTGGTAAATCCACACTCCTAGGTACTTAAACTTGGGGATAAAATCCAATTTCTCTCCCAGAATTGTGGTGATCAGAGGCAGTGACCCAGAGCTGGCAAGATTTGTCGTTCGGCTTTGGGTGTGAATAGCATTGCCTTTGTCTTTTTTGCATTTAAAAGAAGCTTTTTATGGAGGAGCTGAGGCTGAATCAGGTCAAATTCTTCCTGTAGATCTGCACAGGCAGCTTTGGCAATCAGACGACTTATGTAAACCACTGTGTCATCAGGAAAAAGATGTAGTTTTGCCTTGTTGATGCCCACATCAATATTGTTTATATAGATTGTGAAAAGCAGTGGGCCAAGAATGGATCCTTGAGGCACTCCCCTGAGCAGAGGTTTGAGTGGGGAGAGCTCCCCCTCAGCTTTGATTTGTCACTGCCATCCTACCAGGTACTCCATAAACCAGTGTAAGGATGCTGAGTCAAGACCGATGCTCTTTAGTGTGGAGATTAGCAGGCTATGGTCCACAGTATCAAAAGCCTTGCTAAGGTCTAGGAATACTGTGCAGACAAACTTTCTGCTGTCAAGGTCACTGTACCAGTTGTTAGTTACTTTGGCAAGGGCCCAGATAGTGTTATGTTTAGACCCAAAGCCCGATTGCATGGGGTTTAGCAAGTTGTTAACTTCCAGATATGCTCTAAGTTGATTGCTGACAACTTTCTCCAGGAGCTTAGACAAGATTGGTAGTAGGGAGATAGGTCTATAGTTGTTGAGGTCGCAGGTATCCCCAGATTTGAACAATGGGATAACATGGGCAGTTTTCCAGATGATAGGAAGGGACCCTTGGGATAGTGATACATTAAATAGATATGTGATAGGGACAGCAAGGATGTGATATGCTATTTCTATAAAGTAGGGATCCAAAGAATCAGCTCCAGCACTCTTCTTTATATCCAACCGAAGTAACAACTCTTTGACCTCCTTCAATAGTACAGGTTGGAAAGAGAAGCCAGGTACCAGGGCCATGGTGTCTACACATGGGATATTTAGCTTAGAGCGGTCCAGGACTGCATGGGGAATTGTCAAAGACCCGACCAGCTGCAGCAAAATGATTGTTGAAAGCTTCTAGGATCCCCTGCTTATCACATATAGTTTTCCCTTCAGATGTGATTTTGGGTGGCAAGGAATTACCTGGGGTATGACTGGACATATCCTTGATTGTCCTCCAGAATTTAGAGGAGCACTTTGCAGCAGAGTCGAGCTCCTTAAGATAGAATGATGCTTTGGTGTCTCTGTTCATTTTTTTACATGAATTGCATGCCTTTCTAAATTGGCACCAGTCTGAGTCCAATTTTGTCTGCCGCACCTTTTTCCACAACTTGTCCCTGCCTAGCAGGGTGGTTTCCAGTTCAGGTGTGAACCAGCGACAAGTTTTATTTTTTATTTGGATTTTTACTGTTGGGGCATGTGCATCTAAGGCTCCTACTAGAATGTCATTAAAGATATCATATACCATATTGACCGTGGTGGCTAGGCAGAAGTCTTGCCAGCATGGTGAATGTGCCAGTTCATATGTATAGGTGGCCACATCAAAGTTGCGCCGTGTCCTTTTAGTGATAAATGTAGTTGAGGGGCCTGTATAATGTAGTGACCTAACTGCAGCAATAAAACAATGGTCACTGACGTCGGTGAAAAAGGTTCCTGCGTTCATGTAAAGTTGTGGCTTATCAACTAGTATAACATCCAATAAAGAGCTATTACATGGGTTCTTTTTATTAGGACATGTAGGTTCTCAAATTAACTGTGCCAATCCGTGAGCATCACAAAAGGTGTTTAGAGGTGAAGCAGCCTTGGAGAGCCAGTCAAAGTTACAGTCCTCGAGATTCTCTTTCTCAATGATATTACCAAGGTGAGATAAGAGTAATGTTCCCACGGATGGGGTCTATAGCAAGTGATCACTCTAATGGCCAGAGAAGTGGATAATTCAATCTTGAGTGTCAGACATTCAAACTCATTTTTAACAGAGCTTGAATCCATACAGGATGATGCAAAGCTTTCCTTAACATATGTAGCCACTCCACCTCCTTTAGTAATTCTATCAGTTCTGAATAGCTGGTAGGAGGGGATGCTAATCTCACTATCCTGGGAGGCTGGCCTGAGCCAGGATTCAGATAATGCTAGGACATCAGGTTGGGTATGGCAGAACCACGCCTGTAACATAGTGAACTTTTTTAGGTGGCTATAGACATTGAAATGCCAGAAACTCATTCCTCTGACAGTGGCCATATCTGATGGAGAAGAGAGGGGAGAGATGGGTCCAGGGTTCAGTTTGATGTTTCCCAAACATATCAGTAGGAGAAGTATCAGCTTTGTTAAGGCAACTAACATTAGTTTGAGAAGCTTGACCGTGGTATGCTTATGATAATTGTGAAACAAACAAAAAGTTGCAAAGGGTCAGGCAAAAAGCCACACGTTCCAACTTGCTTTGTCAATTAATTCTTTATTTTCAGATTTAAATTCAGATGCCCAACGTTTGGTCAGTAATCTGCTTCTTCTGGGGACTGTAAGAATGTATACAAAATCAAATATTAGTTATGAGTTATAAAACATAATTTGATACTCATTAAAAATGTCTATGTACAGTATTTTTATATGATATAAATTCTAATTCAAGTTGCACACCATAACATAAAGCAATGATAGTTTAGGCCTTACAAATACGAATGGTGCCAAAATGAAATAACATTTGGATACCTCACTTGTTTCAGAGCTGTTGCTCTTGTTTTACTGCACTCTGGTCAATTCCATCTGCTGTGGAACAAGTAAATAAATTCAAAAGCTTAGTATAATAATTTAATACACAGCAGTCTGTAGTGAGCTGTATATTATTACATTAATAACATCCATTATACCTGTTAATCAAAATGGTTCTGCTCAGCTCTATTGAGGTCTCTGCCTTCTGTAGTTTGATCTATAAACACAACATATTTCAAATGTCAAAAAACAAAAGACAAATGCAACTGAAATGTAAATTATTACTCACAATGACACTGCTCTGTCAGACTCACTCCCCCATGTAAAATAACCTTATATTCTCTTTACATTCAGTGTAAACCTAAAACTAGCTTTCCAACTAGTTTAGTGCACAAAACATCCCCAAAAAATTATATTATAGGTCACTTGTATTCATTTATCTAGCACTTTTAGTCAAATTCCCACTACTAGAGCTGCTCATTGACTTCACTTCAAGTGTAGACTAAATGATGAACATTAAGATAAATTCAAATAAATACATTACGCATACGTTCTTATGGTTGCATCAACCTATAACACTTATGGTGCAAGTGCTTCTATTCAATTAAAAATGAGTAAAACCACACGTTTATTATGCTTCTAGTGAAACTTGACAGTCAAAATTCAAATAAATAAATTACATATTTGCTCATTAAGTTTGGTCAGTCTCTAATACTCATAGTAAAACCACTTCTATCAGATTTACGTGGAATGAGACCACTCTGGAACAGTCCAAATGTTTAAATGCAGGTACTCACTGGTATCTCTTCCTCAAGTTAGATCAGAGTGTCAGCAAGAGTTCGAGCTGCAGCCCATCCTCTTATGTCCGTGCGGGGGGGGACTGACGTAACCAGCGTTGCAGATGGTACTTGTCATTGCCAAAGCAGTGTTTGCTGTTAGGCAACGGGTTTCCAGCATGGACATCATCCTAAACAGTGGTCACAAAACTGGCAGAAATTTCTTATGAAGAGCTTGTCAATTATTTAAAATAGAATGTAAAATGTAAAACTAAACACTGCAATGATAAAAGGACTGGATTTGAACTTAAATAATAAATGAAAATGGTGAAAGTGGAGGGCAAAGGAAATAGAGGATGGGGGAGGGAAAAACTAATTACAAACATTGTTTATTTTATTTGTCCAATACCTTTTTAATGTTTAGTCTTTTGAACAAATAACCTATGTTATTTATTAACACAAATGCCAGCATACTTGCCAGTTTATTTCTTCATTTAATCCCCATTGGATATGATAAATTCCTAACTCGAAAATCCACCAAGTCTCCCTACTATCTAACAGACTTTGATAATCTCTGCCCATGTCTTTACCTCAGGTTATTTAAGCAATAAACCACGACAGGGTGTTGGTGATGCTGGTTTTACCCACGCCTGGCATGGTTCGGTCACGAGGCCACAGGCCGAGTGAGTAAACCTCGCCAGGCGTGGGTAAAACTAGCATCACCAACACACTGGAGTGGTTTATTGCTATTATACAATGTCCCTATTAATTTTTTTTTCACAAAAAATGAAGAGAAAAATCATATTTTTTCATTTTTTCCACTTTTTATTTAATTTGTTGTTATGCTGAAAAAAATAGTCCCAGAGACTACGAAGGTTTGGACAGGAAATGAGAGATCAGTGGGGTGAAGCTTTGTTTCTTTTCCCTGAATGAAGGGAGAGAGCGCAGTGTGGAAATTAAATGTTATTGCTGTTACTTTAACACAGAAGGTAAGGTTTCAGGCTTCAGGGTTTTTTTAAAAGTTTGCTCTGTCAGCTTAGAGAGCGTATTAGTATCAGGTGGCAGGCTGAAACAGGGAGAGAGCGGGGTGTCTTCAGCGCTGTGAGTACGGTGTCCGAGTAATACAGGGTCATTTCGTTGTTATCGCCATTTTCGGCGGCAGTTGGACGTGCTGCGAGCGAGCTGGTTGTGAAGTTCAGGCTGGGCATGTGAGGCAGAGCAACGGGCGTTTCTGGCAGCTGTGCTGTTTCCATTTCAATTTCACTATTATTGCCGTCTGGGATTGATTTGAATATTGCTTCCCGCTAGTCATTAGCGATCAAGTCGAAAGTTGTTTGAATCTTCATTTTTTTTGGTGAACGGCCGGGTTTGGTTTTTTTTCCGTAGCGCGATGTACAATGGCGGTTTGCGATTTTGTAAACAGGGGTCGGAGTGTTTCTTAATGGGTTGCAGCGCGAGGTTGGCACAGCTGGCACTTTTTCCTGTTGGTAATGCTATATTTTACAACGGGGTGATAGTGCCAGCTGGCCAATGAGGGGTGTCCATTTTTTTATGCATTGTATAATTCATATTACCTCCATCACTACTGTACTACTCCTGGATCTGCATTCAACATATTGCTAAAACAAAGTTGCTCCTATTTTCGCAAGCACTGTATGTTTATCTACTGCCCGTCTGCAGCATTCTTTGTACAAGTCCGGCCTGTAGTGGACTTAAATGTATTGTTGTACTAATTTCATGTCTGTAACTTCTATGTATCTCTCAGTACCTGAGTCATGCCTGAAAATGAGCCCCGGCTCAGTGCGCCTTTCCTGGTCAACAAATTTTAAAATAAAAAAAATAAAAAAATAAAAAAATCTCCACCTCTAGGAGGATATGGTGTCTGTTCCAGCCCCCAGAATCTTAACTGTATTGGGGTGTGGCCTCTTTCTATAAAATGTCTAGCTACTGAAGATTGTTCATCTTTAGCCCTAATCTTACTTTTATGTTCAGAAATATGGGTTTTTAATTCCTGTGTCATCTGCCCAACATATAGGTGATCACAAGGGCATTGGAATAAGTAAATAACAACCTTCGTGTTGCAGTCTATGTGTTGTTTAATCACGTACTCTCTGCCTGTATAAGGGTGCTTAAATCTGTCCTTTTTAGATGTGTTGCCACAGACCACACATTTGTTACATGGAAACATGCCTGATGTTAATGGGCCAAGAAGTAAACTGCCCTTTCTTGTTAACTAAATCATGTTCTGTTTTCACTAATCGATCTTTGGTGGTCGGGGCTTTTTTAGACACCACATAGGGTAGTTCTTTAAATATATTCTGTGTCTGTGGAATATTTTGGAGAATCTTCCAATGTTTAAAGATGATACTTTTGATACGTGAAATTTCTGTACAATGTATGTCAGCGTGGCTCAGTTGGTAGCACATCCACCTCTGGACCAGAAGGTTGTGGGTTCTCGTCCCACACCGGGATTGGACTTGCACCAAAAAATCGCTGGCATCTGAGTGCAGTATTGGGGGGTGCTGTACTGCTGGGGTGTGCCATCCTTCGGATGAGATGTTAAACTGAGGTCCCTTCTGCCCATTCTGGTGTTGTCCAGGTGGAAGTAAAAGAACCCAGAGCACTCTTCGCAAAGAGCAGGGAACAGTCCTGGTCAACATTCCCCTTCCCATAAACCAGGTTCATGCAATTATCCTGGCTGTGTGTGGGTGATGATGTGTGATATGGCTGCCACCATGCATTTAGTCACTTCACTACCAGTCTAGCATTGCTTGTAAAGCGCTTTGGTATACTGTGTATGAAAAGCGCTATATAAAATGCTGATTCTTCTTCTTCTTTTTGTGAATACTCATATGGTGATGTCACTACTTGTTCTGGTTCTAAAAGCACCTCCCTTGTGACTTGTGTCATTCTTGTAACAGCTTCATCTAAAACTGAACATGGATACCCTCTAGCTTTAAATCTAGATACTGTCTCATTAATCTCCTGTTTAAACTCAGTGGGTAAACTACAATTTTGTTTCACCCTTAAGAATTGAGAATAAGATATACTGTTTTTAAATTTTTCTGGATGGAAACTTTTATGATACAGCATGGTATTGCGATCAGTATCTTTACGATAAAGTTTAGATTCCAACTTATTTGATTTTTTTGAAGATTGTTATATCTAAGAAGTGCACTTCCTTTTGGCTATAAGTAGCTGTGAACACTAAATTTTCATCACAGATGTTAATGTATTCTATGAAAGACCTGAGAGAAGCTTCACTACCTCGCCAAATCAGCAGTACATCATCTATAAAAATTTCCAAAATAATATATTTCTTTCATATCTATTTGTATGTTCGCCCTGCAGGATATCATTTTGCTCAAATTCAAACATATATGCATTGGCATATCCTGGGGCCATCATACTGCCCATTGCTGTACCTTTGTGTTGTCCAAAAAAAGTATTTTCTAACTTAAAATAGTTATAATTTAAAACGAAGCTTGCTATTTCCTGTGACAACACAGTTTTAGATTTCTGGGGGTTAGACCTGGTATTTAATAATTTACCCAATGCTTCAACACCTTGAATGTGGGGAATAGATGTGTAAAAATCCTTAACATCTATTGTAACTAGAAAAATTTCATCTTGATCCATTGCTTGTAAATCCAAATGTTCTAATAACTGTAAAACATGAGTTGTATCTCGAATATAGGTAAGTGTCTGTTTAATGAGATCTTGTACATATAAATCTACATATTTTGAAAGAGGTTCTAAAATCGATCCAATTCCTGATACAATAGGTCTCCCAGGAGGATCTTCAAGATTTTTGTGGATCTTAGGTAAAGCATAAAACACTGGGATTCTGAGGAATTGTTGTATTAATAGTTCCTTTTCCCTTTCATGCAGCCATCCCTGTATTATTGCTGTTTCTAAGAGACTATTGATCTTCCTCTGTATACTATCTGAGGGATCTTTGTTTAACGTAACATAATTTTCTTCATTCTGAAGTAATTTTGTACACATTAACTGGTATTTTTCTAGATCCATAAGCACAATGGCACCACCTTCATCAGCCGGCTTTATTATCAGGTTTTTGTCCATTTCCAAACTCTTAATCACATCATTTTGGTCTTTAGATAAATTATATCAACATGACTTTACATTTGTACTGTCAAGTAGTTTTATAACATCTTGTTCCACTGTGCTAACAAATGTTTCCACAGGATAGCTAATCCTTAAAGGAGGCATGTACTTTAATCTAATTCCCAGTGCCTGTTTTAACTTAGTTCTTTCAGGGTTAGAATCTCATGTTGTCCTGGAACTGTACCCGTAACCTTAGGTTTCTACAAAATTTCTGCAAATCCGCCATTAGTTGAAATTTATCTAATTCTTTTATTATATAAAAAGACAAACCCAAAGTCAGTGTTTCTAATTCTATCGATGTCAAAACCCATTTACTTAAATTATGTACTACTGTCTCCCTCTGCTCCCCCTGTTTGCTATCTTCTGTCCTCTTCCTCCACTCCCTCCACTTATTTCTTCTGTTTCTATCCCAGTAGTGGTTTTGTCCCTGAGATCGTATCTCCTTGATGTTCCTTGTGTTTAATCTTGATGCCCCTGAACCCCAGAGGTACTCGGTGTCTCAGTGTCCTTTTCTTGTCTCTCCTGTAATCCTTTCCTTCCTAAAAAAGGACCCTTACCTTGTCCTGGTTTAAAAGAACTTTGGGTATAGCTATCTGCACTGTCTGTGCTGCTACCTTCATTTCATGAGATGGGAAAACGTAATCTTTTATAAGTGTAGACTTTATTGTCACGATAGTCTACTATGTCCCTAAAGAACTTTTTCATTTTAACATCTTTAATGCTTTTCTCATATTCTTTAAGTTTAACCTTAATCTCTTCCAGCCACTGATTGAACTCAATTTTTAACTGTGATCTCAAATTTGTTTCTTGTTCTTGTAATTCCTCTGCCATTTTGCCTCGAGCCTTAATAATTGCTTCAATAAGTGCGTACATAAAGTCTACACTAAATTTAGTATGTATCCCATCCCATTTTTTAGTTAAATCCTCATCATATATCCCTAAGTTCGTCTCTACTGGAACCCTCAGTCCCCTGGGGATTCTTTTAAATTCAAAGTATATGGCTAAAGTTAAGCCATGCCATTTGAGTCTTATGTCTCTTGATTTCGTGTTCTCAATTTTCCTTTTTAAATTTATTACTGAGTCCAACTGTGGTGTTGTGAGATCCCGACCACCTATCATTGCCTGTAGTAAAGCTGATCTTTTGTCTTCTGAAAAACTGCAAAAAACATAACTAGTTTCATGTTGATATAATTTATCTAAAGACTGAAATGATGCAATTAAGAGTTTGGAAATGGACAAGAATCTGATAATAAAGCTGGCTGATAAAGGTGGTGCCATTGTGCTTATGGCTCTAGAAAAATACCAGTTAATGTGTACAAAATTACTTCAGAATGAAGAAAATTATGTTAAGTTAAACAAAGATTCCACAGATAGTATACAGATGAAGATCAATAGTCTCTTAGAAACAGCAATACATAGATACATACATACATAAACAGTGTCAGCAAATAAGGGCCTATGGCCCACCCAGTCTGCCCATTTGAGCTTGTAAATTCAGTTTATGTTTTCCAAGAAGTCTGTTGCCCCTTACCCCTGACCTCCAGAATTCCTCTATGTCTATCCCATGCATTCTTAAATCCCATGATTGTTTCAGCCCCCACCACTTCCTCTGGCAGGGTGTTCCACTTGTCCACCACCCGTTTTGTGAAGAAATTCTTCCTCATGTTTCCTCTGAATCATCCTCCCTCCAACTTCATCCCATGCCCTCTAGTCCTGGAACATCTTTTTTTGCTTAAAAATAGTGTATTCCTGCACCCTGTTCCTCCCTGTAAAATACTTGGATGTCTCTATCATATCCCCTCTCTCCCTCCTCTCTGCCAGGGAGTACATGTTCAATTCCTTCAACCTGTCCTCATAGGACTTGTGATGCAATCCATGCACCATCTTTGTTGCCCTCCTCTGAACCTTCTCTACCCTGTCTATGTCCTTACATAGGTAAGGTCTCCAGAACTGTACAGTGTACTCCAGGTGGGGCCTCACTAGTGTCTTGTATAGTGGAATTATGACCTCCCTTTTCCTGCTAGTGATGCCCCTGCCTATGCATCCCAGCATCCTATTTGCTTTACCTGCTGCCTTGTCACACTGTTTCCCTGCCTTGAGGTCATCAGAGATGATAACCTCAAGATCCCTTTCCTGCTTGGTGCATGCTATATCCTCACCCCCCAATACTACAGGGATGGCTGCATGAATGGGAAAAGGAACTATTAATATAACAATTCCCCAGAATCCCAGTGTTTTATGCTTTACCTAAGATCCAAAGAAATCTTAAAAATCCTCCTGGAAGACCTATTGTATCAGGAATTGGATCGATTTCAGAATCCCTTTCAAAATATATAGATTTATATGTACAAGATCTCATTAGACAAACACCTACCTATATTCGAGATACTACTCATGTTTTACAATTATTAGAACATGTGGATTTACAAGCAATGGATCAAGATGAAATTTGTCTAGTTACAATAGATGTTAAGGATTTGTACACGTCTATTCTCCACAGCCAAGGAGTTGAAGCATTGGGTAAACTATTACATACCAGGGCTAACCCCCAGAAACCTAAAACTGTGTTGTTACAGGAAATAGCAAGCTTCGTTTTAAATTATAACTATTTTAAGTTCGAAAATACTTTTTTTTGGACAATGTAAAAGTACAGCAATGGGCAGTACGATGGCCCCCGGATATGCCAATGCATATATGTTTGAATTTGAGCAAAATTATATCCTGCAGGGTGAACATACAAATAGATATGAAAGAAATATATTATTTTGGAAACGTTGTATAGATGATGTACTGCTGATTTGGCGAGGTAGTAAAGCTTCTCTCAAGTCTTTTATAGAATACATTAACATCTGTGATGAAAACTTAGTGTTTACAACTACTTATAGCCAAAAGGAAGTGCACTTCTTAGATATAAAAATCTTCAAAAAATCAAATAAGTTGGAATTTTATCTTTATCGTAAAGATACTGATCACAATACCATGCTGCATCATAAAAGTTTCCATCCAGAAAGACTTAAAAACAGTATATCTTATTCTCAATTCCTAAGGGTGAAACGAAATTGTAGTTTACCCACTGAGTTTAAACAGGAGATTAATGAAACAGTATCTAGATTTAAAGCTAGAGGGTATCCATGTTCAGTTTTGGATGAAGCTGTTACAAGAATGACACAAGTCACAAGGGAGGTGCTTTTAGAACCAGAACAAGTAGTGACATCACCATATGAGTATTCACAAAAAATTACATTCAGTACAACACATTGTATGGAAATTTCACATATCAAAAGTATCATTTTTAAACATTGGAAGATTCTCCAAAATAATCCACAGACACAGAATATATTTAGAGAACTACCCTATGTGGTGTCTAAAAAAGCCCCGACCATCAAAGATTGATTTGTGGAAACAGAACATGATTTTGTTAACAAGAAAGGGCAGTTACTTCTTGGCCCATTAACATCAGGCATGTTTCCATGTAACAAATGTGTGGCCTGTGGCAACATATCTAAAAAGGACAGATTTAAGCACCCTTATACAGGCAGAGAGTATGTGATTAAACAACACATAGACTGTAACCTGAAGGGTGTTATTTACTTATTCCAATGCCCTTGTGATCACCTATATGTTGGACAGACAACACGGGAATTAAAAACCCATATTTCTGAACATAAAAGTAAGATTAGGACTAAAGATGAACAATCTTCAGTAGCTAGACATTTTATTGAAAGAGGACACACCCCGATGCAGTTAAGATTCTGGGGGTTGGAACAGATACCATATCCTCCTAGAGGTGGAGATTATCAAAGTCCGTTAGATTGTAGGGAGACTTGGTGGATTTTCGAGTTAGGAACTTATCATAACCAATGGGGATTAAATGAAGAAATAAACTGGCAAGTATGCTGGCATTAGTGTTAATAAATAACATAGATTATTTGTTCAAAACACTAAACCTTAAAAAGTTATTGGACAAATAAAAAAAAACAATGTTTGTAATTAGTCCTTCCTTCCCCCCATCCTCTATTTCCTTTGCCTTCCACTTTCACTGTTTTCATTTATTATTTAAGTTCATATCCAGTCCTTTTATTATTGCAGTGTTTAGTTTTACATTTTACATTCTATTTTAAATAAGTAATTGACAAGCTCTCCATAAGAACATTCAGCCAATTTTGTGACCATTGTTTAGACCTATGTCTGTGTGGGAAACCCGTTGCCTAACAGCAAACACTGCTTTGTAATGTCAAGTACCATCTGCTTGCTGGTTCACGTCGAGTTCCACCCCCACACGGACATAAGAGGATGGTCTGCAACTGAACTCTTGCTGACACTCTGATCTAACTTGAGGAAGAGATACCAGTGAGTACCTATATTTAAACATATGGACTGTTCCTGAGTGGTCTCATTCCACATAAATCTGATAGAAGTGGTTTTACTATAAGTATTAGAGTCTGACCAAACTTAATGAGCAAATATGTAATTTATTTATTTGAATTGTTACTGTCAAGTTTCACTAGAAGCATAATAAACGTGTGGTTTTACTCATTTTTATTTGAATAGAAGCACTTGCACCATAAGTGTTATAGGTTGATGTAGCCATAAGAACATATGTGTAATGTATTTATTTGAATTTATCTTAATGTTCATCATTTAGTCTACACTTGAAGTGAAGTCAATAAACGGCTCTAGTAGTGGGAATCTGACTAAAAGTGCTAGTTAAATGAATACAAGTGACCTATAATATGATTTTTTTGGATGTTTCATGTACTAAACTAGTTGGAAAGCTAGTTTTAGGTTTACACTGAATGTAAAGAAAATATAAGGTTATTTTACACAGGGGAGTGAGTCTGACAGAGCAGTGTCATTATGAGTAATAATTTACATTTCAGTTGCATTTGTCTTTTGTTTTTTGACATTTGAAATATGTTGTATTTATAGATTAAACTACAGAAGGCAGAGACCTCAATAGAGCTGAGCAGAACCATTTTGATTAACGGGTATAATGGATGTTATTAATATAATATTATACAGCTCACTACATACTGCTGCATATTAAATTATTATACTAAGCTTTGAATTTATTTTCATGTTCCATAGCAGATGGAATTGACCAGAGTGCAATGAAACAAGAGCAACAGCTTCAAACAAGTTAGGCAGCCACATTTTATTTCATTTTGGCACCATTCATATTTGTAAGGCCTAAACCATCATTGCTTTATGTTATGGTGTGCAACTTGAATTAGAATTTATATCATATAAAAATACTGTACATAGACATTTTTAATGAGTATCAAATTATGTTTTATAACTCATAACTAATATTTGATTTTTTATACATTCTTACAGTCCCCCAGAAGAAGCCAATTACTGGCGAAACATTGGGGCATCTGAATTTAAATCTGAAAATAAAGAATTCTTTGACAAAGCAAGTTGGAACGTGTGGCTTTTTGCCTGAGCCTTTGCAGCTTTTTGTTTGTTTCATATAGATGTGCACCAATGCATTTGGGCTTCATTAAAAGAGAAAATTATTGAGATTTCACCCGGACCTGTATCTTCACGCTTATGATACTTAACATGTTGTGTAAGCCTTTCACCACCCCAAGGGTGTAGTGCCCTAATGCTAGATGAAACAATACCTTGACCAAGATGTGCAGGGGGTGGCTGATATCGTATGAAACAAAAGGGCTAACTTGAGGTGGTGGCTCAATTTGGGTAGCAACATGATAGGTATCCAGGTTGTGCTCAGACAGTAGAGCTATCTGCACAGCACATAAGTAACTAGTGGATAAATCAGTGTATGGGGAGCAAATTCTTAAGGGGTCAGTCTTTGCATGCACAGGCTTCAGAGGATACCTGGACGCAGCAGAGGATGGTCATTATAAATATTAGTGAGGAATCCTTCATAAGGGTGCCATCCAGACCCCCCATGCTAAACGCAATAGGAGGTAATGTTCAATACAGATTGGGGCATAGGAACTCAGGAGGAGGCGTGCGAGATATAGGCCGGCTAACTTAGGGGCGTTCCTAAATGGACAACCGAGGAATTGGAGAGGTCGACGAGGACCTTCGTAGGCATGTTTTTAGAAGTGGGTGGGGAAACAGTGTATTTAATAAGTGGAGGCGGGGATGGGTGGGTGGACATGAAATTAGTGGCTTTGCCATACCTTTCAGCATGGAGAGTCCGGGCTTGAGGTCTCAGGCAGTGGCTTTGGAAGCACCTACCGCCCGGTGTCCGAGAGCCTGCGCCTGTGGGGCAGGGAGCCCTTGGAGAGCTGGAACTCAGCTTTCAGCTTGGAGAGTCTGGGCTTCAGGTCTTGGGCAGGTGACTTTGGAAGTGCCTACTGCCTGGTGTCCGAGAGCCTGTGCCTGTGGGCCTCTGCTACTGCCTTCAGGTTTATATTTCCTAGCTTATAATTGGCTGCAGTATTTTTTGTGCCCAAATGCATCACTGAGCATTTGTCAGGATTTAGGTGCAGTTTGCAAGTATTGCACCATGTATTAACAGGGTCCAATGCCTTCTGTCACTTATATTTCCACGACACAATGATGTCCTGAAAGTAGAGTCCCCTTCAAAGCAAAAGTAGGGAACAAAGCACTTGGTTACCTAAAAAGTCTGATGGATTCCACAAAAATAGAAACCGCAATATCTGCAAATATGCCCAACATAGCTGGGAGGTCAGACAACCTGTGATTGGGAAACGTTTTGAGATAAAATAATTCATATCATGGAGTACAAGCTTTGTTATATATGCCCTACAGTGTACCTGTGGACAGGTACATGAAGACCAAACTATTCAACCTTTGAAATAGTGAATACAGGAGTATATTAGATCAATCTATAATGACAGGATTGTCACTGTAGTTGGTTTGCATTTCAGGGAGAACCATAGTGGAAACCTCAATGATTTGAAATACATGGGAAATTAATGGGTGAAATCACTACTAAGAGGGGGAGACAGCAAAAAGAAAGTAAATGAATTTGCAACCTTGAATCACTGAACCTAGTGGGACTGAGTACAACTACTAATTTGCAACCTTTCCTATAAATGCTTGATGTAACTCCTCACCTTGTTTTCCTTAAAAAAAACAATATCTTCCCAGAGCTCAGATTTCTTCCCCACCCCTTAGTAGGTATGGCAATCTAAAAGAACTACAGCAATGACAGTAAATAGATGCTAAAATCTGTAAAATGTATTGCTATAATAATGTCCTAACTCTTTGTCATCTCCTTTATTTCAGATTAGCAGTATTTATCTGTTTAGTCCTATTCCTGGAATTGACCGAGTCATGCAGTAGGGTATTGCATTGAACAGTTCTTTTTATCTTTTCTCTCTCTCTCTCTCTGCTTTATTAAAGAATTCAGTTTGATAAGGTACTTGATTGTGTATAGAAATTTAGAAATTTATGTGAAAATGGACAACAGGATTTTTAAAAAAACAGGAGACTGTGCTCATATTGGCACTATTAGGATGCATTGCACTTTATAAAATTGGTAAGAAAAATCTACCCATCTTATTGATTGAGAAGACTTCAATCCTTGTAATTATGAACCCAATTTTTAGTGTTGTCTTTCCCTACAGAATTTCTCCCACTGCCATCAATTACAGTTTCTGTCACTTGATTGATGAGGTTGTCCCACTCCACAGTACTGCAGTTCCCAATCTTGTGAGACACACCTGTAGAAAGATGTTTCAGCTAAGGTTCACAGAGAGAGCGTTAAAGTAGTAAGGGGACTTTTCTGTTTAAAAAACTCCACAAAGTGGTTTTCTTTTAGTTAGTTAATGTTTTTCTCTGCCTATACATGTACACAGTAGGATCCCATTTTAAAGTTCAATAAGGCACTTCAGGGATGTGAGATTATAGGGCAATAATCATACTTCTTTCTCATGTGTTTAACAGCACTTAGCACAAGTGTCTGATGCCTAACCACACACTACAGAGGTGCGTGATTATTGACCCATAATCATACACCTTGTCATGCCTTATTACATACATAGTAGGCATCTTCTAGCATTTATTAAATTTTACAAGAGCACAGTCATCCCAGTGGCACTGAAGGTTGAGTTACTGGATGCCACACCCTCATGCCATGCCGGTGACCTGGGTTTGGGAAAGGACTCAGGTCACTCAGGAGCCAGCGGGGAGTGCAAGGATTGAGCATCACAGCTCTCCTTCCTCAGGGTGGCAGGGTCTGTGCTGTGAATGGCAAAGCTAGTGGGGCTCGCCCACACCCAGGGTACTTGGTTGCCTCCGTGGAGGTGGAGACAGCTGCTGCACCCATTGCATGGGTGCAAGAGGTGAAAAAAAAGAAAAATCCCCTGTGGCAGGTTGATGCCTGACTCCCCACAGGTATGGCTCCTGGGCTGAGCATAAGGTAAGCCTCGGTAATTCCGGGGGATGGAGCTGGGGGGGGTCGAGCAGAAGGGGGCTGTTGGGGGGAGGTGTAGAAACAGCAGCTGTGTTAAAAAATTTTTTTTTTACAACAGCATGCATGAAATCATATGAGTACCTAAAGTACACTCCTTTTGGACACTATGCTAATTAAGACTGCTGAAGTATGCATTTTTTCTGTTTTTTTTTAAAGAAAAGTGGTTATGTTTACTAATCTATGAGAAATTACTGCTATTGTGTAAATTATGTAAATACTGCTGTTTCATAGCACCTGACCACCATGGACCACCATGCACTAATTAAGCAACTAGTTCCATGTACTTAAAATGAGATCTTTCATTCTGCTCAGCCACACCCCTTGAGGAAGATCAATTGGTTGAAGCTCTGGTGTGCCTAGTGTGTTTCAGAGTCTCCCTGAATTTTCCCGGAAAATGTTTTGTGGGCACTGAATTGAACTTTGTGATTTGCACTATGAATACAGTTGGTAAAACTGAGAATGCTGCCTGAGTGCTTTTGTTTGCCTGGAGCAATTAAGAGCTGGATCTAAGTGCACAACTTATTTTGTTGTGATTGCCCAGCAATGCAGTTTCCCTGCACCACTTGTTCGAGCAATGTCTTTATGTTCCTCTTAAGTATACATTTCTCACTGTAACTAAAAAAGAAGGTAACTTGATTATTAGAATTGTATGTATTTTATCATTCACCGATGGTTTATAATGTATGTTAAGATCTGTTATGTATGGGAATCGATTGTCTGAAAAATCCTCTTGTACCACAGTAGTGAGATCAGAACTATGGTATAAGAACATTCAAAAATTGTTTACCAGATAGTTTTAACATGACTACTGTTGTACTAAGATTTTCTGACTTCAGAACCTTTGTGCCAGCTGTGCTCATGCTCAGCTTTTATTTTCCGAGAGTGTACTTTCTAGAGTTTATGATCCCTAACTGGGAAAGTGTAATGTTTGCTGTTTCACTACCATGACTGTTACCAACTGATAGAGAGAGTGTAATTAACATGTTGGCAAGTAAAGTGATCTAATTTAATCTAGTTTCTGTAAATATTTGTGGGGTAACCATACACTATAAAAAAAACAATGTACAGCTGTTATGAGATCATAGGACTGCTTAATCTTTTGCTCTCAAGGCCACTAGGATGTCATAAAAAGGCCCTCAATAGGAATACAGTTTTTTTGTGTATGGTTGCTCATATACTGTTCTCTAAATGGTGCACAAAATTATTAGTGTCTTAGAAGTACATAGATGATAAGTGCTACCTGAAGATGACAAATGGGGTGGTAATCATTTGAGTTCCTTGGCTAACAGCCATAATTTTGGGTGCAGTCATAGCAAAAACAAGAATGATTACCACTACCCATTTGTCATGATCAGGTAGTGGTTGTTATAAAAATTTAAATTCTGTTAAATTAAGGTTTGGGGGCAATGCTGCCTACCCTACCCTACAGCCATGGAGAGGGTAGAAACATAACCTTTTTTGTTTTGCCTCAAATATGCCTGCCTCAGTGACACATTCAGAATGACAAAACTGCAACATAATGCTCCCAGACAAGCCAATCAACCTGATGATGTGTTCAGGAGTGTTAATACAGGATTGAATTAGGGTGCTCGGATAGCCATTTTTGGATTCCAGTCCTAAAGTTAGGATTTTTAGATCTAGGTGCTAAAATTAAAAATTACAGTATTGCTGATAGAATGTTTATGCTAGGATTAAGGGTTTTAGAATTTTCATTCCAAAATCCAAAACTGATGTTTTATGATAATTGGATTGGATTTAGATTCAGATTAGGATATGCTAAAATCCAAAAAATGAATCAGAGTTTGAGAAATATGACCACACCTAGGAAGAATCCTAGCAATTCTAACATATATTTACATTCTAAATACATTAGTATAGAGTTGCATCTTACAAACACAACAAAACAACCATAGGGAGTCATGAGTCGTGGGTCACTTCTCACATTGTTGATGCAGTTCATGACAGAAATCCTAATCTCAGCTATGTAGGAAAAACAGACTAACAATTTTCTTTGCACACACACACACACACACACACACACACATACACATATTCATGGCAAAAAACTCAGTTTAATGCATCAGTTAGGGTTGTTCCACAGTGACAAAAGTGAGGAAATTTGGTATTAGGATTGAGAGCCCCCCTTTGTACCTCACTTTCTGCCTGCGTTTTCCTAACCAGCAACAGGGTGTGCATGTAGTCATCGGCCCTAACTCTCACCCCCATCACATGTGTAAACAAGCTGAGGTATAGAGAATGGGATGAGAGTTAGGACCGACGACTCCAACGCACGCCGCTGCTGGTTGGGGGGGGCGGTGTGGTGCAAGGGGGGCTTTCAACCCTAGCACCGAATTTCCTTGCTTTTGTCACTGTGGAACAACCCTAACTGATGCATTAAACAGAGTTTTTTGCCATGAATTTCCCTTCTTTTTGAGAATGAGGACTATAAATATTGAATAGGATGTGCTCCCACCACGTGATGTGTTGTGACATAGTAATGGTAACTGCAATGCAAATGCAAGTGCTAACAGTTACGCACATGTTGACGCAAACGGAAATGGTAACGCAAATGTTAATAGAAACGCAAGTGCAAAGTGATGCCAAAGTGAACAGTGATGTAAACGGAGATGCTATCGCTCACGGAAATGCAAGTGGTAATGCGCACGGTCACAGTACCACTACTGTAAACGCAAATGTTAACTGTTACAGCAATAATAATGCCAAAGGGAACAGAAACAGAAAGGCAAACACAAGCGTGTATGAAAATGCAAAGCGTAATGCACACGGTCACGGTACCGCAATTGCAAATGCAAATGGTAATGGGAACAGCAAAAATAACGCCAAAAGAAACAGAAATGGAAAGGCAAATGTAAGTGCATATGGAAACACAAACCTTAATGCGCACGGTCATGGTACTGCAATTGGAAATGCAAATGGTAACAGTGACAGGTAAAATAACACCAAAGGAAACAGAAATGGAAACGTGAATGCAAGCACGTATAGAAAACAAACCATTACACTCATGGTCATGGTACCGCAATTGTAAATGCAAATGGTAAAGGTAACAGAAACAATAACGGCAAAGGAAACAGAAACACAAATGCAAACGCAAGCGGGTATGGAAATGCAAACCGTAATGTGCACGGGCACGCAATTGGAAACGCAAATGGTAACGGTAACAACAATGATGATGCAAAATGAAAGACAAATACAAATGGAAGGGTGGCCACAAACGCAAATGGTAATGCGCATGGTAACGCAAAGCAAAACACAAACAGAAACAGTACTGTAGACAGAAATGGTAACAGTAATGCAAACACAAGTGCAAATGAAAATGCAAAGGGTAACGCACACGGTGGCGTACACGGGAACGGTAATGCAAACGGGTATGGAACCTCAAGCAGAAACGGTAAGGGTAACAGTAACGTAAGCACACACCCTAGTTTTCCCCAACAGCTGCATAGAGAAACACAGTGAGTACAAAGAAATGTATGCATAATAATGGGGCTCGGAGAGAAAATGAGGAGTTGGAATACTAAATTGCTTATATCTCAGGAACCGTACGACGTAGAAAAAAACATTTTTCATATGGATTATGACTGTTCTGGCTAGTTTTGTACTTAGCCCCCATGTAGGGGGCTAAGCATTTTTCCAACAAAAAGTCTGTATCTTGCATTATTTCCGAGATATGGCCCCCGAAAGGCATGGCAGACACCGTAATGTTATCCTATGGGAAAAAATATGAAGTTCGCAGATCTGTAACTTTGCCACCCTGTAATATTTGTTCTCCAAAAGGCACATCTGTGAGATGTTGGCTGCCTTCCCTCCAAATTTCAGCCCAAAAGACCAAACCATTCTTTTGCAGCAGGTGGCAAAGAATTCCTGTCATTTGGCCATAGCTTAGAAAAGTAGTATGTCGATTTGCTAAAGCTTTCTAATGAGGCTCTATGAAAGTGTCGCAAGTGCGACACTACTTTTCCCCAAAATTTGAAAACATTTCGTGGTGTTTAACCCCAAAATAAAGACATGGCTAGCATCCTCAGGGTCCAACTAGGTGAACACAAAAAGAATTGTGTTCCTAGAGGGTCCCAATTTTAAATGCCAAGCATTTTTCTGATCACTAACTGAAAACAAAATGGTGGATTTGCAACACTACTAGGGTCATTTGCGACACTAAAAATGCATTTGCGAAAGTGTCGCAATTTTTGTTAACTTTTCCCATTGACTTCTAATGGGAATTTTTTTTTTAATAACTTTCGAACTGTTCAATATTTTTTCACAAAATCTTCAAAAGGCACATCAAGGACCCCGGACACATTTTCTCTGAAGTTTTTGGACTAGTCACGCAAACTGTGTGACCTGTAGGCACGAGCAAAGAATGTGCAAAAAAACATAAATATGCACATGAATGTCACTTAATAACTCCGCAGCTGTATACCCGACTGGTACAAAAGTTGGCAGATCCCAAGATCTATGATTATACCCCAAGCTTGCAAAATTTCAGGCAAATCCATTGAACGGTGGCAAAGTTATTAAGGTGCAAAGTTTCACCATTTAACCTTAAATGGTGTACTCAACCCTAACTATGGTAGCATTACCATGCTACCATAACATATATATATATATATATATATCCCTTATTTCCCCTTACCTCTGTACTAACATTGCTTATTTATCTTTTAGATAATTCCTGAAGAAGACCTGTGGTCGAAATTTTGATTCCAACTTAACTTTATTTTCTATTTTCAGTGTGTATTTAATATTACTATTTTGTTTTGATTTCAGACCACACACTCATGCAACACCTTGTTTTTTGGAGACTACTGTTTAATGTTATATGTGTGTGTGTATATATATATATATGTGTGTGTGTCTGTGTGTGTATAGCCCCATGAGATAAAATTCTCATTGAATGGAATGTCATGAGAAGGCACAAAAGACCAAAACAGGATATATAGTACTTGAATTATAACAGATTATTTAAAACATTTGCAAACATGATGAAGGCCAATCATCACTGCAGAGGAGAATACAGACAGTGTTCTATATACTGAAGTAGTAAACCACATATAGAAAAGGGCATGGAGAAACATACACACTGGAACTGTGATTCTATCAAGTAACTTCGATGACATCACAAATCATAAGAGTGAAACTCAAGTGGTCTGATGTCATCAGAATCCTGAGATGAAATCATAGTTTAGTTGTGCTGTTTGCCTCAGCCATTATTTTTAGGGGGTATGTTAGAACATTTTTCTGCAACCAAAATAAATGCTAAACATTAGTCAGATAACATTTAATTTTGAAACCAGACAGTGAAGGAAAAATAAACTTTTTTTTTTCATTTTTGCTTGGAATAGCCTGCCAGAAGAAGCAGTGGGGGCAAGCACAGTGGAAGGGTTTAAGCATTTATGGGACAGGCACAAAGGAACCTTGAGAGGGAAGGGAGTGATTAAAAGTCATTGATCACATAGGGTCAGTGGTCACATACACTGTTTAGGGCCTATGGGCAGACTGGATGGGCCTAGCGGTCCTTATCTGCCGGCAATCCTTACGTTTCTATGGAAGCAAATTTCTACAGATCATCGCTTTTTATCTCAAACAGATGGGTCTTTCTGCAAATAGGGTGGGTGAATGCAAGTGCAGTTGCAGACACAACACCCAGTTGTGATTACTACCACCATTTTGAAAATCCTACTGCTACTCTATTTATAGTAGAGTAGCAGTAGGATTTTCTGTTCCAACATCTGTTTCAAACAATTTTACCTCAGCCAGTCTAGACCCCAGGACTGCAAATTTCAGTTTTTGTGTCTCTTTACATGTAAAATTTCAAAATGATCCATTTTTTTGGTTTTTAAGTATTCAAGTGCTAAACTTATATACTTTTATATGATTAGCTCCTTCAATTTTTGCCAAAGGATAGAGGAAAAAAATTACAAAGTGTCAGGTGTGAAACTTATAGTTTTATTAGATATCATAGCGTAAAAGGCCCTTTTTGGAGTTTTGGTAACAAATGTTAATTAGTTTTAGTGATTAATTGACTGCACATGCCCAGTTTGCCAAAAAAAAAAAACAAAACAGAAAAAGCTGAAATAAGTGTTGATTTTTGTTTTCAAGTTAATGTTCTATATGACCAAAAACTTTATGGTAAGATTACTTTTTAAATACTGTACTATACTTAAATGTTAAGGGTGAACCATTAGTGTTTGCAAAGGAGCGTTAGTACACTGGGAGTCATGCAACGTATTTTTTTAATTAATTGCTTATTTGTTGTCTTTGATTAACAATGAAAATGTTGGATATCAGCTAATCAGGTATTATATCACTCAGCATTCATGTGGATACAAACACTGAAGGGTGAAGATGTTCCTTCCAGCAGGGGATGTTTTTTTATTTACCATATTTTAAACAATTAAAACTAGGGTTTGGGGGCTTTGAGTGTGAGGAGGGGGTTTATTGGCAAGAGGGTGAAAAAGGGTGTGAGTGTTTGTGTTATGCTTTTCCAGGGATAGGGAGGGGAGTGCTGGGGCGAGCTTACTTTTACCAGCCAGAGGAAGAGCACAAATACTGGCAATTACATTTTTAAACCTTTTTGCAGGGCATGGGAGGAGGAGCAAAGTCTCTGCCTGGTAGTGGGATGTCTGAGGGGATATTATTTAACAACATCTTTCCTGGTGGGAGAGAGGAGAATGACTACTAACCAAAGGGTGGGCTGAATTTTTTGTTTTGTTAATTAAAATATCCAGTCATGCCATTCTGCATAATTCTTTGAGAGCAAGTGGTACTTTACTCAATGAAAACTGTGTGACATGGCACTTCCCCCACCTCTGCTTGCGTAGTGCCACTGTATGTAGTTTTTGCTGAGGAAAGAACTAGGCAAAGTCTCATAACACACTTCACATAGTCAAGCAACTTTGCAAAGTATTTTGTGAAGTGAAGTTTCATAGCTATGCACATCTCAAGTCAATAATTTGAACTCCAGACAGTTCTCGAAAGAAATAACTTTTTGTTACCTACATGCAGTGTCTGTCCTGTTCACATCCATGGCTACAGGGCTATAGAGACACAAACAAAACAAACTGTTAAAGTAGGGTTGTTGAGAGCAGACTATAGATCGAGGGAGTGCTCCTGATTAATCAGAGCACTCCTTTTTTCTGCATACAAGGTACTGTTATTCTGTAATGAGTGTCTCCTGCACAGGTGCCCTGGAAATGGGATTATTTGGGGAGGTTTTTTAACATTTTAATACATGATTGAGTAACCTCGGTCAATAAAATAACAATAAAGTATGGCATGGGAGATTACTCTTACAGTTATAAAAGTGATCTCGTGCATTCTTATGGTATCAGAACTACTCACCTACAATTTGTGGTTCTCATAATACAGACTGATGCAGTGCTCCTGACTAATCAGAGTGCTCTCTTTCCATGCAAGTAAGAAATTCTTACTTGCATGTATAATGTATAAAGAGTGTCTCACATGAAGTTGCCCTGGAAATGGGCACTTTGAGGTAGGATTTTAAAATGTTTAATACATTATTGATCACTTTCAATAAATGATAAATTAATGACATCCCCTGAAACCAAAGGTCTTACATTCTTAGGGTGTCAAAAAAGCTCAGCTTTGGTTAGTTATTCTCTTGCCCTAAGAATGAATGTCAAACCACTTTTACAACTGTAGGTGGTCTCTAAGAGGATTTATTAACAGACACTCTTAGAATACACTTGAGACCACAGTCACAAGCAGAAGAGTAGGCTCTGTTGTGATAAACACATATACATTATTTATAAAATAATGTATAGGAATTGGTGCTGGGAGCTGTATGTAATGAGTTATTTGCACGCAAGCACACACTTGTAATGTGGCCCTCTCAACCTCTAAAAAGCAAAGCAAACACCAGGAGGGATCTGCTTCACAAACCTCTCAGCATAGGTCAACCCACAGTGGAGAAAAATGACTCATTTACTAGTAGACTTTTTAAATAATGTATCTCTGAGTATCCAGTCACAACATGCCTAGGGTGTGTAAGCTCGATGTTTCGTGGTTGATTGCTAAGGTTTACCTATGCCGATGCGACAACATTGTTGTTGACGTGCAGCATGGAGACATCCTGGATGTCGACAGGTGAAATTTCGCCTGTCAGGCATTGGTCTGGTTTCTATCGGGGGGGCTGCACCCCAACCCCCCCATGTGGGAGGCTGTGCCCCCCACATGCCCCTTCTTAAGGATTGTTAACTCCAGTCAGAGTTAACATGAACGGGGGGGTGAAAGTCAGCAAAAGGGTAAAATTTCACTGGCAAGTCACCCATAGCAACATTTTCTATTCTTGTTGAAAATGTCACTGTAGGGGATTTCACTGATGGAGTTTCACCCTTCCATTGGCATACCAGTTGCTAACCACTTCTTCAGGATAATGGGCCCGATTCTAGAAGAGTGGGGCAAGTTGCCGCCGAACACTACTTGCACCACTTGCAACTGCAACAATGACCTTGCGCCCTATTCTAGAAGGGGCAGGGTCTCCACAGCAAAGTCCTGGGTGATCATGCATAGTGGCCAGGTATGCCAAACTGGGGCACACATGGTGAGCATGTCTCAAGCTGCACTGCATGCAACTGCCACCCCTGCCTAGCTTGCCACAAGGGGCCCATAGGGCTGCCACCCTGCCCTGAAACACCCCAGGCAGATACCCCATGTGGCGGCGCTGCCATCCCCCACCCATGCTCTGCACCCCGAGTCACTGGCCACAAATGCGCAATAACCATCCATGGTAGTTTAGTGCCCCATCATCATATTATAAATAAACGACTATTACCCTGTGTAGTCAATGGCCCCCTAATCAAATAAATAAAGAAACATCCTCAATTTCGATATTCAGTGGCCTCTCGATCAATACAACAACAATAATCATCTTCTGGTAGCCCAGGTTTTCATTTTCAAAGAAAACCACCTAGCATCATTACTAATTATCTTCTTAGTCAAGTATTGGTACAGTTTCATTTTCTCACCTCCATGTTATTTGAGCCCCATATGGTTGCCACTGTAAAGACACGTACAGAAATTCAATTTCTGAGCATGTTCTTTACAGTAAAGCTACCATACGGAACTCAGTCGGCAGTGGACCATGGAGGTGAGAGGTGGGCTGTGCCAGTCGCCAGCTGGGGATGGGTGGGGGGTGCTGGGTAGACTGGCATGGCAGGGTGGGGGTGGGAAATACTAGACTACCAGGGAAGTGGAGTTATTTATTTAATATTGAATGGGGGCCATACCAGACTACCAGGGTATTAGAGTCATTTATTTATATTATGTTGATGGGGGGCACTAGACTACCATGGACGGTTATTGCCGCATTTGCAGCTGGCGCACTGTGGTTTGGGGCACAGGTGGGGATGGCAGCACCACCTTGTGGGGCTTGTGCCAATGGGTGTTTCAGGGGATGGGGGTATGGTTACCTGCAGTCTCAATTGGGGTCTGGCCGACATGGGGGGGGTGACATGGTGGCATGTCAGCAGGTGGGTTCACGGACCCCCGGGCGAGTTACACCAGCTAATTGCTGGTGTAACTTACGTTGATGGTTCTCTTCCAGGGTCCTTGTAGAATCCCAATATTGGGGACTTGTTGCTGCCCTTCTGGAATTGGCGCACTGCTGCGTAAACCCCTAGCACCATGTTGCAGGGTTTCTAGGCATAACTGGGGCGTAACTGGATGTTTACGCAAGTGGCCTGCGCTATGTCGCATGCCACTTTGTAGAACTGCACATGTCGCAAGTGCTAGTGTAAGTTGCTACATGCGCCATTCTACATGGCGCAAGTGCTGTTACACCAGGCATAACTGTACTAGAATCGGGCCCCATGCCTAAAACATAACACCATACTGAAATAAAACTTTTTTTCAGGAGACATCATGGCGTTGCCTCAGCAGCTTGCATAGTTTTAATCTGTGCTACAGCTTTTCTGGCTAAAGCTTTAATTCTTGCAAATAAAACATTTCCCTAACCTGATTATGGATATAAAATGCACTGAGCATTCTTCCACCACTATGGGATCTAGTGTCCAAAACATAATAATCCAATATGCTTCACTCTTGGGAAGTACCTTGTTGACATTGTGCCCTCTCAGAGTGCAGTCTACCTGTTCCAATCCTACAAAATATAAACATGCTATACTATGTTTAGCTAATTTAAAATGTCTTCCAAGTGCTGAACTCTCGCCCCTTGCACCTATTGAGACGTTTGTCTCCTTAATTCTCTGTCTTACTGTCCTTGATGTTTATCCTACACAGGCTCTATCACAAGGGCATTTGATCATATAGATCACTTCCTCTTTCTGACATGTTATAAACTCCTTTATCCAGATTTCTTCATTTTTGTATGGATTACGTACGCTCTTTGTTTTTCTGGTATTGTTACAATTTTCAGAGAAAAAGTTTTGTTGTTCATCAACCAGCCACACTTATTTTGTATAAATTCTATTTTCTTTTATTTGCTGCTTTATTATGGACACAGTGATCTTCTGTGGCTTGATGTTTTACCCAACTCTGGGCTTCATCAGGGGCAAGGATCTGCTGTTCAATCTCACACATAAATCCTCTTTATGTTATTTGGTAACCGTTTTTCATTTTTAGTCTTGCTCCTATGTCCTGGGCTTTGTCTCGTGCCATTTCAAAAAGTTGTAGGAGTCTTAGAACTTTTTATGTGTGAGATTGAACAGCAGATACTTGCCCCTGATGAAGCCCAGAGTTTGCTGGTTGATGAACAACAAAACTTTTTCTCTGCATCTTGGAATCCGTACTACCAGCCCTCAATATAAACTTTTAGGAGTTATCCGTAACCAAAAGGTACCCACCCAATGAACCTTCTCTCATTATTACAATTTTGACATGATCCACATGAGTGGAAGCCTAATATTGGTAGGGAGTCTGGAAACAGAGCTCCCCTTTGAGGAGTTGTTTTGTTAAATGAGTGTATAATCCTACTGCCTAGGTTTTTCAACCTCTTGGTTATACTCAGGTAAGGATTCAAGGTTTTAAAGATTGAATTATAATGTTTTGTCTAGTCTGGTCTATCTCTCAATTAGTTTAAATGCCCTTTATAGTTTCCTTCATCCATCCATTTACTTAGCCTTTTCTGAAAGCTGTCTGTATCTTTGCAATTCACTGTATCATGAGGAAGATTGTTCCATAGGTAGCTACTCTTTGGGTGAAGAACATTTTCCTATTGTTTATTTTATATATCAAATAATGCATGGCGTAATGTGTTTAATGAGCATTAACAGCCCCCCCACGGTGTTGGATGACACATAAACCCCTAGAGTGAAGCTTGAGGTGTTTAATTAAGCATCCAACACTAAGGGGTGTGTGTAAAATCTCAAGTTCAACACAACACCCCATGTTTTATTTTATATAATTGTGGGGAACATTTTCTCACCACAGCAATTATATAAAGTAAAACAGCCGCAGTCCAGTCCGGTTGAAGCCCATGGATGATGCGCTGTCTGCAGTCAGGAGTTAAGCAGCTGCTAAACCCTTTTCTCTTTTTTTTAAAGTATTAAGTATCTCTTAAAGTATTTTGACAAAGCATCTGGCTGCTACTCGCCTCCTTTGGTTCCCAAATCCTGCTCCCATCTCCTCCTCCCATTCCTAATTTCACTTCTTTCTGTCATTCTGTATAATGCCGATTCTTATGTTGTAATAACACTGCTACTGTATGTATGTACTTAAATTGTTAGTTCTTCCTATGTCTGTTTGTAACCCTCCCCAATGATGTGGAACCATTGCAAATGAGCTAATGTGCTCAAAGGTATTTTGTAATCCAAGCTTGAATAAATGAGTGAATGAATAAATAAATGCATAACTAAATAAATAAACAAACAAATAAATAATCCAAGTAGAATTGGAGGAATTACTCCAGGAGGTCAACTGCTGGAAAGTAATTTCTTCAATTTACTTACTGCCGAACGACACTGAGTGATAGTGGTGGTGAAGTGTCCAACACTGTGAGAGTGGAGAGTTGAGGCAGGTGCATGCATGGAGCGATGGAAACCCAGCTGTATTCACCATTATAACCCACCGGTTATAATGTCAAATTATAACTGGGTTTTCCTAATGGAGAAAATGCTCCCCAGTTGTTATAATGATTTAATCTAAGCTGTTTATTATGATTTCATAGTGTGTACTGTTCCTGCCCCCACTGTAAATTAAAATTTTCCATTAGATCTCTGTTGTTATGTATATTATAAGAGTAATAAATCTCTTCTTATGCCTCTCCTTTCCTGACTGTGTAATCCTAATTATACAATGGCAAGAAAAAATGTAGCTTCCCGATTGGTCAATCTGGCATTGTAGCCGTGATGTTATCCTGGCATAACATTACGGCTCTAGTGCCAGCACAGTGATTACCACATGTCAGTTAAAAAAACCCATTGTTCTGCTGCCTATGAGCAGTTTCCCCAGTCCCTGCTTTGCCAATCGGCGCTGCGATCGCACAACTGGACACCCACCCCAACATCTACCATAACTCCAGAAGAAAAATGGCACAAACACCCACAACCATCATGCAATAATGAAAAAGACCAAAATGTCCCTGTTTTTCTTTTTAAAACAGCACATCTGAGATCCATAAGCACAGTGAGCACCCTCCTCGATCAGTCAGTGAGCAAGCGAGAAACCGTGCTTTCTAACAGTCATCGCATGGTTTTCACTCCCTCGCTACCACAAAACACTTTCCTCCTGTCCTCCTCAAAAGAAGAATTTTAGCACAAAAAAAATACCCCAAAACATTATCAGAGCCATGTCCCTACCCACATACAGCAATCCTTAGAAGAGCATAAGGCAGGCCATAACTGAGTGGGGGTGGGGGGGCAGCCTTCTCCAACGCTACCACACAAAGGGACTGCACGAATTAAATAAACAAAAAAAAGGCAAACCCCAATGGAAAAATGCTGATTTGGGACCCATATAGCTAAAACTGGCACTAGTGGCAAAGATTGCTACCAGGGGCACAAAGCCACACCAAAACCGGGCAGCTCCACCAACTGGCTAAACAAGAAAACCACACTATTTTTTCATAATGTAATCCTACCCATTACAACAAATTACAAAAAAAAAAATATATTTTTAATATATATTTCTATCTTTTTGTTTCTTTGTTTATTTGTTTTACAATTATGCCACTGTATAATAGGAATAATACACTCCAGGGTGTGTGTCATGCTGGGATAACATCCCTTCGGGGTGATTAGTCGCACTCGGCCTGTGGCCTCATGCCTAACCACCCCAGGCATGACATTATCCCAGTACAACAAACACCCTGTCATGCACTGTTCCTTTAGTAATTTATTCTTTCATCATATGTTAAGTTTTCTAATCCCCAGACTATCTTAGTAGCCTTATGCTGTATTCATTCAATTGTAATGTTTTTCCCTATAGTTAGGCCTTCTCAAAACTGTGAACCATAGTCTATAATGGGTCTGACATATGAACGATATATTGGCATTACTATATGTTCTGATCTATTTTTGAACTGGTGCTGTATTACTATATGTTCTGATCTATTTGTGAAGTGTCTTCTTATTGTGGGATTCTCCAAGGGGTGGGAATAATGCACCAGAGGCACATATCCCACCTGTGTAGCCCCACACCCACAGAATGATATGCAGTGGCCATATTCATGGCCATTAGCCACCATGTTGACCCTTCCATTGCCCTGCCCCCTGGTGCATATGTACACTGGGGCACTTCCGAGAATGCAGGTGGGCATCCAATGGGATGCCCAGACCCTGTCTGCCACTGGATCCCTTGCACCTGCGGGGTGCCATGGTAGTCATATGGCCATGGAGTGGCTGGGGCATCGAGGTGGGTGGGGTCCCGGTCGGCTGCCCCCAGCTGTCTATGTGGTACCTGAGGGCTGAGGCGATATGTTGGGGGGTTCTCAGTGCTCCTACAACTCCAGCACGGCTGGTGGCGGCATGCTGGAAGGGGTGTACCAATTATGTCTGGGTCATGTTGGCATAGCCTGTGGCCCCCTTGCCCGACACTCTGTGCTTTCAAGAATAGCAGGGAGCATGGGCACAACCCCTGCACCACCCCTGGACTGCCCCGTGCAGAGATCACCGGCAAGCCGGAGGATCCAGCAGATGTCAGCCCCATGCCTCTTTGGAGAATCAGGCACAGGGAGTGCAGTAGCTGTGGAGTGTCTACGCGGCCTGTAGCCACTACACACCTTAGAGAATAGCCCTCATTGTGCTTAGTAGGAAGTTAGCTTTATTGAAGATTATACTAACCTGATTTTTGCTTTTTGGCCAGGGGTAAAATACAGTCCCAGGTCTCTTTCACGTGTAGTAGTTCTTAGGATAATTCTGTTCCTATAGTAGCCCATTTTAGTGTATTCTTACTAAGGTGCATACCAGTGCATTGATCAGTATTAAATGTCATCTTCCTTTTTTCAAACTAATCATCTGTTTTTTGCAAATGCTGCTGTAGCTTTTTAACGTGTTGCTGTGCATTGACCCTCTCACCAGTCTTGGTATCAATTATCTGCAGATTTGTTGCAGAGATATCTGACATCACTGCGCAGAATCCCTATATATAGTTCAAATAGTGCGGGCTATCGCACTGATTCCTGTGGCACCCACTGCTGATCAGGCCCTCATTCGATAAGTGGCCCTTGATCCTGACTCGCGGCTGTGAGTTTCTTGCCATGGTGAGATCTAATTAATGATTTCAGTATTTAAACCTATGTCGATCATTTAGTAATAAGGCACTCGTGATACTACATCAAACGCATTACTAAAGTTGTGAAACATAATGTCACCCGAGCATCTCTCATCTAGATCTTTACTTATTGGCTCATACAAACCCAGTAAGCTTGTTGCACAGTATCTACCTGCTTTAAATCCATGTTGTACTACTTCCCTTACACCTTTAGTTTTGAAATCCAGTTTAACTTTGGTCTCAATAAAACTTTCCAAGTTTTGTCCTACTATAGAAGTGAGACTCATCGGGTGGTAATTTTTGGGTCACTATTTCTCTCCCTTTTTTTGTGTACTTTATTTTTATTCAGTCTTCCACTGCGTACATCATAGAATAAAAATACATTCGAGTGATAGCAATCTCAGAACATTAGAGTAGATAATACAAATACAGGATTTACTAGCACTGTAGTTACCTCATAAGGAGGGGTCTCATTTACTCCAGTGAATTATGTATCTAAAGTAGGTATTAAGAAGAGACCATTGCAGCATGCTCAGGGACTAAAATCGATAAGATTATCCTAACAATCACCTAGGTGCAAAGCACCCACTAACACAGCAAGTGTTTTATGAGTCCATGTAAGTCTGATAAAGGGAAAAAGCATTTAAGTAAATGACTGCACTTTTACAGAGCAAACTCCTAGAATATTCATTACTTTATCTTAATTCAAAAGGCATTATTCCTTCAGATTTATTTAATCTCAGACTACTAAATTACTATAATCTGTTAAAGAAAATAAGAGGGCTTCAGTCATGTAAACTTATAAGACATTAAAAAAAATCAATGGCATAACTATGCCTAGTTAACCCCCTTAACTCCGTTATTAAGTAGTGATACATGCATCTTAACGAATTTTATAACGAACCAGTGAAGCTGGTGAACTTTAAAGATAGCTAGACTATCAGTCCTTAGGGGTAACAAGTCCTCTAACAATACAATACTTGCAATATAAACTTTTTAAATCAGTAGAGGATCCAGCTACTAAAAAAGAACAGATTAGACAGCATAGCATAGAGTCACTAGGCCCCTTCAGTCCCCGTCGTCATCTTCATCTGAGGATCTGGGACGGTGGACAAAGTCCTGTTTAATAATTTCTAGTCTCTTGCCTGCTTCTCCTGGATCAGAAAAGATATATGTCTTACCAGCATAATATAGCCTCAGTCTCGCCGGTAGTTGCAGCAAGTGGTTAATCCCAAGAGCGCGGAGACCAGCGAAAACAGCATCGAAGCTTTTCTGCCATTGCCTCGTGGAGTAATTCAAATCAGGGAAAAAGAAAATACGTTCACCTGCCTCCAATTTTAGTGGGCCCAAAGATTTAGCTGCATTCAGCACAGTGTCCGGAATAAGTGCCCCAGCTGTAACTATCATAATAGTGCGGGGAGTCTCAACTGGTGGTTTCCTTCTTGGATTTAAGCATAACCTTTAATGAGCTATCCCTGGAGGTCCAAGTTGAGCTGTTTAAGAATAAGATCCTGGACAAATTCCTATAGAGCTTTACCCTCCATAGCTTCCGGGACTCCCAAGAGCTGAAGATTATTAGCCCGCATGTTGTTCTCCAGGTTTTTAAGCCTGAGTCGGGTGGTCTTGTTCTCGGCTAGGAATCCGGCTACCGCTGCTGCCGATGTGTTAGCTGAGTCCACCGCTATTTTGGCATCTGCAGCGACAGCATCCATTCAGGATTCCATTGCAGTAAAATGAGTACCCAGATTGTATACTTTTTTATCTAGATCCCTGATGGCTTGAAGCACTATATTGATGGAGGGTTCGGAGGCCCTGCTCCCTTCTGCTGCTAAACTGCTGCCATGTGGTGTTTCTACTTGCTGTCTTGTCTTGTTGGAGTCATGCTGTGTTTTTTGGCGAGTTTTCCCCATTCTGAGTGAGCAAAGTTCATTCCAGCTCGCAGTGGCAAGCCCAGCCTTCACTTTAATAAAGAAATTAAGTGTGTTTCTCAATAAAATATGCCTTTTTAAAGTATTCTCTGGAGGAGCTCCTGTAGAGTGCATCTACTCTGTCTGGCTGCTGGTCACGCCCCCTTCTCTCCCTTTTTAAAGATCAAAGCTACCCTCCAATCAGTAGGTGCTTAACTATTTCTTAGGGATATATTTAAAATGTGACTTAGAATACCAGAGGTCACTTCTGCTAATTCCTTTAACAGTGCTGGTGCCATCCCATCTGGTCTTTTCACTTAGTTTATATATATTTTAAAATATTTTATTATTTTCAATAACAAAGATCTGATAAGTCCAGAAAGCAGACTTACAGCATATACAAGCAAAACGATACAGAGCATACATTTCTTAACAAACAATTTTATCTCTATTACCTTTTTAAACGTTTCTTCTGAGAGAGAGAGAGAGAGAGAGAGAGAGAGATATTAATAATACTAATTCATGTGAATAGGGGAATCTCCAAAATGTGGCAGGGGAGGGAGGAGGCTGACAGTCTTCTTCCATGCAGCACCCGTTATATCATTGGTATTCTCTGCAGTATGTTAGAACCTTTCAAAGGACATACGGTAGTTTCCTGTAGGTTACATTCAACAGTCCCAAATGAGGGGGCAACTCACTTTTTTCATTATAAACATTGTTCATGTTTGCTTTCATATTAGCTTCCATGCTGTTTGTATTTAAGGAGTTACATGAAGATTTACTCACATCTTCTGTTATTTTGCTGGAGCAAATGTCAAGGATTAAATGAAGTACAGAGTCCCTCTCAGCAGCATGCTAAGAGTTTCTTTCCATATCCAGTTCCATTTTTGCAGTCCTGGATTCCTTTCTGAAGTTAGCAGAATGAGACTTGACCTATTCTTCCTGGTGTTCTGTCCAATGTATCAAGCTCAAGGTAGGATTGGAAAGAATTACTAGGGCAGTAGTTATCAGCATAGTAGGGACTTCCACTGGAGTTTGCTTTGGGGTTAGCACCTCAGACTGTGACAATGCCAGCAAGCCATCAAAAGGTACTGAAGGTAGAATAATGGAAGCATGATTTTTGTTTAAAGATTCAGTATGCTCCTTCAAACATCTGTTTCCAATGGCTAAGGTGTTCATGCTTGAAATCATGGCATTTTCATTTGCCATTTCAGCCTGAGACTAACCTGCAAACAGATCTTGCTGTCCTCTGCTCTCTGTCCTCTCAGTATCCTGCTGTTCAGGATTAAAGGTCTTTCCTTCAGACCAGTGATACTCTGCAAGGAACCATGGAGCTACATGCTGAGCGCCTGACTTACTGTCCTGATTAATGCGCTGCAGCTCCTCACCTAGCGATTTTGAGGACTGGGGCTATTGTAACTCAGTAAGAAGGAGACAGCTTCATATTACTCTTAGATGAAACTCCCAGCTGAATAGAGCAGCTCCTGTTGTAGCTAGGGGAAGCATACCGGAAAGCATCATGACCCCTTTTTCTGGCCATATTCATGAAATTTGGCTGGGGATGCAGAGGTATTCTTAATTTCCCTGGTAACTTTCAGTGGCTTACTTTTTTTTTGGTCTTTTTTCTCTCCAGGATCCCGCTGCCCCCCACTGTCCTCGAGGATCAGGAACCCCTCCCCATTGCCCCCATGACTTACCCTTTGAGGCAGGGGTTGGGGGGTGCTCAACCCACTAGCACAGAGCCAGCTCAGGAGGTGTCCTCTCAGGGCCACTCACTGGGGGGGGAGCCATTGTCATCCTGCATGGTGGGACCACTTTTCCCAGTCTTTTTCTTAATGTGGTGGGGAATGTGCAATGCCGCCAGTGACACACTGTGCATGTGTCTGCATGCCATACATCGGGCAGCTGCTCCACCTCCACCCCCACATTGTGGGACATGGTCTGCCAGCCCCCAGCCACCACTAGGCATCAGGCAAGTGCTGGTCCATGTCTCCACCCTCCCCTGGGAGAGGAGAGCTGTCCTCTGGATGCTCAATTCTCCTTCCCCAGCCAACCCCTGGTGACCCACTCGCACTGCGAACATGGGTCACGGCATGGCAGGAGATAAGGCAGTAATGCCTCAACCCTCCACACCACTGGGTCAGCTTCAGTGGCTTACTTAAAGCCAATAACTCAGACTGTGGCTGTGGATCCTGTTCTGTGGGTCAAAGTCGGAGGATACCAGCTTGGGTTTAAAGTTTAACATAGATTGCTTCTGTATGGCAAGCAAGGCATACCCCTGATGTTTACTTTGCCTCTTCAGAGCAGGCATTTAAGAAGCTTTAGAGTCATCATTTTGGGGAGTCAAGATCCCAAACTTACATAGGGATATGATTCTGTATATCTCATGTTTATTCAATAAAGGTGGTTAGGTGGTTTCATCTGAATGTGGACAAGATACGAGAAACAACTCTCATATCAGAGTGGACACAGAGAGCTGCTTCACTCATAGCCTTCCATCCGTCATCTTTCCATTTTGTCCATATGTAGATTTTTTAGGTTGTTCGGTATTTTTTCCCTTGTAATTAGGAAAATGATTTCATTTGTGTTATACTGATGTGTAGAATTTCCCCATTTCTGAAAGACAGAGTTAAATAACTATTTTATTCTTCATCTATTTCTGTTTCCTTGGAGTGTAGACTGCCATTTATTGTTAACGTTCTAATGCTGTTTTCACCCGTTTTTTATGGAATTTATGTAACTATAAATGGCCTTCATATTTTGTTTGCTGCTTGCTAGCCTATTTTCTAATTTTTTTTTGGCAGAACATCTTTCTCTATTTGCATAACATGGTAACTTCTTGGTATATATGCATATTTCCCTGACAGGGTAATGTTTTGGCTTGTTTATACACTTAATTCTTACTTGCCAAACCCTCTAACCTTTTGTTAAACCATGAGGGCAACTTCCCTTGTTTGTTTTACACCTGTCAATTTGATATCTGTTTATTTCTTAATGAAATCAGTTTATCTCTCAATATATTCCAACATTCAGCTGGCCCAGTGCTGTGGAGGGCTTAGCACTGAAGCACCTTACCTTCTGCCATGCCAGTAACCCGGGTTCTGGAATGGACATGGGTCACTTGGGGGGTCTGCCAGAGGAGGGAGGATTGAGCATCCATAGGATAGCTCTTTTCCCTTGGAGAGGGGGATATTATGGCTTGCCACTTGACTGTCACCTGGAGGAATCCAGACAGCAGCACATGCAAGTCACACTGTGACAGAAGACATGCATTTAGAACACTGGGGATGTCTCTTTGTTCGAGATGGAGCTTGCACAATTTGCTCACTGTGCATCTGTGGAGGTCAGGGGAGAAAACAGAAGAAAATATGGAGGATGGGCTTGATGAAGCCCTGCCTGTCATGCTGTAGGCAGCTCAGTTGCTCTGAGTCTGGGGCAGACTGGATATATATGTGCGTGTGTCTGGAGAGGAGGACGGTCCTCCCTCTGTGGCCCACTGTGGGGGGGGGGCTACCCATAGGAGATGTGATCCCTGACCATGGAGGAGACTGGAGACAGCTGTGACTGACTGACAGAGGACAGGGCTGAGGAAAGCCACTCATCCATATATATTCCAACGTTCGCTGGTATTTTTTCCTTTAATTTCAGACTCCCATTTCCATGCTTTTAGTTCTTCTTTTCTATTATTATAATTGTCAGTAGTATAATTGTAGTCTGTTGTCTTTCCTTTATTAAAGTTAAACTTCTTTCCACTGTTACTTCCGTTGTAACATTGTCACTGGTACATAGTTGCTCCCTAAGTTTGTACTTAATACTGCCATCACAATTTGTTAGTACCAGGTCAAGAATATTTGCCCCTCTTGTAGGGGTTTTTGCTATTTGTCTCAGGCTGCACTCCCTAACTGTATCCAGAATGATGTTAGCCATTATTCCATCAGCTTCATTTTTGTCCCAGTCCATTTCAGGGATATGAAAGTCCCCTAAAATTAATACCTGGCCATTGTCCGTATATTCTTGTATCTCAGTAATGAAAGCTATGAATTTGCCTCTGCTTATGTCAGGTGGTAAATAACTAGTTCCTTGTATCTGGTTGTTGGGTTTAAGATTTGACATTGATGTACGTATTGACTCAATGGTTTTGTCATTGTCACATATGTTAAGATTTCCAAAAGTGAGATGTTCCTTCAGAGATAGTGCTACTCCCCCTCCTCTTCTCCCCTTTCTGTCTTTGTGTGTCAGGTTCTACCCTTCAATGTTTTTGCCCCATTAATCCTCTGGACCCCACCATGTTTGCAGCTACATTGGGTTTGCCCTTCGAAAGTAGTATTTTAAAAGTGTCAAATTTGTTAACCAGGATTCTGACATTTGGAAAAACAATTTTCATATGTTTCTGGGATTTGGTTGTTTTAGCAGTTTTTCCCCCCTATAATTCTAAGGTCTATCTCCTTACCGCTGCTTAATCACTAATGATTTCATTTTAAATGCTTCTGCCCCCTGCTGGTCAGTTTGTTGTTCTCACCAGTGATTTTTTAAAGGAAAACTGCATGTTAAAGTCAGGAAAATATATTTTTTACCATCCATTGTGTGTTCTTAGTTCATCCCAGTGTTATTTTTCAGCTCAGGCTGTGTGAGGTGTTTTCCTAACTTTCTCTTGCTATTTTATGGCCCTTGGGGGCTGCCATTTACCTTTCTTTTATTGCTTCTTGTCCCAGATAGTCTTCCCAGAGTGCCCTCTGCTCTGAGGTCTAATAGCCCATGCATCGAACAGTGTCTTGTTACAGTGTCTGTATCAGTAGCACTCATCGCTGCATGCAACCTGTATATAAACTGCTACTTTGCTTAGACTCGTGCTCTCCCTACCCCTTTTATTCGACATATACAAGCTGCTCCTTAAATATTTGAAGTTGAATGCAATAATACGAGCTGGTATTAAGAACAAAACAGGATGAAATCATGCAGAGGGCTTCTGGTGCAGATCACATGAACACAAAAATACTGAAGGTTGCTTAGCCAGTGGATGACAACTGCTTAAAAAGGATTACATTGGTCTACAAGCATAAATCTTCTACGCAGGACACAAGCAACTGAATCAAAAGTACAGAATATGTTGAATAAAAGTGGGAGGGAGACCACGAGTCTAAGCAAAGTAACAGTTTATATACAGGTTGCATGCAGTGGTGAGTGCTGCTGATATAAACTCTCTCCTCTGCTATGCCCTGGTTGGGGGGGGGGGTAAATTAGCATTGCTGGAGCAGACAGACTTGTTAGTTGTGCTCCATGATGTTTGCAAACCATAGAAACCATTCCAATGCTCCATATATTATTTCAACTTGTGGCTACTATAAACAGTACAGACACTGTAACAAGACACTAGTCAGATGCATGGGCTATTAGACCTCAGAGCAGAGGGCACTCTGGGAAGACTACCTGGGACAAGAAGCAATAAAAGAAAGGTAAATTGCAGCCCCAAGGGCCATAAAATAGCAAGAGAAAGTTAGATAAAACACCTCACACAGTCTGAGCTGAAAAATAACACTGGGGTAAACTAAGAACAACCAATGGATGGTAAAAATGTATTTTCCCGATTTTAACATGCAGTTCTCCTTTAAACACTGTGGGCTGGATTTGCAATGACCAGATACTGAAGCATGGTGCTTGCATCAAACAGAAAATGATGCAAGGAGCAGGATGCTAAAAACTTGCATCAAGTCCAATTTTCCAATTCTGATTGCATCAAAAACTGGTCTGCATCTGCATGACTAGCTTACATCGCAAAAATGCCTACGCTATGTCAGAAAGGATTCCTGCATGACAGAAATGATGCACCATCCCCTTATTTGAGAGCTTCAAAGAATGTAGGTCCTGTCCTTGTGCCTAAGGTGCATGCCACTGTTAGACAACCAGAGCTGGTCTAACTGACACTGGAGCATATAAAGGAGAGGGTAAATCCTGTAGAGGTTCGGTTCCAGTGCCAATTTCCCCTGCAGGACTAGTGTAGAGTGTTTCAGGGGATGAAAATGCCATTGTCTAGGCAGTTTCATCTGTCTTATTTTTTGACTCAGCTTGAGTCATTCTCACCCACTACATCATCTTTTGGACTCGGCTTGTGTCATTCTCTCCTAATGCATCATATTTTTGATGCAGTGAGCCTCTTGTATCATATTGGGGGACTTCACCACATGGAACACTTTTCTTGCAAGATACGGCACACAGTGTTTGGTGCACCTGGATTTGATGCAAAGTGGTTGTTTGATGCACCTTGCGTTGGTTTAAGAGTCCTTTGAAAATCTGGCCCTATGTTTTTATCATTCCAAAGTCATCACTAAAGTCAAAGTAATTTTGTCCTCTTTTCTCTGGTCTGTCCTTCTCATAAGCAATAGTTGTCTGTCCTCCATGTCGCACTTTTGCTCCATTATCACTTTTTTCTGAGTATCCCATCTCACAAAATCTTCTTTTCAAATCATCTGTTGCCTCACAGTAGTCCTCATACTTTGCATAGTTTCTTTGGGTCATACAGTGTCTTTTGGCCTTCACCATCTGTCTATATGGGATGCTGGTTATCGTTTCTTTTTTGGGAAAATTTGAGACATGCAGCAATAATGTTCAACTGTAAGCCTCAAACAGGGGCAAGGGAAAGGTGTGATATGGAGGATAGGCAACTACTGTTCATGAGAAGGAGAACCAGAGAAAAGTGGACAGAATTACTCTGCAGTAGGATTACAGACATATTTCACAAAATACCTGGCACAAGGGGAGTTCTATTTCCAGACTTCAAACAATATACATACAAGAAAAACAAAGAAGTCAGGATTTTGAGAGACATAGATACAACACTTGCATCCATATGTTGTATGTATGCTGCAACCCCACAAAATACATTGGGATGCTTGCAGCCAATTTTCAAACTTCATGACACATTTGCGACACTTGCCACTTTTTATGGTAGAATAAAAGATGCATGCATCAAATTTAGATGCATGCGCCATTATTGGGATGCAAGTTGCGGCAACAGTGCTGGGAAGTTAGACCACCTTTTAGGTGGTCTAACAGTCAGGGTGGATGTCATGCACCTGCATCCAAAAAACAAGTGTAGGTGTTTGAAACTCTTGTCCCATGTGTACATAGTCCATAGAAAAATGGAGAAACTCAGATAAAGGAGGTTATGACATGTCAGGCAGTGCAAGTGATCTTTATGACCAAATGCCCCTGTGATATAGCCTATATAGGCAAAACATAAAGTACAATAAGATAGAGAATTAATGAGTACAATAGTCTTATTAGGAGGGAAGATGAGAGTTCATCACTTGCAAGATATTTTAAATTAGCTAAACATAGTATAGAAAGTTTATGTTTTGTAGGATTGGAATGGTAGATTGCCCAACAAGGTGCTTCTCAAGAGATATTGAATTACTAGGGTTGGGACACTAGATCCCAAATATATTGTAAAATCTTTATTTTTATATACAGTAGGTAAAACATTTAGCACCATTAAGGCTACAGAGAGCCCTTATTACAGGATGATCCTGTCAGATGTAAAACATGCCGTGTTCAGAAATGTATAATATTGACAGTTGAGTTTAACATTGTAGCCCTAAACAGACAAATATCACTTACATATATTTTGCACAGCATACACACAAGTATCAAGTAAAGGCATTGGAATACTATGTTGTGCTTATTCTATCTAAAACACATACAGCTGAAGCTTAGCTCCTGTTCCATTGCTGTCCCAAATTGCTTTTAGTTCATTTTGGACTGCCTAAATGCAAGTTTTAAATTACTCCAAAAATTGGCAGCTTTGCAAATGTCAGTTTACCATAGGCAGATTTTGTTTCAGGCATTTGTATTTCTGAATATGGACTGAATGAAGAAGTAGACTCTGTGAAATTTTTATGCAAGGGACAGAAAAATGGGCCAGAGCCAGTCCGGTGGCTCTGAGGGTTGAGGCGCTGGATGCCACACCTCATGCCACACCGGCAACCCGGGTTCAGGAACAGACTCAGGTCACTCAGGGGTTGGCCAGGGTGAGGAAAAATTGAGCATCTGCCAACAGCTCTCCTTCCCCAGGGGAGGGGGACAGTGCAGTGCAGTGCACTGTAGACTGACAGCCAGCAGTGGCTGGGTGTCAGCACTGGTGAGCTGCCTAGAATGTAGAGGGCCCATTTCCAGGGCGTTAGATTGCCTCTGTGGAGGCAGAGACAGCCACTCTGCCCATTGCACATTCACGGGCCCTGAGACATAAAACTGGAGGACAAGACGGAGCTGGCAGGCTCCATGATGGCCAGCTGCACCCGTACTGACCACTGGCAATCTGGACATTGGCTCCCAGTGGTGGGGGGGTAGGGGGAAGCTGGTGCCTCTTGTGATACCCTCCCTCTCCCTCTGTCTGTGTGCAGTCCTACCCACTACCCTCGTTCCCCTAGTCCCTGCAGTGCAATGCATACAGCCCTCTCACTCTCTTCCTCTGTGTGCAGTCTCACCCGCCAACCGCCGTTCCCCAGTGCATTGGTGGGCAGTGGCTTGGTTTGTTTGTGTTACATGCTGCAATAAAGAAAACAGACCCTCGATGTAAAGTGGTGTGCTCAACACGAAGGAAAAAAAAAAGTCCCTCGCCAATCAGACCCTCTCCCCCCACCAGTCCACCCACTGTGCAAGCACCTTCCCACCCCTCCATTACACCCCCACATCCCCTCACTCATCTGAATAGGTCCCAGGTTTGGGAGCAACCCTCCCAATGGAAGATATGTCTAGATGCTGGAACCGGTAACTGCAATATGAGAAACTAAGGTACATGTGGCTCAATGTATTTCAATGGGGGTTTCAACATTTATCCATAACTTTAGCATTTGTCATGATATTGACCCCAAATTTTCAACATGGCCTTTTGGGGACCCCACGTCATGACCGGTATGACTGTTGTGCTGCAACTCCCACCCTAAAGATGATTTTGTGGTTGCTTGGCAAATTCACCTTTTGGGAGGGTTTACATAATGACAGTCACAGTATTCATTAGGTGGGGTAATTAGAAGGCTATGTTGAAACTTTGGGGTCAAAATCTTTAAAAATGGTGAAATTATAGCCATTACTTGGAGTTTCACTACGCATGCTCATAAATGTGGGATATTTCAATATTTTGACTACAGCTTTGCAACATAGTCTTCTTATTATTCCACCTCATGTATGTCACTGCTGTCATTTTTTCAAATCCTTGCAAATCTGGGTTTTCACACCTCTGGCACAGAATGGCATTGTAGTAGTGCAGACTTACAGTGTTGCAGGGATCTGAAAAAAGTTTATCTACTGGTTACATGTGCTGTAGTAATATGACAGCTATGCTGATTATTGGGGCACATGTTTATGGAGTGATGGGTACGCAGGGTCCTTCATTCTGAATGTCTGTGTTCCTCATTGCAGTGCTGTATGGGTGTGGGTCATGCACTGACTGATTGAGCCTGCCAGCACTCATTACCTGCAGCTACCTGGGTGTTCTCAGGTCTGGCGTGCAGGTGGAGCTGTGGGCACACCCCGGCCTGCATCTTCCAGCCTGAACTACTAGGCTGACCTACAAGTGAAGCTATGAGCACCTTGGAATAGCACTGGGCAAACTACATGGAAATGTATGCTAAGCAGCCCATAATGAGATGCAAATGTGGCTGTTTGCACACAGATTGCCTAAGCAGGCTCATTTACAAAAGTGCTTTGAATATTGCAAACTTTAGCCCCAGGCAAATGTGTTAGCCTGGGGCAAAATGTTAGTGCCAGGCTAATGTGTTTGCTCTGGGCTAACCTGACGCTTGCAACACTCCATTACTATCACTCACGTTGGCCTGCTACTGCAGCTGTGCCTTCCTCCACCTTTGTGTCCACTGAGCTGCTGTTGCATTTTGGCCTTCCCTGTTGCTATATTCAGAGCTGTCTTATTTCCCTGAGATATTTTTGCACTGCACTCCCAGCCCTGTTTGCACTGCTTCCTTTGCATGCTACATTCCACGGGTTTAGCCTGGGCTATTCCTTTGAATATAGTGTGCTAATGGATCCGTGCTAATTTGGCATGCTGTGCAGTGCTAATTTTGCCCCGGGGCTACGTTTTCAATATCTGTCCCTAAGTATGTATTTGAGCAAGTGCAAACTAAAGGCATTCACCCTGAGAAGTCTGTTAATTTTGAGTCCACCCCAGTGCACATGTGCAGGACTTGAGGGTGCTTCAAAAGTTACCAAGGGTAACCAAACAGTATCAAATGGAGAGGATCACACTTGGTGGAGGTAGTGCCACACTAGTCAAAAAGATGTGTGAAGGCTAAGTGTGAAGTGCTATCTGAATGTATTTATACTAAGAATGTTATGATTATATAAGACTCATTGTGCTGAAAGATGGCCTCTGAAATTGTGCTCTATTTCAGAAGTGAGGACAGGAAAGGAAGAATTAGCAGTGGCTAAAATGTTAAGTGCTACAACATTGTATATACAAACATATTTAAAAGCTAGTAAACTGCCTATGAAAAAATAAACAAATATAGTGAGAGATAACCTGTGGTTGGTTATTTATATTGCAGTCATAACTATACAAATTGAATTAGAAAGAGACTGTTAGTAAGGTATATGTACTTGTACATAAACTCAGATTTACAAAACAACAATATAAAATAGTGCCTGTGACCAGGAAGCTTGAAACAAAACTATGATTTTTCAACAGGATGCATAGAGTGCAAACAGGAGCTAGGAAGAAACGACAGGTGGCCTTAAGGTCAATATTACATGTTATGCCTGAGAAATATGATTGCGATAGATTGTTGGTGCACAGAATGAGGATATGTGGTGTGCATCAAATAAAACACAGAAGCAAAATTAAATTAACATCAGACAGTAAGAAATCCTAATGATGCTCATACGGCTCAGTGATTTGAGATGGTAGATGCAATGAAGTAGAGAATTAAAAATAATGTATCTGCATATTTATTTGTTTAATAAAAGTGTTATTTTAAGTATGATGTTATGCTATAGGTCTTATCCTAAAGACGTGGTTAGCAATCAACCACAGAACATCGAGCTTATGTGCCTGAGACATGTTGTGATTGGATACACAGAAATCAATTATTTAAAGGAAAACTACACCCAAAACTTGAAAAAATGTATGTTGTGCAGAGTGTTTTAATTTGTATGTGAAGTTCTAGTGTTTCCTTCCCTCTGACTGGTATTAGGAGTTTTTCCTAAATTAGCCTGCTAGCTTTAGGGTAGTTTTACGACCCCTGGAGATCACCATATCAAATAGCTTTATTGCATTTCTTTGTCCTACAATGCACCTTGTTTCATGTAATGGTGATGTAGCAGAGTCATAAATCCAGCAGAAAGCATTGCATTACAATCAGTTCACAACAATAGAGATGGCTATATTTTAAAATCTGTAGAATTCAGCTTGGTGACCACCCTCATCCTAAAGGTTTTACTGTCCTGAAAAACTTTGCTGCTGGTAATTTTTGTGCAGCTTGTAAAGCTTCCAAAATATTTAGTTTGTTTGGCATGTGTGTGTTGAATGTTGGGTCTCTCTTACATCACAGTCACATGAGACAAAATGCACTGTGGGAACCAGAATACAATTACACTATCAGGTATGGAGATCCCCAGGGGTCGTAAAACTAGTATAAAGCTAGCAGGGTAATTTGGGAAAGACTCCTAATACCAGTCAGAGGGAAGGAAACACTAAAACTTCACATACAAATTAAAACACTCTGCACAACATATATTTTTTCAGGTTTTGGGTGTAGTTTTCCTTCAAGACGTATACCAGTGAGTGGGTTCTTTTCCTCCACTGTAGTGTGACTTATTTGTACACATGACACCTGAGATTTGGCATGAGGTCATAAACTGCAACAGTGACATTCACACAGTTTATTTGATAATTAAAAACTGAGGGAGAGGTTAAACAATGAGTTTAGATAGCTCCCCATAATTTATAGTTTTATTAAAAAAGATTTCTTAAAACCTGCCCTCATTGTGTAAATATTGTTTCCCTCGTTCCATTTTCCAAGATCAGAAAGTTAAAGTAATTGACTCACTCAGCAAACTTTTTCTCAGTTTTGCTATTTATTTAAAAAGATGATACAAATAACTTGTGGGAGTACCAAGGCTTCATGATTCAAAATGACGTCCTCATGGTATCATGATAATCTTCTGTTTCATGATTTTAAATTACGTCCTCATAGTACCACATTAATCTTCTATTTTTCATGATTTAACATTACTTCCTCATGGTACCACAATAAATTTCTATATTCTTTTTGCAAGGACTTAATTACTGCTTTCTTATCCTAGCTTTGGCAATGTTAGTATTACTGTAATCTGAGAGCCACAGAAAGATAACTATAAGCAGAAAGTTAAAACAAGTCTTTAGAAAGCAGTACAGTGATACCAGCAATGCTGATGTTAGGATAAGAAATCGGTGAATAATTAATTGTTATACGAAGACACTAGGTCATTGTGGTACCCTGAGACAATAATTTTAAATTACGAACCTTGGTACTGCCAGAAGCTACATGTATAATCTTTTTAACTTAATAGCAAAAGTAACACATATTTGTGAATGTGTCAATTACTCCATTTTTCTGATATTTGTAAGATTGTTTGGATGCAGACTTCTGCCTTTATTTTTTTTAAGGGAGTGAAGCCAAACTAGGCTTTCCAACAGTTTGTCTCCCCACTTTCCTTTAGCCCCCAGAACATCAACAACATCCCCAATCACTGGTTTGTCAAAATCTGCTATTCCTCCATTGTATCTTAAAAGACACTGTCAGTTGCCATAGTTCCTCTCTTTCCCTCTCCCACATGTTCCCACAGGATCAACATGTTCCCCTCCTCATCAAATCCCCTTGTAATCCAGCTGTGACATCAAACTTGCTCTTTTTTCCAAAATTATTTTATCCAGTGATCCTGCCTTTTCCCTCTAGTTGTAGCCAGCTCTCTGTAACCAATCATATTTTATGTCACTGTCCACTTTGCCTTGCTGCCTTTGAGTGAGAAATCAAATCAGCTACAACAGCAGTATCAGGCAGGGAAAACCGAAATGAAGTGTGACGGGAACGGCTGCAGGGAACAACCAAGAATGGGGAGAAGCAGATCATCAGATCACTAACACTAGGGAAAAAAGAATATGTTTTTGGTCACAGATCGGAGAAGGAGAACTCTACACAACACTATCACTGTAAATACAAAACATCTTTTCTAGCTTTTATTTTTTAGCGGTAGAGATGTATCTCTTATGTTAATTGCTTCTACTTCAGATTTGTAGTATTATCTCGAACAAATATGTAACAACGCTCACCTTACTTGATGCTGACTTTTCTGTTTCCCTATAGAAAGAAAGAAAGAAAAGTCTTAATTTGCAGCAAAAAAAAAAAAAGTTCTTTGACACTCACCTTACGACAGTAGCATCAGTGATATTCTGTTATATCTGTTCCAAATGATTATGAACCAACATCGCACAGAACAGATTTTCTAAGCAGAAAGTATCTGCACATTTGGAAGCACTTCTTCTCCTAGAGGTCAATGAACCTGCAGAACAAATGTCAAGCAAAGACAGTGGACATGAAGACAGTACAGGCCTTCAAGGTAAGCCTGGACAAATGCCAGCTTTCCAGTGGAAACACTGGATACCATGGGTGACAGAGTGAGTAGGGTGCACCTTTAAACTGGCACAACTCTATCTCCTTATGAAGCAAGGGACCAGACAGGATGGACCTAGAATCTTTTCAGACTATAAATTACTGTACTGTGATACTTGGTTATATCAAGTAACCAGTCTCTGAAACCCAGGTACTCACTGGCCTCAAAATCATTACTCACAGAATAGAGATCCAGAAGCAAATGATTTGATTCATTTTAATGGACCAACATAGATATAACAACAATAACAAAGTGCTCTAGCTTTCAGACCAATAAGTCCTTTATCAGAAGCGTAATGACAGTTATTTAAAAAAAACAATACTTTTAACACCCAGAGAATGCAGAAAAAAAAACCCAGAAAAACATCTCCATTGATTTAAAATACTCATTTAAAAAAAAAACTGAGGATGATGTCAGAGAAGCTTAATAGTACCATGTCACCTTCAGCTGGGAGAGTCTCAGGGTCAAAGATGCTTAGTGCAGAAGACATACAAAGAACTTTTCTGTATATAAATTAAATTAACTTATAAAAGGGCATGAAAATATTAGCTCATTGATTGGCTAAAAAAATCAGTGTAATATGTGTATTACACATAGAAAAATAAAAGGACAGTCATAAAAATCAATGCTCTGAATTAGAATATTCAGTGCTAAACATGCCAAACATAGAATGTTCACAAAGGCTCAGTTAGCCATCTTGTTATCCCATTAGAAAGCAGTAATGTGGGGCAGGTGAAAAGGGAAGAAAGGAAAACAAAGTGAGGACGAAATGGGCAGCTGTGAAACTCACACAAAGTGAAGAGGAAGATTGCTGCTGTTTCTAGCCACTGCGTGGCAGGGAGACGGAAGGAAGGATGGAGGTGGTTGTATTGTTTGCTCCAGCCTCAGTCGTCACCACCCGGGACCAGTGCGACAGGTGAACCCTGTGCAGCGGGTTTAAACTTTTACAAGTCGGCGAGTCGCTGGATTGGAAGAGCGAAGGAAAGGGCAGTATTCTTCTTGTGGGGTCCATCAGTGTGCCTAGAGGGAAATATAACTGCTGCCCACCTAGGAGGAAAGGACGTTTTAGCCGTGTTGATCCTTGGAAACTGGAGACAGTGTGTGTGTGCGGGCACACTTGGGGGGGTCCAGCCTGGCAGCCTGGTGGAAGTACTATTTTATAAGAAGTTCTGATAAAAAATGCCTTTTGCTGCTTACAGGTGTGCTATTTTGTGGGGGCAAAAATTTTAAAAAAAGTTTCCCATTTTATAAGTGCAATAAAACACTCCAGGGTGTGTGTTGAACAGATATTACCAAACTTCCAGGGGCTGAAGGTACTCGGCAGGGCCTTGTGCCTTACTACACCCCTGGGTGTGCAGTAATATCTGTTCAACAAACACCCTCTTGGGTCTTATTGCTTACATATGAGATGACAACTACTTGAGCAGATGGCTCTTAAATCAAATTATGACTGTCACAATGTGTATAAGAATACAATTGCTGAAAAACAACCTCCACCTGGATTAAAGACATACTAAGATTGTTTCAGGACTACAAGAATCATCTATGTATGGATTACAGACAAAGAGTAACCAGTAAAACTTTTTTAAAAAGATCAGTAGGTACACACTGTATGATGTGTAAAACTTAGCTGGATCCATTACTGAGCTATACACTCCAGCTAGATATTATGCCCCATAAACTTCAAAAGTCTATAGTGTAGTAACAGGACTTTATAAATTATAATATAAATATAAACTGACAGTATAAGTGTCAGATAAAAAAACTCTTTTCAAGGACCACAAAGGAATTAAGACCATGCAGCCTGATATGTACTGATGTCAATAAATTCTCAGGGCCAGATATTCAAAAGGGTTGCACCATGTGCAACAGAGATGAGCCAGTGCAAGTCTGAAAATGCGCCATTGCGCGATATTCAGTGGGAGGCAGCTGTGCCGCTCAAGTTGCAATGCGCAAGAGCGCAATGGTAATGAATGCATGTGCAACCGTAGGGGGAGGAACAATGAATAAATGGCACAGTGGGATATTCAACAGCATGCGCCATGTGCAATAGGGGAGCTAGCGGAAGTTGCGCGATAGCGGGAAATGATCCAAAGTAAAAAGGAACAAAAGAAAGGCACAAGAACACTACTGGGAAGCCAGAGCTGGGAGCAAGCTGGCAGCAATAGCTAAGAAGGCAGCAGTGAGTGTGACACAGAAGGATCAGGACAGGGCACACCTGTGACCACACAGAACAGGAGTGGGGAGCCTGAGACAGTGTGCAGGACAGACAGGGCAGTGCTATAGAGTAGTGAGGGCAGTGACAGGAGGCAGGATAGCTAAAGGCCAGAGGTGTACCCAGTGCAGGGAACAGCACAGAGGACAGCGTGGGGAATGGGACAACATCTGCCGGGGGAACAACAGCCAGGGACATGGCCAGTGCCACCATACATATGGAGGCAGTAATGAGGGGTGTGAGAAGGCAGGCAGCAGGGGGGGCACGGCCATGGAAGGGACCGTCGGCTGTATGCCCCCAACAGATGGTACCGAGCCCGCACCACCTTCCAACAATATACCGATACAGAGATTGTGGGCCAGTACCGCCTGAACCAGGTGATCCTGAGGCGACTCTGTGAGCTGTGCAGTGATGAGATGCAGGCATCAACACGACAGAGCCATGCTTTGTCAGTGGAGACAAAGGTGACAGCTGTCATGTGCCTGCTCACCACGGGCACCTTCCAGAGACCAACAGGGGACACAACAGGCATAACCCAGTCGGCCGCATCACGCCTACTCACACAATTCCTCAGTGCACTGCTGCCACATGCTGCGGAGTACATCCATTTTCCCAGCACACAGGTGGAGAGCACAGCACATATGCAACAGTTCCACAGGGTAGCACGTATGCCTGGCATGCTCGGGGCCATTGACTGCACCCATGTGGCCATCCGCACGCCACCTGGCCTGGATGGTGTAGCCTATATCAACCGCAAGGGATTCACCAGCATCAACTGCCAGGTGGTGTGCGATGTCAGGGGGCGCATAGCCAATGTCTGTGCCATGCACCCTGGGGGAGCACATGATGCCTTTATCTGGCACCAGTCTGCACTGTGCCACAGGTTCAAGAGTGGGGACGTTCCCACTGGCCACCTAGTGAGTGAGTATGCACAACACGCAGGATGACATGGGCAGATGTTGGTGGAGGCATAGTCAGAGGTGCCATGGGTACAGGCCTTGACAGCCCCTGGCAGAGCGATGCAGGCCACCATACTAATGTACACCCTCTAAGCACAAGTGACAGTGGATACCCACTCCATCCCAGGCTGCTCACACCATACCGGCGCCCCATGACCCCATCGCAGCAACTGTACAATGAGGCACATGCTACCACATGTAATATCATCGAGCTGGTGTTCGGGTTGCTGAAGTCACATTTCCAGTGCCTGGACACATCTGGCGGTGCCCTACAGTACAGCCCCTCAAAGGCCTGCAGGCTATTGCTGGCCTGTTGCATCCTGCACAACATGGTCAATGACTGTGGGATATCCGTAGAGGTCGAAGAGGGGGACAGTGATGGGGACAATGAAGACGCTGGTCCAGACGGTGATGGGCAGCCACACCCTGGGTGAAGGGACCCCCGCCTGTTCAGGATGGCACAACTGCACCAGGACACCATCACAGAGGAGCACTTTGGACAACACAGGTAGGTCACGGGGCCATGTGCAACCACCAGTGGCAAGGGCACAACCCACAGACAGGCATGGATGAACCTCAGGGGTGGATGGCAGCAAGTGAATGGGACTGAGCGTGGATCCATACACATCATCAGGGATGAGCATGGCCAAACATGACATGTGCACACGCATACACACACACACACCCACCCACACACACACACCACAAGACATGCACAAGGGGTAGAAGGCACGCTGACCATGACTGCAACCCCTAGACACTCACAGGTCCACACACGACCATGCCCAGTGGCCGTCACTGAGCGTGTCTCAGATGCTGGGCACCATTGCACACTGGCAGACAGTGCAATGCAGGCATCATCATGCACCTGCCACAGTGGCCAGCAGCCATGAGGGTATGCACATGGACTGTGTGTGTGCAGGGCCGGGTACCCCACCCATGCATCGTATGGTGCACAACACACTGCACACAGGGTGGTGGCAGACAGTGGCCATGGTGGGAGATGGGTCAGTCACGTGGCACAGTGCCATGGCCACCACGGATGCGTGGGTGGCCCTGCCGAGACCTGCCAGCCATACCAGGCTGACCATTGGCCTCATGGGGTGGCACCGATGGTCCCCAAGGGGTTACACTGCAGGAATGCAACCGTGTTCATACAGGGGTCTGCAGCTCACTGAACATGCCTGTGCCTGGTATGCTCGGTATGCCCACAGCCAAACCCAGTGTTGACATGGAAGGTGTCGCACAACGCTGGAAACAGGGGGTGGACATGGCACTGCGTGGTGTCTGCGGCACATGAGCAACAAACTGGGTGCCCAATGTGGCCATGATAGCTGTGAATGACAAATCTGCCTGTCAATGGCAGCAGTCGCATCCTCCTGTAGCTGGTCCATCCCTGCCAGGAGCAGACTGTGGTCCCTGCTGTGCCACTCCTCTGCCTGGCGCAGGACCACACTGAGTGTGTCCACTGCCATCACAAGCCACAACTGCTGGTCCACTGAATCCTGGAGTATGCGGCTGTGCTCATCAAAGAGGTCATCCCTCTGATCGGCATGCTGTCCCTCATGGTGTTCATGGCTGTGCCGGGCAGCACCCCTTGAAGCTGGGTGCAGCACACCAGAGCCATGCCCGGGCATGTCCACACATGGTGCACTGATGCCGCCCCCGACACTGTCCCCATTTTCTGACTGCTGGCACTGCTCCTCTGGCCGCAGATTGACAGGGCTCACCGGTGCCACAGCAGTGGCTGCAACAGCCCCACCAGCCTGGACACACACCAGTGCTGCCTTACTGGGGCATACGGGCAGAGGCTGGGACTGTGACATCAAGCAGGCCTCCACGGCGGCACCACCCATGGCTACGCCCATGCCATTCCCTGCTGTCGGACCATCCTGCGTCCCACACATATCACTGTCTGGGATGTGTGATCCATCATCATCGGTGCCTGATCTGGCACCAGTCCATGTCCCAGCATGCTGGAGTCTGTGGCAGCTGTCACGCTGGGACACAGACAGGGCCTCAACCACACCAGCGCCACCATCTTCAGTCCAGACACACAGGCAGGTATGCGGTGGTACTGACCTTCGGACACCTGTGGAGGTGGATGGGCACTCCTCTGTGTCCAGGGCCTCACCCACGGTGAACACACCCACCACCGCTGACCCATGTAGATGCTCAGGAGCTGTAAGGGAACATAGTAGTGTTAATGTCTCCGCCCTACCCTGTAGCATTCTCCCCACCTCCCACACAGTGACAGCACAGGACCTACCATGCAGTGATGGGCTGCCACCTGTCTGGAAGCCATCACCTGGAATGCCCTCTATGGCACAATGCCGCATGCTGCCAGCCACCCACTCCTCCTGTGGCATCAGGCATGGCACATCCGGCTGCCCTCTACTGGCTGCAGCACGTACTGCCCTGATGGCAGCCACCTTGTCCTTAATTCTCCTCCTGTCCGTGCCGACCTTCTTTTTACATTCCTACACGGACTGCTGGTGGCTGCCATGCTGGTTCACTGCATGTGCAACCTCACCCCATGCTGCAGCATGGGCCTGTGGTGTTCCCCGCTGTCCGCTGAGCAGCGGTTCCCTGTCAAGGTATGCCTCGAACAGAGCATCTGTTTCTGCCCATGTGAAGTTGGGCCTCCTCTTCCTCCAACATCCCTGTTCCTCCTCTTCCTCACATTCGGTCATTATAGAGCCTGTGGGAATGACAGGTGTTACCTTTCAATCTGCAGTCCCATGCATCTCCCACACACCACAGTCCACACTTCCAAACAGCATGCAACCCACCACAATAGACTGCAATACCAAACTATGGCCTCTGCAGCCCCATGTCACATTTATATAGCGCAAGGCATGCACATGAGGTGAGGCGCAACTTTAAGTGGACACTAATGCAATAGCTGCACCATGAAATTGCTGATGAGCTGATTTGCATATGCTGGCTGAATATCACGCTGTTGCACCTTGCACAATTGTGTTGAACGTGCTCAGGCACAGGCGCAGCTCTGTGATGTGCGCAGTAGGCACCGCATGGCGCATGCCCGGGGTGCAGACACTGACGCCTGCCATGCTGCTGATGTGCTGAGCACGGGAAGCAGTGCAGGGCATGGTCACCACTGTGCCAGTGGTGCTATTATGCTGTTCACATGTCAGGTGCTTGTGCCATGGAGCGCCATAGGCGCCATGGTGCCACAGCCCGGTAGGTTACTTCAGGGCGTCTCACACAGGTACCCAACCTTGCTACATGCAGGGAGTCCTAATCGCACTGTGGCGATCTGTACGCAAGAGACCCTTGACCCTGTGTTCGACCTTTGCCCCTAGGTGCCATGCGTCCATATGGGTGCACCCCTATCATGCTGTTCGGTGACAGCGCAATGGGGAATGGCAGCTCTGTACTACGCAGCATCTGCACATGGTGAAACATGCACTACAGAGCGCCATTTTGTTTTCCTACCTGAAGCTGTGATGGCAAGGAGGAGAGCTGCTGTCTGGAGCCAACTGGAGCTGGCCAATTTGGTGGTCATTGTGGAGCCCCATGCTGGGGCCCTTTTTAGGGATGACCCCCAGGACAGGGCCAGAAGTGCAGTCTGGGAGGAGGTGGCAGTGGCACTTGAAGAGGCCACAGGAATTGGTAGAACAGTGGAACAGTGTCGCCACCGCTACGGAGACCTCCAGCGGAGGGACCAGACAGGCTTGCCCACCTACAGGCACATGTCAGGCAAGGCGCAGTGCCACGTCCAGGTAGGTGCTCCATCCATACCTGGTTGCGTCCATATGGGTATCACGGTGGGCATGTGCCCACCACACAGGGGGGTGGGCCATCCAGTGTGGGTGGTGGTGGTGGTGGGGTTGCAGCATGGCTGGGCTGTGCGGGATCGCACACACCCAGGGGGGCCTTTGCTACTGGTTTGTACTGATGTTCCCCTCTCCATGTTTGCACCCTAGGACCTGAGGAGTGGTGCACAGCCAGGGAGGAACGGCACTGCCGGGAGGAAGGGGATGCTGGGGAACAGCCACGGGCTGCCGGGCCCAACCTGCAACAGCGCTCGGATCAATGCGATGAAGGTGAGTGCCCTTCTTCCAGGATATTCTGTGCATGTTGTGTTGCAGGGTAGGTGGTGGGGCATGGCCACCATCCATTGACACCACTGACGTGCATGCCACACGGTACACTCAGCACTGTCCTGTGGCACTGCATGTGTGGGTGTGCATCGCTGGTGGTTCATGCGTGCACCGGGTACATGGCTGTGCCACTGCCTTCGCAGTGCATAGCCATGTCACTGTACAGACACGGTGGTGCAGTGCGGGACTTGGGTGGAGGGTGTGTGCATCAGTCCACATGGCTGTGTGTGCCTGTGTAGGCAGGTCATGTGGACACAATCGCTGTGGGTGGTCGCACACCATCACAGGGGCGTGGCCCACGGCTGTATGCCGTGCACAATGGGTGGGCTGCAGGGCGATGGACATTCACACATATTGACTCTGCTCCCTTGTTCTAGGTGGACGGTGGCTGATGTGGCTGGAGAGGGCCATGCAGGAGCTCCTGCAGATAGCAAGGGCGTCGTTGGAGGTACTGCAGAGATTGGAGCAGCATGGTGTCTGGAGGCAGAGGACAAGGAGGCACCACAGGAGTGGGGAGCTGGGTGGCTGCTAAGCCCTCCATGCCCCCAGATTCACCCTACCCCCCTGGACCCACCCTCACACCCCTTCTCCCCTCTCTCATTTGTTCACCCCTGCCCCTTACCCACCCCCACCTGGTATGTGGCCCTCACCCCACCTTATGTATAACCTTGTATATAGTTGTTTGTACCTTATTATAATACATTTGTTTTGTTATGCCTACTGTGGTGGTCTCTGATTTGCAGCAGGCTACAGGTGCTCAGCTGCAGTAGCGTGCATGGTGTCAGGGTGGTGCAGGCATGGGCGTGCAGCTGACACACTTGCATGTCTGTGATCTGCATGGTCTGCTGTCATGTTATGATGGCTGTCCATGCTGGACAACCACTGTACCCAGCACAATGCCAGGTTGCCTCCTGTCACCAGTATGGTGCACATCTGCCTCAGGTGGCACTGTGACCTCCACTGTTGTTGTCCCACCTCCATGCTGTCACTTGTGTCTGTTGCAGGGGATGTTCTCCACTGTCTGTCACTTGTGCTCCGGCCGCATGCTGGTGGTGTACTGCTTCATGGTGCCTGTGCAGGGTGGCTGGCACACCTGTGCCACGGAGGAGTGCTGGCCCTGTGTACATGGCTGCTGTGGTCACATGCCAGTGGCTTGGTTGACCCACTACTGTGTCCCTGTGTTGGTGTGCCCTTGGGTATGGGTGGGTGTTTGTCCATGCACTGTGCTGCATCCTGTGTGGCGCATGCTTCCATGCAACACTGTGGGTATCTGTGCTGGCTGTTGTGGCTAGTGCTGGGATGGGATGTGTCCTTGGGAGGGTGTGCGGGGTTCTGTACCAGTGGTGGTGTGGTCCGGGGCATGCCCTGTTGCATGTGGGGTACCTCGTGTGCCGACGCATGGTCGGTCTCTCAGCTGTACCTTGGGGGGTGGGGGACGTTCAGGGTGGCACTGTGTATGCAGTTGTTGCATCACTGTCTGCTGCCACCCACTGCAGGGTGCTCGCGGTGGGGCTGCCTTGCATGGCTCCATGGTGTACAGGGTTGCATTGTCACAGTGGGGGTAGTGGCATGCATGGGGGGGGCCTGCACTGTTGGGCACTGCTCCTGGGCAGGGTGTATGGGGATGGTGGTTAGGGTGTGCTCTGCATTGGTGGGATGGTGTGGCACGGGGTGGCCGGACATCCTTGTGTGCCGGTCACAGTTTGCCAGGGTGTGTGCTGGGGCACCATGCCCCGGCTGTGGGATTGTTGCTGGTGTCCATGGGCTGGTGGTTCTTCCAGCTCTCCTCAGGTTGTGCAGTGCATGGGGTGTGGGGGGTGATGTTTGTTCTGCTGTGTGCTCCTCTGCCCATATCTACCATGGGTGGTGGGCCCCTGCATCCTGTCCCTGCGCATCCCTGATTGTGCTATTGCACATCAGACCTGCACCACTGCGCATCCCTGGTTGTGCCATGGTGCAGTTGGCATGATATTCAGTTGTATGCCGCAGGCGCATCTTGACCTGTGCAGTGTGTGCATATCACGCGTGTTACAAAGATGGGCGTATTTTGACTTATGCCTGTTCCCTAAGCATGTACTACCTTTGTGGCTTAGTTTGAATATCTGGGCCTCAGTGTATAACAACTTGATATACCGAAACGTCTTAAGGAATCTGAATAAGAAATACAAATTAAATTCTCCTCCCTCCACACACACAACACATCCTACTCCCACCCCCACCCACACCCTATAATGTGGGAGGGGATAACTAGTTTTAAGGAGATACACATACACACACACACACACACACACACACACACACACACACACACACACACACACACACACACTCTAATGCACCATCAATCACTGCAATTGTTACCCAAAGGGATTCAACTTGTCATGAAATCCCAAGTAAAAGGGATGATGTATCCTAATGTCTACAGAGTAAAAATGTGACATTATTTAACCTTACTTCTATTTGCGCAGTAACATCTCCAAGGATTCTGGATAGAACCACAATGAAATAAAACTTCCACCCTCCCCAGGATAAGGTAACTAGAAGTAAATATAAAGTATGTGTGTAAGACCAGAGTCCTAACATACCTACATTTCCACAATTCACTACAGTATTAGCCTAATGTAAATAGATCTGTCAAGGACCCCCATACAGAAGAGATATCACACTTCAAAATGTTCAGAGTTAAAAATGCGACAGTCTGTAATAACACTTCTGCACGTATAGTAACAGGCTAGGGAATCTGAATATGGTGCAATGGAATCAACCCCACTCCCGGGTGAAGGTAAATGGTAAGGAGGAATTAATATTTATTTTGCGTGTGAAGTAAGAGTAATAACACACTGTGACTCCATGTATCTAAATAGAAGCCTACCTCAATGTGACAGCAAGCCCCACACCTGCCATATTCACACACCTCTCAAAACACACACACATACACACACACACACATGCACATGCACACCCACACCCACACATGTTGAAGTCCTATAATATGTTGGTTCAAAGAAGAAGAGGTCTGTGGATGTTAAATTCTGTAATGTCCCATGAAATCCAGATCTATGTTCATCCCATCTCCTACCATAATGAGATGTAAAATAAGTTTAATCTCAAAAGCTCATCTCTATTGTGTGCTTTTGAGATTTCCTTTAAGACCGTTACTGACATATCTGAAATTGAGTGTGTTGCCCCACTGGTTTTTCAGTCTTCTTTGTTTTAATGGTATGTCTGTGAGAGTTCATCCTAGTGTGGAACTGTTGGCTTGTCTCGCCAACATAACCTAATACTAAATCTAGATTTTCACAGAATAGAGATGCACTTCATGGTAATGATACTCTTCAACTAAAGTTGGTAGTTAAATCTTTGTCAGCACCTTTCACATGCCTGCATAATCTCTTTCAACATACAAGAAAGCCGGCCGGCCCAGTGGCGGTGAGGGTTGAAGCGCTGGACGCCACATCTCGTGCCATGCCGGTGACCTGAGTTTGGGAGTGAGCTAGGGTGCTGGGGGTCGGCAGGGGAGGGATTAGACTGAGCACCCGCAGGGCTGCTCTCCTATCCAGGGGGGAGGGCATTCGGGAGCTTGGCACTCTGGTGGCCCCTGGTGGAGATCGGGGGCACCGTAGAAGCACAGGCAGCATGTAACTGCATGCCCGATACTGGCAGGGTTGCCCTGCGCTAAACATCAGGGGTGCACACACGGGGTGGTAATGCAGACAGAGCAAGGAAAAACCCCGCTCACTGGGATAGGTGATGGCACATATCCTCCATGCCCAGCAGCGGGTTCATATTGGCTGGCCTCACTACTCCTCCACCCAGGCCCCACCTGCAAACCAGAGTCTGCCTTTCAAGAGAGCCCAAGGTAAGGAGTCAGGCTACCCTCCCTGGGCGGGTTAAACCGGGGGTACTGGATGCCGGGGGGGGGAGAGAGAAGGCACAGACTGCAAAGAACCTCAGGCAGGCAGGCACAGGGATATGGCTGCCTGAGAGGGTTCCCACGAACCGTGACTGGAGGGAATGAGATTAAAAAAACAAAAATACAAGAAAGCAGGCCCTATCAAATGATACTTAGTTCATGAACTCTGAGGAACATTCATGAAAGGTTCATGAATATCTGTCAAAATTCAATAAATGTAGGCTGCCGCAATGGCCCAGTGGCAGGGTTTTGTGCTATTGTGCAGTTTACCAAAATTTGAGAGCTAACTCTGACCACTGCATTGGGAGGCAGGCTGCAAGCAAGAACATCCCTTTGTGGGGGAGGACTGGTGGCAGGTTCCAGCATGCAGCAAACTGCAGGTGGGCCAGAGAGCTTGCTCCTTCCACAGGGGTATGCTGTAAATCTAACACTAAAACGAGACGCTTACACCAAAGGGCAACAAGGGCAAAAAGTTTGTGGGGAAATCCATGCCATCTGAGCAACGGCAAAAAAATGCCGGGACAGGGCATATCCCTAGAGGCTGAGAGAAAAGCCTACGGGTATAGAGACAAAAAATCGACATACTGAATTCATGAACTGTACAGCAGCATAAATGTTCATAATGTTGCTGAACCATTAGAGGACTAAACTGAACAAAGACAAACACCAAATAAAAAAAATATACAAGCATATTAGAAAGCAGTTTCTAATTCTAGGCATATACATATACTCCAAATTAAGAACTCCTGCAATTTGTAAGTAAGAGGTACAGTTTCAACAAAGAAATTGAAACAGAAGAGTTTTTCAATATTCATTTTTGTAAAAACAAGAGATAGATATGATCACAAAAAAAGTCACTGATGTTTTGTGCCCACAAGAGTCAATGAAAGCTTGCTGGAGAAATGTCATGAACTCTCTGGAACATTCATGAACAAAGTAATGCCATTTAATATTCTTCCACTATTCATAAACATTCATCAACCACGTGATGCAAATTTTCTGAACATGCATGAACTGAGTGCAGGAACATTCCGTGGATAATTCATAGGCATTCATGAAATATTCATTGTCTTCTCAATTGTAACCTGTAGCATGGAAATAATAATTTCTTCCAGTTGCATTTTTAGAAGTCTATACATTCCATTTCTTAATAGTAAAGCCAAATGGCCACATAACATAGTCTGAAAGCCAATACAAGCCTCTTTTTTTTGTGTGTTTGTATTATTCTTTTATGCTCCTCCCTGGTGTTACCCCATTCTCCCACTCCTTCAGAGCTCCAAGGCACCCACCATCCATCTGACCCCTGCTGCCATCCACCAATCCCTATAGAAGCCTTACCTGTGTAGCCTGGCATATCCCTATGATGGGTGGGTTCCTCTTCTTTGAGGGGGAAGTGCCTTTCGGCTAACAGTACATCCTAGGGCTGCGAGGATGATCCAGGCTGACTCCAGCGCTTTGTGGTGGCAGGTAGCCGGAGCTCGTCCTTTGGCAGGATGGGGAGCCATTTTCTCATTTTTCTGCCCCTCCAACACTGTTCTCAGCCTTGCATGAGCTAAAGCAATCCTGGGGTGGGGACGTGCAGGGGGCGTGTGGAGGCTCACATCCCCACAAGCACATTGCCAATCCACCCTCAGGTGCCCAGGCGAATCCCACTTTCCTGGGAGGGAAGCATCCGGTAGATGCTTATGAACCCCCTCCCTGCTGGTCTCCACTCCTGGTACCTGGGGCATGAACCTGGGTCGCCAGTGTGCTGAGCAAATCGCTTCACTTGGCTCCATGGAGCTGGCTATGCAAACCTCTTTTAAATGAGGTCTTGGGCTTACCTGTAGCAGGTAGCAGTCCAGAGATAGTGATGATTGCCTATGTGTATTGATACTACGCTGTCACCATATTAGATTCTTCTGATGTCACCGAAGGGTGAAGATGTGCACAACTACAATGTGATTAGGCACACACAGTGTCACCCTTAGTGATGTCACAAGGTTCTAAAAATGTTGGTAATGTAAAAATCAGCATAGGGAAGAGTTAGACATTTATATATCTGGACTGCTGCCAGCTATTGGTTAGTCCACTACCTGATTTAAAAGAGCTTTTCAGTGGCATTCATAAAAATACTTAATGCCTCCTCAACTTTTTCTAACCTTCATGTTGATCCCTATTGTTATATAGCGGCTGAGACATTGGACCGTTTTTTTGTCAGAGGTCCCAGGGTCACCATCTCTCTCTCTCTCTCTCTCTCTCTCTCTCTCTCTCTCTCTCTCTCTGCCAATACACTGCCACTATTGCCCATTGCTCCTGGCAGTTTCAGACTCTCCCCTATTCCTGAATTGGAAGTCCTCTAAGAACTATACTTACTACATTTTCTCTAGTGGATGTTCTGATGGTCTTTCACCCAGGGGCTCCTTCCATGGCTACTCCTATTACTCATATTTTTAATCAATTCCTGACCATTGGCTGTTTCCCTTCTAGCTGGAAGCACACCTTGGTTGTTCCATTCCACAAAGGAGGCTACACTGATGTCCAAACAAACTACCACCCCATATGTCTGCTTTCTTCCCTCTTCAAATTATTGGTGAGAATATTGAGTAGGTAGCTCACCAGTTTCTATAGTAATTCAGGTTTCATTACTCTCTTCCAATTGGGTTTCTGCCCCACTCAGTCTATTACTACCTCCCTACTCGGAATCACTGACCACATCCACTCATATACAAATGCCAGTTAGGGGATTGGTACAATCTTCATTGACTTGGCCAAAGCGTTTGATGCAGTTTATCATCCATTGCTTCTCACCAAACTTGCTTCCTTCAGTGTCTCTGCCTCATCTTTATGCTGGTCCAAATCATACACATCAGACTGGTCCCAGTCAGTTAAATTAGAGCTACCCATGTCCTTTCAGCTACCTGTTTCAATAGGGGTCCCCAGGGGTCAGTCCGTGGACCCCTCTTACTCTCTGTTTTTATCAATGACCTCCCCAGCTCATTCGCAGTTTGTAAATCCCAAATGTATGCTGTTGCTACCATGATCTTCTCTTCCGGTCCTTCACTCCCTTCCATTAATAAATCACTTCAGATTGACTTTGAAAATGAACAATAGTGGTTCTTAGTCAGTTAGCCATGAATCAAAAGAAAATTGTATCCATGCAATTTAGTTTAGCCCATTGACTTAGGTCAGCCTCTTCTACTCTGAAGTTACACACCCTATCAGGTGACCCCACTGATTTTGTAACCTCCTACAAATAGCTTGGCATGATTCTTGACCAGTATTTTGACCCCACATAAATTACATTGTGGGGAAGTGTTTCTCCAAACCTGGAGCCTTCTTCAAGACAAAAATTAAAACCCTATGAAAAATTCTTTCAACCTGCAAAAATGCATGGGATAGGCACAGGGGAACCCTCACACAAAATAGGCAGTAGGGGGCTGAGGTAAATAAGAAAAGACTACTACAGGGTAGACTAGATGGACCAAAAAGTCTCCTTCTGCTGTCACTTTCTATGTTTCTATGACCTCCCTATGCTCACCATTGTACTATGTACAAGGAGCTAAACTGGGCACCTGTCATGTTGTGGCACTCTTTCCATACAGCCCTCCTTGGCACCAAACATTGATCAGGCAAACTACTGGAGTATCTTTGTAAGTCATTCACCCCCTCCTCCAATTTTCCCTGTTCTTTAAGGTCAGAGAAAGGCAACAGATTCCATGTTCCCTGGTGTACTGTAGACATAATGTGGGCCAGGCCTCTATTAGATACAGTCTTGTTTACACATGGAATAGCCCGTCTACTTTATTCGCATCCTCACTCATTTTTCTAGCTGCAAAGGCCAAGCTAAAGGAGCACTTCAATATCCCTCCGACTTGTTACTATTGCCCAAGAGGTGGCACATAATATCATTGTGGTTGTCCTTTAGGGTGTTTAGCCAGGTCCTGGATGTTATCCTAATCCTGTTCTTGACAAAGGTTGTAGTTATGGATCTTATCAAAGTGCTGTCATTTCATGAATTTCCAAAAAAAAGTAATAATAATTTCAGGGAAACTAACATTAACATAGAAAGCAGCAAATACATGGAACGAACTGCCAATTCAAATGCGAATGCTTGATATGTCTCTGATATCATATAAATCTGCTCTGAAACAAGAACAGTGCCATATATGCACAAGTAACGGCTGATTCCTCCTTGAGCTGTATGTTAACTGTATGTTAATTGCTCTTTATGTCTATTTGGGTATATTTAGTCTATACTCCTGGGCCTTTTACCAGCACTGTGTGATGTAATTGTTTAAATGTGTAACTTGTAAAGCTTTGAAACATCTACAGGAACACCTTGTAAACAGGGTATCTGTAGCCCTAATGGTATATGTGTTGTCTGGCCAAGCCTGTATAAATAAAAATGTTTTACTACTACATGTGATTCATCACCTGCCTTATGTCAATATACTTGATTTCCCCAGGATGCGTCATTGCTCTCCTGCTCTGTCAGGGTAGTGGATTTGTGCCCCTCTGTGTCACTGGGCCTTTATTTTATTTTATATGCTTTTACTGTATATTGTGAAGGTTACAAGATGAGCATGACATATATACTGTATGATGTAAAGCTAATGCTTACATTCCAGAACTCCCAGGATATTGGGTGTAGTTCCCACAGTACCTGTCTACAGCTGTCATCATCAGACCTTTGTGGATCATAACTCTGTACATTCATTGACTCTCTATCTAGTATAGTGCCTGCATTTTTGTACTGCCTTGTTGTTCCTATCCTCCCTCCCTTCCCCAGGTTGCAGGCTGGAAATGAGTCTTTCTTGGCTCAGCTTGCTTACTTGGTAAAATATGCCACAAATTAGCTAACTAACTAACTGTGTGTGTCACAAAGCATTTTTTGTCCATTTATATTGTGGAATTGTGTGGACTTGCAATTTTTGTTTTTCCACAAGTTGAGCACGTGGGAATATCTTCTCACAAGTTATGCATGGACTTCTGGAAATTATTTGCACATAGTGGACATTAAATTTTGTAAATCAAATCTGAAATTTACAAGAAGTATGCACGTATTGTAGAATATGTGTCTGCAATTCGCATTGCACAAAACTTGTAGTTATGAGCACACCCAAGCTTTCCCAGCCCTTTTGTTCAGAAGCACTCAACCTGCAACCTCATGTCTCACCTTACGAAAGAAAAGGTAAGTATTTTGTTTGTAATCACATAGTAAAGACTGCAGTGGAAACAGGCAAGATGTGCACATTGGAGGGGGATCTTTATCATCCAGTGGAAATACATTAGGTAGGTCATTACTGTCCATGTGTAAAGTAACCTGAAATATAAGCCAACATCTTCTCACCCTTACCATGTCAATTTCAGAGAGAATATGGATTTCGGTGTCCAGATTAGATGCCTACATCCACTTTTATTGTTATTAGGCACAACATCTATTGTAATGACTGGAACCAGACACAAAGTTAGGTTTTGTACTTGCAGAAAATGGTTAACCCATACAAATCATGCAGATATGTTGATCTTACGTGCAGTATAACTTGACTCCCATTTTTGTGAGCCTGTATATATATATATATATATATATATATATATATATGTGTGTATTTTTTTTCAGTAGTTTGTCTCCTTCAGTCACGCCTACCTCCATCTAAGGGAACTCTATATGTATATACGAAGGGGCTACAATAGAGACCTATAAATACCTACATGAGGTAAAGTACAAGATGGGAGTATTTTTCAGAAATAAATGTGCTCAAGAACAAGGGGACATGATATGAAGCTGGGGAGGGTTAAATTCAGGAGAGTTCTGAGAAAGTACTTCTTCACAGAAAGGGTGGTGGATTCCTGGAAGAGCTTACCGGTTTAGCTAGTTGGGACAAAAACAGTGAAGGGGTTCAAGAAAGCTTGGGATAGGCATAGGAGAATCTTAGGAGAAAAGAATAAAGAAGGAGAGCTGGAGAGCAGGTAGGGTCTGTGGTCATACTGTAGATAGGGAAAAATGGGCAGACTGTGTAGATCAAGTGGTCCTTATCTGCCAACAAATTCTGTGTTCCTATGGTCTGCACCCCCCCAGCTCCATCATCTGGCTTATCAGTTCTTACCTTGTCTCCAGTGATCTACTGTCACAGGATCCAGTTGGAGAAGGCCTCTAGTCCTCAGTGCGGGTCTTGCAGGGGGTCAGGCTGTCATCTCACCATGGCCAGGGGTTTTCCAATGATGCGTTGTGTGAGGGTGACCTCTGGGGAGATGCCTCCCCAGTGTCTGCTGGTGAGAGCCCTTTCCCCTGGTGGCCCACTGTGCTGCCACTTAGCTTACTCAAGGTTGTAGCTGCTGAATGGGACATCAGTATCCCCATCCCCAAGACAGAAGAGCAGCCCTAGGGACAGTTAATCCACCTCACCGTGGCTGGCCTCTGAGCATCTTGCATCTGTTTCTGAACACGTGTCACTGGCTTGGCAGAAGGTGAGGTGCCCAGTGCCTCAGCTCTTCTTGCCACTGGTTGGGCCCCAGGGAGCTTATATTTAATACCAAAGATGAACCTAAATTCTAGTATATACAGTTGGCTATTTCTGAATAAGAGCTGCTGGTCCAAACACTGGAATCTATGCACTATCTGAACTGGTAGCACAGCTAAACATCAACTCATGCACCTGTCTCCAGGGCAACATGGGGGACTGGCATTCACTAATCCTACCTGGCCAACTGTGCAGGCACATAGCTCCATGCTCAGGAAGGGGTCAGCTAAGTGGACAGACTCAATCAGAGTGGATCTCATGGTCTGCAAGAGCAGGGAATCATGGGATACAGCAGGTCACGTAAGGACTACCATATTCCTGTAGGCATGGAAGCCTTTTTAATTTTTTTACAGAAAAGGTCTCAAGACAGCTGTCGTTTTCACCCAAGCCTTCCATGGCAACGAGAAAGGCTGGGGTCCATAGCAGGGTGGCATGAACAGGGCCTGAGCAAATCCTGTTGAAGGGTGCACAGTAGATATGGAAGCCCTTTAGTTGACATAAACTAAATCTTCCCCAAACCTGGAAAGGAAAAGAGCACCAGGCATCCTGCAGACTGTGTTCTGCTGGCCCAGCCTCTGACATGCCTCTTCTATGCGCTGACCTTCAGCACAGCTATGCATGGTCCAGCACCTTCAGAGCTTTGGACTGCAGTGCAGTGGGAGAAGGCAGTTAGTGAATCTGTAGGTGTCCACTGCACACCTATGATGCATAAAATGTTGACCCTACATGTTACATATCCATGCCAAATATCAATAGTACATGGAGCCCATTGAGTATAAGTTTAGCACTTGCAGCCTGATTTTAACACAGCGCAGCAAAACATGTTAAAGAACAATAGTTCTCATTGCTCACTGCTCCCTGTGCTTGATCCCTGCTGTACAAATATGTTCCCTTCAGTTTGTATGAGATCATCTTTCATTGCAGCTTCCCCAGGACAAAGCTTTAGTAATGTGACCAGGTTACACTGTGACCATAATGTCCACACACACCATCTTAGACATTAAGGGAACAGTGCCTGTTGCATACTAGTTCATCTTAGTCACAAGATGAGTAATATTAAAGGGACACTGTCAACCTGTTTTTCATCATATTATTTCTAGTTAAAAACCTACGTTTTATGATTGCTTACCTTAGCTAAAATTCATTGATGTTGCTGTTTGTTTTGTCTGTCTCCTTGTTTAGTAGAACTAAAATGCATGCTAATGTATGTTTATAAACAACCTTGTTTTGTTTACAATCCTGGAACTATTCTTACTGCATATTTCCTGAGCATTAGCAACTCCCCAAAACAGTGCAATCACTCATGATGCAATAGCCTCCTAAACTCCCACTGCATCGTGAGTGGTTAGACTGTGTTGTGGGTGTTCCCAAGTCCAGAAAAGTTGCAGCTGGAGCTGATCAAGGAATGTAAACAAGCCTGTGTTTGTGTGGTAACATCAGTATGATGGGCAGTCTGTTTTTCACTTTTTTAAAGAAAAAAAGAATCAGAATCAAACTACCAGCTATATCAGCAGTCTTTACAGAATGTTGGCAGTCATAAAATGTGTTTTTTAAACTAGGAACACTTTGAGACATAAGGGGGTTGACAGTGTCCCTTTAAACAATTACTGCACATTTTCAGAGGGGGTGGTACAGGCAGGCACAACTCCCAGTTTTGAGCAGTGCATTATTTTCAAAGGGTAGACACTGATTAATGACAATTGCCATGATCTATGGTGGCTTGCATCTCAAAGATGCATGCAGCACTTTCAGTACTAGAAATCGCAACAATTGCCACTGAACATTGGACCACCTTTTAGATTTAACATTCGGGTGCAGTTTGCTGGGATGCAGCAAAAACATGCACATCTCAGCAGGATATATTTGAAAATCCTACACTGGGCATTTAAATACAGCTGAGAATGCTAATGAACACCTGGGGCATTTGTATTTCAAGTAGATCACCTTTAAATATTTTTAATCCAAACATTGCTCTGAAAACGCAAAATGTCAGAAAGGACATCTTACAAAATGGAAGAAAAAATCTGAAATGGATAAAATGGTACAGTACTGGATGTGCAGAACTTTTTCACCATTTAGAAAAAATCTCCCACTTTAACCCTTTTGCGTATTTACTGCTCACATGCTGGTACAGAACCCAGTTATTTCCTTACCTTTCTTACAGCAGATAACATTCAGTATGAGCAAGATAACAAAAAACAGTGCCGCAGAACCGACAGCAGCTCCAGCTATCACCAGCCAGCTTATAGACTCTACAAAGAAGCAGACAATACACTGTTTTAGAAATATTCTGTTTTCAAGTAAATTAGACTATTCTTTTGTAGACATCATTCATGCATGTTACAAATAAGGAATGCACTTCAATGAAAAATAGAAGATAAAAATCTGATTAAATATTCATGAATGTGAGGGTCATTCTGACTGACTCTCAGTACTGGAATGGTTGTTAATTTCAAGGAAATGGCTGATATAGGGAGAAACCAGTGACATAATTTCAATAGTTTGAGTCATGGTGCGTCCACAAGGAAAGCAACCTATATTATATGAATTGTAGTGCAAATACATCATAGTAAATGCTACTATAGAGGTGATGGAAAGAAAGTCAAGTCTGACATAAATACAGCACATACATATACCTCTCATTACAATGCCTCATGGGAAGTACATGCAAATCCCCACAAAAAATGTAGGCTGGTTCAGCTTAGCACTGATATGCCCCTGAAAAAAATCTTTAAAGACTGGAAACAGTCACTATACCAACACCCACTGAATATACCAGCACCCTGGTTTCAGAAATAGCAGACTGATGAGAATTTGCTCTGGCACAAATCTGATTGGCTTCTGTTTGGGAGTGACTGAACATAGAGAATAACCCTCAAAGGGCACCCGGGTGTACTTCCACACTCTATACGGAAAACACAGAAAAGAGGCTCAACTCCTATTATATGCACATGTACAAGACATTTTTATTTCTGTCACCACAGTGGTTATGCCAACATTTTGTGGCACTGCTACTTCATCAGGGAAAAGTGGTCAGTTGAATATTTATGCTTCAGTTATCACATAAAAGACAGACCATGGGAACATTTATTCAGTTACCAGCTAGTCTTGACACTCCCAGGTCCAGAAGTCTCCTCTTTAATATAGTTTACTGACTGTTATCATCGGTTTTCTAGGATGTACATGCCATGTAATTAGTTTATTGACTGCTAGCATTGGTTTGCTATGTGGCACGTGCCATGTAATTAGTTTATTGACTGCTAGCATTGGTTTGCTATGAGGTGCATGTCATGTAATTAGCTTATTGACTGCTACATTGGTTTGCTAGGAGGCACGTGTCATATAATTAGTTTATTGACTGCTACTATCGGTTTGCTAGGAGGTGCATATCTTGTAATTAGTTTACTGACTGCTAACAGCAGTTCGTTAGGAGGCCCATTTTATGTAATTTGTTTATTGACTGCTACCATCGGTTTGTTCAGAGGTGCGTGTCATGTAATTACTTTACTGACTGTTACCATTGGTTCGCTAAGTGGCGTGTGTCATTTAATTAGTTTATTAACCACTACTGTAGGTTTGCTAGGAGATGGCCATGTAATTCATTTATTGACTGCTACCATCGGTTCATTAGAAGGCACATGTCATGTAATTAGTTTATTGACTGCTACCATCAGTTTGTTAGAAGGTGCGTGTCATGTAATTACTTTACTGACTGTTACCATTGGTTCGCTAAGTGACGTGTGTCATTTAATTAATTTATTGACCACTACCATGGGTTAGCTAGGAGATGGCCATGTAATTCATTTATTGACTGCAACCATTGGTTCATTAGAAGGCACTTGTCATGTAATTAGTTTATTGACTGCTACCATCGGTTTGCTAGGAGGTGTGTGTCATGTTGCTTCTAGGAGCTGCAAACTCATATGCTGAGCTGGGAGTGCCAGACTGAGCTGCTAACTGCAGAGATGTTCCCATGGTCTTTCTTCTATGTGATAACTGAAGGATAAGTCTTTGAGCGACTACTTTTCCTTGATGAAGTGGCGTTGCTATGAAATGTTGGCATAAGCACTTTGGTGAAAGCAATACAAATTTCTTGTACATGTACACATAATGGGAGCTGTGTCTTTTTTAATGTGAGTTCTATGTGGCTAGGGTGCTCCTGTGAGGTCTTCTCCAACCTAAACTTTTTTCAAAGCCTATTTCTGAAGGGTGTGGGCACCCTGGGATCTGCTTGTGGGTAGTACTTCCACACTCCACCCTTTCTACCTGTCTACAAGGATCACATTTAGTCCATTATATGGTGACCCTGACATGAAAACCCACTATCACTTCTAATCACAAAACTGTAGCCTTTAAAGAGGGAATCTGGCCAAAAGTGCTACATTGCAGAATTAGAATAAGCACCCCCCTGATAAATCGGCTAACAAAAATTTGGTTTCTATTTTATTTCATTTTAAAGTTGAGCTATTTTGTAACCCTGAGTTTACCACCTGTTCAAAAAAGCCAGTTTTAGTGGAGAGCCACTGATGATGTCATAACCCAAACTCACAGTCTTGTCCTCCCTGTCAGTAACCTTATAGGACAAGCTTCTCCAAGGTTTGAGAAAATGTAGCTGTAGTAATCATTAAAAAAAATGGACATAGGGTTGGCAGCAGTACTTGCATTTCCAGAAGGTTCAGATGAATGGTACGGTACTTTAAAATGTGTCAGGAGGTGGTTTTAGAATGCAGTGCTGAAGCAAGATATAGAATGTCATGGTGGTGCACAAATTTTGAAGTGGGGGGGCATGCAATGTTGGAATGTGGCAGAGATGTGCCATCTCAAAATGTGGTGGGACACAGCCTCAGAATGCAACAGGAACACACATTGAGGAATTCTTTAAGGACTGGCAATTTTGGAATATAGTGGGTATGCACAATATCAAAATATGATAGAACACAACATTTATTCTGAAATTGCTTGTTCCTGCTACATTCCAGAACTGTACACGCCTACCATATTTCAAAATCATGCATCACATCCCCACCACATTCCAACACTGTGGATCCCACCAACATTCTGAAATGATGCATCCCTGCCACATTCTGAAACTGCTCATCCCTGCCACATTCCAAAATTGTGTATCCCCAACACATTCTGAAGTTGTGTCTCAATGCCACATTCCAAAACTACGTGTCACTACCACATTCTAAAGCTGCATGTCACCGCCACATTCTGAAATTGCATGTCTCTGCCATGTTCTGAAACTGTGCATCACCACCATGTTCCAGAACTGTGCATTACTGCCATGTTCCAGAACTGCATGTTGCCACCACATTCCAAATATGTGCGTCACCATCACATTCCAAATCTGTGTGTCACCACCACATTCCAAATCTGTGCATCACTGCCATGTTCCAAAACTGTATGTCAACCCCACATTCTGAAACTGTGCATCACCACCACATTCCAAAACTGTGCATCAGTGGCACATTCTGAAATATTACCCTCTAGTGTGCCTGCTCCACCAAGCCAGCCATGTGGTGTGGTGGTGGTGGGTAGGGAGGCTGGCTCCGACAGAGGAGGTCCTGGGTTTGGGGTTGGGGGCCGGGAAGAGGTTTTTCATTCCTGCATCTGTGGGACTTGCATTTTGTTTTGAAACTGGGCTGTGTCCCCTCGGGGGTGCGGGGGCAAAGCCCCCACGAGGGGGGCACAACCCCATCCACAAACACACTTTATTGTGTGTGCCCAGTCACCTGCAAGTGTATATCACCGAATTACTTTTCGGCGATATACACCCGCCATAATATCAACTGCCGTAATGCATTCGCTATTATGACATGGAACCTTGTCACTTTCTGAAAATATGCATCCCTGCCATATTCCAAAGTTGTATGTCCTCGCCACATTCTGAAAATGAATGTCACTGCCACATTCTGATATTGCATGTCTAAGTCACATTCTAAAATTACACATCTCTGCTTCATTCTGAAATTGCATGTGATTACCACATTCTAAGATTCAGTGTCCATGCCACTTTGCATGTTGCCACCACAACCTGAAATCAAGCATCCCAACCACATTTTGAAATTGTGCATCACCACCATGTGCCAAATTTGTGCAGCCATGACACATTACGAAATTACATATGCCTGCCACTTTCTGCAATTACGTGTCCCCCATATTTCAAAATTGTGTATCTCTGCCACATTCTGAAAGTATATGACACCACCACATTATGAATTTTAGTGTCCCTAACATATTCCAAAATCATGTGCCCCAGCTACTTTCTGAGATTGTGTCATTGCTGCATTCCTAGTGCTGAGTAGAATTTTCAGATTCTGGCGGAATGAAATTTCACAGAATTTTCACAAATTCACAGAAATTTTGAAGAATTTTGCTGGAAATGGAATGGCTGAAAAATGCAGAATGAGTTTTTCAGCAACATTTCTGGGGAATTTTATTCCACAGAGCTCAAGAGTTTCTGTGGAAATGGTTGCAGAATGATTTTCTTTGGGAAAAATACTGTTCTGCGGAATATTATTCCATGGATCACAGCAGGAGGAATTCCACAGAAGAACCAATGAAATTCCAGTGGAAACAGCAAAATGGTCATTCCACACTAATTCTACTGATGGAATTCAACATTCTGCACAGCACTATGCATTCCACAGTTGCAATCTGGTGACATTTTGAAATCTCATACCCGCAGTATCCTAAAAATTGGAGACAACTTTATCATTCTAAAGCCATGTTTGCCATTACATTCCAACCCACCCCATCACACTCTGAAGTACTGTACCTTGCATTTTTCCATTATGGAAGTGCATGCACTGACCAACCCAGTGTCAGTTTTCCTTTTTCAGATGTTTGCTACAACTTCAGTTCTGTGTAACTTTGGAGAAATAAATCATATAAGGTAGCTTGCAAGGAGAACTAGGCTGTAAGTACAGTGGCGTGAAAAAGTATTTGCCCCCTTCCTGATTTTCTCTATTATTGCATATTTGTCACACTGGATGTTTTCAGGTCTTTAGACAAAATATAATATTAGATAAAGGGAACCTGAGTGGACAAATAACACTTTTTTTTTTACTTATTTCATTTATGTAATAAAAAAAGTTAACCAACACCAACTGGCACTGTGTGAAAAGTAATTGCCCCTAGTTAAATCAACCCAATTAAAGGGATAATTAGAATCAGCTGATTGAACACAGCCAGGCTTGATTACAGCCAGCCCTGCTCAATATAAACCTCACTTATTTTGGCCCTTACCATCAGAGTCACATTGCCAGCACAAAGATTCAACAAGCACATTATGCCATGATCAAAGGAAGTTCCTGAAAGATCGAAAAACATTTTGTTGCCCTCTATCAGTCTGGAAAGGGTTACAAAGCTATTTCTAAGGCTCTGGGACTCCATCGAACCACAGTGAGGCCATAATCTCCAAATGGAGAACACTTGGAACAGTAGTGACCCTTCCCAGAAGTGGGTGGCCTGCCAAAATTACTCCAAGGGCGCAGTGTAAAATCATCCAAAGTCTCAAAGGATCCTAAAACAACATCCAAAGAACTGCAGGCTTCTCTTGCCTCAGCTAAGGTCAGTGTTCATGACTCCACAATCAGAAAGAGACTGGGCAAAATGGGCTTCATGTGAGAGTAGCAAAGTGAAACCACTGCTAACCAAGAAGAACATAAATGAATCTCTCATTTGCCAAGAAGCACCTGGATGATCCACAAGCCTTTTGGGAAAATGTTCTATGGACAGATGAGTCCAAAGTGGAACTTTTGGACAACATGGATCCCATAATGTCTCGCGAAAGCAAACACAGCATTCCACAGTAAGAACACCATACCAACAGTCAAACATGGTGGTGGTAGTGTGATGGTGTGGGATGCTTGCTGCCTAAGGACCTGGATGACTTGCCATAATTAAAGGAGCCATGAATTCTGCTCTGTACCAGAAAATTCTTAAGGAGAATGTCCAGTCATCCTTCCGTCAGCTGAAGCTGAAGCGTAGTTGGTCATGCAGCAAGACAATGATCAAAACACAAAAGCAAGTCCACATCAGAATGGCTAAAAGAAGTAAAATTAAAGTTTTAGAGTGGCCTAGTCAAAGTCCAGACTTAAACCCAACAGAGATGCTGTGGCAGGACCTGAAACGGCAGTTCATGCTCGAAAGCCTACCAGATGTTACTGAATTAAAGCAGTCCTGCGAGGAAGAGTGGGTTAAAATTCCTCCACAGCGATGTGAGGAGACTGATATTGAATTATAGGAAGTGTTTGGTTGCAGTCATTGCAGCTAAATGTAGTAACCAGTTATTAAGTGTAAGGGCAATTACTTTTCACACAGTGCCAATTGGTGTTGGTTAACTTTTTTTCATTAAATAAGTGAAATAAAAAAAACAAAACAAGTGTTATTTGTTCACTCAGGTTCCCTTTATCTAATATTACATTTTGTCTAAAGACCTGAAAACATCCAGTGTGACAAATATGCAATAATAGAGAAAATCAGGAAAGGGGCAAATACTTTTTCACGCCACTGTATAGGTTATGACATCTTCAGTAGTTTGTCTCTGAAACCAGCTTTTTTGAACAAGCAGTGAATTAAGGGTTACAAAATGATTTGTAACTTTTAAACAACATAACTCAGAGATCTGATTTTTGGCAAGAGGCTGACTGGGGATATGCTGGTCCATATTTTGAAAGTATTGATTCCAGAAGTTTTGGCCAGACTCCCTCTGTAATTATGCTGTCACTGTGTCAAAGTGCTGTTTCCTGTTGATCTTCAACTGAGGAACCAGGGTGCTCAGTGAGACAGAAAAGGGCCATGAAAATGATTCATGATCAGTAGTACAGCAGGTATGAGGACATGATAAGGAGCATTAATACAGCATGTTCTCACTGGAGGATGGAAGAGAGGGGGGAATATGACTGAAACTTTCAAGTACCTTAAAGGGAAACAAAAGGTGGATCTCGATAACTTCTTTATCTTGAGTAAGACTTGAAATACAAGGGGACAAGGCTATGAAAAACCAGCAGGGGGTTTAAGAAGGAGGTCAGGAGATACTTCTTTATGGAGCATGTGGTGTCAAAGTGGAATAATCTATTAGCAAAGATAATCAACCAAAGGACAGTATGCAGATTCAAGAGAGGGTGGGACAAAGTCAAGGGAAGGGTTAGTATTAATGGGAAGGGGGGCAGGACCCACTGTAAACATTCACGCAGGGCACCCCCATCTGGCAGACTTGATAAACCATAATGCCCTTCTTCTAGTGGCAGATATACATGTTCATATATTTTTATAATGGGTATTATAGGGGCATGGAAGCACCGCTGTAGTTATGGTTACAAATGCTGTTCTGTGTTAAACCCTGATTTTGTACCTTAATACTGTGGCCATCCATAGACAGAATAACTTGAAATTCAGCTCTTGCATAGCTGGTTACTGGATCTCTGGCCTTTTTATGCTTTCTATTGTTTGTCCCTTCTACTTTAACTTGCTTCAGGCCTCTCTCTCTGGCCCAACAAAGATTCCAACCCTATCACCACCAGAGCTTACCTGCACTCCCTCCTGTACACCCTCGGTGTTCCTCTTCACATGGTGGAAGCCCAGATTCCTCAGAAAGGCTGCACTGTATGCAGGAAGTGACGCCTATGTCAGCAGGTGTGGGGTCTGTATACTCTGAGAAGGCTGTAATGCTACAACAGCTGAGGGATTTTCCTCTTTCTATCCTGTCTTCCTCCCTCCCTTGGGATGCATGCACTGGAGACAGTGTAAGCATATGACATCAGCGGCTCAGCAAATTGCATCTTGTCCTACTGCTAAGTGCACTACTAGCTTGCACTATCACCTGTGGTGACCTAGGTGGTGTTGGCATGATGGAGTGGTCCCTCCTTCCCTCCCTCCCTCCCCAGGTGAGGAGATCATCCTTGGAATGCTCAATACTCTCCTCCTGACTATCCCTCCAACGTCTTGGGCTTGTTTCTGAACCATGTCACAGACGTTATAAGAGGTAGTGCTATTGCTGTGCCGGCAGGCTGGATGCCTGGTCTTGTAAATGTGGTAACAGTCAGCTGGGTAGTCTAAGAGTTCTAGAAGGTTGAACATGTGTAGCAATATGGTGTTTAACACCTTTTTCTGTACTCATGAATAGCACAAAAATGGCAGAGAGCTGAAACCTGAAAATTTCAGGTAAACTAGAGTTTGGACCAAGGATGCTGTGTGCCATTACTGAGGAATTTGTAGATGTTAAATTAATAATCAAACACATTTCCATTTTTGTGCAGGTGCAGTTTATTTTTTGACTAATTATTCACTAAGTGTTTTTCATGAAAGAGGCATACCTCACTTTTAAGAGTCTGATACAACTTTCGTGAGATAAGTTTGAAATCTAAGTAAATCAACATTAGCTAAAGCAAAAGGGGACAACTACCCCAACTACTGGAAGGAAAACAAACACCAGCTTAGTTTCAATGCAAAGAAGTGCAAAGTAATGCACATGGGAAACAAAAACCCAGGGGAAGGGTACACAGTCGGGGGGGGGTACTAACAACAACAAAAATGGAAAGGTTCAGATGACCTACCGTAAAGGTGGGCAAGTAATGTGAGACGGCAGTAAGGAGAGCTGGGGGGATACTGGGATGCATAGGGAGAAGCATCACTAGTAGAAAACAGGAAGTTAATATCTCTCTGTACAGACAGTTGGTGAGACCCCATCTGGAGTACTGTGTGCAGTTCTGGAGACCCCATCTCTGCAAAGACACAGACAAGATGAAGACAGTCCAGAGGAAGCCAACTAAAATGGTATAGAGTCTGCAGCAGAAGCCATATGAAGAGAGACTAAAGGAGCTTATAATGTATACCCTTAAGGAAAGGAGGGAGAGGAGGAACATGATAAAAACTTTGAAGTACCTCAAGGGAATCAACAAAGTCCAAGAGGGTAGCATCTTTCATAAAAAGATATGTGCAAGAACAAGGGGGCACAATTTGAAGATGAAGGGGGCAACGTGAGGAAGCATTTTTTCATGGAGAGGGTCATGGACACATGGAAGGGCCTTCCTTAGGAGGCCATTGGGTCAAAAATAGTGGGGGAATTCAAGAATGCATGGGACAGACATACGGCAATTCTTATGGGGGGGTAGGAGGAAGTTGGCTGTTGGTTAACTAGGATCTGCAGCTTATCCAATAGGTAGTCAAATGGGCAGACTGGGTGGGCCAAACGGTCCTTATCTGCCGTCAAACTCTATGTTTCTACCATTCCAGTAAATTCTGGTCTGGTGCTGAAAATCTATTTGAAATGAATCTTAAAGAGCAAATTGATTAAATCTAGAACCTCCCTACAGACATTGTCCTCCTTCTTCCAGCTATTGTGAATGCCTTTAATGCCCACTTTACTAACTTCAGCATCTCTTCCAAGTTCCAGAACTCCTTGGCACCATCAATGGTCAGTATTTCATCAAGATCTGCCTAAATTTAATGTCTGGCAAGCCACTACAGCAGGGGTCCTCAAAGCACCAATGGGCCTCTCCCCAAATAAGAGTGCTGGTGCTGACTTTCTTGACCTTAAGCTTCTCCTCTTTGCAGTGCACCATATTTGCGCAACACTTACCAAGCTACTAAACTTCTCCTTCACCTTGTGTGAGAGATATCTACTGTCTGGAAATGTGCCAGAAAAATGTCCCTCTGCAAAGGAGGGGCTAAACAGAATCTAAATTAATTCAGACCTATTTCAGTTATTCCTGTCTCTCCAAGATTCTTGAAAAGTGTATTAGCTCACAGCTGATAAAACACTTCAGTCTGCATAGTCAGTTCTCTCTCCCATGCAGTCTGCCTTTAGGAAGAGACATTCCACCATCTGTGCATTACACAGTCACCAGTGAACTCAATATGGCCATGGATAACAGTATCCTTACTGGAGCCATCTTTGTGGACATCTGACTTGGCAGATCAGGCAATATTCCTGCTCAAGCCCCTATGTCTTAGTCAGCTAGCCATCAAATGGTTTAAAGGCTGAGTAAGTAAACACAGCTAGTGTCCATACAAGACATTAATTCAAACCTTGCTGTCTTAAATCTCTGGGTTCCTCAAGGCTCAGTCCGTGGCCCTCTGCTGGTCTTCATTTTTGTGAATGACCTGCCAAAGCACAGTAGGAGGATGGCAACACTACTGAGCAAGTCAACATATTCAAATATCTATGAATTAAGCTTGATGTATCACTCACATACAGCAGGCACATTGATCACATCTATATAGCTGTAGGGCCCAAGCTCAACTTTCTCTAAAGGTCTAAATGCTACCTCGGTGCTGATGTGAGGAAACAGGTGGTCTTCCACTTCTTGATCCCTTCCATTGACTATAGAGACATTTTATACTGCTGTGCATACAAAACCCCTGTGCTGCCCCTGGATTGTATGAACAAGTTGTGCTTGTTCTTCCTCTTCTATGGATGGTCTAGCTATCATTTTCTGTTGTATGAACACCTCAGTTGGCTATGTACCTCAAGCAGGCATGACTACTGCTGGTTTTTGGTGTTATACATTACAACTGTGCACAATGAAAAGCTCCTGATTTTCTCCTAGTCCTCCTCACATAAGTAGTACCTACTCAATTCATTCAACAGCAGCCTTACTTTCTTAATTCCCAGGATACAGGGTGCTCTTGGTCAAAAGGCCTTTGCATTTGCTGTGCCAGACTCCTGAAACAAACTCCTTCTTCAGCTAAGGAACACTTCTAGCTTATGAGTGTTCAACTCCAGTCTTTCTAGCCACCATAGAACTGCCTGTATTTGTTTTGGTCCAGGATTCCCTTCTCCCTTACTATAATCACGGGCATTACAATGTTCATGCTCTTTGTTTGCTGTGACCCCTTTTTATTAGCTTGATTTGATTACTGTTTGGATGTACCTACCTTAACAGTTTTTTTCTGTGTATATTTTAGTCTGTATGTAACTATTCCTGCTGCACTATGTTAACCTGTTGACTGCTGCTATCCTGCCTGGGACTCCCATGAAAATGAGATGCTGCAGCTCATGGGTTTATCACTGTCTGAGTAATTCAAATAAAATAAATGAGCAGTTATGGTATCATAAATCCCGTGGTCATAAAAGTGGGTAAACATTACCCATCAAAAAACTGAAAATATTATAGAAGTTAAGACTGAAACGTGTGTGGTCAATAGAGTGTATAGTATTGATTCTTCAGATATTATTCCTTATAAAAAGGTTTTTAAAATATCGATGAAATTTGGTTGTTGAGTGTCACAAAAAACAGGTACTGTTTCTTCACTCTTAAACATGTTGCCCACGTGTCAGCATGGCTGTTTTGGTAGCATACCTACAGTACGTCTGTACCAAACATCATGGGTTCTAGCCGCTGGGCTCATTCCATAAATGCTGGCACCCAAGTGCAGGACTGGGGAGTGCTGTCCTTCAGATAACACATTATTTGTTTGCGTATTTATTTATTTTATCTGTAATTTGCCAACAAGGTAGGACCCAAGAGCAATACAGAATAAATGTGCAATACATTCATGACAAAGTAATTGGGTGACATTATGCTTGCACATAGGCAAGTGCAAACAGCATTCTTTTTACACCATTTAAAACATATTCTATGAACTGATAGAGTGTAACAAGGAAGGTAAATTATTCCAGAAAGTAATGGCTGTATAAATAAAAGAATGTTGGCTCATGGAGGAACGGAAGAGTGGCAATCTTATGAAATATGTATGAGCAGCTCTAGTACTCAGGGAGGCAGCGTTGGGGCTAGTATCAGCCATACACAAAAATCTAATTGGGCCTTTTAAGAAATGTCTAAAACTGATGAGGGTAAAATAAGTAATGTGTGAGTCAAAAGAAGGCCAGACAAGGTGTTTGTAGAGCCCAGTGATGAGAAAATCCGAGGGTGGAGGCAACATATTTGCATATGGAGTTGTATAGAATGTTAACTTTACAAGTCAGAGACTGGATGCCCGTAGTCCACTAATGACAGGAGTAGGAACTGAGTCAAGACTATGAGTGAGTGGACAATCTTTTTTTTAACCTAAAAAGCTGACCAAGGTGAGAGTGTACTGACTTAACCAGAGTGGAGGTATATTCTTTAAAAGAGAGCATCTGGTCTATAGTAAAACCAAGATTCTTGAAATTGTCCACTATCTTAACAAAGGTGCCACTCAAATCTTTACTTAAGCCAGACTGGGGTACAACCTTTAATTTTTATTCTCTCCAAGGTGCAAAGCGCAAAGTGCATAGACTTGGTTTTATCAATATTTAGTAGAAGGCCATTTATTAATACCCATTTTTGTACCAATTGAAAGTCAGGCTGAAAATATCTAGTTAAGTCAGAGCATTAGATACCCTTCTGTACAAAGCAATATCATCCTAGTATATTATAATGTGGGATTCAGAGCTATGCAAAATATCTGCTAAAGTGCTCTGGAAAACACTAAACAAAATAGACTACAGGACTGATCCCTGGGGTACTAAGGTAATGATTTTGATGAGTGGAGAAGAAAAGGAATTCAAAGAAACTGACCCAACATCTGTCAGTCAAGTCATTCTTGGACTAGGATACTGCAGATAAAGTTACGAATACACCAAGTGCCTGACGTTTGGCAAGCAGGCGACCATGGTACACCAGATCAAATGTTTTGGAAGGATCCAGGAGGAGTGCACCCACTGCATTCCCATTGTCCAAGGCCCCATGACGATCATTAATGATTTCAAGCACAGCTGTGAGCATACTGTGATTATCTTGTAAACCATGCTGGCAAGGTGTTAGCAAATTTCCAGTATTCAGGAACACCTTAAATTGGCAAAAAGCAATCTTCTCTAGGACTTTGGACAACAGGGCATGTAGGGATATTGGGAGATAGTCTTTGGTCAGGGTTAATTTATTTATTTACTTTTGGTAACCGGGTAAGTGCACTATAGGCACAACCTGGGAGAGTACAAATCAAGGAATAGGTAAAAACAAATACATATACAGTGTTGTTCAATAGGAGATTCCAAACAATTATACAGCAGTGCAAGTTACATAGTACATAGAGGAGGTACACTCATACATTATAATAGGAACAAAACAGACAAAAGGCACAATTTACGGTTAATAATGTACAAAACATGATAGTGCTGTTGGTGAGTCAGCAATGAGACAATTTCCAGGCAGAGAGGTTTGCTCTCCTGATTTAAAAATAGGGACGATGATTGCCTGCTTCCACAATCTCATTACTGTGTCTATAGCTAACGAATGGTTGCACAAAGTGTACAGAGGATTAGCCAATAGGAAAATAACCAAAGAAAAGAGTTTCAGATCAATATTGTGTCATCCCATCATAGTTTTTAAGTTCATACATATAGTATAAAGTACTTTAAATTTTCATCTACAGGAAGTGATCTAAACCTAAACCCAGCATCTGAACCACTGCAGCAAGTCCCAATCTGCTCAAAATCTGATAGATCAACCAAAGGACATTAAAGTGAACTTTCATTTGATTTTTTCTGGTGGTTGTTCAGGTGGATGTTAAAGATCTCATGGTACTTCTCGTATCCTAACTAAATTTCCCACATTCGCTTAAAAAAAATCTTGTTCAATTTTGGTTGGTTTGCATCTATATCCCCCACCCTCATCCCCATGATGCAGCTTAAAAAAGACAGTATTGTCTTGCTCTCCACTTTTCTGCCAACTCAAAACAAGAATAAACTAAATGGCTTTCTAGGGTCAGGCTCGGGCAATACCTAAACACTCCTCCCTCACCCCCTCCTGACTGTATCACAACTGTCGGTTGTTTGATTACATTTCCAGTACAACTTCACTTTACACATTGTCCAGATGTTCCCCACTGTGGATTGATCATACTGCCTGCTCTTACCTTCACTATACTTTTGTCTGTGCCACCACACTGTTAATTTTGCATTTTCATTGGTTCGTATTTGCCTGTACGCTGTTTTGTTTATTGCAACCTCATACAATTGAACCTTGATTATGCAGACCAACCGGGGATGTAGAATTTGTCTGGATAATTGATTGTCTGGATAATCGAGGTTTGACTGTATGAGGTAACATTGTTTGGGACCAGATCGCAAGTCCACATGAATGAATAATCTGGATAATCGGTGTCCAGATAATTGAGGTTTGACTGTACCTATATAACTAGAGGCAAATAAAATGTATGAATGTATGTTTAGACATCCTCCCACCCTGATGTAATTTTTCTATATCTATATATATATATATATATATATATATATATATATATATATATATATATATATATATAGAGAGAGAGAGTACCCGCGCTACCGCAAAGGGCTACTACCCCAGCCTGCTTGGCTAGTAGCAGGTTAAGGGGCCTAGGTTCTGAAACGGGTGCCTCCACCTGGAGCTCAGGGTTGGTAGTGGTCAAGCTAACCTGGGCACAACCCTCCGGGACACTGTAACCCCCCTCTTTGACTGCTAGTTACCCATACTGTTTGCACTTACCACCAGGGCAGGTTCCTCTAGCTCCTCCCTGGAGACCCCCTGGTAAACAAGGTTATGCAAAACAAACAGCAACAGTTCATGAATGAAAAGAAACAAGACAATCAGATGACACACTTAGATTAAGCTGTTGTTACAGGGAGTTACCCTGATGATTACTCACGATACCCAAGACTAAACACAGGCCAGACAAAAATCGAGACTGCAGGTGGTTGATCTGGAGTGCCAGGAGAAGCAGAGCTCACACGAATTGCTGAGGCATCATTCCTGTTCAAGCATGGAGCAGGGGGCTGATCCCAGGGCAGGTCTCTCATCGATGGCTTTCTCTGTGCAGTGGGTAGTCAGGCTGGGCCAGTGTGGCAAGGCCCAGGCAGAATGGAGGTGAACATGGATTCAGTCCGTTCAAGCTGGATGCAGCCTCCAGCAAGTAGAACACAGTTCACACAGTGGGGAATGAAATCATGACCCTTTATCAACACACAGCACATTTATAGGTAAGGGATGCTACTATACCAGGCAAACCACTCTCTGGTCACAATCGCAAAGTCTCTGCACCCATTGAGAGTTTAGAGGTAGCTGGAAATCCTGACAGGCCGATTGCATTCAGCAAATCTTCGGTCTTCTTCAGGTTGATGCTGGTCTCAATTCAGTGGCTTGCTTTGTTCTCACAAACTCGGATTCAGTCCAAAATAATTCTCTTCTCCCTCTCAGGGCAGCAGGCAGACATGCAGGCCAAAATTCAGGCCTTTTCACAGTTCTCATGCGCGAAACTACGCAGACGGCTGCTTGACTGCCTCAAGCTGTTGCTTCCTCAACTTCCAACTGAGATTTGACCCAGACAGTAGGCAGCTTGGGAATTTCCCCAAGGTCCAAAAGGTTTGGTTGGCTGATTCTCCTGTCAGTCACAACAAAGGCTCCCCCTCCAGGGCTGTTTAGGTGCCAAAAGCCCAAAACTACAATTCCTACAAGTTCTGAACCCACACAGCCCCTGTAGGCAGGCTCCATTTTAGAGTCCCAAAGTACTGATTGGTCCAATTCGGCAGTCCAGGACCAAGATGGTGGAGATAAACAAAACAGTCCTTGCTGCAAAGAGAGCAGGTTAGACAAACCACATTATCATTATCAGTCTAATAGATTTTCAGCAAACAATTACATCTTCTGACAGAGCTCCCTCTGCACAATTAGCGATGGCAGAAACGTAGCGATTATCTGGTAGCCCGGGTAGGACTCAAGCATAGAAACACTAAGCCCCCTCCCAGCTTGATTATAACTGCAATCTGGGCAGCTCTTAAAGAGACAGTACAGGGAGGCATTACAGGCACTCTGTGGCAATACCTTTAACTGCTAAAATGCAGAACACCAGCCTGGCAGTGAGCATTTAGGCAAGCTCAAGGAAGACTTTTCAGGAACCCCCATTTGTAGGGGGGGGGGTTACATCTGTTTCTTACTTCACACCATTGGACTGCTATTTTTTGGGGTAGGGTTGTAACAGTTGGCTCATTCTCAGAAGTTATGAGTCAGCTTTCAAATGTAAGTCCTCTTATTTGCTACACTAAAAAATGTAATTATAGTCGAGATTAGCTCCTCGGGCAGGCAATTCCTTAGTATGAGCGGCCTACCAAGGACTGCAGATAGTGTCAGCAGCTCTTTAACATCACATTTCCTTATGTTTGTCACTTTGGTAAAGGACCCTAACTTGCAGATTAATATAATATTTTCCAGTGAATATGGAATATGCATACAGAATTAGATAACAAGAAACTCAATGAGGACTGGAAAAGTACTTGGGTAGTTCATCATCAGTTAAGTACACTACTAAATTCACAGGTGTCAAATTTTGGTAGGTGGGCTCTGGCTGCTTGATCAGACTTTTCTTGAGATGCACCTTAACACCTCTCAAAATGTGTGACATAACATTTGGCCCAGGGGAAAACATCTGTGCCAAGGAAATCACAAACCTTGTGTTTGGATGGTTTATTTATTATCACCACAGTCACTATTTCTTTAAGTCTTGCCTTATGGTGGTACTGTTACACTGCATTTTTGCACACAAAGAAACATAGAAACATAGAATTTGATGGCAGATAAGGACCGCTTGGCCTACCTAGTCTGCCCATTTCCCTACCTAACGGATAAGCTGCAGATCCTAGTTAACCAACAGCCTATTTCCTCCTATCCCCCACTAGAATTGCCTTATGTCTGTCCCATGCATTCTTGAATTTCCCCACTGTTTTTGACTCTATGACCACGTCAGGGAGGCCGTTCCATGAATCTACAACCCTCTCTGTGGAGAAATACTTACTCACATTACCTCTGAGCCATCCCCCTCTATGTTTTAATTATGCCCCCTTGTTCTTGCACATCTCTTTTTCTGAAAGGTGCTACCCTCTTGGACTTTGTTGATTTCCTTGAGGTATTTGAAAGTTTCTATCATGTCCCCCTTCTCCCTTCTTTCTTTGAGGCTATACATCTTAAGTTCCTTTAGTCTTTCTTCATATTCTTCTGGGGCAGACCCTGCACCATTTTGGTTGCCCTCCTCTGGACAGCCTCCACCCTGTCTATGTCTTTACAGAGATGGGGTCTCCAGAACTCTACACAGTACTCCAGATGTGGTCTTACCAACTGTCTGTACAGAGGGCCAACAACTTCCTGTTTTCTACTGGTGATGCCTCTCCCTATGCATCCCAGTATCCCCCCAGCCCTCCTTACTCCTTTCTCACATTGCTGGCCCACCTTTAGGTCATCTGATATAACTACCCTCAGGTCCCTTTCCATTTTTGTTGTTGTAAGTATCTCACCCCCCATTGTGTACTCTTCCTCTGGGTTTTTGTTTCCCAGGTGCATTACTTTGCACTTCTTTGCATTGAATCTAAGCTGCCATACATTTGACCATTCCTCCAATCTTGCCAAGTCCCTTTTCATCCTTCCCACCCCACCTAGCGTATCAACCCTGTTGCAGATCTTTGTGTCATCTGCAAAGAGACATACTTTCCCTTCCAGTCCCTCTGCAATGTCACTTACAAAGACATCAAAAAGGACTGGCCCCAGTACTGAACCTTGTAGTATCCCACTAGTAACCCCCCTTTCTTCACTGTGGACTCCATTTACTATTACCCGCTGTGTCCTGTTGTCCAGCCAGTGTTTTACCCAGGCTACCACCCTGGGACCCACTCCTAGACTGGCTAATTTGTTTATTAATCTTTTGTGCAGGACTGTGTCAAATGCCTTGCTAAAGTCTAGGTAGGCCATGTCCACAGCCCCTCCCTGGTCTACTACTTTGGTCACCCAGTCAAAGAAATCAATTAGATTTGTCTGACATGACCTTCCCACTGTGAATCCATGCTGCCTTGGGTCCTGTGTCCCACTGGCCTCTAGATACTCAACAATTCTTTCCTTCAGAAGTGATTCCTTCATTTTTCCTACCACTGAGGTCAAACTGACAGGTCTGTAATTTCCTGCCTCTGTCTTGCTCCCACTTTTGTGAAGGGGACTCACATCCACCCTCCTCCAGTCCTCAAGTACCACACCATCCCCCCATGATTTATTAAAAAGGGTAGTCAGTAGTGTTACCAGTTCTTCCCTTAGTTCTTTTAGAATTCTGGGTTGAATCCCATAAGGCCCCATTGCATTATCCACCTTTAGTTTTAAGAGTTCTTTCAGAACCCTTTCTTCTGTGAAAGGACTAATATCACCCCCCTATCCAGAGTACTTCTATTGACTGGATTAGGTATCTCCCCCTGCTTTTCCATTGTGAATACTGAGCAGAAGTATTAATTCAGTATCCCTGCTTTTTCACTGTCGCTCTCTGCCCAATCACCTTCCTCTTTATTCAGCCTCAGTATCCCTGCCTTAATCTTTTTTTGCTCCCTAATGTACCTAGAAAAGGTTTTATCCCCTTCTTAACTGACTTGGCTATCTTTTCCTTGGTTTGGGCCTTTGCTATTCTGACTGCCTTCCCTGCTTCCTTCTGCTTTAACTGGTACACTTCTCTATCCTGCTCCTTCTGTGTTTCCTTATACTTCCTATTTGCTATCTTTTTCTCCTTTACCTTCCCTGCCACTTCTTTTGAGAACCATAGTGTTTTTTCTTTAATTTTTAATTTGTTTATTTGCTTCACACAAAGGCTTGTTGCCTCTGTGATGGCGGTTTTGATGTTTCCCCATTGTTGCTCCACCCCACCATCTTGCCTGTTTGCTAGTGCTTTTCTGAGGCACTCTCCCATTTTGACAAAATCAGCCCTCCTGAAGTTCAGTACCTTGACTTTTGTATGGCTTGACTCTACAGCTAAGTTTATCATGAACCACACTGTTTGATGGTCACTGTTTCCCAGATTGCTACCCACTTCAAGATTGGAGATCCTCTCTCCTTCCCCATTTGAGAGTACCAGGTCTAAGATTCTCCCTTTTGAGTGGGTTCCAAAACTAGTTGTCTGAGGCATGCCCCCTGTAGTGCATCGAGAATGGCCCTGCTCTTGGATGTGGCTGCAGCAAATGTGCTCCAGTTAACATCTGGCATATTCAGGTCCCCTATCAGCAATACCCCCCCTTTCTCTGCCATCCCAAGGATGCCTTCTATCATTTCCTTGTCCATTTCCTCCCCCTGAGATGGGGTTCTGTATACAACCCCTGTACGGATTGTGGAGCCATTTCCAGTCTCCAGGGTGACCCACAGTGCTTCCTCTCCTCCCTGTTTACCCTTCAAATTCTCATATTCATTTCTGGTACATGTAATCTTGATTGTGTCACTTGTTTGATATTATTTATTTTTACATGTATATTATTATTCTGTACCCCTTGGTTCACTATCCCCTGGATTGCACCTGAAAACAAGCCATGGCTCAGTTAGAGTCAGACGAAGTGCTCCCACTTTGCTATACAGAGCACTTCACGTATTATTTCCCAATCTGTTAAGTGCTCCACAACATGAAGCAAATTACTCCGCCTATAAATTTGAACGCGAAGTGTATTGTTTCCAATGGACTTCATGCTACTTCGCCTTGTATTGCAGCCTTCCTCTTAATTTTAATGTGAAGTGCCATTGATTTTAATGGACTTCACGTTGCTTCACCTGTTTATTGCTATCTGAGGTGGATTTTGCATTGATTCAAGGGATGGCAGGTCACGTGGACTCTGTATTGTCTTGCACAGCCTCAGTTCTGCATAGTGTGTGTAGTGCAAAGCTGGATACAGTTTACTCTCAGAGCTCTGAGAATCAAACCATTGAAAAAGCTTTAAAAATCAATTTGGATCCAATTATTTTGTTACACATTTAGTACATTGACTGCAGGAAACCCTCCTGTGCTTAGATCATCGGGTGTTAATTGTTTTTGTATTCATTTTTTTGAATGTTAATTTAGAACATTCAGCCTGTGTACTGACAGACACTGTCGAAATGTGCTTCAGTGGAGGAGCATATCTGTGGTGGAGTGAGATTCACATGAGAAAGGCAGTCTTTTTAACTTTTAACAAAAAAAAGTGTGTTTGTCTGAGATGGGTGAAGAAACTGTTATCTGTGCAGTTAGCTAGGTGAAGAAAGAAACTGTGAATTAGGGGGAGTGGCTTAGAGAGAAGGAAACCAGGTGTTTGCATTTAACAACTGACCTTGATAGCTTATGGCAGAGAACAGCAAGAAGAAGGAGCTGCTGTTAGAACTTTACTACTCTACTGGACTAAAGAACTAGAACTCTACTACTGGGAACTTCAATTTTGGGTAATAACAAACAAAAATTGTGTTTGTCTGAGTTGGGTGAATGAGTTGTTATCTGTGCAGTTAGCTAGGTAAAGAAAGAAACTGTGAATTAGGGGGAGTGGATTAGAGAGAAGGAAGCCAGGTGTTTGCTTTTAAAAACTGACCTAGATAGCTTGTGGCAGAGAACAGCAAGAGGAAGGAGCTGCAGTTAGAACATCACTACTCTACTGGACTAAAGAACTAGAACTCTACTACTGGGAACTTCAATTTAGGACAAAAACAAACAAAAAAAGTGTGTTGCCTGAGTTGGGTGAAGGAATTGTTATCTGTGCAGTTAGCTAGGTGAAGAAAGAAACTATGAATTAGGGGAGTGGCTTAGAGAGAAGGAAGGCAGGTGTTTGCATTTAAAAAACTGACCTAGACAGCTTGTGGCAAAGAACAGCGAGAGGAAGGAGCTGCCGTTAGAACATTACTACTCTACTGGACTAAAGAACTAGAACTCTACTACTGGAAACTTCAATTTAGGGTAAAAACAACAAAATGTGTGTCTGAGATGGGCGAAGGAATTGTTATCTGTGCAGTTAGCTAGGTGAAGAAAGAAACTTTGAATTGGGGGAGTGGCTTAGAGAGAAGGAAGCCAGGTGTTTGCATTTAAAAACTGACCTAGATAGCTTGTGGCAGAGAACAGCAAGAGGAAGGAGCTATGTTAGAACTTTACTGGAACTATATTGCCCTCCATCCCTCCCTCCCTTTTACTCCCCCACCCTCAGCTGGTTCTACTTTTATAGGCACAGGATTTGACTGACAACAGGAACTTCCTGCTTGGGAGCAGGAAGGGAGTGATCACTGAGGCACTAAAGACTCACCATCCTAGAAGGAAAAGAGTAGCTCTCGATCCCCCCAGCTGCTGGAGGTCTGACTCTGAGCAAGTAAGAAGGAGACTACTGAGTGATATAGGAACTCACTGTCCCAGAACAGGAAGATCTGGAGCTTTAAAGCAGTAGGAAAGTATGGAGTAAAAAAAAAAAATTATATAAAAAAAATAAATAAATAAAATAAACAGAGAGAGGAAAGAGTAAGTATACAAAACAACAGTTAAGGGGCCACAGTTACGACATGATAAGAGTGGTGCAATGCAGTGACTGTGGAACAGCAGTCTTCTGGGTGACATTCTGGAGGATGCGGTGTTGTCCCATCTGCAGGCACCTCTCTGGGCTGAGGAAGGAGGCTGCTCATCTCCAGGCTGAGTTGGTCAGGATTTGGGGGACCTCCATTCCCACCCAGGGACCACCAGGGCCAGTGCTGCTGCCTCAGAGGTTGCCAAAAAAGAGGAGTGGTTGGACCACAGTGGACTCAGGGAGGGTGAGTGTGGTGGAATCTCACATCCCTCCAGTTGTACCTCTTCACAATTTATATGCTGTTCTGACAGAGTGTGGTTCCTCTATGGAAGCACCCGCAGTGGAGACCAAGGAGGATGCTGGGAACCTCCACAAAGGAAACCCACAGGAGGGTGGCATGGGATCCTACAGGGGAAGGAAACAACTCCTGGTGGGGGACTCCATTGTTAGGAGGGTAGAACTGGGGAGGGAGGGGAGAGGGAGATTAGGTGCCTGCCTGGCGCCATGGCTTGGAGGGACAGGGAGCAAATCCTCAGGATCGCGAGAGCAGCTGCACGGGGGAGGGAGCTGGATGTCATTGTCCACCTAGGGACAAATGATCTGGCTGGGAAAGGGATCAGAGCAGAGCAGGAGGAGCTTGTGGAGTTGGGGAGGGGCCTTAGACAAGTTGCACGCACGGTAACCTTCTTGGAGGTGCTGCCTGTCTATGGTATGGGTGAGGCTAGGGTGCTCTGCCCCATGGGATTTAATCAGTGGTTGAAAAACTGGTGCAGAGCTCAGGGTTTTGGCCTCATTGGGGACTGGGGGTCCACCTGGAAGGATGCAGGTCTATACTGGCATGATGGTCTGCATCTGTCAGGAGGGGAACCAGGATCCTAGGTGACAGGTTTAAATACTTCATTGGCAAGCATTTAAACTAGCCAAGGGGGGAGGCACTGAAAAGGAGAAGGTAAATCCTAACCCCCCAAAAAATCAGGATGGTTAGTGAAGTAAACACCAAGAGAGAGAAGTCGATAGGGAGAAGGGCAAGCATAAGTGGAAAAAAAGACAAAGGCAGTAAGGACAGGGATGGGGCTAAAATGGGTAAGGCCACTAAAAAATGGAGGGCAACGAGTACCAGTGTCTGTAGTCTAGGTAACAAGCTCCCTGAACTGGTAGCCTTGATGAAAGAGGGATGCTTGGATATCGTGGCAGTCATAGAAACATGGTACACAGAGAACCATGACTGGGATGTCAACATACCAGGGCACACAATCTACAGGAGGGACAGGGAGGGTAGACGAGGAGGAGGAGGAGCTCTCTATGTAAAGGAAGGGTATTGAAGCAATGGAACTAAAGGGTAAACAGGGAGGAGAGGAGGCACTGTGGGTCACCCTGGAGACTGGAAATGGCATCACAATCCGCACAAGGGTTGTATACAGAACCCTGTCTCAGGGGGAGGAAATGGACAAGAAAATGATAGAAGGCATCCTTAGGATGGGAAAGAAATTGGACATATTGCTGATGGGGGATCTGAATATGCCAGATGTTAACTGGAGCACCTTTGCTGCAGTCATATCCAAAAGCAGGGCCATTCTCGATGCCCTACAGGGGGCATGCCTCAGACAGCTAGTGTTGGAACCCACTCAGAAGGGAGCAATCTTAGACCTGGTACTCTCAAATGGGGATGGAGAGAGGATCTCAGATCTAGAAGTGGGTAGCTATCTGAGAACCAGTGACCACCAAACAGTGTGGTTCATGATAAACTCAGCTGTAGAATCAAGCCATACAAAAGTGAAAGTACTGGACTTCAGGAGGGCTGATTTTGTCAAAATGGGAGAGTGCCTCAGAAAAGCACTACCAAACAGACAAGAAGGAGAGGTAGAGCAACATTGGGGAAACATCAAAACTGCCTTCACCGAGACAACAAGCCTTTGTGTGAAGCAAATAAATCAAAATGAAAGAAAAAAACACTATGGTTCTCAAAAGAAGTGGCGGGGAAGGATAGGGAGAAAAAGATAGCATTCAGGATGTATAAGGAAACACCGAAGGAGCAGGACAGAGAACTGTACTAGTTAATGCAGAAGGAAGTGGGGAAGGCAGGCCCAAACCAAAGAAAAGATAGCCAACTTGGGTAAGAAGGGGGATAAAACCTTTTATAGGTACATTAGGGAGCAAAGAAAGACAAAAGGAGGGATTCTGAGGCTAAATAAAGAGGAGGGTTGGTGGGCAGAGAGGGACAGTAAAGAAGCAGAGATACTGAAAAAATACTTCTGCTCAGTATTCACAAAGGAATAGTAGGGGGAGGTACCTAATCCAGTCAATAGAAGCACTCTGGATAGAGGGGTCGATATCGGTCCTTTCACAGAAGAAAAGGTTCTGAAAGAACTCCTAAAACTGAAGGTGGACAAAGCAATGGGGCCTGATGGGATTCACCCCAGAATTCTAAAAGAACTAAGGGGAGAACTAGTATCACCACTGACTACCCTTTTTAACAAATCATGGGAGGATGGTGTGGTACCTGAGGACTGGAGGAGGGCGGATGTGATTCCCCTTCACAAAAGTGGGAGCAAGACAGAGACAGGAACCTACACATCAGTCAGTTTGACCTCAGTGGTAGGAAAAATGATGGAATCACTTCTGAACTAAAGAATTGTTGAGTACCTAGAGGCCAGTGGGGCACAGGACCCAAGGGAGCATGGATTCACAGCGGGAAGGTCATGTCAGACGAATCTAATCTATTTCTTTGACTGGGTGACCAAAGTAGTAGACCAGGGAGGGGCTGTGGACATGGCCTACCTAGACATTAGCAAGGCATTTGACACAGTCCTGCACAAAAGATTAATAAACAAATTAGCCAGCCTGGGAGTGGGTCCCGGGGTGGTAGCCTGGGTAAAACACTGGCTGGACAACAGGAGGCAGAGGGTATTAGTGATGAAAGGGGAGTTACTAGTGGGGTACCGCAGGGTTCAGTACTGGGTCCAGTCCTTTTTAATGTCTTAATAATTGACATTGCAGAAGGACTGGAAGGAAAAGTATGTCTCTTTGCAGATGACACAAAGATCTGCAACAGGGTTAATACACAAGGTGGGGTGGAAAGGATGAGAAGGGATTTGGCAAGGTTGGAGGAATGGTCAAATGTATGGTAGCTTTGATTCAACGCAAAGAAGTGCAAAGTAATGCACCTGGGAAACAAAAACCCAGGGGAAGAGTACACAATGGGGGTGAGATACTGACAACAAAAATGGAAAGGGACCTGGGGGTAGTCATATCTGATGACCTAAAGGTGGGCCAGCAATGTGAGAAGGCAGTAAGGATGGCTGGGGGGATACTGGGATGCAGAGGGAGAGGCATCACCAGTAGAAAACAGGAAGTTGTTATCCCTCTGTACAGACAGTTGGTGAGACCCCATCTGGAGTACTCCATGCAGTTCTGGAGACCCCATCTCTGCAAAGAGATAGACAGGGTGGAGGCTGTCCAGAGGAGGGCAACCAAAATGGTGCAGGGTCTGCACCAAAAGACATATGAAGAGAGACTAAAGGAGCTTAATGTGTATACCCTCGAGGAAAGGAGGGAGAGGAGGTACATGATAGAAACGTTCAAGTACCTCAGGGAATCAACAAAGTCCAAGAGGGTAGCATCTTTCAGAAAAAGAGATGTGCAAGAACAAGGGGTCACAATTTGAAGATAGAGGGGGGACAGCTCAGAGGTAATGTGAGGAAGTATTTTTTCATGGAGAGGGTTTGTTTATATATTGTACTGCACTGCTACATTTTCTGCGCATTACCTGCAGTGTGTGAATGTGTGTGTGTGTGTGTGTGTGTGTGTGCTATCAAGTCAGACACATTTTATTGTGCCACACAGTAATCACAGCACTCTGAATCGGTTATACGTCTGCAGTATTTTTTACTGCTTCCTTCTATCAAGCTAGTGGACTGCTACTGCAGCGCCCCCCCCCCCAACTCACAAAAGATATACTGTATTTTTTCAGTTTTGTATTTTTGTGACCACTGTTCGATGTGTTTTTATGCCTGTGAAGCTGCATCTCTTTATAGTGTACAATCTGTGTCTGTGCTTTTGCATCTGTTTGGTGCCCAATCTGCATCTGTATGCCACAGTTGTTGTTTTGTGGGCATGGTAGTATGCAGCAGAAGTGCATAGTTGATGCCAGTAAAGGGATTTCTCTGACTATATTTTTCACAGCGCAATCAGTAGCTTCAATCATGGTTGGAGATGCTGTTGTCCCCGCTGGTGATAGTGAAGTTGCTGATGGTATGAGTATTGCCCCAAGTTCAACCCGTGACAACAAGTTAACTGGTTTCCCAAATATTGTGGAGTCTAAAGCTTAATGTGCATAACTGCAAGGAAAGGGGGACATGATAGAAACTATTAAGTACCGAAGAGAATCAACAATGTACAAGAGGGTAGCATCTAGCAGAAAAAGAGATGTGCACGAACAAGGGGGCAAAATTTGAAGATAGAGGGGGGGACGCATCAGGGGCAATGTCAGGAACTATTTTTTTCATGGAGAGGGTGGTGGGTGCAAGGACAAACAAAAACTAATGATCAGTGTTATGGTGTGACTGCAGCAGTTGATGCATGCCCATTATTTGGAGTTGGTGCACCTCCATGCGCTCCAACCACTGCTCCATGTTGTCAATCCGGTGGTTCACATGGTCCAACTCACTTCACATCAGGCCCAAATCGGCATGTATGGCAGGTATTCGTGCAGGGTTGCCATCGTCACCTGCAGATTGTGGAGCAGCCGCTTGCTCCATGGCCCACCCCTGCTTGACACCACGTGCGGGTGGAGGCCACGCTGCCATCTGTTGCCCAGCAGGGCCAGCAGGTGCATTTCTATCCTGTTCTGCAAGCTTGGCTTGCCAGTCTGCATGGTGGTAGTTGTATAGGTGGATGTGCTGACCACCTGTGCCCAGATGACTTCTCTTGGGACCATGGTGCACCACCTTTCCACACAGATTGCACTTCACTACACAGGTGTCCACAGGCAGTGTAGTGAAGAACTCCCACACTAATGAGCTGCAGGGAAGACTGGACACAGGTGGGGGGGGTCCCAGATGATGTTGCTGGCTGCTGCTGGTGCTCAGTTGGGGCTGGGGTTGGGGAAACCTGCTGCTTCTGCAGCTGCAACTGCTGTGGCTCCTCCCTCCCTTCCTGCTGAGCCTCTGGCACAGGGGCCATGGTAGGTGGTGGCACTGGTGGGGGGGAGCTGGTAGGGGCCACCGGAGGTGGTGCTTCCATGACACCACTACCTCCTGCTTCAGGAAGGGGACCACTAGCCCAGAAAGTGCTCCGGTTCAGACACGGAGTTTATATGTTTTGCTATCTCTCTGTCTCCTCTCAAACATCGCTCTTTCTCCCACACTAGGTAAGGCGAAAGTGACAGTCTTTCAGTCTCTTGCATTACTAACGTCCTGCCTGAAGCATGTGACCTGCGGAATGTGAGCCATGTGCTCTGTGGGCTGTTACAATGCTCACTCACTCTGCCTTTAAAGAAAATAAAGCAAAGTAACGCGGAGTCATCATAACGCAAAATCATTATAACACAAAGTGGCAAAGTACTGCATTTCAATGGGTACTTTGTGTCACTATATGTCGAGGCGGAGTAGGCCACTTTGCCTCTGCTATGCTAGCGAAGTTAAACTTTGCTGCATCTTTAGGCTCAGTTCTCTCCTGGTTACCAATTTTAAATACATAAATAAATAAATAATATTCGTAGAACAGGCTTCGTAATAAAAACACTTACTGGTTTCATGAGGCAGTGCATGTGCTGCCATGGTTGTAACTGCCGATGTCCTCGCCGCTGGAACAGACTGTGTATCTGAATAATCCCTCACTGTAACAAACAGGCAGACGTGGTGATTTGTGCTGGCATGGCATGGCTTTGGAACTGTAGTTATGTGCTGCAGCCAGTGTAGAAATGTATAGATTAACAGACCAAATGGAAAAATTAAAACTCAGTTAACTGCCTGGTGGGAATGGGTTGAAACTTCATTGTCATGGAGACCTCAGACATGGGTGTTGGGGGATCTAGTTTGCATTGCAGTGGTCACAATTTAATCAACAGTATTCATTAAAGCACAAGTTTCCCTTGATGGCATTAGTGCTGCAATAAAGTGTTGCAGTCAGTTTATAACTGTATTATTTAAGAGGCCAAATAGAAAAACTTAAACATCAAAAAATGTTCTTCCCAATTATTTTTGAGCCTGATTCCACCCCTGAGGTGCTCTTTGTGGCATTTGTTAAGAACTGGAGATGATCACAGAATGATGATTAGTGGTTGTTCTTTACTATATTAACCTTTATTTTATTTTATTTTATTTCCAGTTTTTGCTGCCTTTTCTACCTGACCAGCCCATATCAGACCGGTCTCCCTCGGCCCTGTCACCAGGCTTCTCTGGGACTTGCCATGCTCCATTTCATCACCTGCCACGGGGCATCCTTGGAGATGCCTGGGTGCTGGTGCAGGGTCTGTGGGGGATGTAGCATCATCTTGTTGTCGGGGAGAGGGTCCTCCATTTTCTGCCCCTGGCTCACAAAGCATGCAACAGATGTGATATGCACTCTCCAACTCTGTGGAAACACCCCTGGTGCCCTGCATATGAGGTCCCTCCCCCTGTGTGATTCTGCTGTGCTGACTCCCATCATTCCTTCTGGTTGCAGACAAGCAGCAGAACACAGTAATCCCCATCCTCAAGGGCAGAGAGCTGTCCTGGGAATGCTCAAGCTTCCCTCCACTAACCAGGGTTCCATATCATAATGGCGATTGAGCAACAGCGATCGCTATTATGGTGAGTGTACATTCCCAAAAAATTATCTCAGCGATGCACACTGGCAGCACACTGAAAAATGGCCTCCGAGACCTACAGGTCTCATTTTTAATGCAGGGCCTTCCCTGCACCCACCCCCTGCACCTCCTTACTTATGTATTCAACTCCAGGGGGGTGCATATCGGGGGCGGGGGGGAACTTGAGGCAATACATGCCGCCAGGCGGCAAAAACAAAACATGCACCACGACGGACCAGAACCCGCTACAGCAATCCCTGCCTCCCAGCCGACCACTCTTCCCACAATGCCAGTGATCTGGCTCAGCAGCTGCTCACTGCAACCGCTCCCACATGCCATCTCTCCCCCGCATCTCCCCCCTCCCCACGGGCGTGCACGCACGTATTCACATGAGTTCCTGTCATGGATTTTGCCGACTGCAGTATCCAGTCACCCTCCTCCCTAGGTAGCCATGATCACAGTCGCCGAGATTGAGTCGTTGGTTTTCTAGGCACTCAATCTCAGTCACTATGGTCACAGACTACCCCTAACCAGCTCCCAAGTGAGCCTGCTCTGTTCTAGAACCAGGGATGCTGGTGAGGCAGGAGGTGAAGACATCCAGTGTCTCATCCCTTCACACCACTGGGCCTGCCCTACAACATTACATTAACAACAGGCATCTCAGTTTTCTTCCTTGACTTTTCAAGTGGTGCACCAGCCCCTTGCTCAAAATGTGGGAAGGGAATAAAAGTTCTGTGTCATGGAGACCTCAATGGGTGTTAAAAGAATCTATTTTATATCACAGTGGTCACAACTTGATGTACAGACTTTATGAAAAAAACAAACTTACTGATTTCATTTGATGGCATTGATGCTGCAGTAACTGTGGCTGCTGATGTCCCCGCCACTGACACAGGCTGTACATCTGGATTAAACAGAATGACAAACAGATAGACAGACACAATGAGTAGTCTAGGCATGGCACAGTAACAGCACCATGATACAAAATGGAAACAAAATTAAAAATCAGTACATTTCCTTCCCAATCATTTTAAACCTGATGACACCCCTGAGGTGCCCTTTATAGAGTTAAACTACATGTAAAACAGTCAGGACTGGAGAAGCTCTCAGATCAAAGTTAAATGGTTAATTACATATTACATTCTTAATTACAGGAGTCCGATTCCAAGTCATATAGCGCAACTTGTGGGCATATGCGAGTTGCACCATGCGGCGATACGCCGGGGATCCTGCGCCCTTTTCCAAGACAGGCAAATTCCCCAGCACTTATGACCCGTGGCTTGTGGCAGCCGCAGGCTTGCTCCACAGGAATGGCACAACGGACCTCGGTGACACAAGTCGCAGCCTGCATTTAACTGCCCCCCATAGCCCCCCACCCCACAACACTCTTGCAATCCCTTGGGGGCCTTGGGGGGGGGCTGGCCGGGTAGTACAGGTGCATGGGGGCGCACATCACAAAATGGACACAGGGGCTCCCCAAAAATCGGGGGTGGGGCAGCACTGTGTTGGGGGGTGCGTGGGGCATGGCAATGTGTCTTCCATGGTGCTGCGGGGGGCATCCATCATTTTTCCAGGAAGGATGCCCCTTAGACCACCTCTATGCTGGTCTAACCCGCAGCACCATTGCCAGTCTTGTAATCATGTAAATGGGTTACAGCAGCCACCCTTTTGGAATAGGGTGCAGGTGCTGCCATAACTCACCCTTGTGCCATGCTGCAGTGGGTTGTGGGTGTAGTGGGTGGTGTAGCCCACCTTTGGCGCAACCCGCATGCAGCATGGCGCAAGCTGCATCTTGGAACTGGGACTTGTGTATCACATGGCAAAAGGTGCAATTTACACCATAAGGTTTGGCATAAATTGCCTTGCACCAGGCATACGATGTCCTGGAATCGAGCCCGAGCATCACATTTTTCTTCCTGATTTTTCAAGAGGTGCACTGTCCCCATCCCAAAATGTGGGAAGGGAATAAAACTTCTGTGTCATGGAGACCTCTAACATGGGTGTTAGGGGAATCTATTTTGTATCATAGCAGTCACAATCTGATGTGCAGTATTCATTAAAAATCTTACAGGTTCCACTTGTTAGCGTTAGTGCTACAGTGTCCATAGCAACTGACGTCCCAGTCACTGGAGCAGTCGGTACATCTGGAGTAAAGAAAACAGCCAGACAAACAAACAGACACAATGAGTAGTCATGCAAGGCACACTAACAGCACCATAATTAAGTACTGCATCCAGAATCCAACTGTATGTATTAATAGACTAAATGAAAAAAAAAATCAATACATTTCCTTCCCAATCACATCTGAGCCTGATGCCACCCCGGAGGTGCCCACTGTGTAGCTAAACTACATGTAAAACACAGTAAGGAGTGGAACCGTTCACAAATCAATACTTCTTGGCAATTACAATATTATATTCTTATTTGCAATTGTGGTATGCCATCCCCCTTCCAAAATTTGTGAATGGAATGAACCTCCTGTGTCATGGAGACCTCAAATGTGGGTGTTAAGAAAATCTATTCCATATCACAGCAGTCACAGTTTCATTACCAGTCTTCATTAAAACACTTACTGGCATTACTTGTTGACGTCAGTGCTGCAGTGACTGTAGCTGCTGATGTCCCAATCACTGGTGCAGTTGTTACATCTGGATTAAACAGAACAGATGGACAGACAGAATAAGTAATGCTGGCATGGCACAGTAGCAGCTTCATAATTAAGTACTGCAGCCAGTATATTATTGTGTTAATTGACAGGTCCAATATACAAAAATTAATAAAAATAATATATTTACTTCTCAATTTATTTTGAGCCTGTGGCCACTCCTGTGCTGCATGCCACTATTTTTGAAGAGCAGATCTGGGTCATAGTTTTGCTTGTTGTAATAATGTCTGAATATAACTTCTTGAGCTGCAGGGGATATGCCAGAACCAATCTTCCTATAAATTAGTTCACTACTTTACCCAGAGAGCTTCCCAATCACTAAAACAGGAGACGCAGAAGCATCATCTTACCTATGCAGTGTCATGCTGTCTCAACACTGGACTGTAATCGTCCATCAAAATATTTTCTTTTGATTGGAAGTATATTATTATAGCTCATATATACTGTATATGTTCACAGCAAAAGTTTAAAAAGGGTCTTTGATACGTATGATGTCACCCATCCATTACCCAGAAGAGATTCAGACATTTTTGATATACATATTATTAAGTAAGCTACACGCTACAAAAGATCTAAGAATTTGTCAGGGTTTAGACATATGTGCATTGCATATAGACGACTTGATCCTTCAGGAAGAGTCATTAGGTTCAGTTTGCAAGCAAAACATTTCTTTCAAGGTAATGCCATTAATTGTCTCTTGGCAGGCTTGGTTAAACATGTTAAGCTACAGTATATTCCCATTAGAGTGCACTGAAAATCAGACTTGACCCCTGCGCCCCAAATTATGCTGATCCCAGAATAATGCCCTATAGCAAAAACATTATTAAATATATACTGTACCTGAATTTGTTAGCTTGCATGAAACCTCTTTATCTGCAGACTTGGCACAGAAGCAGGAGGTCTTTGAGTTGGTAGATTCTGAAATCACCAATTCAGTTCTGATTCTTTTCCATAAAGTATTGTATTGTTAGCTTGGATCAGGTATCAGTCCAAGTTCTTTCAGAGTTTCAGCCAAAGTTTAAAATTCCAGTGCTACCAGATGTTGCTGGTGCATGGTAATGTCTAAAAGTTATTTTCTGTCTCTCCATAGCATCCTCTGTGTCCAGTGCAAGAAGAGCTGCATGTGGCCAGGGCAGGAAGCAAAAGACAAGTGTCCAGGTTCTTTTGTCCTATTTGTCTCTCCAGCATAAAACCCCCAAAAGCATGTGGGTTCAGCTTTTTCAAGTGCTGTCCCAGGCCTACTTTATGCATTATTCAGTAGTCCTTTGGTCAAAAGTTCAAAACCTCTTTACCATAATCGTGTCTATATTTTTATAGCAGTCTCGTTGACCTTTCTGGCTTTCAGTCATAATAAACATTCGAAGATGTCCATGTGGGCCTCTTTAAGTTACGGAGGTCATATGGCTACTCAGGTACATCCCTTCATGGAATGTGTGGAATGTCCTTTGGTCTAGTAGCTGGTACGTTTCATGTCTTTGTGAGAATATCCTTGTTTTTATATTAACTCCTTCCTCTCTTACACTGGCAGTGTGAAGGCTTTCCAAGCCTTAGTGCATCTCGGCCTCATAATAGCACAAGTCCTCTGGCATGTTTTCACAGGATTTCTTTAATTAGAATACTTTGGCTAAGGCATGATAATTTATAATATATAGAATAACACATGGGTGGGTGTTTGTAATCAGAATTTCACACACACCCGAGGTGTAGGATGGTACATGAACCATGAGAGCGAAGCTCAAGGGGTTTATAGAAGCATCCCACACCGTGTGTGTAAAATTCTGTTTTTACACTCACACACCCATGTTTTATTTTAATCAGTGTGGGTTCACATGTTTGAGAAAGTGAAAGTGGCAGTTGTTTTGGTAACTCTCTCATCTATGTGAGCATAAGAGTGATGGGCAGCTGATGATTACAACCACCTGGTTATAATGCAAAATAACAAGCAAGCATTTTTGGCATGATTTAAAGATCTTGTTATCCAGATATTAAAAATGATCACCAGTAATTATAAATTATACAATGGCAAGAAAATTTCCTGTACGGACTTCCGGTGTGATGGCTGGCTGGTAAACAGCTCTGCTTCTTAGCTCCCTCGCTCAAATTGACTGTAACCACGGTGACCAGAGTTCCAGATATACTTCTTTAACTTAAAAAAAGTGCCTACTCATTTTTTCGCTGATTATTTACTTGTTATGAGCAATCCAAATGGATAACGAGCAGCAGAAAAGTGCTTAAACGCACACGCCGCCGACTAAGCCGACAAAAGACAAGCTGTCCAAAAGACCCAAAGCAAACACTGAGGATCTATCTGCAAACAAATTGCCACAAGGGTTGCTTACAGAACAAAAGTTTCTCGAAGAATTGGCCCCAATGAAAAAAAACACTACTAATGCTGGCATCGGAATTTCAGCACATGAGAACTTCTGTGGAGCATCTTGCGACCAGAATGTCAGACAATGAAGCTTGCATATCTTCCTTGGATGATTGGAGGGCCAGGATGGAGCTGGAGCTTGTCCAGACTAGATAAATGCTGAAAAAAGCCGAAGAAAAACTTGAAGACCTTGAAGGAAGGTCTTGGCATAACAACCTTGCGGTGATGGGCTTACCAGAAGGAGAGGAGGGTGCTACGCCCATACTGTTCGCCCAAAAACTCTGCGAGCGTCTGGTGGGGCCCTTCCCCAAATGGCCCATGCTATATAATTGAGTGTGCGAATCGCTCCCTGTGGCCTATGCCTCCTGCTGGCTCCCCTCCAAGGCCCTTTTTGTTCAAAGTGTTAAACTACCATGACAAGCAATACATTATGGCCAAGATAAAAGAGCTTAAAGAAATTCAATGGGCTGGTCAGAAAATCAGATTAGCTCAAGACTTACCGTATTCGGTGCGCCAAAAACTATCTGCTCTCCACCCAGTTGTCAATAAGCTCATTTCAGCTAATATCAAATTCAGAGTTAGATATCCAGCTACTTTGCAGATATTAAAGGATGGTCAATGGTTTTCATACGAAAACGTGGACACAGCAACCAACGCTTGTAAGCTGATGTTTCCAGACCTCTTCAAATAAAAAGGTTGCAGTGACACCTTGTGGCTAAAGTATGGTACTACAATGTATTACAATATATATCATGTAGAGGACTCTAAGAAAATGACTTTCTGATAAGTGTCCTCTCTGGAATGGCTTAAGACACAGATTAAGATTTGTTGGACAGATTGTACTAAAATTTCAGATCCTTCGCTAGGGTCTTTAATCTTACTCGCCATGCTTCTACAATTAGACTAAAGATCAAGTCTGATATTAGCCTTTACTTGTAGGCCCTCTGAAGTTTTTACTACTTTAAATCGGGGGTCCCCAAAATACTAAGTTATCATGTCAAGAGGAGCTAGAGAATAACCTTTTTTCCCAATTATAGTTTGGTGCAATTCTGTTTTGAATGCATAGTGGGGCTGTCGATGGTCCCTCTTAATAATTTTGAAGGCACCAAGCACCAAGTAAGTTGCTGCTTTCAGACCTCTTCAAATGAAAGGTCGCAGTGACACCTTGTGGCTAAAGTGTGGTACTGCAACATTTTGAAATCTATATTATGCAAAGGACACTATGAAAAAGGTTTTTCTGCTACATATCCTTTCTATAATAGCTCATGTTACAGAATAAGTCTTGCTGGTTTGATTAGCCTCATAGTGTGGATCCTTAGCTAGGACCTTTAACTTCAATAGCAATGCTCCTGCAGTTAGATAAACGGTTAAGTTTGATATTGGTCTAAACTCGAAGGTCCTCTTATGATTTTTACTTGCGTAGGGGAGGGTTCCCCGACATATCAAGTTAATATATCAAGAGGAGCAAAAATAACTTATTTTTTTTTCAATTATGGTTTAGAGTATTTTTGTATTGAGTGCATAGTGAGGACACTGATGATCCATCTTAATAATTTTAGAAGGCACCAATCATCAAATATCGTATAGGTCCTTAAAGAAAAAGGGCCTAAAGGCTAAATTCTTGTTTTGTTCTCCTAAGTATGCACAAGGGTAAAGATGGAAGTCCAATACAAATTGATGTCTGGTCATTCGTTTATATAGTTAGTCAGGGTAATCTGCTGTTCTAAGTTTTTTCCTTCAGACTGACAAGAATAAGTTTCTGATTTTGGGCGAAGGGTGGGGGGGGTGGTAGTGATTGGCAGGCAGCATGAGCATCATCATGCCAAGCATGAGGATTGGAGTGCAGTCATTAGGACTGGGGGATGTTCCTGCTAAGCAGCTATATGGAACTCTTGACCAGAATAAGATCTACGTGCTTAGCAGGAAGGAGAGAGAGTATTATTTTTTACTTTAATTCTAGTTTATGTGGGTAAGTTAAAGGGTGAATATTGTTGGGAAGGGAGGGTGGGGAAAGCCATGTTGTTACTATCACAGTCTAGGTATCCAGGATTTCGATATGCTCAAACTATGTCTCTGATACTAGGTAATGCTATATGAAAATTGTCTCCTGGAACATTAAAGGGGCCTGGTCCCGGGTCAAAAGGCTCCAAATTATTAAGCATCTGTCCCTAATGGGTAGCCAAATTATACTCATCCAGGAAACACACCTCTTAGAAGAAGAGAATAATCTTTCCGGGAGGAGTTTCATAAACACAGCGTATACCGCAGGATCCTCTACGTCACAATGTGGGGTAGCCATCCTGATTGCCACAGGGGTACAGTTCTTAGAACTGCAAAAAATTACAGATCCACAAGGTCGTTTTATTTTTTTGAGAGGAATGTTTGATCACAAGGAAATTCTTATTGGATCAAATATATGGTTCTAACCGGAACTCTCCCGAATTTTTTCCAATCTTTTTATATCCCTAGCACCCTTCAGTAATTTTCCCATAATATTGGCAGGGGACTGGAATCTAGTTATTAATATTCTGCTAGATAGACCCTCAGGTATGTCTACCATCCCATCCCCAGCACAACGATCCCTCCAGGATCTCATGGAGACTTATGGGTTGATCAACCCTTGGCATTTTCTATACCCTAAAAATAAAGAGTACACTTTTTTTCACCAATGTACAAATCCATCTCCAGAATTGATTATTTTCTTATTAATCAAAGAATGATCTCAGGTTTGTCTGGGTGTGGAATTACCCCTAGGGTTATATCAGACCACTCTCCTATATGGTTAGATCTTAACCCCCTCCCAATAATCCAGAAAGATACTATCTGGAAGTTAAACTCTCAGTTAGTAGTGCATGAACATACGGTAACACATATTAAAGAACTCATTAATTATTTTATGATTTATAATGAAGACTCCATCCCAGCCTTTGACCAGATATGGAGCACTTTGAAATGTGTTCCTAGGGGCGAATTTATTAGAGTATCTGCCATTAGGAAAAAACAGCAAGACAAGCAGGCTGCTTGTCTCTTAGCAGAGATACGATCCCTAGAGACCTCACTATCCAATCCCCCCTCTGAGACAGAGTTATTCCATCTGACTTCGCTGAGAGACCAATATGCAGAAATATTAAGGTGGAAAGCAGATTATACCCTTTTTAAAACTCAAGCCAAGTATATAGAACAAGGGGATGAAGCTAGTCGTCTGTTGGCAATGAGGCTTAAGAAACAGGAAGAATCTCGTATCATCTTCTCATTGACTTCCTTAAATTCTGGTAATATTATAACCTCTGCCAGAGAAATTGCACAAGAATTTGAGAAGTATTATAGACAACTTTATAGCCCTATGTATCCTTCTCCTTCGGACAAGGACATTGGTGATTATTTAGATATCACTCTTCTCCCCTCTCTTGATGCAGCCCAAATAAAAATGCTTGACTCTCCTATAACAGAACAAGAAATTAGGGAGGCCATTAAATCCCTGCCTAGGGATAAAGCCCTAGGCCCAGATGGCTTTTCATCTAATTTTTACAAGTTACTTGAAGCTGACCTGACCCCCATTCTTCACCATCTGTTCAAATTTTTTAGCGAGCATGGTTTCTCAGACCCAACACTGTTGGAAACAATCATAATAGGGCTCCCGAAACCAGGCAAATCACGGGATTTGGTTACCAACTATCGCCCCATCTCATTAATGAATTATGACATATAAATCTTTGCTAAAATTTTAGCTTCTAGAGTTGCAATGGTATGGGAGGGCCTCCTGAGCCCTGAACAGGTTGGGTTTGTATAGGGTAGATCTTCCTCGGACCACATCCATAAGCTTGATCACATCTTTTCGGTGTCCAGGGAAGTGAATCAACCTCTGGCCCTCATCCCTCTGGACACTGAAAAAGTGTTCAACAGGGTTAGTTGGCCCTACCTTTTTTGCACTTTATCCAAATTTGGTTTCCCAATTAGTTTTATATTCCAGGTCAAATCCCTATACTCCTGTCCCACTGCAAAAGTGTATTGCAACAGAGTTATATCACCCTCTTTTCCTCTAAAATCTGGTACTTGGCAAGGTTGTCCCTTATCACCATTTCTATTTAATCTATACTTAGAACCATTGTTGCGACAATTGAATGCCTCTCCACTTTTGAATGGAGTCAAAGTAGGTTCGGTGCATCTTAAAATGTCTGTTTATGCAGATGATATACTCCTTCATGTTTCTGAACCTCAGAATTCCATCAGGACTGCTTTACAAATAATACAGAAATTTAGTTCAGTTTCCAATTACAAACTTAATTTGAATAAAACTGAAGTGATGACCCTTAATCCCCTTTTGTCTCATGCTGAGATTGACCCATTCTCTATGATCTGGAACACTCGTCTAAAATATCTAGGGATAATATTATCTACTTCTGTAACACTAATGAAAAAACTCAACTTAGATAACCTTATTTTGACCATTAAACAAGACCTAGATAGATGGACTCCAATGTATTTGTCCTTACAGGCTAGAATCAGCATAGTCAAAATGAATGTTCTGCCCCTGATATTTTATCCATTGCATATGTTAAATCTTCATCTTCCCTTGTCATGGTTTTGACGACTTCATGGAGTGCTTTCTAAATTCCTGTGGTGTGATAAGCCCCCAAGGAGGTCATATAATCACCTCTGTGCACAGCGACATATTGGTGGACTTAAACTTCCTAACTTTTACTATTATTATTTGGTCAGTCATGCATCTAAATACATGCGGTAGGATTCCACGCCTCAGGACTTGGAAACTTTCCCGTATATCCCCCTATGGTTAAAAATTGAACATCATATTTTAACCATACCTGGGGTAGTCATATCAGATGACCTAAAGGTGGGCAAGCAATGTGAGAGGGCAGCAAGGAGGGCTGGAGGGATACTGGGATGCACAGGGAGAGGCATCACCAGTAGAAAACAGGAAGTTATTATCCCTCTGTACAGACAGTTGGTGAGACCCCATCTGGAGTACTGCGTGCATTTCTGGAGACCCAATCTCTGCAAAGACATAGACAGGATGGAGGCTGTCCAGAGGAGGGCAACTGAAATGGTGCAGGGTCTGCACCGGAAGACATATGAAGAGAGACTAAAGGAACTTAATGTGTATACCCTCGAGGAAAGGAGGGAGAGGGGAGACATGATAGAAACTTTTAAGTACCTCAAGGGAATCAACAAAGTCCAAGAGGGTAGCATCTTTCAAAAAAAGAGGTGTGCAAGAACAAGGGGGCACAATTTTGAAGATAGAAGGGGGCGGCTCAGAGGTAATTTAAGGAAGTATTTGCCTGGTTTTGATTTTAATAAGGATACTCTATTCAGTAGAGGTAGGGCAACTGCGATACTGGGCCCTAACTTTTCTCGATGAAACCATTCAGTGGGAAAAGGCAAGGCGGGGTTTATACTTATACACATCCAATGATCATCTCTGGTTGATACAATTTTGTATTTTACACATTATCTATTACACTCCAGTAAAATTGCATAAAATGAGTAAAGTCCCAACTCAGGCTTGCTTTAGGTGCAGTCAAGATGTAGGAACACTGCTTCATGTATTTTGGGAATGTCCCAGAGTTACTCTCCTATGGAGCCTAATCCAGAGGAAAGCTGATCCGTTACTGGGTTTACAGGAGTTATTCACTCCCCAAATCTGCATACTGGGAAATTATAGCAATATTCCAATTAAAGAAATACAGTATTATATATGTCTTATTTCTTTATCTGTCAAAAAACTCATTCTCTGTCACTGGAAAGATCAAGAAGTGATAACTTATTCTGAATGGGTAAATGAATTGCTCTATAACCTTAGGATTGAAAAAGCAATTGCTAACCTTCGTGGTAATATCTCATTGTATAAGGATAGATGGGAGAATTGTATACCCTTTGGTCTTTATCCTCTCCTTAAGAGACTGTAGACTCACCACAAGATATGAATACCTAGGTTTCATGTAAACTGTTGACAGATGTGAGACATTTATTCCTTCATGATTTCAATGGCTTTTGAAGGGTAAGGGGGAGATACTGGGTTAGGTTTGATTGCTTGGGATGGGGCAGGGGGTAGGGTTTCAGTTGCTAGGGAATGATTATTACACTCCTTGTTTTTTAGTCAGTAGGCATAGTATTGTTACATTTCTTTATGTAAAACATGCACTGTATTGATACCCTGTATGATTTTATAGTGTCAAGCTGTTACAAACTCTGTACCTACTGCACATGGTATTGTATTGAGGGTAAATAAATAAATAAAATATATTAAATTTAAAAAGAAAGAAAATTTCCTGTACTCTGATTGGTCAGTATGTCCCTGGCACAGTGAGGTTATCCCAGCACAGCCTCACTGTATTGATTTTTTGGCGCTTTTGGAGCTTTAACCACATCTCCCCTTCAGAAACAAAGATATATTGCCACACTAAAGATCTACTAGAAACATTTTTTAAATGCTTTTTTTTATTTTTATAACAATGAGCCATTGTATAATAGCAATAATGCACTCCAGGGTGTGGGTTGTGCTGGGATAACCTCACTTCTGGGACACTGGACACACTCTGCCTTCAGCCTCGTGCCCAACCACCCAGGCGCAGTTTATCCCAGCACAACCCACACCCTGTTGTGCATTATTGCTTATATAATAAAGTCAGAGTATTAGCTCTGATTTAATTAAATATCATAATAATAATAAATGTTGAATCTTAGCCTCATTTTTCCTACAGTGCATAGTCAACTCCTTTATACTACAAGTTTGAGTCTGTCTAACTCCATTTTTCTCTTCTTAGACATTTTTTCTACTTTTCCTGACACTTTGTCCACTTTTGAACACTATGGTTTTGACACAGGTGCAATTCCCCGTTTTCTGGCTGTGCTTGCATTGAAATAAATGTGCCAAATGTTTGCTATTTTCAAATATTGTGATGCGTTTCCTTCCTTTCTTTCTTTCTTTCTTTCTTTCTTTCTTTCTTTCTTTCTTTCTTTCTTTCTTTCTTTCTTTCTTTATTTCTTCCTCTCTCTCTTCCTCCCTCCTTCCCTTCCTTCCTTCTTTCCAGGAAAGGCACATTAAGTTGTGATAGCTTGTGTCCGGGTGCATCCTGGGGGTGGTGTATATGGGCCTCTTTTATTGAAACAGTAATGTTGGCCATGACACTGGAAAAACTCCCCTAGTCTTCAGGAGGGATCGCCATTCTGACACTTTGACAGTATAACACACCCTGGAGTGCAAGGAGGAGCAGCAACAGCAGTGGTAGCTATGGTGAGGGATGGAAAGTCTGCCTTCTTCCCTACTCCTGTAGCAACTATGGTGAGGGCTGGAAAATCTACCGCTTTCCCTACTCCAGTAGCAACCATGGAGAGGGCTGGAAAATCTGCCTCCTAGCCTGCCATGGTAGTAAGGGGGTCATGCCAGTTGGGATGTGTGCTGATCCTGCACAGGATGCAGCTATGGATGAGAATGGAGTCCAGAGCATGGACACCTTGACAAGTATAAATATCACTGAACTGACACCGGAAGAGGTGTAACTCATGAGAGAAATGAATGCTAGACAGTGTGTTTGGCTATACTGGTTGAGGAAGGGGACAATTTTGTAGTAAATCTTTTTATTAAAAGTATATAAACAGAATATAAAATAGGAATACAATGGATACAATAGATACTCTCAGGTACAATCAGGAGGCATGGCTACTATGTGCAGTATACAAGAGTTGTACAGTCATACAATACACTGCACAAGTGGAATAGAAAATAAATTATATATACAGAGAAATATCCCATAACCGTGACTGATACTGATTCAGAAGTCCTGAGGGGTGTTGTGAACAGTTGTGGGAAAGCTGAGTAGAGACAGACCACAGGCAGTTGTATCCAAAGCAAGGTCTGGCTTGAAGGAAATGAAGCCTCCTCATGGGTTTCTGATCTGGTACCATGAAATGAGTGTGGGGTATCAACCATAGGAATGAGGGAAGATGGGAAACAACAAAAACAGAACATTCAAACAGAACAGAGCTTACTATTATCATATGAAGTGTAGTATTATTAAAGGAAGCATATAGGGCAATATCATTACCAGAGTCATAGTGCTGTAGCATGGCATCAGGTATGGGCAGGGGTCCAGGAAACAAACGAGAGTCCCTTAACATTGCTTATCCCACAGAAAAATCAACACAAAGTGGTCTAGTTGACCTATAGGTCAACCTACTCCCATTCAATCTGTAGTATCGAGAGGGCGGCTGCATCTGAAGTACTATCCTGCAGATAATGAAGGAATGGGTCCCACATAGTCTGGTAGTCTGCCATGGTACTTGTACTAAAATGGAGAGTCTGGGCTAAGAGGGGAAAATTGTTGAGTGCCTCAGCTGTGGTGGGAACTTCTGGGGTAAGTCATCCTCTCAGAATAAGATGTTTAGCCTCAATGGAAATGGCTGAGATCCATTGTAAAGCTGGGGGATTTATAGATGTTGTTACATCAGGGGTTCCTAGAAGAAGCAAGTCAGGGGAAGGAGTAATAGGCTGAGCAAAGACCCTAGACAGCAGTTTAGTGGTAGCTGTCCAAAAGGGTTGCATGTCAGGGCAGGTCCAGAGAATATGATATAAGTTGCTATAAAGAGCCCCACATCTCCAGCAGTTGTTATCAGGGACAAGGGGTACCTGGTTAAATACTTGTCACTGCAATAATATGGCGGAATAAACTGCGCTGTACTAATGCCAAAAGCATTGACAGCGACAGGGGTATAATAGCGTTAGTGAATTACCACTACCCCTGTTGCTGTTCATGGAAAGAAGCTCCAGGTGCAGTGCCTTATTGAACTGCTCCTGTGGTGGAGTGGCTAAGGCACTAGCACCTGGAGGCATAGGGACCAGGGTTTGGTTTTCCTGTCTCTAGATAGTGCACATTTTTTTTGTTTAAAAACAAAGTTTCCCCCCTACCGAGTTTCTCCTCATCCCGAGGTCCCACCCTTGAGGTTGATTATATTAATTATGGGGGTGGGGGTGGGGTGGTGGGCAAAAACCCCATGTTGGGGGTTTCGGGGGGTGGAGCCCCAGAAAAAAAGAAATGGTGTACATTTTTTTCCCTTAGGTTGTGTGGTGTGTGCAGCATTTTGTATCGGTTGGCATTTTCACTGACCTTATTTCTGCAGTCGGCATTTTGCTTGTAGCTTTGTTTGCTGCACTGTTTTTGTCTGCGGGGTTCTGACCCCATGCTTATACAAGGCATGCTTTGTATAGTACAACAGGTGTGCAATACCAGAAATGCAGTATCTTGTTCTGGATTAGCCACATCTTGGGTTCTCTTACCGCTTTGTGTGCAGAGCACCAGGAAAATTCCCAATGTATATCCTCGGATCTCGGGTGAAGAGGCCAATTTTGAAAAGCAAAATCAGAGATTAGCATTTACAAGTCAAGAACCTCCTTGAGCTAGCATGTCAGCAGCTTCCACAGCTGAATCTATATATCACTTGTCATGGATGGATCGCAGTTGCTTTTCTGAAAGATCACCCACTTTTCAACAGCAGCAACACCAGTGGCCCTTGCAGCAACAATGGAGAGGATTCCCAGTAAGGAGTTAAGCTAGCCATGAACTCGGCCTCTGGCAGGGCCAACCTGATATGAATTACAGATTCACCCCTCAGCATGAATGAGATGATGACTGGAGTGTAAAAAAAAATCTCTTACCAGCACAGTCTGAGTAAAGCATTCTGGAAAATGGTGAATGAATGTCTACGCTGCTGACATCTGACACCCTGGACGCAAGGGTGTAGGCAGGCATACTCACTGTACACAGCTGTGTACAGTTTTGCTGATTGCCTGTCCCAAATCATATGCCTTTTTGTTAATATTCTGTAATCCCTAGGCGGTGCTATCCCAAAGGCTACTACCCCTGCCTGCTTGGCTAGTAGCAGGTTAAGGGGCCTGAGTTCTGAAACAGGTGCCTCCACCCAGAGGTCAGGGTAGGTAGTGGTCAAGCTAACCTGGGCACAGCCCTCCAGGACACTGTAACCCCCTCTTTCCTTACTAGTGGCTGGAACAATACACAATAATCACTTTCAAAATACCCCCTGATACACCACACAAGTATCCACACTGTTTGCATTTACCACCATGGCTTTCCTCTGGCTCAGCCCTGGGGACCCCCTGTAAAACAATGTTATACACAGCAAATAACAGCAGTACAGTACTCTTGCACAAACTGGAACCACAGTCAGGGTAAATGCAAAAAAGAGTTAGATCTGATTTATTTAAGGGACTTGAACATGGGAGGGGCATAATCAGGTTAATTTGCTTAAAGGTTCTATCAATCCAACAGTTATTCATGCACTTCAGGGTCCATAAACAGTCACACACTCTGGGTACCCAGATGGAGAATGGTAGGCTAGCCAGGAACGTTGCAGCTGGTTGGGGCCCTGTGATGGAAGAAAACAACATGCACAACACACACTATTTGTACTACGGAGCTGGAGGGCTTAGTTTGTGAACAGAAAACAAGACAATCAGATGACACACTTTTAGATTAGGCTGTTGTTGCAGGGAGCTACCCTGATGATTACTCATCATACCCAAGACTGGACACAGGCTGGGCAAAAATCGAGACAGCAGGTGGTTAATCTGGAGTGCCAGGAGAAGCAGAGCCCACACAATTCGCTGAGGTGGCATTCCTGTTCAAGCGTGGAGCAGGGGGCTGATCCCCAGGCAGGTCTCTCGTCGGTGGCTTTCTCTGTGCAGTGGGGTAGTCTGGCAGGGCCCGTGTGGCATGGCCCAGGCCGAATGGAGATGAACACGGATTCAGTCCGATTAGGTTGGATAAAGCTTCCAGCAAGCAGAGCACAGTTCACACAGTGGGGAACCAAATCACGATCCACTTTTAATACACAGCACATTTACATGTAAAGGATTCTACGTTACCAGCAAGCAGAACACAGTTCACACAGTGGGGAACCAAATCATGACCCCTTTCAATACACAGCACATGTACATGTAAGGAAATTCTACTGTACCAAGCAAACCGCTCTCCAGTCACGATCACAAAGTCTCTGCACAAACTGGGGATTCAAAAGCAGCCAGAAATCCTGACAGGCCATTCGCATTCAGCAAAATCTTCGGACTTCTTCAGGTATGAGGATGGTAAAAAATCAGTGGCTTACTTTGTTCTCACAAATTTGGATTTAGTCCGAAATAATTCTCTTCTCCCCCTCTCAGGGGCAACAGGCAGACATGCAGGCCACAACTCAGGCCTTTCCACAGTTCTTCCATGCAAAACTACTCAGACGGCTGCTTGACTGTCTCAAGCTCTTGCTTATTCAGCTCCCAACTGAGATCTGATTCAAACTGCAGCAAGCCTGGGAATTTCCCCAGAATCCAAAAGGTTTGGTTGGCTGATCTGTCAGTCACAACAAAGGCTCCCCCTTCAGGTGCAAAAAGTCACCAAAAGCCCCAAACTACAATTCCTACAAATTTTGACTCCAGACAGCTCCTGTAGTCAGGCTCCATTTTAGGTCCCACCAGAACTGATTGGTCCAATTTGCAGTCCAGGACCAAGATAGTGGCGATAAACAAAACAGTCCTTGCTGCAAAGCAGGCAGGTTAGACAAACTACATTATCATCATCACTCTAAACTGTTTTCAGCAAATAGTTATAGCTTTTAATAGAGCTCTCTCTCAAATTACTTATGATTGCAATCCAGGCAGCTCTTAAAGAGACAGTACACAGATGCTATACAGGCGCTCTCTGGCAATCACATTTAAACTGCTAAAACACAGGACACCAGCCTGGCAGTAAGCATTTAGGCAAGCTCGAGGAAGACATTTTGGGAACCCCAATTTCTAGGGGGGGTTACAAATACAATTCCGATCTGTACTATTTAAGTTAGTGTAGGCCACTGAGCAGTGTCTCGGCTTAAACTTTTATTTTTTGGGTGATAGATATGTGTACCGCCAGTTTAGAGATTGGATGAGTCATCTTACAACAATCTGATTTGTTTGTTGTGGGTGCAGTATTTAGAGAGGATGTGTAGTGTACATTTTTTTAATGGGGGCAGCAGTTGGAGAGTGTGTGTACAAAATGGAAATTTCTGGCTACACCCCTGCCTGGATGTCAGTGCCAGTCGACAATGCAGGCTTGAAGATACGTGATACAGTATCATCAAAGACTGCTGCTGTGCCCACATCAGTTGGATGAAGGATGTGTGCGGCAGCTTCAGAAACTCAGGCTGATTCACAGCAAACAGATATGTTTGCAAGAATCACTGAGGGGGGAATTACTGCATGGCAAACACAATCATGAGACGCAGCCTGCAATGAAACAGTTAATCCCAGGCACTGTTAAATTAGTAGAATCAGAGAAAAACCCAAGTAAGCTGGACACCAAATCTGAAAGGATGTTGGTAGAAAAAGACACCGTACTTGTACAGTCTGGGGAAATACTGCCTCACATCTCACTGGAGGCTTCATTTTGCCCACAGAACAATCAGGGTGGAGGACATACACGAGCAGGATTCCCAGCCAATGCCCCAACATGAGACACAAACCCCACCTCACTAGATAATACCTACTAACAGGGAGATGGGAGCTGATCAGAGCTCAAGCAAAGGGACAGCAGCCCAGAAAGTGACTACAGAGAATCTGACACTAAATGAGGAGAATTCAGACAACCAGGCCAGGAGACAAACAAAACCTCACTCTGTGATTGAAACCCCCAATTCAGGCAGCACCTAGGCAGAGATGGTAGAAGCTGAGGAGGCCAGGGTTATACCTCACAAAGCAAATGGATATCAGGCACAGGGGCAAAAGGCTGGAACAAGACAATGAAACAGAGGTCATAGAACCCCCAAGGGTCAAATCCATAAGGCGGGAGCAATGGTCCCCAGAATAGAGGGCCACTTTGAATGGATGACCTTTTGCAAACATGGGGGAACCTGCAGCGTAATATGTCTCAGGTACAGGAGTGGTTTGGAGGATGTTCTGAACTGGGTATTTGGTGCTAGGGAACTATTAAAAGAATCAATGAATGTTTTTGTCATCAAAATATATGCATTGGTCCACACCCAAGGAGAGATACTCAGTAGGGGTATGCTGGTTGACTCTTCGAGTTCTGAGGAGTTGGGCTGGGTCAGGTCAGGCAAATCAAAACCAGAACCAAAACTGAAAATGTAATATATAGGGAAAAGAAATGATGCAATCTAAAACAAGCATTTGTCAATGCCAAATGTTGTTGCGCTGGCATTGGCAGTGGCGGAGGTGGAGACACATAGTGCTGTGATTTTGTTAATGTGTCCCAAAAGGTGATTTTGCACAGTGAGTACGCCATTGTGCGACAGAGCTGTGGAAACGCGTATTGGGCAGGCTGTGGAAAATGGCAGCTGGACTGTTGATAATAAGGTGTGCACAAATGTCAGTGGTGAAAATGTGGCATGAAAATTTTGCAGATTGACGAAATTACAAGGGTATGTGGAAAGTGCGCAATGCACTCTTGCAACACAGTCATTGTATGGACTTTCAGCACCAGATTTTCAACATAGGCATTTTAGGACCTCTGCTGATGAATAGTGTCACCATCATTTCCTCAAACTGTCCCGAAAAGTGATTTCGCACAGTGACCGTGCAATTCTGCACCAGATGTGTGAAAACACATCTCAGCCAGTTGTACTGTTCATAAGGAGGTATGGTAAAATGCCAATGATGAACAGCTGGAGTGAAAGTATTACAAATTCACAAAGTCACGAGCGTGCGTGCAAACTGCACAACGCACGCTCATAAAACACTCCATTTTATTGACTTTGTCCCCAAATTTTCAACATAGGCATTTTAGGACATCTGCTAATGAACAGTGTCACTGTCATTTTCATAATGTGTCTCGAACATGGGCTTTCCACAGCGACCTCTCTATTGTGTGCCGGAACGGCGAAAACAGATTGTGGTCAGGATGTGAAAAATGACAGCTGTACTGGTCATTAGGAGGTGTAGAACAATGGCATTGTTGAAAGTCTGGAGTGAAAATATTATACGTTTGCAAACTTATGAGCATGCATGCAAACTGCGCAACGCACGCTTGTAATATGGTCATTTTATGGAGTATTGTCACCAGATTTTCAATACAGGCATTTTAGGACCTCTGCTCATGAACAGTGTCACTGTCATTTTCGTTATGTGTCCCGAACAGTGATTTCGCACAGTGACCGTGCTATTCTACGCCGGAAGTGCGGAAACACATTTCGGCTTGGATGTGAAAAATGACAGCTGAACGGTTCACAAGAAGGTGTGTAAAATGCCAATATTGAGAATCTGGCATGAAAATATTGCGGATCGCTAACTTACGGCGTGCATGTAACTAAGCAATGGCCTGTAAAACGTCATTTTTTGGATTTTTCACACCAAATTTGCAACATAGGCTTTTTGAGAGCCCCTCCCTCATGAACAGTGACACTGTCATTTCATTACTCGGCCCTGAAAGGTGATTCCACACAGTGACTACCAAATCACCTTTCAGGACCGGATAATGCCATGACAGTGAAAGAATTCATGAGGAGGGGTCCCAAAAACCCCATGTTGAAGATTTGGGGCCAAAATTCCCCAAAATGCCTGAGATATGTAGCAAAGTTGAAAAAACCCTATTTGTTCCATTATACAGCTTACTGGCATTTCCTCAGTTTGCAGTCAGCTTTGAAGAGTGCAGACATGTTCCCGGTCCACCGATGATCATCACGCCAGACTCTGGAGGTAAGTATGGGGTGAGGGGAGGTGTGGGGAGGCAGGGTGCGCAGAGGGTGGGTGTGGGTGAGGGCCAGGGAAACTCTGAGGGACCTTTTTTGTTTTACAGGTGGAAAACCCAAAATACATTGGGGACAGTTTCTGCATTTCAGAGTTTGTTACGCTGAGTTAGGCTTCCAGCATGCCACCTAAATATTTGGGGGGTCTGTAGCCGGGGGATTGGGCACCCTCGTCGGCACACAACATAGGGGTGTGGAGGAGATTATGCGGTGAGGATTGGGCACCCCCATCGGCACAAAAGAAAGCAGGCGGCGGGGGATTGGGCACCCCTCGGCATTTAACAGGGGGTTTTATGCCGATGGGGAGTGGGCTGCCCCATCGGCACACAAAGAAAATGGGGGGTTAAACCGACAGGGGGATTGGGCACCCCTGAAGTCAGCAGTTGGGCAGCTGCCCGGCCACCATGCTGATAATGTCGGTGACTACATAGGAAGGGTCCACTGCATCTGACAAGCTTTGCTCGGATTGCAGTGGACTGTTTCTTAGATGTGCTTGCTACATTATGTATGCATGGTGTGGCACCAGCATGCAGGCTGATTGGGGAATGAGGGACGCACCTACTGGTGTGTGCCCTGCATTCGCCCAACAGCGACCACGCCTCCAAAGTTGCACTGTCCCAAGATGTTGGCTGCGCAAGCACGCCAACATAAAATATGGGGAAAAAATTATATAACAGCTCTGAGGCTACTTTATACAACTTGCCAGTATGAGCCAGTGGCTTAATTTTCTACACCTTCTGTGCTATAGTGATCCCACTGAACCTATCTGAAGTCACGTATGAGGGGGATCTATATAGCCTCATTACCCTGTAAACAATTGGTTTTAATAATCCTATAACATCCTCCCCACCACTCAAATCGCCTGAAGTGCTTAAGCACAGGTTCTCTGCTTACAATTGCTTCTAGTCATGCTGCTACATATGGATCAGCCGCTTTGATACAAAGACAATAAAGAGGGAAAAGGTAAAGAAGTAAGGAATCTTAGACAATTATTTAGCAAGGCAAGACTCTGACAGCATGCCAAGATCCCCCGTAGCTTTGTGCCTCTCACTGACTCTACAGGGGTCCTGCAATGCTGGGGGGATCTTACCATGCTATTTGGAGCCTTGCCTACCTCAGTCAAGTTTGAACTGTCCTTACTTCTCTGCCTGTTGTGCTCTTTGTTGTTTGAAAATATGCAATAAGCCTGTTTCCCCAGTGTTTTTCAAACCTTGTAATCTATGATTTGGAATATTCAAAGAAATAACTCATGCTTTAGAATGCAAATTATTTATTTTCTCAGCTGCCCTGATCAGCATCTCACTCCAACCAACCTAACCAATTGACTGTAGCACAAGCTGAGCCACAAATCATAGAATCATAGAAATCTGGTGGCAGAAAAGGACCCCTCTGGCCCATCGGGTCTGCCTCTTACCCTCCCCCCTTCCCTACTCGTCTCCCTTGTCCAGAGAAATCCCACTCTGTCCACTGGTCAACCCCTTATATCTGTCCCATGCCATCTTGTATCCTTCCACCATTTCAGCTCCCACCACCTCTTCCAGCAGTCTAGTCCAGGACTTCACCACCCTCTCAGTGAAGTAACGCCCCCTCACATTGTCCCTAAACCTTCCTCCTTCTAATTGTAGACTATGCCCCCTAGTTTTAGCACTTACATTCCTTGTAAACAAGCTCCAATCCCTCACCTTATTAATCCTCTTCATGTACTTAAATGTTTCTGGCATGCCCCCCTGCTCCCTTTTAGTCTCCAGTGAGTACAGATCCACTTCCCTACACCTCAACTCATAGGGCTTCCTATGCATACTGTGCACCATCTTGGTTGCCCTTCTCTGAACCCTTTTAATCCCATCCATGCACTTACAAAGGTGAGGTCTTCAGAACTGGACCCCATACTCCAGGTGAGGCCTCACTGTGGATTTATAAAGGGGCATCAGCACCTCCATCTTTCTGCTTGTTATACCCCTCCCTATGCACACCAGCATTCTATTTGCTTTGCCCATTGCCTTGCTGCATTGGTTCCCCACCTTAGGGTTGTCTGAAATTATAATCCCCAGATCCATCTCTCGCTCAGTTGCCTTAATCCCCCTGCCACAGTGTGTAAATGGCTTTGGGTTATTATGCCCCATGTGCATTACTGTACACATTTTGGCATTGAATTTCAGCTGCCAGGTTTCCGATCACCCCTCCAGAATCTTTAGGTCCTCCCTCATTGCCTCCTCCCCATTGAAGATCTTCATATCTTCTAAAAATAGGCACATCTTCCCCTCCAGTCCCTCTGCTATATCACTAATATAGATATTAAAAAGGGTGGGTCCCAGTACAGATCCCTGGGCACCTCGCTCGTCACCCCTTCCTCCCTGGAATGCACCCCATTTACCATCACCCTCTGGCTTCTGTCCTTCAGCTAGTTCTCCATCCACCTTGTTATTTTCAGTCCAACCCCTAAGCTTTACAGTTTATTTTCGAGCCTTCTGTGAGGGACAGTGTTGAAGGCCTTTCTGAAGTCCAGATAGGCCACGTCCACTGCCCCTCCCTGATTGACCACCCTTGTCACGCAATTGGAAAACTTGATTAGGTTCATCTGGCATGATCTCCCTTGTGTGAAGCCATGCTGTCTGTCATCCTGTAGTCCACTGTCTAGAAGGTAACTGACCAACGTTTCCTTTAATAGCACCTCCATCACCTTACCCACCACCAAGCTGAGGCTGACCAGATGATAATTTTCAGCCTCCTCCCTGCTGCCATCCTTGTGAAGTGGCACCACATCTGCCTTCTTCCTGTCTCCAGGCACCCACCCTGTATCCAGGGACAAGTTAAACAGCTTCGCCAGAGGTGCTGCCAGCTCCCCCCTTAGTTCCCAGAGTACCCTAGGAGGTAGGGTGTCCAGACCTATTGCCTTGTCCACCCTCAACCTTCCTGGTTCCTTTCTTACCCTGTCCTCACTGAACAGGCTAGGATCTACCCTTTTGTTATCCCTCCCCCCCTTAACTCTGGTCCCTTTCCTTCCTTCTCCACCATGAAGACAGAGCAGAAGTACCCATTAAGCACCTCTACCTTCTCGATGTCCTATTCCACTTGTACTCCCCCCTCCTTCACTCTTACTATCTCCTGCCTTGCCTTTTTCTTCGCACCCACATACCTAAAAAAAGTGCTATCTCCCTGTTTGGTCTGCCTAATAATTTTCTCCTCTGAATCTGCTTTTGCCCTCTTAATCTTCTGCCCTCCCACCCTCAGCTTCTCTCTGTAAATCTTCCTGTCCTCTTTCCTTTGAGTCCTCTTATATGTTCTGAACTCCTTTTTTCTTTTCCCAATTCCTTACCTTCCTGATGCAGAGTTCAGTGGCTTTCAGTAACCCCTCTCCCTTAATTAATTTCCATAATTCCTCCACATCCCCTATTTTCTCCTTCCCCTCCATTTCTTCCCTGAATATCTCCCTCACTCTGGCAAAGTCCGACTTCCTGAGGTTCAGAACCTTTGTGATGGTCCGACTTTTTTCCTCCCCAGTTCTTACCCTGAAACACACTGTGCTGTGGTCTCTTGCACATAGGCTGCCCCCATTACAACTTCTTCCACACTTTCCCCATTGGTGAGGATCACGTCTAGTATGTTACACCCCTAGTGGGCTCCATTACCAGCTGTTGCAGGAAAGCTCCCTGGAGGGACTCGAGGATCTCTCTGCTCCTGGCTGATGTTGCTGACGGGAATTCCCAGTCAACATCGGGGAGGTTAACATCCCCCACCAGCAGAAGTTCCCCCTTGAGTGCCATCCTTTAAACTGCCTGCAACAGCTGCCTATCCACTTCCTCCCCCTGCGTAGGAGGTCTGTAAATCACACTTAGTCTTAATGATGCACCAGACCATTTTTCCAGCGTGACCCACAGGATCTCTGCCTCCCCTTGTTCTTCCTGCCCTTAATCCGTCACCCTAATCTTGCCCTTGATATACAATGCTACCCCCTTTCTACCAGTCCTGTCCTTCCTAAAAAGTCTGTACCCAGGATACTGTGCTTCCCATGTTTGATGCTCCGACCACCAGGTCTCAGTTATGGCCACAATGTCCAGGCCCTTATTCACCATTATGGCCTCTAAGTTCACCATTTTGTTCCCCAAGCTCCTGGCATTTGCAGATAATCCTTTCCACCATATACCCCCTCCTCCCAGCCATCTCACACTACCCTACCTGCCCCCAAAAGCGAACTATATTTCAGGTTGATAACTCACAAGCAGTTTCAAAACAGCACCTCTCAACTTAAAAAAGGAAAGCACCTCACAGATCATTACCTACTCAGAGACCACATAAAAAGGCATGGACCTTACTTAGAACATGGGTTTTAGAATCCTTCTGAATCCTAGCAACTTCATTGGCCTAAACATATCAGTTGACCACTCCTTAAAATCTGGCATACTATAAGAACAGTTCATAACTAAACTGCCATAATCTATGAAGCAACAACCTAACTACATGAAAATAAAACCCTTTTCCATTAAAATAGAAACTTTTCCACTTTTAAATGCAAAAACCCACAACCTGGCATAGGTTTCTTCACAATAAATTCAATTCCCTAGTTTACTGGAAGGTGCTTGCCTTTGTTTCGAAACTGATTTCAATAGAGAGTGGGTCCTGGATGCTCTCCATGCCTGTTTAATGGCCAAATGTTCAAAGCTGTTTGGAGGAGTCTTGCCTGTATTGCACTGAGAAATCAAGCAAAATTGTTGTGGGGTAGACTAAGACTCAGAACTCCTGTAATTTTTGGAAAGTAATATATTTTTATTTTTAGTATTCAAATTTGCCACCAATAGTCTATGGCCAGTGTTTCAAGGCAGAGGGAGTCAATTCCTCAGGGCCCTTGGTGGTCTAGATGTATTTGAATTTTTTGGTGATAACACACTTAGTAGGTGAGGCTGTAAGCTTATTATCTTCATTATATATGGTGGCTTGCCAAGTCGTGTCAGATTCAATGTTTATGCTCATATCTGATTAGAGGTATCTTCCTCTTAAATTATGTAATGTTTTGTAGTATTGACTAAGGGTGGAGTAGTGAGTGGGCTGTCAGAAGCATTACATTATTGAGAACAACAAGCTTACAGCCTCACCTAATAGGTGTGTTAGCAGCAAAATGCTCATACACTTCTAGACCATTGAGGGCCCTGAGGATGTGGCCCTCTTGGCCGTAGACTACTGGTGTCACATTTTTAGTACTAAAAATTAAAAAATATTCCTTTCCAATCATTACAGGAGATTTGAGCCTTAGTCTACCCCCACAACAATTTTTATTTGTTACCAAGCTGACTTATTCTACCTTGTAACACTCTATTTAAAGGAAATAAAACCTTATTGCAATTGCAGAGCAGTTGCAGTATAGTTACACTGTAACTGCAGTGTACTTAAGTGACCCTTAAAATAAAGGGTAATCCTTTTTTCACTGCTGGGCCAAGTATCAGCAACTATGACATGCACCATTGTAATGCATGGTTTGGGTTTTTACCTATAGAAATTGTGGCACTTTCAAACCACATAATGCCATTGCTCTGGCATGAGGAAATCATAACACCATTGATCTGACATCACATCGCTAGCATTACGACTTTGAATCCTTGATCAGTACAGCTTATGATCTTACTTGAAATTGTTGTTTTCTGTGAGAGACATCACACGCCAAAAATGTTTACTGCACAGCATTTCAATTTTTTAATTGATGGCCCAAAAGTCACTGAGGACTAGGGGGTGACTCCTGGGGCCAATAGCAGAAACTGTGTGAAAATTAATTTGCCAAGATAAACATGCTGGGCAGGATTCACAAAAGGACCATGCTCGGCGCATCTTGGATGCCCTAGTGCAAATGAAATGCACCGAGTGCCAACAGCGGTATTCACAGAAGGTGCACAAGGGGATGCTCCTGGAGCATCCCCTCTGCGAATGCCACTATTGCACCCAGCCTGGGATGCACTGTCACAACCCCCTTGTCAGGCTGGGTACACAGTGGGGTAGCACATCTCCTGATGTGTAGCACTGAAAGCTGCCATTCATAGCCACAGCATGCAAATGGGGCCATTAGCCATGCAATATGCAGTGGGGCCATTTGCATGTCATTATGGCCCCATTTGCATGCGCCTAGCAGGGTTGCACCTGGCAGAATGTGCCGGGTGCCCTGCAATGGCTATGGGCCACATACAGCCCCAGTGAGGCAGATTGCACCCCCCACCAATCCCTGGCCCATTCACCAGCCATGAGGACACTTACAGTTGAGTCCCAGCGGTCCAGTGGTTCCCCTTCCCTGCCCAACCCCATTCTGAGTGCCGCACCTGCTGTGGTAAATCCATGTATGAAGAAACTCCCCTCCCTGCCTGTAGCCTGGTGTCCAGGCTGCACCCTGTGATGGTAGATCCTTGTACAAAGAATCCCACCACACCCCTCCTCAACATGCATGCACCACTGGCGTAGCACCAAATATCCCCTCCATCAGTTCAGCAGACCCTCCTCCCCCTCCACCCACTCAGGTACCCCCTTCCCACCCTGCTCCCCATGTCCCGGCAGGTCCTGAAGGTCAGGAGGCAGCACAACCCACCTGCATACCTCCGCGATTGCCTGACGTCAGAGTTGTCCATAACTGAGAGCTACTGTACTACTGACAGCCCATTGATGGACCCTGTGGACCAATGGGCTTGCAGAGATACTGTACTCTGTCATTCACATGAATGACTGAGTACAATACTCACTGCAAGCCCATTGGTCGACAGGGTCCCAATGGGCTATCAGTTGTACAGTAGCTGTCAGTCACGGACAGCTCTGTTGACAGGCAGCTGTGTATGCAGGTGGGTTGTGCTGCCTGCCAACCTTCAGGACCTACTGGATGGGGAGAGGGTGCCTGAGTGGGTGGGGGCGGGGTTCTGCTGGACTGATGGGGGATATCTGGTGCACTGTTGGTGGTGTGTGCATGTCGGAGAGGGGAGTGGGGTGGGTTCTTCATACAAGGATCTACCACCATAGGATGCGGCTTGGACATGGGGCTATGGGCACGGAGGAGGGTTTCTTCATATATGGAATTACCACCAAAGGGTGCAACATTGAACACGGCACTAAGGGCAGGGAGGGGAGTTTCTTCATATATGGATTTACCACTGCAGAGTGAGGCATTGAACATGGGGCTACGGGCAGGGTGGCGGGTTTCACTGTACAAGGCTCTACCACTGCAGGGTGTGGCATATGTACCAAGGGTTCAGGCTGGGGTGGGGAGACTCTGGACTGGCAGGGTGAGCAGGCTGCCATGCTGCTTCCTGAAGTATGGCAGCCTGCCTGTGGGTGGCAAGCAACTTAAGTCTACTTGTTGTAGACTTATCTCTAGGAGACACATCTCCTGACTTGCTTATAGGCAGTATGCAGCACATTGAGGATGCGCCGGTGCATCGGCCCCCTACCAGAATCATGCCAGTGCACAAGTTGGGGATGGGCTGGTTCATCTCAGATGTGCTGGGTGCATCCCTTTTGTGAATCCTGCTCGTTATTTTGTGCAACATGAGCGATATATGAAGCTGGTCACTGAGCATGCTCAGAAATTTATCTCACTTATTTTTATCACACTGTGTATGCTCAGAAATTTATTCTTACATGAGATGCTATTTGTTTTTTGACTATTTGGTTGGCCCACAGTTTACATTTGTTACATTTTTCCTTTTATAACTTTTAAACATTTTTATCACAAAACCAATTAAATAGCTAGTGTACTGGAATCTTTATTTAAACAGTAATTCTGTGTTTCTGTGATCTGCTCCTGATGGGGTGGCGGGGGGTGGAAGGCATAAAATCAACACTGTGCTGTAGCATTGGGACTGGCTGTGCTCACTTGTGCTCCATCTGTTACCTAACCTTCCTCTCTGTTTATTATTTATTTATTTAAACAGCAGTTTGGAAAACCTTTGAGCCATAGGCTCATTTACAAAGGTACCTTGTCACAGTAAGACAAACGAAAATACACAGTATAACAGTACAACACTATAACAGTAACTTAAGACATAGATACAAACAAGCTGGTACAGGTAGGATTGATGCAAACAATACCAGAGTTATGTTGTCCTTAGCAGCTTAGTAGTAAGCTTTGTCATAAGTATTGAGTACGGCTTTGACTAGCGGCAATTACAGTGGCAATTTTATAGAACCTAGAGAGAAGCACTAGAGTGCAGACATAAACAAGTTAACTGTGCTTTCAAGCTGAAAGCCAGCAGACTGCCTGCTCCATCGCTCTTCTCCAACTGCCTTGGTATCCCTGCTAACTCCTGAAATTGTGAAATCTGAGATCTAAGTTACAGCCAACCATTAAGGGTAAAAAGTTAAACCTGCAGTCTAACTCCTGCTTTTATAACTGGGCTACCTTACTAAAGACTGCGGGGAAGTGGGAGAGAGGACAGTGGAGAACGCAGCTTAAATGGCCGTTAGGTAGAAATGCACATTGACACCTCCACAGCGGTTAATTTATTTCTCATAAACAAAAAATAAACCTTGCAGTGACCAGCAGATTGAGCTATAGAGGGTGAGGTATTTGTATGACTCACTGAGTTATGTTCAGGAGTGTTGGTCTCTCGGTTGCTTATAATTAAACGCAAAGTAAAGAGAGGTTTCTCAGGTTTCACACATTTCTTCCTGTGTATGCAGTGCAGTGTCTCACTCTTGTCACGCCACTACAATCTGCACAAAACTATGCAATTGTTGTACATGGCTATTTTGTTTATTTAAAAAAAACTGAGTGACTAAACTGTGTATAACTGAATTATATGTAAGAACTGACAGAAAACCAACCAAATGTCTGATAATTGCTGCCATTTGGTTCACTGCAGCTTCCCCCTGCAGTGTCACTACCATTCTCTGTTGAATGTGCATGCGGAGCCCGGAGAAGACCAGCTTTGAGATACAGAACACAGACAGATGTATTTTTAAATTATAGAGGGTGGTTGTTCAGTACATTAATACAATCTAGTAGGAGGTTGGATGTACAAGACAGATGACTCCAAAAACAGTCATAATGTAAAAAAGGTTCATCACACTAGCTCTTTAAACACCTGTTGTATAAATCGAATATGACATGACCTGAATTAAAGTATCATTCTTATCTTTATTTGAGGGTATTGGTCTAATAGTATCTCACTCGTGACTTTGCCACATGTGAGATATCAACAGAACAATATCCTCATGAAGATAAAAATGATATCTTAGGTCAGGTCATGATATATCCCCTATGTAGATGCCATTTTTAGCAATAGCCCTCACTAAACTAGCTATCAAAATGGTAACAATCATCTTTAAGAAAGAAAGGGTTAATAGTGCCATTATTTTTGGGGCACAGGATCCAAGACAGCATGGGTTTACAAAAGGAAGGTCCTGTCAAACTAATCTCATAGATTTCTTTGACTGGGTAACAAGAATGGTGGACCAAGGGGGAGCAGTTGATGTCGCCTACCTTGACTTCAGCAAAGCTTTTGACACTGTTCCACATAGAAGATAGATAAATAAGCTGGGTAGGCTCGGGGTGAAGTTGGTCAACTGGGTGGCAAACTGGTTGACAGGCAGAAAACAGAGAGTGGTGGTAAATGGTATACAGTCAGAAGAGATGCAAGTCACAAGTGGGGTACCTCAGGGATCAGTCCTGGGGCCAGTCCTCTTCAACATCTTCATTAGTGACCTTGCAGATAGACTAGAGGGTAAAGCTTGTCTGTTTGCAGATGACACCAAGATCTGCAACAGAGTAGACGATCCAGATGGGGTGGGCAGAATGAGAAGAGATCTGGATAAACTAGCAAAATGGTCAGAAGAGTGGCAACTGGGATTTAATGCAAAGAAGTGCAAGATCATGCACATAGGGAAGAGAAACCCTGAAGCCACCTATAGGCTGGGAGGGGAGTTGCTAGCAGTCACAAAGGAAGAAAGAGACTTGGGCATCATCATCACTGATGACCTGAAATCATCCAAGCAGACCTCTAAAGCAGTAGGTAAGGCTAGGGGGTGTTAGGGTGTATTAGTAGGGGTATCACAAGTCGTAAGAGGAGGTAATAATCCCTCTTTACAAGACACTGGTTAGGCCCCATCTGAGTACTGCATGCGTATTGGAGGCCACACCTTCACAAGGACATTAACCAAATTGAGGCAGTCCAGAGAAGGGCAACCAAAATGGTGCAGGGACTGCATCAGAAGACATATGAGGACAGATTAACAGAGCTCAATATGTATACCCTTGAGCAAAGGAGGGAGAGAGGTGATATGATCGAGGCATTCAAACACCTTAAGGGCATTAACAAGGTGAAAAGAGTCTAACATGTTTAAACATAAGAAAAATAGCAGAACAAGGGGACACAGCATGAGATTAGAGGGGGGCCGATTAAGGGGGAATGTGAGGAAATTCTTTTTCACAGAAAAGGTGGTGGATGCATGGAATGGCCTACCTCAAGAAGTGGTGGCTATGAATACAGTGCAGGGCTTCAAACAGGCATGGGATAGGCATAAGGGAGCAATACAAATGAGTATGAATAGATAGGCCACTGACAGAGTAAAGGCCGATGACACATTTATAAGGTTGAAAAAGAAATGGGCAGACTGGATGGGCCATGCGGTCCTTATCTGCCATCAACTTCTATGTTTCTATGCAGAGGTAAAATAAAGAAGTGGGTCCTGATTGCCATGCCCCTATCCTAGACACACAAAATATTTGGGCTCATGGATGGAAGATCAAAGTCCCCTTATACACCACAGATTCAGGCACTCAACATCTGCCCTCTAGTTTCTTCAATGGCAGGGATTTAGGTTTTCCCTTCTACTCAGGACAGCCCAAAACTTGTCATAAGTCTGGAGCCTGGTCATACCCTACTAATGCATGTGACAAGTTGAAGTGTGGTTTGTGCCTGGAATATGGACACTTTAGCTTGTACTATCCAAACCACTTGATGTGTATTCTATGCCAGGAACACTGTCATTTATTGAGGTAGTGACTGTGGGCAGCACAAAATAAGGGATATTTCTTTGACCAAGAGGATATTGTCATCCAGGCCCAGTGATATGGTGGTAGACCAGACTAAGAGAGACCCTCTACCTAACAGTTCATCAGAGAACTAATGACCCCAGTATTTCTAAGCAGACTCCTTGACCAAACCATCATTACAGGTCATTCTTATTCTGGAAGAATGTCGACCTAGTTTGGTGCCCTAGAACCTTCCTTCACGGGTGGGTGGGTGGGTGTCCTCTCTCCATAGATTAAAGGACAACCGGACTGAAACTACAAGTTATTCTCACCAGTAGAAGCTATTTTTTGTAATACTGGTTTCAAGTTTGTTACTGTTCCACCTCTACAGGTTTTTTTTGTTACCCTGGTGAGTGAATACTTTAAAATTAATGGGAGTTTGGCTAGACCAGCATCTATTCTTTTTTTCTCATATTGATGCCCTGTGTGCTAAACTGCATCCCAAATTAGATTTCTTGTACAGGCATAAGGACTCCCTCTCCCTTCTGGTACATAAGCAGTTACTTACCAAACTAATTCTGCCCCTCTTTGATTATGCCAACATTGTCTTCAGTGCTGTCCCTGCAACAACCTTATCTAGGCTGGACACTGTTTACAACTCTTTTTGCTGCTTTGCCTCAAACTCTCCCTCTCTCACACACACCACTGCTCTCTCTATACTCTTCCCTATCCCTCGCTTCCCTCACTCATCTCCTGACATACATCACTGACCTCCTTGCCGCTGTTTCCCCTTCCCCATAGAGCTTAAGGTCTAGGGATCTGCAAACCTTCAAACTGCCCTGTTCCCACCCTTTCACTGGTTCCCAATCTTTTGCCTATCACCTCTCTAACCTATGGAATCAGCAATCTGCCTCCCTACATAACTCCTCCTCCCTAAAAGTCTTCAAGCAGCTGCTCCAATTGTTAGACATTAAAGGAAAACTACACCCAAAACTTGAAAAAATATATGTTGTGCAGAGTGTTTTAATTTGTATGTGAAGTTCTTGTGTTTCCTTCCCTCTGACTGGTATTAGGAGTTTTTCCTAAATTAGCCTGCTAGCTTTAGAATAGTTTTACCGACCCCTGGAGATCACCATATCAAATAGTTTTATTGCATTTCTTTGTCCTACAGTGCACCTTGTTTCATGTGATGGTGATGTAGCAGAGCCCATAAATCCAGCAGAAAGCATTGCATTACAATCAGTTCACAACAATCGAGGTGGCTATATTTTAAAATCTGTAGAATTCAGCTTGGTGACCACCCTCATCCTAAAGGTTTTACTGTCCTGAAAAACTTTGCTGCTGGTAATTTTTTGTGCAGCTTGTAAAGCTTCCAAGATATTTTGTTTGTTTGGCATGTGTGTGCTGAATGTTGGGTCTCTCTTACATCACAGTCACATGAGACAAAATGCACTGTGGGACCCAGAAATACAATTACACTATCAGGTATGGAGATCCCCAGAGGTTGTAAAACTAGTATAAAGCTAGCAGGCTAATTTGAGAAAAACTCCTAATACCAGTCAGAGGGAAGGAAACACTAGAACTTCACATACAAATTAAAACACTCTGCACAACATATATTTTTTCAGGTTTTGGGTGTAGTTTTCCTTTAACCCATGCTCTTGTCCTAACCCTATGTCTGCAGGCAACCCTGCCTGAGCTCTCCCCTCCTACGTCCTGTTCACTCCAACTACTGCATCTAGTACACTGTTTATGCACTACTCTATTCTCCTGACAGGCATCTGCTGTGACAGCTTAGTTCTCTTTTCGCTAAATATTATTTTGTTCTTTCACACTACTCTCTATTATGTTTTCTGCATCATTATTCTGTTAGATCTCATTGTACACTGCATTATCTTTTGATCCTTTCTCAAATATTTTTAATATATTGTTTAATGTAATGTAAAACCCCTCCTTTTTCTTTTCCCGGGTCACACCTGAAACCAGCTCCAACTCAATGTGCCTTTCCTGGTTACTAAATTTTAAATAAATAAATAAACATACAGAACTTAAAAAATGAAGTACTAAGGTACTTAGAATTTTAATTTATGGTGTTTCTTTGCTGACCAGGAGAGAGCAACTGCACCCTGTGCTGAGTAGGAGATCCTGCACAGCAGGGGCTTGAGGATAAGCTGTTTTAATTCTAACAAATGATATGCCACCATTGCCTGAATTTTAGACTGTTTTACCAAGCCTATTCCAGATGATCTTGTGTTGCTCGTACTAGCCTGTTGTACTTCTGCTGTTATGTGTACCAACAGCAAGGACTAGGAGTATGTGTGGCGGTTGAACCTGTTTCGGCCATTGGTACTACAATAAGCCTTGCAGGGGGTATGCAGTGGGGGCTACCACAGAAAAGAGCTGGACTTATCTTTTCCCTGTGTTTTAGAGTGCTTGAGTGTCCACAGTTCTGTGGCAGTGCTGTGCATGTGGCAGTCTATGCTGCTCTGCTCTCTTGTGCTGATTTTGGTCTCACTGTTTCCTCCTTACTGTGTTGCTGCATTGTGGCCTAAAGGGGTTCTTCTCCCTTTTTTCTCTGACATCCTGTTTTAATTCATATTAAGTCTTACTGAGGCAATGCTATGCTATGCTGTTTTTTGTCTGATAGTAGAAACATTGAGAGAATTTGGACACTGAGTGGTGAGTGTGAATTAATGCTTTTCTAAGACAGAAACTAGAAAAAAGTATTGTCAGATGTTTACATTTTTAGATTTTTAGATCCCAATCACCTTGTTTATTTCACTAATTTCATTTACCTGTATTTATGTACTTATGTGCTACTTATATACCATATATTTATATTCATAATGTCATTAGTTTACCAGCCTTATTTGAATTTTGAATTTTTCATGCCAGTTGATAATGTGACGTTTTTGATCTTAAAGTGCATGGTTTAGATTTGCCATTTGCAGCTTAGCTTCGAACCAGAGAGGACCCATGAAGAGACTGAATATTACTGTCTTTTGATAGTTAAAACTAATTTTTTTCTCTTTGACAACTGGGAGCAAGTAAGTTTGTTGTTTTAAGTTTGCATTTTTAGCATATTGCTGGTGTTCTCAATATAGCCTTTTTTCTTTTTTTTTCTTTTATGTATGATAGTTATTTTATGTAATTTAGGTTACTTTAGACTCCTAAGCTTTAGTGCTGTAAGTACAATTAGGTGCTGAGTACACTTGAAGGCCATATGTTATTTTAAAAAGGGACAATAAATTTTTAAACCCTTATAGTTCTTTCCTTGGTGTCACTATTTCATCTTCCTGTACCCTGGCATTTTAGATTATTTAGAATATATGAGAATATTTTAGAAGATTTAGAAGTTTTCTTTTTTCTGTCCCTATGTTTCATTGTGCTTGTTTACTCTTCCCAGTGGCCAGCTGCAGAGTGAAGACATTTTGTACTCCAGGGCAAGTCTGTTCCACACTCAGAGAATGAAAGCTCTTGAATTAATTTGGGGGACTTGGAACAACAGGCCTTCTCTCAAATTAACTGAATTACCCGATTGACCCAAAGGGAGAGCAACGCGACAGGTACAGGAGCAAGCCAACTTAGGTAGATGAGCAAGCATCTGAGGAAAAGAAGCAAGAAGAAGCAGCTTACACAAACAGGAAGGGAAGAGAAAAACTGCAACTTCTGGGACCTTTTGATATTGACTACCCAATATTTGGACAGTTGTGACCTAATCAGTTCTTAAGACTTTTCATCAGATATTCCATTGTCCATTGATTATTATTGAGGGAGGTGATCTCAGTCTCTTATTTTATTTTATTTTATTTATGTATGGCAATACCTAGTGGTTCGACATGGTATACAGTTTTATTGAAATATCATACTGAATTACACAGCCTTATTAGATCATTAGTTTACTACTCAGGTTTATTTAAACACAAATAACATAAAAGCCTCTCTGTACTGGAATCTAAAGTATTTCTGAAGTGGAGCCACACTGATTTACTATATTAAACATAGTGCACCAGTTATAAAAGTGGTCCCAGTTTATTCAGGTTGTCCCTGAATGGGCTCTGATCGATAGTATTAAAGCTATCATTACCAAACCCTTGAGCAGAAGTACTTTCCATTAGAATTAATTATCAGCAAAGGGGGTGGTTCAGAGTTCTTTATTAGCTCTACAAGGTCCATGCATTCTCCTGAGTGTTAAATATAGCCATTATTACCAAACATGGTTCTGACTAGGAAACAGGCAGCAGACCAAGGAATTGAGCCTGATTATATATATATATATATATATATATATAGAGGAAAATTGTTTTAATGCATTAGTTAGGGTTGTTACACGTGACAAAAGTGAGGAAATGTGGTGTTAGGGTTTAAGCCCCCTTGGACCCCCGCCCACACCCCAACCGCATCGGGGTGCGGTTGGGGTTGCCGGCCCTAACTCACACCCCATCAGATGTGTGAAGAAGCAGCGGTATAGGAGAATGGGGTGAGAGTTAGGACCAACAACCCCAATGCACACCCTGATGCCTAATGCATTAAATGGATTTTTTTGCCTCTAATGTCCCTTTTTGTTGAAAAGGATAATGAGAAATAGTGAATGTAATATGGCGGCGGGCCCCGCGCTCCCACCACGTGATGTCTTGTCACATAGTAACGTGGTGCCCGCAAATGCAAATGGTAATGCACATGGTGATGCAAAGCAAAAAAGAAAGATAAACAGTACTGTAGACACAAATGGTTAAAATAACGCAAACGCAAGTGCAAATGAAAATGCTAAGGGTAACGCACATGGTGCCGTAGACGGGAACAGTAAGTGAAATGAGTACGGAACCGCAAGCAGAAGCGGTAAGGATAACAGTAATGTAAGCGCACAGGCTGGTTTTCCCCAAAAGCTGCATAGAGAAAGACAGTGAGTACAAAGAATGTATGCATAATAATGAGTCTCGGAGAAAATGAGGAGTTGGAATAGTAAATTGCTTATATCTCAGGAACCGTACGACGTAGAAAAAAAATTTAAAAGTCATTTGATTTATGACTTTCCTGGCTAGTTTTATACTTAACCCCCATGAGGGGGCTAAGCATTTTTCCAATGAAAAGTCTGTATCTCACACCATTTCGGAGATACGGGCCCTGAAAGACGCGACGAATGCCGTAATATTATCCTATGGGGGTCTTTGGTCCTAACTCTCACCCCATTCTCCTATACCTCACCTTCTTTACACATGTGGTGGGGTGAAAGTTAGGGCTGACGACCCCAATGTGCACCCCAATGCTGGTTGGGGGGTGGGCTGGGGGTTCCAAGGGGGGCTTTCAACCCTAACACCGAATTTCTTCACTTTTGTCACTGTGGAATAACCCTAACTGATGCATTAAACTAAGTTTTTTGCCATGAATTTCCTTTCTTTTTGAGAATGAGGACTATAAATAGTGAATGTAATGTGGTGGTGGGAGCGTGGGATCTTTGGGCACCACACTCCCACCATGTGATTTTTTGTGACATAGTAATGGTAAGTGCAATGCAAGCACAAATGGTTATGCACATGGTGATGCAAACGTAAATGGTAACGCAAATGGTAATAGAAACACAAACGCAAAGTGACACCAAAGCGAACAGTGACGGAAAAGGAGATGCAAACGCAAGCACGTACGGAACACAACTGGTAATGCACACGGTCAAGGTACCACAATTGGAAATGCAAATGGTGATGGTAACCGCAAAAATAACACCAAAGGAAACAGAAACACAAATGCAGGCACATTCGGAAATGCAAACTGTAACTCACATGGTCATGGTGCCGCAATTGTAAATGCAAATGGTAATGTTAACAGCAATAGTAATGCCAAAGAAAACAGAAACACAAGTGCATACGGAAATGCAAACTGTGATGTGCACAGTCACGGAACTGCTATTGTAAATACAAATGGTAATGGTAACAGCAACAATAATGCCAAAGGAAACAGAAATGGAAAGACGAGCGGAAGCGAGTACAGAAACACAAACCGTAATGCCAACGGTCACGGTACCGCAATTGTAAACACAAATGGTAATGGTAACAGCAACAATAATGCCAAAGGAAACAGACACGGAAATGCAACACAAGAGCATACGGAAACACAAACTGTAATGCTCACGGTCATGGTACCACAACTGTAAATGCAAATGGTAATGGTAACAGCAACAATAAAGGCAAAGGAAACATGAAGGCAAATACAAATGCAAGCGCGTATGGAAACGCAAACCGTTATGCGCACAGTCACGGTACCGCAATTAGAAACATAAATGGCAATGGTAACAGCAACAGTAATGCCAAAGGAAACAGAAATGGAAATGCAAATGCAAGCGCGTATGGAAATGCAAACCATAATGCGCACGGTCACGGTAATGCAATTGGAAATGCCAATGGTAATGGTAACAGCAACAATGATGCAAAACGAAAGACACACACAAACGGAAGGGCAGCGGCAATGCACAGGCTGATGCAAAAGAAAATGAAAACATAAACAGTAATGGAAATGCAAATGGTAACAGTAATGCAAACAGAAGAGCAAACGAAAACGCAAACCATAATGCACACGGTGAAATACACGGGAACGGTGACGTGAATGGTAACGAAAACACAACTGAAAATGCAAACTGGCACAGTAACAAAAGGGCACACCCTTCTTTTCCCCAAAAGCTGCATAGAGAAAGACAGTGAGTACAAAGAATGTATGCATAATAATGGGTCTCGGAGCAGAAATTGAGGAGTTGGAATAGTAAATTGCTTATATCTCAGGAACTGTACGATGTAGAAAAAAAAAATGTAAAAGTTATATGATTTATGACTTTCCTGGCTAGTTTTGTACTTAGCCCCATTTGGGGGCAAAGTATTTTCTGATGAAAAGTCCTGTATCTTGCAATTTCGAGATACGGGCACTGAAATGCGTGGCGAATGCCGTAATGTTATCCTATGGGAAAAAAAGAGAAGTTCAGAGTGCCATAACTTTGGCTCCCTGTAATATTTTTTCACCAAACCAGTAAAAGGCACACCTGGGGGATGTTGGCTTTCTTCTCTCCAAATTTCAGCCCAGAAGACCTAACTGTTATTTTGCAGCAGGGTGGCAAAGGATTCCTGTAATGCGGCGGATGCCATAATGTTATCCTATGGGAAAAAGCATCAACTTTGGAGTGCCGTAACTTTGCCGCCCTGTAATATTTTTTCACTGAAACACTGAAAGGCACATCTGTGAGATGTTGGCTGCGTTCCTTCCAAACTTCAGCCCAAAAGACCAAACCGTTCTTTTGCAGCAGGGTGCCAAAGAATTGCTGTCATTTTCCCACAGCCTGGAAAAGTACTGTCGAACTTTACGAAAGCTTTCGCAAATTCATTCGACACTGTCGCAAGTGCAAAAGTACTTTGTGAAAGCACTTTTTACAGAAATTTAAAAAACGTATTTCTGGTGTGTTTTACCCCAAAATAAAGACATGCATAGCATCCTCAGGGTCCGACTAGGTGAATACAAAAATAATTAGGTTGCTAGAGGGTCCCAAATTTAAATGCCAAGCATTTTTCTGATGACCAACTGAAAACAAAATGGTGGATTTGCGACAGTAAAAGGGCCATTTGTGAAAGTAAAAACTGCATTTACGACACTGTTGAACTTTTTGTTAACTTTTCCCATTGACTTAAAATGGGAACTTGTTTTTTGAATAACTTTTGAACTGTTTAATATTTTTTCACAAAATCTTCAAAAGGCACATCGGGGACCCTGGAGATTTCGGACCAGTCGAGCAAACTGTGCGACCTCTAGAGATGACCAAAGAATACCAAAAAAGTGTAAAAGCTCATGCAGATCACGCTTAGTAACTCCACAGCTGTATATCTGAACAGTACGAAAGTTGGCAGATCCCAAGATATATGGTTCTTGATTGTGTATTCCAAATTTTCAGGCAAATCTGTTGAACGGTTGCAAAGTTATTAAGGTGCAGACTTTTAGGTTTAGCATGTAAATGGCTCTCTCACCATAATATATATATATATATATATATATATATATATTGTGTATATATATATATATATATATATATATATATTTATATATATTTATATATAAAATGTGTGTGTTTTGTTGCTCTCCCAGAATAACTAATTTTATTTGGATTAATAATAATACACTACATAGATATGGCTGTGAACTTTGCTATGTTAACAGGGAGCTACAGAACCCAAAAGTATTTTTTAGTACACAAGCTATGTCACAAATTAACATTTTTGGCTGTAAAGGTCTAGTAAATGAAACTAAGAGCAAATTAAAAAAATCACTGTACAATTTATTTACACATATATTGCAGGTCCCTCCATATGATATATACGTGTTAGAGGTTCACTGAAGGAAACAGGAAAATGCAGATGGACAGATTGACATTCTTCTACAAGGTGCAAATGTAGCATCTCTGATACTAGAAAAAGCTTCACTATTAGGTGAAATGGGAATTCCTATTATTGAAAGTGCCACCCTTAGTCAACCTGTTGATGAATTACCTAAAATTGCAGCAGATCCAAATAGAGACATAGGGGAAACCTTGGGCTCAATTCTCAAAGCCCTGGAAATGGCGCAAAGAGCCTGTGTCAAACGTAAATGGTGCAAGTGGCACCTTGCACCAGAAACTACCAGCAAAGCTGTTCTGAAAGGCAGCCTGCATCACTCGCAGGCTACCTGCCCCAAATTGGGCTTGTGCCTTCCATGCACCCAACAATGGGCTGTAAGCTGGTACTAAAATCCATAATCACAGAACTCTCCCACAGGGAGAAATTCTAAACACTCTTAGACCAGCTAGGGCTGGTCTAAGGGTACTTAATATATTCTCCTCTGGGAGGGTTGCATGTTTGCGGCAATATGCCACTGTCTGCAATCTTCAAATGTGCCCTGATTAATACTGATCATGTACATCCCATGCTACCTCCAGGATCCCGGACATTGCCACCATCACAAAACAGTTCCCTTGCCACCCTCCTCGATCCCAATGATGCCACCCCCAAACTTAGAAATGTAGTTCCCATGCCCCCCATTCCCTGATGTGGCCACCAGGAATAATCAGTAATTCCATGTCCCCCACCCCCGATGGTTTCAGTATTAATAATATGATATTTTTTTAATTTAATATGCTTTATTCAGTTTTAAGCAGTCCATAGTGCAGAACATGATATAATGACACAAAAAAGGCTGCATATACATACAAAACATACAGAAATAAACAAACAAGACAAACACTCCCCCAATCCCCCCTCCAAACCCCACCCTAACCCTCCTCCCTCACTGCCTCCTCCTCCTCCTCAGTGCCAAAACCTGGGCTCGGCAATAAAAGGGGAGTGCCGGGTGTTGGTAGAGAAAATATAATAACTTATGGTTTCCATAATGATAAAGAGAGCATAGAGGAGTTCCCAAATTGTCTGGAAAGCTTGAGGTCTATTATACATGTGGGCTATATGCTTCTCTGGTTGGATGGCAATCAATGTTTCACGGTATCATTCCATCACAGAAGAGAGGGAGTCCTCTATCCAGTGCCTCAGAATGGTCAGTTTTGCTGTGGCTGCTATCAAAGCTAAATGGGCTTTTACTGATTCTGGGAGTTCCAGAAGGGAATATGTTTAAGAGACAACTCTCTGGGGTAAAAAGGGGTTCAATGCCCAGGAGTGGGTCAGGCACCTGTTTAATAGAATTCTAGAAGATTTGGGACTACAGGCAACTCCATATCAAGTGACATAACATTCCAGGGGTGTCTCCACACCGGGAACATATTGGAGAAGGAAGCTTACCAATCTTACTAAGTTTCGTAGGGGTGTAATAGAGATTGTGCATAATGTTAAACTGGATAAGCCGAAACCTGTTCTGCTTAACAAGTTTATAAACTGAACACTAGATCATCTGCCAGAAAACCACATCAGTGGGAAGAGACAATTCCTGAGCCCAATAGTAACAAATACCAGAGATTGGAGATGTTTATATACCTTATAAACGGCATGTGATTAATCAGCCACTTTGAAGAGTTAGGATAGTTCTTCTTTGGTCGGGGAAGGCCAATGTCTCCATCCTAAAAAGGAAAGGAAGGTCTCCTTAGTTCGTAGGAACTTAAAGGAATCTTTGCTAGGAATCTGGAATTGTAGTAGGAAGGCTGAAAAGGGAATTATGTCATCATTAGTCTGGAATGTAGAAAGAGTACATACCTTCGGGGGGGGCAGAAGGAGAGTGGGATAGGACAATTGTCAATCCAGAAATGAGGGCTTCTTGTGATAAGCTGCTTTGCCAGTTTACTGAAAGGTGGGCTTGAATTTGATGCAGAGCCTTTAATGACTATCCAGTTGGAGAGATCCTTAGGGACTGGGGAATTTAAGAGGGAATGAATAAGTGAGGGATGAAAGGGAACAGTGATATTTATTTGTTAGGGACTGTTCAGTTTCATGCCATAAGGGGGTAGATCCCAATTCCCTGTGGGACCATCACAGTTGTCCAGAGAGCCAACTTGCTAATATGCTGGGCTCTGTAATAAGTGAAGAAAGAAGGGAGTGCTAGGTCACCTTGTAATTTAGGAGCAGTAAGCTTACTGTAAGCCCTGCGAACCCCTTTTTTCTTCCACAGAAAAGCATTAAGGGTGGTTTGTAGCTGTGTGAACCATAGTTTAGGGAAGCAGAAACCCAGCATACCCATAGGGTACAATAGCTGGGGAAGCACATTCATTTTGAAAATACTAATCCATCTCCAAAGGGAAAGGGGAATAGCATCCCACCTGTCTAAGTCCAGTTTTAAAGTGTGAAGCAGGTTAGTGAAATTTTCTCTGACCGTTGCTGAGAGACTTCGAGAAACTTTAGTTCCCAGATATGTTAGTGATTTGGACTCCCAAGAAATACCCAAACCAGTCAGGTCGGCTTGGATAGTTTGGCTATTCAAGGGGAAGATTTTGGATTTGGGAAAATGTAATTTGTAAGAGGATACTTTAGAGAAGTCATCTAATTCTGCTAACAAAGTGGGAATTGTAATTTGTGGGTCCTCTATATGTAATAACAAGTCATCAGCATAGGCTGAAAGAGTATGCTGTTTGCCCTTTACCTGGATACCCATTAGAGCAGAAGAGTTAAATAGTCTAAGAATCAAGGGTTCCAAGTGGAGGTTAAACAACAGGGGAGAGAGTGGATGGCCCTGATGAGTGCCACGTTGGAGAGTGAAGGGATTGGAAAGACAGCCATTGCACTAGATATGGGCTGTAGGAGAAGTATACAACATTTTGACCCATTTAATATAGTCAGGAGGAATACAAAATGATGAAGGGAAGCAAAGAGAAAATCCCAGGAGACCTGGTCAAATGCCTTTTCGGCATCCAGGGAGACCAAAGCCACTAGTCTATCGATCTCTCCGGATACCGAAATGAGATGAAGCAGTTTCCTCATGTGATCTCCTGATAATCTTCCTGACATAAAGCCAACTTGTTTGTGGTTAATAATCTCCCCCATGATCAGGGCAAGATGGTTAGCCAGGATTTTCACTAGGATTTTTATATCAGCGTTTAATAATGATATAAGGCAATAATTTTCAGGGTATATAGGATCTTTTCCTGGTTTTGGAATAATGGTGATTAGGGCCTCTATAAAGGCAGGGTCCACCACTCCTTCCTCGAACCAGAAATTGTGAACATCCACTGAAAGGGGAGCCAATTGAGAGAGACGGGACTTATATAAATTATTGGAGAGGCTGTCTGGGCCAGGGGCCTTATCCAAGGGTAACTGTTTAATTGCCTGTTGTACTTCACTTAACCTTATCTGAGTACCTAAGGATTCAGTGGATGTAGGAGGTAGCCTGTGGAGATTGACAGAGCTTAAATATGCAACAATAGCAGGATCAGGAGCACAGGATGCTGTAATTACTCAATAAAGATCCAGGAAATACTTCCCAAAAACAGAAGCTATTTCCCTGGAGTCAGTGACTACAGCTTCACTTCGTGATGGATGGAGACCGAGTATAAACCTTGAAGCTTCTGCTTGCCGTACCTTAAGTGCTAAAAGTTTGCCAGCCCTTTCCCCAGATTCTAAATACTTTAATTTAGTAAGATGTAAGACAAGTTCTGCCTTCTGTGCCATGAGTTCAGAGAACTGTGACTGCAAACGGTGTAGGCTGGCCCAATATAAGGCACTTGAAGAGTGACTCAGAGAGTGTTCCAAGAGGGTGATATCGGAAAGCAGTGAGTCTAGCTGATACAGGATTTTATGGGTCCAGGTTACTGCTAGCCATATAAATTCACCTTGCAGGGTACACTTGAGGGCAGCCCAAATTATATATATTCTATCCACTGAGTCAATATTATTCTCCTGGAAAGAGGTGATAAAATCCTGGATATGAGTAATGGATGCGGGGGATTGTAGGAGTTGGGTGTATAAATGCCAAATAGAGTCTAGTTTGATCCCAGGCCCCAACAGATAAGAGATACTGATGTGGGAGTGATCTAACAGGACTCTAGCATGTATTGTGGCAGTCACAATACCCAGGAGGCTAAAGGAGCTAATAAGAAAATAGTCAGTTCGGGAATACGTACTATGTGGGGTGGGCTGGGGGAGAAATAGGTATATTGTGCTTCATTGGGATTTAAAATATGCCAAACATCTATGGTTCCTGTGCCCTTCATGAGGTCCTTTAGGGCCCATTGAGCTGGGGTTAGTCCCATTCTCCTGTGATCTGATCTGCCCAGATCAGTCTGGGATACCAAGTTCCAATCCCTGCCCAAAATAGTTAATTTAGGGGGGTCTAAAACAAGCAGGTTGAGCAAGCAGGTGAAAAATTGAGGAGAGTCCATGTTTAGTCTGAAAACAGAGCCTAACGGGACTGGGTGGGATTCTAAGACACCCTGGAGAATAATATAGCACCCCTCTGAGTCCCAGTATTCACAAATCAGTTGAAAAGGAATTGTTTTAGCAATTAATATTGCAACCCCTCCTCGCTTCTAGGAGGAACTAGAACCAAAAACCTGTCCCACCCAAGCTCTCTTGAGAAGTGATACATCTTCCCTCCGAAGATGTGTCTTTTGTAGATAGACTATTCCTGCTTAAAGGTGTTGGAGATGATGCAGGGTTACTAACCTCTTACACCTATCTTGGGCCCCTTTAATGTTCAGCTGATATAAGTGTAAGGGCCTCCCATTTAACTGGGTAGAAAGTGATCCTGAGGGTCTATAAACAGGGACCACCAGCTGCACCAAGAGAAAACCACAACTAACAGAGGGATTACACTGGCGTGGCACTTGCTTCCCCCCCTCCCCCAACATCTGCTGCACAGTGTAATATGACAGTGATAACAGAACACCTTGTCTCAGAAAAGAAATACAAAGAAAGAAAATAATTAAGAACTGTAGTCCATACCAGTAGCCCCAAACTAATTGAGGTCTGAGTAATTTTAATTAAACAAAGCCAGGCAGATTAAAGTTATTTATCAAGCTGTACCCAGTTCCTCCATTAAAGATCAGGGAAGACTCATTGAAGAGAATAGTGGGAAACAGCCATGAGCTTCCTTCGCGTGGAAAAAGTAAAGAAGTGAGAACTTGTCCATCATTAATTCCGGTGGAGATATAAAGAATCACTAGCATGGCTGCACAAAGGATTTACTAACCCCTACTATAGGCATAGGAACAGGATCAGTTCCGCAGCGTACCAGGTCATAATGCCGCATGACATAATAGTGTATGGCATCATGGTGAACGTGGACTTTTGCGCACCTCGAGTTGGATCTCCCCCGGAGTTGAGAATCTTTAGTGGGGGGGCCGCAAATGCAGCCTCCCATAACCGGGGGTGTGGGGGGGCAGAGCCCCCCACAGAACAAAGACAGATGCCTCATGGCATAAATCACGCAGCGCGATTGCACCATATGGTATTATGTCGTTTGACATAATGACCCCGTGCCATTCTGCAGCGCTTAGTCTGTAGTACCGGGTAATTGAACTCAGCCTCCAGTATTGTTAACCACTTTAAAAGTCACACTACTGCCTGCGGTAAGATACATCTCTGCTCAGTCTTATCCTCGAGTCTGTAGCACGAAAGTTCAACACCTTAATTACACGGCAGGGCCACCGAAGAGTAAAGGTAGCTAATCAAGGCTAGAAACTATAGCTAAAGATGACCATATATTCACTGTGCCTTTGGGAAAATAAATGCTCTACTAGATTTGTGTGGGGCTTCACTTAAACAGGTCCAGCAAGAGAGTCTTTAGCTCTGTTACTCCTTGCTCTGGAGTATCAAATGAGATCCGTTTTTCAGCATGTTTCACTTGTAGCACAGCCTGGTATCTGACCCTGAATGGCTTCCCAGCCACTATCAACTTGGACACAGTGGGATGAAGGTCTTGCCTCTTAGCCCTCACAGTCTGTGGCAGGTCCTGAGTGATCCTTATTTAGTGTCCTTCCCATTGCAATTCTTGTATTTCTTTAACTTTTGCTAGTATGTGTTGCTTGTCTTGAAAATTTAATAGCTTAAAGATCAGGGGTCGAGGGGGAGCACCAGCAGGCGGAGGGGGGCATAAGGATCGATGAGCCCTCTCAATAATATATGTGGCACCATTTGGTGACAGTCAAGTGATTTTATCACAGAACTTCTGAAGAAATAGCATCAGCTCATTGCCCTCTTCTTTCTCGAGTAGGCCCAGAATCAGCAGATTGTTGTGCCGACTATGCCCCTCTGAGTCTTCTGACTTTTCTTCTAATTTCTTTAACATATATTTCATACTCATTGTGTCATGGTCGGCTGTCCCTTGCCATTTCTCCACCAACATAAGTCGTGCTTCTGAATCACCAACCCGCATTGAGAGTAAGCCCTCCGAAGAATGGAGCCACTGAAGATCTGCCGAAATGACAGAAGTAGTCTCCTGCATAGGCTGCATCATTTTGAGGAATCGCTCCTCAGAAAGAGCTGTGTGGCTGGGTTCCTAGGTGAGCCGGGGGCCTGTTGCTTAGGCCTTTGTGGCCTTGTCCTTTTCTGGTGTGGGAGGAGGCGAGTGGCGTGGAGGAGATTTTTTCATGTCCATCCATAATCCAAACGCCGATTCTTGTACCGCAATGTTTCTGCAGATAAGGGTGCTGTTTTGACTTCAGTTATAGAGCTCAGGGTATACAAAATCAAGGTTTGTTTGTGGGTGAAACGAGGAGCAGTGGAGACACACTGCTCTCCCTCATCCAGCCATCATATGACATAATAATATGACATCTTATGGCCCCCTCCCCTAATCCGATGCCCCCCCATCCCCAGAGGTGCCAGCACTGATATTAAATATAGAAGCCAGTGACCAGCACAGCCCATCTCACACCTCCACTGCTGGCTGCTGACTGAACTGTCAATGAGCCTACATGTATACATTACAGTAGGCTCCTTGACAGTTCAGATGGTGGCCAGCTGCGGAGGTGTGAGGTGGAGTGTGCTGGTCACTGGCTTTTATATTTACTTTCAGTGCTAGCACCTCTGGGGATGGGGGGCACGGGACAGTACTTCCTATTACTACTGGCACCATTGAGATTCAGGACAGGGGCCATGGGAATATCATATTATTAATAATATAGTCACCATCAGGAGTGGAGGACATGGAATTAATGATTATTCCTGGTGGCCACATTGGGGAGTAGGGAGGGGGGCATGGAACTACAATTCTGTTATTAAGGGTGGCATCACTGGGATCAGGGTTGAGAACTACTACACCAGCACTGTCTAGACCAGCACACGGCTACCCCTGCTTGCAGCAGATCCTCCTCATGCACCATCTGTTTGGCGCTCATTCATGTTTGCCACAAGCTGTGGGTCTTAGCTACTGGGGCTCTGCCCTTTAATGAATCGGGCGCAGGGTCCCTGATGCACTCGGCTTCAGTGCAAGCTGCTGTTTGCTTCAGCTTTCACTGATCCAATCCCATTTCAAGAATTGATCCTCTTTTCTTTAAGTCTATTTGGTCTGCTCAGATTCCCAAGTGAAAATGGTCATAAATTAAATTACATATTACAAGATCTTTTTGGTCAAATCCTAAGAGTACCACTGGATAAGGCAGGGATAGGTTCGTTGACAAGACCCAGTGAGGATAATTAAAGAACGCAGACTCTACCCAAATTAGCTGTTTCAAATAATGTTTACTTGATGTAATTCATCTCATAAAAGCCATTTGTTGTATTACAATTCTGAAGAAGCACTTGTACAATTTCATATGTTTGAATTGGGTGAACATTTTCGGAACCAACGTGTTCCTTCCTCAGTCTATAGAATCAAGTGCTATATACGAACAAAACACACAAAATTACTATAAGAAAAAATAAGGTTTACTCAAAATGAGCATTTCAGTAAATATCATGTAGCAGGGGGCACACACCTGATTAGTCTCTTATATTCTCAAAACCTTAGTATTATATTCATATATTTCCAGAGTGGCTCAGGCTAAAATGAAGAAACAAAAGGAATACTGATTCTTTAGTTGTTTGTTTCTGATATATAAATAAACAAATGTCACAAATACCATTGCCCATGGTAAATGAATTTTAAAATATCTGGGTCAGTAGAAATGCCGTCATTATTTTGGTCGGAGTCTAAAATGAATTACTCTTTCAGCAACAATCTGAAAAAATGTATTTTTTAACTCGGTTTAAACCTTCAATACATATATTGAAAATAAATCAATAAAGAGATATGTCTCAAATTTAACAATCCAAATCTGGTATTAACAAACTAAAAATGTTTTTTTCTCTTACCATCATTATGATGATACATGTTTCAGAAAAAAATGATTCAATTTATAATTTATATAATTTATAGCAGACTCATGATAATGGACTGACTATAAAATACTTGGTTAGCATAAGCTATTACTTATTGAAACTGCCGCCATTGTCTGGAATGCCGAACCTCCTTGTTGAGAGGACATAGTAAAGAAGGGGCTGGGTTGCTTGTAATCACATTACCTGCAAGGTACATGATGATGTCACATCAGTGACAAACATAGCAACCAAGTCACTATGGAAATCAACAACAAGAATTGTGTTGATCCCCCTTCAATTTACAAAGGCTCTCAAGGCCAAAATATATCACTTGTACATACCAAAATACCAAAAAGGACCATTACTCAAATCGGAACTAGTATGAAATTAGAAATGTGATCAAAACTGGGGATAAGGGGAAGACCCAGTGAGGAACCAGAATGGGATCAGATTTTATTTTCTGAAAACTCTAAAAAGCTCTATGTTCACATAATGAAACATATATCGGTACTGGATAAAATGGGACTGCACCTGGTAGATGAAACCATAGGTTCAAATGCAGCAGTAGATTTGATACCATCTAAAAATGAGACTAAAAATTGTATGAAACAATTTACTAATGATTTGATGCAAACTTTAGCATTTAACATTGAGATATCTAACAGATTTCAGGAGTTGTATTCACAGTATTTTTGACTAAGTAGTAAATCAGAGAACTCAGTTGCAGTCTCAGATATAAATGCAAACTTACGGACAAAAGACAAATTCACTTAAATTTCATGGACTATAGCTGCACTGGGTATGAAAATGGCAGATGCTAATTGGTGTAACTTCTTGAGGAAGCATAATATTATCTGCCTACAAGAGACCTGGCATAACCAAGAAACTGAAATATATCTTAATGGATATCAGTGTTTCCACTCCCTGGGAGGGGAGGGAAGGGGAATAGTCAAAGTGGATAGATCCTCAGGTGGCCCGGTAGTTTGGATTAAGATTGATGAAGCCCTTAAGGTTGTCCTTTTATTTAACCTTTCATATGCATTGGTCCTGGTAATACAACTAGTCCACTTTAGATTCCGTTTATTTAACTTTTACACCCCTTCTCTTCATCCAAATAATATAGAGCAACAATCTGGAAAGATTTGGATGAATTACTGGTTAAAAAATGCGAAGCCTAAGGAGTGGAAAATTGATTTATGTGGGGACATGAATGCAAGAATTGGTAAGTTTGATGGATTTTCCAACAATGAATACTTTAACAATTTAAGTACAGATGTAACCACCGTGGATAGAATCACTTCTGATTAAGGGTGTGTGGCAAAATAATTCCACAGTTGGAATTTCCGCAAAAGTGCGAATTTCGCTTCCGTGAAAGTTCTGAAATAATTGTCGCAACTTTCATGGAAATTTCACCTTAACACTGTAGAATAGACATGCAAACTGCAGGTTAATTTATTAAACTGCGGGGGAAAAAATCTGCAGAATGGATCACTGCCAGTGGTCAGTTCTGAGGCTTTTTGTAACCACAGTTTAATTCATTAATCCTCCCCCCAACTGATCAGGAATCCCAGTGAATAAATAAATACCTCCAATCCCTCCCTCAGACCCTCCTGGTTTCTAGTGGCACCCTACCCACTGATTATGGCCCCCAAAAGCATTTTATTTCCCTGATGTCTAGCAGGCCCCCTCCCTATCTTGAATTCCTTAATCCACAAAAAAACAGCCGATAGTCCACCGACTCATCCCCCTTCTATTTCCAATATTCCCTGGTGTCTAGTGGACTTCACCATCCCCAATTCCAATAAAAAAGTAATCCCAATTCCCTGATGTCTAGTGAACCCCCCCACCCTGACAGTTCACCCGCCACCATCCCGCTCCCCCTCACCCTGTCCCTGAGTGATCCACCAGTGCAGCCCTCCTTTTTCTTCCACTACCGGTGGCCCACTGAATTGTCAATGAATGACCACATGGTTGTACAAGCAGGCGCTCATTCACTGACAGTTCATTAAACTGTGGTTAGAATAAATTCCTTTTCCACAGTTCACAAAAAAGATTGCAAAAACTCTGTGAAAATCTGCAGAAAATCCCAGTTTCGCTAGCAGTGAAAGTT